>OX104028.1:79097114-81597114 GCA_944470205.2 Schistosoma margrebowiei
TTAATAACCTTACGTTAAATATTCATAAATATATATACATTACACCTTTGTTTACAGTACATACACTTGAATGAGCAAACAAGTCAAAAATAACAAAATAGTTCACTTTCATAATTGATGATCATAAACTGAAATATCACCTATTAACTAGAAGATATTTATAACAGTTTTAATGAAGAATATAGAAAAAAGTAACATAAATATTAGTCTATTTAAATTGCTTACAAAATCCTATGTAAAGTAAATAAACACTACCGTATAAAATGATAAAATATTTACCGATGGATTAATCGATATAATTTTTTAAATCTTTTATTCATTTTTTTTCTCACTATTTTCTTTTCTTTCTACTTTTTTTTATTTTTTAATTTAAGTAGACAATAAATAATCCCTATTCCTACCGAATGGTTAAAACTGTTGTGAATGTCATATGATGTTTTTTTTAAATGCATAGTATATTTGTAATAAGTGGTATCTATGACTGAAGTATAAGATACTCGGTTCCTGTTCTATTTTCTGATACGCCCACATATACAATAATTAAGTTATTTATTTGTTTATTATTATTATTATTAATGTTGTCTTTTTGATCATATTTCATCGTAGATAATAAATAACAACCAATACAATAAAGATAATTTCCGCAAAAATGTCCTAATTCTAAAAATCAATGGGGTATTTTCTAAGTTATATGGATGGTAGTGATAATAGGCAAGCTTAATCACTGATTATAATGCACTCAATTTCCAGTTCCTTAGACAAATGATCATACTTCAGTTTGATTTTTAGAATTAGATCAACACCAAAAAAAGCTAATCAATTATAACAATGGTCATTATCTAATGATCAATTAATTGAGAGTATTTATTGTGTTTAAATGTTAATAAAGTCTAATGAGAAATAATTTCTTGAACATAATGTTTAGTAAACATATCTATAATCATTAAATGACTAATAATAATAAACATAAAAATAGTAGTATAAGAAAAGATGAATAGTGGCTAGCAGTGGAATCCAGATTGACGTGCGTTTCGTCTTATTTCGGGCTCGTCAGCTGGATGTAATTGTATCTCAGATTTCATGTTCACTCCAGCACTCCAACCCCGTACCGTTCGATTCAAACGTCATCGCGTTATCCACTCAGCTACTGAGTCCTGATAGCCACTTGCTGGTGCAATGGGACGAAGTTTAAATTCACTTGGTATTGTTCACCTGAATCTTCCCATTGATATTTAGGACTGCAATTGATCATTCTCTTATTATTGACATATGTGCATACTATGCGTATTGCTTCGATACTGCCTTAATTCACAAGCAGTTCGAATCACCAATGGAAACATTCAATTAAACAATAACAAGTGAATAAAAATCGTACATCTGAATAACAGGCTGAATTGTATTATATTGTTTTGTACTTAAAATTTATTATTTATAGAAATCGGTATTTTGTGACTGATTAATTGATGACCTTATTTTTCAAGTAATAAATTGATTGTCTTCACAGAATACAAAATGGACAGTTTCTATGTCAATTGATATACAAATGAAGAGAGAAGATTTTTTCAGGTTTACTTCAATCTTTACTTGATTCTTAAAATGACTAAATAGTTTTGATAAAATTCATTTTTAAATGATGTTTCTTCTATCAGTATTGATTAAGTCAACTTAAAAATCATTTAAATATTATGCACCATACTTTATATGTTCAAAAAGAATTTCTTTCGATAATTGTCATAAATCATCAACAAATGATGTGATTCTGTAGTGTGGTGTGTACTACTGATGTCGACAGTAATAAGTTGTATGCTTGGCAGGTAGAAGGTTGAGAAGATCGAAGAAAAGAGAACGTGAACAGAGAGTGATTGTTTTGTGGAAATGAAGGAACAATGAAGTCTGAGACAATTGATTGACATTTTACAAATGAAGTTTTTACTGTTTGGTTTTTAGATTTTACTAAGAGATTCTGTAATTTTTTATTCGAATACATTTGGTTGTCCTTACTGATGTTCTCGTTCACTACAATTCTTTGTATTGAAATGTCTTGTCTTAAGAACAAACTTTTTAATCATTTTTATAAGTGATAAAAGCGAACGGTACTAGGTTCGAGTCCCGGAGTGAAAATCAACTCTGGGATGCAAGTACATTCAACTGACAAGTCTCGCGCATCGTGACTTCCACTGCTAGCCATCATCCATCTTTGCAAACAATGATTTCTATGCTTACTAATTGAAAACTTTATGTTCAATTGGCAAATTTGAAGTGATACAATCGTTTTAATTATTAGTGATATATATATATATGAAAAATATTTTTAACATTTTGTGATACATATTTTAGGTCTGATATTATTAGAAAAGCATCAAAAATATTGATGAATGTTAATTTATTTCTGATTAGATGTCAACAGAAAGCTTACTTCTGTTACACCTCGTGGCGGAACATAGGCCACCCGATAACATTCACCACTTAACTGTGTTCTACGAAAGAGAAAACGGTTTCATAAGAAAATACTTGCATTCATTTAACATGTAATGCGCAAAAATATTTCATTCTGTACCCAACAGATTAATTCTAACCACATGATTTAACAAATGTTGAGGAAGATGATTAAGAAGAACAGGAGAATTTCCATAGCTTCACTTTAAACACCGAATTTTCTCAGTAAAGTTACACTATATTTTAGCAGAGATGAATAGAAGTTAGCAGTGGAATTCAAGGCTCAAGTTTCGTTTTATTTGGGACTTGTCAGCTGGATGTACCTGCATTATATGTTCATGGTAGAATTATTATTGTATACTGAAATGATCAATGAAAATAAAACTAAACCTAAATAACATTTAATCAAAAGTCATTATTATTTCCTGAATATTAAACTTGACATTCTAATAACTAAAATGAAAAGCTTCCTGATTTCACATTCTTTTCTTATCAGATAAATTTATGTCGTATGACTGTCACAGAAAGAAATAGGAAAATGACTGTTGTGTCTATGCCTAAAATATCTGTTACAATAGAATAATTTAATTTATGCTTTCAATTTGATCAGTGGATGCATATCACTTTCATTTAACTTAATATGATCGTTTGGATTAATATATAAGTTAATAATTTCAAAAATCAAGTACTTTAACATTCAAAGTATCTGCATGAAACTCCACTTCATCCTACGTTCAAAGATTTAAGTTAACTGACATGTCAATAAACGACAGCAGAATTGTCGAGTGTTTCAACTAAATACGTATCACATTATTTTGTCGCTATGGATAGAAATTTAATCCTGATTTTGACTGATTCGACAAATGATAACCCAAACGAATATTAAAATAATTTGCCTATCTAAATCATATTTATTCGCTTAAATAGTATTATTTCTATGACAAACGATACTGTAAAAGTATCACGGCGTGCTTTGCAGACACCTAATTCACAGAAACCTTTCAATATATATATATATATATATATATATATATATATATATATATATATATATATATATATATATATATATATATATGTAAAGAAGAAAATAATAAGAAAAAAATTCATTACAAAGCATTTGTTCGTGATAAAAATATTATCAGTTAGCATTACCTACTTGTAAAACATATTAGCATTTTATTAATTCAGTTTATGAGTCAATCTAAGCTAGATCATGGCTCGATTTAAGCTAGATATGAACACCTTTTGGCGCCGACTCAGTGGTCTAGGGTTTAAGCGTTCGCGAGCGAGACCAAAGATCCTAGGCTCGAGTTGCACGTGCAGAATCGTGGATGCGCACTACTGAGGAATAACATACTGGGACGAAACGGTCGTTCAATGCTTTCAGGTTTCCAATGATGGTCTAGCTTACATCGACTCATGAATTCGACTATTAAAATTACTACAATGTCCACAAATCTCCATTCTGATATTCACGCTAGTCAACCTAGGATTCAATAGTTATTTTACCGTAATACATTTAAAATACTTTCAAGTTCTTGAAAGTGTAGTGAGGGTTTCGATTTCTACAGAACACACTTCGGTGTCACTATGTTCTTAACATTTTTCAGTTTTTGAAAAACTTGAGATTTAAGACTAAATCCATTTGTGAGATTGATACGGATAAATGTCACTATGAAAGTGGTCAAGGATCGATTTCAATTTATATTAGAGTAGTGGAAAATGTATTTCTTACATATAAGTAAATTAAGACTAAAAACCAACAGCTCTTTATAATGAATGATTTCAACACACTATCTAAAATAATCTAGATCATAAGATCTAGATTACGATTACGGTAATATCTAACACAACTGTAAGTTTTCACTGAGATAATGAATGACCAGTAAATTTATCAACTATGAAGTGAAACTAAAAGCTTAATTTTACGTACAAAACTAGTTTCTTTCATCAGTATTTGAACGAACGGTTTGAAAAAACTTGGGAACCGAGTATACAGAAAACATTACATGTGAGAATTATATTTGAAATAACCTTAGTGGTTGAAATTTAAATAACTCCAATGTTTCGTCCTGTAAACTTGTCTGGATCTTCTTAGAGCAATAATCAAAATCATCAAAGAAATATATAGCGTTAACAATCAAATCAAATTTATACTGTGTTTATCCAATTATATTTAGATGCTGACATTAGTTAATAGGATAACATGAATCAGTTATATGTGAGTCATGTGGAGATAAACGAATAAATGATTGTCTATGTGTGTGTGTACGAACAGATTCAGACAAAGACAGTCAGTGTGGCAGCAGTCTCTGCATCAGTAGGCCTCAGTATACACAAAGAGAAAACCAAGGTCCTCAAATTCAAGGCGGAGAACAGCAATCCAATCACTCTTGATGGTGAAACTCTGGAAGATGTAGAATCCTTCACATATCTGGAAAGCATCATCGATGAACAAGTAGGATCAGATACAGATATGAATACAAGGATCAGCAAAGCAAGGGTCGCATTCCTACAGTTGAAGAACATATGGAACTCAAAACAACTTTCAACCAATATCAAAGTGAGAATCTTTAATACCAACGTCAAGGCAATTCTACTGTATGGAGCTGAAACTTGGAGAACTACAACAACCACCATCAAGAACGTACAAGTATTTATAAATAACTGTTTTCGCAAGATACTCAACATCCATTGGCTGGATACCATCAGCAACAGCCTTTTGTGGGAGCGAACAAATCATCTTCCAGGTGAAGAGGAAATTGGGAGAAAACGATGGAAGTGGATAGGACATACATTACGCAAATCATCAAACTGCACCACGAGTGAAGCCCTAACTTGTAATCCTGAAGGGAAACGGAAGAGAGGAAGGCCAAAGAACACATTACGTCGAGAAGTAGAAGCAGATATGAAAAAGATGAATAGGAACTGGAAGGAGCTGGAAAGGATTGCCCAGGACAGGGTTGGATGGAGAATGCTGGTGATCGGCCTATGCTCCTTCACGAGGAGTAACAGGCGTAATTAAGTAAGTAAGTATGTGTGTGTGTAAGATTGAGTTATTAGTAGATGATATTAGATGTTAATTTATTTTTTATCTGAAATAAAAACAAAAGTATAAATTCAAAATGTTTTTTTCAAAAATCGATATGTGTGTAAAATGAGAACCACTAACTACAAAATTGTAGTGCTAAAATATTCCACATTAATTTCTGTCAGAATAACGATGAATGTGAAATAAACAAGTTGAATAAAGAAAGGGTTCAATTACTGATTAATAAACATTTACCGTGTGGTAGCTGATTGACTCATGTTATCCTACTTACTAAAGTCAATATCTGAATATGATTGAATAAGTACAGTATAGATTTGACTTGATTGTTAAACGTTATATATTTCTTTGATGATTTTGATATCGATTATTACCCCAAATAATTCCAAACAAGTTTGCTGGATGAAACGTTGGAATTATTTAAATTTCAATCACTGAGACTATTTTAAATATAATTTATAAATATAAATTTCAACTGATGGTGGACTACAATATAAGCAGTAAAATGATTGAAAAAAGTATTCACTACAATGGTTGTTTTTCGTAATAATATGACTGAATTCAAGTACATCCAACTGAGGAGCACCAAATTGGAAAAATGCGCATCCTGGATTCCACTGTTACCTATCATTCATCTTCGCTTATCATATCATTCCACATAAAATTCTATTATTGTATTTTTTGTTTATATGGAAGATACATATACAGGATAAACATAATTATGAAATCATTGATCTGGAAGATTTTAGAACATTACACATAAACCCTGTAATTAATTATCTCATATAATTGTATTTATAATATGAATGTTGTATCAATCGGCAGTTTTTTTGTTTATTACCTACTGAAATGACAAGATTCAGTACATGCTATACAATAAGTAAATATCTGTAAACCCTCATGTCATATTTTTTAAACATTTACTGATAAATGATAAATCATTATTGTTAATGAAGTGACATAATTCACTTGGTAAGATTAATTTATTTATATTCTGAAAATAATAATTACAAAATTCACACCAGTTTACAGGTATGATCAATTTGATATAAAGAGGAACATTAGATGTACAGAACAAACATGTGATAGAAGAACGTTTTAAGTATACAAGTTCAGTAATTGCTTAGGTAGTATATGTATTACAGTGATCCAATGCATCAGCCGGGAATTTTTAATATTTCCTAAATGGACAGCCTGTTGATTTATGAACGGAGTAGTTAATGTCAATTCGTGTGCCAGATCGAAATTAATGATAATTATCTACAACTAGAGAAATTAAAACGAAAACAGAGAGCACGGAAAAACAAAGCAGTAATTACCAAAATATATGAATCAAGGCTACCTAAATGCGTGTATCATATGACACAGTGATATACTGTTGATGTTATTCAAATTAGTTAGAGTTGCTAGGGATGGTGTTAACATATTGACAGCAAGTGGGTGGTTTTACTTAGGGGATTTACTAATCAAGATAGCTAAACATTTAAAGTTCCTAAAATATCACTTGTGGAATGAGATACACTTGCAGGTGCTAAACCATTCAATGCATTTTCAGAGGAGCAGTATGCATCGATGCAACGAACAAATAATGGGAGTGATTTTATCGTGCGGATAGATTGTGGTACGTTATTCCATAGTCTAGAAAATTTACAGGTGAAGTAATTCATATAAAGAGATGATTTAGAATGAGTTTGTTTCACTAGTGCTAAGGAATTACGGATGTCATAATGAGAAGTTTCTGCATATTGAATCTCGTGATTGGATGTAAACGATAGTTTATGAAGTAGTTTGAAGAAAAAGATAAGATTTAGTTTGAGTCTCCTCCTCCATAAAGGGTCTAGCCCAATTTCATTACATCTATAATTATAAGTTAAGGTACAATCAGCTCCAAGAATACGAAGTGTAAATCGTCTCTGTACTGATTCCAGACTTAATTTATCCTTTATGCGTGTACTGCTAAGAATAAACGTGCAATATTCTAGAAGAGGTCGAGCACAAACTTTGTACGTTAGAATACGTGACTCATTGTTGTAAAGATTTCGAGTTATGTAATCTATTAGACGTTGAAACTTAGAGGTCTGTTTTAATATACGTTCTGAAAACGACACGTCTTGGGAATATCTAGGTTTTAAGTCTACTACTGTATGTAACCCAGATAACACTTCTCCATTTATGGTAATGTCTAGGTTGAGTGATGTATCGCCGAAGCATATCCATCCACATTTAGCCGTATTAAGCTCCAGTTGCCATTTTAAGCACCAATGTGCTACCTTGTTAAGCTCAATGCTAATGCAATTTTGCATATTTTTAGCTCATGTGGAGAAAACGAATACACTACTTTAAGATCATCTGCGTATAGAAGGGGCTTACCGACACAAAAACTTTCACAAATATCATTGATAAACACTAGAAAGAGCAAAGGACCTATGACACTACCTTATATTTCAATTCATGTGACTGTAGCTTCCTTACGTCACTAGGTCACCAAAATGTTGTGGATTTTCCTACCCGTTTGGATGCTCATCTAGACTTCGTCTTCATTAATGATGTGGGTATATATGCGACTCGTGAACGTGCTCCATTGTCTAGCTCAGATCACTGTATAATTCGTGTTCTACCTAAAGTATATGGAAAGCATAGGAAGAGAACACTCTCACATAAAACCAAGAAAGTCAAATATAGGAATTACTCAGAAGAAAATATCCGAAATCTGAAAAACTTGTTTCATACGACTAACTGGGAACTATTTACAGATGACTCACTCGAAAACACTACTGATGTTATCACTTGTTACCTTAAATTCTGTTTTGATATTTGTTGTCCCACTGAAACCATTTTTGTAAGTTTTGATCGACTTACATCTTCACAACTAAAACGACTACGGAGAATGAAAGAAAGAATGTACAAGGAGAAGAACTCTAATGAAGTTCGTAAGCTAAATGGTCTGATAAACCTAGAGATTAGACGTCTCAACTGTATGTTTACTCAAAAACTCTTATCTTGCAAAAACTCTCCAAGTATGTGGAAATTCTTTAAAGAACTTACAGGTGACAGAAAGTTTAGAAGCGATAACCAGTTGAATGTTTGTGACTTAAATAACTCTTTTGTACGTCAGTCATCTGATGTGATGCTCCCTCTATCCACGGGTTTAAAAAATAGCTGTGTTCCTACTTTCACTGAAACTGATGTACGAGGATATCTCCAGTCGCTTAATTCATCTCGATGTTTGGGACCTGATGGTATCCCAAACATCCTTTTTTAAAAAAGTGCTGACGTTCTGTGTCATCCGTTCACAACTATATTTAACAGATCTTTCTCATCTAATCTCATACCGAAAATGTGGAGAAAGATGAAGATAATTCCTGTACCCAAGAAAGCATTTGGTGATAAGAATGTAAAATTTAGACCTATTGCAATAACTTCACCTTTCCTCAAAACCATGGAAAAATTATTAATACTTCCACTTCAGCCTGCGATAAAAGAGCATACTGACCCATACCAGTTTGCATACAGGCGCAAAAGAAGCACTTTAGATGCTGTTGCAGTTCTGCACCACAACATAGTGTTCAACTTAGAAAAGGGTAAGAAGTATGTTCGATGTGCTTTTCTGGAATATACTTCAGCTTTTGACTCGATACCAAGACAACGTTTACTTAACAAGTTAATCAGCGTCAACACTGACAGCTGGATAACCAACTGGCTATGTTCCTACCTCTCTGGAAGGGAACAGTACACTGTGTTTGGAGGAAAGAGTTCAGAGTCTCTACTGTCTCAGGAAGGTGTACCACAAGGAGCTGTTCTTTCACCTCTTCTATTCTCTTTTTTTATGCATGACCTGCCATCTTCCACAGAAAACACTTGAGAAGCATGCGGATGATCTCACTGTATGTATGCTTATCTCTTCCTCTTCACATCACATAGACATGAATTAGTTTTTGTCTCGTATTGATTGTTGGTCTGTTGGTAATGGTCTCATACTTAATCCGTCTAAATTTCAAGCTGTTTACTTTAGCATGAGACATGAACGGAATATAAACACTACTTTGAGATCCCATAGTGCTTGTAACATCGGAGACTCTTTGATAAACTCAGTGTCGAAGGTCAATTATCTTGGTGTCACCTTTTCCTCTGATCTGTCTTGGTCTTCCCACGTTTTATCGTTATCGAAGAAGGTTTTCCGTCTGATCTACTACATAAAGAGGTTGCACGCTCTTGAGATTACTCGTCATTTACTATTACATTTTGTCAATTCTTGCATTTTACCTATTATTCTTTACTGCTCTCCATTATTCTTTCCCGGGCTTTTGAGAAAAGACTTTGCTGTATTGCAAAGAGTGCTGAAGGTAGTTAGCAAGATGTGTGGTGAATCTTTCAAGGTCATAATTAATATGGTTGTGGATAGACATCCAAAGTCATGCAAACTCCTGGCAGATGTTATTTTATCAGATACTAACCATCCCCTTCACTCTTATCATTCTCCTTGTATATCTTCTGGTAGAACAACACGTAATTACATTAAAATCCATGCACGCAAGGAAAAGTATAAAAGTTCTATAATACCTTACCTAGCAAATATACTCTGTGACGAACAGGTTGTTAGAGTTAACCTAGTCAATAACTTACATTCTTAACATGTCATTAATTTTTAAAAAAATTTACAGTTTCTTTTTTTGGGTTTTTTTATTATTTATTTTTTGTATTTGCTAGTGCCTTTTTGTTCGTTGTTCAGTAAGTAACTTGTTGAAATACCCTTTGCTGAGAATTCTATATTGTACCAAAATATAATATTGAATAAAGCCATTAATAATAATAATAATACACCACTTCTAACAGGGACAGCGTTAGACAATGAAGAGTTAATTTTAACTATTTGATGTCGATTGCTGAGAAAGGAATCAAACCAAGCGAGCAAAGGATTTTGAACCCCATAGGATGCGAGTTTACCTTTAAGAAGTTGGTGGCTAACCATGTCAAAGGCTTTAGAAATGTCCAGATATAGCACTAAAACTAAATATCCATGGCTACGTAGAGAACAGACTAAATTAAAGAAGTCAAAATGACATGTCATACAAGAACGATTTTTAAGAAATCCATGTTGAGTATCATTGATAAATTTTCCAGCAAGTAAATAGTTGGAAAATTCATCACTTATAACTTTTTCCATAATCCTAGAAATAATTGGAGTAATATTTGTTGGCCGGTAATTGTTCATGTTAGTCTTATCTCCAAATTTGTAACGTGGTATGATGTACGCGGTTTTCCAACAGTAAGGGTAAGAACCGGTTTCCATAGAGTTGTATTAAAATCAGTTTTAAGCTGAAAATATGATATCCTTCATACTTTCATAGGTAACCATAATAGATTTACACTAATATCCACATTTTATAGTTGAAAATGTAACTGATTCATTAGAAAGAATGTCTTCGATTATTATTTGTCTGATGAACAATGTTTTCGGAAATAATATTGGTAAACAAGAACAAAACATATCGTTAGGCGTAAGTTGTTGTCTAGATATTTCATATGATGAAGCTGATAATACATTTAAATTAGAATTATTGAGTTTGAAATGGCTTGTATTATTACGTTATTGGTAATTTTGATTGAAATAAGATCAGTCTATGTTGGTATATGAGGACTCTATGCGAATTGCATTGATATAGTAATTATGATACAAGCTAATGTAAAAAAGATAGAATGTGGTTATCAGTGGAATTCAGGCCGCGCGCTTCGTTCTGTTTTGAACTGGATTTGTCTACATTCTGGAGTTCATCTTCACTCCGGAACTCTAACCCAGTATACTTTGCTTTAAATACCGGTGCATTATCCACTTGACTACTGGGTTGAGATGGCCATAGATTTTTCAACGGATACGAGTGTTAATTCAAGTTGAAGTACATTGGATTATCCCGTTGTTGATATTGTTGACTGACATCCAATCAGTTATTGGGTTCGAGTCCCAGGGTAAGTATATCCGCCTGACCAGTGTCAAATAATTCAAAACGCGTATCCATGATTCCACTGATGACTAAATTCCACCAGTTCTACGTAAAATTATGTCGTAATGTCAATGTTTTTTATAAAATGGTAATGGGTAAAATCTTTCGCGAAGCTTAATTTGTCTAAGAAAGACATAAAATTGTTGAGAATTTCTTCTGAATAGAGAAACCTGCGTTTTTTTTAGCTCGAATTCTTATAGCGTCTATTATATGCAAGTGATGAGATCGAACTCCATAACAAAAAATTGTAAACTACTCTAAATGATTTGTTTCTGCTTACTAAATAATCTTTATTGACAAAGTGTGAGAGAATAGAGTTGTGTATTGTTTTGACTGTACCATTTTCCTTACCACAAAGTAAAATGTTCGCTTACTGGTTATCTCCCTAGGTATTTGATTTTATTAAATTAATATAGAAAATAATCATAATGAATAAAATTTATACGTTCATTATCATTATGACTAATGTTTAATTTAATTAATTTACTGATAGTAAGTACAACCTAACAAGATACCATACTCATTAAGACTAAACAAGATTTGAGCTAGAATAAAAGCGGCAATTGTGAAATGAAAAGAAAAACCAAACCAAACTTTATTTTGTATTTCCGCTCAATGTTTATCTTCTCTTTTTATATACTAGAATGCCAATGCATTCAAAGTCTTTGAATATATATAAAGATATTAATACCTTTTGTAGTTTATTACAAGATTTTTGTTAATATTTATAGTTACATATAATAAGCATTTTATATTTTCAAATTATTGAAGTGATCTACTCACCCATCTGTAAACTGAACTGTTTACTTATTTTACAATGTCAAATATAGAAGAAGAAAAAGCACATCATGATAAACAGTTAGACCGATGCATAAATATTTACTAACTTGAATGTAGCATTATGTCTAACAGATCATGCGTAACCTCATATTTGTATAGTTTCAATCTGAAATGAATGATATTCAACACAATAACTTATTAACCTTTACATTTATGTTATCCATAACTATCCTACGTGAAAGACAAAATAAAAATAACACGAAACCCTGTCGAAACACTGTCGAAATGATTTTACAGAAATTGTAATCTGTTCTGTTTTTTTTTAAATAAGCCTACCAAAGAAATCAAGATGTTTATGTCTAATGTGGAACAGTAAACATTTAAAATATAATATGCATTGAATTGTATAAATCATAGATCTCTACTAGAACCTCGTTTTATTCTTTCAGCTTTTTAGCTAAGTGAATAACTTCGGCTAGAAAGCAAAAATTTATAATTGACATTTGTTTCAAACTAAAAATCAATACTTTATTCAGAGTTGATATTTTCTAAACTAGGTCAACTTAAAGCTATATTTTGACAAAACAATATTATTTCTATTTGGTGGAGTTTTGTTCTCTGAGCTGGATGGTTTGGTCGTGGAGCTTTCATCGTTCTTCTGAACGACATCATCAGCACAAACTTCAGATAGAAGTGAAGTGTTCGAATTTCTCCATGTGTTTCACAGCTTGTTCTGTGGATAAATTCGAACACTTCACTTCTATCTAAATTTTGTGCTGATGATGTCGTTCAGAAGAACGATGAAAGCTTCATGACCAAACCATCCAGCTCAGAGAACAAAACTCCACCAAAATCATCCATCTGTGCTACAAATCTTCTCCACCATCTCAAAATCATTTCTATTGTTATAAAGAATAAGTAATAGCGAAGGATTAAAATAGATTACAGTACAGTTAACTGAAGAGCTGAAATAAATGTTAGTAAAGCTGTATACAAATTTTAGCTTTGGTTTTTCCTCAAATATAAATTTTTAAAAGTTGACATTTCTACTTGATTATACTGATGATCATATAATGAAGTTTATAAGTTCAAATATATAACATATGTGAACTCGTCATTGTTAATAAATCCTGGTTGATCATTGCAAGCAGAAAACTTTGATAGATGTGTAAGCTTTTTTGAAAAAAAAAACATGTTTAGATTGCCAAACATCTTTGATTTTCGACTATTATTTTACTTATTCATCTATAGCATGATATATTTGCTGTGACGAACGGTTGACTTCAAAACAAACAACAACAAAAAAGGAAAATAGACTATTACAGCAAACATGTTTAAATGATTAAGAAGTGGACAATGAAAGTTATTCAATAAATATTAAACTAAATTACAAAATTAAATAGAATTCGCAAGTAATACCACATTTAAAATGATTTAAAACTCAATCTTAAGATTTCATTAACCAATCCAACGCTTAGTAGATATTAAAGTCAAAAAAATCTATTGTAACTTGACGTTATTTATCCCAATAATTCAACATTAAGAATTTAAAAGTACAAATCTAATTCAACCTATTCTCAATGTTTAATCATAATGTTGTAAAGAATGAAGTATACAACACTTATCCCAATCGTTGCTGCTACCTTAACGTGGTGGTCGGGTTTTCCTATCGTAATGAACCAATCGAGCTATACTGGCTGGAATAATCGTTCCTCAAGGTCCTAATATGCTAGACAGGTCAATTAAAGAGTGGTAAGACTAAAAGCAGCAAACCTAAGGTCTGAAGGCTAAGTCGTACTGTTGACAGCAGTAAGGTGTTTCCTTTAGACGACTAGCATGACAGCAATGTTGCCTTCCCACAAGGAGGGGTGGGGTTAGAAAAGGTCGACCCTCGCCTTATCCCACGGATATTCGTCTCCGGCGATAAGATCTAAACGCCTACGGAGCTAACACGAAAATTACTTACAGAAAGTTCGACCTCAACTTCGACCGATGCATATATCTGCCTGGTCCTACGTTGTAGCTGACTGACTGACTAATACAATATTTATAGCTTAAAGCTATGTAATACGACTATAAAATAATTTGAGTCTGTTAACAATAAATGTTATGATACATTTTACTTATTAATTATTATATTTCACTAAGTGATTTCATGGAAAACCTTGGAGCATAAGACAGCCGTTTCGTTCCAGTATGGGACTAGTCAGCTGTGCTCATCCACGATCCCGCTCACGGGATTCGAACTCAGGACCTATCGGTCTTGCGCGCAAACGCTTAACCTGTAGATCAATGATCGTTGACTCATGAATTCAACTATTAAATTACTAAAATTTCCACAAAACCCCTTCTGATAATAATAATTATATTAGTTAAACATTATAATAATTACACTTTATACCTTTTGAAACCAGTAATAAATGTTCATTCGATAGACTGTTTTAAGTGAGACACTATTGACTGATTGAAAGTCATCTATTTCTATTATATATCATGATTGTTAAAATACAAAATAAGATGAAGAAAAGCTACTTATCATAATCAATAAATACTTCATTATACCTAATCATTTAGTTGTTCAGACAAATAAATAAAGTCATATAAACAATACATAAATATCAACAGGACTCCGTCTGTAGCCTCTCTGTGGTCGCTGCCAGTCCCAAGCCCAGATAAAGGAGAAGGGTTGGGCATGGAGTTAGCAACCCCATCCTGTAGGAAACTAACTCGCCAAAATAGTGCTAACCAGGAAAAGTAATCCAAATAGAAGCAGTTATGAAAAGGATGAATAACGACTGGAAAGAACTGGAAAGGATTTCCCAGGACAGGATTGGATGGAGAGTGCTAGTAGGTGGTACGTAAGTCTAAATTTGATCGAGTGGTTTCATAGTATTTGGGCACCGAGTTGATGTGAGAAATTCTTCCCCTTTGATGTCTAGTAAATAACTCATATGAGATTTTCGACAGAAATTTATATAAGATTATGTATAATAATAATAATAATAATAATAATAATAATAATAATAATAATTCAACTGTTTATTTGTGTAAGTGAATTAAATTATTTGATCAAGATCACGAGCCGATTGATGTTAGGCCACGTTTTGAAACCTGCAAGTACTAGACGGCCGTTTCGTCCTATTGTAAGACTCATCGAAAGTGCGCATCCACGGTCCCGCCCGCGGGATTCGAACCCAGGGCCTTCGGTCTCACGCGCGGACGCTTAACCTACTGGATCAGTGAGCCGGTATCCAATGGTGATAGTGTCTAACATCAAAAAATCCACGAATTAAATTATAGTTTCACTTACAATTCTGAAATAACAATTTTAAGTGGGAATTTTAGACTTTCAGTGTGTGAACTTATATCATATTTTTGATCAGAATGAAAGTTCATAGCTGTTCTACTTTTAAGAATTTTACTATGAAGTGTGTAGATCAATAGACATTAAGACATAGGCTACTCAGATAAGTGAGGTTAAATAAACTCTCAAGTTTAAAACATTTTTCAATCCTTCTACAATTTACTAATAGTGAATAGTCATTTTATGTTAATGAACAAAACTGTTTTAAATAACTAATATTTATCCAGACTATTTATATCACATGTTTAACAGATAGTTTACTGATAACAGAATCGAATTACCATTTGATGGTGAAAAAATATAGGAGTCCTTAGTAATGCTTTAAATATCAAGATTTGATTACCTAATTGTCTTACAAAGTTTTCCATTACTCTTTAATATCATTTGAACAAATACTGGAACTTTTAAAAGTGAATGACAAGAAATTTATGTTCATTTTGTAATGTTTATTTGAATCATCCCATTGATGTTTAGGACTGCAATTGATCGATCTCTTATTTATGGCATATGTAGATCATGTGTGGATTGCCTCAATAATGCCTTAACTCACAAGCATTATAGGCGAAAATGGATAGTGATTAGCAGTGGAATCCACGATGCGCGTTTCGTCCTATTTGGGACACTTTAGCTGGTTGTACCTGCATCCCAGAGTTAGTATTCATTCCGGCACTCTATCCCATTACCGTTCGCTTGAAGATCAATTGTGTTATCCACTTAGCTACTGAGTCCTGATAACCATAATATCGAGGCAATCCGCACAGGATGCACGTATGCCAATAATAAGAGACTGATCAATTGCAGTCCTAAACATTAATGAGAACATTCAAACAAATAATACAAAATGAATTTACACTTCACCACATTGCACAAGCCAGTAGCTATCGGAACTCAGTAGCTAAGTGGATAACACAATGGATCTTCAACCGAACGGTAATGGGATCGAGTGCCGGAATGAATACCAACTCTGGGATGCAGGTACAACCAGCTAAAGTGTCCCGAATAGGACGAAACACACATTGGGGACTCCACTGTTAACCACCATCAATCTTTGCTGATAACAATTTTATGATTCATCAACTTAAAATTATTTAGATTACATGATTATAACAATATAATTTTTTGAAACTAAACTAAACATTTACCAATTAATTAGTTCTGTTCACAATGTTCAAATCGACATCTACTTCAAATTACAGAAAAGGCCATCCAGTGTTATTGAGACTTACACTTTTTAAATAGTTGATAATGCTTTGATACTCTATTTAGGCTGATATTAATGTTATCCTAGTGTCTCATAAATCCAATAAAAACTCAACTTACTAGAATTGGACGAGTCATTAATACTGTAAAGTTCGATTGCGGTTGGTAATGGAATTCAAGATGTGCATTTTGTCATTATTAGAGCGCACCAACCGGGTATAGCTGGATTCCATTTTTATCATTTACATTAGTTTGCAAATCTGGTACCCATCGCTTCAAATGTCAGCGTGTGATTCACTGTTACTTGGGCCGAATAGTTATAAACTGGTTCATCATCAGTGTGAGTGTTCATGTTATAACTGTAAAGACCATGTGATTTCTGTTTACAGATGATTAACGGAATAATGAAAAACATACTATACAATTGCCTCAAACTTATTCAACATGAATATAAACTGGTTGACGTAAGAGACAAAATACTTTGTACAAAATAAACTAAAATATAGTTTTTCTGTTTGGTAATTTTATATTCATTTAGGGGTAACAATGACCTTATATACAAAGTGTCCATACTATGGTAATCAATTTCGATAACTGTATAACGAATAGTTAGAACGAAAAATAACGGGAAAATTAAAAATACTAGTGAAAATTAATTTGAATCACTACATAAATATGTATATGACCTCGTAAATAAAAAACAAACTACTACGATTGTTGACACACCTGAACAGTGGTTTACCTTGAAATAGATTACAAATGAATTGACAATAGATTTTCTGTTATTAAAAGATTCTAAAGAAGATTAAATTTGTAAAAATAAACAAAATCCTTTTAATCAAGGAAAGTAAAAATTTTGTTTTTAGCTCTTTTTAAAAGCTGGAAGGACATCACTTGAACATTGAGAGTGATGATGAATATATATACCAAAACGAGCTGGTGACTTTCTTACCCTTGGTTCATCTTGCATTATAGCTTGTTCAAGCTATGGCCCATACGACCAATCACCCGTACTAAACCATAGCCCAGTCACTCCTAAAATAAATATGATTGATAAGAACACCCTCAGATTTTTACATGCCATACTTCCTCTGCTTGTCAATTAACGTTCACTTCTACACACAATTTCGGCCTTAGCTTTAGTAAACAAACCATTTTTCATATTTGCCAATGAAACATGGTGTTCTATCGCAGTGGTTGATTCGGAATTAAATATCCAGAACTACCGACTATATCTCTGTGACAGAAAAACCAAACGTGGATGTCTTATATATTCATTGGATGCCCTAACAACTAATACAGTTGAAGTTAGTGTCTCGAGTAGTTTGCCTGAATTGGTCTGGATAGTAGTCAAAACTCCGGATCGTAGTCGACCCCTGGGATGTATATACGGAGCCTCTGACACTTTGGAAAATGTGAATGATCTTGTTATTAATTCATTTATACATGTATACGCTTTAAATGTAGATGTGAAGGTTATTATACATTTTAATTACACTGGAATTAACTGGAATACCGGCAGTGGTCACTTATGTAATAATGACATCTTAGCAACAATTAACATGCACTGCTGGTTACAGTGCGTTTGTACACCAACAGGGCATGATAATATGTTTGATATAATACTCTGTAGAGATATCACCTCACTATCTGTACAAGTATACAGTGAGTTTGAAAGCAGTGACCGTTAATTAGTAGTTAATGCTCTACCTATCCGTCCCTCTTATAACCATCCCATACAAATCACCAGTCAATATACAGATTATAAACATGCTGACTGAGATTTTATAAACTCTCTGGTATGATTCTCAAACTGGGGTATCTTTTCAAGTGTTAGTCATAAACGCATTCTGTTTATCACTAACTCCCATTTAGATTCCTGCGAATTATTTATACCAGTTACATATAGTAATAAATTATGATGCCAGCAGAAATGTTACTTTACGTCAAATGATTTCAAGGCACTTACACAAATAACTATAACTTTGAACCAAATTAAAGAGAAGCTATTAATTAGGGTTTTTTAGAACTTATTAATAGCTCAAAAGTACAAAACTTAATTCTCCTGTTTAATAAACGCGTTAGAGCAACTCGGAATACATATATGCCATGCATTCTGCATAATGGCACTTCTTAAACGGCTCTAAAACAATTGCAAACCTTTTCAGCTGTACTTTTGCGAACAATAATAAATCCCTAACTGGCACTGTGTCGATATGCAAAAATTCCATCAGTATGGAGCTTAACAAGGTAGCGCAGTATTGCCCAAAATGGCATCTTTAGTTTAACACAGCTAAATGTCGATGGATGTGCTTCGGTAATACTTCACTTAACTTAGATCTTACCACAAATGGTAAAGTGTTATCTAAGTTACATACAGTATTAAACTCAGGTACTCCTACAATTTATTCTTCTCAGAACAATTCTCTAAACGGTCTTATGAATTGCATAATTTGAAATCTGTATAACGAGTCACGTATTTTGATGTACAAAGCGTGTGTTCAACCACTCCCAGAATACTGTACGTTTATTCTTAGTAATGTACATACAAAAAATAGAGGTTGTAATCCGTACAAAGACAATTTACATTCCGAATTCTTGGACCTGATTGTACCTTGAATTATAATTCGAGGAGTAATAAACTTGAACTAAATTCTTTATGGAAGAGGAGACTTAAAGTAAATCTAATAATTTTCTTAAAAATACTTAATAAACTGTCTTTTACATACGATGAACCAATTCAATAATCAGAAACTCCTAGTTACATTATCAGTAACCCTTTATCATTAATGAAACAATCTCAGTCTAAATCTTCTCTCTATAGGAATCACTTTGTCAGTAAATTTTCCACACTCTGGAATAATCTACCCGAATCTATCCATGAAATAAAATCACTCCCATCCTTTTTTTGCTGTATTAATGCTTAATTCTCCGCGTAAAATGCCTTCAATATGCTTACAAGTGTACGCATGCCTTATTCCACAAGTGAGATCATAGGAACCCCAAATGTTTAATCGTTTTAGTCACTGAGCCCATTAATTAACCTCTCTACCTGCTGTTACTTTACACTAACACCGTCCCTGATAAATTTAACTATTCTGAATAATATCTAATAGGAACAAAACATCATAAAATAACCTAGCACAGGTATTTTAGTCTACCTGACTGATTTATCATAGTAATGACTGCTTTTGTTGTTCCGCGCTCTCTGTTTCCGTTTTATTTTCTCCAGCAGATGATTATAATCAATTCGTTATGGCGCAGGACATGACTTTAAATACATCGTTCATACATCAACAGGACTTCCACTAAAAAAGGATTAAAAGTTCTAGTTTGAAGTCTTTCACTGCTGTAATACGTGTGAAGATGTACTACCTCAACTATTTTTGAACTAGAACACTTCGAACAATCGAATATCCCGTATGTCCTCTGCATTTAATATTACTATCTATATCAAGCTGATCATACCTGTAAACTGGCATGAATTCTGAAATCATTATTTTCAGAATATATTATAATCACAATATATAGTTAACGCTACTCCCGCTAGTAATTTTTTCAATAAAAATATAAACGGTAATCCTGAAAAATAGAAACAGCTTACCAGCTTAACAGATAAATCAGAGAAAATAAATAATAATGCACAATCAAATGTCGAATATATTAGTTAAGTAAATGTAATTTTTATGTAGGGTTTTTATATAGGTTGGTATAGTTCACCAAAGATTGATCTTAGTCGAAATGCTACTAAAAACCAGGGAGCACAGAACAGCCGTTAAGTTCTAGTATATGACTCCTCATCAGTAGGCACCTTCAACCACACAAAAGATTAAATTCAAAACCTTCAATCCTCGAAATAGGTACTTAACCACCCAGCAACTCCGTTAGCTCACAGTAGGTTGGTTCGCAATTTAAAGATATTTAGTTTGTGACATAGTCCAATGTTAACAATTGCTTCAGTTTTAACATCCTAAGTTCACTAGTGACTTGATAGAGTTGTGAGTACACATTGTTGAGTATATATTGAAAAAAAACAGTCGTTTACTACTCCCTGGTTTTTAATGATACTCCAAAAGAAATCAATCTATCATAAATGCTTCCTAGAAAAGTAATTCTATCCATTCATTAAAATATTTCTTTATAACAGTATTTTCTTAGTTTCCTCCCCATAATTAAATAACTAACGTTTTCCAGTTAACTTACGTCATTGATTATAAAATTAGTGAAATAATCTAATGCTCAAATCCAATTTCATACAAAATGAGGTGAACAATTTCATTAAAAAGCGGAAATCATATGACTGATGAAGTATTTTCACTGTTTTTGCCCTGATGTTAGTGTAATTGTTTACAAGTAACAATAGTGACATAGTATTTGAAGCACTCAGCACCAACTAATAAGTCCCATTTACAAACCATGACTAACCTATTTTAGTCAGGATAGCCAGTAGCATCACTAGTGCTTATCTAACTTAAGTGTAAATCAAAGCTAAGTATAGTACACATTTAGTAAATGTATCCTAGTAAATTAACTGTTTGTCAAGAATAATAACAACAACTGAATAAGTAAACCTGGACAACTTCAATTTATTATTTATGTCCTAACTATTCGGATGATTTCTAAGCACAAAGAGTTAGGTAATGGTTTTTAGGGTGTTATCTAAAATTATACGTTTAATATAGCATATAATTTGCACCACATTGTTAATTTCCATCAATTACTCTTACCATTTCATTGTTGCATAAATCTACATACGTTTGGAACAAAAATTCGGTTTTGTTCAGTGTCCTTTTAGTAATATGGATGAATGAATCTTCACATCTTAATCAATGACTCTCTATGGTTTTAAGAACCTGATTCTATTTGAATCACCATATCAAACTTAGTCGACCTATTATTTGTTTTGAGTTTTTGTTGCCGGTATTAACAATTATCGTCTCATCAACATGATTAACTAAATATATTGATTCTTTTTTTAGTATAATGAGAGATTAATATCTCATTTAATTTGAATAGTTTATATGATACAGAAGTATGTACTTTATTCTTCCCCTGATTAAATTAAACATGAGGGCTGTTTTTATTATAACAAGATGTTAAACGTTATATTATCTACATTACTATGTAATAAATATTTAAATAAATCACTGTATTTATGCTACTTCATTGTATCAAGTTGATTGCTGTTATCTTACTGACCTATAATTTACGGTCAACTGCCTGAATTCAGAAGATGGGATCTAATGGGATAAACATTACACATGGTTAATAATCACTAGGGTCAATGGTTTTTAGAAAAATCAGAAATATGGACAAAAAAATAAAGTTTAAATAATCCATGAAAATGATATTCTGTTTTATGAGAAATAAATGTGTACTTTATTTAAGTATGACTTAATATAAGTCAATCACCGTTTGAAAAACGAAATGATTGAGAGTAGCTAAAATATCGCTGAAACATCTAGTATATTACTTATTTAATTACTTTTATAAGTGATTGTTTGGGATTAGCCCCATCAAATAGCATCACAATTATATTTAACGCTGAAAATCATCCAGCATAGTGTGTGCTTAACGGCTCCTATAGCTCTTCTAGGGTTACTGTCGGTCCCAAAACCGGCCAAACGAGGAGGATGGAGTGTGGGGCCAGCAACTCATCCCGTAGAAAACAACCTTGCTAAATAAACGCTAACCACAATAAACAAATTAAATTACCAAAACTCTGCCTCTGAGTTGAAGGATCTACATAAAGAGGAATTATGACGCCACATGATGAAAGCCGGGATTCTTCGGGAGTCACGAAGCCAATGCCACTTCTAACAACCAAAGCAACGATTTTTATAGGCACATAGAATGTTCGAACAATGTGGAACACCGGAAAGACCAATCAAATAATTACAGAAATGAGAAAATACAACTTGACGTTGCTCGGAATAAATGGAACATATTGGACCCTAGCTGAACAGAAAGATGCTGCCATATTCCGGTCACGAGGAGGAAAATTCTCCACACACTCAGGGAGTCGATCTGATGTTTTCCAAAGAAGCACGTTAAGCGTTTATAGGATAGAGAACGCATGAACCCAGGATCATCAAAGCATCATTCTAAATAAAGGAGGGAATCATGATGAATGTAACAGGCGTAAGTAAGTAAGTAAGTAAGTAAGTAAGTAAGTAAGTAAGTAAGTAAGTAAGTAAGTAAGTAAGTAAGTAAGTAAGTAAGTAAGTAAGTAAGTAAGTAAGTAAGTAAGTAAGTAAGTAAGTAAGTAAGTAAGTAAGTAAGTAAGTAAGTAAGTAAGTAAGTAAGTAAGTAAGTAAGTAAGTAAGTAAGTAAGTAAGTAAGTAAGTAAGTAAGTAAGTAAGTAAGTAAGTAAGTAAGTAAGTAAGTAAGTAAGTAAGTAAGTAAGTAAGTAAGTAAGTAAGTAAGTAAGTAAGTAAGTAAGTAAGTAAGTAAGTAAGTAAGTAAGTAAGTAAGTAAGTAAGTAAGTAAGTAAGTAAGTAAGTAAGTAAGTAAGTAAGTAAGTAAGTAAGTAAGTAAGTAAGTAAGTAAGTAAGTAAGTAAGTAAGTAAGTAAGTAAGTAAGTAAGTAAGTAAGTAAGTAAGTAAGTAAGTAAGTAAGTAAGTAAGTAAGTAAGTAAGCATGATGAATGTTATCCACTGTTATGCACCAACTAATGATAGCAACGACGGCAATAGAGGTCAATTCTATGAGAGACTGCAATCAATCATAGCGAAATGTCCAAGAAAGGATCTCACAATCCTGATAGGAAATCTAAACGCCAAAGTCGGAGTAGACAACACCGGATATGAAGATATCATGGGACGACATGAATTGACTGGGAGAGATAAACGAAAATGGAAAAAAATTTGAGAATCTATGTGCATGAAACAACTTGGTTATAAGTGGCATTATGTTCCCACACAAAATCATGCACAAAGCTACAGGGCTCTCGGCAAATCACACTGCAGTGAACGAGATAGATCATATTTGTGTCAACAAAAAATTCAGAAGGACAAAGGCGGACGTGAGAAGCATCATAGTAGCTGATATAGCTTCAGATCACCACCTGGTGGTTGCCAGGATGAAGCGAAAGGTAAAGAAGCACTGGACAACTAGACGAACAGCATCACAAAGGTTCAATACAGCCCACATTCGACTTGTTGACAAACTCAACAAATTCAACCTAGCTCTCAATAATAGGTATAAAGCCTTTACAAGATCTAATCACAGCAGAAGAAACTACTATGGAGGACGATTGGAAATGGATCAAAGAAGCTCTAACTTCAACATATCAGAAGCTTCTGGGCCGCGACAGGCATCATCATAAGGAATGGATGTCTAACAGAACCCTGGACAAGATTTAAGAAAGGCAGAACAAGAAGACAGAAATTAAAAACAGCTAAACATGAGTAGAGAAAGACAAGTCACAAGTTGAGTACACAGACGCAAACAAGCAAGCGAAGAAGTGCATTAAAACCGACAAGCAGAAGTACGTGGAAGAGCCTGCAATGGCAGCCGAAAAAGCTGTAAGAGAAAAATATCAAACAACTATATAACATAACGGAGAAACTATTAGGCAAATGTAGTAAATCGGAGAGACCGGCGAAAAACAAAAAAGGCAAGCCAATCCTTGTAACTCAGGAACAGTAAGACAGTTGGGAAGACCACTTTCAAATAATCTTGAATAAACCAGTCGCACCAAACTCAGCGGATATTGAACCAGCACACACAGACTATCTTATAGATGTTACTCCATCAACGGTCAAAGAAATCTTCATGTCCATCAGACAAATGAAGTGTGGGGAAGCAGAAAGACGTGACAACATACCAGCTGAAGCACTGAAGTCAAACAAAGGAGTAACTTCGAAGATGTGTACCTGAGAAAATCGTCTTATCCATACGACGGACTAAACTGCAAATTCTTGCAGGGAGGACAGCTGAAAGTTTCATACCAACTGAAGAATAATGTCAGATAACACTGCTCAATTCCACGATTTCTCTTTCTTTCAGTAGTCGACTGGGTTAAGAAGACCAAAATAAAACGGACAGCTTGAATGCCACTATAGGATTTGGAATTTGCAGATGATCTATCTCTTCCGTCCCATACACGCCGACAAATGAAGGTGAAGAAAGTCAGTGTAACATTAGTAAACCTCAACACACACAAGAAAATAAATGAGATTCTCAAATTCAACACAAACATATTGTTATATCCTAACGAAGAACAAATGAACGGCAACTGTTATTATAGATATATTGCTATTGTGTAACTATTAAATAACTACATTATATATATTTATATTTCTCTTATTATAAAATTTCGTTTGACCTGTTGACTGCTATTATATGATTTTTTATTTTGAAATTATCCCCACTCTATTAGCTATAGTATCTCACACTCACAGCCATTTTGGGCCTGATCTTGTATACTAGTTATTTTCTATTTTGTGGTATGATGCGGTTTGATTTGCTTGCAAACAAACTGCGTATGTCTGAAATATGTGATGTATACGATGGCATCTGAGATTGTGTTCTGAACTCAACGGGCTGGGCTGGACGGAACGACCAATATGAACTCAGAGATTGACTCTGGACTGCTCGTACGGGTAAACGCGTCACCAGATTGGTACATTGCCCAGGTCTGTTGTTTTCTTATTGATGATTTTATCACGTGATAATTAACAGGAAAAAAGAGATAACACAACCCAATCACAATCAATTGAGAAGCTCTGGAACAACTGAAAAGGCTTACGAACCTGGGCACTATCTTCAGTCTGATGCAGATGTAAAGCCACGAATTGACAAGCCAAGCACAGCGTCTTTAAAGTTGAAGTACATCTATAACTCACAACAACAGTCGGAGAGCTAACATCAAAGACACAATCTTTAATACGATCGTCAAGACAGTTCTGTTGTACAGAGCCGAAACGTGGAGAACTATTACAACTATCATCAGAGAAATACAAGTAATTATAAACAATTTATACGAATATTCGTCAATATTAGGATGAATATTTTATCATTTATATTCACATAGTGAACTTTTCACATGATTCGCATTTAACTGACTTATGTTATCCTATTTACTAATATCAACATCTAAATATAATTGGATAAACACAATATAAATTTGATTTGATTGTTAACGCTATATATTTCTGATGATTTTGATTTCGATTATTACCCTGAAGAAGTCCAGACAAGTTTGCTGGACCAAACACTGGACTTATTTAAATTTCAATCACTGAGATTATTTCAAATATAATTTTTCACATATTATGGATTTATAAACAATTGTCTACGCTAGATACTCATTGTCATTTGACCGTCAGTGGCAACCTACTGTAAGAGACAACAAACCAACTTCCAGGTGAAAAGATAATTAGGAAAAGACGTTGGGAGTGGAAAGGACACACATTGTGTAAATCATCAAACTAAATCATAGGTCAGGCGCTTACTTGGGATTTTGAAGGGAAAAGGAAAGAAGGAAGACCAAGGAACACACTGCAACGAGAATTAGAGGCAGACATGAAAAGAATAAATAGCTATTAGAAATAATTGGAAAAAATGTCCAGGACAGAGTTTAATGAAGAATGCCCTTTATGCTTCTTCAAGAGGAGTTAAAGGCAAAATAAGTAAGTAATGACGTGTGCTTAACTCAACAAATAATAAAAACTGATACCGCTAACACGCGTGATGATAGTCAACTTCTTATTTTTACTATAATGTTTAAAACTTAATCCTATGTATTTTATTTCAGTTAGATGTTGGTGGTGAAGCTTTATTTGAGTCATGATCTCAACCATTAAAATTACCATAATATCCACAAAACCCCTTCTGATACTAATGAATATATGCTCACTAGTGACTAGCTCGAGAAGATTTTTCCTGGAGTTCTAGTGAAAAGCCGTGGCCAATGGAGTTCAACCGGGTCTGTTCTGAGATAGTAACTCATTGAAGATAATGGTGGATGTGTCACACAATTTCCTAGATTAGATGAAGTTAGACATTGACACCGTCGGATGCCGGTCGGCTCAGTGGTTTAGGGTTTAAGCGCTCGCGCGCGATATATATAAAGAGTAACAAAGTCGTTGACAAAAAATAAGTACGTTAAAATACAGAATGAATTTACTAATCCTGATGCAGTTGGACAGATAGCACATCTCTCAGAAGTAAGCTTCAAAGGTGATGAAATCTCTGGGTAAACTAATTACATCATAAATGATACAGTTAATTTTACTGAAACAGAGGCGATGTTATTAACACTACTGCTTTTCCAAACAAACAAAAATTGAGATGTTCTTTTTCCTCAGTACTTCCAATGACATATTAATTTACACGTACCTCCAAAAGCAATATACTGGAAGAACTGAGAAAAGATTGCATGTTATTTTCCTTTGGAACGTTCCGAAGAATCCAATATTCTAAAGGGACGTAATTCATAGGAATGTAACAGCTCTGCAGTTACTCGACAACAAAAGCATCTTTATTACCTTGAAATCTCATGGACTATTGAACAAACAAAGAAGCACATCTTCGTTTTACTTCTCTTAACGGACAAAATAAAACTCACCGCAAACTTAGTAATTCAGAAATAAATAACTGTCAATTTATAACTACCATGGTAAATCAAGACTTATCATCACGCCCTTTCTCAGTTATTCGCTCATTCTACTCTTTAAACATGAGAATTCTTCAAAGTTTCTCTCTAAACCAAGTTATTAATTTTTGAGTTTTATATAATTACTGTTTTGTTTTTATTTTCCTTCATAGATTTATCTTTAAATATCACCGTAAGTTCATATTTATATCATTGGTAACTTTTTTCATTCTGCTATTGGCAGAATTTATCCGCAACGTCTTACATATTTACTTAATGTGTCGTATGCAACAATTACAGTAGTATTTCCATGCATTTGGTTAGAACAGTCAAACATATTAAAGTGTAATTTCATCTAAAGTTTTCATTTCAACCCCTCAAGCTTCTTAATATTTGCGTTTTCATTAGACATTTTCATAAATGATATTTGTGGATAACCTCAGAGCAATTATTCAGTTACTATTTTTAATTGTTTGATATAATGTTAACTTTCGATATGAATAAGGAAGGTTGTTAGCTGCGAATAAGAACCCACAAAATAAAGTGAATTCATATTAATTTCCCTCAACTGTTGCTTTGGCATTATCGAAAAAATAACTTATTTATTGAAGATGAAATTAATTGAACGACTTACTTATTTCACTTTTAATTATCAAGTAAAAATTGTAAGATTAAAAATGCAAAGGTTACTGTTATATCCCGATGAGAATAATGAATGGTAACTGTTGGGATTTATTTCTGGACTATTGCTACACGTATATTTTTATCGTATTATTGTTAAATAACTAAACTAATCATATTCATGTTCCTCTTATTATAAGCTTTACTTTGACCTATAAACCATTATCATACGATTCACCATTCTTGAGTTAGGCCTAGTCTATCAGTTACTATCTCCCACGTTCACAGCTAAATTTGGCTAAATATTGTCCAAATGTTATTTTCTAGTTTATAGTGAGATGTAGTCTATTTGATTGTTTTATAAACCCAGTATGTTTGAAATACATTATTCATATCACAGAGGCTAAGATTAGTGTTCTGGACTTAGCAGACAGGACTAGGCAGGAAGCAGGAATGATAAGTACGCTAGACTGCTCGTACGGGTTTTATGCGTCATTGGTCGGGTCGATAAATCACTGTTCTCTAATTGGCGGTATCGTTACGTTATACATTAATAGAACACAAAGCAAAAGTTATAACAGTTACTAAACTGTGCTCATTAATTTTCACAATCTATAAAGTCAAAGATGAGATATTATAACTTTATAAAAGGATACCAAACTTCATGTAGTTTGTCAAACGTGTAAACCACAATCCATATCAATGAATGATATTTGTTTATTCAATTTTTTCTGAAAAAAGATGAAGTTTATCGTAGACCCAATCAAATAAAGAAAACTGATAAATCAATGAAAATTGTTAAAGTATTATTGAAATCAACAGGGAATAGTTGTATAAAAATTAACATGTAAGTATTGTAACTCTTCCTGCTGAGAAATTTTACACAATCTAAAAATTTATAAACACAATATATTACTTACAATTATCTAACATATACATAAATATTCCAGAGTTACAGGCAAATATTGAAAGAAAAACTGAAGATATCCACAACGAGTATGTAAGTGAACTGGTAATTGATCGACAGTTCATATAAGAATGAGAGGAGGATTAATAAAAATATATTTTGAACTTATTTCTTATCTCATACAAAAGACTGAAACAATATAATGTCCTATACTTAGAAAACTATGGTATTTTAAAAAACTGTTTGTTATTTGGTAAATTATCAATACAGTATTATTATACTACCTGGAAAAAGAACTGTTTATTCCACTTTAATTATGATGATTTTTTATTCTATATTATACAAATCAGTAATAAAATGGTCCGAATCCCGCGAGGCAGGGTCGAGGATGCGCACAACAGAGGAGTCCCGCAATAGTACGAAACGGCCGTCAAGTGCTTCTAGGTTTTCCATGGTGGTCTAGCTTCAATTGACCCATGATCTCAACTGTTTAAATGACTACAATCTCCACAAAACCCCTTCTGATACTAAAAAGAAACTTATATAAGATTTTTTTATTTTCAAACTAAAATAATGAAACAATATAAAACTATCTAGACAAATTCATACAGAGTTTAATTTAGAAATTAGAATGTATTCACCTTCTTGAATCATCAAATTAAGATTGACAATCAAAGTAAAAAAGTGCTCACTCGAAAATGTTATGTTATTCAGAACTATAATAAATGCTTCATGATTAAACAATCTACTTCATAGAACATATTATAACTAAAAATGCCTAACTGAAGTTCAAATATATTCTATCGAGTTAAAATATATATCTGAACTAACCAATAAACATAGATGAATAGATCCATGCAGCTCAGTAAAAGGACGAGTATATTGCTCGGTAGTCCGTTCTGTTTTAATTTAAGGCAGCGAAACATGACCATTAAGAGTAGAAGATTTTCGTAAGCTACTAGTATTTGACCACAGATGCCTTAGAAATATTGCTGGCGTCTGCTGGGATCACCAGGCAAGTAATAGTGAGGTTAGACGCAGGGTATTAAGGAATGATGGTAAATCAGTTGATGAGGTTGTGAATCTTCATCGACTGAGATGTTTGGGTTGTATGTTACGTACACCCAAACACCGATTACCACGACGTGCAATGCTAACGGGTGTTAGAGATGGTTGGGAGAGAATTAGGGGCGGCCAAACCAAAACGTGGCATCAGTGCTTGAAGACACTAACCTCTAGTCTGAGCCATGTTGGTAGATGCAGACTACTTGGTTGGGGTCCGCGTGACTTTCGTAACCGATGGTTGGAGACTCTTGGTGACATGGCTCAGAATCGATCACAATGGCGTCAGTGCATACATTCCCTGTCTTCCCTTAAACTAAGAGATTAAAATCGCTTTATATCTTTCTTTCTACGAACTAATTCTTCCTTAATGTACTATATTTTAGTCGCAATCTTTCTTTTATATATTAGCACCTCTGAATTAACTACTTTTATGAATCCAGTGTCCATCTTGTTGTGTTAATGAGGTATGGCAACTTGGATCGATGCAAATATGTGCCTGGTCCTACGTTGTAGCTGACTGACTAACTGAGATGAGTAGATCATATGAAACGCCCTTTCAAATACATTATGAATTTTTCAAAACTATTCACTATTCAGTCAAACATTTTACTAATATATTATTATTATTATTATTATTACTAGCGATTACTAGTGATATAAAGATCGATCCTTATGACGTCAATTATTAAAGAAATCAGCATCAATAAAACACTTGAATCAGACATTATCAAAGTTTTCTTAAAGTAAACAATAAATTTATACAAATTAATAGTGAAATTCAGGATAAAAAAATATTTAATAAATGTTTTCAGTTTTAGATTTTAAATAACCTTATCCTGTTATATTTCTACCCAGTATCCACATCACTTCATTTTAATTAAAAATACAGATGAAGTCAATTAGTCATAATAGATTTAACAGAATCATGGATGATGATCGTTTCTTATTTCATAACTCCCATATTATTAACTTATAAATCTAACCAAAAACTGTAATCTATTTTAATTTCCGTTACGTCTGTTACAGTTCGTGGAGGAGCATGGGACACCCACCCATCAGCACTATCCACTCAACCATATCCTGGGCAATCTTACACACCTCTTTACACTTCTTATTCATCCTTCCCATATATGCTTCTAGTTCTCGACGTAATGTGTGCTTTGACACTCCTCCTTCCCAATTCCCTTCAGGATTCCCAGTTACGGCTTCACTCATGATGCAGTTGGATCATTTCGTAATGTTTGCTCTATCCACTTCCATCGTCTTTTCCTACTTTCCTCTTCACCTGGAAGCTGGTTTGTTCTCTCCCACAGAAGACTGTTGCTGATAGTATCCGACCAATGGATGTTGAGTATGTTGCGTCGACAACTATTTATAAATACTTGTACCTTCTTGATGATGGTTGTAGTAGTTCTCCTCGTTTCAGCTCCATACAGTAGAAGTGACTATCTTGACGTTCGTATTGAAGATTGTGAATTTGATGTTGGCTTGCAGACAGTTATTTTGAGCTCCTTATTACTTCAATTGTAGGAATGCTGCTTTTACTTTTCCAATCCTTGCATTCATATCTGCATCTGATCCTTCTTGTTCATCGATGACGTTGTCCAGGTAAATGATAGTTTCCATCTCTTCCAGAGTTTCACCATCAAGAGTGATTGGGTTGATGTTTTCCGTGTTGTATTTGAGGACGTTGATTTTCCCCTTGTTTATGTTGAGGCCTACTGATACAGAAGCTGCTGCTAAACTAGTTGTCTTCATCTGCATTTGTTCGTGTGTATGGGATAGGAGGGTTAATCTATACTTAAATTAATACTTTCATTAACTATACACATTTAAAGTAGAAAAAAATCATTATGTTAGATAATCCGTAAACTATGAGAATTTTATAAGTGAAAAAAATAGAAGGAAAAAAAATAGTTAAATTATATATCTTAAACAGAAATCATTTATAAAATGTGTAAAGTTGTGCTTATATTATGATAATAGGAAATGTAATCCAAAACAGAAACACGATAGTCTTTATACAAACACATAATACAATGTATCTGATTAGTATTTTTATTTATTGTTATTAAGGGAAATATTTACATATACTACGATAAGTTAAATAATCTAATACCTAACCTGAAAATTTAACTAAAGTTTGTAAATGTATTCTGTATAATATCCAAATTCTACCTTACTTAATGATTTTGTATAGTTGAGTTAAGCTTTATCTTATCATATAGCCGAATCTAACAGATATATTTAGTGATTTTCGGCACACGTTAATATATATATGGTAAATTATGTCAATATTTTTTTTTACCTGTTAGCTATTATTAGAACGTCTTATTCACAATTATAGATATGATAATAGCTAGCATAATATATCTAAACAATTACTAAAGTATGGAATAATCTCTCTTCAAGGTGATCATATGAATTGGATCGTTCAATAGACATAAAGGTGATATTGATCAATCTCAAATTGATGTTAACCGAAAAGATTCCTGTTATATCTAGACCTTATATTCTTGATATGCTGCGTATAACTTGAACACTTGAACGCTTCTTATAGTGTTATATTCGGATACTGTTCAATTTTGCTCAGAATTCTGGTTCTGATGTCGGCATCATCAGGTGACTGCAATCTGCATACAAAAACAAGACACGAACAGATCTTCTGTCATTGCTGATAATTTGAACCGCTCACACTCGCGGTTTACTATGCAAGAATGCTGTATCCAGTCATTGTCTTTCACTTTTGCCAACTTCAGACATTGGTAACAAATATTGGACAACTATGATTGTTCACCAAAAATTTGTGAAAAAGTTACGACCGTTGCATCAAATGAATGGTATCTTGGATTCTTAGGGAGAATGAAATTTGTGTAGCGCTTATGTTCGTTCAGCTGTGCCAAGTTTGCGTAGCAATACTCTGACCTTTGCGGAATCGTCAAATTTCTCTAGGTCGACCTTGAATACATATTCGTATTACATGAACCATGATTCAAATGTGACACCAGCCAAACCATCAAAATGAAATTCATGGATAGAATTAATAACGTGGTCAACATGAGACTTGAAAGGATCATCTGTAAGCCCCTTCTGATTCAGGTTCATTTGCTGGGTTAGGGTCTCTATAATACGAATCTGGAACTGTTTGAGGCGTTATTCTTGTCACTCCAGCAAGGCTTCAAATTGGTCAAAGTTAAATTATATCTTGATAAGTTAAACCCGTCGACAATTGTTATATCTAGAGCTTATATTCTTGATATGCCACGTATAACTTGAGCTTTTAAATGGTAGAACGCTTCCAAGTCGCAAATGAGAAGACAGAACACAAAAAAAGGTATTTTATTCAAATTGTAGTATAAAACTGTCAGATATTTATAATTCTTAGTAAAAAAGAAATCATCATTATAGCTATCCAATCCGCACACAGAGGGTTATTAACATTGTTCAATCGGAAAGCTACACGTAGAGATACTAAAATATTCTTCCAAAAGGTGATTGGATGGAATATCTTAGTCTCTTTCTGAGTTCCTTAAAGATTCCTCGAGTTCACCCGTGGACTGTCCTCACAATTTCTAATCGACAACATTGTCCTCATATTATGTAACATAGGTTTTTGTTGCTTATTTCTTAGAGAACTTTTGGTTCACTTAATTCTTTTTATTAAATAACGGTAAATAATTTTTTCACGTCCTCTATTTGATAACGGCAGAATACAATATACAATTAGAGGCATTCGAAAATATAGAACCTCATGGTCACACATCACAAGACGAAAGGAGCAAGGGAAGTGATTATTAGTTAAGAATCAAAAATGTACAGAAAGTTATGGGTAACTGTAGTTATTAGAGTTGACTGTAACATCAATATTATTCAGCCAATTAACAAAGAGGTAGGTCATGCTATCATCCAACCTTAGCATAGCACATTAATATTCTAGAAAGCTCTATCAGGCTCCGATTGGGTGGAAACCCTTCGTCTCCTTTAGAACCTCTGGAGATTTCCTCATGCTTCACGAAGCCGTCTTAACAGATTTGCAAATAAGTGAGATTTTCTGTAAGGAATTTATACTCTAAATTTTGATATAACAGAACTAATTTGTACTTTAGAAAGGTGACTAGAAAATAAAATAATTAAACTATTACATTCAACGGTTACGGCAGAATTAGAATGTTTGATAGTGCTACCTAATATATCTGTTCAGAAACAAGGAAATTTATTTACTTCTCCAAGCAACACAACTTAAGTGAATTAAATAGGATCCAACTGGTTTCAGTTTTTAAAGCTAAGTATTACTATAACATAGCAAGAGAGAATTATCTTAGGTCAAACCAATAAGTAGAATCAGAGGATTTCTATGTACTATAATTAAGCAAATATGTCCGTCTCTAGTATTATAAAGTTAACACTACTAAACAAAATTAGAATAAACGTATATACCTGTGACAGTTCTAATTATTGAACTCATTCTTGGAGGTGGAGTTTTTGAGTTGCATCTTCATCCAGAAAACTATACCACTACTCGTTGACAACTTGAATAGATATTGTAGGAGATATAGATAAAATTGATTGGACGATAGATAATAAATTATAGGTAAGTTACAGCTATCATTCATCTGGCAACAGAATAATCCAGTTAAAAGTGAAAATTAGGTCAAAGATATTGAGATTTTTATTAAATGTAGATAATCCAGATATTTTGGAAATTAAAAAGCAAAAATGCTTTCAATTTAGTATACAACTGAGCTAAAATGAGATAATAAATAAAAAAAATTATAACAGTCTGCTTCAAATAAGACCTTCATGAAGTTCTTAATAGTTAACAATCCAGAATTTCAAATACCAATTATGTATTCTACAGAAAAATGCATAATTTACTTGTTTTTAATGTTACCCTAATATTGTTTATTGCTTTTGTTCTCTACTTTTTGAATTATTCAAGTTTCGATTAAATTTCTTAAGTGTAATGCTAACTGTAGTGTGGTGTGGGTCACTTACATCCATACAAGTAGTATATAACGGTGGTCATGCATAGAATTTTGAGGCTAGTGAATTTCATTAACATGCCGTAAAATTGGTATTGAATAGTTTTAAATTATACTGCCTATTCACGGTAAAAACGTTTAGATAGATCAATAACTTCATTTAACAGACAAACATTTTTTTTCCAATTATCAAGACGGAAATAACAATCAACCAGTCATTCGACATATTTTCATTTGATCACGTTTGATAGATTAGCTGATCTAGAATTTTCTGTAAAATAAATTTAGAGGCTCTGACTTCTGAAATATAAGAGCAGATTCAGTTTCCGAGTGAGATTCACGTTTTCAATAGACAGCGGTAACTCCTTATCAAGGTGATGTTTAACATCGATGTTACTGAACGAATGTAGAACACTGAAAACATCGAAATTGAACAGTACAAAACTTGGTCTATTCATATTTTCGTTCCTTGGATCAAAATAAATATTGACTGATTTTTACTTCATTCATCCATATTACATAACCATATCAAAAAGCGAACATTTTAATTTTTTTTAAAAACCAATCGCATTCTTGTAAATGACTTGAACTACTTATATGTAAATTAAGATATTGTATACACATAGCCCCTTCATCATTTTGAAAAGAGCAAGAACGGAGATTATAGCAGAATACCATTAATTCATTTTATTTCGTAGGTTCTCGTCAGCTGCTTACAACCTGTGATATTTAAAATCATAATTACATAATGGGTTTAAATTACTTTTATGAAAATATATTTGTATGGTATAGCAAAGGTGTAAATAAAACTAATAGACTGAATAATGTAAATATATACCTTATATGAAAGAACATTCTACAACATTGATTGTGACAACAGTTCAAACGGTTAGAAACAAGTGATTATATGATGAATAAATATTGATAGGAATATAAAGAGTAAAGATTAGTTGATGAAATAAGATTATGAATTAGGAAGATAGTTGGAATAAAACTCAATGATACAGGAGCGTTTAATGCTACTTTTGACAAAATGCCAAATGTTGTCGATTCACTTTTGCATCAGTAAGAACAAAAGAAACATTGATAATATTCACTCTGATCATACTTGTAGTGACAATTAAATGAAAAGTAAATCAATATCATTATTATTCAATGAATAATTACTGGTTAAGTGAAAACATCTTTTAAGTAACTATATTCCTATTAGTTAATGTTAATTGAAATGGGTAAAAGAATGGGAAAATTATAACTAAAAACTATCAGAAAAAGAAATGATTAAGAAGATTTAAAAAAAGAAGCGAAATATTACATTAGATCTCATTTGAATATTTCACTGACTAATGGCATTGTAAAAAAATTTTTTCTAGAATAATATGGGAATGGAAGTCATTATCATTACTATTATGACACGAGACTCATTAGGTAAGTTATTTTTGTCATTAAATGAAGAAAAAAAGTGAAATGTAATAAAAAATTAAAAATAATTCTACCATATATTGTACAACTCAAATGGAAATAGACATGAGAAAAATGAACAAGAATTGGATGGAACTAGAAAAGAAGGCCCAGGACAGAGTGGGTTAGAGAATGCTGGTCGGCGGCCTATGCTTCATTGGGAGTAACAGGCGTAAGTAAGTAAGTAATATTGTACAATATACGTATATTATATTAGCAGTTCTACATGTGATTAAAATGAGCCAGTTTAGATGTCTCCAATTCCATTTTTACACAAACAAACGTTGAAATTATTCAAATTTCAATCGCTGAGATTATTTTAAATATAATTTTCACGTATAAAACAGTGTAACTTTTAGATCTATCTATGTAAAAAAAAACAATGTTAGACGGTTAGTGATGATTGGCAGAAAACTTTGATCTAGACTATGAATTAGGTAGCACTCATCGATTAGGATCTCTGGTAGTTGTTTAAGAGTCTTCAATGGATGTTCAACTTAAATCGATTAGTAATATCAACTATAATGTAGCTAAGTTAATTATAGAAAAGATAATTACTTCACTCTTAGCTTAACTTTGAATAACTTTATTCCATTCAATTATTCCAATCAATTTCGGTAACCTTGTGAATAATCGGCTAAAACGTTTCTGAATCAAAGACTTTCACACTTTCTAGTACAGTTATAAAAGTCATATAAAGTGTTAAAGGTAACCCTTCAGTGTTTAAATGATAAAAAGAACAATAATAAGTAATCGTTAGTTTGACTTTTTTAATCAACCAAATTTATTAGACGATTAACTCTAGGCTTTCTTTTTATTATTCTAGATTAAATTTTACCTCGTTTTCCATTTTTTAAAAATAAATTAATAATTCTCACTTTGCATGTTCGTTTGTTAGCCTCTGCTTCAATAAGCCTCAACACAAATAACGGTAAAACCAACGTCCTCAAATACAACACGGAGAACACCAACCTAATTACACTTGATGAAGAAGCACTGGAAGAGATGGAAACTATCATTTACCTGGACAGCGTCATCGGTGAACAAGAAGGATCAGATGCAGATATGAATGCAAGGATTGGAAAAGTAAAAGCAGCATTCCTACTATTGAAGTACATGAGGAGCTCAAAATAACTGTCTGCATGCCAACATCAAATTCACAATCTTCAATACAAAAGTTCAGACAGTCATTTCTACTGGACGGAGCTGAAACACGGAGAACTACCACAACCATCATCAAGAAGGTATAATTATTTATAAATAATTGTCGACGCAACATACTCAACATCCATTGGTCGGATACTATCAGCAACAGCCTTCTGTGAGAGCGAACAAACCAGATTCCAGCTGAAGAGGAAATTAGGAAAAGACGATGTAAATGGATAGAACAAACATTACGGAAATGATCAAACTGCATCATGAGTGAAACCGTAACTTGGAATCTTGAAGAGAAGTGGGAAGGAAGAGTGTCAAAGCACACGTTACGTCGAGAACTAGAAGCATATATGGGAAGGATGAATAAGTGTAGAGGTGTGTAAGATTGTCCAAGATAGGGTTGGATGGATAGTGCTGATGGGCGGGCATCCAATGCTCCTCCACGATGACTAACAGGCGTAAGTAAGCACATAAGTAAAAAACATTCGTTTGTTCTTTAACATGAAAATTTTTCAGATGAAATCACATTAATGAGATTGTGTAATAATTTGTTTTGTTTAAATTTTAATGTATTTTTTCATGATTCTTTTGATGGGTAAAAATACAAAGTAACACTATTGATTCATTTATTTTTCAAACTTGAGAAAGTATATTTTACACTAAGACCTTACTCATTCACTTTTACCTATAATTAAGATACAGCTTCTTGAATTGGTGGTTTGATTTCTTTAAGATTATCATGTTTATTTTATACGTAAATTTCCTCAATTCAAATCCGGGCTGAACCGACAACAGCTGTCGACACACACTAAGAACTCTGTTTTTACTTCTGAGGACGTGAGTAGCGCTCAGACACTCTTCAAACTAATATAATTCTCTTGACCACCACATTTTTCTGACATGTATTACATGCTTTCTTTTTTGAGTAGTTTAATATGTATACAAAATTACAGCAGTTATTAGTCATTTGAAAAAACGATAAGTTAGAGGTTTCCAAAGCAATAAAATTTATTAATTTAATAAATATTCCCTAATTCACCTGCTCTTAGGGCTCTGTTTATTCACTACAAATAATTTATTTTGCCTTAAGTTAAACATGTAAACAACAGATGTATTGAATTTTGTTTGTTTTCCTACATCACTCATAATTTCTACACTACTGTAATTTGATCATGCTCACAATATTCTACGTTACTAGTGATAAAATATTTTGATTTTCATCAAGCATTAAACATTGATAGATGAACAAATAAATACATAAACAGGTATATTCTTACTTTATGTTCATAAATGTTAGTTTACTTTAAGATTGTTTTGGTGTACACATCAATTTTGATGAAATCCTATATCTCACTTCCTCTTTCACACATTCATTTGTTTATTTCGGCAATTCATATAATTTAACGTTAATACTAATCAAAAAATATATAACCATTTGTTTATTTATTTGTAGAACAGATTTATTTAAATGTATCAATGAAAATAAATATTCTATTGAAAATTGAATTCTTTTTAAAACGAATCTTTATTTGAAGCAAAACTTTCTTGATAATACACAAACATTAGATTATTTACAGTCAGTCAGTTAGTCAGCTACAATGAGGAACCAGGCACATATGTGTATCGGTTCAAGTTGCCATACCTCATTAGCACAGCAATATGAACACCGAATTCATAGAAGTAGTTAATTCAGTGGTGGTAATATATAAAAGAAAGATTCCATATAAGAACATGGTACAGGAAGAAAGAATTAATTGATAGAAAGAAAGATATGAAGCGATTTTAACCTTATAGTTCAGGTGAAGACAGAGTCAGAGATATTATTTACATTGGTTCGTGGATATTTTTATTCCATAAAAAATAAAAGAAAGGGAATGTCATGAAATAATTTATTTATAATCATAATTATTATTCATTTTATTCAGTAAATCAAATCAATAGAAAGAACTAAAATCAAGATATATATATATATATATATATATATATATATATATATATATATATACAAATAAATCGTGGATCATAGATGCGCACTGCTGAGGAGTCCCACAATGGGACGAAACGGCTGTTCAGTGTTTCCAGGTTTTCCATGGTGGTCTAGCTTCAATTGACTTATGAATTAAACTATTAAATTACCATAATATCCACAAAAACACCTGAAAATAAATTTTATTTATTAAAAAGCAGATATACTCTCTTTTTTTCTTTTCAGCACTAAATCCATGTTAGAAGTTATAAATTTTTGATGTTGTGATAGATTTTTTTATTAATTTGTCAAGTAAAATTTATTTTACTTATATCGACATAAGTAGTATATGATGTTAGTCAGGAACAAAAGGTCTGGCAGCAAAGAGACAAGAGGATCGAACAGTAAATAATGGAAACAAAATGCAACTTGTAAGAAAATGCAAGGAAAATAAAGTCTGAGTCATTTTATGACAATTGATGGTCATTTTGCTAATTAAGCATTTATTATATGACTGGTAGATTTTATTAACTAGTCCTGTAATTTTGTGTTAAATACAATCGGTTGTCCCCACTGGTGTTCTGTTCATTACACTTTCAGTGAAGTAATTTCCTCGATACTATAATTTATAGGCGACTTCTGAACGAATCCTAAGTGACTCTGGGAAATATCAGCCAACCACAAAATAGTTAGTATAGAGTAAAAATATATTATACAAGAGCAAGCACTTCTTTTACATAATTAGAAACTTGTCAAGGTTAGAAAGAGGTTCAGGGGTTCTAAAGTCGCAATGCATACGGTAGAGGAAATCATCCATATGGCTCGATAATAGTCGGCCTCTGGAGTCATGATTAGATCTCAAAAACTCTTTCAGCCTCGACCACACAGCTTCATTATTGTTTGTTTGTACTCCAGTTATTTGGTCCATAAGATGCCACTTATGAATAATGACATGATTCACATAACTAAGTCTATGTAGGCATCTGTACGCTCTCCAATCATCCATATATAATGTAGTATCTGGCTGCAGTCAGTGTTACTGGTGTTTTTGTTATCCAGTTTGCAACAATTGTCATAATTTGCCTTAGTCTCAATCTAGATCGGGTGAAAATATCCTATTCTAGCAAACTTCTTCCTCCAACATATATTACATCGAAAGACAACATCACGGTAGTCTGTACAAGATCCACAAATCATCCGCTTACCACAATCAAAAATAAAAAAGCCTCTTAATAGTCCCATTTGTTTTAGCCGCTCAATTATCACGTCTTCTCTCAAATCCATTGTGAACCCATCGTACGTTAGCATCAGGCACTGAAATTGGCGCTATGATTTTGAAATCCTTCGCCGTAATTTCTTTTTACAAAAAAAAATGTCGTTTACTTTTTCCCAACCTAATGCGTTACGATAATCGATAATAAATGATTACATTCCAATGTGGTGTTAATTATCCTCATGGTAACATTATAAAAAATTAACTGATGAATTGCATACACTATCACTTACTTATAAATCGAATAAAGAAAAAAAAACATTAGAAACAGATGTAACAGAATAAGATGAATTCATTCATTTCGTGGATACACTTCACCTGCATACCATATAAACAAATTAATTTTAAAATTCTAAAAATTCTCATATTGTGAGCCAGAACAACATATATAAATGAGCAATATCGTTTTCAATTAGATCCTGATTAGGCTTTACTCTGATATACATATGCGTATACAAAATTATTAAGTCAATTAAGGCTAATAAGAAACCTATCATCTTGAAGCTACAATTGACTGGAGATATGAATGGTGATGTGCTAAGAGATAGACTGACTAGAGAAATTTGTCTATCGTTCTTTAGCCGACCTATCGTGATCCCTCAACTTAAGGATAAGTTGCCTGGTTTCGCCACATCCATTTGTATCCAAGAGTTCAGTTGCTCCAATGGATAAAGCTATATTGGACGCACAATCAGACAACTAATCCAACAAATTAGTGAACATCTCCCTCCATCATTAGGAAGAGCTATCGTCAAAACAATACTTGGCTCTGTTTTATCACACCTGATCGATAGCGGTTATGTAGTAGAAATAAGTCATTTAAGGTCATTTATCCTATTCTTACTAGTTTTCCTCATAAGGTTTAATCTCGTCTTTTGCATATAGCAATTCGAACTAACAACCCAAGTCTTCGTATTTATAAGAAATCTGTAACACCTTTATCTCTTCCTTGTCCATATTTAACTAAATAAAAGATTTTAGTTGTTATTCTCCATACTCTTCAGTCGTTTATTTTTCATGATTCCCCCTTTTCAAGTATAATCTCTATTGTCCAATTATCTGACCACTTCTTATTAAGTAATCTTATAGTTTTTATGAATGATTATTTCAGTGTCTATATGTTTTCAAGTCATTGACCTATCTCCCATTATGAAACACCAAAATTAGTACATTATCATCACAATTTGTAATTTTTACTTATTATGATTATTTATGTAATTTATCCTCTTATTACTGACTCATAAGTTACCTTGATTTGTTTAGTAAATCTGTATATGTATATAAATATTATTGTATATTAAAGCCTGATTAGGGTCTAACTAACAGCGATATTGTGTTAGCTTTATATATGTTGATCAAATTAATTTTAATTAAATATAAATAATGGTCGTACTCTTTTTTTATCACAATATCAGAAATGTCTTGGTCAATGAAGATTAGTGAAACAGTAATATATGGAGAAATTATAAGACATGTTCATGTGACTGAATGTTTAAATGTTGAATAATGTGAATATTATAGAAGATAAATACAATACACCCGTTGAAATATAAAACAAGAAGAATTGGTTCAGTGAAGAGTTCTCTGTATTCATTCTTTAATGTTATACAATTCAAACGATATACTTTTTTCGAAATGATAAACATGACAAATATGTTTGTTAATATCAGTAACAATAACGGCAATGGTAATAAATTACTGAACATAATAACGGAAAGAAACATTTTGAAAGTGCATGAAGAAAGGTTAGTAAACACAAATCAGTGTTGAAAGTTACTTAACAGCAGCTACAAAAAAGAATTAATTCGAAGATTAGAATGAGTAAAGTTCAAATAGGACCTAATAGAAGGGGAAGAAAATGAAGTTGCGATTGGAGATACAATGAACCTGTTGTGTAACTGAATGTTAAAGCCTAAGGCTACCAGAGAAGTATAGGACTGACGATAGTATCCTTTTTAATGTATAAATCAGGTTCAGGTCTCTTAAAATAAATAATTCTGACAAAATGCATTAACTTTTAAGTTGTTTACATATTGATGATTTTGACCCGGTAACATCAATAAGAATATGAAATTACTATGACTTTGTATTATCAGTTAGGTAAACAGTCATAGTTTAAACTTTTACCTTGAAGTTATGTTCAAAATTCCTTGATTAATCCAATTTATAACAGTAACTGAAGACTAGAAAAGAATTTTCATTTGTAAGATAATATGAACAGCTTAGGAAGATTTGTACAAAAATATTTGATTTGTTCAACACTAATCATATCCCTAAAGTTGCTATAGAGTATTTATTAGTCATCAAACATTTTTACTAAATTTGATGACTGATTCAATTATCTAAAGATACTTTGGTCAAGACTGCATACATATTTATTTATTTCTATTGTTTTCTATTCCAAATCATTTAACTAGTTATTACTTGGTAATTTGAACAATTCACTTCTATGAGATAGGTTACTTTGAATACATCATACAAGGGGGAGAAAAAAATCCAAATTTTGTTTAGCAACAATCAACAATTATTTATAATTCATATGAATGATTAATCAGAAAACTATTATCATATTTAGTACGTAAATAACAATTATAATGAGTTTAATTGCTGACTACTATGTATATTCTAATGTATTTAACTGTATTTTTCAGACAACCAATTATTTTGATAGGCAACTCGAGCTAACAAAACATTTATTTCAGTTTTCATATTAATTATAAATGATTGGCATGATAAACTTCTGTCAATGTAAGAAATAAAATCGTATTCATTTATTATCGTTTACACTAAATCTTAAACTCGCCTATTAGATTTGTATATTTTAGGAAAAAACTGTTTAATGAATAAGATTTTGTATGTGACGAGTGTTAAGTTAAAAATTTATTGATTTTAAAGTTCAATTTATTTACAAAGAGATTAAGTGAACGGAATTATGAAGAACACGTGAAAATTAACCCTAGTTACGAGAAACCTAAACATGGTGATTGTAATGATGTAAATATTCATAATAGTTCAAGGTTATGTAAAACGTCTAAGAAGACATCAAGAAATGAATGTTGTTGATAGTCGCGTTATTATTAGTGTTAGAAGTACTGTTGTGTATGCTACTTATGTTGACAGACATGAGTAATATGTATTATCAAACAGAAGTGGAATACCTGTCAAAAGAGGATTGAGAAAATTGAACTGAAGAAACAGAAAAGACTGGGAATAAAAACAGAATTAAAAGAATCATGAAGGATTTAAAGAACGGCTGATGAAAACTGTGCAAATGAAGTATTCAATGTATTGTTTTCATAATTTACCAAAATACCCTGTAATTTCGCACTATATATTAAACTAATTTTCTCCCCCTGAGTGTTCATTCACTGCAGTACTACTACTAGTAGTAGATTAGTATGCTGTGAAATAAACAAGGGATGTGCTCATAAACATATATGTAAATTTGTACCCTTAATACCAATTTATTTTGCCAGAAATAGATTACGAATCGCTGTTATAAAAAAAATCAAAATGTTAGTAATCTCTTCATTATAAAGAACGGTACTGAATAGATTTCGACGTAAATTAGAATCAATTTATATAAGAACAATCTAGTGGGAAAATTATTACATAAGGTTAGATATAGTTGTTAACGTGGCATTGAGACCATATTAAAAATATGAGTTGGATTTAAAAAATGAAGAGTGATCATAGTAAATGCTTATTGATTTTACTTTTAGGACTCAATCTATCTATCTATAACATTCTGACAACTTAAGAGTTTGAAGAGAAAGGTACGTAGTTTAAGTTTCAATTTGAATCTCAACACTCGGGTGCAGATACGTTCACACTGACTAGTTCAAAATAAAATGAAACAAAATTTCTGAATTCCGCTGCTAGCCACAATCAAATTTTACTATTATTGATATGTAATTTTTGAATAAGTGTTTATGCTCCCGCTAAACAACCGAAATATATTCCAGTTTCTTGTACGAATGAGATTTTGCAACAAACATAGTCTACTTTAAGATAAAAGCTGATTATAGATTTTTTCATTAATTCATAAGCGAAGTAAAATGTTTGAAATTCATTATCATTTCATTGGCACTATTGATTCTATCTACATTTGTATTCGTTTATCAAAAAGTAACGTAATAATCCCAAGGGCATTCTTAACATCATACAATGTCACGCACTAAAGAATAGCTATACCACAGATAATTTATATTTTCTTATTTAATTAAATTTTTACAAAAAAAATTTACGCAATTAATTTGAAATAAATAATAATGCTCATCAGTGACTAGCTTCGTGAAAAAATTCTCGGAGTTCTAGTGAGAAGCTGTGACCAGTGGAGCTAATACGTGTCGGGTAGAAACAGGTGCCTACCTCAGTACAATGGAAGATAGTCACGCGATTTCATGGATTGGTTGAGGTTAGACATCAACACCATTCGATGCCGGCTCAATGGTCCAGTAGATTAAGCGTTCGCGCACAAGACTGAAGGCCCTGGGTTCGAAGTCCGCGAGCGGGACTGTGGATGCACACTGATGAGGAGTCCTGCAATAGGATGAAACGGCCGTCCAGTGCTTCCAGGTTTTCAATGGTGGTTGAACATCAATCGGTTCATGATCTCAAGCAAAAAAATGATAAAAAATCTTTGTTAGTATAAATAATTATTTCACTAAATCTACCATTTGATTTGCCCACTTCTATACTTGTGTTTTTCATTTATGATTAAATTCAACGAAATATGTACAATTTTTTTTATTTTTACTAAAAATTGTTGTTTATTTTCCATGTAAATCTATCGAATTTCACAAGTATACATAAATGTCTACTTGTGTATGTGGATACGAACGCATCCATTTTTTTTCACATTCACTAATAAATAAACAATCTCAATTTCAAAAGTTTCATTATACACTTTTGAATTCATTCTGTCCTCAAATAGGATAATCTATTTTATTTTAATAATAAAAAAGTATTCTATCCTAAACAACAACAACAACAACGACAATCCAGTCATATCCAAATCAAAAAGTTTTTTTTCTGATTTAAGTAAAAAAAAATTTTTTTTATACTATTCATTGTTTACAAAACCTTGAGATTGTTTTCACATAGAAACAAACACATTGAAATAGTCAGCATACGTGATTATTTCAATCATTATATAAACAGAATTTTGTAATCAAATCAGTTTCCAACTGATTGCTTTGTTGTGTGTGTGTATATATATATATGTGTTCAAAAAATTTGTAAATCTTAGTTAAATAAATTATAATTCTATTCTCAAAAAAACTTATTAAGTAGTTTAGTAATTAACATTATTTGGAGGGGGGGTATCCAAGAAATTAAGAATCTAAGTTGTTCATTCTAATGTTATCATTATAAATGCAAAAGTTATCTTGATATCATTTATTTTATTTATTTAAAGTACGATTAAATATTCAAGTGATTTGATTTACTATATTGTTGATGTTCTCTGTCAAAATCTATTAGTCTTATAGTTAACTAAATCAATAATGTGATACTTATCATTGATAAATATTGAATTGAAGTTAGAAATATGAGAATCTAGGAAACAAGAAAGTTCTGAATTTGTTATTATCGAGAATTATTAATGAGCACTATTGAAATATCATTGATGTAAATTAAGTACCTGGGTCAGTTAATGTATATTCTCATCTCTATAAGAAGAGAATTTACACTTAGAACTGTAAAAGGCACAGTTGAGGTATTAGTTTTTGAAATAATAAGATTAATATGAAATTAAAACAAAACGATAAATGATTACTTATATGATTTGATTCAACATTAACAATTTGATCAAAATAAGTCGTTAAAAATAAGTCCATTATGTATATAGTACTGCATATAGTTACGTAATCTAAATAAAGAAACTCGATTAATTTGTTTTTATCAGAAAGGGATTTTGTGGAGATTGTAGTAATTTAATAGTTGAATTCATGGATCCATCGAAGCTAGACTGCTATTGAAAACCTTAAAGTACTAGACGGTCGTTTTGTCCGAGCATGGAACTCCTCAGCCGTGCGCATCTACCATCCCACCCATTGGACTCGAACCCACGAACTTAAGCCTTCCTCGCGAACACTTAACCTCTAGACCACTGAGCGAGCATTCAACTGTGTCAATTCGTTTTTATGAAAAACTTAAATCCAATTTAAAATTGACTAATAATCAAAATAATTTTTAGAAAAACAACAGCTACGAATCTAATTGAAAATTCCAAAGTTCTACGAAACTTATCTTTACTTTTTAAAACTTATGATTTATTCATTGAGTTAGTTATAATTAAGAAAATAAGCGGGAAAAAATGATTAATTTAATTAGACTAATTTATCTAGTATTTTGTCAAATATAATCAACTGTTTTATTCAAGTGAAATCAGGTCATGATTATACAAGAATTTAATTTTTCTAATTTTCTTTCTTAAATTATTCAACTCAATATGATACATGGTGGTATAGGTTAATTGTATGGTTGAAATCATTTATAAAGACAATTATTATTAATATTATTACTATTATTATTATTACTATTATTATTATTAATATTATTATTATTATTATTATTATTATTACATTTCCTGAAATAGATATGATGCTAACGCTACTTTTGTTCACGAAAATGAACGTTATTCATTAAAAATTTCTATTGAACTCATTAAATTGTATTATAGGAAACAAGGCATAAAATCGAATGACTTCAGTAAAATCCATCATATTAAAACTGGGTAAAACTTTTTTCAGTGAAAAAAAAAGAATATTTCCACTCAATATTGGTAATTTTATAAGTAATATAACATAGATGAATTAAAAAAAAGTTTATAGTAAAAAGTATATATATATATATATATATATATATATATATATATATATATATATATATATAATGCTTAGAATAAAACCAATGTTCATTTTTACACTGACATTGAACAACTTTCACTACAATAATTTCTATAATGAATAGGAGAGTAAATAAGAAGAGCTATTGAGTATCAAAAAGTATTGAAAACTTGTTTTGTCCTTGTTTAGAACGTCTCAGTAGTACATGCCTGTAGACTGCAGATATGTGATTGAATCCAGAAACATAGTTCATAAATGACAAAATCAATCTGATTTTTTCACCCAAATAAATACAAAACATTGGATCATATGACAAAAATTTCAGTGAAACCACTCTTACTGCATTTAACATAGTTAAATAGTTTCTAGAAGTGAAATCCTGGACGGCTTTGTTGTCGTATTTAAAACTCGTCAAATGGATGTACCTATATCTCGGAGTTGATGTTCACTCTAAAATTCGAACTTAACACCATTCACTTTAAATGCCAACGTGTTATTCACCTAGCTAATGAATTCAGATATCGATTAGCTTATACAATGGGATAAATTTTTAAAACATTCATATTGGTAATTTAATGTTTACAAATGCAGTTAATTAGAAGCAATATAAATTAACTATTATCGTAGATTCCTTTGAACTTTTTTTCAGTTCTTTAAATACGTTTGCTGTCTACACTCAATAGTCAGTCAGCTACAACGTAGGACCAGGCACATATATTCATCGGTCCAAGATTGCAATGAAGATATAGTACATGAAGAAAGAATTGGTTCGTAGAAAGAAAGATATGAAGCGATTTTAATCTCTTAGTTTAAGGGAAGACAGGTAATGTATGCACTGACGCCATTATGATCGATTCTGAGCCATGTCACCAAGAGTCTCCAACCATCGGTTACGAAAGTCACGCGGACCCCAACCAAGTAGTCTGCATCTACCAGCATGGCTCAGACTAGCACTGATGCCACGTTTTATTTTGGCCGCCCGTAATTCTCTTCCAACCATCTCCAACACCGGTTAGCATTGCACGTCGTGGTAATCGGTGTTTGGGCATACGTAACACACAACCCAAACATCTCAGTCGATGAAGATTCACAACCCCATCAACTGATTTACCATCATTCCCTAATACCCTGAGTCTAACCTCACTATTACTTACTCGGTGATCCCAGCAGACGCCAGCAATATTTCTAAGTCATTTGTGGTCCAATACTAGTAGCTTACGAGTGTCTTCTACTCTTAATGGTCATGTTTCGCCGCCGTAAATTAATATCTTTATTTCGTTTATCATCTTACATTAACTAATTTTTGTAATATTAAAAAGTAAATAAATATTTAATCTGATAGTACATAAGTTATTCAAAATGATACATAAGCAGTTTTTTGACAAACATTTTTTTCCCACTAACTTCGGCATTAAGTTGTAATAATCATAAATCAATCAATTATGTACTACAATAAACAGTATAAGTCATATACTCAAATGTTTTGATTGAGTTACACTTATTCATAGAATACAGTACATTTTCTGATGGTTGACTAGATTATGAAGTACTAATAGTGTGTACACTGTCATAAAAGATTTAACAATTTCAGTATTTTGTATTGTATATCACATGGAATTATTTTTGTATAATATTCAAGACAATATTTATATTAGTTTTACCTTCAAAAAAGTTTTCATATTTACAAAGATAAAATAAAACTCCATGTTCTTAAAAAAAATCTCAAAGCATGATGTTTTTGGAAGATATAGATAAGTTGTTTTATTTGAAAGCATATGGTATAGTATTATTAGCCATAAGGGATTCGTATTTTCGGTCGCTTGGATGGTTAAGAAATATGTCTGGTTTTTTATAACATGAGCTCCTTTATTTAGATCCACGGATAATGCATCCATGCACAGATTGATTTTGTTTTGGATAGTGGTGAGAAGTCAGGTTTGAAAACGCTTGTTTCGTCCTATGTAGTACTGTTGTATATAATTTCATTTGCAGTTATCAACTAATCCTTTGAGTCCAGATTGTCATCAACTTCTTCAGTGGGCATGATATTTAATATCAATTGTAATGTTTCATTGAAATCATGAAGCGATCAAAGTTTGACAGTCACCAAAAAACTAGGAAGCAATGTACGTTCATTCCGTCCTTAAAAAGGACACCTCGGCAGTGTACAGTAATGGTCTCGTACTCAGGAGTCACACCTAGGACCTCCGGTCTCATGTGTGAACGCTTAAACTCTAGACTACTGAGTTAGTGCCTAACGGTGTTAATGTCTAGCTTTCATCAATCCACGACACTGCGCAACCATCTTCCATTGTTTTCAGTGGGTAACTGTCCAGCATCTGACACAGTTGCAATCCGCTGGCTACTGCTTCTCACTACAATTCCGGAAATTTTCTCTTGAATCTAAATGCTGGCTCAATGTTTTTGGGGTCTGTTATGCCCCGATAAGAATAATGAGTGGTAGTTTTTGGGATCCATTCGTGGACCAATACTATATGTAGATTTTACCGTATAATTGTTGATTAACTAAACTATTCTTATCGATTAAATGTTTAAAAATTTCAATGGCAGTCGATTGATTAACTTATCGATTCAATGTTTAAAAAAAACTTTGATGGTAATATCGATTATATACATATAATTGATATATATATGTTTTGAATTGTGTTTGTGTGATCGCTCGTTTCTGGCTGTTTGCAGAATATGCCCTCGAATGCCCTGGTACGGCCGAGAGTGGGGAGAGTCCGCTCTCCCTCTCGAAATACTCTCACACGGCCGCGCGTATACAGCCTCTGCCAGGGAAGTCCTACTCATTGCCTTCTCGTGGCGGGGGTGTTGTTTACGAAAATGAGAGGACGAAAAGCGAACGTCCGGCGCTTTAACCGGATCACAAGCCAATGGTGCACATGGGCTCCAGTATCCTGCGGGAACAAATGGCGTATGAACCAATCGTTGGTCACCGGCTACCATGGGATTGCATCTCCTTACGATGCTCCACTGCCTTGTGGGTTAGACCATTAGGTCAAAGGCTCGGGGTGTGGCCCCCTAAGATAACCACCTGCTTCGGTTTGGGCACCCGGGCAGTATTACAGCCCACAAACAAATGATGGACTCTTTATGTCTATGGAAATTACCTTTCTCGCTTCGAAAAACAATAAATTGATTCAAATTATTATCATTACAATTATTGTCATTATTATTATTATTATTACCATTATTGTCACTATTATTATTATTATTTTCCACATTATTCACCCTCTTTTATACTTATACAGCGGCTCGTCTTTGGTGGAAATTCGACTGTATCTAAACGTTCTCGAGTCACTGTCCGGTTGAAAATTGTATGTTACCACCGAATACGAGAACTGAAGCAGTTTTTCTGAAACCACGTCCACCATTCAAACTGGCTGCCTTCAACGTTCGCACACTAGTGCAGGTCGGACAACAGATAGGGCTGGCTATGTCTTTGGAAAGTCTTCATATCGATGTCTGCTGTCTATCCGAGACCCGTATTCAATACTCTGGTGAAGTACTACAAATTCGCTCTACATCTCTCACTTCAAACAGCTTGTTTTACGTGCGCTTATCCGGGGACCCTGTGGCTTCGTCTGGTCTTGCTGGCGTTGGTGTCGCACTAAGCGCTAGAGCTGAGGCAGCACTAGTCGATTGGATCCCCATTAACAGTCGGTTATGTGCTGTTAGATTAGAAAGTTCCATCAAAGTGAGAAGAAATCGGCGTGAGAAACGATGTCTTTTCGTCATCTCCGCCTATGCCCCGACAGATTGCAGCCCGGATGCAATCAAGGATGAGTTTTACCACCAGCTGTCTGTTCTTCTCCAGAAAGTGCGCTCGACAGATATTGTAGTACTAGCCGGAGACTTGAATGCGCAGGTCGGGCGTCTAGGCACAGAAGAGAGTCGTTTAGGTGGCCGATGGGGACTCGTTGGTCGCAGGTCAGATAACGGGAACCGTCTACTGCAACTTTGCACAGACCACAACCTGTTTCTGGCTAGCACTAACTTTCGGCACAGTCATCGCCGATGTGCCACCTGGCGTCCTCCCTTTGCATCCCAAGCCTGGACTCAGATTGATCACATCGCGATCAGCTTCCGCTGCCGTGGTTGTGTAAAAGACTGCCGCTCCTTTTGGAGTACCTATCTGGAATCTGACCATGCCTTGGTCTGCGTCAATCTTGCCTTACTTTTCAGTGGACAACGAAGTGACCGCCATCAAAGGATTGATATTAGCAAGCTGGTTGCAACTTCTGTTGCAAATAAGTATCGAACCGAGCTAGCCTCTAGGCTAGCTACCACTCCACCGAAAGGTATAGATGAGCATTGGTTGCAATTGCATGATGCCATGAAAATGGCGGGAACAGTCAGTTGTGGGTTTGCGAAACGTCTCGCTTATAAGCACTGGGTTTCTTCTGGTTCCTTACAACTCATTGAAGCCCGTCGGTCTACTCCGGGTGACCGTGAGTTTGACCATAAACGAAGGATGTTACGTAAGGAAATTGGGCAAAGCTTGCGTAAGGACCGAGAAGCCTGGTGGTTGAAGCGTGCTAATGAGCTGGAAGCAGCAGCTGCATCTGGTAACTACCGGAAGCTCTTCCAGCTCATCCGAGCCACTGGCAGCAAGAAGTCTGGTGTGAGTGAAACAATATGCGAGGATGGGATGCCAATCACTAACACCCATCGACGTCATGGACGATGGGCAGAATTTTTCGAAGGGCAGTTCAACTGGCCTGCTGCTCCGGCAACATCGGTCAGACTGTCCTGCCCTCCATGGCCGGTGACGACTGATCCACCAAACGAGGAGGAAGTTCGTAAGGAACTCCAACTCTTGAAGCGTTACAAATCGCCTGGCCCAGATGACTTACCTCCGGCTCTTATTAAAGATGGTGGTGACTTTTTGACTAAGGAATTGACGACGTTGTTTACAAAGGTTTGGGAATTAGAGAGTGTACCAACGTCATGGAATGAGTCGATAGTTGTCCCTATCTTTAAAAAGGGTTCAAGTCGTTCCTGCAACAACTATCGGGGGATAAGTCTACTTCCGATTGCGTCCAAGCTATTGGCTTCCGTCATACTTTGTAGGTTGTTCAAAACCCGAGAAAGATTGACTCGCGAGGAGCAGGCTGGGTTTCGTTCTGGTCGAAGATGTATTGATCATATCTTCACCCTCCGCCAAATGTTAGAACATCGCCATACTTATCAAAGGCCAACAATCGTAGTGTTTCTTGACATCAGGGCTGCCTTCGATTCGTTGGACAGGACTGTTCTCTGGGATTGTCTATTGAAGAAGGGTGTGCCTGAGAAGTTTATAAACATCCTAAAGGCCCTATATAAAAACACCTCAGACAGAGTGAGGGCATACAACCACCTCTCTCCATTGTTCCATTCGAGTAGTGGGGTTAGGCAGGGTTGCCCAATCTCACCATTCCTCTTCAACTTTACCATCTATGACATTCTGGAAACAGCTCTGATGAATTTAAGTAATGGTGGTGTGAATCTGTTGCCTGGAGAAAGACTTCTCGACCTTGAGTATGCGGATGATATTGTCTTAATGTACGATAATGCCCAAGGCATGCAACCCGCACTTAATCAGTTGGCAATCAGTGTCCGTAGGTATGGTATGTGCTTTGCACCTTCGAAGTGCAAAGTACTTCTACAAGACTGGCAGGATTCCAATCCTGTACTCACCCTGGATGGTGAGCAGATAGACGTAGTCGAGAAGTTCGTGTATCTGGGTAGCTGCATAAGTGCTGGTGGGGGTGTGAGTGATGAGATCAATGCACGTATAGTGAAAGCCAGAGCGGCTTATGCCAATCTGGGCCACCTTTGGCACCTTCGTGATGTTAGTCTGGCTGTAAAAGGTCGGATCTACAACGCGTCGGTGAGAGCAGTTTTGCTCTATGCTTGTGAAACCTGGCCTCTCCGAGTTGAGGACGTTAGAAGACTCTCTGTGTTCGATCATCGCTGTCTCCGAAGGATTGCTGACATTCAGTGGCAACACTATGTTAGTAATGCAGAGGTTCGGCATCGTGTGTTCGGGCACAGAGATGATAATTCAATTGGTGTCACCATCTTGAAACACCGACTTCGGTGGCTTGGACATGTTCTACGAATGTCGTCCCAGAGAATTCCACGTCGTGCATTATTTGCCGACTCTGGGACTGGTTGGAAAAAGCAGAGAGGTGGTCAGTGCACGACATGGTGTCGTGGTATGAAAGAAAGCCTCAAAGGACTGGCTTCTGTCGGTCCTTCACAACTCCCTGGTTGGGGTCTGAGAGATGGTGCTACACAGTGGCTAGAGACGTTGTCAGATATGGCTCAGAATAGAAGCCAGTGGCGATCCTGCTGTAACCTTCTTTTACTTTCTTCATAAAAAGTGGTTGTCTCCCTTACTTGAAAGATTTCTTCTGATTGTACCTTTCCGTTCCATCGTTACTACCACACTACCTTACACCAATCTCTTCGTTATCGTTCTCTTTTTCTTTTGTGCTCCTTAGTTTTTTTTTCTATCTCTTCGAATTTTCATTGTTTTGTGTGGCGCATGTATATTGGCGCTCTCTTGTACCAATATTTATGTGTTCAAATAAAATAAATAAATAAAATTGCCCTCTAGTTAGCGGGGCTGGGATGCATCAAATATCTAGCTTACTGGTTTTTGGTCACTGAGTGTTTGTTCTCGTTCGCAGATTAAGTGAACTCGTGAGAACTTCAAACCTAGCAGGGTCGGGAGTTCGCGCGCTGGGCCAGGGGTCCAGAAGTCGACCGCACATTGGCGAAGTCCTATGCTAGGATGAAACAGATGACTAGTTCTTTCAGTTTGAAATGGTTGCCCAACTTAGATCGGTTAGTGATTCTAAAGGTAAAAAATATCCACAACCCTTTAATGTTTACCATGTTTCATATCTTCCATTTGTTAATAATAAAAATCAAATGTGATTGATTTCTTTTGGTATGTAGATTGAGATCAATCAGGAATATCAAGATCAAAGTCGTACAGATCATTACAATTAATAACAAACTTCGTACCCGTAGCGTTCAACGTTTTTTTATACCAAACTAATGTGCTTTTTTTATTGACTGTAGGTGCTTTTAGGACTAACTGCAGTGAATAACCATCTATATGCTATGAACTTTATTTTTATTCTTTGTTATTCATTTGTTAACCGATTAGAAAACTCAGTCACACTTTCATTTTAACTATGTTGGTTGGCAGAGAGCTTAATCATCAATGCCATTGGAACATGGCTGAAAGATTGAATTTAGAAACGTAAGCCACCGGACTCACTAATATAATACTTAGGCGCTTACTACGAGATCTGAAGATCATCTGTTCGACCGCCAATGGGGTCATAGATGCACAATTCTTGAGAGTTCCATAATAGAATGGAGTAATTTTCAATTACTTAATGGTTTTCAACGATTGTTCGACGAAGTTTAGTTCCTAATGTAGGAAATTACACGAAGCTAGGAGCGGAAAGACATAAAAATGACACCAGTCCAGGAATATTAACAGGTTTCGACTACATGTTTGAGGTTCTTTTGATTATGGAAACTATCGGCTAGACTTTTAATGACATGGCCCAAAATCTTTCGCAAAGGCTCAGACGTATTGACTCAATATTTTCCTTCTTCTAAACTGCTGGTTTCCTAATAATTTTATTTCTTTTATTCCAATAATTTATATTCTCTTGAATCGAATTTTCCGATACCTATTACCACTAATTCTGTTACTACCTTTACTAATCTGGAATTTGCCTTGACAATTTGACCTCTCAGTACTTATGTGGTATGGAAACGTGGACGGATGAAGAAAACTACAAAATTCAACAACACGTACAGACTCCACTCAATAATGAGTATTTTATGTATGCGTAAAACCTTCAGTATCTCAGTTAACATTCACATAATAGGTCAGTTCGTGACTCTGTTTATTTCTTTATTCCAGTGCACTTAGGTCTCGAGGATCAACTGCATCAGCAAACTAACAATTCACGGATTTTAACTCGTACCATTGATTTATCAAGCAGGTCATCATAACGACTACCATTTATGCTGTACTTAATACAAAGGTTTATTTATCTTGCTGTAAGACAATTCACCTGGAGTCCGAAGTGAGTCTTTAAATGGCTTACTTACACCTGTTACCCCTCGTGGTGGGGCATAGGCTAGGCAATCCTATACAGATGTTACCAGTTTCTATTCGTCCTTTTCATATCTGTGCATCCAAATCTCGGCTTAGCGTGCTCTTTGGTCTTTTTCGTTCCCCATAGGATTCCAAGCTGATGCTTTCTTCGTGTAGTTTGATTTCCGTAATGTATGTCCTATCTACTTACAATGTCTTTTCCTCCCAAACTGGAAGCTGGTTTGTCCTATCCCACAATACGCTGTTACTCATAGTATCCAATCAACTAACATCTTACGTAGACAATTGTTTATAAATGCTTGCACATTTTTGATGATGATTGCAGTAGTTGTTCAAGTTTCAACCTCGAAAAGTATAATTATCTTGACATTCGTATTGAAGATTGTGACTTTGATGTTGGCTCACAAGCAGTTGTTTTGAGTTCCATATGTTCTCCGACTGTATGAATACCACCCTCATTTTATCAACCAATACCATTACATCTGCATCAGATCCTTCTTGTTCATCGATGATACTGACCAGGTATGTGGAAGTTCTCACCTGTTCCAGAGCGTCTCCATCAAATGTGATTGGGTTAATGTTCTCTGTGTTGTATTTGAAGATCTCGCTCTTCCCTTGTGTATGTCGTGCCCTAGTGATGCAGAGGCTTTTGCTACACTAGTTGTCTTCATCTGCATTTGTTGGTGTGCGTGGGACAGAAGAGCCAGGTCATTTGAGAAGTTTAAATTGTCTACTTGATTCCAAACTGTCTATTGTATTCCCTTTTTCCCCTCAGACATCAACATCTTCATAACCCAGTCGACCACCAGAATAAAGAGGAAGGGTGGGAGTAAGCGAACTTGTCTGACTCTGGTCCTCACTTGGAATGGATCTGCACTTTAGCCCGTAGTATGAACTTCGGATGATGTTGACGATTTTCTTAAACATGGCCCGCGTAAACATTAATATTCATCCAGTGAATCCCAGCAGTTCTTAAAACGATCACCACAATGTTTTATGCAATACACAACTTTATCTCACCTTACTGAGAATTTTAATGCGCCAGTCACACCAAACAGTCGATAAGTGGATGTTATTGTCAGATTGATAACAATGGCCTGAAATAAAACCTTTATGTATGTTTGTTATGACTCATAGAGGGTCAGGATATTAAGACTATAATAATTCATAGACAGGCAGATATTCCCTATAGGTCAATAAACAAATCGTTTTTGGAGTACGAACATAACTTTAGTAGTAGCATTTCTAGGAGTCTCTTATCTACAATAAGTGAGGTATAAACGAATCTACCAACCTCTTCTAAACATACGAAGAGATTACATATCCTCTTAATACTGTGATTATTGTACATACTTGAGATCGTGTTCAAATAAACTATTATCGCCTTGAATATCTAGCAACTGTAATGATTATGACAGAGATAAATGCCCTGAGCTTTTCTTAAGATCAGCAACCAGAAAAACAAGATAACCACTTGATTTATAGGCTAATTCAAACTCAAATCATAAGGCTCTCATTAGCTAATTTACAAAGACCTAAACAACTTAAATAAATGTGGGAATAAAAAGCATTTGTAAAGAATGAGAATCAATTAATTGGCTGCAGTAATATAAATGACCTTCATCCTGGAAGGTTATCGCTCCATTGATTTACAGAATCAGTTTGCGTCAATGTTATCTAAAAAGCAATTTAAAAAGCTTTATTATATTCACTTGACTCTGATAGTCCTAAACTTCCACATTGCATCACTCGAATTCATCTTTTAATGAGCACAAATCTGGTCTAAAAATATCGTGGTGCCTAATCGTTGACCAATGACTGTGTGAAAATAGTTCCCAATTTCTGTTGGCAAATTTTCGATGACTAACAAGCATCTTATTTTATTTCTTGACATCCCCTCTCAGGTTCTATAATAGAAAATGAAGATTTATCAACTACAGAAATCAACCGACTCCATGAAACTTCTAAGGTCAACTGCGTTGAAATTTGGCCAACATTCAGACCTTTTTAAAGATTATAACTGGATTTGATTTAGTTGACTAAACTCAATCATCGATTACTCATTTTGACTGCAAAGTACTTTTTCAAAGATAAGTAATTTTCACTTAGCTCGTTGGAAGCCAATACATACATTATTTTGGCTTTAAAGCCATTATAAGATATACGAAGTTTACAAAATATGTCTTATGGAAGATTCATCGGAACAATTTCACATTCTGTTGACATATAGGCGGAACACTAGAGCATAGGACAAAGCCGTTGTTGAATATCGTCGGTTGCTGTTATTGGATTTTGAGTTACAAATGATTGTAGCTAATGGGATCTGAGAGGGATATCGTATCCATGTGCATTCAAAATTAGTTCGCACTAATTTTATTGCGCCTCCTGATGGTAATCACTTGAAAAATGACCTTCCACAGAGTACTTGCTTTGTGATGTCAAATCCATTAACAAGCAATATTACTAAATTGTAATTCTTCACCATGTATATGCTTGACTTACAAACCATCAAATTTACTAATTTTGATATATTTGCTTGTGACTATGCATATTAAAACCTTAAAAATAACTACATAAAACTGAGATTCAATACTAAAATTACTAACAGAAACATTTGATTGTAGAATCGATTTTCATTAATTTAGTCAATTAGCTAAAAAACCCTGTCAGTCTTGAATTCGAAGAGGTTTCAGGTGGAATCGATAAAAGGATTAAAACAGCTAAAAATAAGCTTTCCTACAGTTCATCTATTTTCAGTTGTTTCTTACTATTCAATACTCTTGAAGTTACCTTCAAATGTAATCATTAATTTACGTGTACTCGGGTAAACAAGTACATAAGAGTGAAGGTTTCAGAACAAATTCCCTGAAAGTTGATTTTGGAGGTAAAGCATGCACTAGTGCTAAGATTAGACATTCAATAGATATTAAAAATGTGATCACAAAGACATTTAAAATAATTCACAAGTAGTAAACACTGATCTTTGTTGATTAAAGAAGTAACCATCAAAATAAATGTGATCAAACACCATTACTTCCTCATGTTAAACACATAAGAAAGAACCTTATCAGGAGTTTTAATATTTTAATAATTTAACAGTTAAATCCACAAGTCAATTGAAGCTAGACGACCATGGAAAACCTGGAAGCACTAGATTGCGGTTTCGTCCTAGCGTGGGACTTCTCAGCAATGTGCATTCATGATCCCGCCCCGCGAGATTCTAAACCAGGACCTGTCTTGCGCATGAATGCTTAAACTCTAAATCACCGAGCCGGCATCCAATGGTGTTAATGTCAAAGTGACAGGTCTCGCTGGATCGTGGATGAGCACTGCCAAGTCCCAAACTTTGATGAAAATGCCGTCCAGTGCTTTCAGATTTTTCATGGTGATCCAGCTTCAATTGACTGATGAATCGAACTATAAGAATGAATCGTTGAATGTAGTAAGATCACTAAATATGTCCTGGGCTTTACTTATCTAAAATTGCAAATGGACACACTTAAACAATCCCTTCATATTTTACGTTAAGTAACAACTTCCAATCAGTCAGTCAGCTACAACGTAGGAGCAGGCACATATGCATCGGTCCAGGTTGCCATACCTCGTTAGCACAGCAAGATGAACACCGGATTCATGGGAGTGGTTAGGTTAAAGGTGGTAATATATAGGAGAAAGATTGCATATGAGGATACAGTACCGGAATATAGAATTAGTTCGTAGAAAGAAAGATATGAAGCGACTTTAATCTCTTAGTTTAAGGTAAGACAGGGAGTGTATGCACCGATGCCATTGTGGTCGATTCTGAGCCATGTCACCAAGAGTCTCCAACCATTGGTTACGAAAGTCACGCGGACCCCAACCAAGTAGTCTGCATCTACCAACATGGCTCAGACTAGAGGTTAGTGTCTTCAAGCACTGATGCCACGTTTTGGTTTGGCCGCTCCTAACTTTCTTCCAACCATCTCCAACACCCGTTAGCATTGCATGTCGTGGTAATCGGTGTTCAGGCATACGTAACACAAGGCCCATCTCAGTCGATGAAGATTCACAACCTCATCAACTGATTTACCATCATCCCCTAATACCCTGCGTCTAACCTCACTATTACTTACCCGGTGATCCCAGCAGACGCCAGCAATATTTCTAAGGCATCTGTGGTCAAATACTAATAGCTTACGAGTGTCTTCTACTCTTAATGGTCATGTTTCGCTGCCGTAAATTAAAACAGAACGAACTGCCGCGCAATATACTCGTTCTTTTATTGATAGACGGATATCTCGCCTTCGCCAGAGGTGACGTAAGTTGGCAAAAGCCAAACGAGCTTTTCGAATCCGTGCTGAGATTTCGTCCGATACCAACCCATTAGGGCTGATCAGACTTCCAAGATAAGTGAAGTTGTCGACGCGTTCGACCCTATCCTTAGTTCAGGTGTTGACGCAGACCAGTCCTGAAGCAACAACTTGCATTTAGAGGGAGAGAAGCGCATTCCAAACATTCTGGCATTGTAGCTTAGTGCTACCAAAAGACTGCATTTTATCAGCGTCTTCACCAAACAGGACTATATCATCTGCGTATTCTAAGTCGATAAGTGGACCTCCTGGAAGGAGATCAATACCTGAGAATTCAGTCGACGAGAATGTTATTTCCATCAGTAGGTCTATGATGGAGTTAAACAAAAATGGAAATAGTGGACAGCCTTGACGGACACCACTTGAGGTTGCGAAACTAGATGACAGTTCGCCATAAGCTCTGACTCGACTAGTAGTGTTCGAGTAAAAAGCCTTTACAAGGTTTATGTACTTCTGGGGTACGCCTTTCAATGACAGACACTGCCACAGAATCTCGCGGTCTACCTAGTCAAATGCTGCTTTTAAGTCAAGAAAGACCACCATTGTAGGACGTCGATAAGTATGCCTGTGTTCTAGATAAAGTTCAAAGTTAGTCTGTTTTCGATGACGATGTTAAGTTCAAAAACCAGTGAGATAAATGTACTGATTTTTGGAAATTAATTAGTATCAGGCTATATCACTCCTATTCACACAAATTAAACCTCATGACTTTCACGTTAGATAATCTCTTACACTGCTGCCTTCTCGAAAATTGTTATGGATGAGTTGTCATCAGTGATGTTAGACCGGAATAAACTGTTTAACTGTTAGTTTCAAAAGTCGATCTTCGTCTTTTTACTCAGCACAATAGATCAGGTAGGAATTGAGCGTATTGTTAAAATTAGGTGGAGAAAATAATGAAATTTAAATAATATTCTATTCAGTGTAATCTGAAGATGATTTTACATTTCCAAAAATTTTACTTTACCCAACAAATGCTGCGAAGTAATGAATATAAATAAAACTTAATCATACAGGTATTGTCGTTACCTATAATATTGTTTGTGCCACGTTATAGCAACATAACCATCTCTTACACAACCAGCCACACTTATAACTTGTTCAGACACAAAATTTGATATCCAATTATAAAATAACGAATCAATGATTGAATCTCATCTGTTATTGTTTAGGCGCATAAGGTTCACCAATAATAATGATTTCCCGGTACAAGTTTGTGTTTCATTTACAAGTTTTCACCAAGCACAGAAATGTTTACTGGATTCAATGCACTCCCCACTAAACAGTGCAAATTAACACTCAGCACAATTATAACACATTCCAGTCAGTGTGGCATGAAACAGTATTTAGTGTCAAACATTAAGACAGGACATTATATTTGATAGGCGAACAAGATATAAGCGATTAACTCACACCTAGAATACTGAACACTTTTACTCATGCAACTCGATCCACAGTGAAAAAATTAAGAATTGGTAATTTATTTAACTATGTATGAATATTACTTTCAGTAGGAATAGAATCCTTATCAAAATGTTCATTATAGAATTTCAGTATATTGGGATGTGCAAATCCCAATCGTTCAAGTGACGGTAGGAAACCTAAGTTGCAATTCTCATAAATGAGATTATTACCTGCCCCTGAGAAGCGAATATTTGAAAAACGGCAACATAAATGTAGAAATTCGCTCACCGTCTACCTGACCTACTGGGACTATTGACAAGAGACTAAATTCGTACCAAAACCTATGAATCCGAAGTAGCACACTACACAAACTGACAAATTTAATGACAAGGTGATCCGTATAGAAAACAAGATGTACTTTTCCATAAGTTATATTGCTCAACTACCATGTTTCTGTTGGATCGGCATCTAAATTACTCCAACCACCTGCTGTCCCACCAACAGGACCGTAACCAGCAGCGGCTATCCCCATATCGCCTAATGATCCGACAGGCATTGTTGGCTCAACTCCCCACGTTTCTGCAGCTTCGATATCGGCCCCTAAAATTGTGAAGATAATAACAGACAGTGAGCGCAACATAAACAAATGACGGGGGGAGCTTTGGTTTTAAAATACATTTCACAGGACATCTCTTCCCAACTTAGACTGGAATAATGAGATTAATAAGCCCACATAGGTTCATAATGCGACCTAAGTGTAGCTGCTACTTCAACGTGGTGGTCAAGCTTGCATATCGTGATGATTCGACCGAGACATATCGGCTGCAAAACATGTTCCTTTGAGAAAAGATTAAAGGCAGCAACTTATCATCTGAGACTGATGTTATACTAATGACTGTACAGGCGTGAAAGCAGTGGTGTTTCCCTAGGATAACTAGCATCTGCAATAATGCTCCCTTTTCACATCAGAAGAGAATAAGGAAGCTTAACCCTTAAAATGTGACATTTTAACCTAACCCGACAGGTTTCAGTCTCCGTAAGTAAGGACTTTTGAAGTGCGGAGCTAACGCCTTAAAAAAGCTTTCCATAAAAGAGTTGTGCGTGACCGGCTTCAAGCAGTTGTCCTTTGGGCTTTGCAGTCACATCCCCAGATCAATAACACCATCACTAATTCAGCTTCGTTTTCAAGTCATTCAGGAAGAAATAGCCCCCCACGGTGTGGGCAGCTAGGAAGTAACAACTGCTCACATACCTCCAACTGACTTATACAATGAGAATTGGACAAACAGTTTAGTGTCTGGCATGCGTATGATGAAAACTTGTAACACTATGCATTACTACAATAAGAACAAAAATATAAAATATTAGTAGTACCAAAAATTATGCCACTTCTCGTTCTCTTACTATGCTAGACGAAGTAAACACACTCAGGTGGTCAACTCGGATTACAGGTGCATCTATCGTGACACGAAAAAAGCTAATAAACCCTGGAAGATCATAAGCTGCCTAAGATAATCGTTTTACTTGTGTAGCTTTAAACAGTTCCGCATACTAGAACGTTTTCTAAGATGAACGATATCGGAATAAATAAATTTCTGAAGAGAATTTTTATTTGAACACAAAGCTAAGTGTGATTTATCTGGAAGTTGTCCGGTTGAAAAGTACCTAATGGAACTACGTAGGATAAAGATTCAAGGTCGTTATTTGATTGGATTTCTTTCTAGCTTCCTGTTATTGGCCTAGTTATATCCCGATATTATAGGATGGTGAGGGATACCTAGAGATACTGCTGAGCTTCAGGAAAACATTTGGGAATTAGCATAAAAATCTGGCATTTGTTAATCGCAAGAGCATTGTGATGCTTTTGCTCATTAAATGAAGTGTTGGGCTACCAATTGTGATTTAGTGTTCATTACCAAGAAAGACACATTGATATTCAGTAAGCCAAAACTATTAAGAACTTTTGGTTAGTATCTTGTACTTTCATCCACTTACGTGCTTCAAACAACTGAGTGTCTCACTGAAACTCAAGCGTTGCAAACAATCAAACAGCCTGGAGCCATAAATATTACATATGACGACACTAACGAGATTAGAATTAAAATTGTCAGTCGGTGTACTATTGATTTATTTATTTTAACACATAGATATTGCTACGAGGCACCAAATACATATGCGTCACACAAATCTCATTTGATATAAGTGAGGGCTGTGATACTGACCGGGTGTCCAAACCGAAGCAGGTGGTTCTCTTAGAGGGCCACACCCGGAGTCTTTGACCAGGTCTGATCCACAAGTCAGTAGAGCAACGTCAGGTGAAGCAGTCCCATGGTGGTCGGTGACCAACGATTGGTTTATACGCCATTTGTTCCTTTAGGATACTGGAGCCCATGTGCACCATTGGTTTGAAACCAGGGTTTTCCAACTCCCCTAGGTGTACTCTCCATGTCCACCAACCCGATCAAAGCGCCGGACATTCGCTTTTCGTCCTCTTAATTTCGTAATCAACACCACCACGAGAAGGGAGTGAGTAGGACTTCCCTGGAAGAGGCTATATACGCGTAACCATGTGAAAGCATTTCGAGAGGGATAGCGGACTCTCCCCACTCTCGGCCGTACCAGGGCATTTAAGGGTCATCGATTTCGACAAAAAACTGGGCTACAGTTTTCCTAACTTGTGAATCTAAGACTTAATCATATTCCAAAAATAAATATTAGTTAAGTCGTCTTAAAACCTGCTGTGTTTACAGTATCTACATTATCTAAATATATAATACCGACCGGTATGTCATGATATCGACACGAATTTACGAATCTGACTGTTAGTTGTTTGAAAACCGATTGCTTTTGATTTACTCAGGCCTGAAGATCTGGATCTAAACAAATGGAAATGATGTTTTAGTCCAGATTTTTACACTTACATCATGACCTATCACTACTTATTATACAATGTAAAAGCATACGTCCTGAAAAACATAATTAACCTGGCAAAGCGGGTTCCAATCTAGCATCATCAACTTCCTCAGCATTTTGCTCTTCCTCGTTGGGATCGCGATAGAGAAACAGGTCTGGTAATACACTCCATTGATGCAACCTTGTATCTTCACCGCGGATGCGCCGAACTTCACGAGCAAGAAGCCACCACACAACGGCAATAGAATGCGTTGACTAAAGGCAATTACGTGAAAACCAGAAAACTACCTTGTTATTACAGGGAATGACGATATCAACACGTGACAAAGGGGTGTCAGTATTGCAGAATGCAATGAGCGGAACATTTACAGAATTAGCTTCATATACAGCTTGGTGATCGCTTATTGGATCACTGACAATTAGCAGGCGGGGCTCTCGGAAACAAGACTAAAGAATATTATGAAGACACGCGACATACTTGTTTCTGGTTGGTGAAAGTACCAGGTGTGAAGCGGCCTGCCATTGCTGTTGTTCCTGTGTAGTTCGCAAATTTTAATACGGCACGCTGAGTAAACGGCCTGGACCCGATTGCGTAAACATCAGTCGGATGATCAATTGCTGCAATAGCACGAGCTGATAGAAGGATTTTCTCCCATGTTTTATCCAACTTAATAATGTGATAATTATCTTTAGTACACCCATGGACGTATGTTGACATTTGGAAATTCATATTAGTCTCCCCCACATGAACGTGGGCTGCAAGCATTAGGCGCAGGTCCTCTGCCGAGAGTTCTAAAACTGGGTAACCACCAGACATGCTTGACAACAACCAGACCAAATCACGAGCAGAATTGAAAGGGCGCTACTGCGACTGAGTAGCCATCTGATGAAAACAAAGGAAGTTTTGTGTAGCAAGTAAACTTTATAAGAAGAAAATAGTTTAATCCACATTTTTACCCTTTGTTGATAGAACTTTTCATATTCGGTTCTTCATTGAAGTCCCCATCTTTGAGATGGATATAGCAAATGGAATATATCTCCGAAAAACCCGTAGCTTATACTGAGCTAATATTCGGGCTAGGCTTCATAGCAAAAGGATTATAAAGCGGGGTAATCGCAGCTACAGAAACACAGCTAATAACGGACGTAAATATTTCTTTCTATATTAGAACTGATTGGGTAAACGTTACGTGTTTACACTCGGAACCGACTTCACTGGAGACATATTACAGTGATACACGTAGTGTAGCTAACTGAATGATAAAGTCTGAGCGCTGCTTAATGTTTATCAGAGCTGTGCATCTTAGTTCAAATTATACCCTGGATGACTTCGTTTAGAGGTATATGTATGCGGAGTAAGACTAACACTCGTCTTATCGTCAGAAATACTTTTAATAGATGGGGCTCATAACTTAGAATAAACGCAGAGGTAATAACATTATATTTCTTCTAGAGCGGGTACACGAAATTTTTACAGGTATGATTTACAAATTACAACATTAAATTGCTTACAGTATGCTCCGAAGTAGGGTCGTTAAATATACTAAATCAATGAAGGTAAATAACAGTACATTAGTGCACATGTCTTGGAGCGTTAATAATTAGTTTTATGCTTTAGCATTACACCAAGTACAATCTTCAAAATATTCTTTCAAAGTGGCATCGCCTCTACTTTATACACCAGATCCCAGCTCGGCATGAATGTGTTAGAATTCTGGTCGTACAAAGAATTTATGCAATACAACAGTTGTTATGAAGTAGATTTATAGAGTACTTTGTGTGAACCACGACCTAAAGAAAACGCGTACGTCAAGTTTGTGTTCAGGCGTTAGAAGCCTCATAGCTATGCTCTCAGAGAAAGATTCTGAAAAAAGAAACAAAGAAGCAGCAATGAACTTGGATAAGCAATGCTTAACATTTTGTAGTGGAACAGACAGAGGTATAATAAACTAATAGATCAAACTCATACCGGATTTTGTTGCCAGAGTGAAATATGATTAGGGCCCCCAGATGAGAGAATGAAGCTATAAAGAACAATGAGTTATAATATTTAACATCGTGGAGTAAGTTCAGATGATCGGAAGAAAGTCGAAGTTACAAGACGGAACGCTATTTATTAGAACCGAAAAGGCATCAAGAAAGTAAAGTGTTGAGATAAGATATCAAAGGTATTCGGAATCGACAGCACTTTTAAATGTAACACCTTTATAACCAAATTATACCGACTCTGTGAAATCAAGAATGGCTAACAGTTGCAGTTACTCACTAGTAATCTGATGCGGATGCATGACCGAACGCCGTCAGACAGGGGTGTCAAGTAAAACTTATGGAGTCAGCATGATTTTCGAAGATTCACGGAGCTATTTATTCTGAGGATTTATTGGCATTAGTTTCATTGGGAACACTGTAGCTGACGGCACTCGCTCAGGCAACCGCAACAGATCCCCATTGAATGCGCTGTGCTATACATTCTCCGCAACAACTATCTAGCTTAGATCAAACAATTCTTGGTACACTATATACCTTTCAAATATGTATTCGAACTCCTTCTTTGATAACTTCTGGTTTGACTGAGTCTGGGTTCCTCGGTTGTAAATTTGTGACGAACGAAAACATTTTCAAGCTCTGAACATTTGTGAAATCCTCTGTGGTGAACCTCACATGGTCTTGTGCACCGTATGACAAACTGTTCGACTATTTCTTGTCACGATATTACGCATATAACATATAGTATTATTTCTGTGTTCTTGAATTTTTCGAGAATATTTATATACTTTATTCTTAATATGTCTGAATACACATCTAAACTGTCGAAGATTCAAACTCTTACTCTTTCAACCTCGTGACACTCTTAAAAAGGCTATCCTGTAGTTTCAGCTATTATGTTAAACCCACACATTGTATTCTAGCTTTTGGATAGCCCATTCTATTCATTCTACTTGAGTCACATTTTGGCCTTGTTAATTATTCACTTATCAAACTGGTCCGCTTTTATATGAGTGTGATGATACAGGTATTCAGTGTTTGACAACGCTTCTACCAGTAACGCCTAATATACTTTGTTCCCACCGAGAGAAATCAAAAGACAGAGTCGAGGAGATCGGAAGAGTGAATTTGGCGATTACCAATATATCGGAATTCCCTGATTTAATCTGGCTAGCGATTGCGGTAGATGTTGAGCACAGCGTTACCATACGTGATCTGGTGCGGATGTCCAGTAGTGCTTTACGTGCAATAGTCGTTTAAATGTTCTGGAAATCTTACTCTTCTTCCAAAACGTGTCGTTTTAAGTTTATTTTCAGACACATTCGGAGTGTCATCGCCAGTGTTGGTTGTTGGTTGAAAAATTATGAGTGTAGGAGTCGTGTTGTGCGATTGTACCCAAGGGAAATCGACGTGAATAGGATTTCCTTCTAAATACGCTGCTTTTAAGCGATCGATGCTGATGCTATCGTTTGTTCCGTTCTTATCGACTATATAAAACTTAGATTCGAGTTGAAGAACTTTGAAAGGTCTTTCGTATGCTGATTAGAATGGTCGTCGATGCGAGTCTCGACGAACGAAAACGTGTGTACTATATTGTAAGTCAGGTTGAACGAAAACATCGGTTGATTGTGGTCGAGTGGAAGCAGGTTTAACTGAACGCATTGCGTTTGTAAGCCTGTTCGTGTAGGAGGTTAGATCCATGTTCATTGAAGAGGATGAAGGATCCACGAATTCTCCTGGAAGTCGAAGTGTCGTTCCATAAACGAGTTGAGCTGCAGTGTATCCAATGTCAGCTTTCACTGCATTGCCGATACCTAGTAAGACGAGTGGAAGAGCGTCGGTCCACTGTGAAACGTTTGCAGCTGATAGTGAAGCTTTTAGTTGTCGGTGAAAACGTTCTACCAACCCGTTTGCTTGTGGGTGGTAGGCGGTCGTTCGGAAGCGAGTGCTTCCTAATAGTGTGGTCAGACGACGGAAAAGTTCAGACTCAAACTGATGTCCGCGGTTTGTAGTGATGGTTGAAGGGCAACCGAAGTTTGCTACCCATCATTCGACGAAGGTGCGGGCCACTGTTTCAGCAGTGATGTCCTTGATGGGTCCTGCTTCTGGCCATCGAGTGAAACGATCTACTCTGGTTAAGAGGTAAGAGTATCCATTTGAATCTGGCAAAGGTCCTACCAAATCCAGATGAACATGGTCGAAACGAGCATCGGGAGTTTTAAATGAGCCTAAGGGACATTTATTGTGTCTGATGACCTTAGATTTTTGGCAGCTTACATAGGAGTGTGCCCACTCCCTCACGTTTCTATTCATACCAGGCCAGCAAAACCGTTCTGCTATAAGCTTGATGGTTGCACGAACACCTGGATGAGAAAGTTTGTGCAATGTGTTGAAGACATTGTGTCGGTAATGTTTCGGAACGATTGAGCGATCCCTACCTGTAGATGTGTCACAAAGTATGGTTTTCTTACCTGTTCCTATCTGTTTGATGCGTAGTTCGAGTGTGGTAGACGATAGCTCGTGCTGAAGTTCAATGTCTACTTTTTAAAAAGCTGGTCGAGTTTAAGGTCGATTCCTTGGAAACTGTTCAAGGAAGTTATTCGAGACAAGGCGTCTGCAACTACATTGTTTGCTCCAGAAATATGTTGAATATCTGAAGTAAACTGTGAAATGTAGTCCAGTTGTCGAGACTTACGGGGAGAGTACTTGTCAGAAGGAGAGCTTAACGAGAAAGTGAGCGGTTTATGGTCCGTGAAAAAAAGGAATTCACGACCTTCGATATAGTGCTGAAAACGCCGTACAGCACAATACATAGCAAGGAGTTCCCAACCGAATGTGCTGTACCTCGACTCAGTGTCTAGCAACCGTCTAGAAAAAATGCAAAAGGTTGCCAGCAGTTGTTGACCCATTGTTGTAAGACTCCTCCGATTACCAAGTCGGGTGCGTCTACTGCGATACTAATGGGTGCTTCGGAGTCCTGATGTGCGAGCATTGTTGCTTTAGCGATTAGTTCCTTAACTGTGGAGAATGCTTTTCGTGCGGTATCGTTTAAATTAATTTATTTCGCATTTCCACGAAGTTGGTCAGTAAGAGGTTTCATAAGTAATGCGCATTTCGGTATGAAGCGTCTATAGAATTTTACCAGGCCGTTAAACGTGCGTAATTGCTTGACGTTGGTCGGTTCTGGGTAATCCAGAATGGCCGCCACTTTGGTCCTAAGAAATTGAATGCCTTGAGCATCGATAGTGTGTCCTAGGAAGTCTAACGAGTCGGTACCGATTTGGCATTTATGAATGTTTACAGTAATGCCATGTTTTTGTAATCGTTCGAAAACAAGATCCAGATGCTTGAGATGTGATTCTCTGTCCGGACTTGCGATTGGGCAGTCATCAACATACGCATGTACGAAGTTGAGACCTCGAAAAACGTCGTCTATGAATCTTTGGAATGTTTGAGCAGCGTTTCTTAGACCGAACGGCATTCGCAAAAATTCATAGAGTCCGAAAGGAGTTATGATAGCTGTTTTCTGTATGTCGTCAGTAGCCATAGGTATTTGGTTATACACTTTAACCAAGTCGATTTTCGAAAAGACAGTTGTACCTTTCAAGGTAGCTGTCAAATCGTGAATGTGAGGCAACGGGTAACGATCGGGAATGGTTTTCGCATTCAATCGCCGATAGTCACCAGTTGGACGCCAATCGTTGCTGTCCTTTTTAGGGACCATGTGCAACGGAGATGCATAAGAGCTGTTTGACGGTCGTATGATTCCTAAGTCTATCATGTGATCGGATTCGTTTTTCGTTAACCTTAGCTTTTCAGGAGCTAGTCGTCGTGCTTTAGAGAATACAGGTGGTCCTATAGTCGTGATGTGGTGTGTAACGTTGCTGGTTACACACGGTAGTTTCGGTTGAGTTTGTTGTATCCCAGGGTACTTATCGAGTAGTGGTTGATAGAGTGGGTCTATCATATGCTTAACTGTGACTGGGGATAATCTGCAACCAGTAAAAGAAGTTACGCAAACGGATAAATTAGTGTTTCCGTCTACTAGCCTCCGTTTGCGCGTGTCGATGATCAGATTATTGTGTTTTAGAAGATCCATACCAATGATTGGCATAGAAACATCTGCAACAACGAAAATCCAGTGAATGGGTTTGCGTAAACCCACGTTAAGGTAGACGTACCTTTTTCCATACGTAGCGATCGGTTTTCCGTTTGCCGCCTGTAAGTTTAGAGCTGATTCGTGGAGCCGGTCGTTAGGATTTGCTGGGAGAACGCTAACTTCTGCGCCAGTGTCGACGAGGTAGCGAACTCTCGTTTTCACATCTGTGACGTATAACAGACGGTTATGTTCGCCGGCTACGGTTGCCGTTAACGCATTCCGGCTTGGAAGTTTCCCGAGTTGTTTTTCGAGTCAGTCAGTTTCGTGTTGAAAAATTGCAGGGTTTTCTGCAATTTCTGGAAGATTTTCCATACTTGTTATGATACCAGCACCAGTCGGGGTTATCTGTCTCTCGTGGTCTAGAGACAGATCGTTTACGTGAAATGCTTCTACGTGGGCTGTGTGAGCGATTACGGTCGTTACGAAGATTAAGATGACGCGTGAGTGTATGACATAACTCGGTTATGTCATTCTGAGTCGTTTGAGGCTTTTCTTTGACTGAAAATACCTCTGTAGTAGACGATTTCGTTATTTCTAAAATACGATCGGCAGATGCAGCTAGCTCGTCTAAGGCGTTTTTTTGAAACGAGACAAGCACAGTTTGCATTTTTTAAGGAAATTTAGACAAGAAAAGCTGTTAAAATAGGCCCTCGTCGAAAGTTCTTAGGCCTATCACTTCTCTCATTCTTTGCAACATGTCCGTCGCAGAACCGTGCTGCAATTCTATGTTATTAAAGAGTCGATCCAACCTTTGTCGACCGGTTAGGTCTCCTCGTTTAAGAATCGAACGTTTTAGGATTTTAAATAAAAATAATACATTTGTAATATCCCAATGAGTAGAAAACTGGATTTTATTTTTATTTATAACAATCAATCCAATGCTCAATTTATTCGAAATTATCGAATAAAACTTTGGTTTTAGGGTTTTGTAAGGTGTGTATTTGGCGATTACCAATATATCGGAATTCTCTGATCTAATCTGGCTAGCGATTGCGGTAGATGTTGAGCACAGCGTTACCACACGTGATCTGGTGCGGATGCATGACCGAGCGCCTTCAGCTAGATGAGTCCAATAAAACATATGGTCAGCATCCAATGTCGAAAACTTATAGAGCAATTTATTTTGAGGATTTATTTACCGCTACAAGCGTATATGTTTGTACACTTCCTATCATATTCATCACATGTGTAGCGTGGTGTCGAGTGGAGATTGACTATGAACACCGCTATCAAGAAACTCGTGCTAAATGACTCCATAAAATCCCCCGGAAGCCAAATATCAGAAGGCAGTTAATGGAACAAGTCGAGATATATTTGCTTGCGATCTCGTGGTATCGAAAGCATACCGAGATCGTGCCAGGATACAAGCTTGGTATGAGAACGTTACTGAATTCGCGCGAAGTCACAATCAAAGTGTGTGAATAATGGATGCTTTTTAGCACAGTTAAACAAAAGCACATTAAAACAGTCACCGGTACAATTAGTTACAATAATAATTGTTTTCAATAAATCAATCGTGTTCTCGTGATAAAAGTGAGCCACTACACATGTCTATAACTTATTTTTGAGTGACTATAAATATCGATTAACGCTTCACTGAAGGGGTTTGCTTCACGAGCCTTCCCCACTGTGCGTCATTCCACTTCTTCCTCTTCTCTTCGCTCCTCCAATATTTTGTCTGCATCAACGACTGCATGTAACATACGTATTCGAAATCCATTCCGTTATTTGACTTATTTAATTCGGTTATTCGCTAACGAGAGTTAAGTCAGTGATAATATACGAGGATTGACGATATGTATATCTCGGCTGCAATTAAACGCAACTCAATTTTGTAAATTTGCCCTTCAGCTTAGCAACCAATCAGAATGAGGCGGGAATTATTATGTCCGCCATCTCTGTAGGCAATGGCGGTCGGCTTTCTTCGTTATGTGCTTCTTTCAGCTATTTCCTTTGTGTGGCTATGTAATTTAATGTTTCAGTGTGCTAAAATGCAGAAGTTAATGTAGTTTTCTAAATGTTGGATCGAAATTTTCTTATGATTTAGCTTTGTTTTCTGGATGTTTGCTGCTGCTACTCAAGTCAATGTATTTCTTCAGCCAAGCTGGCTAGTCTTATGTTTTAAAATGGTAATCGGTTTTGTTTTGACTTGTTTTTTGGATATCCAAAGCCAGGGTTCGTTTCTCTAGCTAAAATAATTGTTGCTGCTGCATGTGACTAACTGTCCGCATGTTTGTTCCTAAACGTCCTTTATTATGTTATCGGCAAAATGAAAGGAAACAATCTCCGGTTTTTAATTTTCTTCGGTATTATGGACAACACTATCCCGCCAAACTAATACCGAGTGCCCAGCAGTAGTTGATATTAGCACTGTTTTCGAAAGGACCCAGACTTCCGACAACCATATACGAAGTCACAGATACTACCAATCTATTGAAGAGGGTTTGTTATTAAAAATGTGTCATATAGCAGTAATAGAGGGGTTGTACTCGTTACGTAGTGCGTTAAAGCAAGCCTAACATTGGAAAGCCGGAAATCTGCTATCAGTGTACAGTGTATGTTTGCTGTTTCGGCCATAAAAGGAAGCCGAAGGGTCATGATCAGGGAGTAAAAAGGTAATTAACTGTTATTGAGCTCACTTTTTTTATAAGTCATATTTCACCACTCGCAAATTTGTGTTTTTTTACGGTATGATGTCAACCGGTTTTTAATATGTTCACCCTTACGATGAGAAATACCTGGAAATTCTCACCTTCATATTCGAAATATTTTTGGACAACTGCCTTCCAGTTTGATTGCTTCGTACGCCCTGGGATACTAGATTCCTACTTTATTCGTAGTTCCAGTATAACTTTTTCACGCAGTAAGTTCAAAGTAGTCACTAGTCTTTCTAAATAAAAATGTCAAGCTACTATCCGTATTTTCTATTTCAGTTAATCGATGAAGACATGTACCACGTGCATCTGCTGTATATTGCCATTTCACTCCAATTCTAACTGTTATATCTTACTTTTAAAAAATAAAATTGCTATATGCAGCAAATATAGACTTATTTGTTTTGATGGACATAGGAAGGTTCACGGGATTTTTTAGCAGGACTAGTAATATTCTCACTAAAGAGCTAAGCGAGTGCGTAGACCAATGTAAGGCACCACACAGAGTGCATTTGAGTTACTCGTGTTCCATTAGTGAGGGTAGAGGCATTACTTGATTATCATGTGACAGTTGAATAAGAAGCTATGAGATTAGACACATACTGTTAAGATGTGTGAGGCGTGTCCACCCATCAGCTGCTGTGGTAACTCATGGTGGCTAGAATAAGTTGTGAAAGGACGGGGGTCTGTAGGTTTTCCAAGAAATTGACGAAGATATGCACCAAGTCACCTTATGAAGAGCGCCTCCAATCACTTAACCTCTACCCATTAGAGTATAGACGTCTTAGAGGTGACCTAATGGCTTACAGTATCCTTAACATTTCTGGACATCCTCTCAGACATCTACTTAAGCTTACTTCCAACACCAACCTAAGGGGTAACACCCAGAGACTGGAGACACAACATAGGGGAATGTTTTGTAGACACAACTTCTACTCCTTAGTTGTCAAATGCTGGAATTCGCTGACCGCCTAGCTAGTCCAAGTGACTTCCCAGGTGTCCTTCGAGAGGCAACTGGATCTATTCTTTAGGACAGTATCGTACTATGATTTACCAATTTCTGTTTCCTCTTTTATTGTTAATATACCTAGGTTCCTGCCTGTAGGTTTTGGTGATCGCCTGCTACTAGACACGGAAGCCTGTTGAGCGAAAGCATCTACTCAGTCCACAACCATCTGAATACATGAACTAGGTGCTGAGAGGCTCGATTATCACAAGTTTCTTGCAACGATTAAGTAGATAAAACAAAGCATTAAATTCAAAAATTTATTCAAGAACTTTTATTAAGAATCGAATATCAAACAAAGGTTCAAACCAAGTTTCCGTTTAAAAGTTGTGTTGGTAATGTTGAGCTACAGTTTTTGTTGTTATTTTTTCAAACGAAAGAGTGAAAGAAGTAAGTCGAAAAATACTGGAAGTTGTTGTGAGACTAAAATGGACATCCAGCATCCTTTTTATAATCTGCTGTTAGTTGGGTCTCCCGTAAACAGCTCCATAGGGCTGTAGCGGTAAATAGTTTGGGGATTTATTTACCGCTACAGGGCCATAGTTCTAGGGGCGAAACAGTTTTTAGGATCTTTGAAGACTCACTCCTGTTGCATTCTAAATGAGAAAATAATAATGAATTTAGTCAGAAATGTGAAATAGATAAATAACCAAATTACATGTTTTTTAGCAAAGAATTTATGCAGTTGTGATTTACCTTTAGTTCATGAATATTGGGTCAGGTCAGCTATTGCTTGTGCAAAGCATAACATGGACTTAATACCGTATCTCAATGCTTTTATTATTTTGCTCTCATTTAAGTATTACCATGTATCTGCATCTAGTTTAACAGGGAGACATACAAGCAGAGTTAGTGTTTGATGAACTAATAGTCCTAGTTGTCAAAAAGATTCTTAACATTTGTCCACAGCCAACTGCATTTAATTGAAATACAGAACACTCATCTTCTAAGACTGTATACTGCTCTTCTGCGGGCAAATAAAAGCTCACACACTTAGCTATCCTGCTACCGATGTTATTGCTGAGGAAATTGTTTAATGAGTGATCATGAAATATGGTCAGTGATAGATGTACAATCTAGAAATAAACAACAAACATACTTATCGCTATCTTATAATGTATGAAATCAACAGCACCAAAGGCACTTTTTTTCCTATTTTTAATCAGACTGATCTGAATCAGTATATTCATTAGAAACAGGCAACTCCACTTACTAAACTGATCTGTTTCGTTACTGGCTTCAAGCACTTTACTTAAGAATACCATAATCTTTTCAATCAAACTGAACTATGTGACAACCAAGAATACTAAACTAAGCAAGTGTCATAATTATTGTTCCATCTGCACAGACATGTTGCTCAAAGTAGTTAAATGGACATTATTAAGACGATTAAAAAAACACGCGAAAAATAGACCCGTTGAACTTACCTAACAGAAGACAAAGGAAATATATATATATATATATATATATATATATATATATATATATATATATATATATATATATTGCTTTGATACTGAAGACAACAGGCAGTTGTTAATAAAAACATAGTTTACAGTACAACAAACCTTTCTTCAGTAAAATCATGCACTGGAAACAATCAATTTTGTGAATAAACTCACTGTGACTTGAGATGTCATCCTAACGTGCAATAGACGTCCAATGTAACGCAGCCGGACGTGGCGAATAAAAATTGACAAAAGGGCGAAATTAGCTACAGAATCTAGTTATTTAGTTAAAAATACTTTATGAAATGACAAAATCTGTGGTTACTTGAACGCACAGATGACCCTGTGCGATACATTAAGTTTACGTGGTTGCGTTGCGGATCAGATCACCCGTATATCTCAATAGTTAACAAAAACAATCTCACCGGAGCCGGATCTCGGGCCATTGAAATCCTTCAGCGTGACGACTTGAGAGGTCGACACGAGCTAAACCAGCTATTCCGCAGTATCGAATTTCAGCACGACTCAGCAGCAGAAAAGTTTTTATGAATGACATGGGTGATTAGTCAACCAAACTTTGACGAAGACTTCTTTGGGCAACTCTTTTTCTCAGCCTCCTCAGCAGACGCAAGTGGTTCCGTCACATTCTACAATAACAACGCGGACGAACTGGCTGCAACTTCGGGGTTCAACTTTAAACTAATTTACAGAGTATTCCTACGCTATGACTTGCAATGTAACCTCAACGTTACATATATCATCTTCAAGTTTATTACACTTCCAAATCACTAAACGTGGATACATTTTGAACCATTAAAAGTATTCAGCATTTGGACCAACAATACCCATTTCCGACTGGTCAATGTGAAATCAACACTATAATTAATTATTCATAATGGTTTCCGGATATTGTCTTAAATCACTGGCACAACTTGACGATCCCGTAATATAATTAATAAAATCGATGAAACCATTCGCAAAAGTTCCATGGTTTGACTAATGATTGTTTTCAAATATTTGTCCTCATGCGCTTATTTTCATCTAACGCGGATGGTATCGGTATGCTTTTCTATCCGTTGCTCACTTACTAAACAGCTAAAACACATTTCGGTCAAGTTGGAGGTCTGGCAAAATAACCATTTGCGCCAATAATTATTGTAAGTGGTCGAGGAAACCTCTTGCAAACTGAGAATAGTGTCAGGTTTACCGCAACACTGACGAAAGTTCATGCCGTTATCTTAGACATAAGTCGGGAGCTGTGCTCTTCTCGGCTACAAAGTGTGACCTCCCCAAAAAAACCATATAGGCAGCATTAACTGCTTATCATCTTGTGAAGATTTATTAGGTCGAAAACGTACAAAGTTATGTCATCCATATTTCCGGATTACATGGTTTGCCAAGTTCAGCAAACTCTAATCACTTTATTTCGGATAAATCGATTTCTAGCTTGTGCTAAACTTGGTACTTGCAACTAACTTGTGTATACCGTCAACCAGTAAGTATTACTATAAACAGTCAGTTTATTGCACATCAGAATATTGAGTCTGAAGTATATCTTTCGCGAATGCACTCATGTTCAAAGAATTACTCTAGCTACCTGTCTAAAATTCACATAATTGTCGATGTTTACAAATGTTGGGATTTTTTTATTACAGTTCTAGTGGAAGAGTATGTAGTGCCGGTTATTATGTTAAACCCGTATACATTATTCTCGCTTTTGGACAGCCCATTCTATTCATTTTACTTGAGTTACATTCTGACCTTGTTAATTATTCGCTTACCAATCTTAACTGTTTTTATATGAGAGCGTAGGTGTGTACATTTCTTATCCCATTACTCATCACGAGACTGTAACTTATTTTTGTGTGCCTATAAATATTGATTAACGGTTGACTAAAAGGGATTTGACTTACCTGTCATCTCTTCTCTCTATTACATTCGCTTTATATACGAAATATATGTATTCATAAGTCCATTCTCGTTATTCGACTTATTTAATTCCCAGAATGAGTTTTGTGGAGATTTTTAGAAATTTCACAGATTGAAATCATGAGTCAGTTGAAGCTAGACCACCATTGAAAACCTGGAAGCCCTGGACGGCCGTTTCATCCTAGTATGGGACTCCTCAGCAGTGCGCATCCACGATCCCCCACCACGCGGGGCTCGAACCCAGGACCTACTGGCTTCGCGCGCGAGCACTTAACCACTAGACCGCTGAGCCGGCATCCAACGGTGTTAATGTCTAACTTCAACCAATCCACGAAGTCGCGCCACCGTACACCATTGTCTTCAGTGAGTTCCTATCTCACAATAGACCTGGTTGAACTCCTATGGTAATGGCTTCTCACTAGAACTTCGGGAGTTTTTCTTGAAGTCAGTCACTAGTGAGCGGTTGATTATTATCAGAATGGGTTTTGTGGAGATTTTAGAAATTTCACAGATTGAAATCATGAATCAGTTGAAGCTAGATTGGTTGAAGTTAGACACCAACACCGTTGGATTCCGGCTCAGTGGTCTAGTGGTTAAGTGCTCGCGCGCGAAGATAGTAGGTTCTGGGTTCGAGCCCCGCGTGGTGCGGGATCGTGGATGCGCACTGCTGAGGAGTCCCATAGTAGGATGAAACAGCCGTCCAGTGCTTCCAGGTTTTCAATAGTGGTCTTGCTTCAACTGACTCATGATTTCAATCTGTGAAATTATTTAATTACGTTAATTACTAATGTGATTTAAGTCGATGATTATATACGAGGATAGGCGACATATATATTTCAACAACAATCATCATTACGATCGAATCGAAGTCAGAAATCGGGCCACTAAAGTGGAGAGCCCTTTCGACAACATAGTCCGATCTAAATGAAGACAAAATTAACGGGCCTCCACAAGTGATTCAGTAGTATTTGTCACTGATCACTCGATTTTCGTCATTCAACATATAATAACTGGGAAGATTTATGTTTGACTTTTAAGTCAGAGAAGGTTGTAAATGGTGAACACGAAAAATTTGATCAGTATGGCATGGATTTGTCATGCAGATGTGGTCATTCTATGTAACCTCTAGATTTTCGTACTAATTGTATCATTCCCATCCCATCTCAAATTCATTCTTCAGAAGCTCTTAGTAACCACTGGATACCGTGATAGGACGAGTCAACATAGATAATAATGTGACATACACGTCAAATCTAACAGATTAGGTTGTCTAATCACGGCGAATTTGTAGTTGTAGAATAGGTTAATTACTCTAATAGCAAAGATAAATGCACATAATACATACCTATAACATAATTCTACAAACACACGCACACGGAAAACAAAATAATTAAACAGAAAAGATATATTGTTGTTAATGACTCGATTAAGTGTGTATTTTTGGACAGTTTGTTTAATTTCCGTTAGTTCGAGAAATGAACGTAACGTTTAGATCTATTGACTGCTCCGCCGGAAAGCGTTAGTTATATATGAACATTAATTAGATCGTCGTTGCACTTTGACCAATTTAAGCTTTTACTAATCTTTTGCTTTAGTAAGTCGTAGAAAGCAGGTTTTACTCTATTTACAGAGGAAGTTTCCTTAGTTTCATTCTTTTTATTGAAGTGTTTAGATGTTCGTCTAACGACTCCGTGAGGCCCTTCATACAGTTATTCTAATGGTTTCCTTTGTCGACACGAAGAAAATGAATTTCCGAACCCTCAGATATTTACCCAACTTTTCCTGGTAAACATGCTCACATGAACGTATAGCTTCGATCTGCTTCATAATCTTCAATTAAGAACTTGCAAAACGTGTTGGATCGGTAGGTATTTTACCGTCAGGGTTAGCCAGCTGTCCCGTAAAGTCTAGCTCAGTTGATGTGCAGTTAATATCTTCTATAATGGTTGAGTGAAGCCCAAAGGGGAAAAGTGGTAAATCGTCATTCACATTTGCCGTATCGGCCAGTGATATTAGAGAGCTTTTTAATTTGGGGTAGAATACTTCGACAAAACCATTCGCTGAAGATAGTAGGCTATTGTTTTCATGTGATTCGCTCCTAAATGTCTGATGAACACCTGGAATATGACAGAATGAAGCTGGGAGCCACGATATGCATTGATGATCAATGGTACACCGTAGTTAGGTGTCCAGCTTTGGAGGAATGCCGAGGCTATCGAATCTTCTGCCGTAATTTTCATGCAACGTCCTCCTCCCATTTGGTAAACCAGTTACCAGTGGTAAGGATATAGGTGGGGAATAACAATATCTAAATAAACATCCTAGAAACGTCTGTCAGATAATAGGAGTTTTCCCAAAGCACCGACCGTACACCGTTACACTTTGATGTACCGGCGGTGTGTCCAGTTTCGTGCTGTCCTATTTACATTCGCATTAATTTTCGGCCAAACAAAACATTCTGTGATGAGGCATGCTGTAGGTTGGCTCTTAAAGTGTGAAAATTCATGAAGCTTACAATAATCTTCGCCCACATCTTTCAGCTGAAAGCAACGGCTGTTACCTATTGAAACATCACAGAGGATAGTCACATCTCAGAGAGGAGTTGGCATATGTTTGAGTAGCAATTCAGATTGTTCTCTACAAATTCTTAACTCCACTCAGTCTACCTGCAATTTCATCATGCTTACAAGTTGCTTTTGTATTACTGTGTTGCCTTCGTTTCGTGGAAGAGCGTCTGCTACACATGAGTGTTCTCTCATCTAGAACCTCTAATCACATTTCGCTCTAGCTACAAGAGCTAGTATGAATTCAATCTAATAACTTATCATACCTGTGTTTGTTCCACTACAAGATGTTAAGTATTGTTTATCGTTCATATCCAAGTGACTTGCTGCTCCTCGGTTTCTCTTTTTTTCAGAATTATGGTCTTAGGATACAACTATGGAACTTCTGACATCTGGAACAAACTCAACGTACGCGTTTCCTCAAGGTCCTAGTTCACACCAAGCGCTCTACAAGTTTACTTTATGACAACTATAAACTTAAAAAGTTACGTTGCATAAATACTTAGCATGACCGAAATCCTAACACAATTATGCCGAGATTGGATCTGGTGTGTAACGTGGATTCGATACCACTTTGAAAAATATTTTGAAGAATGCTCAGTATATCTGAAGGAGTGAACTGATATTTATATATTTATTTAACAACCCTGCTTGGGATGCAAACTGTGAACCGAAAAATGTTGTAATTTGCAGATCATGCCTGTAAAAATGGCGTGTATCTGCCCATAATAACTTATGGGTACATAAATGTTGTGAAGAAACCATTTCGGGTTTTTTCAATAATGTTAGCATTATTTGTCATATTTGAAAAAGGGAATGAACAGATAATAATGATAAATCAGGTTCTGTATAATTGAGAATAATGAGTTGACTATTGGGAGGTAAGCAGCCCCAATCGTGGAAACATCACTTAGTGTGGTGTTCTCACATTCTCTAAGCCGAAGCACGTCGCCAGAATATTAGAAGCTGGCTAACATTACATCAATATTTAAGGGAGATCGACGCAGCGAACCGCCAAGCTACAGCATAGTAGCACTTCCCTCAATACCCCAAAAATTATGGAGTGCTTGATGTGCAATGTTCCTCGTGACTACTTTCTATCCATAAATTTATTTTCATTTCAACAGCACAATTTCAAAAAAGTTCGCTCTATTATTACTAACCTGCTGATAGCGGTGGGCAGACAAACAACCATCCTTGAACGAGAGGGGAAGGTTGACTTCAAAAGCTTTTGATAGGGTCGATCATATATGTCTTATCAATGAGCTCAAATGGTTAGGTGTCTAATCACCTTTAACTGATTCGCTCACTTCATCTCTAGAAAATTGACATTTTAAGGTCAGGGTTAACTTCATTTTCTCTCAGGTTATGAAATGTCTTATTGTGGTTTCCCAGTATTCACAAGAAGTATCGTCAGATTTATAACTATTCGCTATTGATGTGAAACTCTGGATAAAAGTATGCAACCACGAGGATAAGTTGGTTCTTTAGAAGGATCTCACTCGACTTCAAAGTTTAGCAGATAACAATGGACTTAGATTTAGCACCTCAAAGAGTAAAGTAGTCCATTTGGGACATGTTACAGACTACGAATACCACTTAGATAACTCCTCTCTGGAGATCTCTCAGGTTGAAAAATATTTAGGAGTGTTAGTGTCGCCAACAGCGACAAAAGTCCCTTTGCACTGGTAACGTTAAAGAGCATTTTCGGCCAGAACTTTCCACATACTCTTCGACAGTTTTATTCGTCTCCAATTAGAGTACGGAAATATAGTATTTCCTCCCTCACTCCAAAACGACAAAAACACTCTGGGACTTATCCGATGGTGAGCCGTGAAATGAGTTCGGGGACTCAAATTCAAGAGTGCCTCCAATCACTAAACCATTACTCATTAGATTACTAGCGCCTTAGATGTGATCTTCTAATTACTTGTGATATCCTAGACATTTTGGAGCATCCCGTTCAACACCTACTTAGGCTTGGTCCCAACACAAACCTTATGGGTAACACTAAGAAACTAGAGACACAACACAGAAGAGAGAACTCTGGACATATCTTCTGCTCCTCAAAAGTAGTCAAATGTTGAGACTCGTTTCCGGGTGAGATAGCCCTGAGAGTCCTTGAAGAAAAAAATTGACATTTTCTTAAGGACTGAGGATGGTATCTTGCTATGATTTATTAACTTTTTTTTTCATTTATCGTTGATATACCTAGGCTCTTACATGGAGGCATCAGTGACTCACTACTTCTAGATACGGAAGCCCGTTAAGCGAAAGCTTATATTAAGTCCAGAACCATTTGAACCCTTTGAATGTACAACTACCTTGATTTCTATTGGTCACTTCAAGGACGGTATGGTCTTTTATGTTTTGTATTTGCAATTAGTTTTTTTATGCGTTTAAAATATCAATGTCTACTTTGACTTCTTACCGATCCAGGTAATTTGAAAGACGGACACGAAAGTCAACGCATAACACAATTAATTCATAGATTCCCAATTTTTGAATTATCACTAGGTTTACAGGTAATTTAATACTCATTGGTGTAATAACAATAAATAAATGGTAGTTTCTGCCTGTCAGGTACTGCGAATGACGTCGGCCGTTTAACTTGCCCTGATTATTATTTGGTAAACATCTGCATCTTGATGTTGATTTCTATGATCTAGTAGCATTGTTGAACTAGTTCAACAATGTGGTTTCGGTAATAATTAAGTTTCTAATACTTAAGTCTAATATCGGTTTCTGTGCCAGCTATTTTCCAACCGTTCACGAAATGACGAAAATGACTCACACCTTCCTAATCTATCATCATCGGTTTTGTTATATGCTGACGATGTCAAGATATGGAGAGCGATAAAAAAGTAAGGGTGGTAGTTCAGAGCTTCCAAATAACTTAGAAAAGTTACAGATACACACAGGGCGAGTTACAAATGGTTTTGGACGGAATAGAAGCTTTCGCTTAACAGGCTTCCTTATCTATTAGCAGTGGGTCACCAATACCTCCAAGCAGGAATCTAGGTATGTTGTCGATAAAAGAGGGCAAAGGAAAAATTGGTAAACCATAGTAAGACACTACCCTTAGTCCTTAAGAATATGTCAAACAGTGAGCTACCTGTTGTCCAAACACAATGACTTGGGAGTTATCGCTAGCCAAGACTTTGAAACCACTGTACATTACCGTGCAATAGCCGACAAGGATTTAAAAACCCTATGGTTAGTACGTAGAGCTTTTAGTCATGTCAATGCTAAAACCTTGTATACGGTATTCGTTCGTCCTAAACTCTAATCCACACAAGCGGCTAATTCTTGACTGAAAAGAGATTTGTTGAAAAAGGCTCAAAAAACCGCAATCAAGCTGATTACCGGAATAGCAAAGCTGCATCTGTTATCTGTCCTCCGTGCACGGCTTTTTACTTTAGTCTGTCGTATGAATTACGGATGTTGTTGACGATCTCAGGTACAGTCAGTCAGTAACAACGTAGAAATTCGTACGTACGTACATCAGTTCGAGTTGTCATACCACATTAGCACAGAGATGCAGTTGTCGATTCACACCCCGTAGTGGTAGAAGTTGTAAGAGCATAAGCAGTAATCGAAAAGATTAGGGTTTGGAGATGTTATTCAAGGAGTATAATCCAGTGAAATAAATTTGGGAAGAGAAAAAAAAGAGACAAGGAGGAATCAGGAGATTAGAATTTGGAAGAACACAGAGTGTATGCACCTGCGCCATTGAAAACGATTTTAAGCCATGTCATTCAAGGTCTCTAACCGTCGGTTGCTATCATCTCGTGGTCCCCAGTCAGGTATTCTACACCTACCAACATGGCTCAGTCCACTTGTCAGTGACTTCATGGACTTGTGCCATGTTTTGGCCTGTCCGCTCCTAGGTTTCTTCCAACCTACTCCTACACCATAAAATATAGCACATCGAGGCAGTCGGTGGTTGAGCATACTTAACACGTGTCCCAGCCATCTCAGCTGATGAAGTTTCACTACTTCATCAATGGATTTGCCATCATTACCTAGTACCCGTTTCCTAACAACTGCGTTACTTAATCGATTGTCCCAGGATATACGAGCAATGTTTCGAAAACACCTATGATCGAATACTAGTAACCTACGAATATCCTCTCCTCTTACCGGCCATGTTTCACTGCCATAAAGTAGGACGGAACGAACTGCCGCACAGTAAACGCGTCCTTTGGTTGATAGACGGATATCTCGCCTACGCCAAACCAAAACGTGGCATCAGTCCTTGAAGTCACTCATTTCTAGTCTTAGCCATGTTGGTAGATGCAGACTACTTGGTTGTGGTCCACGTGACTATCGTAACCAATGATTGGAAACTGTGGGTGGCATGGCTCAGAATCGATCACAATGGAGTCGGTGTATGCACTCTTTGTCTTCTCTCAAACTATGCGGCTAAAATTGCATTATATCTTTCTTTCTATGAACTAATTTTTTCTTTCTGTACTACATCTTGATACACAATATTTCTTTTATATATTACCATCATCGAAGTAACTGCTTCTATTAATTTGTTGTTCATCTTGTTGTGCTAATGTGTGGCAACTTGGACCGATGCATATATGTGCCTGATCCTACGTTGCAGCTGACTGACTGAACCTTGTCCTGGGTTTCGATGGAGATCCATTTCTTATGATGGTGTTCGTTGAGGCCCAGCAGCTCCTGACACGTTGAAGTTGCTGCTTCCTTGATCCCCTTCCAATTGTCCTCCATAGTAGTTTCTTGTTCTGTGTGTAGACCTTGTAAGGCGTGGTACCTGCTGTTGAGAGCTAGGTTGAATTTGTTGAGTTTGTCAGTATGTCGAATGTGGGCTATATTGAACCTTTGTAATACTGTTTGTCCAATTGTCCAGTGCTTCTTTAACTTCAGTCTCATCTTAGCAACCACCAGGTAGATGGTGATCTTAAGCTATATCAGCTCCTCTGCTGCTTTCCACGTCTCCCATTGACCTAAATATCTTAATGATGCAAATACGATCTACCTGGTTTTCTGCAGTGTGATTTAGTAAGATTCATGTATCTTTGTGTATACGTTTATGGGGAATACTGTGCCGCCTGTAAACATTTTGTTTAATGCACATCAATTTACAAATCTGTCACCATTCTCATTCATTTCTCTTAGTCAGTTCATGTCGTCCCATGATATCTTGATACTCGGTGTTATTCATTCGGACTGTTGCGTTTAGATCTCCCATCAGGATGGTCAGGGCCTTTCCTGAACACTTCGCTATTATTGATTGCAGCCTCTCGTAGAACTAGTCTTTATCGTTGTCGTTGCTATTGTTGATTGGTGCATAACAGTGGATAACGTTCATTGTGATTCCCTCCTTTGTTTTGAAAAATGCTCTGATGTTTGTGGATCCATGAGATTCCTATCCAATAAGTGGTTTTGGTGCTTCTTTGGGTAACATCAGTGCGACTCCTCGTTTGTGCATAGCATTTACTTTTTTCATGACCAGATTGCAACAGCATCTCTCCCGAATCCAACCTTTTTGTGCAGATTGGGTTCGATGGGTTTTACTTGTTCCAAGCACCACCAAGTTGTATCTCATTTCCGCAGCTATTTGATTAGTCCTCCGGGTCTCCTAGTGTCCGGGCATTCCGTGTACCGATATCAATTGTTTCTCTGGTTGTTGGAAGGTCATCAACTTCGTGAGAAACTGATACAGATAGGAGGTAATTAAGGTAGTTAAGCTATGTTCCTTCTACTTTTGGTTAATGACTTGCGTTTCTGACTCTGGTTTCTGAATTGAGACTGAGACAAGTGCTCACTCGTAGTCGTACTTTAAGTATTCCTTCTAGGTCAAACATCTGGTACGCAATGCGGTCCTTTTCTTCCTTCCGTTCTGTCTCACTGTACTTGTCCTTAACTTAAAGGCCAGTTTTAACTTCATGCTCTCTCCCACGAATTTTCTAACTGTTTGACCTTCTACCAGTTGAGCCACGTATTTCATAATATTGATACCCAAACCCATAACATTTCTTAGTGGTGACTAGGAGTGGAATTCAGAAGGTACGTTCGTTGTTTAAGGCTCAAGTAGATGTAGATAGAGCCTGGAATTGATGTTCACATTGAAACTCGGACCATAAACCGATTGTTTTTAACGTCGACGCGTTATCCACTAAAATACTGAGTTACGACAGCTAGTAAATTCTGACTGTAGACAGTATGTCGACTTATTCACACGAGGATTTCAAATCCCTTGATGTATTCATTATTTTTGGCAAATCATTCGGTTGTTTTGGCCTCACTTTTATCTACTCCACAAACATTAGCAATGAAGGTTTTGATAAATGAATAAAAATTGGGCGTTTCCAAAGTTTACTATTTTACTAATGCTTTTGTTTAAGCGAATTTTCTTCTTTAAGGGTCAATCTGTGTCACCAGCTACCTACAACTTCTCTTAGCAAAGTCTAATGAATATCAGTTCTGCGTACTTCATTTCTAATATTTCTAATCGTTTGAAACGGTCCCATTAGTTAATATATCATTGTTGCATGTATATACTCATCTGTTGTTTTTATACATAACGTATGTATCTATTTCAAGTTGTCGTTTTTTTAGGACTTGCATCCAATGTCAAAGAATATATGCTCCTTATTTTGCCAAGGTTAACTTATGAATTGAACAGTAATTCATTATCAATCATCTCATTCTAAAATTTCATGGTTATTACCTTGAACGCGATTATCTCCAGGAAAATATTTTTGAGTGTCAGTGAAGCGGTTTGTAAGGTCTCATAGAAACTCCTAGTTGAAGACTGTAAAACTAATTCAGAACCAAATGTTACCTAAACCATTACCCTACACCAGTGATGACACTAATATCTCCGAATCCACACTTAGCAATCATGGTTCGGATTTATTTTCTAACACACAACAGATAAACCCATCTTCAGTCAATTCGAATGCTCTTGATTCAAATATTAATCCTGAAACCAACCACAACGGTAAATCGCTCTTAGTTGAAGCCGCCTCATCACAAACTACAGATAATGCAAAAACTATTTCTTATCAGCTTCCCACTAACTCTGCTTATGAGTCGTTATCACTAAGTTCCAAGAAAGATGACATTATTCCAAGTTCTGCATTACTTCAGGAGATTTCAGTGAATATAGACGCTTATCGGCCTTCTAATGATTTGCCAGATAACGAAAATGTGTTAAGTGATTCTATTCACCAGTCTGACAACTTACTACTTCATAAACAAGTCGAAACACTAACATGTAAACTCATGGCCTCGCAAGATCAGATTGATCGGCTTTTAGAAGAAAAACGTATTTGGGTTGAAAATATGCAGCATGCAAATAATTCTAAGGAATCAAATCATCAAGTAACTCCAGGTGAGCTACGCGGAAGATGGATACAAGCTAAAAATTTAGCTGAAACATATAAACGCGAAAAGGAATCTATGGTTATTAAGTACGCTCAGGTAAATGTCTTGTGCTCAAATATTATTTGTATTAAAATGATCTCATACTGGTGTACATTTTTAGTTTTATATTCTAATGCATGGTCCTGTCTTACCTCAATTCTTTCCAGTCATTATTTTTATGATCAACGTTTCTCTCAACAGTTTCGACAGTTTTCCACTCCAACTATATTAATTGTTTATTTGATACACAAGTCATGGTACTCTTGGGCACCAGAAATGTTTGTGTCACGCACGTGACAAGATAATATCATGAAGCGACAGAAGAGGGAAGTAAAATAAAGAAAGAAAAAGAAAATTAAATGAGGGAATGAGTAGTATGTATCATGAGATATATTATAGTGAGCAATCAAATCAAGAAAGGCTTACAGTTGAGAGGAAACTTTAACAGGATTTCTAAACGCTTTCATTCTGAGCCATCTCTGATTATCTGTCAAGCATACAGGTGATATACTCTAGGAATCACGATGGATCAACATGTGGCAGTTCTAAACAGATTTCTTTCATACTGTGGAACATGTCATAAACTGGTCACCTCTCCACTTTTTTCACTTCAACCCAAGGTCGCCATATAGTGCGCGATGTGGAAGTCGCTGGGAGGTTATTCGTAGCACATGTCCAAGCCGTCAAAGCCGGTGTTTCAGGATGGTGACATTGAAATATTGTTAATCCACCCGGACCCATATTGATGAACCTCAGCACTACTAAAATGATGTTGCCACTTTTTGAGAAACTCTTGGGAGATGATAATGATCAAGGATTAAGAGTTACCCAGCATCTCCAGCTTGAAGAGACCAGGTTTCACAAGTAAATAGTAGAATCGCTCTCACCAGTGTTTTGTATACATAAATTTTTATAGGCAAACTAACATTGTGGGGGCGCCAAATATCAGTCAGTCAGTCAGCTACAACGTAGGACCAGGCACACATATGCATCAGTCCAAGTTGCCACACCTCATTAGCACAACAAGATGAACACCAAATTCATAGAAGAAGTCAATTCAATAGTTGTGTATAAAAGAAAGGTATAAAGCAATTTTAGTCTCACGGTTTACGAGAAGACAAGGTGTATACACCGACACCATTGTGATCAATTCTGAGCCATGTGATCCAGTCTCCAACCGCTGGTTATAATAGTCGCGCGGATCCCAACCAAGCAGTTTGCATCTACCAATATGGTCCAAACCAAAGATATCCCAGATTAATATAAGGTGTTCACTAAAGAACTTGTTGTTTCTTTCTGACATGTCTCAGAATCAGTTTCAGTGGAACGAATGCATTTACTTTGTTTTTCCTAGAATTCTGTATTTTAAGATTATTTCATGCATTTTATTTTACGAACTGTTTCCTTTTTCTCAAATCCTCTTCAAATTTAGTCTTATTTTCACCATTACTAATACTAATACCCTGATATGCCTCTTGGTAATTTCATCTTTTGTTATGGTGTAACAACTTGAGCGTATGCACATTTGTATTAGGTTCTATATTGTTTATAGTTGATTGACCTCGCCGAGAATTTACACATTTTGAAGTTGGAAAATTCTTACAACTTAAATGTTTCTTATATAGAAGTCTCACACAGTAATGTATGCTAGCTGAATATTCTCTTATTGGTTTTCTTTACTAAAACAGTCTCTATCCTATAAAGTTTATTCTTGCCAATGACAATGATGGGGTCAAAAATTCTAAGAGCAGTGAAATAAGTATCAGCTGATAATTTTGATGTAGACGGACAATTATATCAATCGTATTGTCGCAAATGATAGCCTTACATCGTTACTTCAATTTAAGTAGTTATGAAATCAGGGCTTCTCATTAAGATTTGTATATTTTACGTGATTGTCAAATACATATCAATCTTCTCAAAATTATCGATCAACTGATGAGTGCTTGCACACTAAATACGTATATATTGGTTGTTTGGATCCTCCCGTTGATGCTTAGGACTGCGATTGACCAGCATCTTTTGGCTTATGTGCATCCTGTGCAGATCACCTCAATATTTCCATTAAGCCACAAGCATTGTAAGCAGAGATTTAGATACGTCCAGCTAACGAGTCCCAAATAGAACGGAACGCGTGTTCTGGATTTCACTGCTAGCAACCATCCGTCTCTTACTATAATGCACCAAATAGTTTTCTAATCTTTAAACTAATTTTACTAACTTAGTTTTACAGTTATTTCGATCTTAAGGATTGTTGAAATTTGATTGAGTAACTAAAAAGTTGGTGTGAATTAGAAACAAGATGTAGGCGTGCAAGGTATGGTCTACTGGTAAAATCGTTCCCTTCAATAAATGTTGTATAATCAATATGTATCTAGTTTATTCTGATTTGATTATGTGACGTTTCATTTTATTGTTTCATCTAGTCTTTTAAAGTTTGGTAACTATTTTTACCTATCTAAATTTCTTCTTTCAATAGAGTGAACAGAAACGAATACAATTAGAACAACAGATTCACAGTCTGGAATGTAAAATAGGCCGTTTATTGAATTCAAATAACTTCGAACAACATCAACAGACGGAGGGAACTGAAAAGACTGATGATACAGATAAGTCTTTAGTAAAAAACCAACCTCATAAAACATCTGTGATAAATTCATCGATAGCGAACAACGACTCCAATGAGAAATCTAACATAGAACATCTTCAAAAGGTTTGTATTGGTTTTTGTGTTTCCCTAGTCATAGTGTTATTTATCATGCCTGTAAATATCGTGGTCCGTGAATCAGCGTAACATATTTCATCATTTTTTGTTACAAGGTTCTGACTAATAGCTGTTTCAAAAGCTAATGTATACTTAAAATTCCAGGCAAGTTTTCGTGTGTTAAGAATCAGCTACATATCAATGAGTCAGTTATATGCTAAGTAAAACCTGGCATATGTGCATCGGTTCAGGTTGCTATATCAAATTAGCACAGAGTGACAGAGTTATCAAGCTATATCCCAGAGTAGTAGAAGTAGTAACAGCATCAGTATTATTATTAGTAGTAGCAGCAGTAGTATTAAAAAGGTTAGGTATAGAGAGGTTTCTGGACTCAAATTTTAAAGGAAAACAAAGTGTGAATGCATATACACTATTGCAAACGGATCTGAGCCACCTCATCCAAAGTCTTTGAACATCTTTTTTGTTTAAGCACATAAACATTGGTACAAAGGGGCACCAAAATATATATGTATCACACAAATCATTAAATTTTTGCAGGGGCTGAGATGCCCGGGTAAAGGATGGGGTTTGGAAATGGGGTCGGCAACCCCACCCCGCGGAAAAAAATCTCGTTAAAAACGCCACCCCCAATCCTTTGATCCAGAGATCTAATCCGCAAGACAGTGGAGTAACGTTAGCGGATGCTGTCCCATCCTACTCCTACACAAAACAACATCGCCCGTCGAGGTTAGGGGTGGATGGACATACAGAATACTTGTCACGAACACCCCAGCTTTTGAGGATCTCAGTCAGTCAGTAACAACGTAGAACTTCGTACGTACGTACATCAGTTCGATCTACCACTTCGTCAGTCGATTTGCCATATTTATCTAGTATCCTATGTCTAACATCGGAATCGCTCACTCAATGGACCCTAGATACATAAGTGATGCTATGAAGTCACCTATGAGCAAATACTAGTAACCTGCGGATACCCTACATTCTTAATGGCAGTGTTTCACATCCATAAATTAGAACAGAGTGGATTGCTGTTCAGTAAACTTGTTTTTTGGTTGTCAGATAGATATCTAAGAAAGATTGGTTCAGCGAAGAGTTCTATTTTCAGCGAATTAATTTACAAAGCTATACAATTACAAATATGTATACTTATTTTTTCAGGATGAATATTTAAGCCATTAACAATCAAACGATTATTGCTTTCTCCGTTTAAATTTTTTTAATACCTTAGTTTATTCTACCTCACTTTCACCATGTCTAACAAAAGTTTATTGTCATTATTATTGTAATTATTATCATCCTGAAAAAGTAAGTATATATATTTGCAATTGTACAGCTTTGAAAATTAATTCGCCGAAAAGAGAACTCTTCGCTGAACCAATCTTTCTTATTTAATGTCTTAATGGGTGTATTCTGTTTACTAAAAAATTCCAAAGATAGATATCTTGCGCACGCCACTGGTGATCGAAGGTGGAAAAGTCCAGTTAAGCTTTTTCAATTCGTCCGGAAATTTCGTTCGACGTCAGCCCATCAAGGCCAGTAAAGCTCCCAAGGTAAATGAAACGGTCGATGCACACGTCCATTCCACTCTCTATCACTATTTCGGGTGTTGATGTTGGCCAGTCCTGAGGTAACATTTTTCATCTGGACGGAGGAGATCGCGTCCCAGACGTGCTTACAGTGTTGCTTAAGTTGACCAGAATGCATTTTTTCGATGTCTCCACCAAACAGAACTATATCATCTGTGTATTCTAAGTCAGCAAGTAGATCTCCTGGTAGGAAATCAACCCCTGGAAAACCAGACTATTAGAGCGTTATCTCTAAAAGGATTTCAATGACAAAGTACTGGTAATGCACTTATTATGAAAACGTAAGGCCATGTGTTTGTTGCAGGTTAGAGTTGAGAATCCTCATTGCTGAAGAGTATCATACAAAAATGAAATACTGTCCAATGTTATGTAGTTCTCAGTGTTACTCAGACTGGTGTTGTATTTTAATAAAGGGCTTTAAAATAAGTTTTCGAATAAACAAGCGAAGTAGAAATACAAATACCAGACTTTTAGTGACTCACACATTAAAATAAAACTTACTGAAATTATCATTATTCAGGTTAATTCTCTAGCAATCACAAATAGCAATCTTGATTTTGCAAGTTCGGATAAACTAAGTAATTTCTAGATCCGAAGAATCTTCTTGTAATCCAACGATGACGAATGTCAAGAAGTGAAATTTTTTGCTAATATGATGTTCTAGGTTTAGTGATAGGTACGTAATGAGTAAATCTGCTTCTGTTCATAATTTTGAGTCCCACCGCTTAGTATTCAACTCCTGATATCGGTTTTCTTACGGACCTTTAACGGGAGGTCTGTATCATCCGATAAGACTGAAAATAACATTTAACGACTTCAAGGTTTGACATCATGTTGTGCTTTATGCGTCCTTAGTGTTTTCCGCTAGTTAAAATAGTAAACTTGTGTAGCATATCTTACAATTTCATTTGATGAAGATTCCAGCTGACTTACCGCCTTCACGTGAGTACGCTTTATTCAACATTGGCGTAAGTTATTCAGAGGCTTCACCAATTTCAAGGAATCTTCGACAAAACAAATGTGCTCAAATATTTACAGTCTACGTAATCCTATTTTGGGAGACCTTGTTCCACTCTTACAAAATAATGTACAGTCGACTGTTATGCGATTAACGAATTATAAGTTTTCCAATCATTGATTTCGTTTCTACCACTTGAATAACTCTGTTATTCACATCTGTTGAGTTTAAAGTGAATTCGGAAGATAAACAAACAACTTGAAATTTTTAACGTTTGATGTCGAGCAGTCAATCAAAGTTGTAGAGTTGGCTGATCCTTTAGAAACTTGATATGAGCTGGGATGCTAAATACGAAGCCTAATCCCCTCAAGAAATTCATCATATTAGCTTTTGGATTGTCCTCAATGTTTCTATTGTCCGTGTCAGTGGAAATTTTGAAACTAATCAACTTCTGGGGGGTATTAAATACTTAGAGTGCATTACGAAGTAATCTTTACAAATATATCTTTTATGTTTGCATCATCCAAATTATAAGACTAATTAATTGTCGCATATGTTTTAGAAACTTCTATGGTTTACAGTCTCCAAGTTCACATTTGGTAAATAATATGGTGTCTTTGGATTTGTCAGACAATCTACTTTTCGACTGTACTAGTACCTTAACTTGGTGTTTGGACTTGCCTTTTCTTAGGAGTCAATCAAATAATGTTATCTGGAAAACTTGTTCTTTGAGGTTCTGCCATAATTTGTGGAACGGTTGGATAGCAGCAAGACCAAATTCAACGAGTTTTAAGTCCTATGGCTAAGTCAAACTGCCAACTAAACTGTGGTTTTCTGAATGGAAGCTGTCTCACGGATAACTATCATCTTCAGATATCCCGCCTCCTCGAAACAGGAGCAGGAGTTATAAAAGGGTTACTACAAAAACATCGCACCTCACTATAACTGATGGTTTTCATAGGGTTGATATGAAGTATGAACTTAAGTGCTGATACACAGGAAACTACTCACAAATAAAGCAGTTCTTAACTGACATCAAGCATCTGTCTCTTGAGCTCTGGGGTCGCTTTCCTAGCTTGACAAGAAAAATGCAAACCAGATAGTATAAAAAACCGTTCATAGTATAAGCAGTTAGGAAGCGACAACTGCCTACACACCTCTAATAGCGCAACAGCTCAATTTATTCATAGTTTGATCCTGTCCTGACTTCTTAACATTTCTTTAATTCACACTATCAATCTTCTTCCTCGTGACCCATCGTTTTTATACATGTTCCACCAGTGCTGAAATCTCATTCGAAGCTACGTGTTGGACTTTTTAGTTCTCAAACTCTTCCACAAATCGGACAATAGGCTTCATTAGCTAAAACTATAGAATCTCATACCGTAAATAGGACAGTAATAACTCGGAAGGTTAGAAAAGTGCGCCTGCTTCTAGTCCTTACTTACGCTTCCAGTGACTGTAACTTGGATGAAGTGGAAGATGAGTTATACAGAGTGCTTTCTACTCTTAAGGATACTAAGGATTCAGGTATAGTTAATTGTAGTGGGTGATTTTAACCGTCAAATAGGTACCCTTCGATACCCTAGCCCAGTAAACTTTAATTGTTTGCTGCAATTATATTCAGACGACTTTATTTCTACCAAGCACCAACTCTAATCATTCAGAGGTACAGTTCGACTGTAGTCATACTATAACATAATCAGAGTCCGAACTTAATGACCATTGACCTCAACTCGACGATGTATACATATAAACTTTATTGCTAGCTGTCGCTATTAAAAGGGTGTCAATGGAAGACTACTGCTTCTTTTGAGGTGCCCAAATCATTCGTCTTCTGTTTTATTAGCTGTATTTTAAGCTGTTATATATTGCATGTTAATTAATTGATGCCATTTCATTTTTAAAAAATAAGGATCTTGCTTTAGCTCGTGAGCAAATCGAAAGCTTGTCTAAAAAGCAGTCCACTGATGAGTCACGTATCAGTACATTAACGTCAAAGTTATCTCAAGTTCAAGAGTCACTTAAAAGCGAGCAAAAGAAATCTTCATCTTTGAATGAAAATTTGAATCGTGTTAACAAGTCTTTAGAAAATGCACTAAAACAAGCAAAGGTCAGTTATTATTCTAAATACATTTTCGTATTGATATATATTTAACTTTACCCCTGTTCAATTCCAACTCTACGCTACCACATTGGTAAACACTACAGTTAGAGAAAACTTACAAATATATGAAAATATAGGGAAAGTATCTGTGAAAATGCTTGAAATACTCCTTCACTGTTTGGGTTGATTTGAAGACGTTAGATGTAGTGCCTCCAGTTTGCAATTGCAGTCGTTTCTTTACTTCAGTACCCATATTATTACAGTCATCTATTAGAACACTACTAATTGATTGTTAAATAAAATTGTGTTGTAAAATGTGCTTCCTTAATTGTGATTTCATACTAACCTTAGGCTTGATAGTTCCCAGGAACTATTTATAAGATTTACACATAAATCATATAGTCACTACATTATATAGGTAAGATAAAGTGAATAACTACATTTGGGCCTCATCTCTCTGAAACATTCTTCTACGTACGATGGTACATCGATTGGATCAAACGTTTGTTCTTGAAGTAATAAACGTGCACCCATTTTCTGGAATCGTAGGTTTATGTCGTGTAAATCCTATATTTGAAACCACCTTTTTGTTTAAACACAAAAACCCTGGAACGCTATTCCAAAATGTTAGAAATATTCCTTAGTGTGTGTTATTATTATCCAGCGTCAAGGGAGCGGGCGTATTGATTGAAGACAGTATTCGAAAAGGATGTGGGAATCGTGATTGGGATTAATCAATTTATCTAAGCTTCGGGACTCGCAAGATATGCTTATCAATAACTCAGTTTATTTTCGAACAGCAGTACACGTTCACTGAATGATTATGGGGTATGACTACTTGAAATGCTGGTAAATAGTGTTAGATAAATATGTATTCGACAGTCTTTGCAGTAGAACAATTTTCTCTGTGTTGAGTGAGAAACCAAATATTCAACTTTAATGTCAAGCGTTCAGTTGAAGAGACAGAATGTAATTTATCTGATAAGTATGAGTTTATATAGATTGAGGTGACTATGGAAAACCCTATGCATCTGTGTTCTCAAGATCGTTGTCCGTTAGTTGTCCGTTGAGTTATATGAGCAATTAATAACCTATTAAAATCAAATAAACTTGCAGTCACAGACTACGATCATTTTGTGGATCCAAGCTGGGTATTCTGAACCTCCCAACTGGACTCAGTCCTGTACGTTAATATCATTTTGGTCTGATCACACTTAACCTCTTTCTAACTTACTCCTATGCTAGCAATCATATCACCTCTCATAGGTGATAGATAGTATTGTATTGGGATTCTGACCGAACTTATTAATCAGAATTTAGATTATAATTTTTCTACCCGGTATCTGCTATTCCTTGACCTTGACCAATGATACGTTCTAGTTTGTTCAGTTAACCTTGAACTATTATAAGCTACACTCCTATTAGTTGCCTATCCACAAGCCTTTATCTCCTGCTTTGAGTTTGGGAGAGTAGTCAGGGGAAAAGCTTCTACTATCATATTTCAATTACCTAATCCATCCAGTCAGTCAGCACTGTATCTATCTCAAAATTATCAGCTTATATACACAAATTATCAGACGTCACAGCAACCCAAATAAGAAATCATACGTGAAGCACGATCATGCCAGAACGAAGCAACCGGTACATAATTCTTTAACAATAATCAAGGGATACTAAAACTCACAACAATAGAAAAATAAGCCCACTGGAAGCTTACAACGAAAAAAATACAATAATACAGTTATCTAATAACTATAAAATAAAATGTATATAATCAGAACTCAGTAGCTAAGTGGCTAACGCGATGGCGTTTGGAGAGAACGGTACTGGATCCGAGTCTCAGAGTGAACATCAACTCTGAGATGCAGGTTCATCCAGCTGACGAGTCTCAAAGAAGACGGAACGTGCGTCCTGGATTTCACTGTTAGCCACTATTCATCGCTGCCCATAATGCTTGTAAATTAAGGCAATATCGAGGCAATACGCACAGTATACACATATGCCAATAAGAGACTGATCAATTTCAGTCCTAGTCATCAATGGGAAGATTCAAGTAAAACAATACTAAGTGAAATAAGCAATAATGGTTCGAAAACAAGTTCCAAAAGTTCTGACTTCCCCAATACTCGTTTCATTTTAATAGTAGCACTACTACAGTCGATGTTCCCAGCCTCCACCTCTTAGTACATTACTTATAGTTTCAGCTATACTTATTGATTCCATCATAAGTGTTCAATGGTTTGGAGATATCCACATTCGAATATTAGCAATCTATCCATATCCACAACCTTCAGAGGTCATGTTTCACAACCTTAGAACATTACAGAACGAACTACCCAGGAGTATTCTTGTTTCTTGATAGACGTATTAACTTTCAGTTAACATCACTGATAATGCGAGTTCGCGAAGTGACATAATTTATTCCTAAAATTTCATCGAATAAGTCATGCCATTATTGTATACTTTATCACATAAACAGGCTCACATGATATTACTCAGTCTTATTGTCTTGTCTTTCGTCTTCTAGTTTTTTGTTCTCAATTTCTTGTTATGAATCTCCCTTGTTGTAGCTATGCAAGTTTGAAAATTCGATTATAATTGTTTATTAGATTTATAATTTCACAGTTGATATGTTTGTGTTATCAGGACGGAAAATTGATTAAAATATGTTTCAGATGGGATCATGTTGAAACGCACTCACTAGTCCTTTTTTGAATAATTAACTCCAGTTAGGAGGCTCAAAATACTTAAATTTCCCTGCGTAAAGTTTATGTATAGACTGACAGTTTCTCATTACATCAAATTAACTTCTTTGCTTTGAAATATGTTTACGTTTTCGTCCAGGTCGTGTTTGGATTTAGCAACCAGTGTCCAAGAATACTGCACCGAAGAAAACTTATTACTTTGTAATTTTGTTTCAGTAAAGATACGACAAATCAATAAAAATCAAAAGTCATATCAGTTCTTGTTGAAATAAATATTTTCCACTTTTATTTCTTTTCCCGCTAATAGGAGGCTGAACGTCTTCGTGAACGTGAAGCTGAACGCCTCTGTTCTGAAGTTGCACTTCAGGAAGCTCAGACTAGTTTAAAACACCTTAGAATTGAAAACGACACTCTTAAGCAACAATTGAAAGCCTTGGAAAATGTAAAAAGTGATCTTGAAAAATCTCAATCTCATATAGATGAGTAAGTTGCAAAGGTGATCAATAATACCATTGTCATAACCAATAAATTCAATTCGGTAGTAATCTGTAATTCTAATTTATTTCGGAACATTTTTTCTTACTGATGGTATCCATTCCAAATGATTTTTTTTAGATATTTATACATTTCTCATAACTTTTGCTCCCGAATTTCCTTTACTTCCATCACAATTGTTTCAAGTAGTTAGTTGTATGTTTCAAATATGTAACAATTTAGTGTTCTTACCGATTATTCCACCATCATCATAAATGACTGAATGTTTTGTAAGACCCCTTGGTATTTACAAAACCAGTCTCACTGGAATTCACACATTCAAGATCTATGTTTTCGGAATTTAAATGTGAAATTTTATTGCTTTGCCAGCCTGAGTTTTCTTGAGCGAACCTTCATATATCAATTTTGGGCGTCAGGTTTATGTATATTTTCGAACATAAGGTACTAGTTGATGTTGTTGGTGCTTTTCTGGTCTAGGCACAAATTTACTTGATTTTACTCGTTCATCAATTGTGGTAATAACAACTTATATGGATGAGAGAGATGTCGTTGTTTTAACAAGCAAGGATATGAAGAAAACTGTGAGATATATATCACTAGGTAAAAAAGACTCTGCTAGACAAGTAAAGATGTGTAAGCTGTTTATTTTCCAAACTATATTTCTTCCTATCTCTTATTCTAGACTTAACAGTAAGTTATCATCCGCAAATGATTTGACATTAGAGTTACAATCATGTAAACGTCGTGTTGACCAACTATCAGATTTTACACGTCGTCTAACTGAACGCCACGCAAATCTACAAGCTGAGCATCTAGTTACACTCAGTTCGCTAGAAGAAACTAAAAATCTATTAATTGAGAAAGGTGAAGAAATTGTACAACTCAACGAGAAGCATGAAAGTGAACGTAAAGAATCAGAAGGGAAAATGAATACACTTCAGTGTGAACTCAATGACTTATCTGTAAAGGTATTTGTTTGTGTTTTATATTATGTGAGTTTAGTTGTCTTCAAATCAATCACAATACAAATGTAAAACAGCTCACAAATGTATGACCCAGGTGACGGTTCGCACTAATTACGTCTCTTCTACTTGCACTATTTGGTTTTCACGTCTCGGTGGAGCAGTCTTATTGATTGTCTGGCCACTTCAGCGTAAGCTGTAGAACATTTAGGAAGCGTGTGTCAAATGATTAAATTTTTTGTTAGATAGAGAGTATTAACAGATACAAATGTAAATTCTACCATACTCTCATATCTTTAGGAAAATTTGCAGAAGTATTTGACAATTTAGATCACCTCATATTATAAAAAACACAGAAACATTTCAATTCTCGACGTATCATCATATTTTTGTCTGAGTTACATTTAGGATAAAGATGGTTTGAAATAAGGTGTTATATAAACACCTATTCTAAATAACTCCAACTAGTGTTAACCAATTTGTTTGAAGTTGATTTTCATCACAAATTCATATTAATTGAAGGACTAATGGCTGAATCGCATCATGTTCGTAATAAAAACTTAACATGCTGGTTTTCATAATGTGTGATTTTGTATGTGTGGTTTACTGAATTTCGAACTACGGCAATTATCTACAAAATCCTAGTTATTATTGCTTTTCGCTTAGTATTAGAAGCTAGAAATTATCGTCAAACTACTTAAGCGATTTCAGTAGTATATTTTATTTATGGTCACAAAGTGGCCTTTTCTTCGAATGACCAAGAAATATGTATGGGATATATTCTCTTCTCCCTATTATTAGTTAAATAGAAATAATGATGATAAATGGCGTTGACTAACATCACCTGGTATTTCTAATTCTGACAACAGTTTGCCATAGGCCCTGATTGTATTGAGAGCTTGAATAGTAAAGAGGCTTTACTAAGTTTATATTACTTCTGTGGCACACCTGTTAATGACAAACACTGCCGCATAAGCTGTTTATCATTAGATTTGAATGCTGCCTTCAGGTTTAACAAAGTTATCGTTGAAACGATTTTGCTCATTAGCATTCGATTGATTGTCGTCTTTCACCAGTAAAGGGCTATGGAGAACGTTGAGTTTCATTGAAATCCTGAACTGATGAATGTTAGACCACCACTGAAAAATCAGAGACACTGGACGAGCGTTTGGTCCTCAGAAGTGCTCATCGAACACAGGACCTTTGGTCTCGCGCGTGAACGCCTGACTTCTAGACCAATGAGCCGGCACCAGACGGTGTTAATGTCTAACGTCAACCTACTCGCAATATTACGCGACCGTCTTCTTGGAGTTCTAGTGAGAAACCATGACCATTGGATTTCAACCGTGTCGGGTGTGATGCAGTTATCCACCAAAGAGAATAGAGAACAGTTGCTCAATACCATGGACTGGTTAAAGGTAGACATCAACACCGTTGGGTACCGACTCGGTGGTCTGGAAGTCAAGTGTTCATGCACGAAGGCCTTGTGTTCGGTTCTCACGTGCTGAATCGTGGATGAGCACTGCTGTGGAGCCCCATATTAGGACAAAACGCCCATCTACTGCATCTGGGTTTTCAGTGATAGTCTAACATTGATTAGTTCGTGATTTCAACGATACGGTCTTTTAATATAGAATTCAGTTATTAATCCTTCTCATTATTATTTCAAGCTTGTTAGCATACAACATCATTAACTTAGTTTGTTTATAGTGCTTTTCATATTTTTTTCATATGTATGCTTGTAAATATACCATTTATAGTTGAACCAGCTTAATGAATCAGAGAATTGGCTTAAAATTCAGTTAAAGGAAGAAAAAGAACGTGCTACAGCCATTCGTAAACGTGATGCTGCACGAATTAAAGATATATCTCGTGAAGTAACACGTTTGTCACATTATCAAAATAAAACAAATCAATCAGACTGTTGTCGTCCAACAATTAATCCTCTATCCGATTTAGAAAATGAATCGAATTCAAAATCGTCTACGAATTCTTTAAATGGTTCACTGAAATCTTTGGACTTAACTCAAATTATTTCTGAGGTAAATTAAAAAAGGTTCAAATTGCTGAAATCATATGTTTTTTAATGTTTCTTTTTCAGAGAAAGTTCAACTGTAAATTAAATGTTAATATTGGAATAGAACTTTATACAAAGACTTCTTTATTTTGTAGGGCTTTCGTAATTAGCTTAATTTGTAAGTGGTGTTTATCACACAGTGATGTCAGCAATGGGACTATTGAATAACAGGGAGAAATGACCATTTGATCTATCATATAATGGAACTTCTCTGAAGTGTCCACTTATGACTCTTCCAGGGATAGAACTTAGGGATTTCGGGTTTCTCAGTGAGCATTTAGCTGTTATGCCACTGGATTGGCATTTAATGGTCCATATTTTCGAATTCAGTCAATTCGTGATATAGTGAGACAGTAATCCCATACCATTAGTGACAATTGTTTCACGTTTGAAATTTCTGAAATCCATCGTTCACGATCCCTCACTAGGGCTTTAATAACACATCTAGAAAATCAGCCGTTAGTAAAACTGTTACTAATAAAGACATATCAGTGATTCACTATTAGATCAGATAATCGGAACAATGGTTTGAGCACTTCACCTCGCCTCCAGTTCTGCGATTGCCTGCTTTCCATTAACATCTTGAATAAGAAATCGATATCTGACCCATCTGCTAACACAGTTAAGAGAGCTGTAACTAGATTAATTTATTTTGGAGAAATAAACTTTGATTGTTTGATTGTCGAGGTCTTCAAGGGTGGTTGTTTAGTATTGTCAGTTAGATTGACTGTAATAGTAGGTAGAGTTCTGAAGCTGGGCATAATCCCAATTGTCTGACCGTAATCGCTGTTCATTCCAGTTCATAAGAAAGGACTGAAATCTCTTATAATCATAGGCGGTTTATTCAAATTAATTTTTTGTTTAAAATCCTAACTTACATAATTGTCATATGTACCTGTTTTATCTTCGGTTTAGGTATACGGTAATTGCTAACTGCGGAACTGTTAGACTTGTTCCAACATGATTGGGTTATTTGGAGCACGTGATAGAACCTCAACTGACACAACAACATTTTAACGTTAATAATTAACGCTGTTAGGAGATAGGGAAGACGGGATTTCCGTGGAGACTTTATATTTTGAATAGGAGTAAAAAGTTAAGATAGAGCAATCCCGTTTATATGGTACCACCCAATGACTTTGGGACGCAACACAATCAGCTAACCAGAAGTGATAACAACTAACCAGATAACGACAAAGGTCATTAAGGAAATATTAATTAGAAAAATGTCCCCGAGGTTATCGTTTAATGGAAAATTTAACATGTAACAACAAAGAACAGTTGACATGAAGTTTCCCTAGCAGAATCTTGAGGAAAGGAAAGTTTCATAATTGTGTTGTTTTGATTTAGCCTACCAACTAGGAAGTCGAAATGTTTGTCTATCCATCTATGGGCTAATATATTCTGCAACAAATACTTCCGTATCACTTTACTACCGTAACAGACGACCTTTGGTGGTTAGAGACATGCATATGTATTTAGTACTTTATTCCGCGTTTTAAAAGTATGACTCGCGGATTATGGAGCCACAGTGTGAACAATTCTGATGAAAGGAATGGAGTATTAGATAAGGGTAGTGAATCGTTGGCTTACACTGAACCTTCATTGATCAAGGTTGGTAGGACATATATGAAAGTTAGTCATCACCTATTCTGAGTCGCTTTGCTGAACTGCACATTACTAGGTTGTATAAAAAGTTAAAGGCACCCAAACACAAGTAATGATATCGCTTTATGAATTCAATGACTGTTGGCCCAGTTCATGCTAAGAAATTCATAATTTATCGTTGTTATCCGTGAGATCAGTGGTAAACGTAATAGTTTGAGGGAGTTGAACAAAATGACGAATGTAGGCCAATACTTAGCTCAAGATTTGAAGAAAAATAAAAAACGGATGTGTCTGCACTATCACTATTCATTTTGAACCTTATTTAGAATGATATGCTATGATAATATCCTGCTATTTCCTCTTTACTGTATTATTGTAAAGCCTTAGTATTATAACTATTCTAAATTATGACAGACCCCACTTTTTTATGAATAATTGAGACCTTGTCCCTCCAATGGCAAGATAACATTCTCCACTATGAATCGTTTCATTCGCTTTGTGATGAAGCATATATATGGATGAAGCTATTTCAAGTACTGTTAAAAAGGTATGAAGGCAGTTTTCACTTCCTGGTTGTTCATACTGTGGAAGGACGATTGTTCTTGAAGTACTTAAAAATGAAACTGGATTTGATTTCTTTTCAATTAATCTTGTTAACTTGATCTCATCGTGTGGTATGTTAGCTTGGGCTGGCGTATATATTTACCAGACTACATTGATTATAATTGAGTTTGATGTATACTCTAATACCTTATTCATTTATTTTTTACTTTCGGTGAACGATAAGCGCGAAAATGAAAAACTCGTTAGTCCTGTGTCGCCACTACCAATGAAGATTACAATAACTAACCAATTAGATGATTGTTTGTCATCGTCAGTTAACAATAATAATAAAATTGATAATTGTGAATCAACAGTTGTTGAAATGTCATCTAACTTCAATTGTTCAGAACGTGATGTACTTCTAGAGAAAATTGATCGTCTTCAACGTAGTCAAGTAAAATTAACAGACAAAATTGAATTTTTTCAAGAACATTGTTATCAACTTACAGAAGAATTAAATAAAAAAAGTAAAGTTATTCAGGTACTTATAAATGCCATTTTTTTTATATAAATTTTTTTTTCAACACTTCATTCCATCCTTTAATGATTCTCAATAGGGTTCATAAATGAATTAATATATACTTATGAATAATTGATTAAATATGTCCTAATCTAATAATTATATTTGCTATCGGTTGATGTTAGACCACCATTGAAAACCTGGAAGCACTGGACGGCCGTTTTGTCCTAATGTGGGACTCCTCGGCAGTGCGCATCCACAGTCCCGCTGGCGGGACTCGAACCTAGGGCCTTCAGTCTGGCGCGCGAACGTTTAACCTACTGGACCACTGAGCCGGCATCCAATGGTGTTAATGTCTAACTTCAACCAATTTCACGAAGTCGCACGACCATCTTCCGTTGTACTGATGTAGATACTTGTCTCTACCTGACACAGATTAGCCCCACTGGTCACGGCTTCTCACTAGAACTCCGAAAATTCCTTCACGAAGCTAGTCACTGGTGAGTACATAGTTATTATCAGTATAGTGTTGTGGAGATTATTATGTTATTTATTGAGATTAACACCGTTGGATGCCGACTCAGTGGTCCAGCAGTTAAACGCTCGCGCGCCAGACTGAAGGCTCCGGGTTCGAATCACGCCAGTGGGATTGTGGATGCGCACTGCTGAGGGGTCCCACATTGGAACGAAATGGCCGTCCAGTGCTTCCAGGTTTTCAATGGTGGTCTAACACCAATTGATTCTTGATCACAATCAATAACATAATAATCTCCACAACCTTATATTGATAGTTATATTTCCATTCATTAGATTTCACAGTTGTGAGTATATTTGCCCTAAGTTTTATAAATTTACAATCACAAATAAGCTGATGTTAATGTCATTAATTAGTTATATGCTGATAAATATTATTCTTTACAATATAATATTCATTTCATTTAACTTAGAAAGGTAGTGCACTGCTGAAAACGTGTACATTGGAAAAATAATCATAACGTCTATTTTTTTCTAATCGTTGTACCATACAAAAAAAAACTATATATGTCTGTAACTGACGACATAATTATAGATATTTGCAAACGATAAATGAAATTCATATTATTCATCCTAAAATTGGTATGTAAATCTAATCTAGTTAAACTGTCTGGTCAGTTTATAGTCAGTCTAATTAAAAATAATTGCATATTTCTGTTTACTTTGTGACTGTTTACAGAGTGTCATTATGTCAGAAGTATTTTGTACCAATTTTCGATAATATTGAAGTATTTTTGCGTGACAATCTTCTCAAGTCATATAAAGAATTTAATCGTTAAATGCATTTATACCGGTGGAAAATTGACAAAATTTGTGATAAATAGTTTAAAGAATATTTTCTCCTTGTAAGGGGTAGAGATTTAAAGTAATCGAATCTGATCAAATAATAATCAAAGCTATTGTGTGCATTTCTGCTTTTTTGAAGACTCTAACCAGAATGTATTCTTTATAATTTCATGTATTGCTTGTTTTGATGATTCATCCTTTTACGTGTAGATGCTTGTTGAAGTGTTAGTGAGGTTTTTATACAAAGAAGAATAAAGTATCCATCACTCTACGGAAGTCTTGTTAACGCTAAACAATCGTCGTAATGGTAATATAAAATTGCATAACATTGTTTGACGGACGTAGTATTCGAATCAATATTTTTTAGGTACGTAACTTTAGATCAATAGTTTGGGGACTTGATATTCATCATTCGGTTCACGCGTCCAAAATCTATCTTCATGTATCATATTGTTTGGTTAGCCAAGTAGCATTAGCATTCTTAATCAATTTGTATGATCGAAAGCCTTGTTAATCCATCCAAATTATATACTTTAAGTTGACTTTTTTTTCAACCCACTCAATATATATATATATATATATATATATATATATATATATATATATACTACTGATTGATAATAATAAGGTTCTCATCTCAGTAATATTTTTTAACGGTTCACTTTTAGAATCTCCTTGTTTCAATCGATAAACATTGTGGTTCAACAAATTCATTTATTAATGATAATAATCATAGTAACAGAAAAATGTTAAATGTTAATCAAAAATATAATTCGATTATATCTTCATTATCTAGTGGCAGTGCCAAGACAAAAACTGCTGATACAGGATCATGTCTTGGTGATAATACTCAAAAACTTCAAAATTTACTAGAAGATACAATATTCAAGAATATCACATTGAAAGTATGTGCTTTAAATTATATATATATGCTTTTTAGAATAATTCCGGTCCTGGTTATCATCGTGATACCTTAGATTCATGAGCAATTATTTTTAAATCCAGTTACAAATGTCTGACTCATTCATTTTTCTGAAAGCTACGTATATATATTTACAGAAGATTCTTCTGAGATCTGGATACCACTTTTCATCAAATCAAATGTTACAGAATATCTGTCTTGTTTTATCTAACAAACATGTTTCGCTGGAATTTTATATCACATATGCGAAAAAACTAGCCTTCTAACATGTGCCAACATTCTTCACTTATGCTTCTCATCTGAATGTTCCTATCACATGAAATAATGATGTTATTCATATAATGAATATGTAGGCATCTTTTAATTTTATGCTTAGTTTGATCTTAGTAGATGAGTCATCCGACGGTGGTTGTCTTTCTTGACTTGAAATCAGCATTTGACTCTGTTGACCGAGAGGTTTTGTGATAGTGTCTCTCATTGAAATGTGTACCTCAAAAATACATAGACTATGCGAAGGCCGGTTACTCGAACACTACTAGTCGAGTCAGAGTTTATGGCTAACTGTCATATGCCTTTGCAACCTCAATTAGTGTCCGTCAAGGCTGTCCACTTTTCCCGTTCGCGCGCGAGACCAAAGGCCCTGGGTTCGAATCCCGCGAGCGGGATCGTGGATGCGCACTGCTGAGGAGTCTTACAATAGGACGAAACGGCCGTCCAGTGCTTCCAGGTTTCCAAAGGTGGTGGTTTAACATCAATCGGTTCATGATCTCAATCAAAAATTTTCCATTTTTCTTTAACTACATCAAAGACCTACTGATGGAAATAACGCTCTCGTCAACTGAATTTTCGGGCATTAATCTCTTACTCGGAGGTCCAATAATCGACTTAGAATATGCAGATGATATAGTCCTGTTTGGTGAAGACGCTGATAAAATGCAGTGTTGTTGTAGCACTAAGCAACAATGCCAGAATATTTTGTATGCTCTTCTTCTCCTCCTCTAAATGTAGGTTGTTGCTTCAGGACTGGTCTTCATCAACACCTGAACTAAGGATAGAGAGTGAAGTAGTCGAACGCGTTGACAACTTCACTTATCTTGGAAGTCTGGTCAGTCGTAATAGGTTGGTGTCTGACTAAATCTCAGTACGGATTCGAAAAGCTTGTTTGGATCTTTCCAAGTTACGTGACCTATGGCGAATGCGAGATATCCGTCTATCAATTAAGGGATGAATATACTGCTTGGCAGTTCGTTCTGTTTTACTTTACGGCTGCGAAACGTGACCATTAAGAGTAGAAGATTTTCGTAAGCTATTAGTATTTGACCACAGATTCCTAAGAAATATTGCTGGCATCTGCTGGGATCACCGGGTAAGTAATAGTGAGGTTAGACGCAGGGTATTAGGGAATGATGGTGCATCAGTTGATGAGGTTGTAAATTTTCATCGACTGAGATGTTTGGGTTGTGTGTTACGTATGCCTGAAGACCGATTACCACGACATGTAATGCTAACGGGTGTTGGGATGGTTGGAAGAAAGTTAGGAGCCGCTAAACCAAAACGTTGTGTGGCACTTATATATCTGGTGCCCCCTTGTACTAATATTTATGTGTCCAAGTAAATGAATAAAACCAAAACGTGGCATCAGTCCTTGAAGTCACTCATTTCTAGTCTTAGCCATGTTGGTAGATGCAGACTACTTGGTTGTGGTCCACGTGACTATCGTAACCAATGATTGGAGACTGTGGGTGGCATGGCTCAGAATCGATCACAATGGAGTCGGTGTATGCACTCTTTGTCTTCTCTCAAACTATGCGGCTAAAATTGCATTATATCTTTCTTTGTACGAACTAATTTTTTCTTTCTGTACTATATCCTGATACACAATATTTCTTTTATATATTACCATCATCGAAGTAACTACTTCTATTAATTTGGTGTTCATCTTGTTGTGCTAATGAGGTGTGGCAACTTGTATGTGCCTGGTCTTACGTTGTAGCTGAGTGAATGGATAAGTCATTCAAAAAGGGAATTAAATATCCTGAAGATTATAATTTTAATCCTACTATATTAACCAACAGAAGATTACATTGTTTGTCAGTGTGTTGTTTGTTTATTGTCCCAGGAAGCTTGAATAGTCTGACTATTCATCATTCAAAAATTATCTATCATAGATGACTGTCGTAATCTCATTAATCCACCTCTTCTAGATAAGATTAATTCAGATAAGTAAATTTCCGTTTTATGATTTCTAATGTGTTGTAATTTGTATTTCTGAAATTTTAATTTATTTTTTCAAGGAAAGTTTAAATAAATTGGGCCTAGAAATATCCAGTTTACGTTTAACTCATGGACGTATGCTAAACTCCGTTTGTGATTTATGTAAAATAACCATTGAAGATATACTTACAGCATCGGAAAAATCTATTCATCAATCACAACACTCAAACAATCATTCAGAAACGCAATCAAAGTCAGAACCACCAATATTTCAAAATGGTGGTGTCAATGCATAAAACAGAAATTCATCTCCCAATTGTGGTTGCTACTGTTCAATATATTTTTTTCTGATTACTACTTTAACCTTACAAAAATAACCATGTTATTGAATCAAGATTTTCATTGTCCATAATTAACTTTCCAGAGTATAAGATAAAAAAGAAGACCGAATCTATCTGTTGAATCATATTTTGATGCACATTGATAAACATAATAGTCTCAAGATATTTTGCCATCCGTTTAACTCTCTCTGTCTAATATATATATATGATGTGAAATATGAAGGATGCTGCACAGTGCACTTTCATTTGTCTCTCTTCATTTTCCTCTTTTTTTTTCCGTTTCACCTGAAATACTTCTTATCGATTATAACATTCAATGTATTCTGACAGCTCTGTATTGTTCTCATTCATTATTATACACTGTAATAATAATCTTTATAATTTCTCTAGTATCTGTGATGTCTTTATAAGCATAAAATAATATCAACAGAATCATCCATTGAATGTTTTTCTTTCGAGATTACTTTTTACAAATTATGTTGGTTTTGTTTAGTTTCAAGAAAAAAGAAAAAAAGAGAATTATTTTCGTTGTTTACTTGTTATCCTATTTTATTGTTTATGTAAATGATGATATCTCTTGAATCGAATTCTTGTCAGTAGTGTATCATACATATTTTAATTAAGTAATGCATACATGATGAGTACAGTTCTTTTTTTCGAAAAAGTTTCTCGTACAATCGATCAATCTCTTAATTTTGTTTGTTTGTTTGTAATTTTTTATACTTAATGGTTTTTACCGCTTTTAAAATGTCTACAAATGTAGTCAGTTTTATAAATACTGTACAATATGTCCAATAAATTTTAATATTACCAGAGTATATTATTTTCATTAGTTAAATCTGAAAAGAGGAAATTATCATTTTCTTTCATATAGATTATTACATAGCTCGTATAAGATTTCTATCATTCGAAATGCCCTGGTACGGCCGAGAGTGGGGAGAGTCCGCTCTCCCTCTCGAAATACTCTCACACGGCCACGCGTATATAGCCTCTACCAGGGAAGTCCTACTCACTGCCTTCTCGTGGCGGGGGTGTTGTTTACGAAAATGAGAGGACGAAAAGCGAATGTCCGGCGCTTTAACCGGATTCCAAACCAATGGTGCACATGGGCTCCAGTATCCTGCGGGAACAAATGGCGAATGAATCAATTGTTGGTCACCGGCTTCCATGGGACTGCATCTCCTTACGATGCTCCACTGCCTTGTGGATCAGACCTTCAGGTCGAAGGCTCGGGGTGTGGCCCCCTAAGAAAACCACCTGCTTCGGTTTGGGCACCCGGGCAGTATCACAGCCCTCACACACATATTGAATGAGATTTGTGTGGCGCATATGTATTTGGTGCCTCTTTGTACCATTATCTATGTGTTGAAATAAATAAAACTATCATTCGAAACAGTTAGTCAGATACATATATAAAGTTAATAAAATACTGGGATTTATTCTGTATTCTAGTCTTTTTTTTTAATGACAAAAATAAAATAGTTACGATCAAGTTTTTCAAATCTGAAGTTCTTGTTAGTTGTTTTTTTTTTACATTTACTACATTTTTGTGCTGTTGCTTTCAGTTTTTTTGTTACCTTGAGCATGAGTGTCAAAAAGAGTGAAAATTCCAGAAGCAGCACCTATGGAAGTTGTATTGATTATTTTTATATCTATTTGTATTTACGTTTTCAAAACAGACTTCTAATTCCATCAGTCACTTCCAACACTTTAGGTTCACTTTGAAAGACTAGTAAAATTGTTTCTTCAATTTGATATTGGATTACATTTTTTTATGGATAAGGTGATAAGTCTTAATAAATTGTGATATTTCTCATTTTGAATGTCTTTTATATCTTCGATGCATATTAAGAATCCGTATTATCATTTTTTAAAGCTTATTGTGGAGGTTTTGGTACTATACAGCGGAGTCTGGTGTCAAATGGGGGGGGGTAGTTTTAACAATAAATTGTCAGGTATATGTTCAACCCCCTCCGTTTACATGGATCTGGATGCCCATGTATTATATCTAGTCGTTATCTAAAGAAGTGAAGCTCAATGCTTAATTTACTAGCCTGTACTTAGTTAATGAGCGATGTCTTGACTAAATACCTGAAAATTGCAGCTGAGTAGTTCAGTACATGGAAGTATTGAGACTGATATATTTTCCTAGGCTTAACTATAATATTCACTCACTTATTATCGAATGATATAAAAGGTGAGTGATCGGGAAGATCTTGTCATCCAAATATTCAAATGGAAGGATTCGAACCATAAACAGTTAACTTTTGATGTTAGACATGAAATACTTGGTTGGACGTTGGATTAGCTTGTTATTTCAGGACTACTGTTGAGACATTCACGGATAGTGACTTTGAACCCAAATAAAGCTGATTGAAACAATGAGTACTGTCGGATTATGTTTTAAGAATACAATGTCGAACACGTTTTGACTTCAGTCGCTTTAATGTGAATTTGTTTAGTACACATCCGACAGACTCCGTAGAAGTGTACACCTACATGTGTAAGAATCAAATGTATGCAATTAGTAATGCAGATCTTGCAATTAGTATGAAGGAAATGTAAGTAATTTTGGGAAGGTTCCTTCAAATTTTTAAAATCATTACTGTGAAATTGTGCATCTGGGAATATTATGATCCTTCTAGGCATCATGTGTATATTAACCAACATTCGATGAAAACGGTGTATCCACTAGATTTAAGAACCTAGATGATGATATATCAAAAATGGGACTTCTTAAAATAATAGTCGTTTATTTCACAATACATATTTTTACATCATTGTTACAGTGAATAATATCCACTTCATTAGTTCTCAGGTGTTTCATAGCATTCCTTATTGTTAAATTAGCAAATTGTGTGATTGAGGGGTCGTAAGGATAGATCGTGTACACACCAAATTGCAACTCTACGGATCATTGTGGAACAATTAATTGAATGGAATTCATCACTCTACGTCAACTCTATTGACTACGAAAAAGCTTTTGATAACGTGGACAGGATAACATTATGGAAGCTTCTTCGACACTACGGCGTGCCTCAGAAGATAGTCAATATCATACAAAATTCCTATGATGAATTAAACTGCAAAATCCTGCGTGGAGGACAGTTGACAAACCCGTTCGAAGTAAGGACCGTTCTCAGGCAAGGTTGCTTACTCCCACCATTTCTCTTTCTCCTGGTGATCGACTGGATCACGAAGACGTCAAAATCTGACAGGAAGCACGGGATACAGTGAACATCTAGAATGCAGTTGGACGATCTAGACTTCGCAGATGATCTGGCTCTTCTATCGCAGACGCAACATCAAATGCAAGAGAAGACAACAAGTGTAACAGCAGCTTCAGCAGCAGTAGGAAAAGCGAGATTCTCCGATACAACACAGCATGCACCAATCCAGTCACGATTGACGGAGAAGATTTGGAAGTTGTAAAATCCTTTACATATCTGGGCAGCATCACTGATGAACACGGTGGATCTGATGCAGGTGTGAAGGCGCGGATCGGAAAAGCAAGAGCAGCACATTTACAAATGTAAACATCTGGGACTTAAAACAACTGTCAACCAATACCAAGGTCAGGATTTTCAATACAAATGTCAAGACAGTCCTACTGTATGGGGTGGAAACCTGGAGAACTACGAAAGCCATCATACATAAGATACAAATGTTTGTCAACAGTTGTCTACGTAAAATACTTCAGATCCACTGGCCAGACACTATTTGCAACAACCTGCTGTGAGAGAGAACAAACCAGATTTCAGCAGAGGAAGAAATCAGGAAGAAGCGGTGGAAGTAGATAGGACACACATTGAAGAAAGCACCGAACTGCGTCACAAGACAAGCTCTCGCATGTAATCCTCAAGGCCAAAGGAGGAGGGGAAGACCAAAGAACACATTACGCCGAGAAATGGAGACAGACATGAGAAAAATAAACAAAAATTGGATAGAACTGGAAAGGAAGACCGAGGACAGAGTGGGATGGAGAATGCTGGTCGGAGGCCTATGCTCGATTGGGAGTAACTGGCGTAAGTAAGTGTAGTAAGCCCATCCAACTACTGTATTATTTGTCTACTCACTGTAATTTAGACACTTAATTCACTATGTTAATTTCTGTGTGTGTATGATTGAGCGAATGTCTGCACGTCAATCCTTAATCTATTCTCCCATTGGTTGTAACACACATAATCAATAATCTATCCACACTTGATTAACACTCATAAATATATATAGATTTTTAACCCACACTCACACACACACACTTTTTTGTTTCGTTGTGTGTTTGCTTGTTTTGCGCTTGCGGATATTATTAATCCTTAACAATAAAATATCTCTACAACTGGTGTTCAGGCTTCTGAATAATCTCGAGTAAATCCATAACTACTAGGACATTTAGCCAGCGTTAAATACTCAGTTAACGGGGTATCATTTATTGGAGTCAGATATAGGAGAAATTCGCCTCTTCATAAGTAATGATTGAGGGGTACAAGAGCTGTGTTCGCGTAAAACCTATTGTGTTTCTTTTTAGAGAAAGGTTCAAACTGCAAAATACTTTAGGCAATAAGAGTTCCCCTCTTTGCCATGTCACTCTGAAATATAGGTCAGAATCAAATTTTTTCTTTAGCATTTAAATATTAAGGAGAACTAATGGGATTTTCGAGACTAACTTGTCACAAAGCCACCTAAAATGGACAATCGGCTGCTCTTTGCGGCTTCGTTTATGTCCTTCAAAGTAAACTGCTCATATATTCTGCCACACATCACTCATCAAAGCAATAAACGTACTATAAAACTCAAATGTACAACCCATTTAGGTTTATGAACGAATTCAAGATCTGGAAATGTAATACAGTATATGCAGAAGTTTGAAATGAATTACATAAGATAGTATTGCATTATGTAGTAAGTGATTATTTTATAGATAGAAATTATATAGGGAAGTCGAATCTCTTATCATTGCTTCGATTATTTATAAGGGACCTCACTGTTATCTTTAATCACGAATTATAATTCAAAAAGTCATGAACTATAAATGAGCTATGGTTTCAGACTATTCATTATTCACGATAGAAAACTTACCTGGTTTATGTAAAACTAATTCAAAGAAAAAGATAATAATTGTTAAACATGTTTTATCACGAATCCAGTTTGATAAAACAATGTCAAACTATAGGTCGTTTACAATTTATCGAGTTGTCCAGCATTTATCCAATTCATTACTGTTGTTATTATACCAGGTCACTTTTGACATTTGTATTTATAAAAAGAAAGCAACAATAACAATGAATAATCAAAGCAAACTCAAAAAGAAGTAAGTCATATTAAGAATAATATGTGTATTTAGTAACTATAATTGAATTAGGCTAATTATACCTAACATTATTTCTATCATTAGCGAAATTTATTAAATGGCCAAGATTAACTATGAGAAAATTACTTTTGGCTAGCACATCTGGTACTTGTATAATAAGTAGTTATTAGAACTACTATAGAGTGTTTGTAGAAAGTGGTAAATTTTGTAGTAAATATTACCTACTGATCTTAGGCAATAAAAAACCCAGAATGCACTGGATATTTGTTTAGTCTGAGTCTGAGACTTACGAACATTGATTAATCAAGATAACTGCGAATCCTGTGAACGATTATTGATGAGACCATGAATACTTACTTCTAAGGCGTCATATAATATAGGACGAAGCAAATGTCCAGTACTTCCTATTTTTCATTGGTTGCATAACTATGATCAGTTCGTGATTTTAGCTGTAAAATCAAATAGGACTATTTGAATTGACGTTTAGTATCTTTTACTTCAGCTTTAATGTTATGAAAGTCACTTTTAAGCTAAATAACTTTAAATCTTTGGTATAGTATGACTGAAATTACAGATATTGTATCTCTCTAGTATTAGTAATCATGGTATCATATTCTAGAATTTCCCATAATTCACAATAAAATGAATTTTCTTTCAAATGTAGGTTTAGATACTGACACTAATATTTGTTACTGTAGGCGTTTGTGGAGATTGTTGAATTTCGCACTTTACATCATGGACTGGGTACAGACAACCACTAAAACCCAGGAAGAGCGAGACAGATGTTTCGTCGTTCCCGGAGTTCAAGGGCGAAACTGTTTCCAGTGGAGTTCAACCATTACGAATTGGGATAACCATCTATCAATGGCATTGAAAGATGATTCAACAATATCTCAAGTTGATTGAGTTTAGACAAGTAAACTACTGGATGCCGTATCAGTCGTTTAAAGGTTAAACGCTTGCTACATGTTCTGATGTTCTTGGATCAAATCTCAGATAGAATCCTAAATTAATGCTGCTGGAAAGTCAAATAACTGGACTAAATAGCCATCCAACGCCTCTTGGTTTCCAGTAGTTGCCCAAGAACAGTCCGTAATGAAAAAAAATTTGTATTTCGAACATCGCGTTTAAGTATACTATGTTTGCTGACTGAGTCATCAGATTACATCTTTTCTCATTTTCATTTACTTCAATATCACGCTATGGTCGAGTAAAATATCAGTTTAGATTAATACTCTACATTAATAGCTACCTATCTACAGTCTAAACTGGACATTATTGTAGGATGACAATAGTGATTGTCTGAAATAATGACTTTTAATCAGTTGAATCTTGTAGCCGGGTTTAAATGTGCTACTAACAAACTATGCCAAATATAACAATACTGTATGCATTTTTTTCTCTGGATAATTTTCAGTAATTATTAAAATATATAGCTGAACTAATTACTACTGCGAGAACAGCCTAGATGGGTGTTTTACTGTGTAAATAAACAATGTGAGTGCAACTTGATAAGTCTTGCTAATTGAACTCTATATTCGGTCTCGTAACCCCCAAACTAGAACTATTCAGAGACCTGAACACGAGAGAAAAGGCGCAAAACATGCGAGAAGCGCTTCACTCCAAAGGTTCGTTTTTGTACAAAAAATATAGGGTTTTTATATTATTTTAGATATCCTTGGGTTTCCCGAAAATTCCGGAATGCTACTAAACATAGTAGCAGTATAGTAATCAGCCAGTCAGAAACTCCACATGTGACTTTTCACGTGATCTTTCTTAATGCTTCTGAGTAAACTTCTGGTGGACGCTTATTAGATAAAATGCTTCTTAGTGTTTCCTGAACCTTTTTTGTCTTTTGCGAAAAGTTTTATGGATCACCCCAACATAACTCCACCATATTAGGATACTGGAAAATGTAAAACAGCACATGATTGTTAGATTATACAAAGTTTAATCTCAAACATTTTTATAAGTTATCCAACCAACTTTTAGAATTAAAGGATTACATACTTGTGAGGAATAAAAGTTACATGACTGTTCACTGTGACTGTCTTTTCTTCTGAATCCTTTTAAAAATTACATAGATTTCTAATTAATCCATATTATTGATTGACTTAAAAACAATCATATTTATGATTAGTAAAGATTAACATTTTAATATTAGTGAAGAAAAGATATATGATCACCATAGAGAATGGAGTTTTTTTAATCAATACACTAATAACCTAACAAGTTACATGCTACAGTTTTATGTGTGCTTTCATTAAAAAAAATGGTTATTATTAGCAAACACAAATTTTAATAACAATAATAGTTACTTTATTTAGTGGTATATTTTGTTGCAGTAAGAAATTCTCAACATCACTGATTCAATGTTACAATAAATTCTTTTTCGGTGTATATTTAAACGGCAAATAGTCGAATCGAGGACAGTTGACAGTCGCATTCCAAGTGAGGACTAGAGTCAAACAAGGTTGTTACTATCACCCTTTCTCTTTACTCTGGTGGTCAACTGGGTTATGAAGATGTCGATGTCTGAGGGGAAAAAGGGAATACAATAGACAGTTTGGAATCAAGTAGACAATTTAAACTTCTCAAATGACCTGGCTCTTCTGTCCCACGCACACCAACAAATGCAGATGAAGACAACTAGGGTAGCAGAAGCCTCTGCATCACTAGGCCACGACATACACAAGGGAAGAGCGAGATCTTCAAATAAAACACAGAGAACATTAACCCAGTCACATTTGATGGAGAAACTCTGGAACAGGTGAGAACTTCCACACATCTGGTCAGTATCATCGATGAACAAGAAGGATCTGATGCGGATGTAATGGTATTGGTTGATAATGTGAGGGTGGTATTCATACAGTCGGAGAACATATGAAACTCAAAACAACTGTTTGTGAGCCAACATCAAAGTCACAATCTTCAATACGAATGTCAAGATAATTATACTTTTCGAGGTTGAAACTTGAACAACTACTGCAATCATAATCAAAAATGTACAAGCATTTATAAACAATTGTCTACGTAAGATGTTAGTTGATTGGATACTATGAGTAACAGACTATTGAGGGATAGAACAAAACAGCTTCCAGGTTGAGAGGAAATTAGGAAAAGACATTGCAAGTTGATAGGACATATATCACGGAAATCAAACTACATCACAAAGTGTTATGTCCTGATAAGCATAATGAATGGCGACGTTTGGGATCCATTATGAACCAATACTATGGGTATATTTTTATCGTGTTATGGATGCAGAGGAGTATACCAATAATCATCATGTTTAGTCTAATGTTGTCCTTGGACGTTAAATGAACATTCCCTATTGGTCGTTATTTGTTCACTTGTTAAATACTGTACAAAAAGTTTTTTTCTATTTTATGGTACGATGTGGTTTGTTTGGTTGGTATATAAACAGAGTATGTCTGAAGTACAGTGGTTCATATCTCAGAGGCTAAGACTTGCGTTCTGGACTCAACTGGTTGGGCTGGACAGCGAAGCAGGGCTAATCGGGACTGTAGGTCGTTCATTACGTGTTTACGTGTCACTGTAATCGATCGATAGATATGCTGCTCCATAATATGCAGTCACCCGTTACAACATATCGTATAATTGTTATGTGACTAAACCATTCATCCGTGTCTCACTTATTATGAGCTGTTTTTTGACCTATGAACTATTACTATACGATTTGCCATTCTTGAATTATGCCGTGACTATTAATTACTACCTCCCTCATCCACAGCCATATTCGGCTAATTTTTGTACAAATGTTATTTTCTGTTTTATGGTACGATGTGGTCTGTCCGGTTGGTGTATAAACCCAGTATGCTTGAAATAAATGATTCATGTTGCAGGGCCTGAAATTGGTGTTCTGGACTTAAATAGCTGGGCTAGGCGGAAAGCAAAACCAATAAGGACTCCAGAATGCTCGTGTGGGTTTTATGCGTCACAGGTAAGATAGATAATTCACTGCTCCTTAATTGGCGGTATCGTTACGTTATCCATCAACAGAGCACACAGGCCACAAGTTATAACACAAAGAAAGCGTCAACTTGGAATCTTGAGGGTAATGGAAAAGAGGAAAACCAAAGAGCACACTGAGTCGAGAATTGGAAGCACAGATATGAAAAGGATGAATAGCAACTGCAAAAATTCTAAAGGATTGCTCAAGGTAGAGTTGGATGGAGAATGCTGGTGGGCTGTCTACGCTCCTTCTTGAAGGGTAACAGGCGTAAGGAAGTAAATTATCGAATTATATCTTAAAATATCTTTCCGAACAAATTATGTCTCATTTATCTTTAGTTACAAATTTATCATACCAACTCAACTAGTACAACTATTTTTCATTAATTATATATATAATCCAAGAATTCAAATGTAGTCGTCACTCCCATGGATAAAAATAGAAGGAAATATGCCGACAACTAGTGTTTTTGTTTGAGTTTTCCAGTATTCAAAGTCGTAAGAAGTTAATAACATCCAATGAAAGCTGGTGAGTAAACACGGTTGAAATACTTGATTATTCAATTAAAATTAGTTCAAAATAAGATGATTTATTGAAATACCTGGACATTTAAAAGATACACAGAGCAAAGATTTCGCTAGGATACTGAATTTACGTTCAGTAGAATTTTATTAAAGTGAAGTTATGACCATGGTATAATTGGCATTTTTCAGTTGCATGGGTAGAAGTTGAAGTTCATGATCTTTAGTCTACTGGTTCGAATCCTATTCCAACCCAGGTTTTCTTTCAACTTCCTTTGTGTTATATGACGTTAATAATAACTAAAAAATTTTCTTTATGCATGTTGCCATGACTTTGACACAATAATAATAAGACATTTTGCTTGAAAATGTACTTTACTATACAACTTCCTGTCCCATTTTCATTGCTTCGAAGATACGAATCATCTTCAATAGGCATTTACAATAATGTCCGTCCTTTCTTCTCATCCCATAATAATAAACCATAGCGCAGACCTCAAAACTGACAGGTACTTTTCGGATAACCTAGGTTTTCATTTTATTTTGGCTATTCATACCATATTAAGTTATTTGATAACAAAATTATTGGATAACACTGCACAGTTCTTACCGCATTCAAAGTTGATTTTGGATGTTAAATCTTCATAAATGATTGAAAACAATCTATATTTTCCATATATTTTCCCATTCAGTACAGTTGCTACATGGCAAGGATGCACAGAGGGGACTCGGTTGATTTTTTCTATGTTAAGCTTTGTTATACCTGAAAGACTGTTCAGAGAGCACCAAGAACTAGATACAATTAATGTTTTAAAGTTAATAGTCTACATTAAATTTGAGGTTCAAGTTCAAAACACATTCTCTTGTTGATTACGTTTCACTTGAAAATTAATCTTATCACGTTACTCTGTCCCTTTTCATAATCACTAATCCTTAACTTGTTTCCATGGCATTCTTGAATGATTACGATTATTAACTACAATTTCGTATTAATCACCCTCAATTGCCTTATAATTACTTAAGATAAAAACAGTAACTGTTTGAGTTATCGCTTTATTGATTATCAGGATTGAATTTAGATTAATCTGAAATCAGTAGCTCAGTGGATGATGTGTTCGTCGTTTGAAGTGAAAGGTACTTGGTTTGATTCTCAATGTGAACATAAAACCTGGAAATCAAGTATATCTAGCTGATAAGTCTTAAACAAGACGGAACAAGCGTTGCGGATTCTACTACTGACCAGAATTTATTTTAAATGAACAGTAAATATTCTTTACTATTTCCTCGATTATTTATGTAGAATTGCATAAAATACCAGAATTCACTACCCTTCATAGTCTTTCAAGATAAACACGCAACTCAAAAGCTGATTATATGTACTGAAAATGTAACAACGCTTGTTTTTGTTATCACTTTTGTATTTTCGATATTGTATTATTATTCTTAGTTTCATTTTCATAATTATTATTTTATATTTAGCAGTTATTAATGTTGTTTAGTTGTTAGTGTTTATTGAATCCTATCCGTCAACTATACAATAAAGTTTACTAATCTCAGTTAGATAGTTAAAAGAATAACATTTCAATATAAATGTTGTTAACTGATGCACTGAATAGCTTTGTTTCGAATCCCTTGGAGAATTTCACTTCCCGAGGTGTAGAGGAGAGGAAACTGAATTAACGTCTTACTGATTAATCTCAAAAAGGTAACACAATGCTCAAATGGATAAATAAATTCTTAACCATTTCCTGCCACTACCAAAGACTATGTCACATAATTATATTGTGATGCATGTTGATTTCATGAATAATACACTTCTATTTCAAAGTGAAGTTAAAAGTAACCATAGAATAAAAGTAGCATAGAAGTAGTTTAACCGAAATTTAGAATAAATTATGCTTACTCCTAATAATGAATTCAATTTTTTCAATGTCTATCCAAAAGTGACTAAGATTGAAGTAGAAACATATCACTAATTTGTTCATTCATACTAGTATATATATGCACATATATGCATTAGTTCAAGTCTATTTACTAATATCGTTTGTAAACAAATAAAAAACAATATAACTAGTTGACCCTTTCAAAAGTTATAATTTTAGCCAACTGGATAAGCTGGTTTATTGTTTTCAATTAATTACTCTCATCAAAATTAAATGAACGGACTCAAGTAATTAAATGAGGATAACGAGTACATATGGTTGGTAGAGACAAGGTAATGATCAATTAACAATCACACAAAAAACATCATGAATATATATTAACAAACAAATTTCATATAAATATTCAAATACACAGTGTTGATGAACAATTTTCTAAGAAAAAGACATCATGAAGTTCTTAACATGCATCGTAATGACAATGCTTTTATTTATGGTGAGAATTGATGACTGTAAGTAATGAAATAAGACTTTTTTTCGGATAAATTTATGATTACTATGTTCGAATGAACTGTTATACATGACTTAAGACGATGGATTATATAAGTTCTTTCTTTCTTTTGGGTATTTATCAAAGTAAAATTCGGTTATTTGATTAAGTGATATATGTTACGTCCCGTAGTCTTGAAGAAACTTATGCTGGAACAAATCAATTATTCACTGCTTCCTTGTTTCTGGTGTTTGTTTAGTTAAATTTACCTCATCAAACAAACTACAAATTTTCACAAATACTGAAATATCTAGTCAATTCCGGTAACTCCACTTGACCAGAAACCTTCGAAATTATACATAGGTTCAGAAGTGTCAGCTCAATTGGAATACAAATAGAAAACTTATGTAAAGCAGATGTTACTGTTATCCACCAGTTTAAGCCTAATCTTTGCGTATAAAAATGATATGTTCAGTCTCTCATTCTTCTATGATTTTAACCTCGCTTTTTTTATCTCCCATAATCTTGTTTTTATTTCTGTTTTATTATTTCTACTCCTTTCTAATTATTTTCACAACTAGTAATTAACAACTATTACAACTTATTATTATTCATTTCTTAATAGCTGCTATCAAGTGGACAAATAGTTTCTACTTACCACTTTTTCACTAGCCGAATATTACATAACTTCCTGTCAATATCCAATTTTCCATTTGTGAAATATATCAAATGTATTTCCTTTTTTTAATGTTTCAAGTTCGCATCTTAATATCATTTTGAGAAAATCATTTAAGTCATAACCATCATTAGATTATATGGTGTTACTTGAACACCTAGAGTTAAGCAGAAACAATCAAATATAAAATCTTTACTTAGTAGGTGAGAACATTTTACTAGAACTAATGTGATACTGTCTCAACGTCAAACCATAGATACAGTTCATTTAAAAATACTCATCCGAATTGTGAATGTATTCTGGAACAAAAATTGAATTCATGAATACTAACATTTACTAAAATCTAACTTTATCTGAAGAACCACTGAAAATTACAAAGCATTGAACAACTGTTTTGTAAAAGTTTAAGACTCATCAACGATCGTTACCGATGATCTCATTTAAAATCAAACTCGATATTAAGCTAGACTTTAATATACTGTATTTTCAAATTTAAGCATTTTGTGACATTTCACTACGCTCATTCAAGGATATTTTGGAGTTATTGTCTTACACTTGAATTTCACAAGTTATCATAAATCCTTAGAAAATCATCTAAAATAATAGAATTTATTGAAAGAACAACCTAAAAAACTAATGATATCAGGATTTATTCACCCTTTAATAGTGATCTCTAGTAAGGAAGTATTGTTCAACAAGTATTTCTTAATGAACTATTGTAATGATTTAGAGAAACAACTCAAAGTATTCATGATTTTTCATTTCAGAAAATGAGAATTAAAACTTTTGAAAAAAATAAACTGTATGATGTATCATTGATAACTTTTACTTACTCATGCATTTAATTACGTCTGTTACTCCTCGTGGAAGAGCATAAGACGCCTGCCCACCGGCACTCTCCATACAGTCCTGTCTTGGACAATCCTTTCTAGTTCTTTCCAGTTGTTATTCATCCTTTTCATATCCGCTTCTAATTCCTGACGTAATTTGTTCTTTGGTCCTCCTCTTTTCTGCGTCCCTTCAGAATTCCTAGTTAGGGTTTGTCTAGTGATGCAGTTTGATGATTTCCGTAATGTTGGTCCTATTCATTTCCATCGTCTCTTCCTAATGTTTTATAAGTTGTGCTTTTTAATACTGATTCTAATCAAAATTTGACCATGATGTAATATCATTAACATTGAAGATACTCTTCTATATAGTGATATGTATCTTATTGTTATAATTTACTTCATGAGAATTTTCAATATTTTGAAAATCATTAGTTTCATGGAAAATGATTTTTCCTGATTAATTTCTTATTCATACGCAGTAAGTTTTGTTTAAACATCATACTGAAAATATGTACAGTTAAGTTTAATTGTTTATGATGTAGAAAATAATATTTTTCTCTTATAAGTCATAATCATCACCATAATTAATCTCCCTTCATCATTACAGCATTGTCAACTAGCTGTTTCACATGTAATCCATGTCCAACACCATTTAATCCTCGATCCAATTTAATTAGAAATAAAACAGGCTGTAGATGGTGTGCTGTAAGTTTCGTTTGTTTTGAATGTAACTTAAAATATCAGTAGTTTTATTTGCTTGTTCATTTAACAATATAAGTAGTTAATTAAGGAATATATTGCAATTTGTTACTGGATAATTCATTGAATAAGTAATGAAAATAAGCAGAACATTTTACTAAGGTCGTTTCTTGGGAACTGATGTTTAATTTGAGAGTAATTCTCACCATGAACTAAGGTTTTTCATGTGAAAGTTTTTGGTTGTAACAGATTTTGTATGAGCACAATTATCATCATCATTGAAGTTAGTGATGATACTAAAGATTATTATTATTATTGACTTATAAAGAAGTCAGTTTAAGTTTCTACATCCATGGCTTATTATATTTACAGCAATTAAATAAATAGTCAATAAATCGTAAATCAAATATTTCTATTTGACACCCCCCCCTCAGATCCTTAACATTAATATTGAATGTTATAAATACCATTGAGGAGTTATAAGGGAATACATTGAACTGAATTATTGGTTTCTGTTCACTATACATGGATTTAACTTCTTTCTCATGAACTGAAACAATGAAAAACAAAGTCTCTTATCTGATAGAGACACAAATGAAATACACATAAACATAAATTTTCTGAAGTACTTGATATTTACTTTAGAATCTTATAACAATAAAGTTAACCATAAGAATAAAATTATCTTTAAGGTTAACTATACTACTGGTTTAAATTTTAAAATTTCTCCTGAAGATTTTCAAAGTCAAAACTTCAATGTCTAAAACAATGATTAAATTGAATTGTTGAAAGTATTCAACTGCCCTTCAATAATCATTCTTTGTAAAAGATAATAAATTTCATATTATCTATGAAGTTAGTTTACTAAAAATTCTATAAAATTATTTTATTTAAAAAAAAATAATTTTCTCTTTTTATTCATCGAACAGAAAATTGAACCTAGCGATTATCCATATACTGTTAGAGATTGTGTTGATGTATGTGAATCAAATTCTTGGTTCTATATGTTCAGGAAATATTCATATCAATGTTGTACAAGAGATTATTGTAATAAGAGTCATACAAATTATCCACCTCTACAAATGATAACAATAATAATATTTGCTATTTGTTTCTATATCAATAAAATGAATTCAAAAATGTAATAAAAGAATGCCTAGTTAATTTGCACTTGAATTCTTTTGATTTTCAGAAAAAAGAACACATTTATTAAAAAATGATTTGATTGTTGGAATGATTAAAAGTATTTGTCGTTCAGGATGATGATTTTCAAAGTTTTTGATTCAGACCATGAATTGATCGATGTTAGACTACCATGATAATTATTAGTGATAATTGTTATGTGCTCACTAGTGACTAACTTCGTGAGAGAATTCTCAAAGTTCTAGTGAGAAGCCGTGACCAATGGAATTTAATCCGTGTTGGGTGGAGATAGATATCCACACCAGATAATGGAAGATGGTCGTGAATTATCGTTCATTGGTTGATGTTAGATATTAACACCGTCGGATGCCAGATCAAGGGTCTAGTGATTAAGCATTAGCGCGCAAGACAGAAGGTTCTGAGTTTGGACCCCACCGCTGAGATCGTGCGTACGCACCACTGAGGAGTTCCATACTAGGGCGAGACAGCCATCCAGTGCTCCCAGGTTTTCAGTGGTGGTATAACATAGATCGATCCATGATCTCAATGAAAAACATAACAATCACCATAACCCCATACTGATGGTTTCCAAAGTACCTCATAAGCACACATTTCTAAAAAACTGTCAGTTAATAGAACGTATTTTTACAAAGTAATTATAACTTGCAAAAACAAAATTCTAAAGCCTAACTTCTTTTCAAAGTGTATGCTAATGATATTATTTAAGAAATCAATGAAAATTATAGAACGTTTGCAACATAAAAAATATTTTGTGATTACTTAGCATTATATTTCTTAGTAGTATTTTTCTATTTGATTCATCATGTGTGTACTAGTGAGTGGAATTTGTTTTTCTAAATATATTTGTAGAATTAATGAGAGATTATTTCATCAAGACTAAGTAATTCTATCCTAGGTAGGTTTCTCTACAGCTTATGACGCCAAGTACATGAACCTAATTATAAAATTGATCATTCTGTTTGAGTATCCTTTGCTTCAACAATATTTATAAGTTTACAACAAAAGTAAATCGATTTAATTTTTAGAACACTGAATTTCTCTGTGTTATTATTACTTAAATGAAACAAGATTGTATTGTAGTGAACGAGAACACAAATAGGGACAATCGAATGTATTCGAATATAGAATTACAGAACGTTTTAGTAAAATCTGAGATCCATACAGTAAATACTTCATTTGCAAAATGTCAATCAGAATTCATTGATCTTTCGTTTCCATACCAATCATTCTTCGTTCTCGTTCTCTTTCCTTCAATCTTCTTAACCTTCTACCACCAGGTATTTCACTTTCGATTGATGATACATACTACTTATATCTATTGACATCGGCACTACACACCACAATATCTGATGATAGAAGTCAGTCAAATGTTCAATATTCATTTTGGTTTTGAATTTGTTCTTGACAATTTCAGTACTGTTTTGTTTTTATTACATATTTTGTTTTATTGATTTTTACCAAATTAAACTTGTAATATATTGACCAAATTCATCACGGGTTATTGACTGTTCAGAGAAAAAAGGTAATAAATGGGGTAAAAACAATATGTCTTAGAAAGCATGCAATATATAATTTGTAAAAGTAGCAAAAATAGTATGTTTAGATGATTAAATAACAAATAAGTTTATTAATAGAAATAAATATGAACAATAAACTCTTCCGAGACATTACTTGGAATTGAAAGTTAGTTCATGTAAAGTACTTAACCAACTTCACAAATGATTGATCACTGAGTGGCGATCAATGTCATGCGTGTCTAGTCCTTATTAGTGCAGATCAAATGCTATCGATCATGTTGCAATGTGGCCACCAGTCTAGGTGACTCGACACTGCGGGCACTATATATTGTGATTAGATGGTGATCGATAGCATTCGATCTGCACTAATAAGGACTAGACAAGCATGACATTGATTGCCACTCAGTGATCAATCAATCGTGATTACATCTCAGTCCTATAGGAGGTTGGTCGCGGCTGGGATAGCTTAGTGGTAACGTTTATGACAGTGAAGCTTGGTGACACGAGGTCGAATACGCCGGGGAGCACCAGTTCCCTTAAGATCACAGGTACACCTTGCTGACGAGTGCCAAGTAGCACGAAACCTGGGTCCAGGGTTTCCTGTCGACTACCTCCAACCACCATCTAACTTAACCAATTTCTTAAACAGACTTGCGAGATTGTAGTCTGCTTTACGACTAAGATAAAATGCAAAACTATTTGGTGCATCAGTAACATGTTTCGATCTGATCAGTGTAAAATATCTTTGAATAAACTAATAGTTGATCTAGAGTGATGTTTAATGAACAATTAATCAATACAATGAAAATCAGTATGTAAACAACACTATTTGATGGTACTAATAGTATTTCTTCCAAAATAATTTAAAAAACTGAATTTTAAGACCTAAATAACATCATTTAATAACTTATCTAATCTGTGTAAATGTCAAACAATTGAAAAAAAACCCGGGAAATTACGTCAGGCTTACATTGATTACAGTACGACAGATGGAGAGAGGAATGGGATTGAAATTATAAGATTTAAGAAGATATTTTCGAGGGGAATCAGTTTGTACATTTCTATTTGTATTTCTCAAGCGATCAGATAGAGCCATTTTAATAGTATATTAATTATAAACTCTGGTTTGACTGATTAACTTTCGCGACATGTCTTGCAATTAGTAAATCATGGTTAATTAGCCATAAACCTTTTACTCAATCTGGTACTAAGAATGTTCTAGCTATATATTTGTTGTTGTTTATCAGTTGTATAATTATGCGGGTTTTTGGAGCCTGAATGACGCAAAGAACACATAAACCATGTGGGACTTAGCTGATTTATTTCATAATTAGTTGATTGGCAAAGTTTGAATTTCGCGTGTCTGATCGATTGTTAGCGTATACAGTATCAGGGTTATGAAAGTAAGTTTTGTTCACGTAGGCGGAAACGTCTGTAGAATGATAGATTTTTCGCCATAACTAAGAACAGACAATGGTAACGCAAACAATTTAAGACTGGAGAAAACAATACATATTTAAAAAACGCAAGTGGCAAACTGGCCAACAAGAGACTAGTCTGGTGGGGTTTATTACTCCTCTCAAGCATGAACATTTAAACCAGTGATAACGTTAGTTCGAAAAATATTATTTCTATAAAGGGATTTAGATGGGTGAAAATTACTCAACAATATTCAATAATATGAAATTTATTAAAGCACACGTTTATGACCATTAAATAAAGGTGAAATTCTGCCAGATATGTTTTACAAACGTTTACAAATGAGTGGAATGGATTTTGCCAATACACACATTCGCTCAAACCAACTTTATTGATTTTTCAAGTCATGTTTCTATCATTTTGACTAATTATGTAACAAATAATTATACATTACCCAAAAAAGTGAATACGTCTAGGCAAAGTTATTCATTAACAGACGGTGAAAGTAAGAGTGAATAAAAAAGTGAATTTATGATAACCATAAGACATTACCGAGTGAGGATAAAACTGTTCTAAAGTGATTTCATTTTCGTGTTCTGTGGTTGCTACAAAATGGACATTGATATGAATTGTGATCATTTTATTTTGTATATCGACTTGGGCTAAGTAATCTACTTGTTACGACCATAGTTCATGATATAGATAATTCAGTTGTAAGTGTTTGAATCCTCTCGTTGTTAATGTATATGATTGATATTGATCAGTCTATTTTGTCTGATATGCATCCTGAGTGTATTACCCTGATATTACAATCAGTCACAAGAACTTTTGAGCATAGTAGGATAGTATCAAGTAGTAGAATACAAGGTATTCATTTTGTCTTGTCTGTGACTCGTCAACAGACTCCTACTGCTACTTGCTATTTAACTGTGCTTAAAAGGTATATTTATTTGAAACGAATAGAACATATTGAAGAAGATAAGTTAAACCATGGCTAATAAGAAAAGCAGTGAATAAGACCATCAAATAGGTGAACGTGATTTGAAACCAGAATGTTTATGTTAATAACAAGTTGTATAGCCAGAATATGGGATATGTGTAACGGTAAGCCGCCGTAGCAAGAAATCAAGAGGAGAGATTACAAAAATTGTATGAAAATAAAATTATTGATGGTAGTGCTAATTAGAAAACAGCATACATCTGTCGAGTATAAATATAAGAGATAGACGAAGACCAAATAAAAGCTATGTGCCTAAAATAGATAAAATTCTGGATGAACGAAGTTACTAGAAGCTTAAAACATAGGGAGGCAATAAAAATAAACCCATAAATAGAAGATCAAAGTGGCATATTGAAATGCGATAGCTTTTAACAATATTTAAATGGTAGAAATATAGAAGTATTACCTGAGCTACTTACAAAATTTAAGTACTATGATTCTCACACAAATAAAGTTTGATGAAAAGTCTGGGGATCTGAATGGTCTAGAGAACGTGAAAGGAAGGTAACAAGTAAAGTACTGAGGTTCAGAAAATGGGCAACATTGGTTAGCTGGTTATCAGTAATGTAAGTGATTAAAATATTTGCATAATTGTAGATTTATGAGTGAAAAAGTGTCCTACTGTAGCTAACATGAACACTAGTGGAGACAATCGAATGTATTCGACAAGAAATTACAGAGCATCTCAATAAAATCCGAGAACCATATAGTAAATCGTTAATTTGCAAAATATCAATTCATCATCTCAAACTTGACTGTTCCTGTTACAAACGTCAATCCATTGTCTCAGATTTCATTGTTCATGCGTTTTCGTACCAATAGCGTTCTGTTCCCGTTCTTTCTTCATCACCCTTCTACTGAAATACATTCTATGACTGAACACCGTTATATATTACTTGTTTGGATATAAGTAATCCACACCACACTACCACTAGTACAAGTCCGTTATAAGGTATTTGATGCAACCAATAAACCAGTGAACAAACAAACATATAAACAAAGGGAGGACTATCAAAAACCCCGAATCATCATGTTAGTCATAAACTATGAACTACCTCTTTTTGAATTCATAGACCAAGCTTAAATAACTTGAAATCAGCTTATAGATGAAAATGTAAACAAACTGAGTTCATTCGCCTGGTAAGTAATTAAGATAAATAGGACGAAACGCGTGTCCTAGATTCCATTACTAATCACATTCCATCTGTTCTATGCGGCATTATGTTTGCTGGATATTTTCGTACAAAAACTAGACACATATAAGAGATATTTTCTCATTTTTATGGTAATTAACTAGCAATTTATGCATATTGTTACTTTTCAACGAAGTAAAACGGCTCATTTTTTATTTGAATATGGTATTTGACCATTTCGTAGCAAATAATGAATCCTTTAAAATTTTTTTTGATGTAATGCAATATGAAATTTCGACTAGATCAATAGAAAAGTAGCTCGTATCACAGACGGAGAAATATCATTCTTTAAAGGTCATGAAGTGCAAAATACTTACTTACTGAAGTAGCCAAACAATATCAATGAATCTTCTTTAACCAATGTTTTCCGTTGTCATAATTGTCCGGTCTTGATATACGAAAAATCGTTAATCATTCACAGGTAATGACTGCAAAATGAAAATGTATAAAAAATCCTCAGAAAGAGAAAAGCTTGAAAGATTTACGTAAAACGGACTTCATGATTTAAGAAAAGTAGAATGAGATACGGTAACTAACACTAACATTGTAGACAGTCCTTAATGTGGGCATCAAATGATTGATTGACTGTAATTACAACAAACGTTCTGAAATCTGCGTACAAAATTTATCATCATAATGTCCATATTATATTCAAACAACTGTAAATAATTTTTGAAGCACAAATAAATGATGGCTCGAAGTGGAACCTAAGATATACGTTCTGTCCTATTTGGAGATATTCGGATACAGTAGCTAAGTTGAGAACGCGTTTCCATTTGCAGCGAACAGTACCAGGTTCGAGGCCCGGAGTGAACATTGACTAGGATGCATACACATTCGATTGACGAGTCCCGAATAGGACAAACCCGCGTCCTGAAATGAATTACTAGTCAACATCCATCTCTGTTTAAAAATCCATCAATTCATTAAATATAAGAACTAAAATTTGAGAATAAAGTAATAATAAGTTTCTGTTGGTTGATTTTCTTTTCCCACAAATAAATTACTAACTTCATGAAGTACCACCAACTCTTTATCGATTGGCAGAGAAAAGGTGAAACATTTTATATACACAATTAATTTCAAAATAATTTCTTATGAACCTCTTCAAGATTTATATGTAAATCAAAGGTACTTAAAATGTAAATGAAACATATATTCACTAATTCACTATATCGATTTTCGATCACTTTAAGATTATGCATAGTGTAATAACAATTGAATGGTGAGGTTTATTTCACACTAATTAAAACTAATGTCTCACACATTGTCAGCCTGTGTTGAAAAGTTAATTCTTACAGAAATGAATAAAAACAGATTAAGTAAGCTGATGGATTCATGTGACAGGTAATGGAATGCTATTAGTAACAGTTTCGGTATTTTTTTTTTCAAGTCTCAGTTTATTAATATAGCGATAAAATTTTTATTTTGTTCGGTTGCTTCTGATGATAATATGCTGACTACAGACGAAAATCTATATATTGATCTCAATCAAATACACAATAGGTTTTTCCATATTACAAACAATCAATTTATGGAGTTTTCAATGCATACTATTGTTATGGCCTAGCAAAGCAACTAAAATAACGAACTTTAATGAAAGCAAGTATATTTTGTTCATGTTTTACGGCAAATATAATCGAAAAAAATTACCTTGTCATGCTGTTAATTGAATGAGTTTATAAATCTGTATTCAGACTACTGATTCCTAAAGTAAAACGAAGAATCACAACTGCTTAATTTATTACCAATAAACTGATCACATTTCATTATTTACAGGAGAAATGTATAAATTAAACAAAAATCGTTTCTAATTCAGTCGAGACGTTATACTTAATTAGCTGATTAAACCTATGGAATGTTTTGAGTCAGTTGAATAGATTCCACGATGTTTGCCGTGGTGTCAAAAATAATTCCTTCAAGTGTACATGGTTGTGATGATGATAAGTGTTGACATCTGGTTTTTCTCTTAGCTTCATCACTCGCCATGTAGTATTTTCATGAGATGAGTTAATGTACCAATTATGATTAGATGTGTAACGTGAATATGACCAACATTGTTGGAAACAAAACTCAGATTTTCTGATTACAAAGATAAGGAATGATGTAATGTCGGACGACTTACAGTAGTTTGGAGAACAGATTTGTATTGAGCTTGAACAGTCATGGAAAGACTGGGATGAGATCACATCGTCATGAGTAACCTTTAGGACTATAAAATTTATAAACCAGGACGTACATCAAACGATCAAATAACACGTGTAACACTTCCACTAGCACATAACTTTGGTTGAAGTGTCTATAATTTTAACTTTGCTTATGATTGCTGGAAAACGTATGTTAACTGACAACCAAAAGACATATCATGTTCTGTAGTTCGTTCCCCAATGCAGTAAAAGTATAGCTTAGCCATGAAATGTTTTGCCAGGAGATAACTAGAAATGAGTTAAATGAAATCATTGTTTAACAGCGGATGATTTCCCCCGCGAATGTCAACTGCTTGCCTTATAAGATTGTACGCTTCCTGAGCCTTATAAGGAATAACAGCGTGTGCCTAATGAACATGTCTGTAGTCTAATGTCTAAAACAAATTACCAGTGATATATCCAATTGGTTAATCATCAAAATATAACCTATCGTTGTGGTGACAGACATTACAAAAAAAAATGGGCTGATAAATGTCTGAAAATCAGAGTCCGGATTTTACTGAGTATCACCATCACCATGGCGTGTGATTTACAAACTATCCTAGTAACATTGTTGATTTTAGTCAATACAAATTATTGTAAGTGTTAATTTATGAATATTTTATTTCTTCAAATATGATCTGGTCATTAATAATGCACAGGTATTTCGGATAAAAGGAACCAACAAAAATACGATTTCAAGTGATTCAATCTATTGATTCAAACTATAAAAGACTTTGTTACCATAATTGTCAAGTTGTGTTATCTGTAATGAACACAGTTTGATCGGATTTACTGAGCTTGCTTTCAGAAATGATAATAATCTTACCTAGCTCTGTTGATGCGTATTGAGTAAAATGAGATTGCTAAACAGACAGTATATTTGTTAATAATTGCTCTTTATTTGAAGGTTGTTGAACTTACCTGTGAAAATGTTGGCTTATCTACGGATATTTTTAAAACTAAAGGTAGTTAAAGTATCACAATGGAAAAGTAAATGGCACTAGAATATAAACGAATGTATTCAATAAAAGAAAATTTTGAGAGAAGTAAAGTACACCAGTCTTTCCTGATTATGGTAAATACCCACAAATAATTATGTTTTATCTCTATAATTTAGAATTATATATACAATTCTCACTTCATCTATTCAGATACTTATTTGGTATTTTTGGGAGAGAATGGTATGAAATTCTGTGGATCCCAATAACCTAATGGTTTTAATCTAGAATAGATCTTTTCCATACAACCATATTTGACGTTGACTTTATGAATCTAGCTAAATTGATTTATTAAGATTGTACAATTGGTCAGACTGGTAAATATTATGCAATCTAAATTCAAAAAAGATTACAAGCTACTGATATCTTGTTAAGGTGGTTTTGTGAGGATTAGTCTAGTTCAAAAGTTACACAGTTTGATCTAACTCCACCAGTCACGATTCCCCACTAAAATCTCACATGCTTATCTCAATTGCAGTCGTTAGTGAGCACATGATTTTGTTCTCGTTGGAAACTGTGGGAATTGGGTTCGATTTACGGAGGAATGAGTGTGAATACTGCTGAGTAGTTCCATATAAAAACAAAAACAGTTGTTTATTACTTTCAAGTTTTTCATGATGTTGCAAATAATATCAGTCCATGACGACAATCATTCACAAAGCGACTTAGTGTAAGTCGATGAATGAAATGATATTAGCTTATTCTTTAGACTACTGGAGTATGTATGAATATGAAAAGTCATTTATTCTCTAAAGAATAATTAGTGGGATATTATAAATATTTATTTAAAGTAAATAGCTCATTTGGTCACTGAGGTTAGCATGTATGCACCTTCTACTTTGTACGAACAGTTTATGGTGACCTGCTCAAAACTTTTGAGCCATTTATTTAAAGCTTCGGTTATTGGAATAGCTTTTCCTATTTTAGACTTGTTCTAATGACGTAATTATGTATGTGAGTTGTACAACATACTCGTGGACCTGTGCAGAAAATCCACAACCTTTTATGACCTTAACCGATATCAGATAAAAAGGAAACAATATAGTGATAAAAATAGTTTCCCTCCTGTCTATTTTGGGGAAAACTAGAGGAATATACATTACGATTTATGAAACAAAAGTTTATATAGTGTGAAAATGGTCGACAACTGTTATGGTTGATGATGAATAGAAGATAAACACTGATGGAGCACATTGTTCAGTAGTTACAAATAAAGTTTCTGTTAAACTAGATTTTAAGGCATCATTGTATATTTTATGAGGGAAATTCATTACATTAACCAAGTACATAAAACTGTATTAAAATTGTTATTCATATTCACAACCTATTTATTAATTCATATAACTATCAGGGGAAATATAATTAAACAGAGCTGGATCAACTGCGATCCTAAACAACAATGGGAAGATTCAAACAATCAATACGTATGAAAACACACTTTCCTGATTTTGTATTTTATACCTTCTGATACTTCATGGTGACATGTTAAATTTTATTTTCACAATATTTAATTATCATTATGACCATTAACATGCTGATAGAACTAATAATATTTACTAAGGGATCTTAGTTGAGGTGACAGCTTTAAATTATTTCTGTTTTCATCTAAAACGTTAGAGTTTAAGAAGTAGTTCAGTATTTTTACTTTGAGGGGATTTACTGATCTTAGATAATAATATTCTTTTTTTAAGGAGCTCAGGGGTTGTAGTCCTAGCATTAAAGAACGATGAAAGTAAGCTATACATTCAATGGAACTATTAAAATAAGTTATGTTTTACTAACTCGAAGAGGGTGGAAAAGTATAAAATCTACGTTTCGATTTCAGTGTTTGACCGTCTAACATCTGTTTAAATTGATATCATAATTCCTTAACCGTGAGTACTGTTATTCCTGAGGATAAACACTTTACCTTGGTAAAGTTATTATTGCCACTGGGTAGTAATGGGCCGTCCTCGTCCAATAAGTACCAGTTACAAGTGAATTACATTTATACAAATCTCAGATGATACAATCATGATCATAGGTTTAAAATGACTCTAAAATTAGCCGTGCTGTTGTTACTTTGGGGGGAAAAATTTTCAAGTTGTTAATATAACTATTTTTCACGTTAAATATCGAAATAGTAAAATATATTCCCTTTTTGATTCAAAATACTAGACAGAGAATTCAGTTGTACATTATCTGAAGATTGACTAAATGTATGAATTCAATGTATCAAGTTAACGTATTAAAGCTTAGATTGGTTATCAGATTGTGTTTAAATTATTCTACAATCCTGCAAGCTAAAATAAATTAGTTCGCACAAGCAGATGCATTGTCATAGACGTTTCTAATACCTGTTTTGTTAATGAGAAATGGGTGATTTGTTGTTTCTAGTTATAATTATACTGTATCCAACTCTCATTACTTGATTCTCAAATACCGTTAATTAGAAAGTGGCTAAACCTTATATTAACCGATTATCAAGAATCAGATCCTATTATTTCAAGTATATGTGATTAGTGAAGACTGTTACTATTCCTATGCATGCATTATTTAACGAGAAATTATTTCAACGGAATGTGCCATTTATTTCTCGTTTCTTCATCATTGTTTACCGTGTTGTTCAACTCACTCTTTTTCTATCTGTTAGCACAATGAAACTCCATATAGAATAATTAATGTTTTAATTCGTTGGACGAAAATGAAAAGTAATGATGAATGGATGATTGTCTACAATTTTCTGGTAAACGTCAACTATTAAACAAAGTACATTCATGTTTCAAGCTATAATAAAAAGTTGAGAGTGGGTTTATGTTTGATGTTTATATCAGTAGTGAAGAATAAAAACACCCACGATTCTATTTAAATTTCCCATTGGTTAATCATCGACACAAATATTTTTGACCTTGTAACGATAACTATCTTATAAAGTACTAAAAATGCATAACTTGTATAACGGATAAAATCATAGGTACCTGAGAAAGGAAATCGATTTCAATACAATTCCTCATTACTATGAAGTTTAATTCAGAAATTCCATTTGTGATATTGATTTTAATCAATATAGAATACGGTAGGTGTGGATTAGTTGATATTTCATTTCATCAAACAAATCTGAACATTTTACTTCGATTTGTTTATTTTGACTGGACTTATACATTGTCATGTGTTATTTGTAATTCATACAGTCATCTATTAAAATTAATCATGTTTACATACAGTAATGATTTATGTTTTATCCGGTTTTAGTTTGATTTGTCTAATAACAAAAAAAATTTCTGAAAATTCGATAAATTCGTCAGTTAGAACTGAACAATTACTAAGATGATATTTTCTAGTTTATTTGTAATATTTTGACTATTTTTGAACATGAAACTTTAATGTGGATAAAATGTCTTAGTAAAAATACATGCAAAAGTTAGTCACTCAACTAGAAAATTACCTAGTTAATTCACTTGGTGTTGTTTTACTTGTATCTTCCGATTGTTATTTAGGACTGCAATTGATCAGTCTCTTGTTGGCATATATACATCCTGTAAGGATTGTTTTGATGTAGCTTTAAGTCATATGCTTTTTTAAGCAAAGATGGACAGTGGCTAGTACCGGAATCTAGGACACGCGTTTTATTTTATTTAGGACTGCATGCACCTGCATTTCAGAGTTGGTGTTCACTTTGGGATCCAGCTGACTAAACGCGTGTCCTAGATTCCACTACTAGCCAGTATCCATCTTTATCTAGTTAATGTTTAAGGTACAAGAAGTTCTTTGCTGTGGTCATTTTATAAAGTGAAACTAAGGGAGTTCAAGATTCAACTTCTCACTAAAATGATTTCATGTAAAAATCTGTAAATCATATTCATAACCTTCTAGCAATGGATTTAACTTTGACATATACTTAACTAAGCTTTTTATCGACTTTTATAGTAACCTTAGGCTATTTAAAATGAAAATATATTCATCAATGAGAAACAAACGATAATTTATGAGACTTTGATTATTATAGGGATACTGAATTTCAATGCGAATATTATCATGATTTAAATGTAGATGGTATTGTGTTTAATTAAGGATGTTTTGACAGATACAGATCACCGGTAGATGAGCTCTTTATTATTTCAGGTATATTTACAATCAGTGTTATTTTAGTGTCATAGTAGAAATCTACAGTAAAACAGTATTGATTGGACCTGTTTTCATTTTTCCCCATATTGGGTCTACAGGTTTACAAACTACTCAGAAGTTTCTTTAGTGGTGATAAGAGCAGTTCTTTATTGTGAAAGAATACCATATATTCAACGTTTGTCTTTTGAATGCTTTCATCAAAGTATCCAATGTAGCTTGTGATTGATTAAAATTTCAATATGTATAAATCTTTTGGATTGTTACTATTTAAATAATTAATCAATCGGATCAAAAGTGGGAAGCTTTATTGATAAAAGCTTACTGAAACTAATGTGCAAGCAAAAATCTCAGTTAGATAAGAAATCTACATAATTATAATAGCCAAGCCACACTTGTATCTCGTTTAACATATGGCCTAGAAACAAATGATATGAGCTGTCTAATACTAATTAAAATAAATAAAAAATCTTATTGGGTATAATTGATCCAATAGCTGCAATGCTAAAATTTACATCAGAAAATCAAGCTTTCTAACGGAAGTACGAGATATATTTAGAAGTGAATTTTGATTGTAGCACACCAATATCAACTCTGCTAGATATAGTATTAAACGTTTCATGAATATAGTTTACATGTTACTTTATAAAGAGGACGTAGAAATGCAAATCAATAAACAAAAAGACAACTTCAAGGTAGAGTTTTATAAGTTTTTTTCATCATTTTTTTTGGTTTGATTACTAATTCTGAACATTTCAAAGCCAAGTTGTGTACATGGAAGGCACATATTGGTGGTTGGAGGTAGTCAACAGGAAACCACCATCTTATCTCAACATAGTGCACGTAATGTTGAGTCACCTAGACTAGTGGGCACATTGCAACTTGGTCGATAGCATTCGATCTGCAATAAGAAGGACTTGACACACATGGCGTTGATCACCACCCAGTGATCAATCAATTGTGAAGGCATACATTATTACATGTAGCTATTTTTCACGTGTAACTGTCATTCAATTCATTTTGATGTAGTGATTACATGTTTTTCTATGACAAAATTTGGTTGGAGTGTCTAGTACTATATCACGCTTATATGGGTTATTTTGATTTTTGGATAAACAAAGTATTTCATTCTTCTCGAGTCATTATCCGTACATATTTGGACCTCATTAATAGTCTGTTTAATTAAATCTTGTCTGTTTTTACATATCGTATGTATAGATGTTTATCACCTACTCTATTCATCAGGTCTTTGATTTATCTTTATGTTTGCCTACAAACAGTGATTTAAGCTTTATCAAACAGTGTTTGGCATTTCTGTTACACTGATTCACATGTGCTTTTCTTTGTCTATCGTATTTCGTCTGCAGTATCGAATGTCTGAGTATAAGAATATCGAAATATCAAGTCTTTGTATATAGTGCCATTCATGCTATGTTTGTCTAGATGTATTCAATCCCAATTACTTACGTACGCCTGTTACCCGCGTCGAGGAGCGTAGACAGCAAACCAGCATCCTCAATCCAACCCTGCTCTGAGCACTCCTTTACATTTCATTCCCGTTGCTATTCATACTTTTTATCCCTGTATCCATTTCCGACGCAATTTGTTCTTTGGCCTTCCTCTTTTCCGTTTCCCTTCACGATTCCAATTTAGCGGTTGTCTAGTGATGCAGTCTGATTATTTCCTCAATGTACGTCTTATCCTCCTCAAACAACGTCCCCTAATTTCCTCTTGAGGTGGAAGCTGGTTTGTTCTATCCCACAGTAGGCTGTTGTTCATGGTATCCGGTCAACGGACATTAAGTATCTTAAGTAGAATATTGTTTATAAATACTTGTACATTTTTTATGGTGATTGTGGTAGTTTTCCACATTTCAGCTCTGTATAGTAGAACTGTCTTGAATTTCGTATCCAAGATTTTCACTTTGATATTTGTTGACAGTTGTTTTAAACTCCGCCTATAACTTTTCTTGGGTTACCATCGGTCCCAAGCATACATATAAGAGAAGGGTTGTTCATAGGGTCAGCATCTCCATCCTGTAGAAAACAAAATAGCCGAAAGAGCGCTAACAGAGGAAGGAAGTGAGAGGGCAACCTATATTGAGCCATCCCATCCAACATCTGTAGTCATTAACTTCGAAAAACAAGCTGATCCCACTGAGGTAGTCCAGACCTTACAAAATATGTCTGCAGTAGTCGGTGATTTTATAGACCAATGGTCTCTCTCAGTTTGGCCTAACCTAACTTTAGTCCAACTTACTTCAACACCAACTAATTGGGATTGTTTGTTCGCATTTATACTGATGATTCGGGACTTTTTGGTTCATAAAATCTTCAGATGATTTCAGTTGTCTATAGACAAGTTTATGCGAGCTTAATTGCCTACAAACTTATACAAAATATAACTTTATTACATATTAGAATGCAGAGGTCAATCTAAATAATAGTGTACTTTTCGTATTATCTAATGATTGAATACACTCGGATATTCAGATCGTCTGTACGTATAAGTAGATATTTTGAAATTTCTGTTCATCTAAATCGATCATTTCCAATTTTCTTTTCTTTTATCATTGACAACCGAAGTACGAGATTTCCCGACTATGTTTCCACAATATATACCCGATTGTAGATTTAACTATTGGGGAAAAATTATAATGCATTTGACTCTTACTTTTATCACACTGATTTATTTTATAAGAGTTCACGAAATTGCATAGCTCATCAAATGCTACTTATGATTGTCTTAACATTCATTAGTCATTATATTGTTCAGGAAAGGTAAAACACAATATCCCAATCAAATGATTTTGCCTTCTTCATACATTTTGGAGAAATCACTGTGTGTATGCTAGTTTTTTTGAACCTTTTGTTATTTTACTTAATCTGATCAACATAAACAGAAGAAATATTGAATCATGTTCCTCATAACGTTTGTGCTATGAGCGAAAAATCTACTATTTAGGAATGCCAAAAAATAAACTTCGCTAATGAGTCCGTAGCAGGATAAAACGCACGTTCGGAATCCTACTACTAGCCAATATCCAACTCTATTTGTAAATCTTTGTAATTCACTCAGTTTGCACATATCCTAAGAGAAACTGATCAATTGCAGTTCTTAATACTAACAACATGAAATTCAAACACTTTAGACTGAATTAGTGAGATCATTTATTTGTTGAAAAGTCAACCCATAAAATAAAGAAACAAAAATATATTTGAAAATGAATTAGCCGATAAGCGAACTCTTCGCTGACATAATCTTTCGTATTTAATGTCTTAATGGCTTTATTACGTTTACTGAAAACATTTGTAGCTGGCTAATATGCAGCCATCAGACAGGGGTCGTGTAGATTGATAAATTTCATTGAAATCTTGAACTGTTCTAAGTTAGACAACTATTGAAAACCTGAAAGCACTGGAAGGACATTTTGGAAGGCGAATCCACGACATCCGGTGTCCTGAGAAAATACTTAAGATATAGAACATACAAAGTGACAGTCACGTGGTAAAAAATTTGAACTGAAACTGACTGAATGAGTAGGATTGAGAACAAATCTTATGAATGATTCACAGGAAATGGACTCAACACGACTGATTTCAAATAATTCAGAAGGACAGAACGCAATAAAATGAAATACGGTGACATTACAAACATTTTATGAATTTATCAGACTCACCATCTGGTAAAGGATATTCACCATATAGTCGTTCAAGTAATACACATATAATCTGACAAGTGAGAGTCCTTTTGGTTAACCAAATATCAGTATTATGTAAACACTATCTACTGGGAATGGGAAAAGTTACAGATTATTCATCATATAAATAGCGATTTTGGTGACTTTTGGAGGAAACCAAGTTATTTATTAGTTATTTATTAGATAGTTCTGTAAGTTTGTTGAGAAAGAAGATCAATTCATTGGTTAATACCTAGAAGCCACTTAAGACTGTCAACCGCATTTGATTATACCGTATTTTGCGAAACGTGAAACTATTATGACTGGTCAAAAAGCTCTTAATGATTACAATTTGAGTAGCTAATTCATAGCCCTTTCCATGTCATAAGAGCATTTTTTCATACAATTCTTTCTTTGTCTTCAAAATGCAACTGAATTTGATATGTGCTTTGTTCGGTTGAAATTTTCAGCTCATAAAGAGATAAAGCTAGGACCTAACTCACGTTTAATAATGTAGAGTGTAATATTGACTATTACCGGTGAACTAAATGGTCAAGGGAACTAGTTGAATGAAACAGGATTGCAATGATAGGAAACAATGCGGACTTGTTTACTGACAGACAATGTTATTTAAAAGCATCAGTTATTTCGTTTGTTCCATAGTTATAGTATTTTTGCTAGATATTTTTGAGAAATCACTTATGAGTGAATAACAACTCGTCTACATCAAAGAAATACGACTAAACCACAAATTATTTAAAAAGCGATTAACATCAACTTTTACGAGAAAAGAAAGACCCTTTCGCCATCACATCTAAGTATTTAACAATAAATATATAACATCAATATACTAAGTTAGCACTCAGTTACTGAGAACAGGTGTGAGCATGATGTATATGTATTGGAGAAGTTAAATATTAGCTGCTTATTCAGATTACTGGTTATAAAAATAGGAATAATATGATATCGTAAACTACATTCATTGCAACTACAACACGTTATCAGACAATCGAAATCAGAATTTGACATCATATAAGAGATTTGAAATATTAATAACACTTCGTCTGAGATCATTTTTTTTACTGAATCTTCGGTATGATAACTGGAGTGAGTAACGAATAAACTATTGATGTAAAATTTAACCAGAATCATCATAATCGCTGTTTCAGTACACCATCGACTGATTTATTTGAAGTGACTAATGAACAAACTTTGTTTCATTCTAATCAGTACGTGTATCAACGAATTGTGAAATGGAATAAAATGATTTATTATTTATGATTATAATTATTCCACATCTAGTTCTTTTGATTCAAGCCTAATTTTCAAGTCATTCTATAGAGTGATAAAATCATTTCATCAATTACTTCTATTATGAATGATGAATTGTAATAAATAAGTGTCTCGATTTAGTGTAAAACATGTTTCTCTTTCTCTCTAACAAGTGATAAACTTGTTCATCAACATATCTGGTTCTGTTTCTGGATATAACTCAAGTTGACATTGCATGAACAAGTGAAATCAAGTTTTTTAGGATAAGTATAAAACTAAAAGAATTTTATTATGAAAAGTAAGCAATATAAAAATGAATATAAATGAGTGAATAATGGACGAAAGTTTTCTGGCAAACGTCAACGTTTAAATTAGTAATAATCATAGCTATAAAATGATATCGGTAATTGATAGACAGTATATGTTTAATATGTCAGCTGTACGCATTGATCATTTATACTTTTTATTGGTCAGTCATTAAAATATACATTTAGCACATTTTGTAAAATAGCAAAGTTAAATAATTACAGAAATTGATACAATCTCAAACGTTTGAAGTTAGAATTTAGATTTTGTTACACTTCAAGATAACTAAGATGTATCTTGAGCAAATTATATTGGTGACAATGTTGCTTTTGATAAACACAGAACACAGTAAGTGTTTGTTTGTTAATTTTACATTATACCAAATAGTGGTTATTCTATGAATAGTTCATATACGAGTATTGTACCAACAAGTAGCATAGACAGAGTTTTACTCTATTTAGTTGTTTTATTTAGACTATACAATATCACTTTATGACAAATATTAGATGGTGTTATACATAATTTAAATAATCCCTCTAATAGGATTTGTTACCTTAATTAGCTTCACTCCGACTTATCATGTAAAATATAACTGCTCGAAAGCAATGTATTCGTCACTATTGAGCCATGAATCATTTTTCTATGAGAAATCTCTGAAATTACTTTCGATTGTACGATCGGATAGCGGACATTCAGCTTAATAGAGGATAAAGTGAGAGGATATAAGCTCAAATTGCAGTACATATGTAATCAGTATGGCAATCCATCATGGTGTTTCCTTGAAACAACTCCCCACATATTCAGCTTAGTATTTTAAGATGAGTTCAGAGTAGTTTACTCGATCGGTTGGATTTTAAAAAGTGAGTTGTGACGCAGGTTTTCGTCGATTGGACCCCATTAAATAATGTCATTCATGTCGAGTTTCAAAGTGATATGATGTAATCCATAAACTGTTTGTCATGCAGATTTATAGAGGAAACGACCGAATCCAGTACATATTTGAATACTTGAAGTTGCATCTTAATTTCTGGTACGTGTATAATTTGAATTGGTATATATCAGTAGAACCAACTTGTGTAATAATAGTGAACAAGAACACAAGTGGGAACAATCAAATGTATTCGAATACAAAATTATAGAACGTATTAGTAAAATCTGATATCCAGACAGTAAGTACTTGATTTGCAAAATGTCAATCAATCGTCTTAGACTTGATTGTTCCTTCATTTCCACATCAATCATTTTTTGTTCTCGTTCATTTTTCTTCAATCTTCTTAACCCTATGCCTGCCAGACATTTCACTTCCTAATGATGATACATACTACTTGTATATGTTGACATCAGTAGCACACTTTTCCTTCGAACAGTAAATCATTTTGATCAAACAAATAATGATTTTAGTTACGTTATCTATCTAATGCTATTTTCTTCACAAACTATAATTTAATAGATAATAGATATTATCTATATTGTTAATATAGATACGATTTCATGTCATATTTTTATTTGTTGTATATGTTTCTATTATTAGTAATAGTAGGAAAGAGTTCGAATTCAGTTAGTCTTCTACATTTTAGAATTTTAGTTAAATTTCATATGGCTAAATTCAGTGTTGTTACTGTAGATGCTACTCGTTTCTTTCATTTTGTTGCAGTTTTTCATTCGAAATTAATTGTTAAAGTATTTTAATATTTTGACTGTGACATTACATTGCTTGCAAAATAATCTTTAACTTAAAATCAACTCCGGTAACTTAATTGTAGAAACTTTAAAATGGCAATAGTCTTATTTGTATTTAAGCGAAAGAGTTTTTGTTGTGTATATGTCATAGGTACAAGGAAAGATGGTGGAGAAGATTTGTAGCTCAGGTGGATGATTTTGGTGGAGTTTTGTTCTCTGAGCTGGATGGTTTGATCGTGGAGCTTTCATCGTTCTTCTGAACGACATCATCAGCACAAACTTCAAATAGAAGTGAAGTGTTAGAATTTCTCCATATGTGTTTCACAGCTTGTTCTGTGCACCTCGATGTTGATTGGTTCTTGTTGACCTTAAATTTATCATTGTTTACTTCTTTGTTTTGGTTGTGTCTTCCATTGGTTTGATTTTCGTTCCTATATTTATGCTTGATTTTTCTGATTGGTTGATAAATTGGATTGATTTCAATATGTTTGTTGATTGCTGATTGACCTGAGTGCCAGGCTTCTAAAAATTCTCTGGTATTTTTGGAGTTTCCTCTGTCTAAGATTTCTACATTTTCCCAATCGAATGAGTGTCCGTAGTTATCCACGTGTATTGATATAAGTGAAGAGATATCATGGCGTTTGACTGCTAATTGATGTTCATGTAAGCGTAGATGGAGGGGGCGTCCGCTTTGCCCGATGTAGTGTTTGTCGCAGTTGGTACAATTTATTTTGTAGATGATGTTTGATTTGTTTTCCTTTGTTATTTCATCCTTTGGTTTGCATAGGATTGATTGTAGTGATTTTGTTGGTTTGTGTGCCACACCTATCCCGAAGTTTTTCAGCAGTCTCGTTGCGGTTTCTGATATTCCTTTTATGTACGGTAGGGTGATCCTTTTGTTGATTTTTGTGGTTGACTTGGGTTCTGATGCTGTGTGCCGTTGGTGCTTTTTGATGAAGTTGATTGGGTAGCCGTTCTTTTGAAATATGTCCTTCAGGTGTTTCTCTTCGTTTTTTTTCGTGCTGCCAATGTGCTGCAGTGTGTCCTCGCCCTCTTGAACAATGTGTGTACGCAGTTGATTTTGTGAGCTCTTGGGTTGTTGCTGTTGTAGTTGAGAATTTGATCTGTATGGGTCGGTTTCCTATATACTTGAGTTTCCAGTTTTCCTGAGTCAGTTCTAGTGATCAATATATCCAAGAATGCTAGTTGGTTGTTTGACTCTTGTTCCATTGTGAATTTGATGTCATTGAAAACGTTGTTGATCAGTTTGTATGTGTTTTCCAGTTCATTCTTTTTGACGACGTCAAAAAGAATGAACTGGAAAACACATACAAACTGATCAACAACGTTTTCAATGACATCAAATTCACAATGGAACAAGAGTCAAACAACCAACTAGCATTCTTGGATATATTGATCACTAGAACTGACTCAGGAAAACTGGAAACTCAAGTATATAGGAAACCGACCCATACAGATCAAATTCTCAACTACAACAGCAACAACCCAAGAGCTCACAAAATCAACTGCGTACACACATTGTTCAAGAGGGCGAGGACACACTGCAGCACATTGGCAGCACGAAAAAACGAAGAGAAACACCTGAAGGACATATTTCAAAAGAACGGCTACCCAATCAACTTCATCAAAAAGCACCAACGGCACACAGCATCAGAACCCAAGTCAACCACAAAAATCAACAAAAGGATCACCCTACCGTACATAAAAGGAATATCAGAAACCGCAACGAGACTGCTGAAAAACTTCGGGATAGGTGTGGCACACAAACCAACAAAATCACTACAATCAATCCTATGCAAACCAAAGGATGAAATAACAAAGGAAAACAAATCAAACATCATCTACAAAATAAATTGTACCAACTGCGACAAACACTACATCGGGCAAAGCGGACGCCCCCTCCATCTACGCTTACATGAACATCAATTAGCAGTCAAACGCCATGATATCTCTTCACTTATATCAATACACGTGGATAACTACGGACACTCATTCGATTGGGAAAATGTAGAAATCTTAGACAGAGGAAACTCCAAAAATACCAGAGAATTTTTAGAAGCCTGGCACTCAGGTCAATCAGCAATCAACAAACATATTGAAATCAATCCAATTTATCAACCAATCAGAAAAATCAAGCATAAATATAGGAACGAAAATCAAACCAATGGAAGACACAACCAAAACAAAGAAGTAAACAATGATAAATTTAAGGTCAACAAGAACCAATCAACATCGAGGTGCACAGAACAAGCTGTGAAACACATATGGAGAAATTCTAACACTTCACTTCTATTTGAAGTTTGTGCTGATGATGTCGTTCAGAAGAACGATGAAAGCTCCACGATCAAACCATCCAGCTCAGAGAACAAAACTCCACCAAAAACAAGGAAAGATTTTGGAATTAGAACTAAATATCTAATATTATCCATATTTTTGATTGAGATCATGAACCGAATGATGTTAGACCACCATTGAAAACCTGGAAGCACTGGACAACCGTTTCGTCCTATTGTGGGACTCCTCAGCAGCACGCATCCACGATCCCTCTCGCGGGATTCGAACTCACAGCTCTCAGTCTCGCGCGCGAACGCTCAACCTACTGGACCACTGAACCGGCATCCAATGGTGTTAATGTCTAACGTCAACCAATCAATATTTATTGTATACTAAAATCATCTGGGTAAACTCTACCAACAAGTGAGCACTTCGCATTTGTTTTTGTCCGTAGTAAGAAGAGAATATGTGGCTTAGTAGTTTGTTATGTTGTCAGTAAATGTAGTTAAAGGAAATGATATTGTAAATCGTATATATGCGTCTAGTTATTGAATAATTTATATCAATTACTACCTACTGAAAGATATTCAATTTTGCCGATTGAACAGGTAAGTAAAGCACAAACAAGGCGTCGTATTTTCGATAGTTTTTAAAACAGTGAGAGGAGGGTTCAGTGGTTTTATCTGTTGTGTATTATTTTTGTGTTGTCAATAAGGGCTGATCCGCATTCTTAATTTTGTTCTTTATATTAAGTTGTATCAGTAATTGCTCATTTATACAGGGAGAAGTAACCAAGTATGTCTTTAATCATAATAAATAGCCATACGACGAGCAATGTCAATATTTTAACGAAACACGTCTGAAAAAACACATTATATTTAGTCGCTAATACACACATGATTAATAAAATGAATAAGCGATAATGAATTTTTCAGTTTAGACCTTGTAATTACCACAAATCTGATGTCAGCTGGAAAAATCACTCAGTCTTCCTTGGCTTCCAATAACAAACTTTTGATGAAAAACTACTTTGAAATTATGAGAAATAAATGTAAAGTCATATTAAAAATAAGGATGATTTTGCAAAAAGTTTATCCTGTGTTGAATAAAACTAGTTGCAGAAGTAGTGTAGTGAACAGAACACCTATGGGGACAATCGAATGTACTAAACACAAAATTACAGGATATGTTAATAAAATCTGACTATCATAGAGTAAAAGCTTAATTTGAAAAATGTCCACCAATTATCTCAAAATTACTCAGACTTCATTGTTCTTGTATTTTCATACAAATTGCATTCTGTTTCCATTCTTTACTGTTCGATCCTCTTGTGTCTCTGCTGCCATACCTTCTGTTTACGACTAACATCATATACTACTTATGTCAATATAAGTAGCACACACCACAGTAGTATAAATACACAACCTATACAGTTCTACAAATACGTTATATTTTTTCCTAATCATTTTCAATATCAGGTCTATCATTGAAGTGCTACACATGCAGTTTCTGTTCAATACCATTTGATCCAAACTCACCACTAGTTACTGAACATGATGATTGTACATGGTGTGCAGTAAGTTTAAAGAATAAACTGTACTCAAGTATTTTTTTGTTATTATTCATTTACTTATTGGATTTGACTAAGCAAATTTCCATCAATCAATTCGAACAATCTAGGAAGACCTAAAATTTGATCTAATGCTACATCAATTCATTTGTAGGATTATTAGCTAGAAATTTTGTTTTATCCAACGTACGGTTATTAGATTCAGATTAATAATTAACAAAAAAGTTGTGTGTTTGTGTGGTATTTGAATGAACTAATGATACCTTTGTACTTGTTGAATGCTTGATTTAGAATTATAAATACAGTACATTCGTTTGTGGTTATCTAGTACTTCTTGATCCGATTACTTTATTTCTGGGATTCTTAGTTTATACTATAACTCAAATACTTCTGATTATCACAGTTTGTAATATACATTTAAGGTTTAAAAATTATACAACTAGAACTTTTTTAGTACAATGCCATCTTCATTTTTATAATGTATGTACATAAATTATACTGATCAATCCAAATAGGGGTAGTTTTCTATTTGACTAATAGGAAAACTTGAATGTTTTTGGACAGGAGTATTCTCTTTGGTTGTTTTATTCATCTGATATATTTTCATTGTATTCATTTGCTTTTTATTACAGAAGATTACAATAAAAGGTATACCCTTTCCACATAGACTCTGTTCAGCTGATTGTGGATTTAATTACTGGAAAAGAAATTTTACTTCCTTTAGTTATGACTGTTGCCAAACAGACTTATGTAATAAAAGCATACAGATTCGGGTAACACATAAATTTCTACTTAGTCTTGTCTTAATTTTTATTTGTTATATTATTAATAAGAAAAACTGAAACAATATCAAAATTCACTTATTACTACATACACACTTTGTTGTTTATTTGCACTTTAACTTACCACTCAAATGTATTTCATTTAACTTCATGTTGTAATAATAATCATCTCTTTTTAAAAAAAAGTTAATTTTGATTTCCAAATTTCCAAATTTGTAGTATCATATGCATATCACACTTAGAATGTAGATGCTTAATGAACTTACGTTAGTTAGACATCGTTTTATATTGGATGAAATTGATTAGTTTCTTAGAATTTATAGTTATCAGTAGGTATTCATGTATTTATGCATTAGAATACTTAAAAACATTGAGAATATTCATTTACTATAAAACTATCTCGTAATGAAGGAATGAAAGTGATTGATTCAAGCCAATTTTTTAGACGTATATATTCTACTGCAGCCTTTTATTACTTACTTACGCCTGTTACTTCTCGTAGAGGAGCATAGACCGCCAGCCCACCAGCACTCTCGATTCAACTCTGTCCTGGGCAAACGTTTCCAGCTCTTTCCAGTTGTTATTCATCCTTTTCATATCTGCCTCGATTTTCCGAAGTAATATGTTCTTTGGCCTTCTTCTTTCCCGCCTCCCTTCAGGATTTCAAGTTAGGGTTTGTCTGGTGATGCAGTTTGACGATTTTCGTAATGTATGTTCTATCCACTTCCAACGTCTATTCCTAATTTAATCTTCAGCTGGGAGTTGGTTTGGTCTCTTTCACAAAAGGTTGTTATTTATGCTATCCGGCCAACGGATGTTGAGTATCTTGCGTAGACAGCTATTTATAAATACTTGTACCTTCTTGATGATGGTTGTAGTAGTTGTTTAAGTTTAAGCCTCGTACAGTAGAATTGTCTTGACGTTCGTATTGAAGATTCTCACTAGGATATTGGTTTTCATGTGTTTTGAGTTCCATAAGTTCTTCGATTGTAGGAATGCGGCCATACTTTGCCCCACACCTTTTATGCTTAATTTTAATCCTTAATTTTACGTATTATAGAAAAATCGGCCAAAAATTATTGAAAAAAAAGTCTTATTATTTACTTAAAATGATAGAATGAAACAGTACTTACATGATATCACATTCATCCAGTTTTAGACAATGTGGACAAAATTTCATTTTGTTTCCTTTGTACTATTTCAATTTGTATTAGGTTAATTCGGTTACTTATTTATCCTGAAGAAATGGCTTACATTAAGTCACGAAACTTCAGAAATATAATTTTCTATCGATTGAAATATAACACAAAGTAGATATATATTAGTATACTTATGTAGTTGAAGCGAATAATATTCATAATCTGAAACGTTGAAATTATTACCAAGTTCTTTAACGATTATCGTGATAGATGTCTATTGTGTAGTATATATATGCATATATTCTGAAAATAAGTGTACAATGAACACTAGTTCATAGGTACGATCAGGTTGATAAAGGAAAAGAATGCAAAATGTATAAAATAAGGATTAGTTATTTGGAATATGTAATTCACAAATTGTTTTGGTTGAATATTTGTCAAGAAGATTGCGATAACGTGAAGTTGAAAAGGTGAGCCTAAGGTATCTAGTTTTTTTATGGGTAATCGTTATTTTTCTTCTTTTACGGTATAAAGTCAACAACATTTTTGTTATTCATAATTCTGCGATAACTTTTTCTGTTGTCTGATTGATTGTTATTGCTCATAGTTTGGTGACTTTGTTGTATACTCCAACATCACTGTAAATAAATGAAATTGCTTCATTTCAATTTTTCGCTTCCGTTCAAAATAAAAAGCTATCCTGAGAGTACCATTTTCTCTACTTCAAATTAGTGTGTGGATTATAAACATTAATACCATAGGACCCGTTCGCATTAAAATATTCTTGATCGTTCGTAAATAACAGCTACCTTAGCCTCTAATTTAAATATAATCTTAAACATTTACTGAGTTTTGATGGGAGTATATAATGGAGGATAAATCAATAATCATAAGTTAAGGCATGTTAAAGAAAATTGTTATCAGATCAAATACGGAAGTAGTCATGTGGCTCATAAACAGTTATCTTTAATAAGCAGTATAAAAAGAAAATAAATACTCTAAGAATTCAGCAGCTAAAACGTCATAAGCGTTGTGGTGCATAGGACTCAGAAGTTATGTAACAGAATTTTCTTCGTTGCATTATGGGATTGCTGTATGTTTGCATAATTTGGCTAATATTACACTTCTGTTAACATCTTGAATTAATGTCTGAAGTGGAATGAAATGTACGGTAAAATTAAACAGAACGATTTAATACTACTCTAAACGCATTTGACATTTTAGCAAAGGAAATATCACTTGTCATTAAATATCTAATAAAAATAAGCTAAACTAACGATGATTTATCAATACTTCAAAAAGACAAAAAGGTATATTATATTTAGAACTGGTTGATCACTGCGTGGTGATCATTGTCATGTATGTCAGGTTCATACTAGTACATATCGAATCCTATATTATATATTGTGACTACAGATTCTAAAGCTATCATAAATTTTTGCGGTTTTGTTGATACACCATAATTCGGGAAAAGAAGCCTAACAATTGTATTAAAACAAGGTTTCAAAATTATCAATTTCTATAAATCATTTGGTATAAAACAATGAAAAAATTCTATCCACTTTAACCATGCATGCATTCACATAGAGTGATAAGGAAGTTGAAAAAGTCTGAATACTATAAAAGTTTGGTTGAAAAAGAAGCTTGAATTCATATTTTTAGTAGACGAAACATAGAAGTATTACAAATACATTCTCCCTTTTTAGACGTATTACTAGTTTAAGATTTATAAATTTAAAGGTGGTCTGACTATTTACTGATCATCAAAACAAATTTCCGATGATTTCCAATTAATATGATGCTGAATAGTTTGATTAAAATTAATCAGAGGTATTCTGATTGTTAATTAGTATATTTCATTAAGTTACCATTAAACAAACTGATAGTACATACAGCGTAACGTATTATTTTAACAGTTTAGGAGTTGTGGAGATTGTTAAGTTTTTGATTAAGATCATGAGTTAGTTGAAGCTAGACGACTATGGAAAACCAGAATGCACTGAACGGCCGTTTCGTCCTAGTATGGGACTCCTCAACAGTGCGCATCCACAATCCCGCACCTTGCGAGATTCGTTTACTCCAGAGTACTGCCGTACTCAAAAGTTCTGTGGGAGTATATAATGATGTTGACAATGAATTCAATGGGCTTGATTTTTGTATAAGTTGTATATTTTAATTGTATCCTTTTAATATTTTTTTGAATTTGACCCTTTCAGATACTTAATATTCTGAACTGTATTTTACCGGATTTAACATTCTAATGTTATTATTCAACGTAAACTACTATACTGTAAATTAACAAGATTTTTAGATATTTTATTGTTGATTAGGCACTTTACAAACTAACTTTACATTTACACGTTTCTTCCATTTTACCTTCATCTATACTATATGTAGCATGTAATATGGTTACAGTTTACAATTTAATTAGTTAAAACTGTACTCATCCTGTATTCATATTTGAAGTAATCATGTGATAATAGAGAACAATCTAAAACGCGTAGGCTATATGGCATTTTTTAAAATAAAAGTATTTCCATCTCAAATCCTTCCAAATTTCATTACTATTTGTTCTTTCTAAACTGAGTAGTAAGTGAATATATAAACAAATATTTCGCTAATTGATCCGAATCGATCCAACATTATTACTGTTTAATTAGGCATTCGAAGTTGACAGTTAGTAATTATTTTTTTCTAAAATTCAGATTTTGGTGATATTTGGTTAGTTATTTGTACAAATGTGATTTATCTTAATTGATGTCTAAATCTTTCTCATGTGACTGAACTACGAAAAACAATAAATGAATAAATAATATTTATCAATCAGAATTTTCTTCATGTAACTGATTTTTTTCTGGTGAGCGATTTTTTTACCGAGTTAGTTTTTTAGGGGATGGGGTCGCTAACCCCATGCCCTACACTCCTCCTTTAGCTGGGCTCGGGACTAGCAATATCCCTAGACGAGCTAAAGGCTGAGTTTGCATCATCGATAAACGAAAAGGATCTGATTCAGATGTAAAGGCGAGGATTGGCAAAGTAAGGACAGCATTCCTACAATTGAAGCACATATGGGCATATGTGAATTCAAATGTGACTAATATAGGCAATGTGTATTCAATTATTTTACAAACAAATTTATTTCCGATAACGTGAAATTCTTCCATCATTCTCAAAAGGAAAGCCAGTGGTTTTGAAATGTGGATTGACTGATATGTTCACACCCATTTTATTTGTTATAATTTCTTAGATGTTCGTTAAATTAGCAGAGAATTCTTTTGAATCTTTACTTGAAAATAACAATATATTGCCAATTACAAACATTCTAATTGTTTTTGCATTCATGAGCCAGTGAAGAGGAAGAAAGTTAGATAATACATTTTGATTCCTTGAACATTTCTACTCACTAGAAAATCGCACAAATTTGATGTAATTTAAATGAGTTTAGATCACCAGTGCAGAAATTAAAGACTAAGCTACTATATAACATAATTCCCATTCTCTTGAGAAGCATCTGTTTTTATGCGTTTTGAAGACTGTGATTTCACATATATGAGCTTCTGACGTATCGTGTTTAATATTTATGTTGAAACATTTATCTCATTGACCATATAATAAACCTGATTGATATAATTTGATAAACACTATAAGCTTAACATTAGGACAGTGGTTATCACATCGTGATGGATTGATGAAATTTTTAAATCAACCTGGTAAAGTGCTCACCTATCTTAATCTTGCTATTTGCCTAAAAAAGGATTTCTTACATGTCAGTTAACCTAATAATAGTGGAAATCACACAATGTTTATATGAGTGAGCTCTAAAGTAACCGGATTAAACGTAGTTCTCGTCTGAATAACAGGACTTGGTGTGATAATGTATTTTTATGTTAAAATAAGCGGTCGCATCTTTTCACCACGATCTATATGATAGTTATTCATTTCGAAATATTTTTGGTCATGTTGATTTGCTTTTTCTGTGTTGTTGAGAAATGCAGTAACTAGGATCAAGGAAACTTTATGTTATGTAATTGTATTTTATATTAATCCATGACATGGATAATTTTAAAAGAATAATTCAGATTCAATATGTGGTACCAACATTGGTGGCGGTGGATGATGGTTGTTCAATGTAGCCAGCTAACCAAAGTTGAAAATCGAATTTATTAAATCGTGACCAGTCACATGACCTGAAGGTCTTTATCTTAATTCCAGACCAGTTAGTTGTTTCTCATCTTTGAGGGATTCTGTATTCAAATGAAATAGCTGTTCAGAACCTACTAATCAGATAGAATCAAATAAGTAAGTGATATTCCTTAAGAACTAACAATATTTATAAAACCTTGGGAAATTAAAGAGGACAATTTGACACAAAATGGTTCTAAGAACACGTTTGGTACCAGTCTAAATGATATGTAGATTATGAAATATATATGCGTTAGTCATTCAGCTTGGGCAAAGGTTACTATTAAATTTACGATTTCTTTCCTAATATTGATTTCTACTTTGAACTTACTGTGCATAGACTACTTGTAATAATGTAGTGTCCAGCTTATATCTTAGTTCTCTATTTTGATCTTGAATGATGTGACCTAGAATGTGTATAGCGTACATAGTCTAATTGTGGAAAGATTTCGGTCACTAACCAAATTACTGTAATATAGTAGTATACCGTCGCAAACAGGAAGTACTTTTGTCTACCCAGTAAATCAATAAACTTACAAAGCGAATCATATACGTCGAATTGCAACTACGGATGACTTAGTACTTGAAATATTTTGGATATTGCTGAGGCATACTTTTCGTTAGAGCAGCAACCAGTTATGGTTCGGAATCCTTGGTAAAAAGCAATTTAAATATGACCGAGATAGAATTCAAGGCCTTAGGTTTTTCAATATCTAACTAGGAAAATTTAAGAAAGTAGATTAACCATGCTCTTCATTCAGCAGAAATCTTAAAAGGAAGTGAAAATGGTCGTTTTGAAATTAAAACGTATGGTGGTATGTTTTTTAACTTTTGGATATTTGATCGTTTCATCATGGGGTTTGATGAATCCATCAACAATAATATCATGATGATGTGGACCACGTTTAAAATGCATTAATTTTTTGGAGGTGAATTACTGATATTAATATAAGAGAAAGGGAGAGAGAGAGTTATTAATGATAACTTTTGTCATTCCAACACTTCAGTTTCTTCACACTATATATCACCTCAGTTATAAGGATTAATGACAAAATATTACTATTCATACATTTGTTCCCTTTGTAATAAACAACTAATCATATAAAATTGGTTATGAAAACATTTTATCTCACACAATTTGTTAAGTGGTAAACGATATATATCATTAGTGGCTTGAACATAACTTCTCTATCTTGATTAACTATTCTATTTTAAACTTCAAGAGGGTTATGTGAGATTATATTTATTACAGCTGCAGATCAGTCTTAAAGAATCTGTCATTCGCGTGATGTTCATATCACTGATGTCGAGTTTTCATGGGTGAGATTGGATAGTATGCTTAAAGTCAAAGTGTTAGAATGTTGTGGGGTATTTACACTAAAACAGTGTATTCGAAGTCGCGTATGATCTCGATATATTACTGGTAGAATATACATTTGCAATACTTATTGTTAGACACTTAGTCAGTCGAGCTAACTGTATGCTCATCACAAAGCCTAAGATTCACAATACCGATGCCATATGGCATCGTATGACCTACTGAGGTATCTCAAACGTTTGTCGAAAAATTTTCCCGAGTTCATTGATAAATATGATATAACAATTTATGTCTCATTAACAATTGCAGACAATGACAGATGAAATAATGTGAGCCAGTATGTTAGCATTTTATGGCCTGTGTACAATTATACATTTGGCGGTTGACTTTTTATATTAGAAAGAGTACTATTTTGATTAACTTCGTTCGTCAAAGAAACGCATATATATTTCAATTTTATGTATTTAGTAATATAAAATTATATTTAAAGGTGAACATACTGTAATGAGAAAATGTGCACCTGAATGTAACATTGAATACTGGGGCAAACAATATGGCGCTCTTTCATACTGTTGCTATCAACCTTGTAGAGAGTCTAAAAACTCATCAAATACCAAATATGATTTTGATAACATTCATTAGTTTCTTCACTAATAAGAAAAGGTGAAAAGTAACAAATTACACAATTTCTTCAAACCAAACCCTTTACAAGCTTGTCTACAAATTCTGTTCTATATACATAAATATACACATATATCCTGCAATTCATTAACATTCTTATATTTCATTCAACTTGCTTTTGAGAAAAAGAATACATTTATTATCTCTATTCGAAACTAAGAAATCATATTTTTATATCTAACTATCTACCTAACAAATCTTATGGTTATAAACAAAGATGGATAGTGGCTAGCAGTGGAATCCAGGACATGCATTTCGTCCTATTTTGGACTCGTCAACTGGGTGTACCTGCATCTCAGAGTTGATGTTCACTCTGGGACTCGAACCCAGTGCCATTTGCTTCAAACGCCATCGCGTTATCCACTTAGCTACTGAATCTTGATAGTCACTTGCTTGTGCAATGGGGTGAAGCTTAAATTCACTTGGTATTGTTTGCTTGAATCTTCCTTTTGATGTTTTGAACTGCAATCGATCAGTCTTTAATTGGCATATATGCATTCTGTGCGTATTGCCTTATTTAAATACCAAGTGAATCTTATATTTAGCTTCTTCCGTTCCACATTATATTAATATTAAGTAAATAATTTATGACTTAGAAATTCTACATAGTATACGTGGGGAAAATATACTGAATTAGTCTACATAGGTTACATTTTCATCTCTAAGTACAATAAAGTTGCTCTTCACTGTCGAAGTTGATCGTTTAATAGCACCAGCATTGATGTATTTGATAATAGATTTGTCTAAAACACGAAGATCATTCAGTAGTGAATTGAGACCTGTGGGACTTCATGACTTTGTAGTTGAAAATCTGAAAATATTTGAGTAAATTTCACACTTAATGTTGATTATTACTTATAGTTTGTTAACCTCGTGACAGGCATAAATCTATCAGTGTGAAAAAATTTTTAGGACAGTATCAGTTAGGTTAATTGTCAGATCTGATGAACAAACTTCACTTTATTCATTAGGTAATACGTTTTTTGTTTAGTAGTTAAGACAAAAATTCTTCAGAATTATGGTGAACTTGAGAGGTGCGTTAAGCAGTTAAAAGATTACGACAAAACGTTACATAATTAACACTTTCGAAGAAATTATTATTCCGATAAGTTCAAATGATGTTCATTAAATACAACAAAAATATCTTTTTTTCAGGAAATTAATACTGCACTACTATTTAAGTTTTAGTAGATCAAAGCTACTTTGCTTTAGTTGTTTGAATATCGGATGCTTAAAATACTTTACAGAGGATATATCTATGGATGAGTTATCTGTTAGAATAGAAATGTTGAAACGATGTATTCAAACACTAGATGTTTCATTGCATCAAATAGTTTGTACTCAGAGTTTATTAAGACATTTAGGTTTCCAAGTTATTATTGTTTATGCTCACAAAATTCATACTAGATAGTGAATTTGTTTTACTACATCAAGATTCTTGTATTTGTTGCAAATTTTTGAAGTAAATAGAAAAAAGATTAGAAATATTCAAAATATCCGCGAATCGCAATAAGGATTCTGTTATAACGGAATATTTAAAATAGAGATTGAAATAAAATATAATACAATGAATACAATAAATGAAATACGTTTGCATTTGTTGCTACAGATAGAACAACAACTATGATATAAAAAAGAATTAATGAATACGACACAGCATTATACAGAGAGAATAATGAACTGTCCCTTTGTATTTACGATGTAATCAGTAATTGAATTCACTAGTAGATTTACATGAATTACAAAAATTAAAAAGGGGAAATATATTTAAATTATTATTACTATTAATGGCTTTATTCAATATTATATTTTGGTACAATATAGAATTTTCAGCACAGGGTATTTCAACAAGTTTCTAATACAAAAAACAGAAACAAAGACAAAAAAGGAAAAAAAAGTTTAAAAATATCTGAAAAACTGTACAACTTTTCAAATTAGAGACATGTTACGAATGCAGGTTATTGATTAGGTTAACTCTAACAACCTGTTCGTCACAGAGTATATTTGCTAGGTAAGGTATTATAGAACTTTTATACTTTTGCTTGCGTGCATGGATTTTAATGTAATTACGTGTCGTTCTACCAGAAGATATACAATAAGCATTTATTTTATGGTAGTTACATTTCATTAACATGTCCTGTAATTTTGTGTTAAATACATCGTTTGTCCCCACTGGTGTTCTTGTTCACTACAGTAGACTTAGTTTTCTAGTACATATAATGATCAATTGGTCCTTTATACTTTTAATTTTTTACATATCCAACCAAAAAGTAGTTGATATCCACAATGTTTCATTTATTTACAGTACATATATTTTGTTTAGATTAAATCTCATTGATTCAGTCTACCCTACGTTTTGTAGATATTTTCATGCTTTTACTCTTTTGTTAATATTCAGTGCTATAAAAACGTCATAGATAGGTGCATCATACATGAAGAATGCATATTCTTTCTTTATATATGGATAAACATGCATGTAAAGTATATTTGTGATTGGAAACTTCTACGACTATATATTTTTATGGGATGTGTAAACTTGTCTATGATTGGATGTAACGTATACTAGCAAATGCGCCCATTTATGGCTATGTGTGTATCACTGTAATTCACGTATCCTATATATGTACATTTAAATCTATACATGTACTGCATACTTGGGAGAATATTCCACGTTCATCAGCGCTTTTTATTTGTATATAAATTTCTGAATATTATAGGAAAATGAGGCCGTACTGGGGATAAACTGAAGAGTTATTTGATCAAGAAGCTTTAATTCATAGTAGACAATTCAAACCATGTTGTACAATGCTACGCAAGTTAAATATGAATGGAAAATTAACTCAGTTAATCAGATTTATTTCAGAAATATTCATATATTGTTTCTAGTCATTGCATGTAGATCAGGTTTACATGCATTGCTGATGATGTAAGATCAAAGGCTGAACAGCCATTTGTTTTCATGATTGCGTGAGGAAATTCGTTGAAAATGTTTTTAATCTTGTACACTTGTTGTGGATTAGCTTTAAGATAATTCCTTAAGCATCATATATCAATGGCCCTGATAACTGTTCTTGAAGAAATCACAACGATATATGAATTCAGAAGGTAACATGAAGCGCCGACCACAGTTTAATATCGAATAGCAAAGATCGATAATTAATAATATTCAAGCACATACATATATGTGGGAAAGCGATTCGAAGTGGAGAATGTAGCTAAAAAATAAAAAAACGAAGTGAGGCGGAAGAGGTGAGTGAGACAACTCGTTTTGATAATGTGAGACTCAATATTTACAATCAGAAAAAATAAGCTACCGATACGAAATGAATAAGATAAACAATACACACACATATAAATACAGTTAAGGCTATTAAGCAAACAACTGACAAGGTTGAAATGTGACTCAAGAAGAATGAATAAACTAGTCTGTGCATAAGCTAGAATAACCTACGTGGGCTTGTCATGGTACTAGACTCTACACACTAACCAATTAAAAACATGTCGTGTACTTATAATAAAAAATATTACTATCATCCAGTGTTGAGTTTTGTCGGAAAAAAATGTTTGTTAAAAGCTATTCCAAGGTTATTCTTATTATCAATGAAAGCATGCAAACATGAAATTTATTCATGATTAAACAACGCATTACTTTCCATGAATGTATTTCAAATACTACAATAGAATGGCGTTACTAGCTTATATATTTTTCAAGAATGAACAATCATGGACAATTTTGGATTACATCAAAAGACTACTTATGTATTTCATGTTCACTTTGTAAATCAGAAACATAAAACTTTCATTTAATCAGAGTTTTTTTCTTTGGCTAAATTGACTTACCATTGAGAACAACTTCTACGTAATTCATGTCACGTTTTCCGAGGAAGTATATTACTAAACATATAGAAAGGATTAAAGAAAATAAACAACACTTATTGGTGTAATTTGATGTACTCTTTCCCGTCTGTTAAGTAAAATGGGTAAAATAGAACTTGACATGCCACACATAAATTTAACATAATTGGATGAACACAAAATGTTACTTACTTACTTACGCCTGTTACACCATGTGGAGTAGCACAGACCACCAACCAACATTCTCCATCAAAATCTATCATGAGCGATCCTTTCCAGTTTTTTCCAGTTTCTGTTAATACTTTTCATGTCTGCTTCCAATTTCCAGTACACTGTGTTTTTCAGTCTTCCCCTTTACCTTTCGCCTTCAGGATTACAAGTTCAGGCTTGCTTCGTGATGCAGCTTGAATATTTCCGCAACCTATGTCCAACATCTTTTTATAATATCCTCTCAAGCTGGAAATCAATGTGTTCTCTCCCACACAGGGCTGTTGCTGATGGTATCCGGTCAACGGACATTGAGTATCATGCATAGACAAATGTTTAGAAATAGGTATATATGTTTGATGATTGATTTGGTAGTTGTACAAGTTTCAGCTCCATACAATAGAACTGTCTTGATGTTCGTATTGAAGATTCTCACTTTGATATTGATTGGTAGTTGTTTTGAGTTCCATATATTCTTCAATTGTAGGAATGCGGCCCTTATTTTGCTAATTTTTGCCTTTACATCTGCATCAGATCCTCCACGTCCATCGACGATGCCAACCAGATAAGTGAAACTTTCCACTTGGTCCGGAATTTCTCCATCAAATGTGATTTGTTTGGTGTTTTCCGTATTGCATTTGAGGATTTTACGTTTCCATTGTGTATGTCTTGGCCTACCGATGCAAAGGCTTCTGCATTTGTTGGTGTGTATCGGATAGAAGAGTCAGGTCATCTGCAAAGTCCAAATCGTTTAGTTGATTCCGAGCTGTCCATTGTATTCCACTTCTCCCCTCAGACGTCGGGGTCTTCGTAAACCAATTGACCACCAGAGGAAAGAGAAAGGATGAGAGTTATCGTCCTTAGATGGTGGTTGTAGTTATTCAACAGGAAACCATGATATTTGGCACTCGTCAGCAAATTGTACTTTTAATCTTAAGGGAACCGTTCATCTAATATCAACATAGTGCATACAATGTCGAGTCACCTAGACTAGTGGACACATCGCAAATTGGTCAATAGCATTCGATCCGCACTAAGAAGGACTTGACACACATGACAGTGATCACCACCCAGTGATCAATCAATTGTGAGTTATCTTTCTTGTCTGACTTCGGTCCTCACCTGGAATGAGTTTGTCATCTGCCCTCTAAGCAATTTCGATTGTAGTCCGTTGTATGAATTCCATATGATATTGATGATCTTCTTAGGTACTCACCTCATAATATCGAAGAAGGTTTCATAATGCTCTTCTATCCACACTGCCATATGCTTTCTCATGGTCAAGGAAGTTGATGTCCGGTTCTATTCAACTGATTGTTCAACGATGATTTGTAGTGTAAAGATTTGGTCTCTACTCAATTGAGTCAATTGATCTCGATTTTTGGTATCCACCGAATCTTCCATCCAGTTCAGCAACACTGTTGAAAACCTTTCCTGATACTGACTGCAGTGTGATGTCTCTGTAGCTGAGTTCTCACATTTGCTCTGATATCATTTATTTGGTATCTTCATAAGGTATCCTTCTTTCCAGTCCATCGGTACTTGTTCCTCTTCTCATTTCAAAATTTTAGCTACACAAAATCCCTGTATGGTAAAACACTGGAAAAAAATTAACTAATTTGATGAGTTTTTCAAACCTTTGTGAACTTATAAGTTATCATTGTTTGAATTATATTAACAATATATGTCTAGTGAATATGTCTCAATACAAATGATAAACACCAATAGATTATTTTGGGGTTGTGTTTTATAATTGGCCAGTCATTGAGATCTACGTTGGGGTTTAATGATAAAATAAAGGTCCCATAAAATTTTGTTTAAAACATATTTAAAAACTTCCATTGGATACTGCTTTCATTGCTACTACCATGAATTATACTACACAGATTTTACTGTTGATCTTGTTGATTGTACTTAACTTAGATTACAGTAAGATAACTTGTTAATATTTCATTTCATTATATGATTCATCTTTCCATTTAATTCTGCTTAATTTACTCTAATATTTCAATAATTCATCAGGTTATTTTCAACCAACAGCCAGTCTAATGGAAAGTAGTGAACTTCAGTAGTACTGTAATAAATAATCTGAATATCTTGAGGGTTTTAATAAAAACTAAAATATGTACTAAGTAGCTTATAGTTCTTGTCTATCTAGTTGCTGGGAAAACGTCAAAGTTTAAAAATGTTGCAGTATTCGTTTGCTCTAACACTTCAGAAGTTTGTTAAATAAATAAATATTCAGGGGGAACGATCTCTGGAGAAAAACTCGATAGTCATTTGTTGTCAAACAACGACAACCATGATTTACTGGTAATCATATTTCAAATTATTGAGTAAAGTTACTAAGAAAGAAAGTGAAATGTTGATAGTATTGTTTGATTCCCTGTACCTTTAAAATCACTTAAAATGAATAACAAATTTCATTTTGATTCAAATGAGTTTAGACTATGAGAATAAACAGAATGTTCAAGTAGTTAGATAAAATGTTTGGGAATATTCAATCCCTTTGTAGATCCATAATTTCCTACATAATATTGCGGAAGACGTATTGTGAATAGTTTCGCCGATTATTATTCATTTGTAATAGAACAAGTAAACATTATTCCAGTTCTGCTTTGTATCAATAAAACTATCAAAATATTACATGGGTTGTAGATAATAGAATATTTGAAACATGGAGACACGAATAAATTAGGTTTTTTAAAAGGAATGCGAGATATAACATCTTTTCTGTTTGAGAAACCAGCTTAAAATCTATGAGATAAGGTTACACTGCCAGGATACACAAATTAGCTGTTCTTGCATAAAACTGAGAAGGAATTCGATTGAATTTTTCTCTCAATGTATATAACATCTAAGCTACATTATAGATATTAGTTACTAGTTATGCATTAAATATGATGTTATTTTCATCGTGAACTTGTCTATCATTGGAAAGACCTTAAATTCCCATGAAATAAAAATAACCTTGGTAATTGATTGTCTCATAAGAATTTTCAATATCTAATTCTAATTTAAATAAATGAATTTAGTGAGAATCAAGGAGCCATTTATTTGTTAAGATCAGAAGAAAAAATTAACCAAATGAGATTTTTAAACTAAGACTATAAGACAAATCCCCTTTGAGTAGCCCATAAAAATGTACTACATAAAAACTCCTCAATGGTCATATTTTATTTTCTATCCTCCTCACAGCTACTCCTTAAGGTTGATTTGTTCATTATCATGTTTCATGCTTCTTCATAGATTGGAAAATCAGTGGAATAATTATATAGTACAAACTGAAGATCGTTCCCAAAGCATTCACATCAAGATATATCTAACTTGGCTATCAAAGGTAAATTAGTAGATAACATCGCCTGACGTCGATAAGATAAGCAAAGCGACTAGTCGTTAGTGGATCTAAATAGAATTCAGCTTAAAAATATAACTTTAATCCTTTTTATGTATCTCTTGAATTAAATTTATTTAACTAAAATTCAGTCTTTAACATCAGTGGATAGATACGAAGTAATTGCGATTTTAATTATTTGATAGAGATGCCTATTTAATTTTTGTAATCACTTCCTACTAGTATCTAATATAAACCATCATTAAGTTAACCTAGTTTAAATGATATACTTGAAAATATGTTAATATATGTTAACGATGGAACACTAAATCAAATAAACACTTTAAGTAGTCTGTATGCTAATTTCATATTGATAAACTTACTGATCATGTTGTATTTCGAAATATTCTCTTCACGCTTATAAATATGCCTATTTTAAGACAAATGTGTTTCTAGTTGAATGTATATTTTTTACTGTCCACGTGGATTGTGACTCATCACAGTCCATCAATTCCGGAAGAATTAGGATTACAAACAATCAATTATCAATAAAAATCTGATCCATTCATATTCTTAATAGATCCTTACTGGTAGGAACAGTAATAATTTCTACAAATCATCTAAATATCTTGATTAGTATCGATTGTCAGGATAATCTAAATAGAGGTACAATATTGAAATTGGTATTATTTTCATCTCTTTTGATTTCAGGTACGTCTTTGAGTTGCTACACTTGCGAAACTTGTCCAGTCCCATTTAACTCTTCATATCCACAGGTAAACAACCAAAGTGGATGTGCATGGTGTGCCGTAAGTGAAGTAAACAATTCATTTATTCAACTTAACTGAGAAAATACTGGGTTTTTTTAAATATTAGACTAATATCTCATCGTCAGTTAGTGTGATTGAATACATGCAGCAGATGTTTAGTAATGATTTCATCTCCATTGTGATAACGTAACTAACCACCTATTTCCTGAAGATTGAAATCTGACCCATTCTACTAAGTTCTGAGGAGCAATTAAATCATGTGAATAAGTATTTTTGGTAGTTCCCAGTTATTTTAAGCTAAATACATGGTATCATATTGTTAGGTTTCTACACATTATTAACAGTATTAACTGTCAAAGTTTCTGTAGTTAGATTTTAAGAAACCTGCATGTTTATTGTATAAAAGAGCTGAGTGGAAAAAATATTCTGATAACTGTATTGATAAGAGCTATTATGAATTTGATTCATGTATGTACACCGAAATAAATCAGCCTAGATGGAACGTTGAAAGCATCATGTCATAACTAAACTACGACACTGGTACGAGTGTTTCTTTTATCACTGGTGTTGAATTTTTTCATCAATAAGATTGGACAGTGCATTTAAATATTTGTAAGAAATTAATAGAAAACAACGAATATATGATAATTAGCAAAATGCTGTTTTATGACTGAACTCACTACAACAAAGGAGTCTACCCTCCATATTCTATACTCCTCATTAATATTTTATCAAAATATTTAGTTGAAATATTTATGAGTTAAAACTCAATTGTTTGGATTAACATTGTACTCATCAGGAAACCTGAGATTGGTGGTTTGAATGCTATATCAAGTTACAGAAGTAAACTAATAAGGCATTCTGAACTTTTCAGGGGTATTATAATAATAATTTAAAAACTGCATTAATACATCTTATCGTTCTGGATGTCAGTGAACAAATTAGACATGATATATACTAACATCTTTTATTTGTTGATTAATTATTTATGTGTTATGGTTAGTTGCTGAATTCTAGTAATACCACATGTTTAATATGTTTTTTTTAAAAAGAAAATTGTTTTTGTATAAACCTGCTTCAAGTTTCTTTACAGAATATCCAAAAGGACGGTAGGCGTACAAGATTAGAAATATGGTTCTTTATTGTGAACAGAATTCACATTTAAGACAAAGATAAGTAGGGTTTTATCTGTTAGTCCAATCGATTATATTCCCTTTCAATTATGAACTGAATCGACTAGCGATTGCACATAATGATGTAGACAAATCTTAACAATAAAATGTTTTATGATTGAAATATAACAACAAAATATACAATATCTTTGTAGTTTAGTGAACAATAACACGAGTAGGGACAATCGAATGTATTTGACACGAAATTACAGAGCATCTCAATAAAATCCGAGAACCATATAATAAATCGTTAATTTGCAAAATATCAATTCATCATATCAAACTTGACTGTTCCTGTTGTAAACATCAATCCATTGTCTCAGTTTTCATTGTTCATGCGTTTTCATACCAATTGCGTTCTGTTCTCATTCTAGCGAATATACTAAACATTTTTATTAATTCTGTATAATGTCCAAATAAAATTCTGAAATAAAAACAGATTTATGTGTTAATGTTATGTGTTTATATGAATAACTTTTCAGCTATTTTTATTAACTGATTTCTCTTATTGTCTATTATAGAAGATTACGGTTAAAAAGCGTCATTCTCCAATAAGACAATGTGTAGACAGATGTGACTATTTATATTTTTGGAAATCATACTCCAAATTCTCTTATTATTGTTGTAATACTGACTATTGTAATAAAAGTATACAGAGTTATGCAACTCATCAAATACTAATTATGATTGTTATTACACTTGTTTGTTTCTACATTAATAAAAAATAAATGAGAAAAAAACCACAAAACAACGAACCCTACAATTTGCCTAGATCAAATTCATTCATAACTTTATCTTCACTTTATATATTTATTTATATTTGTGTGCATGAATGCTATTTCATTATTTGTAGTTTAGATATCATATTTTAGTGTATTGAACCCTCTTTTGTATTGATGATAATACTTTAGAAATAATAAAAAAACACACTTCACTGCTTATCTTTGGATTCTTTCATCAAATAACTTAGTAACTAATTGGAGACACCATACAGTATACACTGAAGATATATGTGTTGAACTAGCTGATATAATTTAATTACCATATCAAAGCTTAGTAAAATTAGTCTTCACTGTTTAGATCGATTGTTCACTAGAATTATCATGTAAATACTGATCGAATTCTAACAAGCAAGTTTTAATATAACTTGAAATCGTGTACACTATATTGTATTGTTAGGTGGCTAGAAGTAGTCGTAAATAGACCAAGATTTTCTAACTTATCGACAATAGATTAATCTAAAAACGTTAAGCTTATTAAGCAAGAAATTGAGAACTATAAATCTACATAACTCTGTGCTTAAAAAGTGAATATGTTTAGAGTTGATTTTAAATATTAACATTTGAGATGGTGGAGAAGATTTGTAGCTCAGGTGGATGATTTTGATGGAGTTTTGTTCTCTGAGCTGGATGGTTTGGTCATGGAGTTTTCTATTTGATATTTGTGATGATGATGAACGATGAAAGCTCCACGAACAAACCATCCAACTCAGAGAACAAAACTCTATCAAAATATTAACATTAGCTGATTAAATAATACCTTCAATCTATTAACCATTTGACCTGTTACATTTCTTCTTTGTGCAGTGTTATGGTTATGGATGAATTTAACGAAAATAAATGAGCAAATGATTCAGTGATTCAAATTTAACTTATTGTTTAAATTTAAATGTTTTCTGTGTAACTCGAATGTGACACGATTGATAACTATCGTAAATTGCTGTATGAGAAATACAGGAGTAGTAAACAATAGGTCTATCTGAAGTAGAAGATTCTCAAGATGCTTCTAATAACAAAACAGTTCCTTAGCATAAGACACTAAATATTGATATTGTGTTTTGGATAAATCTTGAGACTTAAAAGTATCAAACTATTGATGTAGCCTCTAGATTCTTGCTTCTACTCTTTCCCCTGCTCAAAAATGTTTGAAAGTATTACTATCAAATATTATAAACAAATGAGGACATTTTTAGTCTCTGATATTTTGTATGTGCTAGTTACAAATAATTCACTATTTCTTGTTGCATCAAAAGTATAACAAACAAATGTTCCTAAGGTTTACTTTCATACTAAGTCATGAGAATCATGAATTTTATTTAAAGTTTAAACGCGCATATATTATTCAATCTAAAAATAAATTTAGATTGCATTTAACAATGCCTTATGTACTGATTAACAACCTTGGGTTACTCCTTGGCATTAGGATTATTACATAAGAATAAAACCAATGCAAATCTATTTCAAATTGAAAGAAATTCTAAGGTATGTTCTTAAAAGATTCCATTAGTTAGAATGTTAAATTTTTCAGTAGCTCATTAAATTTACTAACTATTCTTAGAAGAGAATACCTAACTGATAAATCTTCTGACTGAACTCTTGAATCTGTTTCTTAAGCTCTACTAATAACCCAAGGCAAAATCCACACGATAACGTCAAAACGGGAGAAAAGAAGCGAAGTTTGTAAAGAATGTTTTACTCCGAATTTAGTTTGCGTACGGAAAATTGAGAGTATATATAACATTTTACATGACTTCGGGTTTTTGGAACGTTCTGGAGCCCTACTAAACATAGTAGCACGATAAGTAATCAACCGATTAAAAATGTGACACATGACTCTTTACTTTCTCAATGTTTCTGAGAAACTTCTATTCAATGATGGTTAGATAAAGTGTTAACCAGTGTTTTAATTGCTTCTCTGAGCTCTTTTTTTCTAGGAATTCTCTTGGTCTTCTCAACACTAACTATACACTAGATTTAGCAATTATATAATTGGATATTGGCATTCATATTGACCGGAAATTATGTAGATCAGTCAAATAAGTTTTTACGTTTGATTCATAAATGCGAAATTTTAATAAGAAACGTGTAAAGACCATAATATATTAACTTGATACTTTCACTGACGTTCCCGTTTGTGTAAATTTCGGATTCTTATTCAGGTTAGGGTTTTTCTGGTTAGCTTTTTTTAGCGAGTTAGGTTTCTACGGGATGGAGCCGCTAACCTTATACCCAACCCTCATCCTTTACCCGGACTTAGGACCGGCGGTACATCTAGAAGAGCTACAGGCTGATTAATTTTAATGCAATGGGTTGATTATACCCATTTTATTAAAAAGGAACTTTATTATAATTGTTTAAAATTTTCCATTCTATTGAAACAAAAATATATGACCTTTACTTTAATTGTTAAAATACACTTTCTTATTCTATTATAATATGAACTAGGCATTAATTGTTTAAAAATTTCAATTCTGTTAAAACAAAAGTTTATTAAAAATAGTAATGATCATTAAACAGAGTTAAGATAAATACTTTTGAGTAATATATTGTATACAAAAGTTGTATTAAACAGTTTATATTGACTAAAAGTCACATTACAATTGTAATGGACTAAAAAGAATTACATAAAATAAAAATAAGAAAGCTTGTCAAAAATCATGTATAAAAAGATAATCAATAAAAGATATGGAAACAATGAAATGATGAATTACTTACAAGTAGTATTTATATAAATTTTTCTGTTTAGCGTTTTTCTAGCGAGTTAGTTTTCTACGGGAAGATAGTCAATATCATACAGAATTCATATGATGGATTACACTGCAAAATCGTGCATGGAGGACAGTTGACAAAGTCGTTCGAAATAAAGACCGGTGTCAGGTAATGTTGCTTACTCTCACCCTTTCTCTTTCTCCTGGTGATCTACTGGTTCATGAAGACGTCAACATCGGAAGGGAAACACGGGATACAATGGACATCGAGGATGCAGTTGGACGATCTAGACTTCGCAGATGATCTGGCCCTTCAATTCCCAAACGCAACAACAAATGCAGGAAAATAAGACCAGTGTAGCAGCAGCCTCAGCAGCAATAGGTCTCAATACATACAAAGCGAAAAGCAAGATCTTCCGATACAACACAGCATGCACCAATCCAGTCACAATTGATGAAGAAGATTTGGAAGATGTAAAAACCTTTACATATCTGGGCAGTATCATTGATGAACATGGTGGATCTAATGTAGATGTGAAGGTGCGGATTGGAAAAGCAAGAGCAGTATATCTACAATTGAAGAACATCTGGAACTCAAAACAACTGTCAACCAATACCAATTTCAGGATTTTCAATACAAATGTTAACACAGTTCTACTGTATGGAGCGGAAACCTGGAGGGCTATGAAAGCCATCACCCAGAAGATACAGGTGTTTATTAACAGTTGTCTACACAAAATACTTCAGATCCGTTGGCCAGACACTATTAGCAACAACCTACAGTCGGAGAGAAGAAACCAAATTTTATCGGAGGAAGAAATCAGGAAGAAGAGCTGGAAGTGGATAGGACACACATTGAGGAAAGCATCCAACTACGTCACAAGACAAGCCCTCACATGAAATCCTCAATGCCAACGTAGGAGAGGAAGACCAAAGAACACATTACGTCGAGAGATGGGGACAGACATGAGAAAAATGAACAAAAATTGGATAGAACTAGAAAGGAAGGCTCAGGACAGAGTGGGTTGTAGAATGCTGGTCGACGGCCTATGCTCCACAGCGAGTAACAGGCGTAAGTAAGTAATTATTTATATAGGTGTCCATATTTATTCATAGTTAATTCACAAAGTTAACGTAAAAAGACAATTGAATGTCTAAAAGTGTAGACATATTTTGAAATTGTAGCAATGACTGGATAGGATAAATGCTTCTTGCATCAACTAATAATGTATACGAAGAGGTTCATATAGAGACTTGGTATTTTACCAACTTTGAGAAAAAGAAATTGATATTGTTTATTAGCATATAATTTACATAAACAGTAATCAATGTTCCATAAAGTTTGTTTATGGAAGTTAACAATAGGATTAAAACAAAGTTTTATAACCAATAACGATAAATTTAAGAATTGATTGATGTAATAAAAAATATGAATATTATCAATGATTGATTACAAAATCAGTTTAATAATTGATATATGTGAAAATTATATTTATAATAATCTCAATGATTGAAATTTAAAATAATTCCAACGTTCCGTCCAGCTAAGTTGTCTGGACTTCTTCAGGCTAATTGATAGTTTCTATCCAAAAACGTTCACAATATTAAAATATTTCAAAAATGATATAATATATATATTCAGATTTTATAAGTATAATTTACTTTAAGCTTTTGACAACGTTTCTATATTGTAAAATGCATGGTATGTTTACAATTTTAAATTCGATATATTTTTTTGTAAGTTAAGATTATCTATTACATTTTTCTTTAAATCTATGAAGTAAACTGTTGTGTAAATACTACTGAAATCAACATGAAAATTTTGTAATTACAAAATATAACAAACAGAAATCAAAATGAAATTCAACTGTCAAAATATTCGAGTTGTACTTGTAATTGTAATAATTAACCAGAAACAAAATTAATCGTTATGAAAATAAATTATCACTTAATTATACATATATTGTGAAGGATTTGTGGTCTATAAGAGAGAAGTGATTTTGTATCTTATACTTTACAAGTAAGTTAAAATGCAATACTTTTCAATAGCGTGTGATTTGAACCATTCTTAAATATTGCTTTACAATCTAAATTTAACTTTTTTAACGATTTTTAGGTTGATGTTATGAACTGATCAATGTTGGACCACAATTAAAAACTTGAAAGCACTGGAGGACTGTTTCGTCCCAGTATATGACTCCTCAGATGTGAGAACTCCTAACCCGCGTACATGATCTTGGACGCGCACCGCCGACGAGTTCAACACTAGGATGAAACACTCGTCCAGTGCTTTCAGGTTTTCGATGGCGGTCTAACGTTTGTCTATTCATTATAGCAATCTAAACTCAACCATCTCCACAACCCTACACAGATTTTTGAATACAATCTCAGTCTGATCAGATTTGTTTTAAATACTGTTTATTGAAAATTACTGGTCCAGATTTCTCGTACTGATGAAATAAATTGACCAGAAGTACAGCTTTTCATTATCAGTTCGTTGTGATCAAACAATCATTCTAGATATAATATTATGTTATTGAGTTTTTTTCTTACATTATGAATGATACCGGTTGCAGCAATTCGTCTAAAAATCGATAATCTATAATCGTTGTAATAGAAATTCCACAGAGTACGAAAACATTTCACATTTGTCAGATAGTTATATAAGATCTATAGGAAGTCTGAAAAGTCATTTGTCAACGTTTTACAACAATTTCTGGAAGATCTTCCGCGTTGTCACACCATATTATCTGATAATAGTGACTTATATAGACAACAACTGCATGAAATCGACATGTAAATAACAAAGGAGTAATAATATGAAACACAAATATTTTTGATATCTTTCTCTAATGAAAAGATTTATGAATATAACTGTGACGCTAATATAACTACTCAATATATTTTTCCGTAACTTACTGAAATGACCAACATCAGAAATCAACTCAAATTAGTCGATTTTCAAAATGATGGTTAATGCTTTTTGATGAGTGTCTGACTGTTTCAAACGAATATTGAAATCTGTTCCAAGTCTGTTACAGAGTAGAGTGAGATTTAAACAAGTTACAGTAGGTTTTCGAATTCTATCAACGGATTAGGAATAACAAAAACACCATATTTAAATCATCAGCTTGTTGAATAAGGCCATATTCCTAGCAAATAAGGTCTTGTCTATAACTTACTGCAACATCTATAATGAACTGTTTTACATGTTTTAAAATAGTAGTCTAGATCATAAAAAGTCAACTGATTGTGTTAGAGTTTATTGCAACACTAAAATGGTCATCGTTATCACAACTCCACTTCAAAACAATTAAGTGTAAATTGAGAGCTTCGCGAACAGGCAACTGAAAATAAACAGCACCTACAAACTATGATAAAAGTTACTAAGTTGAAGAAAATAGTAGACTGCCTGCAAAACCATGAGTAAGCATGTCATTTTTTTATTGTTCATTTTAAAACTCTGAAATATTTTTTTGAAAGACTGAATCGGACACTTCGAATGAGCATATGAAGCTTCAATAGACATATATCAAGTCCTCATCGTCAAAAAGTGTAAAAGAATTGGTTTATCAGATGTCACTGATGGACAAATGTCCGTTTTTATGAACCTTGGATGTAAGTTATTAAAGTTCGGTAGGTTTATGATGTGTGGATGTGAAAGTAAAGTATGAGTGGTCACTGAACGTGGATAAACAAGCACTTAGCATACGGACTGTTAAATATGCGATTACCTTTCCTCTCGTTGATTTCTACTCCGAACTCATTGAGACTGACAGCTTGTAATTGTGTTGAATAGATTACCATTAAGTTTATACTCTGATTATCTATTCCGGGTCGTGAATTCTGGATCTGATATAACATGACTAGCCTCATTATCGTATTAACGCATTATAGTAGTAATAGCTGAGCGAGTGAGAAAAATATTTTAAATCATCCGTTATATCAGTTCATTAGAATTATCGAGCAGGAATAAACAGGAATATTTGAGGTAAATTGATTTTATTCAAATCAATGTAATAAATAATTACTCATTGTTTTACTGCAACATACTAGGAAGACAAACCAATTCCTATGTACCAAAGATTATTATCCTAATATGGATATTTCGCCTATTGTATGTTGAGCAATTTACAGCTCATTTCGTACTTCACTTTCCATGTTTATGCTGTTATTGTAATTGTCTGACAATATCAGAGCCGACAGTTTAATGAGCACTATACAGTGTGAGCAAAAATTGTAAAAAACAGAATGAAATTTTAGGGGTCTAATGATACTACTTAACTTCGTTAAAAGAGAGCACTTAAAATATAACAATAAAATTCTGACCATTGTATTCAAACATGCAGCGTTAAGTTCTGTTGGAAGTATGTCATTTAACAGCTATTTAAACGTTGATTCCTTTATCAATGAAATTATGCATATGGGCGTCCTGTCAAATAGCAGTACGACCAGCTTGAAGAATGGAAACAGACTTATCTTTGTGGAGTAAACTCTTCTGAGTGACCAATATATTTATATGGATGTTATATTCAGAGTTCTAAATGCCTTTTATAAACGTATTTCATACAGAACATGAAAATTGTGTTAATGGTATGAATATCTATAGGGAGTAAACAACCTTAAAATGGTGGACGGAATGAAGGATTCACACGTTGATTTTATGTTGATTTCTCAAAATATTCAAGTATGATAGTTTTACTTTGCAGTATCACGTTTGCTAAGCGTAGTCGATATTTCTTTGAGAACACTTGTGGTGGTGTTAGATGCTATTTACACGATCGTAAAAGCTTAATATAACTCAGAAGATTTACATTCAACATTTAACACTCAGTTAAGGTCAGAATTGGTGAACACAGGAATATTAAATCTGTACGGCATGACTCGTTTATGCAGGTGTGCTCACTCCATATAACCTCTTGCTTTCTATATTATCTATATTATCCTCTTCCCAGTCCAACATAGCCTAGCAGCAACAATTTACTATCAAGACAGAACGAGTCAGTGTAGATAATGATATGACTTCCACTTAAGGTCTGATAGGTTAAATAGTCACATCATGGCAGTTCTAAAATTCTGGATGATGTATGCTATTCTAGTAGCACAGATAGGTCTACTATTTTAACGAACGACGAACTGAGGTAGAGCAGACCAATTTATTGTGCTCCCATAAAATATGAAGACCATACATAACATCATTTGTACATCTTCGAGCAGCTGTCTTTTACAATCTTCATTGTCCCCTCATTCCTGTTGTTATTTTGATTGCTTTCAGTTTTCTTTTCTTTTTTTTTTCATTTCAGTCTTCTCGATCTTCTGCTGGCATGCAATCCACTTCCAAATGGTGCCACTAACTACTTATATCTGTCAACATAAGTAGTATACACCATACTATTATTGACCTAGATCTTAATCACGGACATCTGTCGTTTAATTGATACTATGCTTCTTAAAGAAGTATATTTCTCAACCTTTGACAACTATGTAAAACACAAATATTTATCAATGTTATTCGATCTATTCATAATAAGTCGAATAGCTAAAATAAATCTGTGTGATCATAGGTGTAAACAAACAGTCAGCAACCAAAAACATTCTTTATAGTAGAAAGCTTGAAGAATATGAATCACCAGCTAAGCTTCACACATACAGGTTAATTTCTAAATTAGTAACTTATTATTAATGTTTAAATAACATTAACAATACATGTCTATTGAATCAGTATATCTGTAGTATGAATACAAACACCAATAAACATGTTGCGTCTTTCCGATTGGTTAACCAGCGAAATGTACTTTAAGCTCTAAAGATAACACAAAGGTCTCATAAAATCCTTACTAAAATACTGTAGGTAATTATTGAGACTCTTAACATTTGAATTTATTAGTCGGAGTTTAATTATATTCCTATCATTATGATGTATATGGCACAATTCCTACTAGTGATCTCGCTGATTATAATTAATATAAATTATAGTAAGATCATTTATTAAAGTTTCATTTCATTTAATGATGTTTTAATTATACAGAATAGGCACAAATTTTGATTTTATCATGCTTAGTGATTTCAGTGATTCGATAATTTATCTTGTTATTTATAATTAACAGTCAGTTTCATATTCATTGGTAAGCTTGAATAGATAATGATCAGCAGTCTTTCAGTTCAGTATCTACTGAAGTTAACGAATATATACTGACTATAATTAGTTGAATAAAACCATATCATTATTAGGTGTAATAATTCTTCAAATTCATTTCGAAATATTTGATTAATCAATCGACACTAGATTTGAAGCCTTGAAACATTTAATGTTACAGGAAGCTATTGTATATCTGTTTTATGATAATTTGATTTTTGCATTCTTATAGAATCTTAAAGTGATTTCTTTAAGTAATGATCTTAATGTTTTGGCATTTTTCAGTTCATTCATCTAATAGGACACTAGTTACATTCCTAAAGTACTGACTTAATGTTAGAGTTAGCAATAATCGCTGTATTCATTACTATATAATGGGTTGTAGTAAGCATCTTTTTAACAATAAATTTTGTTTAAATGAGAACTTTATACGGTATGATCCAAACAATATATATATAAATAAGTCTATACTATAGTGATTGCTTACTAAATATATATTTACACTCTAATGTTTTCGACAATTCTACTTCAATAATTTTTCCGACTGCATAACTTAAATGCTTTATATGCATGGAGTAACATCAAGTAGTAAATAGGAAGTGAGATATAGTAATCACTTCGGTGTTCCGATTAGAATTTGGCACCATTTATCATGATATCATTTGAAAGGTTTGTAGTAAATCTCAGAAATAAATAATATAATTAATAGACTTGGTCAGTTAGATAATAAGTAGGTGGCCTAGAGAAAATAGTAGGCAACCAACTTATGTATAGTTCAAAGGTGAACTACACAGATAATGCATTCATGACTATTTTTTGAGCCAATTTGTTTGAAACAATTTGAATTTCGACTTAAGCGTTCATATAAAGAATCAGTATTCTTCAGACTTCCCTACACTATAAAATTCAAGGATACCTTTATCCGTAGTACGTCAGAAGTTGGTTAAATAAACTGAATCTTGTTATAAAATATTTTAAGAAAACCAGCGTACATGAAATAATCTACCTGTCATTTGTCGTTATTAAGGAACAATTGCACTTTGCTTGTAATCACATTCCTAATTAATAAACATATCCAAACTTATAAAATAAACTAAGAAATATAGATCATAATATTTGACTACTGAAAAGTTAATCAGCAACTCAATACCACTGAGCCACTGAGCCAGCTAAATGCAAGCTACAAAAAAACTAAATACAAGCTACAATTTTTTTTCGAAAACTAACTGTACTTAGAATATAAGTAGGTAAAATAAGTTCTGCGAAGAAAGATAAACCATCAATTTCTAAACTTTTTTGTTCCTCAAACTTTACTATATATGATGTTCGGTGACAACTTTCACCCTTTTTTATTCATTTGTACTAGAGTATATTTCATCAAAATTCTTAGTACGAATAGTATTATTATATAGTTTCATTTTATTTGTACTCAATAAGATTAACGAAATGTTATATGGATTGCAATCAAAGCACTAATTGAAGTGTTGAGATAGATGAATAAATTGGATTATGCTAAAAGATACAAGAGAGGACGTTTAATTTCACAATGATACGGGCTTTAGGTTTATTTGATATAATTACATTTCCAGAATTTATATACTGACCATTTTGTATGAGGCTGAGCAATAATCATTCGTTCGAATTTTTTTTTCATTGCAGATAACACTGAAGCCACATAATAAATATGAGTTATAGTTTATCCACAAAACATTCTGTTATTTTTAAGCTGTTTTAATATCCATTTCAGATTAATCTGAAATCTTCACAAGGTTGAAATAGCCTTCCTAATCGATTGTTTTACGGAAGGTTGTCATGTCAAAATCTAAGTGAATACTTTCAATCAATTTACTATAATTATTGGAGTCTGTAGGAACTAATATTTATAGAGAAAACAATTTTCATTTGTCAAATTTATAGTAAAAATAAGTCAAATATGATGATTAAATAAAAATAATAAGACAAATGTCCCATAGATGGTTAATGAGGCTTTAACACAAAATATCTACCGGTTCAAATTAAGCTAGAAGGATAAGGTTTTTTAAATTAAGGGATTTAATCATATTTCCTGCCTTCATATCAGCTACAAATTGTAAAGTTGGAAGCAAACAATGACAGGTTTAAGGTCAACAAGAACCAATCAACATCGAGATGTATAGGACAAGCTGTCAACCACATGTAGAGAAATCCGAACACTTCACTTCTATGTTAAGCTTGCGCTGATGGTGTCGTTCAGAAGAACGATGAAAGCTCCATGACCAAACCATCCAGCCCAGAGAACAAAACTCCATCAAAAGTTGGAAACAATACAGAAATCTATCCACTAGAACTTATTGATTGGAAAATGTCGATAGAACAATGAGAAGACGGAGTTGATTTGAAAAATGTGATATATTAGTTGCTGCAAGTGATCAGTATTTGAATACTGAATACGCAGTTATATAAAGATGTAATATCATAAACAATGATTAAAGGAAAATTCGAAAAATATTTAAACAAACAAATGATTTTATAATCAAGCTACTTAGGAGAGTCAAAATCAAAATTAACATTGTGGGTGAATAGCGGCGGAATGTTATAAAAATTTAAAATAAAACTAAAACGTGTTACGCCATTACTACTATTTAACAAACCTATTAGAGTTTTATCACACTTGAAGGTGTAACGAAGAGTAAAATCTGGATTTATTTCATAATAATTAGTTAAAAAACATCTTTTGTTATATCCAATATCCTTAAAGTACCTTATGATCTCACCTGTGAACAGTTTTACTTTCTTCAAAACAGTTTTCGAAGGGTGTGTTTAAAAATCTTTGGTGATAGTTTTCGCTCAACTGTCCCTATAGAATTGCTACAACAATTAGGTGCGAAATCAATAATACAATTGTAGGTGGCTTCATAAGGGTACTGATCCACTTCCGATTATTTTATTAAACATTTCCTATCATATAAACATTCATATAAGTATTTTAATGTAAGATAATCTAAGGTTTAACACACATATTAACGTACCAACACTAAGTTGGTGATCAACTTACTATTTGAGAAATAGTTGTAGTATTTATTGTTTAATAGATCTTACCCCAAAAATACTAAATTTACGACTACAACTGGTTAAATTATCTATGACCACAATACTTCATCAAAATAATTCCTAGATTTTGAGAATCATCAACTTTTGATATTTGTGGATGTACCGGTTTGTAAGTTCTAAATATCACAAAAATGTGTGTAATAGATTGCATCCAACTCTCCATTGTTAAAACAAAAGGTACCCGTATGTTGAATAGATTAGCTGAATGGCTATATATCAAATTTTACCAATATAGTTTTGTCGATGTTTAAAGCTTGAAATCAAGACAGTAGTTACTACGTTTTGATGGATCAATCAAATATTTAAGCCAGTTTAATTCTGATAGATATGATTTACTTCTTGATGCTACAGATAATTAGTTCAATAGGACGTATGACATATCTGCTAATCACCTTTCATTAGAAATAACAGGGTTATAAATATTTTCTTAATGCTTATAGATTTTATTGAAATCACCAACCGATCCAAGTTAGATAAACATTAAAAACCTGGAAATGTTGGAAAAGGTTTTCGTCCTGGATGGTGGTGCGAGACGGAAAGCCCTGACTTCTATTCTCGATTGCGTTGTTGTGGATGAACACTATCGAGTTGGTCCATACCAGGACTAAAAAGCCATCCAGTGCTTTCTGGTTTTCAATGGTTGTTTAACTCTGATTGGTTGATGATTTCAATGGAATCCAATAATCTCAGCGACCTCATACTTACACTTACTAATTTACCAGCGGTAGGACTTGAAGTTACCTATATTTGGATGCAAAAATGTTACTATCGCTCTGCATTTGAATCGGAGATAGCACATTATGTCATGTAAGATAATGAAATATTGGTATATTTCTATTCACTCAGAATTTAAATTAAAATAACAAAGAATTAATGTTCACAATTTTAGCAGATAATTATCAATATGAATGATAATCTGTCCTATTAGTTATCACGGCTTACTAATGGTGAGATTATTGTTATTTTGTATTTCTTCTGACTTCAGATCTGTCTTTGAATTGCTACTCATGTTTACTATGTCCAGATCCTTTCGATCCTTCATCACGACTGGTACACAATGATAGTAATTGTCAATGGTGTGCAGTGAGTGAAATCCGTAAAAAAATATTCATTTTTGGGAATACTATTCACTTACTGAACTATACTACTTACTGTACTTACTGTTTTACAAATGAAAGTCGATTACGGGACCTAAAGTATTGTACAGTAACTGGTGTATATACTTAAATACGCACAACAGACTAGTTGTGGATTCACTGTATTTCCGAAGTTATTTCTTTGAGAACATGCTAGGTTTGAAGCGGTTACGAGTTCACTTAGATTGAGAACGGAACAAAGACTCGATGACCAAAAACCAATAAACTAGCTATTCGCTGCGTCCTAGCCCTGCTAACTAGAGGAAGAAGTCCAAGCTTGGAATGGGGAAATATATTCTGAAAACAGCCAGAAACGAGCGATAACAACAAACAAAAGTCTAAACGTATATATACGGCACAAAACCGTCCTTGGGGAGAGTTACAAATTAGCATTCTAAAAGACACAACGGACCAATAGCATTTAAGATGCCCCCAAGTGGGAAGTACAAGATGAAGGTGAAAATAGCGCTTTGGAGCGAGAACAAAGAAATTGAAATTTTCTAAACAAAATTACAAAATCAGGTCTCTTTCCAAATGAGTTCTGGGGATCTAACGTCTTCAACAGAATATAACCGCTCAACTATATCTAAGATTTTGATAGTTGTTTATTCTTTTGAGATCTAAAAAACTTAACTAAAATGAAAGTATTTTGTTTGTGCCTTCTGATTATTTAAAGCAAAAAGGAATGTTACTATGCTATCGATTGTTTGAGCTTTGATCAATTGAATTTTATTAACAAGAAGGGTTTGTTTAGATTGTTGGATTTTATAATGAATATCACGATCTGAAATTAGTTAGACAATTATTTAAACCTTATAAACAATGAACAGTTGTTTTGTCCTAGTCTGGAACTCCTCAATAATGGGAACTCACGAGACAGTTACTTAGCACTATTGTAGAGGTCATTTCCTCTATATTTGACTCCAGTAAATGATATCCTGTTAACTGAATATTTTAAGCAGGTCGATTCTCCTAGTAGCCCTATGAATTCGCTCGAGAATATTCAAAAGCCAGAACATCAATTGTTGGTAGAGTGCATTATTAACAATTGATAAAGTCCGTAAGCTCGCAAAAGACAAGCACACTGGGAAGCGAGAGAGCAAGAGTGAGTGTCATACATATTTATGTTTATTAATCAATTATGAGAAAGTTATTGTCTGACTATGTAAACAACCGATGGGAGAATAAATAGTATTGATGTGCAACATCGGTGTTAAAAGGTTGTTATTAAGCAGTAGATAACGCAAGTTCAAGTATCCTTACTACAGAAAATTCTGTGATGTGCTACTAGAACCCATGATTTGCATTAGGCATGTAAGAACAATAAAACGGTAGAAAGAGATTTATTTGATACCATGATAGACCATGATGATACTCGAATACGCTAATATTTTTATTATTGATTTATATCGATTGACAGTGAGATTTATAATATTATATCGAGTAGCACTTGACATTAATTAATTAATAATCTACTAAATGAAGAAAAATGTGCATCACAAAATTCAATGTCTATAACCATTAGTTATATTCGATTCACTACAATCATATAATCACACGTTTTGTGATGCGATATTATGGGATAAACGATTGGAAAAAATTAATTTTGATAACCTACTAGTCCTTGAACAACATGTCGTCAAGATAACAATCAGTTATTATAGATGATTTAGTCATTTTCAATAAACATGTTTTCTGAGAATTTTATATTTCTTGTAGAGTAGAAGTGAAACATGTGGTTGTGATATTTATTGATAAAAAGATTAACCATTTAAGTTAAATTTGTGAGATTCGTTGCTTTGTGAAAATTGTAGAGGTGAACAGCTGATGTATCTTGAGTGTCTATGAAATAGTATAACAATTTAAAACCTCTATAAGTATATCTTATCACCGATTTTAGCTAACAAGTAAAATACCTAAGAGGAGAGATTAGAAATAAGATTAGGAAGATGATATATGAATAGTACCCTTTCTTATAATTAAATTGTTCACTTTTGAAACAGATATGCAAACGTGTTTTCACAACTACATTAATAATATTTACAAGAAACTATACACTTAATGATTCCTGTAAATAGTTATGTAGGTGGATTTCGACTGTAAAGTTGAGATGTGATATACTTTAACTGCAATTTGACAGAAAAATACATTATGTTTGTATTACCAGTGAATACATTAAATGTCTAATAGATTCTCTATAACATTTTCTTGGGCCCTTAATTTTGTCGTCATTTAGTTCGTACGTTGTTGTTGGAAGGTCTCTCCACTTTAGTGGCCCAAGATCTGACTCCAAGGGAATCATGATGATGATTGTTGTTGAAATATATATGTCGCCTATCCTCGTATATAATCATCGACTTTAATCACGATTTAGATAAGTCAGATAACGAGAATGGACTTTTAAATACATATATATTTTGTATATGAAGCGAATGGAATAGAGAGAATAGAAACGACGAGTAGTGGAGATGACTGGTAAGCAAACTTTCATTTAACCAAGCGTTAATCAATATTTATAGGCACACAAAAATAAGTTGCAGACATGTGATGAGTAATGGGATAAGAATTGTACACACACCTACATGCTCATATAAAAACAGTCAAAATTGATAAGCGAATAAATAACAATGCCAGAACGTGACTCAAGTAGGATTAATAGAATGGGCTGTCCGAAGAATATATAGCCTTAACATAATGACTGACACTACATTGATGGAACAATAAAAACAAATGTTATATCCTATTATCTAATTAACACATTTACCTGTTTGTAAAAGTTCTCTTTTTGTTTAATTTTGTCAAATTAAAATCATATATCTATCTACTTTTTCTTTTCATATCTTTTTTGATAGAAACTTGAAGTTCCACATTATTTTAATCCAATTAGACAATGTACACCTAAATGTGATTTTGATTATTTCAGTGAAACATACCCTAAACTAACTTATTATTGTTGTCAAAATAATTATTGTAATAAAAGTAACAAAAATTCAATAATAATTCATCATATACTACTAATAACTATCATTATTATTTATTTATTTCATTATTTCTAAAAAAAAAATTGATAAAACAAAAACCAAAAAACAATCAACAGTACAATGTTCAAATCAAAATGTTTTCATAAGTTTACAATCTAAATTTTACAATGTTAATCATGTGAAAAAGAAAAAAATAAACACTGTGATTTCTTTATTTAAAGATGAGCCAAAAAAAAAATTTTTTTTTATTTTCTTTTTCTTTTTTTTTAGGATTCATTAATTTATTTTGTTTCAGTTTTGGAAAAATAATAAATTCCATGTTTACTTTTTATATTTTTTATATTGAATAATTTACTATTTAAAGATATTACATAATACACGGGTGAGATACATGTTTATTTACATTACGTAAGATGGTTATCATCTATATATTTAGTTGATTGTTTCTGTGTACTAACATATATGTATTTCATATCAAAAGGGTTTTTGTGGAAATTATAATAATTTCAGTGGTTGAGATCATGAGCTAGATCACTATGGAAAACCTGGAAGCACTAGATGACTGTTTCATCCTTTTGTGGGACTCCTCGGCAGTGTGCATCCACGAATCCGCCTCATGGGGTCCGAACACAGGGCTTATCGGTCTCGCGCCAGGAGCTTAACCAACTAGACCACTGATCCGGCCGGCATCCAATGATGTTAATGTTTAACTTCAATTAATACACGAAATTGAGCGTCATATCCACCATTGTCTTCAATGAGCTACTATCTCACAACTGGACCGGTTGAACTCCACTGGTCATGACTTCTCACTAGAACTCCAAGATATACCTTCTGAAGTCAGTCACTAGTGAGCATATGTTAATTCATATCAAAAGGTTTTTTGTGGATATTATGATAATTGCGATGGTTGAGATCATGAGTCAATTAAAACTAGATCACCATGGAAAACCTGGAAGCACTGGAAGACTTTCATCCCATTGTGGGACTCGTCAGCAGTGTGCATCATGTATTTGACTATACATAAGTCTAGAAAATAAATATATATGTCACTAGACTAAATAATACCTACAGGCACATAACCATTATGTTATGTTATGTCTTTAACTTATACGATTATCGCAAAACACGACTGCTAAGTTTACTTGCACTGACTTACACGACAAAACTAATGACGCATACACTAGTAAAAGCAGCCTAGAATTCCCATCGATCCTTTTTCCACCTAGACCTTCCTGTTAAGTCCAGAACGCCAATCTCAGCCTGCACAATACGAATTGTATATTTAAACATACTGAGTTTATATACAAACAAATTAGACTACATCACACCATGAAATAGAAAATAACATTTGTACAAGATTAAGCCAAAAAGTGAATGTTATTGTGAGGGACTGTTGCTAACAAACTGGGAATATCTCAAGAATAATAAATTGTATCATAAAAGTCAATAGGTCAAATAAAGGCTTATTATGAAAGGAATATCAATATGCATATAACATAGTTACTTAATAGTAATACAACAACACAGACTTCCTCAAGTTTTACTTTGTACAGAGTTGAGTCATATATTTTATTCTATACATTCTGTTTCATTATTTCGTTTAATAAAATAATGAAGCAGATGGACGTAAGTTATCAAGTAAATCAATGGTTTGAGTTCAACTGGCCAAGTCAAAGTAAGTAACGTTAGTCGAGTTACAAATGTTTAGTGTACATTTATCATCTGGAATCGGTCGCATGATAAATACATTCAGTGAAATATAAAAGTGGCATTCAAATGTGTATATCAGCCATAAACATTTTTATTAGTAAGCGAATTCCCTAACACAGTCGATAATTCATCTTAGATAAAAATTCATCATTAACTGTACCTAATTTGCCACTAGTCCCATTTTTACCTGAGTGACACTCAAGTAGTCAACAGATTTTTATTTTCTTATTTCTTCACTAGAACAATCAATATTACTGGGTATTTAAGGTTTTAGAGTCAGGCGAAAATTCAATTGCAAAAAAGTTGAGTTCAAGGAAGTGAAATAATGAAGAACGCTATTATTTTCCAGTTCCACATTTCAGTAATCTCTTATCACAATCATGATAAAAATACGTTTTAAATTTTCCGATCCTCTGACTGTAGGAAATCAAGTAAGAAACATGAGTTTTGTACGATTCTAAAATGCCTCTGAATCTATCACTTTGGAAATGAACTGAGAAAACACTTCATAGAGGCTTGTGTACTGATAACTATTTATACATAATTCCCTCCATTTTTTCCAATTATTCTAAACTTCAATTTCTTAAAGTTTGCCTAAAATTAACAGAAAATTCTATGAAGTATCTACAAACTCCACATTTAGTTAGAACAATAAATATATCGAAATAGAGCAATGATATGCATTAGATTAGGTAATAAATAATGTGACTCAAAAATAGAATTCGTAATGAATAAACAGGACATAAATCAACCAGTTAGGAATAATCTCTTAAAGTAGTCAAAATGATTAAAAGTTAGATTTTAACAAAATGTTCAGTGCGAACAGTTTCAGAAACACTGCTATCCTGAAAAATTCAAATGATGTATACTGAATACATTGAAGGTTTGATACTCGTCAATGTTTCGTGAAGTGAAGTATTGCAAAACACCTCGTTTAGTTAACAAGTCAAATGTATCTTTACATCTCACATTTTACTGACTATTACCGCACGAAAAATAATGCAGTTTCCGTGTGTATGCCTCTGTAGTTCATAGGTTCTTCGTTGTGATTATATAAAGACTCTAATTACGAGATGGCTGTTAGCGCGATGAACGTGAAATCTGAAGCTGTTCAAATTTCGAAATTCAAACGAGAGAAAATTAAACCATAAAGAGTTTTTACAGTCTTAGTAACAAACATGTAATTATAAGTTAAAGCATAATCGACGAATAAGAGCGTCCATCCACGAATGTTTTTGTGATCATTTTATGGAATACAGATATTTATGGTCAAACAGAAAATCATATACTTTTATTAGTTCTATTTATGTTGGTCCCTATTCAATTTTCCTTCTCGTTTCACTTAGTGATAATACGCTCACTGAAATGTAAGACGTTCAAGCTAAATTCATTTCTAATATAATTCAGCTTAGACAACCGCTTTTCTTCACGAGAAAGAACATATTTGCGTCATTGTATGTGATACTACACATCTACAAATAATTATTTACGTGTATTTGTGCTTACAAACAAAAAATTATTTGAAATGTGTTTAGTTATTAGATTTTTGGTAAAACGATTGTCATTCACTGAAAACACATGACACCGTATATAACACCATTGACAAATCATTTAAAACAAACAATCTTCAATTGAAATAACAACAAAGGTTTACAATTCATGACAAAATGTGTTTCAAGATGACAAATGTGAAAAAATATTACCGTATGTAAATTTCGTAAATCACTATATTTTTACTTTTACCGTAATGGTTTTTCATGACATACAACTGTTGTTGAGATCTTTATCTACTCGAAATTCAAAGCAAAATATTACATATTCAATTCATCACTGTTGTTTACTCAGAGCAACATGAATCAATAATAAAGTTGTCATTATAGTATTTGGTGCCAATCAAATGACGACAAGGACAGTGATTTTTCAAGGAACACAATTTTACCAAAGGATATCTAATATTTTTTGCTTACTCGAAATTCAAAGCAAAATATTACATATTCAATAGATTGTATTTTGATATTAGTCACATGAAACACATTTGTCAACAGAGTTCTCAGTCAATAATTTTAGTAATGTGGGCGTCAACTCTCTGTTTCATATTAAGTTCAGATGTATGTTAATGTGAAATTCGACAAAATAATAGAGTTGCCTCAGTCATGACATGATGAAGAGATTTCCACGATTTTCACTTGCAACCTTTCATGCGATATGTATCTACTTCTAGTGCAGTTAGTTTCTGAATAATTTTCTAATTTGTCTGGTTATTGTGTAGGACTTTATGAATTATTTTGTGAAATCGCATTTGTTTATCAATGATATGTAATCACAATAGCTTTATTCTTCACTACGAATTGGTTACAGTAATGAATTGTCAACATGACTTCTGAAATATTTCAACATATTTCTATATAACCTGCATTCATATTGAGATCATTCAAAAACTAAACATATTCAAGATTTTCTTAATATAAGTGTAAGGTTATGGAGACTGATTGTAGACGGTGTGTGGCACGACAAAGATGGGAATGGACAGTTTTTGGTGAAATGAGAAACATTGTTAGTTTTGTAAGAGTACAAGTATATTTGATAGAGAGATTAGAAACTACATATTTGATGGTGGGTTCTCGTCATTGGATGTTGACGGGAGATGGCTGTTAGTGTTGTGCTAATCACGACGACAGTTTCTGCAGCAGCCTCCATAACAGTTTCCACCTTGGCATCCACGACATCCACAGCATCTAGGGCATTGAGGACATGCACCAGGACAACAACCACCCTGACTGTCTGGTGCTGGTTCTGCAATCACTGAAAACGAAATAACACAACGTCACAATATGATTCACATGGAATATGACAGAGCAAAACAAAACAATTACAAGCCTACACCTCTATTCAGCCAACTTCAACTCTGGTCACTTCACTACATGTTGTTCCACAAATCGACAACACACCGCATTACTATTCATTTCAGTCCTGTTGACTTCGCTTCAGTTGAAGACATGACACAACACTGTTGTGGTTAACGGAAGGCTGAATCAGCAAGTGGGATACTTTTGTAATTACTCGCCAGTAAGTGGCAACTTCATGTTATGCGATCGAGTAAGATAAGACTCACCTGAGTTGTGACATTCGAATGACACGACCAGTACAACTAAGACGAGCTGAAATAAAAACACCGATCAGGCATATATTATTAGACACAACAGTATTTCAACATACATTGAAGATTTGCATTGTGGTTTGCTGTCAACTTGTTGCTGACTGCATACATTCAACCACAGTATTTATACTCGTGGAAGTTGGCATTCGAAGCAAACACGTGTTCACACCCGATGTCGAGCAGTTCAGTCGAAACAATCCATTTGCGTGTGTTTGTGTCTGTGTCCGTGTCTGTTTCTGTGTATGTGTGTGTATTATGTAGGTATGTACGTATGTGATCTGTACGTGTGTATATGTATGTGTATTTGTATGTGTTTGTGTTTGTATATGTGTATGCACACGTGTGTTTGTGTGCGAAGATGGAAGCGCGATAATTCACACTCGGCTTTGTTCAATGGATTTCACGTGGTACGTATGGGACGGTGTTGAAATCGACTTGATAATGATTGACAGGATACCTGAAGAGTTGCGTAGATCTGCGTTCTGAGTGTGTAGGTGAGGTGTGAGTGTGTGTGTGTATGTGTGTGTGTTTGTTTGTGGGTGGTTTTGTTGAAAATGTTGTTGGAACGTGTGATTAGTATTTGTGAATTTACGAATGGTATTTATGTTGAGAGTGTGCTGGATGCGTGCTTAGTTGAGTGCTACATACAGATTGCAAGATTTCCATATGTTGGGTAGTTTGGATGACTATTTTCCAGATATGTGGAGGAGTTGAATGATGTGTCAGAGAGATTGTGTGTTGACCTGGTCAACAGAGTGGAGAAGTCCTACTGGATTTGAAATTGAACAAGTGTACTGTATTGTATGGGATTACAGTGTATTGGAACTATACAGCGAATGTGTATTGATTAAATGGTGAGTGGTACATTTTGACGAAGTGTGTGTGTGTGCGTGTGTGGTTGTTTGTCTGTTGTTAGTTTGTGTGAGTTCATTTGAACAAAGTGTGTGGACTGAGTAAGTGGGGATTATTGAGACAAGTGAATCAGTGTCTTGGAAGATTGGTTGACGAATCAGTGTGTTTTGAACAGGATGAGTGTCTGTTCATATGTAGAAGGATGTTGAAACTGTTGTTAGTGCTTTTATTATCATGTTCATTATTGATAACGTAACTAATACGACGAATGATAATAATCATAATACTACTATTAGTTTTATTGCTATTATTATAATTATTGTTGTTGTTAGTGTTGCTTTGGGATGTGTTGATTTAGCTAATGTGATTGAGTTGATGTGAGAGTACTGTACTGCCTGTACCTGTTAGTAGAACTGTGTGAAACAATGGTGTTTTGAGAGATCATGTGGTTCATTGTTTGACAAGTTCACACTTATATGAGTTGAACTGACTATTGAAGTGAATGTGAATTAGATCATGATGAATTAGCTGATCAGCTTCACATACATGGTGACGTAATGTGTAGAGGTAACCTTTTGTGTGTGAGTGAGTGAGTGAGTGAGTGAGTGAGTGATTGAATGAGTGTGTAGTATTCGTGTGTGTGTGTGTGTATGTTTGTATGTAATGGTATAGTTTTGTATGTTTGTGGGCTGTGATGTTAATGTATGATATGAGAGTTGTGTGATTGGAGTCAGTTTGATGATACTGGTGTTGACACTGGATTGTTATGGAAGTGGTGGTAAACCAGAAGGAGGAGGTGAATGACAGTAGTGTGCAAATTAGATTTCGTGTCGACAAACGCAAACAATGATGAGATAGTCAGAGTGTTTGAGAGGTGGATATATGGGAAAGTGTATATGGAGGTTGTTGTATGTATTTGAATTTGGAGATGATGAATCAATGGTGCATGGTGTATTGGATAGGCAGAATGCAGTGGACTATTGGTTGAGAATACTGACAATGTATTCTGTGCCTTAGTGAGACAGATGTCTGAATTTCAGGAGATGATTGATTTGTGGAATTGCGACTGTTCCGTGATCGAATGTTTCACTTGTGTATTTGTTTATCTCGATTCTTATAGCGGTGAGTTTCTTAATAGAGCTGAATATGGGAAAATGTGTGTACGTTAGCGTGTGTAAAACTGTAAATGAGTGTGTGAGCTGGTCGATATTGGATTGAGTGTAGGTGGATTGTTCGAGAACACTGTAATTGTTTACGGACTGATGGGATTCGAATATCCAAGCAGATTGAATGTGAGTGAGGATGATGTATAGGCGATTAGTATTTGTATTTTGGTTAATGTGTGTGCGTGATTGGTTGATTGCTTGATTGATTGATTGATTGATTGATTGATTGATTGAATAATTGATTGAGCGAGTGTGAATGCGTGGATGGATGAGTTGTTGAGTAGTGAGCGATGGTGATGTTGTGGTGGTGAGTTTGTGGTGTTACCTATTGAAATGTTTATTGATCACTGATCATGTGATCAGTTTGCGCACACAATAGTGACTGGTTGTAGACGGTGTGTGGCACGACAAAGATGGGAATGGACAGTTTTTGGTGAAATGAGAAACATTGTTAGTTTTGTAAGAGTACAAGTATATTTGATAGAGAGATTAGAAACTACATATTTGATGGTGGGTTCTCGTCATTGGATGTTGACGGGAGATGGCTGTCAGTGTTGTGCTAATCACGACGACAGTTTCTGCAGCAGCCTCCATAACAGTTTCCACCCTGGCATCCACGACATCCACAGCATCTAGGGCATTGAGGACATGCACCAGGACAACAACCACCCTGACTGTCTGGTGCTGGTTCTGCAATCACTGAAAACGAAATAACACAACGTCACAATATGATTCACATGGAATATGACAGAGCAAAACAAAACAATTACAAGCCTACACCTCTATTCAGCCAACTTCAACTCTGGTCACTTCACTACATGTTGTTCCACAAATCGACAACACACCGCATTACTATTCATTTCAGTCCTGTTGACTTCGCTTCAGTTGAAGACATGACACAACACTGTTGTGGTTAACGGAAGGCTGAATCAGCAAGTGGGATACTTTTGTAATTACTCGCCAGTAAGTGGCAACTTCATGTTATGCGATCGAGTAAGATAAGACTCACCTGAGTTGTGACATTCGAATGACACGACCAGTACAACTAAGACGAGCTGAAATAAAAACACCGATCAGGCATATATTATTAGACACAACAGTATTTCAACATACATTGAAGATTTGCATTGTGGTTTGCTGTCAACTTGTTGCTGACTGCATACATTCAACCACAGTATTTATACTCGTGGAAGTTGGCATTCGAAGCAAACACGTGTTCACACCCGATGTCGAGCAGTTCAGTCGAAACAATCCATTTGCGTGTGTTTGTGTCTGTGTCCGTGTCTGTTTCTGTGTATGTGTGTGTATTATGTAGGTATGTACGTATGTGATCTGTACGTGTGTATATGTATGTGTATTTGTATGTGTTTGTGTTTGTATATGTGTATGCACACGTGTGTTTGTGTGCGAAGATGGAAGCGCGATAATTCACACTCGGCTTTGTTCAATGGATTTCACGTGGTACGTATGGGACGGTGTTGAAATCGACTTGATAATGATTGACAGGATACCTGAAGAGTTGCGTAGATCTGCGTTCTGAGTGTGTAGGTGAGGTGTGAGTGTGTGTGTGTGTATGTGTGTGTGTTTGTTTGTGGGTGGTTTTGTTGAAAATGTTGTTGGAACGTGTGATTAGTATTTGTGAATTTACGAATGGTATTTATGTTGAGAGTGTGCTGGATGCGTGCTTAGTTGAGTGCTACATACAGATTGCAAGATTTCCATATGTTGGGTAGTTTGGATGACTATTTTCCAGATATGTGGAGGAGTTGAATGATGTGTCAGAGAGATTGTGTGTTGACCTGGTCAACAGAGTGGAGAAGTCCTACTGGATTTGAAATTGAACAAGTGTACTGTATTGTATGGGATTACAGTGTATTGGAACTATACAGCGAATGTGTATTGATTAAATGGTGAGTGGTACATTTTGACGAAGTGTGTGTGTGTGCGTGTGTGGTTGTTTGTCTGTTGTTAGTTTGTGTGAGTTCATTTGAACAAAGTGTGTGGACTGAGTAAGTGGGGATTATTGAGACAAGTGAATCAGTGTCTTGGAAGATTGGTTGACGAATCAGTGTGTTTTGAACAGGATGAGTGTCTGTTCATATGTAGAAGGATGTTGAAACTGTTGTTAGTGCTTTTATTATCATGTTCATTATTGATAACGTAACTAATACGACGAATGATAATAATCATAATACTACTATTAGTTTTATTGCTATTATTATAATTATTGTTGTTGTTAGTGTTGCTTTGGGATGTGTTGATTTAGCTAATGTGATTGAGTTGATGTGAGAGTACTGTACTGCCTGTACCTGTTAGTAGAACTGTGTGAAACAATGGTGTTTTGAGAGATCATGTGGTTCATTGTTTGACAAGTTCACACTTATATGAGTTGAACTGACTATTGAAGTGAATGTGAATTAGATCATGATGAATTAGCTGATCAGCTTCACATACATGGTGACGTAATGTGTAGAGGTAACCTTTTGTGTGTGTGTGCGTGAGTGAGTGAGTGAGTGAGTGAGTGATTGAATGAGTGTGTAGTATTCGTGTGTGTGTGTGTGTATGTTTGTATGTAATGGTATAGTTTTGTATGTTTGTGGGCTGTGATGTTAATGTATGATATGAGAGTTGTGTGATTGGAGTCAGTTTGATGATACTGGTGTTGACACTGGATTGTTATGGAAGTGGTGGTAAACCAGAAGGAGGAGGTGAATGACAGTAGTGTGCAAATTAGATTTCGTGTCGACAAACGCAAACAATGATGAGATAGTCAGAGTGTTTGAGAGGTGGATATATGGGAAAGTGTATATGGAGGTTGTTGTATGTATTTGAATTTGGAGATGATGAATCAATGGTGCATGGTGTATTGGATAGGCAGAATGCAGTGGACTATTGGTTGAGAATACTGACAATGTATTCTGTGCCTTAGTGAGACAGATGTCTGAATTTCAGGAGATGATTGATTTGTGGAATTGCGACTGTTCCGTGATCGAATGTTTCACTTGTGTATTTGTTTATCTCGATTCTTATAGCGGTGAGTTTCTTAATAGAGCTGAATATGGGAAAATGTGTGTACGTTAGCGTGTGTAAAACTGTAAATGAGTGTGTGAGCTGGTCGATATTGGATTGAGTGTAGGTGGATTGTTCGAGAACACTGTAATTGTTTACGGACTGATGGGATTCGAATATCCAAGCAGATTGAATGTGAGTGAGGATGATGTATAGGCGATTAGTATTTGTATTTTGGTTAATGTGTGTGCGTGATTGGTTGATTGCTTGATTGATTGATTGATTGATTGATTGATTGATTGAATAATTGATTGAGCGAGTGTGAATGCGTGGATGGATGAGTTGTTGAGTAGTGAGCGATGGTGATGTTGTGGTGGTGAGTTTGTGGTGTTACCTATTGAAATGTTTATTGATCACTGATCATGTGATCAGTTTGCGCACACAATAGTGACTGGTTGTAGACGGTGTGTGGCACGACAAAGATGGGAATGGACAGTTTTTGGTGAAATGAGAAACATTGTTAGTTTTGTAAGAGTACAAGTATATTTGATAGAGAGATTAGAAACTACATATTTGATGGTGGGTTCTCGTCATTGGATGTTGACGGGAGATGGCTGTCAGTGTTGTGCTAATCACGACGACAGTTTCTGCAGCAGCCTCCATAACAGTTTCCACCCTGGCATCCACGACATCCACAGCATCTAGGGCATTGAGGACATGCACCAGGACAACAACCACCCTGACTGTCTGGTGCTGGTTCTGCAATCACTGAAAACGAAATAACACAACGTCACAATATGATTCACATGGAATATGACAGAGCAAAACAAAACAATTACAAGCCTACACCTCTATTCAGCCAACTTCAACTCTGGTCACTTCACTACATGTTGTTCCACAAATCGACAACACACCGCATTACTATTCATTTCAGTCCTGTTGACTTCGCTTCAGTTGAAGACATGACACAACACTGTTGTGGTTAACGGAAGGCTGAATCAGCAAGTGGGATACTTTTGTAATTACTCGCCAGTAAGTGGCAACTTCATGTTATGCGATCGAGTAAGATAAGACTCACCTGAGTTGTGACATTCGAATGACACGACCAGTACAACTAAGACGAGCTGAAATAAAAACACCGATCAGGCATATATTATTAGACACAACAGTATTTCAACATACATTGAAGATTTGCATTGTGGTTTGCTGTCAACTTGTTGCTGACTGCATACATTCAACCACAGTATTTATACTCGTGGAAGTTGGCATTCGAAGCAAACACGTGTTCACACCCGATGTCGAGCAGTTCAGTCGAAACAATCCATTTGCGTGTGTTTGTGTCTGTGTCCGTGTCTGTTTCTGTGTATGTGTGTGTATTATGTAGGTATGTACGTATGTGATCTGTACGTGTGTATATGTATGTGTATTTGTATGTGTTTGTGTTTGTATATGTGTATGCACACGTGTGTTTGTGTGCGAAGATGGAAGCGCGATAATTCACACTCGGCTTTGTTCAATGGATTTCACGTGGTACGTATGGGACGGTGTTGAAATCGACTTGATAATGATTGACAGGATACCTGAAGAGTTGCGTAGATCTGCGTTCTGAGTGTGTAGGTGAGGTGTGAGTGTGTGTGTGTGTATGTGTGTGTGTTTGTTTGTGGGTGGTTTTGTTGAAAATGTTGTTGGAACGTGTGATTAGTATTTGTGAATTTACGAATGGTATTTATGTTGAGAGTGTGCTGGATGCGTGCTTAGTTGAGTGCTACATACAGATTGCAAGATTTCCATATGTTGGGTAGTTTGGATGACTATTTTCCAGATATGTGGAGGAGTTGAATGATGTGTCAGAGAGATTGTGTGTTGACCTGGTCAACAGAGTGGAGAAGTCCTACTGGATTTGAAATTGAACAAGTGTACTGTATTGTATGGGATTACAGTGTATTGGAACTATACAGCGAATGTGTATTGATTAAATGGTGAGTGGTACATTTTGACGAAGTGTGTGTGTGTGCGTGTGTGGTTGTTTGTCTGTTGTTAGTTTGTGTGAGTTCATTTGAACAAAGTGTGTGGACTGAGTAAGTGGGGATTATTGAGACAAGTGAATCAGTGTCTTGGAAGATTGGTTGACGAATCAGTGTGTTTTGAACAGGATGAGTGTCTGTTCATATGTAGAAGGATGTTGAAACTGTTGTTAGTGCTTTTATTATCATGTTCATTATTGATAACGTAACTAATACGACGAATGATAATAATCATAATACTACTATTAGTTTTATTGCTATTATTATAATTATTGTTGTTGTTAGTGTTGCTTTGGGATGTGTTGATTTAGCTAATGTGATTGAGTTGATGTGAGAGTACTGTACTGCCTGTACCTGTTAGTAGAACTGTGTGAAACAATGGTGTTTTGAGAGATCATGTGGTTCATTGTTTGACAAGTTCACACTTATATGAGTTGAACTGACTATTGAAGTGAATGTGAATTAGATCATGATGAATTAGCTGATCAGCTTCACATACATGGTGACGTAATGTGTAGAGGTAACCTTTTGTGTGTGTGTGCGTGAGTGAGTGAGTGAGTGAGTGAGTGATTGAATGAGTGTGTAGTATTCGTGTGTGTGTGTGTGTATGTTTGTATGTAATGGTATAGTTTTGTATGTTTGTGGGCTGTGATGTTAATGTATGATATGAGAGTTGTGTGATTGGAGTCAGTTTGATGATACTGGTGTTGACACTGGATTGTTATGGAAGTGGTGGTAAACCAGAAGGAGGAGGTGAATGACAGTAGTGTGCAAATTAGATTTCGTGTCGACAAACGCAAACAATGATGAGATAGTCAGAGTGTTTGAGAGGTGGATATATGGGAAAGTGTATATGGAGGTTGTTGTATGTATTTGAATTTGGAGATGATGAATCAATGGTGCATGGTGTATTGGATAGGCAGAATGCAGTGGACTATTGGTTGAGAATACTGACAATGTATTCTGTGCCTTAGTGAGACAGATGTCTGAATTTCAGGAGATGATTGATTTGTGGAATTGCGACTGTTCCGTGATCGAATGTTTCACTTGTGTATTTGTTTATCTCGATTCTTATAGCGGTGAGTTTCTTAATAGAGCTGAATATGGGAAAATGTGTGTACGTTAGCGTGTGTAAAACTGTAAATGAGTGTGTGAGCTGGTCGATATTGGATTGAGTGTAGGTGGATTGTTCGAGAACACTGTAATTGTTTACGGACTGATGGGATTGGAATATCCAAGCAGATTGAATGTGAGTGAGGATGATGTATAGGCGATTAGTATTTGTATTTTGGTTAATGTGTGTGCGTGATTGGTTGATTGCTTGATTGATTGATTGATTGATTGATTGATTGAATAATTGATTGAGCGAGTGTGAATGCGTGGATGGATGAGTTGTTGAGTAGTGAGCGATGGTGATGTTGTGGTGGTGAGTTTGTGGTGTTACCTATTGAAATGTTTATTGATCACTGATCATGTGATCAGTTTGCGCACACAATAGTGACTGGTTGTAGACGGTGTGTGGCACGACAAAGATGGGAATGGACAGTTTTTGGTGAAATGAGAAACATTGTTAGTTTTGTAAGAGTACAAGTATATTTGATAGAGAGATTAGAAACTACATATTTGATGGTGGGTTCTCGTCATTGGATGTTGACGGGAGATGGCTGTCAGTGTTGTGCTAATCACGACGACAGTTTCTGCAGCAGCCTCCATAACAGTTTCCACCCTGGCATCCACGACATCCACAGCATCTAGGGCATTGAGGACATGCACCAGGACAACAACCACCCTGACTGTCTGGTGCTGGTTCTGCAATCACTGAAAACGAAATAACACAACGTCACAATATGATTCACATGGAATATGACAGAGCAAAACAAAACAATTACAAGCCTACACCTCTATTCAGCCAACTTCAACTCTCGTCACTTCACTACATGTTGTTCCACAAATCCACAACACACCGCATTACTATTCATTTCAGTCCTGTTGACTTCGCTTCAGTTGAAGACATGACACAACACTGTTGTGGTTAACGGAAGGCTGAATCAGCAAGTGGGATACTTTTGTAATTACTCGCCAGTAAGTGGCAACTTCATGTTATGCGATCGAGTAAGATAAGACTCACCTGAGTTGTGACATTCGAATGACACGACCAGTACAACTAAGACGAGCTGAAATAAAAACACCGATCAGGCATATATTATTAGACACAACAGTATTTCAACATACATTGAAGATTTGCATTGTGGTTTGCTGTCAACTTGTTGCTGACTGCATACATTCAACCACAGTATTTATACTCGTGGAAGTTGGCATTCGAAGCAAACACGTGTTCACACCCGATGTCGAGCAGTTCAGTCGAAACAATCCATTTGCGTGTGTTTGTGTCTGTGTCCGTGTCTGTTTCTGTGTATGTGTGTGTATTATGTAGGTATGTACGTATGTGATCTGTACGTGTGTATATGTATGTGTATTTGTATGTGTTTGTATATGTGTATGCACACGTGTGTTTGTGTGCGTAGATGAAAGCGCGATAATTCACACTCGGCTTTGTTCAATGGATTTCACGTGGTACGTATGGGACGGTGTTGAAATCGACTTGATAACGATTGACAGGATACCTGAAGAGTTGCGTAGATCTGCGTTCTGAGTGTGTAGGTGAGGTGTGAGTGTGAGTGTGTGTATGTGTGTGTGTTTGTTTGTGGGTGGTTTTGTTGAAAATGTTGTTGGAACGTGTGATTAGTATTTGTGAATTTACGAATGGTATTTATGTTGAGAGTGTGCTGGATGCGTGCTTAGTTGAGTGCTACATACAGATTGCAAGATTTCCATATGTTGGGTAGTTTGGATGACTATTTTCCAGATATGTGGAGGAGTTGAATGATGTGTCAGAGAGATTGTGTGTTGACCTGGTCAACAGAGTGGAGAAGTCCTACTGGATTTGAAATTGAACAAGTGTACTGTATTGGATTTGACTTTATTTTAACTGCTATGACTATAGTGTCGGTTGCTTTGTTCAGCCCACATAGCTTATTCTATATTATGGACAGGCCAATTTATCCATTCTTCTTGAATCACGTTTTGACCTTGTTAATTATTGACTTATCAATCCGGACTATTTTTGTACGCTTTGTTTGTTCACTTTTTATCCTATTCATCACGTGTCTGTAAGCTATTTTTATCTGGGTATAAATTTTGATTAACACTTGTTTGAATTGAGTTGGCTCACATGCCTTCCCCACTGGGAGTCTTTTCGTTCCGCTTTGCTCTCTTTTACTTCATTAGTTGCAATTCGCTGAATGTCCATTCCGATCAACGAGCGTACAAAAAAATACTAATTCAAACATCCATTCTCGTATTTGACTTAGTTGTTTCCTTTATTCGCCAACGCGATTCAAGTCAATAATTTAGTACGAGGATTGGCGATATATATTTATTCGATTAATGACAGACATCAGACCACAAAAGTGGTGAGCCCATCAACACCATCGTCAAAATGAAGAGCACCACACATTCATGATAAACGCCTAGAGGATTATATCAAAATAATTATATGAAATTGTTGATATACTATTTCCAACATTTTTTATTATCTTCACATAACATGAAATTTTTGTATTCTCGAATAATCCTCATTTTGAAGGTAATCAAATCTGAGTTTCATAGAAGCATTATACGCCACAGGAAAAAAGATTTCCTCAATGTAGTCAGTGAAGGTAGATAACTTATTAAAGTTCATTGATAAGCGGACTTGTAACACTTTTCGGGGTTTTCATCACAGTTGATTACTCAGAGCATCATGAATCAATAATAAAGTTGTCATTATAGTATTTGGTGCCAATCAGATGACGATAAGGACAATGATTTTTCAAGGAACACAATTTTACCAAAGCATATCTAATACTTTTTGCTTACTCGAAATTAAAATTCAAATATTACATATTCAATAGATTGTATTTTGATATTAGTCACATGAAACACATTTGTCAACAGAGTTCTCAGTCAATAATTTTAGTAATGTGGGCGTCAACTCTCTGTTTCATATTAAGTTCAGATGTATGGTAATGTGAAATTCGACAAAATAATAGAATTGCCTCAGTTTTGAATTACACAGATTGACACTGTGATTGTGATATATCAAGTTTGTTAGTGAGAATTAAGACGAGGCTGAGTATGAATATGATGACATGATGAAGAGATTTCCACGATTTTCACTTGCAATCTTCCATGAGATGTGCACCTACTTCTACTGCATTTAGTTTCTGAATAATTTTCTAATTTGTCTGGTTATTGTGTAGGACCTTGTGAATTGATGAATGTGTCTTCAGATTCAACAAGTTAATTTCATTCTGGGTGTATTCAACATCGTGAGTGTATTTGAATTCTAAATAGAGTTCATTCGTTTTTGTTATGATTTGCATATATTTCATATTAAGCATCTTAGTGATGTCGGAAACAAATGATGAAAACTGATCACTAAAGCATTTCCATCATTCACTTCACATAAATTTAAACTCTCCACTCTTCTAAACACACAAACCACATAAGAAATTGTGAGAAATTCGCCTGATACTATTCCACCTTCTGATAAAAATTTATGAATTCCATTGTTTGCTTTATTTTGTTGAAGGTTATTTAACGAATAATGATCGATTTGTCCTGCAGTGACTGGTACTTTTTCAAACCCATATAGGCTATCCTAGCTTATGCACAAACCAGTTATTTATTCTTCTCAAGTTTCATTCTGAACTTGTCATTTCCTCACTTATTAACCCTAACTGATTTTATGTGTTCATATGGATTGATTGTTTGATCTGATCAATACGTGTCTGTAACTCAATTTTGTCTGAATATGAATATTGAGTAATGCTTCATCAAAACGAGTTGCCTTACTCGACTATCCCGTATTGGTTCTTATTTCATTCTTCCAGCAACATTCTCTGCTTCGTTTTCTCCACTTCGTTTCTCTGATTGTCTGTGCGGATCAATGAGTGTATGGAGTGTACGCATTCCTATTTCATTCTCATATTCAACTTATTTCATTCCGTTATCGTCTAACGTGAATTAATTCCATGAAAATATACCAGGGTTATCGACATGTATATTTCCATAATAATCATAATCATGCGATCTAACTAGCGTCAGATATTCGACCGTTAATCTCTGTTTTGTAAATTTTATTATTATTAATCACGAGTTCTGAATATTAAACTTTCGGTGTTCATGATTATTTTATATTCTATTACTAAACTATGACTGGAATACAACACTTCCTCATGTTAACTCATTACGTACTAAAAATAGAGATAACAGTGAATCACAGAATAGTTCTGAAATTTCCGACCTTTCCAATTTTCACTCCATTTCAACATCCAAAGCGGATTTCTATTAAAAGACAAGCAAATAGTAAAAACAGTTTCACATAAACGATATTTAAAAGGCCTATACTAAATATGAGAATTGAGACAATAATATTAACTAGGCTGGCCACTTGGATATCTAGGCTACCTGTGCCTGCTATCTAGATATTTCAACATGTTATCTGTCTTTTGTTTGTTTCAACAGATCATTATGTCAATTATTTAGTTGCACAGGCTATTCAGATGCGTTTGTGAAATGTTCATGACCTTTCATTGTACAAGTTAGGAAAGAGCACAATCAGACACATTATGGTTGCTGGCAATATACATCAAAATGAGTGTACATTATTCAGATGTCTATTCCTAAACTGCTAACATCCAATTAACGATCACTCAATATTTATCGTCAGGATCGATCAAGAAATAAGAAATGGAAACATGTTGAAATACTTTGCATCAAGTATTCTATATTAAACCGACAAAATATTTTTGAATAAAGCCAATAATAATAATAATAGAAGCAATTGATTATTATTTTGCAAAGCTGAACTCCATTACTTTGCAATCAACTGTAACACTGATAATAGTGTGGTTTGGAGATAAACATAGAAAGTCAATACACAACTCTGTCTACTCTCATTTGACTGACAGAAATCTTTTAGTTGACTGAACTAAAGCATTAACACTGAATACTTTTATTATATCCGGTTCTACAATTGCACTTAACCTCCTCTTTGACACATTGCACAAATTGGAACAAATCAAACCAACAACTGTAGATTTTGTAATGTAAAATGTTTCCAGAACCCATGTAACTCCTTTGTAAGCAGTTTGAGCGTATTTTATTTTCTCTATCAATTATCGTATATCCATTGAATCTAACAATCTTGACAGAATCGAGAACGACCCAATACATGTTACATAGGTCATACACCATACTTCATGAAAGTAGATCCATCTCGAACACACCACAGATTCACCTCACCTCATTTCTTTCACACTTAGTATAGATGTTATTATCCTTATCCAATTACACAGTTCCCTGCATCTTCACTGAAAACACTAAGAAATGTGTTGTTAACTCATCAAGAATTTTTCTAATAATTTCCTAAAATCAGTTCAACATTTAGAACTAACAACTACTATTTAGATCATCTTGCAATTCACATTTTCTTATAATTACTAGTTCCTATAATTGGTATTGATTGCATTAACAGGTAACTCAATGTCTAATACATCATTGCTCGTGTCGGCATTTTTCTCATGTGATTGGATTTAATCCAATGTAAAATAATAAACGAATAAATGATACCTGTCAAGGAAGTCAATTTCATACACAGATCAACTGATATCTCACATTGATGCCGGTTAAATTATAGTTTGATATTTGTCATGCACACCAGTTATTACACTTCAGAAGACATCAGATTATTTTACTCACTTTCATTGTGTTGAAACGCTTTGATATTAGTCGTAAGATGATAATCACGATCCTTCAGAAATATTGCTGGTGTCTGCTGGGATCACCGGGTAAGTAATAGTGAGATTAGACGCAGGGTATTAGGGAATGATGGTAAATCAGATGATGAATCTTCATTGACTGAGATGTTTGGGTTGTGTGTTACGTAGGCCTGAACACTGATTACCACGACGTGCAATGCTAACCGGTGTTTTGGATGGTTGAAAGAAAGTTGGGGGCGGCCAAACCAAAACGTGGCACCAGTGCTTGAAGTCACTAACTTGTAGTCATGTAGCCATGTCGGTAGATGCAGACTACTTGGTTGGGGTCCACGTGTCTATCGTATCCAATGGTTGGAGACTCTTGGTGTCATGGCTCAGAATCGATCACAATGGCGTTGATGTATACACTCTCTGTCTTCCCTTAAACTAAGAGATTAAAATCGCTTCATATTTTCCTTTCTACGAACTAATTTTTTCTTCCTGTAATATATCCTTATATGCAGTTTTTCTTTTATATATTACCACCATTGAATTAACTTCTTTTATGAATCCGGTGTCCATCTTGTTGTGTTAATGAGGTATGGCAACTTGGATCGATGTATATATGTGCCTGGTCCTACGTTGTAGCTGACTGACTGGATCAAGAACCCTCATGTTTTCTATTTTAGATAGTACATGATAATAGTGTTAATAATACATCATTTGTCACGAATGAAAAACCGTAGAAAGACGTGAATCACATTGGGAGACCATTTATACATTTTATATTTGTTTTTAAAATCAATCAAGTTTATTTTTTATTATTTCTCATAATATTTTCCTAGGTCTAATTGACAAAACTTTCATTTGTTGCCATGAGTTTACTAGTTCAAAAACAGAAATTTCTAAAGTATTTAATTAATCAAATAACCGTGAATTAGTGTAATTCTATCTTTAATCTACAAAAGTTCTATAAAATATCTCATTTCACAATTGATTGATCACTGGGTGGTGATCAATGTCATGCTTGTCTAGTCCTTATTAGTGCAGATCGAATGCTATCGATCATGTTGCAATGTGGCCACCAGTCTAGGTGACTCGACACTGCGGGCACTATGTATTAAGATTTAGATGGTGGTTGGAGGTAGTCAACAGGAAACCCTGAACTCGGGTTTCGTGCTACTTAGCACTCGTCAGCAAGGTGTACCTGTAATCGATTCCACCATGGCTAACTGTTAATATTACCAAATGATCATCGTATTTCAAGAATTAAATTAATCTGATTGATATGATGGAAAGAAAATTCAAAATTCAATTGGTTTACTCATTATGAATTTTGTTCAATATTCTTTTCGTTCTAATTCAATATGATGATTATTCAGTGTAGTATTCGGTTTTGTTTTCCCGTATGATATTTTATTCTGTTTAATATACGATATTCTTGTATTCCATTGACATGAACTATGCTCGGTATGGGCTTTGTTATAACTGAGTATTTTTTATATATGTGATCTAATCCTAATTATTAATCAAAATGAGTGTACAATCATTATAAAAATGAGTGTATTTCCGACTAGGGTTGTCGTCGTCGTGTTTCGAGGGTTAATAAATCTTCGCTTATACCAGTCTTTGTGTATTTACTTTGACGTCGTGCGGATTGCACACATCACTCGTTTCGAGTATAAGTGATAAGAGTTTCCGACATAACAATGAGCGACGACCAGATATAACAAGTAACATCCAATTGACAAGTTATAACACTGATAATAACGAAAATAAAAGCGATATGAATTTTTATGTCAAAAGATTGCTGTTCATACGTTTGTTAATTTGAGTTTACAAAAATGGTTATATCATACATTAGTTATTTTCGGAATAAGCAAGTTTAATAATGAGTACTATATGACGTTGATGGTTTTAACTTTTGGTTGTCATACACTGACAGAGACATTAGAAATGTTACATTGGATCAAGTGATCAGTAATAACATTTATCTTCGAATGTTTCATGTTTGTAAGAGTATCCCTATGGTTATTAAAGTTAACTTTGAAAAGTGAATGCATTTAGTTGTTTAGTTTTCTTTCTTATTTATTTTTAAAGCTTGTAGTTAAATACTATCTCCAACCCGACAATTCATATCTAAATGTAGCTTTGATTATTGTAGGGATACATCGAAATCACTGAAGTATAATTGTTTTAATCATCAAAAGAAATCATAAAGGAGACACGTGGTACTTCGACTGTCATCTTGAAGTTCAACGAAACTACTATCTCAGATCGAAATAATCCCTCATTAATATCAACAGTGATTTGTTTTTCAGTATAGGCTATAGAGACTGACGAATCATGAACTAAAATAAGTTAAATGTATTTATGTATACATAAGTTCTAAAACGTGGACATTATTTAGCAAGGGAGTGAAATCTGAAGAGCTAGTCGAATATTTAGTTGAAACAATTAAAATATTTGAGTAGATTTCACTTAATGGATTCGTCAATCTATGATCAATTTTAACTGATAAATTCCTATTTTGTTGAGATTTGACTGACCGTGTGTATACTTAATGCATTTGGTTAGAGATTTGTTCGGTGAACTGAACAGTTTATTCGTGAGACTTTCATTGTTCTTCTGAACTACATCATCTGAACAAACTTCGGAGAGAAGTAACGTATTCAAATTTCTCAACAAATAACAGGCAGCTTATCCTGTCAATCTTGATCTTGACTGGTTATTGTTTGGCTTTAATTTTCCACTAGCAATTGGTCATATGTAGAGAGAATCGAATAGCTCTCCTCCACCTGAAGTCTGTTGTGGTGTTGTTCAGTAGAACACTGAATACTGTATGATCAAACCACCCAGTTCTGAGAATAAACCTCCAACAAAATCATATGACTTTAGCTACAAATGTTCTCGACCATTTCAAAATAATCCATTACCTACTCAAAATTTTGAGTTTATTGTTTACTTCAAGTGTTCATGTAGTTCAACAAAATCGTTATTGGATGAAGGTAAGTGATCAAGTGGTTAACTGATTAAAATCAGTAACTGACGCAAAGTAAATAATTTTCATGCAATCTCAAATATTTAACGTATTTTCGAGATCTACTACTGATAGCATGAAAGAATCGGGCATGAGTATGTTTACGTGATAAGTCGTAGATCCTACAATGAAGGAAGCATATTTCATGAGCATACAGCTCCAACGATTTGGAAAGCAAAGCAACATACATTCAAGTATTGATTTAAAGATCTTTTACCATGGTACTTCTTTAAATATTCTTCAACCAAATGTCAATTGCGATTAATTTACTTAAAAATATGCTAAGGGAGATAATTTCTTTGTTCGCACCATTATCTCTTTTTATAATTACACGTATATAATGATTACCATTTCGCTCATCGCATTCTCATTGATATAGTACTTAAGAACACCTGTCACGTAATTTATGTGATGCTTCTCAAAGAAATATATTCAAAATTTCCAAGGTATCTAAATTCATAACTATTTACCAGTGCTACTCAAAATAGTGTTTTTGAGTCTTTTAATTAAAATACATTAAGTAGAGTTTTCTGATGATATGGTGCCAACGAAATGTTAGCTAGCCAAACTATTCAATTAAGGGGTTTAACAATAAACATGAAGATCATATCCTAAAATATTTGCGTTGCTTATGAATAATGCTTGAATAACATTAACAAGGCATGTCTATTTAATTAGTATGTCTATTGTACTGATCACAAATACCAATCAACGTGTACTTTTTCGATTGATGAAAACATGTCTCACGTTAGTGATAACACACTGTTTTCAAAAAATCTTGAATAAAATATCCTTGAGAATGTATGAGGCGATATAGATCTAAAAACTTTCGTCGGATATTGGCTTCATTGTTACCACTATGGTGTATACTTCACAAATTCTACTCATGTTGTTGTTGATTATAGTCAATACAGATTACAGTAAGTTAACTCGTTAATTTTCCATTTCATTATAGTGTTTATTTTCATTTGATCTTGCATACTGATCTAGATTATTCAACAATTCATCTTGTTATCTGTAGCTAACATCTAATTTAATGAAAACTGTCAAACTTGATTAAGACAATGATAAGAAAAAAAGAAATTATGATAACTGCTCATGACCGAAATATTTATTTAAAATAACTTATCAACCTTGTTTTGATACATTAAACTTATATATACACAATAAACATTAAAACCTATGAAATTACTCAAACAATAAAGCAGTAATGCGTACTTATGTGTGATCAACCAAACAATTGTTAAGAGAGTTAAAATAACAAATATTTTGCTGATAACGGCTTCACTAAAACTCCAAGAAGCATTTCCTGCAGTTCTAGTGAGAAGCTGTTACCAGTGGAGTTCAACCAGGTCTGTTGTGAGATATTAACTCACTGAAGACAATGGTGTACGGTGACGCAACATCGTGGATTGGTTGAAATTAAACACTAACACCGTAGGATGCCGGCTCAGTGGTCTATAAGTTAAGCGCTCGCGCGCGAGACTGATAGGTCACGGGTTCGGATCTTGCGGGATACGAGATCGTGGATGCGCACTGCTGAGGAGTCCCACAACAGGAAGAAACGGCCGTCCAGAGCATTCAGGTTTTTTAATGGTGATCTAGCTTCAATTGACTCATGATTTCAACTATTGAAATTTCTAAAAAATCTTCACAAAACCTCTTGAAAGCAGTAAAACGATATAAGGCTGTTTCAATTTCACATGAGCAAAGGGGCTTTGTAATGTAGTTTCACATATTCCTATTACAACTATTATACCTGTTATCACATTGTGAATTTGTACATCTTACTTAGTATGTTTATTTATGTAATCTATTCCACTGTTATCACTGACTCATAAATTGCCTTGATTGGTTTATTAATTTCTTATTTTTGTATATTCAAGTCCGATGAAGATCTGGTTGAAAACAATGTTGTTCGCTAATGTACATTGTTCTAAATACACATATTGGCTGTTCTCGTGTGAAGCAGAGAACTACTTGTTTACCTGTTTGTTTATTGCAAGTGCATTCCGAATCACATAACAAATCTTAGGTACAAGTGACACTTCAAATAATATACTACCTTAAAAGCTGTTTAAATGTCCATAACAGTTCTGTTTGTTATTCAGATAAAAATTACATTGATAATCGATTGTCGCATTAAAATTTTCGATACCGAATTCAAAGTAGACAATGTGACAGAATATGCTACAATGATGTTCATCAGGGTAATAATTACATAGACACATTTATTTATTTATTTGGTTCAGATGTAACATAATTAGAATATTAGCTTAAAATTTGGATTATAAGGTAAATATATCATAGATACTCACTTAAATTGCGAATCAATTTTTTATCATTCTTTCCCAGCCTCCTCACAATAACTTCATTAACAAAATGTCTTAAGTATCAGCTCTGTGTTTTTCGAATGTAGAAAATCAGTGTATCAATTAAATAGAACAAATAATATAAAATTCTAAGTTGCAAAGCATTCATTACAAAACATATTTGACTTGACTATCGAAAGCAGTCAGTTGAAAGTACTTAAAATACACTTATAATCGACTGCTTATTGACTTGATTACAAAACATCACCTAGTTTAACATCATTATCTTTGTAACTGTTATTGTTTCTTTAAAGAGATCATCTATAAAATATAGACTATCATTTTTGAACTGCATCCCGAACGTTTAATACTAACAGTTGAATGTATTATAATTGCTATCTTAATTATTTGAAGGAAATCCCTAGTCGGGTTTCGCAAGTCATTGATATATCAGGCTTGAGCATAAATCATCATACAATTGACTGAGTTTAAAGTAATTAGTTGTTGTTAGATAATGTTAGACACTTACACCAGTGGATGCCAGTTCAGTGGTCCAGTAGGTTGAGTGAGACTGAAGGCCCTGGGTTCGAATCTCGTGAGGAGGATCGTAGATACGCACTGCTGAGGAGTCCCACAACAGGTCGAAACGACCGTCCAGTGCTTCCAGGTTTCCAACGGTGGTCTAACATCAATCGGTTCATAATTTTAATAAAAAAATCAGTTGTTTTAGTAAATTTGGATAGTTTAGTAAGAAGACGAAGATTATCGAAAGTATGTGTCATATTAATGTAAAATATTTTGAACAATTTGATCACACACATTTATATATGAAAAATTATAAGGTTAACTAGACAAATGGAGAGAAATTTAAGAAGAAACAAAAATAAACAAAATAATATGAAAAACAATGTTGAACTCATCACTCTGGATAACCAAATTATATTACCGGGATAGGTTTATGTATTCAAAAATAATTTGCTCTCAATTTAACCCTACATTGTTTTGAATTAATTTGACTCATTATTTAATGCTCTGAAAGATATTTAGCTTCAATAACTTGCTTAGGGATTCGTTTCGGTTGAGAATACGTAATAACAAACCTTCTTTTTTACCGCATTTTACATCTAATTCAAGACGTGAAAATGTAAAACCGATTGTTCACATTCTCCATGTAGTATAAAATCTAAAATATGAGCACATGGTTGAGGAAGATATTACCTGAATATGAAAATATATAACAACGTTTTTTGAGGTTTATGAATTGAATCATTCATAATTAGTTAATCACTGAGTAGTGACCGGTGTTATATTTATTAACTCCTTGTTATTGCTTGAGACATCGGGTCATTTAGACCAGTGAGTAAATTGCAACTTGACTGATAGAATTCTCTCAGGACTATGTAGAGATGCTCGTTCGTCAGATGTAGTCTGAAGTAGAGCCTGCCTATCCTATTCAATAAGCAATTAATTATAAATTCATCTGAGTCCAACAGGAGATCAGTAAGTGTCCCATTAGCTGCTCGGTGACAACGTTGTTAACTATGAAGCTGGGATTCACAAGCTCGAATCTTCGACGGTGCTCCAGTTTTCTCTAGAATACATGTATACATTGATGACTAGTGCCATATAACACGAGAAGTAGGGTCAAGACTTATTGATAACTATTTTCAACTATATAGTTGACGATTATTCATTCCGATTATCTCCTCGAGAGATTTTTTAGCATCAGTAACATCATTATGAAGTGAAGTATCTTTAACTTGCATGAATGTTTTGTTAGCGATTCATTGATGGTTCGAACCTTTGTTTCAGTTTAGAAATTCCACAGTTACTGTTTTTCTTACGTACAGTGGGTTAAATTTGTGTCATTGTGTCTGATAGTTATCTCTTATCTCAAATGACAAACCTCAAAATGTTCTCTCTAAATCAGGAAGTTCTATTGTAGAACTTAAATGTGCTTCTAATTGAATGCATTATTGTTATTGTCCAATAGCGTTGTAATCAAAGACGGTATACCATATCACCTAGATACAAGAGGAAAATAAATCAATGTATTTATTTTGGTTCAAAGTTGAAATAATAATAATAAACACTTGATCAATCGAAATTCCCAGTAGATATTTATAAGTATGAAAGGTAAGGCGTTCTACTTATCACACTGAAGTTCTATGGTTACATCATTAATATTTTTGAATCTGATTTCAGGCCTTCCATTGGTTTGCTATTCATGCAGAGTATGTCCAGGACCATTCGACCCTTCATCTCAAACAGTCAGGAATTTAAGCAGCAGTAAATGGCGTACAGTAAGTACAATGAATAATACATTCGTAGAGTTGTACGAAACATTTTTCGCCCTTGGTAGTAAGCTAGATTACAGGAGCTAGGCCAGTAATTGAATGTAAATAATGTACTTGAATTCTTGCTACAGAATTTTTGTTGTGAATTTACTGAATTTTCGATAATATTTCTACTGTGAGAATGTTACTGACCAACTGCTTCTTAGAAGTTAAAAAGTTTCTATTCCAATGAGTGGGTGACTGCTGATTACTGCTCGAGGATTAAGTCGTTTACCTCACATAGTTTAATAGTAATACGTAATTACAGTTTTAAGTCATGAATCGACCCATAGCCAGACCACTATTAAGAAATAAATGTATTGGTCGGCCATTTAGTCAGAGTTTGTGGCTTTCCAGTATTACTCATCCATAACCCTACATGCGGCAGTTGAACCCAGGGTCTTCGGTCTTGCACACAAATTTTTTGCCTCTAGACCATTGAGCCAGCATCCAACGGTGTTAGTGTCAAACACCAACTCATAATATTGCCTTCAGGTATTCAGTGGCAGTCTAGCTAAGATAAGCTTGCGACTTAAAACTGTGGAAATTCAACGACCTCCACGAATCTCCTATACTTATGATAATACGTATGCTGACAAATACTAAATTTTTTGAGCTAAAGACTCAAATGTTGAAGTGTCCCAAATTATCTTAGCCCAATTTCCCAATGCTGTTTCTATAACATTTGCAGACAATACTGCCTAGAATGATGTATACAAGCCCTTTATAATAATTTATTCGACAGCAAATTACGCTAGAGGTTATTAATGTTCCATATTTGTAACAGTAATATTTCGATTGTATTCATTGTTATACAAAAGTACACCCATATAATTTCTTGAGTTTTATCATAGAATGTTTTAGTTAAAAGCACACATAATACATTGAGAGAGTGTTCACCGGAATGGAACTTTGAATATTGGGACAAAAAATACAAATCGCTTGAATATCATTGTGATCAAACTGATTATTGTAATAAAACGGTACAGATTCATGTTGTGGAGATGGACCTGTCAAGCTTATTTTGTAAATAGTTTTCAATGTTATTTGTATTTACTTTGTCAGCCTTCCACTGTATGTATATTTAACATTAAATGACTGTAACTGTTGTTTTAGTAAATGACCTTGAACACACTTTCCGTTGTACTGCTACATTGCGTGCCATACCGCTGCTAGCTAACAAATACAACGCTTCTCGCACACTCATCGTTCTATTTCCATTTGTGATTGAGATATCCGAAGTCTAAATCAAATTCTATCTTCATTTATAGACTGTAACCGAAATATATCACATTCAACGTTGGATTATATCATTAGAGAGTTCACCAACTTGTTCAGAATCAACAAACATTTATAATTGTGGATTTACTTTACTGGACCTAATCCTAACACGCGACGTCTGATCAATTTAAGTAACGTCCCCAATTTTTATCGTATTTGTGACAATTAATTATATATATTAATATTACTATTGATTTTAATAACTTTGTTTATATTTTTTTGTGTTCATATCTGTTTGGTCCACCACAATGTAATTCATCGGATCCTACATATAAATATCATAACATTCACATGTGTTTTCATTAATAAAATGCAGTAAATTGTAACAAACATTACAATTTGTCTTAATCAAACATTTAAAAATAACCTTACCTCAATTTTAGACATGTTTATATCTCTATGATAAAATGCTAACTCTTCATTCGTACATATATCTTATATATCAGTAACTTTCGTTTATTGCATTCTATCTTTTTATTAACATAATATTTTAATGGCTAGATTTGTAACTAAGTTTTATATTGATATATTAATTAAATTGTTTGTTAATTACAAATTATATATATATGGAAATGTGTATTGAATTAGCTGACATTGGTTGATTATTATCACGAATTTCAGTAATATTGATTTCTTTTGATAAAATTCATCATTCATTAACACGAACAATAATGTATTTGATTATAGATTATTCTAAAACTATGAAGCCTAGTCAATTACGAGGTATGGTTTGTAGATCGACAAAATGACTCACTTAAAAGATTAACACTTTTTTAGAGCCATTTCCAAGTATTGATATCAAATGACTTGACAAAATATTCAATTTATTATCCATTCGAATGGCTAAATTTCAATTTTCAGTTTCACAAGAAGTAACGAATTAAATAAAAATAAATGTACGAGTGAATAATTCTTTGCAACATCTTATACAATTAAGTGATATTTATTAAGTACTTTAAGGTTCTTACTATGGTCAATATTTCATGAAAATAATACTGGTATATTATTTAGGACTCAATAGATAATAGCTATGTAGTTATGATCCACAAAACCCCTTCTGATAATAATCATCTGCTCACTAGTGATTGACTTCAAGAGATACTCCTGGAGTTCTAGTGAGAAGCCGTTACCAGTGGAGTTCACCCAGGTCTATTGTGAGATATCAACTCACTGAAGACAATGGTGTACAGTGACGCAACTTCGAGGATTGGTTGAAGTTAGACATTAACACCGTTGGGTACCGGTTCAGTGGTCTAGTTGATTGAGCACCTGGCTCGAGACTGATAGGTCCTGGGCTCGGACCTCGTGGATGCTCACCGCTGAGTGGTCCCACAACAGGACGAAACAGTCGTCCAGTGCTTCCAGGTCTTCCATGGTGGTCAATCAGTGAAATTTCTAAAATCTCCACAAAACGCCTTCTGATTATTCAATGATCTGTTATGTAAGATACTTAGCAGAAGTGGATGCCAAGAACAAGACCGCTGTTAGATGAAACAATTACTAGGTATTTATGAAATCAAATTATTTACACTAACTTTTATTGATGTATAGATTTCCACAGTTTACATCTGGAATAAACATGAAATCTTCACAATCAAAAGAAAAGAATTTATTTTTATACATCAAGATTATTGTTATTTTTACAATTTTTTATCATGTAGTTAAAAACAAATAAGATTCAAATTATACGTAAATTACAAGAAGAACAAAATTCTATTTTCTGTTTAGTATGTCATTGAATAAAAATAAAGATAATCCAGCGAAGAAAATCCTCTTTCGTATTTATAGTTATTTAGTAAATAGAAACATTGCATCATGATATGATGAGTTAAAGATGAATAGGAGGATGAAAATAGTTAACGGGTCAGAATTATAAAAATTTTATGTTCGCTACTTCATTAACATAAAATACGATGTACAACCAACCTCCTTAGTCGAAAACTAAAAAACAGGAGAAAGAAGTAGTTGTTCTGTAAGAATCAAAAAATGTACGGAATATCATGGGTATTTATAGATATTAACATTAGTGTTAGGTATGCAGAGGAATCTGCCAATAATTATCGTGTCAAGTCGAATGGTGTCCTTGGACATTAAATGTACATTTCCTATTGGTCGATATTTGCTTCAGTTGTCTAATATTGTGTAAATGTTGTTTCCTATTTTATGGTACGATGTGGTATGCTTGGTTAGTATATAAATGGAGTATGCCTGAAATATAATGATTCATATCTCAGAGGCTGTGGCTTTGTTCTGGACTCAACTGGCTGGGGTAGACAGGGAATCAGGGCCAATCAGGGCACTAGGTCGTTCGTACGTATTTACGTGTCACTGTAACCGGTCGATCGATATAAACGCTGCGTATCATATCCTGCAGTCTCACACTCGTTACAACAATTGGCGACGGGGTAGAGAAAATTTGGAACCCTCTAATTGGACGAGATTCAGCTTAATTATTTTGACCAATCAGCGTCCAGAATTTATTATCGGTGTTCTTGGAAGTCATTGGTTATTAATTGGTCACAGTATTTCTTATTACCCTGCTGTCTCAGTAAATGACTATACTTCCCGATCAATTGCAGCTACTACTTGACCGCCAGCAGCAGCGTTTCAGACAGTGCCAGTTGAATGTTTTGGACAATTTACGCACGCGACTGCTAAATCTCCCGTGTTTTGGAGATGTGAAAGAAATTGATGAATTAATTTCTCAGCTGCATACTGAACTCGAGAATGACTGCAGGAGGTATAAATATGAAAACAAAAGCCTCTATGAATCCTTAACGAGCAGCAATGCAAACGAGGCAGTCGCTCATGATCCGTCCAGCGATTCAGAAATGTCCAGTTCAGAAGCATGCCCTGTCGTGGGTTCAAATCCCACTGTGCCCGAAACATGTGAGGTATACAGCACACAAGAAGAACTCGTGCCAGAAAATGTGTATCATGCATCAAATAATGGTCAGGAATCTAATACAAATTTCAAGGAAGCTGTTTATTCTAGTGACCTATTATCCACTGATGGAATCTTGAAGAGTTCTGGTGAATATGTTTCACAAGAATCAAACCTGAATGACCTCATGTCTGGTGTCGCTAATCCTCATCATCTAGTCAGTTTTAGTGATCCCTCTATTCAATGCGCGAAATATGCTTTAAATAGAATCAGACTAACTGTTACTTGGGTACATGAGGACCCAACATTATTCCGCGGGGGAGGACGGACGCAGAAAATTTTAAAATCCGGTTATCAACTCCGGATCCTCAAAAAAGAGGGGGAGGTGTTAGGTATGCAGAGGAATCTGCCAATAATTATCGTGTCAAGTCGAATGGTGTCCTTGGACATTAAATGTACATTTCCTATTGGTCGATATTTGCTTCAGTTGTCTAATATTGTGTAAATGTTGTTTCCTATTTTATGGTACGATGTGGTATGCTTGGTTAGTATATAAATGGAGTATGCCTGAAATATAATGATTCATATCTCAGAGGCTGTGGCTTTGTTCTGGACTCAACTGGCTGGGGTAGACAGGGAATCAGGGCCAATCAGGGCACTAGGTCGTTCGTACGTATTTACGTGTCACTGTAACCGGTCGATCGATATAAACGCTGCGTATCATATCCTGCAGTCTCACACTCGTTACAACAATTGGCGACGGGGTAGAGAAAATTTGGAACCCTCTAATTGGACGAGATTCAGCTTAATTATTTCGACCAATCAGCGTCCAGAATTTATTATCGGTGTTCTTGGAAGTCATTGGTTATTAATTGGTCACAGTATTTCTTATTACCCTGCTGTCTCAGTAAATGACTATACTTCCCGATCAATTGCAGCTACTACTTGACCGCCAGCAGCAGCGTTTCAGACAGTGCCAGTTGAATGTTTTGGACAATTTACGCACGCGACTGCTAAATCTCCCGTGTTTTGGAGATGTGAAAGAAATTGATGAATTAATTTCTCAGCTGCATACTGAACTCGAGAATGACTGCAGGAGGTATAAATATGAAAACAAAAGCCTCTATGAATCCTTAACGAGCAGCAATGCAAACGAGGCAGTCGCTCATGATCCGTCCAGCGATTCAGAAATGTCCAGTTCAGAAGCATGCCCTGTCGTGGGTTCAAATCCCACTGTGCCCGAAACATGTGAGGTATACAGCACACAAGAAGAACTCGTGCCAGAAAATGTGTATCATGCATCAAATAATGGTCAGGAATCTAATACAAATTTCAAGGAAGCTGTTTATTCTAGTGACCTATTATCCACTGATGGAATCTTGAAGAGTTCTGGTGAATATGTTTCACAAGAATCAAACCTGAATGACCTCATGTCTGGTGTCGCTAATCCTCATCATCTAGTCAGTTTTAGTGATCCCTCTATTCAATGCGCGAAATATGCTTTAAATAGAATCAGACTAACTGTTACTTGGGTACATGAGGACCCAACATTATTCCGCGGGGGAGGACGGACGCAGAAAATTTTAAAATCCGGTTATCAACTCCGGATCCTCAAAAAAGAGGGGGAGGTGTTAGGTATGCAGAGGAATCTGCCAATAATTATCGTGTCAAGTCGAATGGTGTCCTTGGACATTAAATGTACATTTCCTATTGGTCGATATTTGCTTCAGTTGTCTAATATTGTGTAAATGTTGTTTCCTATTTTATGGTACGATGTGGTATGCTTGGTTAGTATATAAATGGAGTATGCCTGAAATATAATGATTCATATCTCAGAGGCTGTGGCTTTGTTCTGGACTCAACTGGCTGGGGTAGACAGGGAATCAGGGCCAATCAGGGCACTAGGTCGTTCGTACGTATTTACGTGTCACTGTAACCGGTCGATCGATATAAACGCTGCGTATCATATCCTGCAGTCTCACACTCGTTACAACAATTGGCGACGGGGTAGAGAAAATTTGGAACCCTCTAATTGGACGAGATTCAGCTTAATTATTTTGACCAATCAGCGTCCAGAATTTATTATCGGTGTTCTTGGAAGTCATTGGTTATTAATTGGTCACAGTATTTCTTATTACCCTGCTGTCTCAGTAAATGACTATACTTCCCGATCAATTGCAGCTACTACTTGACCGCCAGCAGCAGCGTTTCAGACAGTGCCAGTTGAATGTTTTGGACAATTTACGCACGCGACTGCTAAATCTCCCGTGTTTTGGAGATGTGAAAGAAATTGATGAATTAATTTCTCAGCTGCATACTGAACTCGAGAATGACTGCAGGAGGTATAAATATGAAAACAAAAGCCTCTATGAATCCTTAACGAGCAGCAATGCAAACGAGGCAGTCGCTCATGATCCGTCCAGCGATTCAGAAATGTCCAGTTCAGAAGCATGCCCTGTCGTGGGTTCAAATCCCACTGTGCCCGAAACATGTGAGGTATACAGCACACAAGAAGAACTCGTGCCAGAAAATGTGTATCATGCATCAAATAATGGTCAGGAATCTAATACAAATTTCAAGGAAGCTGTTTATTCTAGTGACCTATTATCCACTGATGGAATCTTGAAGAGTTCTGGTGAATATGTTTCACAAGAATCAAACCTGAATGACCTCATGTCTGGTGTCGCTAATCCTCATCATCTAGTCAGTTTTAGTGATCCCTCTATTCAATGCGCGAAATATGCTTTAAATAGAATCAGACTAACTGTTACTTGGGTACATGAGGACCCAACATTATTCCGCGGGGGAGGACGGACGCAGAAAATTTTAAAATCCGGTTATCAACTCCGGATCCTCAAAAAAGAGGGGGAGGTGTTAGGTATGCAGAGGAATCTGCCAATAATTATCGTGTCAAGTCGAATGGTGTCCTTGGACATTAAATGTACATTTCCTATTGGTCGATATTTGCTTCAGTTGTCTAATATTGTGTAAATGTTGTTTCCTATTTTATGGTACGATGTGGTATGCTTGGTTAGTATATAAATGGAGTATGCCTGAAATATAATGATTCATATCTCAGAGGCTGTGGCTTTGTTCTGGACTCAACTGGCTGGGGTAGACAGGGAATCAGGGCCAATCAGGGCACTAGGTCGTTCGTACGTATTTACGTGTCACTGTAACCGGTCGATCGATATAAACGCTGCGTATCATATCCTGCAGTCTCACACTCGTTACAACAATTGGCGACGGGGTAGAGGAAATTTGGAACCCTCTAATTGGACGAGATTCATCCTAATTATTTTGACCAATCAGCGTCCAGAATTTATTATCGGTGTTCTTGGAAGTCATTGGTTATTAATTGGTCACAGTATTTCTTATTACCCTGCTGTCTCAGTAAATGACTATACTTCCCGATCAATTGCAGCTACTACTTGACCGCCAGCAGCAGCGTTTCAGACAGTGCCAGTTGAATGTTTTGGACAATTTACGCACGCGACTGCTAAATATCCCGTGTTTTGGAGATGTGAAAGAAATTGATGAATTAATTTCTCAGCTGCATACTGAACTCGAGAATGACTGCAGGAGGTATGAATATGAAAACAAAAGCCTCTATGAATCCTTAACTAGCAGCAATGCAAACGAGGCAGTCGCTCATGATCCGTCCAGCGATTCAGAAATGTCCAGTTCAGAAGCATGCCCTGTCGTGGGTTCAAATCCCACTGTGCCCGAAACATGTGAGGTATACAGCACACAAGAAGAACTCGTGCCAGAGAATGTGTATCATGCATCAAATAATGGTCAGGAATCTAATACAAATTTCAAGGAAGCTGTTTATTCTAGTGACCTATTATCCACTGATGGAATCTTGAAGAGTTCTGGTGAATATGTTTCACAAGAATCAAACCTGAATGACCTCATGTCTGGTGTCGCTAATCCTCATCATCTAGTCAGTTTTAGTGATCCCTCTATTCAATGCGCGAAATATGCTTTAAATAGAATCAGACTAACTGTTACTTGGGTACATGAGGACCCAACATTATTCCGCGGGGGAGGACGGACGCAGAAAATTTTAAAATCCGGTTATCAACTCCGGATCCTCAAAAAAGAGGGGGAGGTGTTAGGTATGCAGAGGAATCTGCCAATAATTATCGTGTCAAGTCGAATGGTGTCCTTGGACATTAAATGTACATTTCCTATTGGTCGATATTTGCTTCAGTTGTCTAATATTGTGTAAATGTTGTTTCCTATTTTATGGTACGATGTGGTATGCTTGGTTAGTATATAAATGGAGTATGCCTGAAATATAATGATTCATATCTCAGAGGCTGTGGCTTTGTTCTGGACTCAACTGGCTGGGGTAGACAGGGAATCAGGGCCAATCAGGGCACTAGGTCGTTCGTACGTATTTACGTGTCACTGTAACCGGTCGATCGATATAAACGCTGCGTATCATATCCTGCAGTCTCACACTCGTTACAACAATTAGCTATAATGTCATTATAATTCAGCCAATCCACAAAGAGGCACTTAGAAGAAAGTAGAAAGCCACGTTGATATTCTAGAAAATTCCATCAGGTTCTGATTGGGTGGAAAATCTCCGACTCCTTTAGGGCCTCTGGAGGTGACGTCAGAAACACAAATTACCGTTGATTTATTTTTCTGGTATGACAGATTTATGCTCTATGTAAGAAAAGATCGTTATATAGAAAACTTTACACATAACATTTGACATGATACGTTTCAATATCCTACGGTTTTAGTGATTCAAAATAAGCGTTTGCGTATGGAATAAATTCTTTTTCTTAAACTTCTTTCAACATTATTTGAGCCTGTTCAGTATTTTAAATACTAAAGTTAAGATTGCCGTCTTTTGTTCAAACTTCAATATCTAACACTAGTGAATAAATATGACTCTAAAGACACGGGGGTATGAGATTGACATGTCATATGGATGCACTAAATAACTCTGAGTTCTCTAAGCTCTATGGTTTGATTGTGAATCTGTCTTTATTCTTTTAAACGATATCTTCATGAATGACAAGTGATTTTTCTACAGCAATGCTACCTTAAATTAGTGGAATGAACCGGTCAAAAATATAATAGGTCAATAACCATTTGCTCCGGTAATATAACCTTTCTAGATATATCACTAATTCATTGTAAGATATTTTTCAATCACTTTAGGTAAAACATTAACTGAATTCTACTTAACATACATCAAATTCTTTCAATCTTTATTGATAGAATTTAGATAAGTTAATGTAACAAATACAAAAAGACTACGTTTTTTCAAGTTCCTTAACTGTAGTGATCGTTAATTTCAATTGCACCCATCACAGTATTTGTAGTCAGTAAAGTGATATTCCCCATGTTAATATATATCATTCCGTCATTGTAACTAAGTAGTGTTTGGAAAACACAAACGTTACTTCACTTACATCATAAACCACCATTGAAAACCTGGAAGCTCTGGAAGGCCGTTTCGATCTAATATGGGATTTATCAGCAGTGTATACTCACGACCTCGAGTGTGGGAATCAGACCCCGAACCTTTAGTCTTACAGATCACTGCTTAGTCTCCAGATCACTGAGTTGACCTCCAACGATGTTAATGTTTAACTTCTATCAATTCAAAACATTGTGCGACTATCTTCTATTGTTTTCAGTTTGTAGTTGCCTCACACACAAAACGTATAAGCTTCATTAGTCATGGCTTCTCACTATAACTCCGGAAATTTCTCTTGAAGCTTATCACTGGTGAGAACACGATAATTTTCAGCATGAGGTTATGGTGATTGTTGAACTTCATTGAAATTATGAACAATCTAAAAAGCCATATTGATATAAATACCAAATTGTGTAGCGTGGTGTCGAGTCGAGATTGATTATGAACGCCACTACAGGGAAACGCGTACCAAACAAATCAGAAGGCGAAGGTTGAACTTAACCAGATTTATTTCGTTGGCGATCTCGTGGTATCGAACGAATACCAAGATCGTGCCAAGAAATGGTACAAGCGAAAGTAGGAGAATGGAGTACGTGCGAACAAAGCCAAAAACCGCGGAACAATGATGGAAGGTAATGAAAGCACAAAATGGCTGTAATTAGCACAGTTAAGCAAAAGCACATTAAAACAAGCACTAGTACAGTTGGTTATAATAATAATTGCTTTCATTAAACCAGTCGTGTTCTCGTGATAAAAGCGAGTCACTACAATTACATGATATGGATTAATTTCAACACAAAGTTTAAAACCATTAATAATAGCTATTTTCAATCACAGAAAAAAAATCCAGTGTATGATAACATTCCAGATTTTTCTCAAGTTAATACAGTTCACTGGCAATCTAACTCATTATATGTTAGCTATTTGTATTAATTTCCACTGTGTTTTCTACTATGTTTAGCTGATATAACCTGGTTACAATGAGTAAACAGTATAAATAGTAACTGAATAAAATTACCATAGATATACTAAACGTATAGTGCTTCGGAATACAATTATTTGCGTTATTTATCTTTAATGAGTAGATTTCTTAGTATTAAATTGGAAACAATGTAAGTTTTATTGCTCATGGTCAATCCCATAATAGTAAGACGATATTGACACTACCTATCTTCTCATACATTTTAACGAAAAATCCTGTTCACAGCAACTTATGTATAAAAGTTGTATAGAAAAGTATTCAAGAAATTCGATTATGCAGACGAACGAAAAGGATAAAACAGAAATGGATGTAAGTTGGAGTGCCAGAAAAAGTCAAATCCATGATCAGTGTGTGACAGTGTTATAAACATGAAGAAAACAAAAGCAAGAAGAGACACATACGTACAATCATTCACACATGCTTAGGGTTACATATAATAATAATAATAGAAATACTAAAAGGTCTAGAATAGTTCGTCTACTCAAAGGCTAGAATAAATAACGTAGGTCCGTAACAATACTAATTGCCAAAAACAGTTTTTAACTTTTCTTCTAGAAATCGTTAATGTGACTGAAATTGAAAATTAGATCACAAATTTCAAGCTTTAAAATATAGGCATATAGGTCGCGATCGCTTGCTGAATATTGTGAGAGTATTTCAATACGGGCTAATTAATTTGTTGTGATCTTATTGCTACATAGCAGACTTACAACTTCGATGAATGAAACAGGAATCATATCTATATAAATAGTTTCTCGATTATGACTATGTTCCTAACCACAAAAGATGTCGTCAATAGTTCAGTTCAATTCAGCATTACTAAACTATATATATATTTAAATCAAAACGACTTAGATCAGAAGGAAGAATACTTAAAAAACCAGGATTCATTGTTACTAAAGCATCACAGCTTAAACTTTGAAAGAAAATCAGGAATATCAAAATAATAGAGGTGAAAACAAAACATGACCTAGAAACTAAACGGGAAAAAATTGATGATTTAGAAGAAATATTAGGCTGACTATCAAATCGTATGTAAATACTTAATCTGCCAAATTACGTCACAATTTATTCAAATCAGATTAATCGAAATTACGAAATACTTATTTAATGAACTTGGTAAACCAGTACGAATGGATGTATTAGGTTCTATTCTGTATTCTGAATATGGAGTTCACAATGTAAAGAAGTTTAAAACTTGAGCGACACCTATGGTTCTTCATTTGATGTCAGAAGTTGACGAAAATCAGTATTTTAAGGTTTTAGCTACAGTTGAGTAAGGCATGATTTACTGGATACAAAAGACATATTTTCAATAGATCTAAGTTAATTAATGCATTTTCATTGTTGTTTATACGCTGTTTTACTGAAACACAGGAAGAGGATAGGGAAATTCCTTTAGGTTAAAGAATATTATCTCAATGGTTTAATTGTGATCTCCATTCAACTGATTGCTCAAAAATAATCCGTAATGTCACGATTTCGTCCGTGCACGAACGATCCTTACGAAACCGAGCCCGATGATTTCATAATCGTGAGTGAACTGAATCTTTCATCTGGCTCAACAACACGCTAATGAAAACCTTTCCTGGTACCAATAGTAGCAAGATGTCTCTGTAGTTTTTGCACTTACTAAGTTCTCCATTCATCCATGTATTGATTAGCCATCCTTCTTTACTGTTTTTGAATACTTACTTGTCCTCCTAAATCTTTATAAAAGGAATATAGAACAACTTTACAGATACCTCTATATCCGGATTCTGTTTCAACTAGCACTCTGTCTGCTCCTCGTGATTTTCCACTCCAAACATGTTTGATGGTCATGAACATTTCTTCGATTGTTGGTAAGTTAGCAGCTATAGCAAGGTTTGTGTGCTGCTTTGAAATTCGGTGGGTTCAGCGGGGCTGGTCTTTTCACAAACTCAACAAAAAGATTTCCCCATTATTCTTGAATCTCAGTGATTGGCATACCTACTTTATTCTTGACTAGTCACTATGATGATCACATTTCTCTGCTAGTTTCTTCGTTGTATTATATGAACCTTTCACATTTCCTCTACGTCAAAATGACAATTATCTAAGAATCAGAATTTTTTCAATTAGATTTTATCGATTTATCGTTATGAAAATTTAACCAACTTTAGACAACAATAAAGGTTTTGTTAATCTTTTCCATCACATTCAACGTTGAACAAATTTACATCATTTACAATTTGTGAATAACATATTTGACAAATCAACAAGTGGTTTGTTTCTCTTGTTCTCCACTCTCTATTCTCTACATTTACCATCAAAGATCAGTTAACAAATACTAGATATTTCTCATTCTTGTGATGTTTCATTCTGTACACATGTCATATGATTTCAATTTCATTGAACATTCACAGTATTTCCATACTTTCTATGAAATGGTTTGGTAGTTTTATAACTTTATATACTGACATTATTTCATGTGTTTTTATTTTAACTTTTAGGAATTTCTTATAATAGGTTAAAAGCATTTTGCATTTTAAACATTGAGCCTTCAAAGGTTTATGGATTTTTTTATCAAGTGCGGTACTGTTATATAGTGTAATAAATTGGATATATTCCGCTCCTTTTTGGCGTTATTGAAAATCTATTCATTGTTCATAAATGTATAATTGACCATTCAGATTCGGTATCGTATATTGCTATGAAAATAATTTGATGAAGTATTGTGTACTTGTGTGTGTTTGTATATGTGTATGCACACGTGTGTTTGTGTGCGTAGATGAAAGCGCGATAATTCACACTCGGCTTTGTTCAATGGATTTCACGTGGTACGTATGGGACGGTGTTGAAATCGACTTGATAATGATTGACAGGATACCTGAAGAGTTGCGTAGATCTGCGTTCTGAGTGTGTAGGTGAGGTGTGAGTGTGTGTGTATGTGTGTGTGTTTGTTTGTGGGTGGTTTTGTTGAAAATGTTGTTGGAACGTGTGATTAGTATTTGTGAATTTACGAATGGTATTTATGTTGAGAGTGTGCTGGATGCGTGCTTAGTTGAGTGCTACATACAGATTGCAAGATTTCCATATGTTGGGTAGTTTGGATGACTATTTTCCAGATATGTGGAGGAGTTGAATGATGTGTCAGAGAGATTGTGTGTTGACCTGGTCAACAGAGTGGAGAAGTCCTACTGGATTTGAAATTGAACAAGTGTACTGTATTGTATGGGATTACAGTGTATTGGAACTATACAGCGAATGTGTATTGATTAAATGGTGAGTGGTACATTTTGACGAAGTGTGTGTGTGTGCGTGTGTGGTTGTTTGTCTGTTGTTAGTTTGTGTGAGTTCATTTGAACAAAGTGTGTGGACTGAGTAAGTGGGGATTATTGAGACAAGTGAATCAGTGTCTTGGAAGATTGGTTGACGAATCAGTGTGTTTTGAACAGGATGAGTGTCTGATCATATGTAGAAGGATGTTGAAACTGTTGTTAGTGCTTTTATTATCATGTTCATTATTGATAACGTAACTAATACGACGAATGATAATAATCATAATACTACTATTAGTTTTATTGCTATTATTATAATTATTGTTGCTGTTAGTGTTGCTTTAGGATGTGTTGATTTAGCTAATGTGATTTAGTTGATGTGAGAGTACTGTACTGCCTGTACCTGTTAGTAGAACTGTGTGAAACAATGGTGTTTTGAGAGATCATGTGGTTCATTGTTTGACAAGTTCACGCTTATATGAGTTGAACTGACTATTGAAGTGAATGTGAATTAGATCATGATGAATTAGCTGATCAGCTTCACATACATGGTGACGTAATGTGTAGAGGTAACCTTTTGTGTGTGAGTGTGAGTGAGTGAGTGAGTGAGTTAGTGATTGAATGAGTGTGTAGTATTCGTGTGTGTGTGTGTGTATGTTTGTATGTAATGGTATAGTTTTGTATGTTTGTGGTCTGTGATGTTAATGTATGATATGAGAGTTGTGTGATTGGAGTCAGTTTGATGATACTGGTGTTGACACTGGATTGTTATGGAAGTGGTGGTAAACCAGAAGGAGGAGGTGAATTACAGTAGTGTGCAAATTAGATTTCGTGTCGACAAACGCAAACAATGATGAGATATTTCACAGATTGAAATCATGAGTCAGTTTATTTCAATCTGTGAAATTTCTAAAATCTCCACAAAAAAATCCCATTCTGATAATAATAATCACCTGCTCACTAGTGACTGACTTCAGGAGACACTTCTGGAGTTCTAGTGAGAAGTCGTTACCAGTGGAGTTCAAACAGGTCTGTTGTGAGATAGGAACTCACTGAGGACAATGGTGTACGGTAGCGCAACTTCGTGGATTGGTTGAAGTTAGACATTAACACCGTTGGATGCCGGCTCAGTGGTCTAATGGTTAAGTGCTCGCGCGCGAAGCCGGTAGGTCCTGGGTCCGAGCCCCGGGTGAAGCCGAGTCGTGGATGCGCACTGCTGAGGAGTCCCATACTAGGACGAAACGGCCGTCCAGTGCTTCCAGGTTTTCAATGGTTGTCTAGCTTCAACTGACTCAGGATTTCAATCTGTAAAATTTCTAAAATCTCCACAAAAAAATCCCATAATGATGAGATAGTCAGAGTGTTTGAGAGGTGGATATATGGGAAAGTGTATATGGAGGTTGTTGTATGTATTTGAATTTGGAGATGATGAATCAATGGTGCATGGTGTATTGGATAGGCAGAATGCAGTGGACTATTGGTTGAGAATACTGACAGTGTATTCTGTGCCTTAGTGAGACAGATGTCTGAATTTCAGGAGATGATTGATTTGTGGAATTGCGACTGTTCCGTGATCGAATGTTTGACTTGTGTATTTGTTTATCTCGATTCTTATAGCGGTGAGTTTCTTAATAGAGCTGAATATGGGAAAATGTGTGTACGTTAGCGTGTGTAAAACTGTAAATGAGTGTGTGAGCTGGTCGATATTGGATTGAGTGTAGGTGGATTGTTCGAGAACACTGTAATTGTTTACGGACTGATGGGATTCGAATATCCAAGCAGATTGAATGTGAGTGAGGATGATGTATAGGCGATTAGTATTTGTATTTTGGTTAATGTGTGTGCGTGATTGGTTGATTGCTTGATTGATTGGTTGATTGATTGATTGATTGATTGATTGAGCGAGTGTGAATGCGTGGATGGATGAGTTGTTGAGTAGTGAGCGATGGTGATGTTGTGGTGGTGAGTTTGTGGTGTTACCTATTGAAATGTTTATTGATCACTGATCATGTGATCAGTTTGCGCACACAATAGTGACTGGTTGTAGACGGTGTGTGGCACGACAAAGATGGGAATGGACAGTTTTTGGTGAAATGAGAAACATTGTTAGTTTTGTAAGAGTACAAGTATATTTGATAGTGAGATTAGAAACTACATATTTGATGGTGGGTTCTCGTCATTGGATGTTGACGGGAGATGGCTGTTAGTGTTGTGCTAATCACGACGACAGTTTCTGCAGCAGCCTCCATAACAGTTTCCACCCTGGCATCCACGACATCCACAGCATCTAGGGCATTGAGGACATGCACCAGGACAACAACCACCCTGACTGTCTGGTGCTGGTTCTGCAATCACTGAAAACGAAATAACACAACGTCACAATATGATTCACATGGAATATGACAGAGCAAAACAAAACAATTACAAGCCTACACCTCTATTCAGCCAAATTCAACTCTCGTCACTTCACTACATGTTGTTCCACAAATCCACAACACACCGCATTACTATTCATTTCAGTCCTGTTGACTTCGCTTCAGTCCCGTTGACTTCGCTTCAGTTGAAGACATGACACAACACTGTTGTGGTTAACGGAAGGCTGAATCAGCAAGTGGGTTACTTTTGTAATTACTCGCCAGTAAGTGGCAACTTCATGTTATGCGATCGAGTAAGATAAGACTCACCTGAGTTGTGACATTCGAATGACACGATCAGTACAACTAAGACGAGCTGAAATAAAAACACCGATCAGGCATATATTATTAGACACAACAGTATTTCAACATACATTGAAGATTTGCATTGTCGTTTGCTGTCAACTTGTTGCTGACTGCATACATTCAACCACAGTATTTATACTCGTGGAAGTTGGCATTCGAAGCAAACACGTGTTCACACCCGATGTCGAGCAGTTCAGTCGAAACAATCCATTTGCGTGTGTTTGTGTCTGTGTCCGTGTCTGTTTCTGTGTATGTGTGTGTATTATGTAGGTATGTACGTATGTGATCTGTACGTGTGTATATGTATGTGTATTTGTATGTGTTTGTATATGTGTATGCACACGTGTGTTTGTGTGCGTAGATGGAAGCGCGATAATTCACACTCGGCTTTGTTCAATGGATTTCACGTGGTACGTATGGGACGGTGTTGAAATCGACTTGATAACGATTGACAGGATACCTGAAGAGTTGCGTAGATCTGCGTTCTGAGTGTGTAGGTGAGGTGTGAGTGTGTGTGTATGTGTGTGTGTTTGTTTGTGGGTGGTTTTGTTGAAAATGTTGTTGGAACGTGTGATTAGTATTTGTGAATTTACGAATGGTATTTATGTTGAGAGTGTGCTGGATGCGTGCTTAGTTGAGTGCTACATACAGATTGCAAGATTTCCATATGTTGGGTAGTTTGGATGACTATTTTCCAGATATGTGGAGGAGTTGAATGATGTGTCAGAGAGATTGTGTGTTGACCTGGTCAACAGAGTGGAGAAGTCCTACTGGATTTGAAATTGAACAAGTGTACTGTATTGTATGGGATTACAGTGTATTGGAACTATACAGCGAATGTGTATTGATTAAATGGTGAGTGGTACATTTTGACGAAGTGTGTGTGTGTGCGTGTGTGGTTGTTTGTCTGTTGTTAGTTTGTGTGAGTTCATTTGAACAAAGTGTGTGGACTGAGTAAGTGGGGATTATTGAGACAAGTGAATCAGTGTCTTGGAAGATTGGTTGACGAATCAGTGTGTTTTGAACAGGATGAGTGTCTGATCATATGTAGAAGGATGTTGAAACTGTTGTTAGTGCTTTTATTATCATGTTCATTATTGATAACGTAACTAATACGACGAATGATAATAATCATAATACTACTATTAGTTTTATTGCTATTATTATAATTATTGTTGTTGTTAGTGTTGCTTTAGGATGTGTTGATTTAGCTAATGTGATTGAGTTGATGTGAGAGTACTGTACTGCCTTTACCTGTTAGTAGAAATGTGTGAAACAATGGTGTTTTGAGAGATCATGTGGTTCATTGTTTGACAAGTTCACGCTTATATGAGTTGAACTGACTATTGAAGTGAATGTGAATTAGATCATGATGAATTAGCTGATCAGCTTCACATACATGGTGACGTAATGTGTAGAGGTAACCTTTTGTGTGTGAGTGTGAGTGAGTGAGTGAGTGAGTTAGTGATTGAATGAGTGTGTAGTATTCGTGTGTGTGTGTGTATGTTTGTATGTAATGGTATAGTTTTGTATGTTTGTGGGCTGTGATGTTAATGTATGATATGAGAGTTGTGTGATTGGAGTCAGTTTGATGATACTGGTGTTGACACTGGATTGTTATGGAAGTGGTGGTAAACCAGAAGGAGGAGGTGAATGACAGTAGTGTGCAAATTAGATTTCGTGTCGACAAACGCAAACAATGATGAGATAGTCAGAGTGTTTGAGAGGTGGATATATGGGAAAGTGTATATGGAGGTTGTTGTATGTATTTGAATTTGGAGATGATGAATCAATGGTGCATGGTGTATTGGATAGGCAGAATGCAGTGGACTATTGGTTGAGAATACTGACAGTGTATTCTGTGCCTTAGTGAGACAGATGTCTGAATTTCAGGAGATGATTGATTTGTGGAATTGCGACTGTTCCGTGATCGAATGTTTGACTTGTGTATTTGTTTATCTCGATTCTTATAGCGGTGAGTTTCTTAATAGAGCTGAATATGGGAAAATGTGTGTACGTTAGCGTGTGTAAAACTGTAAATGAGTGTGTGAGCTGGTCGATATTGGATTGAGTGTAGGTGGATTGTTCGAGAACACTGTAATTGTTTACGGACTGATGGGATTCGAATATCCAAGCAGATTGAATGTGAGTGAGGATGATGTATAGGCGATTAGTATTTGTATTTTGGTTAATGTGTGTGCGTGATTGGTTGATTGCTTGATTGATTGGTTGATTGATTGATTGATTGATTGATTGATTGATTGATTGATTGAGCGAGTGTGAATGCGTGGATGGATGAGTTGTTGAGTAGTGAGCGATGGTGATGTTGTGGTGGTGAGTTTGTGGTGTTACCTATTGAAATGTTTATTGATCACTGATCATGTGATCAGTTTGCGCACACAATAGTGACTGGTTGTAGACGGTGTGTGGCACGACAAAGATGGGAATGGACAGTTTTTGGTGAAATGAGAAACATTGTTAGTTTTGTAAGAGTACAAGTATATTTGATAGAGAGATTAGAAACTACATATTTGATGGTGGGTTCTCGTCATTGGATGTTGACGGGAGATGGCTGTTAGTGTTGTGCTAATCACGACGACAGTTTCTGCAGCAGCCTCCATAACAGTTTCCACCCTGGCATCCACGACATCCACAGCATCTAGGGCATTGAGGACATGCACCAGGACAACAACCACCCTGACTGTCTGGTGCTGGTTCTGCAATCACTGAAAACGAAATAACACAACGTCACAATATGATTCACATGGAATATGACAGAGCAAAACAAAACAATTACAAGCCTACACCTCTATTCAGCCAAATTCAACTCTCGTCACTTCACTACATGTTGTTCCACAAATCCACAACACACCGCATTACTATTCATTTCAGTCCTGTTGACTTCGCTTCAGTCCCGTTGACTTCGCTTCAGTTGAAGACATGACACAACACTGTTGTGGTTAACGGAAGGCTGAATCAGCAAGTGGGTTACTTTTGTAATTACTCGCCAGTAAGTGGCAACTTCATGTTATGCGATCGAGTAAGATAAGACTCACCTGAGTTGTGACATTCGAATGACACGATCAGTACAACTAAGACGAGCTGAAATAAAAACACCGATCAGGCATATATTATTAGACACAACAGTATTTCAACATACATTGAAGATTTGCATTGTCGTTTGCTCTCAATTTGTTGCTGACTGCATACATTCAACCACAGTATTTATACTCGTGGAAGTTGGCATTCGAAGCAAACACGTGTTCACACCCGATGTCGAGCAGTTCAGTCGAAACAATCCATTTGCGTGTGTTTGTGTCTGTGTCCGTGTCTGTTTCTGTGTATGTGTGTGTATTATGTAGGTATGTACGTATGTGATCTGTACGTGTGTATATGTATGTGTATTTGTATGTGTTTGTATATGTGTATGCACACGTGTGTTTGTGTGCGTAGATGAAAGCGCGATAATTCACACTCGGCTTTGTTCAATGGATTTCACGTGGTACGTATGGGACGGTGTTGAAATCGACTTGATAACGATTGACAGGATACCTGAAGAGTTGCGTAGATCTGCGTTCTGAGTGTGCAGGTGAGGTGTGAGTGTGCGTGTGTATGTGTGTGTGCTTGTGGGTGGTTTTGTTGAAAATGTTGTTGGAACGTGTGATTAGTATTTGTGAATTTACGAATGGTATTTATGTTGAGAGTGTGCTGGATGCGTGCTTAGTTGAGTGCTACATACAGATTGCAAGATTTCCATATGTTGGGTAGTTTGGATGACTATTTTCCAGATATGTGGAGGAGTTGAATGATGTGTCAGAGAGATTGTGTGTTGACCTGGTCAACAGAGTGGAGAAGTCCTACTGGATTTGAAATTGAACAAGTGTACTGTATTGTATGGGATTACAGTGTATTGGAACTATACAGCGAATGTGTATTGATTAAATGGTGAGTGGTACATTTTGACGAAGTGTGTGTGTGTGCGTGTGTGGTTGTTTGTCTGTTGTTAGTTTGTGTGAGTTCATTTGAACAAAGTGTGTGGACTGAGTAAGTGGGGATTATTGAGACAAGTGAATCAGTGTCTTGGAAGATTGGTTGACGAATCAGTGTGTTTTGAACAGGATGAGTGTCTGATCATATGTAGAAGGATGTTGAAACTGTTGTTAGTGCTTTTATTATCATGTTCATTATTGATAACGTAACTAATACGACGAATGATAATAATCATAATACTACTATTAGTTTTATTGCTATTATTATAATTATTGTTGTTGTTAGTGTTGCTTTAGGATGTGTTGATTTAGCTAATGTGATTGAGTTGATGTGAGAGTACTGTACTGCCTGTACCTGTTAGTAGAAATGTGTGAAACAATGGTGTTTTGAGAGATCATGTGGTTCATTGTTTGACAAGTTCACGCTTATATGAGTTGAACTGACTATTGAAGTGAATGTGAATTAGATCATGATGAATTAGCTGATCAGCTCCACATACATGGTGACGTAATGTGTAGAGGTAACCTTTTGTGTGTGAGTGTGAGTGAGTGAGTGAGTGAGTTAGTGATTGAATGAGTGTGTAGTATTCGTGTGTGTGTGTGTATGTTTGTATGTAATGGTATAGTTTTGTATGTTTGTGGGCTGTGATGTTAATGTATGATATGAGAGTTGTGTGATTGGAGTCAGTTTGATGATACTGGTGTTGACACTGGATTGTTATGGAAGTGGTGGTAAACCAGAAGGAGGAGGTGAATGACAGTAGTGTGCAAATTAGATTTCGTGTCGACAAACGCAAACAATGATGAGATAGTCAGAGTGTTTGAGAGGTGGATATATGGGAAAGTGTATATGGAGGTTGTTGTATGTATTTGAATTTGGAGATGATGAATCAATGGTGCATGGTGTATTGGATAGGCAGAATGCAGTGGACTATTGGTTGAGAATACTGACAGTGTATTCTGTGCCTTAGTGAGACAGATGTCTGAATTTCAGGAGATGATTGATTTGCGGAATCGCGACTGTTCCGTGATCGAATGTTTGACTTGTGTATTTGTTTATCTCGATTCTTATAGCGGTGAGTTTCTTAATAGAGCTGAATATGGGAAAATGTGTGTACGTTAGCGTGTGTAAAACTGTAAATGAGTGTGTGAGCTGGTCGATATTGGATTGAGTGTAGGTGGATTGTTCGAGAACACTGTAATTGTTTACGGACTGATGGGATTCGAATATCCAAGCAGATTGAATGTGAGTGAGGATGATGTATAGGCGATTAGTATTTGTATTTTGGTTAATGTGTGTGCGTGATTGGTTGATTGCTTGATTGATTGGTTGATTGATTGATTGATTGATTGATTGAGCGAGTGTGAATGCGTGGATGGATGAGTTGTTGAGTAGTGAGCGATGGTGATGTTGTGGTGGTGAGTTTGTGGTGTTACCTATTGAAATGTTTATTGATCACTGATCATGTGATCAGTTTGCGCACACAATAGTGACTGGTTGTAGACGGTGTGTGGCACGACAAAGATGGGAATGGACAGTTTTTGGTGAAATGAGAAACATTGTTAGTTTTGTAAGAGTACAAGTATATTTGATAGAGAGATTAGAAACTACATATTTGATGGTGGGTTCTCGTCATTGGATGTTGACGGGAGATGGCTGTTAGTGTTGTGCTAATCACGACGACAGTTTCTGCAGCAGCCTCCATAACAGTTTCCACCCTGGCATCCACGACATCCACAGCATCTAGGGCATTGAGGACATGCACCAGGACAACAACCACCCTGACTGTCTGGTGCTGGTTCTGCAATCACTGAAAACGAAATAACACAACGTCACAATATGATTCACATGGAATATGACAGAGCAAAACAAAACAATTACAAGCCTACACCTCTATTCAGCCAACTTCAACTCTCGTCACTTCACTACATGTTGTTCCACAAATCCACAACACACCGCATTACTATTCATTTCAGTCCTGTTGACTTCGCTTCAGTCCACTTCGCTTCAGTTGAAGACATGACACAACACTGTTGTGGTTAACGGAAGGCTGAATCAGCAAGTGGGTTACTTTTGTAATTACTCGCCAGTAAGTGGCAACTTCATGTTATGCGATCGAGTAAGATAAGACTCACCTGAGTTGTGACATTCGAATGACACGATCAGTACAACTAAGACGAGCTGAAATAAAAACACCGATCAGGCATATATTATTAGACACAACAGTATTTCAACATACATTGAAGATTTGCATTGTCGTTTGCTCTCAACTTGTTGCTGACTGCATACATTCAACCACAGTATTTATACTCGTGGAAGTTGGCATTCGAAGCAAACACGTGTTCACACCCGATGTCGAGCAGTTCAGTCGAAACAATCCATTTGCGTGTGTTTGTGTCTGTGTCCGTGTCTGTTTCTGTGTATGTGTGTGTATTATGTAGGTATGTACGTATGTGATCTGTACGTGTGTATATGTATGTGTATTTGTATGTGTTTGTATATGTGTATGCACACGTGTGTTTGTGTGCGTAGATGGAAGCGCGATAATTCACACTCGGCTTTGTTCAATGGATTTCACGTGGTACGTATGGGACGGTGTTGAAATCGACTTGATAACGATTGACAGGATACCTGAAGAGTTGCGTAGATCTGCGTTCTGAGTGTGTAGGTGAGGTGTGAGTGTGCGTGTGTATGTGTGTGTGTTTGTTTGTGGGTGGTTTTGTTGAAAATGTTGTTGGAACGTGTGATTAGTATTTGTGAATTTACGAATGGTATTTATGTTGAGAGTGTGCTGGATGCGTGCTTAGTTGAGTGCTACATACAGATTGCAAGATTTCCATATGTTGGGTAGTTTGGATGACTATTTTCCAGATATGTGGAGGAGTTGAATGATGTGTCAGAGAGATTGTGTGTTGACCTGGTCAACAGAGTGGAGAAGTCCTACTGGATTTGAAATTGAACAAGTGTACTGTATTGTATGGGATTACAGTGTATTGGAACTATACAGCGAATGTGTATTGATTAAATGGTGAGTGGTACATTTTGACGAAGTGTGTGTGTGTGCGTGTGTGGTTGTTTGTCTGTTGTTAGTTTGTGTGAGTTCATTTGAACAAAGTGTGTGGACTGAGTAAGTGGGGATTATTGAGACAAGTGAATCAGTGTCTTGGAAGATTGGTTGACGAATCAGTGTGTTTTGAACAGGATGAGTGTCTGATCATATGTAGAAGGATGTTGAAACTGTTGTTAGTGCTTTTATTATCATGTTCATTATTGATAACGTAACTAATACGACGAATGATAATAATCATAATACTACTATTAGTTTTATTGCTATTATTATAATTATTGTTGTTGTTAGTGTTGCTTTAGGATGTGTTGATTTAGCTAATGTGATTGAGTTGATGTGAGAGTACTGTACTGCCTGTACCTGTTAATAGAACTGTGTGAAACAATGGTGTTTTGAGAGATCATGTGGTTCATTGTTTGACAAGTTCACGCTTATATGAGTTGAACTGACTATTGAAGTGAATGTGAATTAGATCATGATGAATTAGCTGATCAGCTTCACATACATGGTGACGTAATGTGTAGAGGTAACCTTTTGTGTGTGAGTGTGAGTGAGTGAGTGAGTGAGTTAGTGATTGAATGAGTGTGTAGTATTCGTGTGTGTGTGTGTATGTTTGTATGTAATGGTATAGTTTTGTATGTTTGTGGGCTGTGATGTTAATGTATGATATGAGAGTTGTGTGATTGGAGTCAGTTTGATGATACTGGTGTTGACACTGGATTGTTATGGAAGTGGTGGTAAACCAGAAGGAGGAGGTGAATGACAGTAGTGTGCAAATTAGATTTCGTGTCGACAAACGCAAACAATGATGAGATAGTCAGAGTGTTTGAGAGGTGGATATATGGGAAAGTGTATATGGAGGTTGTTGTATGTATTTGAATTTGGAGATGATGAATCAATGGTGCATGGTGTATTGGATAGGCAGAATGCAGTGGACTATTGGTTGAGAATACTGACAGTGTATTCTGTGCCTTAGTGAGACAGATGTCTGAATTTCAGGAGATGATTGATTTGTGGAATTGCGACTGTTCCGTGATCGAATGTTTGACTTGTGTATTTGTTTATCTCGATTCTTATAGCGGTGAGTTTCTTAATAGAGCTGAATATGGGAAAATGTGTGTACGTTAGTGTGTGTAAAACTGTAAATGAGTGTGTGAGCTGGTCGATATTGGATTGAGTGTAGGTGGATTGTTCGAGAACACTGTAATTGTTTACGGACTGATGGGATTCGAATATCCAAGCAGATTGAATGTGAGTGAGGATGATGTATAGGCGATTAGTATTTGTATTTTGGTTAATGTGTGTGCGTGATTGGTTGATTGCTTGATTGATTGGTTGATTGATTGATTGATTGATTGATTGAGCGAGTGTGAATGCGTGGATGGATGAGTTGTTGAGTAGTGAGCGATGGTGATGTTGTGGTGGTGAGTTTGTGGTGTTACCTATTGAAATGTTTATTGATCACTGATCATGTGATCAGTTTGCGCACACAATAGTGACTGGTTGTAGACGGTGTGTGGCACGACAAAGATGGGAATGGACAGTTTTTGGTGAAATGAGAAACATTGTTAGTTTTGTAAGAGTACAAGTATATTTGATAGAGAGATTAGAAACTACATATTTGATGGTGGGTTCTCGTCATTGGATGTTGACGGGAGATGGCTGTTAGTGTTGTGCTAATCACGACGACAGTTTCTGCAGCAGCCTCCATAACAGTTTCCACCTTGGCATCCACGACATCCACAGCATCTAGGGCATTGAGGACATGCACCAGGACAACAACCACCCTGACTGTCTGGTGCTGGTTCTGCAATCACTGAAAACGAAATAACACAACGTCACAATATGATTCACATGGAATATGACAGAGCAAAACAAAACAATTACAAGCCTACACCTCTATTCAGCCAACTTCAACTCTCGTCACTTCACTACATGTTGTTCCACAAATCCACAACACACCGCATTACTATTCATTTCAGTCCTGTTGACTTCGCTTCAGTCCACTTCGCTTCAGTTGAAGACATGACACAACACTGTTGTGGTTAACGGAAGGCTGAATCAGCAAGTGGGTTACTTTTGTAATTACTCGCCAGTAAGTGGCAACTTCATGTTATGCGATCGAGTAAGATAAGACTCACCTGAGTTGTGACATTCGAATGACACGATCAGTACAACTAAGACGAGCTGAAATAAAAACACCGATCAGGCATATATTATTAGACACAACAGTATTTCAACATACATTGAAGATTTGCATTGTCGTTTGCTGTCAACTTGTTGCTGACTGCATACATTCAACCACAGTATTTATACTCGTGGAAGTTGGCATTCGAAGCAAACACGTGTTCACACCCGATGTCGAGCAGTTCAGTCGAAACAATCCATTTGCGTGTGTTTGTGTCTGTGTCCGTGTCTGTTTCTGTGTATGTGTGTGTATTATGTAGGTATGTACGTATGTGATCTGTACGTGTGTATATGTATGTGTATTTGTATGTGTTTGTATATGTGTATGCACACGTGTGTTTGTGTGCGTAGATGAAAGCGCGATAATTCACACTCGGCTTTGTTCAATGGATTTCACGTGGTACGTATGGGACGGTGTTGAAATCGACTTGATAACGATTGACAGGATACCTGAAGAGTTGCGTAGATCTGCGTTCTGAGTGTGTAGGTGAGGTGTGAGTGTGCGTGTGTATGTGTGTGTGTTTGTTTGTGGGTGGTTTTGTTGAAAATGTTGTTGGAACGTGTGATTAGTATTTGTGAATTTACGAATGGTATTTATGTTGAGAGTGTGCTGGATGCGTGCTTAGTTGAGTGCTACATACAGATTGCAAGATTTCCATATGTTGGGTAGTTTGGATGACTATTTTCCAGATATGTGGAGGAGTTGAATGATGTGTCAGAGAGATTGTGTGTTGACCTGGTCAACAGAGTGGAGAAGTCCTACTGGATTTGAAATTGAACAAGTGTACTGTATTGTATGGGATTACAGTGTATTGGAACTATACAGCGAATGTGTATTGATTAAATGGTGAGTGGTACATTTTGACGAAGTGTGTGTGTGTGCGTGTGTGGTTGTTTGTCTGTTGTTAGTTTGTGTGAGTTCATTTGAACAAAGTGTGTGGACTGAGTAAGTGGGGATTATTGAGACAAGTGAATCAGTGTCTTGGAAGATTGGTTGACGAATCAGTGTGTTTTGAACAGGATGAGTGTCTGATCATATGTAGAAGGATGTTGAAACTGTTGTTAGTGCTTTTATTATCATGTTCATTATTGATAACGTAACTAATACGACGAATGATAATAATCATAATACTACTATTAGTTTTATTGCTATTATTATAATTATTGTTGTTGTTAGTGTTGCTTTAGGATGTGTTGATTTAGCTAATGTGATTGAGTTGATGTGAGAGTACTGTACTGCCTGTACCTGTTAATAGAACTGTGTGAAACAATGGTGTTTTGAGAGATCATGTGGTTCATTGTTTGACAAGTTCACGCTTATATGAGTTGAACTGACTATTGAAGTGAATGTGAATTAGATCATGATGAATTAGCTGATCAGCTTCACATACATGGTGACGTAATGTGTAGAGGTAACCTTTTGTGTGTGAGTGTGAGTGAGTGAGTGAGTTAGTGATTGAATGAGTGTGTAGTATTCGTGTGTGTGTGTGTGTATGTTTGTATGTAATGGTATAGTTTTGTATGTTTGTGGGCTGTGATGTTAATGTATGATATGAGAGTTGTGTGATTGGAGTCAGTTTGATGATACTGGTGTTGACACTGGATTGTTATGGAAGTGGTGGTAAACCAGAAGGAGGAGGTGAATGACAGTAGTGTGCAAATTAGATTTCGTGTCGACAAACGCAAACAATGATGAGATAGTCAGAGTGTTTGAGAGGTGGATATATGGGAAAGTGTATATGGAGGTTGTTGTATGTATTTGAATTTGGAGATGATGAATCAATGGTGCATGGTGTATTGGATAGGCAGAATGCAGTGGACTATTGGTTGAGAATACTGACAGTGTATTCTGTGCCTTAGTGAGACAGATGTCTGAATTTCAGGAGATGATTGATTTGCGGAATCGCGACTGTTCCGTGATCGAATGTTTGACTTGTGTATTTGTTTATCTCGATTCTTATAGCGGTGAGTTTCTTAATAGAGCTGAATATGGGAAAATGTGTGTACGTTAGCGTGTGTAAAACTGTAAATGAGTGTGTGAGCTGGTCGATATTGGATTGAGTGTAGGTGGATTGTTCGAGAACACTGTAATTGTTTACGGACTGATGGGATTCGAATATCCAAGCAGATTGAATGTGAGTGAGGATGATGTATAGGCGATTAGTATTTGTATTTTGGTTAATGTGTGTGCGTGATTGGTTGATTGCTTGATTGATTGGTTGATTGATTGATTGATTGATTGATTGATTGATTGATTGATTGAGCGAGTGTGAATGCGTGGATGGATGAGTTGTTGAGTAGTGAGCGATGGTGATGTTGTGGTGGTGAGTTTGTGGTGTTACCTATTGAAATGTTTATTGATCACTGATCATGTGATCAGTTTGCGCACACAATAGTGACTGGTTGTAGACGGTGTGTGGCACGACAAAGATGGGAATGGACAGTTTTTGGTGAAATGAGAAACATTGTTAGTTTTGTAAGAGTACAAGTATATTTGATAGAGAGATTAGAAACTACATATTTGATGGTGGGTTCTCGTCATTGGATGTTGACGGGAGATGGCTGTTAGTGTTGTGCTAATCACGACGACAGTTTCTGCAGCAGCCTCCATAACAGTTTCCACCCTGGCATCCACGACATCCACAGCATCTAGGGCATTGAGGACATGCACCAGGACAACAACCACCCTGACTGTCTGGTGCTGGTTCTGCAATCACTGAAAACGAAATAACACAACGTCACAATATGATTCACATGGAATATGACAGAGCAAAACAAAACAATTACAAGCCTACACCTCTATTCAGCCAACTTCAACTCTCGTCACTTCACTACATGTTGTTCCACAAATCGACAACACACCACATTACTATTCATTTGAGTCCTGTTGACTTCGCATCACTCCAGTTCGCTTCAGTTGAACACATGACACAACACTGTTGTGTTTAACTGAAGGCTGAATCAGCAAGTGGGTTACTTTTGTAATTACTCGCCAGTAAGTGGCAACTTCATGTTATGCGATCGAGTAAGATAAGACTCACCTGAGTTGTGACATTCGAATGACACGATCAGTACAACTAAGACGAGCTGAAATAAAAACACCGATCAGGCATATATTATTAGACACAACAGTATTTCAACATACATTGAAGATTTGCATTGTGGTTTGCTGTCAACTTGTTGCTGACTGCATACATTCAACCACAGTATTTATACTCGTGGAAGTTGGCATTCGAAGCAAACACGTGTTCACACCCGATGTCGAGCAGTTCAGTCGAAACAATCCATTTGCGTGTGTTTGTGTCTGTGTCCGTGTCTGTTTCTGTGTATGTGTGTGTATTATGTAGGTATGTACGTATGTGATCTGTACGTGTGTATATGTATGTGTATTTGTATGTGTTTGTATATGTGTATGCACACGTGTGTTTGTGTGCGTAGATGGAAGCGCGATAATTCACACTCGGCTTTGTTCAATGGATTTCACGTGGTACGTATGGGACGGTGTTGAAATCGACTTGATAACGATTGACAGGATACCTGAAGAGTTGCGTAGATCTGCGTTCTGAGTGTGTAGGTGAGGTGTGAGTGTGTGTGTGTATGTGTGTGTGTTTGTTTGTGGGTGGTTTTGTTGAAAATGTTGTTGGAACGTGTGATTAGTATTTGTGAATTGACGAATGGTATTTATGTTGAGAGTGTGCTGGATGCGTGCTTAGTTGAGTGCTACATACAGATTGCAAGATTTCCATATGTTGGGTAGTTTGGATGACTATTTTCCAGATATGTGGAGGAGTTGAATGATGTGTCAGAGAGATTGTGTGTTGACCTGGTCAACAGAGTGGAGAAGTCCTACTGGATTTGAAATTGAACAAGTGTACTGTATTGTATGGGATTACAGTGTATTGGAACTATACAGCGAATGTGTATTGATTAAATGGTGAGTGGTACATTTTGACGAAGTGTGTGTGTGTGCGTGTGTGGTTGTTTGTCTGTTGTTAGTTTGTGTGAGTTCATTTGAACAAAGTGTGTGGACTGAGTAAGTGGGGATTATTGAGACAAGTGAATCAGTGTCTTGGAAGATTGGTTGACGAATCAGTGTGTTTTGAACAGGATGAGTGTCTGATCATATGTAGAAGGATGTTGAAACTGTTGTTAGTGCTTTTATTATCATGTTCATTATTGATAACGTAACTAATACGACGAATGATAATAATCATAATACTACTATTAGTTTTATTGCTATTATTATAATTATTGTTGTTGTTAGTGTTGCTTTAGGATGTGTTGATTTAGCTAATGTGATTGAGTTGATGTGAGAGTACTGTACTGCCTGTACCTGTTAATAGAACTGTGTGAAACAATGGTGTTTTGAGAGATCATGTGGTTCATTGTTTGACAAGTTCACGCTTATATGAGTTGAACTGACTATTGAAGTGAATGTGAATTAGATCATGATGAATTAGCTGATCAGCTTCACATACATGGTGACGTAATGTGTAGAGGTAACCTTTTGTGTGTGAGTGTGAGTGAGTGAGTGAGTGAGTTAGTGATTGAATGAGTGTGTAGTATTCGTGTGTGTGTGTGTGTATGTTTGTATGTAATGGTATAGTTTTGTATGTTTGTGGGCTGTGATGTTAATGTATGATATGAGAGTTGTGTGATTGGAGTCAGTTTGATGATACTGGTGTTGACACTGGATTGTTATGGAAGTGGTGGTAAACCAGAAGGAGGAGGTGAATGACAGTAGTGTGCAAATTAGATTTCGTGTCGACAAACGCAAACAATGATGAGATAGTCAGAGTGTTTGAGAGGTGGATATATGGGAAAGTGTATATGGAGGTTGTTGTATGTATTTGAATTTGGAGATGATGAATCAATGGTGCATGGTGTATTGGATAGGCAGAATGCAGTGGACTATTGGTTGAGAATACTGACAGTGTATTCTGTGCCTTAGTGAGACAGATGTCTGAATTTCAGGAGATGATTGATTTGTGGAATTGCGACTGTTCCGTGATCGAATGTTTGACTTGTGTATTTGTTTATCTCGATTCTTATAGCGGTGAGTTTCTTAATAGAGCTGAATATGGGAAAATGTGTGTACGTTAGCGTGTGTAAAACTGTAAATGAGTGTGTGAGCTGGTCGATATTGGATTGAGTGTAGGTGGATTGTTCGAGAACACTGTAATTGTTTACGGACTGATGGGATTCGAATATCCAAGCAGATTGAATGTGAGTGAGGATGATGTATAGGCGATTAGTATTTGTATTTTGGTTAATGTGTGTGCGTGATTGGTTGATTGCTTGATTGATTGGTTGATTGATTGATTGATTGATTGATTGAGCGAGTGTGAATGCGTGGATGGATGAGTTGTTGAGTAGTGAGCGATGGTGATGTTGTGGTGGTGAGTTTGTGGTGTTACCTATTGAAATGTTTATTGATCACTGATCATGTGATCAGTTTGCGCACACAATAGTGACTGGTTGTAGACGGTGTGTGGCACGACAAAGATGGGAATGGACAGTTTTTGGTGAAATGAGAAACATTGTTAGTTTTGTAAGAGTACAAGTATATTTGATAGAGAGATTAGAAACTACATATTTGATGGTGGGTTCTCGTCATTGGATGTTGACGGGAGATGGCTGTTAGTGTTGTGCTAATCACGACGACAGTTTCTGCAGCAGCCTCCATAACAGTTTCCACCCTGGCATCCACGACATCCACAGCATCTAGGGCATTGAGGACATGCACCAGGACAACAACCACCCTGACTGTCTGGTGCTGGTTCTGCAATCACTGAAAACGAAATAACACAACGTCACAATATGATTCACATGGAATATGACAGAGCAAAACAAAACAATTACAAGCCTACACCTCTATTCAGCCAACTTCAACTCTCGTCACTTCACTACATGTTGTTCCACAAATCCACAACACACCGCATTACTATTCATTTCAGTCCTGTTGACTTCGCTTCAGTCCACTTCGCTTCAGTTGAAGACATGACACAACACTGTTGTGGTTAACGGAAGGCTGAATCAGCAAGTGGGTTACTCTTGTAATTACTCGCCAGTAAGTGGCAACTTCATGTTATGCGATCGAGTAAGATAAGACTCACCTGAGTTGTGACATTCGAATGACACGATCAGTACAACTAAGACGAGCTGAAATAAAAACACCGATCAGGCATATATTATTAGACACAACAGTATTTCAACATACATTGAAGATTTGCATTGTGGTTTGCTGTCAACTTGTTGCTGACTGCATACATTCAACCACAGTATTTATACTCGTGGAAGTTGGCATTCGAAGCAAACACGTGTTCACACCCGATGTCGAGCAGTTCAGTCGAAACAATCCATTTGCGTGTGTTTGTGTCTGTGTCCGTGTCTGTTTCTGTGTATGTGTGTGTATTATGTAGGTATGTACGTATGTGATCTGTACGTGTGTATATGTATGTGTATTTGTATGTGTTTGTATATGTGTATGCACACGTGTGTTTGTGTGCGTAGATGGAAGCGCGATAATTCACACTCGGCTTTGTTCAATGGATTTCACGTGGTACGTATGGGACGGTGTTGAAATCGACTTGATAACGATTGACAGGATACCTGAAGATTTGCGTAGATCTGCGTTCTGAGTGTGTAGGTGAGGTGTGAGTGTGTGTGTATGTGTGTGTGTTTGTTTGTGGGTGGTTTTGTTGAAAATGTTGTTGGAACGTGTGATTAGTATTTGTGAATTTACGAATGGTATTTATGTTGAGAGTGTGCTGGATGCGTGCTTAGTTGAGTGCTACATACAGATTGCAAGATTTCCATATGTTGGGTAGTTTGGATGACTATTTTCCAGATATGTGGAGGAGTTGAATGATGTGTCAGAGAGATTGTGTGTTGACCTGGTCAACAGAGTGGAGAAGTCCTACTGGATTTGAAATTGAACAAGTGTACTGTATTGTATGGGATTACAGTGTATTGGAACTATACAGCGAATGTGTATTGATTAAATGGTGAGTGGTACATTTTGACGAAGTGTGTGTGTGTGCGTGTGTGGTTGTTTGTCTGTTGTTAGTTTGTGTGAGTTCATTTGAACAAAGTGTGTGGACTGAGTAAGTGGGGATTATTGAGACAAGTGAATCAGTGTCTTGGAAGATTGGTTGACGAATCAGTGTGTTTTGAACAGGATGAGTGTCTGATCATATGTAGAAGGATGTTGAAACTGTTGTTAGTGCTTTTATTATCATGTTCATTATTGATAACGTAACTAATACGACGAATGATAATAATCATAATACTACTATTAGTTTTATTGCTATTATTATAATTATTGTTGTTGTTAGTGTTGCTTTAGGATGTGTTGATTTAGCTAATGTGATTGAGTTGATGTGAGAGTACTGTACTGCCTGTACCTGTTAATAGAACTGTGTGAAACAATGGTGTTTTGAGAGATCATGTGGTTCATTGTTTGACAAGTTCACGCTTATATGAGTTGAACTGACTATTGAAGTGAATGTGAATTAGATCATGATGAATTAGCTGATCAGCTTCACATACATGGTGACGTAATGTGTAGAGGTAACCTTTTGTGTGTGAGTGTGAGTGAGTGAGTGAGTGAGTTAGTGATTGAATGAGTGTGTAGTATTCGTGTGTGTGTGTATGTTTGTATGTAATGGTATAGTTTTGTATGTTTGTGGGCTGTGATGTTAATGTATGATATGAGAGTTGTGTGATTGGAGTCAGTTTGATGATACTGGTGTTGACACTGGATTGTTATGGAAGTGGTGGTAAACCAGAAGGAGGAGGTGAATGACAGTAGTGTGCAAATTAGATTTCGTGTCGACAAACGCAAACAATGATGAGATAGTCAGAGTGTTTGAGAGGTGGATATATGGGAAAGTGTATATGGAGGTTGTTGTATGTATTTGAATTTGGAGATGATGAATCAATGGTGCATGGTGTATTGGATAGGCAGAATGCAGTGGACTATTGGTTGAGAATACTGACAGTGTATTCTGTGCCTTAGTGAGACAGATGTCTGAATTTCAGGAGATGATTGATTTGTGGAATTGCGACTGTTCCGTGATCGAATGTTTGACTTGTGTATTTGTTTATCTCGATTCTTATAGCGGTGAGTTTCTTAATAGAGCTGAATATGGGAAAATGTGTGTACGTTAGTGTGTGTAAAACTGTAAATGAGTGTGTGAGCTGGTCGATATTGGATTGAGTGTAGGTGGATTGTTCGAGAACACTGTAATTGTTTACGGACTGATGGGATTCGAATATCCAAGCAGATTGAATGTGAGTGAGGATGATGTATAGGCGATTAGTATTTGTATTTTGGTTAATGTGTGTGCGTGATTGGTTGATTGCTTGATTGATTGGTTGATTGATTGATTGATTGATTGATTGAGCGAGTGTGAATGCGTGGATGGATGAGTTGTTGAGTAGTGAGCGATGGTGATGTTGTGGTGGTGAGTTTGTGGTGTTACCTATTGAAATGTTTATTGATCACTGATCATGTGATCAGTTTGCGCACACAATAGTGACTGGTTGTAGACGGTGTGTGGCACGACAAAGATGGGAATGGACAGTTTTTGGTGAAATGAGAAACATTGTTAGTTTTGTAAGAGTACAAGTATATTTGATAGAGAGATTAGAAACTACATATTTGATGGTGGGTTCTCGTCATTGGATGTTGACGGGAGATAGCTGTTAGTGTTGTGCTAATCACGACGACAGTTTCTGCAGCAGCCTCCATAACAGTTTCCACCCTGGCATCCACGACATCCACAGCATCTAGGGCATTGAGGACATGCACCAGGACAACAACCACCCTGACTGTCTGGTGCTGGTTCTGCAATCACTGAAAACGAAATAACACAACGTCACAATATGATTCACATGGAATATGACAGAGCAAAACAAAACAATTACAAGCCTACACCTCTATTCAGCCAATGTAGTGACTCACGTTTATTACGAGAACACGACTGGTTCAATAAAAACAATTATTAATATAACCAATTGTACCAGTGTTTGTTTTAATGTGTTTTTGTTTAACTGTGCTAATTATAGCCATTTTGTGCTTCCATTACCTTCCATTATTGTTTCGCGCCTTTTGCTGCTGTTCGCACGTATTCTGTACTCCTGCTTCCGCTTGTACCGTTCTTGGCACGATCTCGGTATTCATTCGATACCACGAGATCGCCAAACGAATAAATCTGCTTACGCTCAACCTACGCCTTCTGATATTCTTGGCACGTGTATTTTGGTAGCGGTGTACATAGTAAATCCCGACTCGACGCCACGCTACACCAACTTCAACTCTCGTCACTTCACTACATGTTGTTCCACAAATCGACAACACACCGCATTACTATTCATTTCAGTCCTGTTGACTTCGCTTCAGTCCACTTCGCTTCAGTTGAAGACATGACACAACACTGTTGTGGTTAACGGAAGGCTGAATCAGCAAGTGGGTTACTTTTGTAATTACTCGCCAGTAAGTGGCAACTTCATGTTATGCGATCGAGTAAGATAAGACTCACCTGAGTTGTGACATTCGAATGACACGATCAGTACAACTAAGACGAGCTGAAATAAAAACACCGATCAGGCATATATTATTAGACACAACAGTATTTCAACATACATTGAAGATTTGCATTGTCGTTTGCTGTCAACTTGTTGCTGACTGCATACATTCAACCACAGTATTTATACTCGTGGAAGTTGGCATTCGAAGCAAACACGTGTTCACACCCGATGTCGAGCAGTTCAGTCGAAACAATCCATTTGCGTGTGTTTGTGTCTGTGTCCGTGTCTGTTTCTGTGTATGTGTGTGTATTATGTAGGTATGTACGTATGTGATCTGTACGTGTGTATATGTATGTGTATTTGAATGTGTTTGTATATGTGTATGCACACGTGTGTTTGTGTGCGTAGATGGAAGCGCGATAATTCACACTCGGCTTTGTTCAATGGATTTCACGTGGTACGTATGGGACGGTGTTGAAATCGACTTGATAACGATTGACAGGATACCTGAAGAGTTGCGTAGATCTGCGTTCTGAGTGTGTAGGTGAGGTGTGAGTGTGTGTGTGTATGTGTGTGTGTTTGTTTGTGGGTGGTTTTGTTGAAAATGTTGTTGGAACGTGTGATTAGTATTTGTGAATTTACGAATGGTATTTATGTTGAGAGTGTGCTGGATGCGTGCTTAGTTGAGTGCTACATACAGATTGCAAGATTTCCATATGTTGGGTAGTTTGGATGACTATTTTCCAGATATGTGGAGGAGTTGAATGATGTGTCAGAGAGATTGTGTGTTGACCTGGTCAACAGAGTGGAGAAGTCCTACTGGATTTGAAATTGAACAAGTGTACTGTATTGTATGGGATTACAGTGTATTGGAACTATACAGCGAATGTGTATTGATTAAATGGTGAGTGGTACATTTTGACGAAGTGTGTGTGTGTGCGTGTGTGGTTGTTTGTCTGTTGTTAGTTTGTGTGAGTTCATTTGAACAAAGTGTGTGGACTGAGTAAGTGGGGATTATTGAGACAAGTGAATCAGTGTCTTGGAAGATTGGTTGACGAATCAGTGTGTTTTGAACAGGATGAGTGTCTGATCATATGTAGAAGGATGTTGAAACTGTTGTTAGTGCTTTTATTATCATGTTCATTATTGATAACGTAACTAATACGACGAATGATAATAATCATAATACTACTATTAGTTTTATTGCTATTATTATAATTATTGTTGTTGTTAGTGTTGCTTTAGGATGTGTTGATTTAGCTAATGTGATTGAGTTGATGTGAGAGTACTGTACTGCCTGTACCTGTTAATAGAACTGTGTGAAACAATGGTGTTTTGAGAGATCATGTGGTTCATTGTTTGACAAGTTCACGCTTATATGAGTTGAACTGACTATTGAAGTGAATGTGAATTAGATCATGATGAATTAGCTGATCAGCTTCACATACATGGTGACGTAATGTGTAGAGGTAACCTTTTGTGTGTGAGTGTGAGTGAGTGAGTGAGTTAGTGATTGAATGAGTGTGTAGTATTCGTGTGTGTGTGTGTGTATGTTTGTATGTAATGGTATAGTTTTGTATGTTTGTGGGCTGTGATGTTAATGTATGATATGAGAGTTGTGTGATTGGAGTCAGTTTGATGATACTGGTGTTGACACTGGATTGTTATGGAAGTGGTGGTAAACCAGAAGGAGGAGGTGAATGACAGTAGTGTGCAAATTAGATTTCGTGTCGACAAACGCAAACAATGATGAGATAGTCAGAGTGTTTGAGAGGTGGATATATGGGAAAGTGTATATGGAGGTTGTTGTATGTATTTGAATTTGGAGATGATGAATCAATGGTGCATGGTGTATTGGATAGGCAGAATGCAGTGGACTATTGGTTGAGAATACTGACAGTGTATTCTGTGCCTTAGTGAGACAGATGTCTGAATTTCAGGAGATGATTGATTTGTGGAATTGCGACTGTTCCGTGATCGAATGTTTGACTTGTGTATTTGTTTATCTCGATTCTTATAGCGGTGAGTTTCTTAATAGAGCTGAATATGGGAAAATGTGTGTACGTTAGCGTGTGTAAAACTGTAAATGAGTGTGTGAGCTGGTCGATATTGGATTGAGTGTAGGTGGATTGTTCGAGAACACTGTAATTGTTTACGGACTGATGGGATTCGAATATCCAAGCAGATTGAATGTGAGTGAGGATGATGTATAGGCGATTAGTATTTGTATTTTGGTTAATGTGTGTGCGTGATTGGTTGATTGCTTGATTGATTGGTTGATTGATTGATTGATTGATTGATTGAGCGAGTGTGAATGCGTGGATGGATGAGTTGTTGAGTAGTGAGCGATGGTGATGTTGTGGTGGTGAGTTTGTGGTGTTACCTATTGAAATGTTTATTGATCACTGATCATGTGATCAGTTTGCGCACACAATAGTGACTGGTTGTAGACGGTGTGTGGCACGACAAAGATGGGAATGGACAGTTTTTGGTGAAATGAGAAACATTGTTAGTTTTGTAAGAGTACAAGTATATTTGATAGAGAGATTAGAAACTACATATTTGATGGTGGGTTCTCGTCATTGGATGTTGACGGGAGATGGCTGTTAGTGTTGTGCTAATCACGACGACAGTTTCTGCAGCAGCCTCCATAACAGTTTCCACCCTGGCATCCACGACATCCACAGCATCTAGGGCATTGAGGACATGCACCAGGACAACAACCACCCTGACTGTCTGGTGCTGGTTCTGCAATCACTGAAAACGAAATAACACAACGTCACAATATGATTCACATGGAATATGACAGAGCAAAACAAAACAATTACAAGCCTACACCTCTATTCAGCCAACTTCAACTCTCGTCACTTCACTACATGTTGTTCCACAAATCGACAACACACCGCATTACTATTCATTTCAGTCCTGTTGACTTCGCTTCAGTCCACTTCGCTTCAGTTGAAGACATGACACAACACTGTTGTGGTTAACGGAAGGCTGAATCAGCAAGTGGGTTACTTTTGTAATTACTCGCCAGTAAGTGGCAACTTCATGTTATGCGATCGAGTAAGATAAGACTCACCTGAGTTGTGACATTCGAATGACACGATCAGTACAACTAAGACGAGCTGAAATAAAAACACCGATCAGGCATATATTATTAGACACAACAGTATTTCAACATACATTGAAGATTTGCATTGTCGTTTGCTGTCAACTTGTTGCTGACTGCATACATTCAACCACAGTATTTATACTCGTGGAAGTTGGCATTCGAAGCAAACACGTGTTCACACCCGATGTCGAGCAGTTCAGTCGAAACAATCCATTTGCGTGTGTTTGTGTCTGTGTCCGTGTCTGTTTCTGTGTATGTGTGTGTATTATGTAGGTATGTACGTATGTGATCTGTACGTGTGTATATGTATGTGTATTTGAATGTGTTTGTATATGTGTATGCACACGTGTGTTTGTGTGCGTAGATGGAAGCGCGATAATTCACACTCGGCTTTGTTCAATGGATTTCACGTGGTACGTATGGGACGGTGTTGAAATCGACTTGATAACGATTGACAGGATACCTGAAGAGTTGCGTAGATCTGCGTTCTGAGTGTGTAGGTGAGGTGTGAGTGTGTGTGTGTATGTGTGTGTGTTTGTTTGTGGGTGGTTTTGTTGAAAATGTTGTTGGAACGTGTGATTAGTATTTGTGAATTTACGAATGGTATTTATGTTGAGAGTGTGCTGGATGCGTGCTTAGTTGAGTGCTACATACAGATTGCAAGATTTCCATATGTTGGGTAGTTTGGATGACTATTTTCCAGATATGTGGAGGAGTTGAATGATGTGTCAGAGAGATTGTGTGTTGACCTGGTCAACAGAGTGGAGAAGTCCTACTGGATTTGAAATTGAACAAGTGTACTGTATTGTATGGGATTACAGTGTATTGGAACTATACAGCGAATGTGTATTGATTAAATGGTGAGTGGTACATTTTGACGAAGTGTGTGTGTGTGCGTGTGTGGTTGTTTGTCTGTTGTTAGTTTGTGTGAGTTCATTTGAACAAAGTGTGTGGACTGAGTAAGTGGGGATTATTGAGACAAGTGAATCAGTGTCTTGGAAGATTGGTTGACGAATCAGTGTGTTTTGAACAGGATGAGTGTCTGATCATATGTAGAAGGATGTTGAAACTGTTGTTAGTGCTTTTATTATCATGTTCATTATTGATAACGTAACTAATACGACGAATGATAATAATCATAATACTACTATTAGTTTTATTGCTATTATTATAATTATTTTTGTTGTTAGTGTTGCTTTAGGATGTGTTGATTTAGCTAATGTGATTGAGTTGATGTGAGAGTACTGTACTGCCTGTACCTGTTAGTAGAACTGTGTGAAACAATGGTGTTTTGAGAGATCATGTGGTTCATTGTTTGACAAGTTCACGCTTATATGAGTTGAACTGACTATTGAAGTGAATGTGAATTAGATCATGATGAATTAGCTGATCAGCTTCACATACATGGTGACGTAATGTGTAGAGGTAACCTTTTGTGTGTGAGTGTGAGTGAGTGAGTGAGTGAGTTAGTGATTGAATGAGTGTGTAGTATTCGTGTGTGTGTGTGTGTATGTTTGTATGTAATGGTATAGTTTTGTATGTTTGTGGGCTGTGATGTTAATGTATGATATGAGAGTTGTGTGATTGGAGTCAGTTTGATGATACTGGTGTTGACACTGGATTGTTATGGAAGTGGTGGTAAACCAGAAGGAGGAGGTGAATGACAGTAGTGTGCAAATTAGATTTCGTGTCGACAAACGCAAACAATGATGAGATAGTCAGAGTGTTTGAGAGGTGGATATATGGGAAAGTGTATATGGAGGTTGTTGTATGTATTTGAATTTGGAGATGATGAATCAATGGTGCATGGTGTATTGGATAGGCAGAATGCAGTGGACTATTGGTTGAGAATACTGACAGTGTATTCTGTGCCTTAGTGAGACAGATGTCTGAATTTCAGGAGATGATTGATTTGTGGAATTGCGACTGTTCCGTGATCGAATGTTTGACTTGTGTATTTGTTTATCTCGATTCTTATAGCGGTGAGTTTCTTAATAGAGCTGAATATGGGAAAATGTGTGTACGTTAGCGTGTGTAAAACTGTAAATGAGTGTGTGAGCTGGTCGATATTGGATTGAGTGTAGGTGGATTGTTCGAGAACACTGTAATTGTTTACGGACTGATGGGATTCGAATATCCAAGCAGATTGAATGTGAGTGAGGATGATGTATAGGCGATTAGTATTTGTATTTTGGTTAATGTGTGTGCGTGATTGGTTGATTGCTTGATTGATTGGTTGATTGATTGATTGATTGATTGAGCGAGTGTGAATGCGTGGATGGATGAGTTGTTGAGTAGTGAGCGATGGTGATGTTGTGGTGGTGAGTTTGTGGTGTTACCTATTGAAATGTTTATTGATCACTGATCATGTGATCAGTTTGCGCACACAATAGTGACTGGTTGTAGACGGTGTGTGGCACGACAAAGATGGGAATGGACAGTTTTTGGTGAAATGAGAAACATTGTTAGTTTTGTAAGAGTACAAGTATATTTGATAGTGAGATTAGAAACTAAATAATTGATGGTGGGTTCTCGTCATTGGATGTTGACGGGAGATGGCTGTTAGTGTTGTGCTAATCAGGACGACAGTTTCTGCAGCAGCCTCCATAACAGTTTCCACCCTGGCATCCACGACATCCACAGCATCTAGGGCATTGAGGACATGCACCAGGACAACAACCACCCTGACTGTCTGGTGCTGGTTCTGCAATCACTGAAAACGAAATAACACAACGTCACAATATGATTCACATGGAATATGACAGAGCAAAACAAAACAATTACAAGCCTACACCTCTATTCAGCCAACTTCAACTCTCGTCACTTCACTACATGTTGTTCCACAAATCCACAACACACCGCATTACTATTCATTTCAGTCCTGTTGACTTCGCTTCAGTCCACTTCGCTTCAGTTGAAGACATGACACAACACTGTTGTGGTTAACGGAAGGCTGAATCAGCAAGTGGGTTACTTTTGTAATTACTCGCCAGTAAGTGGCAACTTCATGTTATGCGATCGAGTAAGATAAGACTCACCTGAGTTGTGACATTCGAATGACACGATCAGTACAACTAAGACGAGCTGAAATAAAAACACCGATCAGGCATATATTATTAGACACAACAGTATTTCAACATACATTGAAGATTTGCATTGTCGTTTGCTGTCAACTTGTTGCTGACTGCATACATTCAACCACAGTATTTATACTCGTGGAAGTTGGCATTCGAAGCAAACACGTGTTCACACCCGATGTCGAGCAGTTCAGTCGAAACAATCCATTTGCGTGTGTTTGTGTCTGTGTCCGTGTCTGTTTCTGTGTATGTGTGTGTATTATGTAGGTATGTACGTATGTGATCTGTACGTGTGTATATGTATGTGTATTTGTATGTGTTTGTATATGTGTATGCACACGTGTGTTTGTGTGCGTAGATGGAAGCGCGATAATTCACACTCGGCTTTGTTCAATGGATTTCACGTGGTACGTATGGGACGGTGTTGAAATCGACTTGATAACGATTGACAGGATACCTGAAGAGTTGCGTAGATCTGCGTTCTGAGTGTGTAGGTGAGGTGTGAGTGTGTGTGTATGTGTGTGTGTTTGTTTGTGGGTGGTTTTGTTGAAAATGTTGTTGGAACGTGTGATTAGTATTTGTGAATTTACGAATGGTATTTATGTTGAGAGTGTGCTGGATGCGTGCTTAGTTGAGTGCTACATACAGATTGTAAGATTTCCATATGTTGGGTAGTTTGGATGACTATTTTCCAGATATGTGGAGGAGTTGAATGATGTGTCAGAGAGATTGTGTGTTGACCTGGTCAACAGAGTGGAGAAGTCCTACTGGATTTGAAATTGAACAAGTGTACTGTATTGTATGGGATTACAGTGTATTGGAACTATACAGCGAATGTGTATTGATTAAATGGTGAGTGGTACATTTTGACGAAGTGTGTGTGTGTAAGCGTGTGTGGTTGTTTGTCTGTTGTTAGTTTGTGTGAGTTCATTTGAACAAAGTGTGTGGACTGAGTAAGTGGGGATTATTGAGACAAGTGAATCAGTGTCTTGGAAGATTGGTTGACGAATCAGTGTGTTTTGAACAGGATGAGTGTCTGATCATATGTAGAAGGATGTTGAAACTGTTGTTAGTGCTTTTATTATCATGTTCATTATTGATAACGTAACTAATACGACGAATGATAATAATCATAATACTACTATTAGTTTTATTGCTATTATTATAATTATTGTTGTTGTTAGTGTTGCTTTAGGATGTGTTGATTTAGCTAATGTGATTGAGTTGATGTGAGAGTACTGTACTGCCTGTACCTGTTAATAGAACTGTGTGAAACAATGGTGTTTTGAGAGATCATGTGGTTCATTGTTTGACAAGTTCACGCTTATATGAGTTGAACTGACTATTGAAGTGAATGTGAATTAGATCATGATGAATTAGCTGATCAGCTTCACATACATGGTGACGTAATGTGTAGAGGTAACCTTTTGTGTGTGAGTGTGAGTGAGTGAGTGAGTGAGTTAGTGATTGAATGAGTGTGTAGTATTCGTGTGTGTGTGTGTATGTTTGTATGTAATGGTATAGTTTTGTATGTTTGTGGGCTGTGATGTTAATGTATGATATGAGAGTTGTGTGATTGGAGTCAGTTTGATGATACTGGTGTTGACACTGGATTGTTATGGAAGTGGTGGTAAACCAGAAGGAGGAGGTGAATGACAGTAGTGTGCAAATTAGATTTCGTGTCGACAAACGCAAACAATGATGAGATAGTCAGAGTGTTTGAGAGGTGGATATATGGGAAAGTGTATATGGAGGTTGTTGTATGTATTTGAATTTGGAGATGATGAATCAATGGTGCATGGTGTATTGGATAGGCAGAATGCAGTGGACTATTGGTTGAGAATACTGACAGTGTATTCTGTGCCTTAGTGAGACAGATGTCTGAATTTCAGGAGATGATTGATTTGTGGAATTGCGACTGTTCCGTGATCGAATGTTTGACTTGTGTATTTGTTTATCTCGATTCTTATAGCGGTGAGTTTCTTAATAGAGCTGAATATGGGAAAATGTGTGTACGTTAGCGTGTGTAAAACTGTAAATGAGTGTGTGAGCTGGTCGATATTGGATTGAGTGTAGGTGGATTGTTCGAGAACACTGTAATTGTTTACGGACTGATGGGATTCGAATATCCAAGCAGATTGAATGTGAGTGAGGATGATGTATAGGCGATTAGTATTTGTATTTTGGTTAATGTGTGTGCGTGATTGGTTGATTGCTTGATTGATTGGTTGATTGATTGATTGATTGATTGAGTGAGTGTGAATGCGTGGATGGATGAGTTGTTGAGTAGTGAGCGATGGTGATGTTGTGGTGGTGAGTTTGTGGTGTTACCTATTGAAATGTTTATTGATCACTGATCATGTGATCAGTTTGCGCACACAATAGTGACTGGTTGTAGACGGTGTGTGGCACGACAAAGATGGGAATGGACAGTTTTTGGTGAAATGAGAAACATTGTTAGTTTTGTAAGAGTACAAGTATATTTGATAGAGACATTATAAACTACATATTTGATGGTGGGTTCTCGTCATTGGATGTTGACGGGAGATGGCTGTTAGTGTTGTGCTAATCACGACGACAGTTTCTGCAGCAGCCTCCATAACAGTTTCCACCTTGGCATCCACGACATCCACAGCATCTAGGGCATTGAGGACATGCACCAGGACAACAACCACCCTGACTGTCTGGTGCTGGTTCTGCAATCACTGAAAACGAAATAACACAACGTCACAATATGATTCACATGGAATATGACAGAGCAAAACAAAACAATTACAAGCCTACACCTCTATTCAGCCAACTTCAACTCTCGTCACTTCACTACATGTTGTTCCACAAATCCACAACACACCGCATTACTATTCATTTCAGTCCTGTTGACTTCGCTTCAGTCCACTTCGCTTCAGTTGAAGACATGACACAACACTGTTGTGGTTAACGGAAGGCTGAATCAGCAAGTGGGTTACTTTTGTAATTACTCGCCAGTAAGTGGCAACTTCATGTTATGCGATCGAGTAAGATAAGACTCACCTGAGTTGTGACATTCGAATGACACGATCAGTACAACTAAGACGAGCTGAAATAAAAACACCGATCAGGCATATATTATTAGACACAACAGTATTTCAACATACATTGAAGATTTGCATTGTCGTTTGCTGTCAACTTGTTGCTGACTGCATACATTCAACCACAGTATTTATACTCGTGGAAGTTGGCATTCGAAGCAAACACGTGTTCACACCCGATGTCGAGCAGTTCAGTCGAAACAATCCATTTGCGTGTGTTTGTGTCTGTGTCCGTGTCTGTTTCTGTGTATGTGTGTGTATTATGTAGGTATGTACGTATGTGATCTGTACGTGTGTATATGTATGTGTATTTGTATGTGTTTGTATATGTGTATGCACACGTGTGTTTGTGTGCGTAGATGGAAGCGCGATAATTCACACTCGGCTTTGTTCAATGGATTTCACGTGGTACGTATGGGACGGTGTTGAAATCGACTTGATAACGATTGACAGGATACCTGAAGAGTTGCGTAGATCTGCGTTCTGAGTGTGTAGGTGAGGTGTGAGTGTGTGTGTATGTGTGTGTGTTTGTTTGTGGGTGGTTTTGTTGAAAATGTTGTTGGAACGTGTGATTAGTATTTGTGAATTTACGAATGGTATTTATGTTGAGAGTGTGCTGGATGCGTGCTTAGTTGAGTGCTACATACAGATTGTAAGATTTCCATATGTTGGGTAGTTTGGATGACTATTTTCCAGATATGTGGAGGAGTTGAATGATGTGTCAGAGAGATTGTGTGTTGACCTGGTCAACAGAGTGGAGAAGTCCTACTGGATTTGAAATTGAACAAGTGTACTGTATTGTATGGGATTACAGTGTATTGGAACTATACAGCGAATGTGTATTGATTAAATGGTGAGTGGTACATTTTGACGAAGTGTGTGTGTGTAAGCGTGTGTGGTTGTTTGTCTGTTGTTAGTTTGTGTGAGTTCATTTGAACAAAGTGTGTGGACTGAGTAAGTGGGGATTATTGAGACAAGTGAATCAGTGTCTTGGAAGATTGGTTGACGAATCAGTGTGTTTTGAACAGGATGAGTGTCTGATCATATGTAGAAGGATGTTGAAACTGTTGTTAGTGCTTTTATTATCATGTTCATTATTGATAACGTAACTAATACGACGAATGATAATAATCATAATACTACTATTAGTTTTATTGCTATTATTATAATTATTGTTGTTGTTAGTGTTGCTTTAGGATGTGTTGATTTAGCTAATGTGATTGAGTTGATGTGAGAGTACTGTACTGCCTGTACCTGTTAATAGAACTGTGTGAAACAATGGTGTTTTGAGAGATCATGTGGTTCATTGTTTGACAAGTTCACGCTTATATGAGTTGAACTGACTATTGAAGTGAATGTGAATTAGATCATGATGAATTAGCTGATCAGCTTCACATACATGGTGACGTAATGTGTAGAGGTAACCTTTTGTGTGTGAGTGTGAGTGAGTGAGTGAGTGAGTTAGTGATTGAATGAGTGTGTAGTATTCGTGTGTGTGTGTGTGTATGTTTGTATGTAATGGTATAGTTTTGTATGTTTGTGGGCTGTGATGTTAATGTATGATATGAGAGTTGTGTGATTGGAGTCAGTTTGATGATACTGGTGTTGACACTGGATTGTTATGGAAGTGGTGGTAAACCAGAAGGAGGAGGTGAATGACAGTAGTGTGCAAATTAGATTTCGTGTCGACAAACGCAAACAATGATGAGATAGTCAGAGTGTTTGAGAGGTGGATATATGGGAAAGTGTATATGGAGGTTGTTGTATGTATTTGAATTTGGAGATGATGAATCAATGGTGCATGGTGTATTGGATAGGCAGAATGCAGTGGACTATTGGTTGAGAATACTGACAGTGTATTCTGTGCCTTAGTGAGACAGATGTCTGAATTTCAGGAGATGATTGATTTGTGGAATTGCGACTGTTCCGTGATCGAATGTTTGACTTGTGTATTTGTTTATCTCGATTCTTATAGCGGTGAGTTTCTTAATAGAGCTGAATATGGGAAAATGTGTGTACGTTAGCGTGTGTAAAACTGTAAATGAGTGTGTGAGCTGGTCGATATTGGATTGAGTGTAGGTGGATTGTTCGAGAACACTGTAATTGTTTACGGACTGATGGGATTCGAATATCCAAGCAGATTGAATGTGAGTGAGGATGATGTATAGGCGATTAGTATTTGTATTTTGGTTAATGTGTGTGCGTGATTGGTTGATTGCTTGATTGATTGGTTGATTGATTGATTGATTGATTGATTGAGTGAGTGAGTGAGTGTGAATGCGTGGATGGATGAGTTGTTGAGTAGTGAGCGATGGTGATGTTGTGGTGGTGAGTTTGTGGTGTTACCTATTGAAATGTTTATTGATCACTGATCATGTGATCAGTTTGCGCACACAATAGTGACTGGTTGTAGACGGTGTGTGGCACGACAAAGATGGGAATGGACAGTTTTTGGTGAAATGAGAAACATTGTTAGTTTTGTAAGAGTACAAGTATATTTGATAGAGAGATTAGAAACTACATATTTGATGGTGGGTTCTCGTCATTGGATGTTGACGGGAGATGGCTGTTAGTGTTGTGCTAATCACGACGACAGTTTCTGCAGCAGCCTCCATAACAGTTTCCACCCTGGCATCCACGACATCCACAGCATCTAGGGCATTGAGGACATGCACCAGGACAACAACCACCCTGACTGTCTGGTGCTGGTTCTGCAATCACTGAAAACGAAATAACACAACGTCACAATATGATTCACATGGAATATGACAGAGCAAAACAAAACAATTACAAGCCTACACCTCTATTCAGCCAATGTAGTGACTCACGTTTATTACGAGAACACGACTGGTTCAATAAAAACAATTATTAATATAACCAATTGTACCAGTGTTTGTTTTAATGTGTTTTTGTTTAACTGTGCTAATTATAGCCATTTTGTGCTTCCATTACCTTCCATTATTGTTTCGCGCCTTTTGCTGCTGTTCGCACGTATTCTGTACTCCTGCTTCCGCTTGTACCGTTCTTGGCACGATCTCGGTATTCATTCGATACCACGAGATCGCCAAACGAATAAATCTGCTTACGCTCAACCTACGCCTTCTGATATTCTTGGCACGTGTATTTTGGTAGCGGTGTACATAGTCAATCCCGACTCGACGCCACGCTACACCAACTTCAACTCTCGTCACTTCACTACATGTTGTTCCACAAATCGACAACACACCGCATTACTATTCATTTCAGTCCTGTTGACTTCGCTTCAGTCCACTTCGCTTCAGTTGAAGACATGACACAACACTGTTGTGGTTAACGGAAGGCTGAATCAGCAAGTGGGTTACTTTTGTAATTACTCGCCAGTAAGTGGCAACTTCATGTTATGCGATCGAGTAAGATAAGACTCACCTGAGTTGTGACATTCGAATGACACGATCAGTACAACTAAGACGAGCTGAAATAAAAACACCGATCAGGCATATATTATTAGACACAACAGTATTTCAACATACATTGAAGATTTGCATTGTCGTTTGCTGTCAACTTGTTGCTGACTGCATACATTCAACCACAGTATTTATACTCGTGGAAGTTGGCATTCGAAGCAAACACGTGTTCACACCCGATGTCGAGCAGTTCAGTCGAAACAATCCATTTGCGTGTGTTTGTGTCTGTGTCCGTGTCTGTTTCTGTGTATGTGTGTGTATTATGTAGGTATGTACGTATGTGATCTGTACGTGTGTATATGTATGTGTATTTGTATGTGTTTGTATATGTGTATGCACACGTGTGTTTGTGTGCGTAGATGGAAGCGCGATAATTCACACTCGGCTTTGTTCAATGGATTTCACGTGGTACGTATGGGACGGTGTTGAAATCGACTTGATAACGATTGACAGGATACCTGAAGAGTTGCGTAGATCTGCGTTCTGAGTGTGTAGGTGAGGTGTGAGTGTGTGTGTATGTGTGTGTTTGTTTGTGGGTGGTTTTGTTGAAAATGTTGTTGGAACGTGTGATTAGTATTTGTGAATTTACGAATGGTATTTATGTTGAGAGTGTGCTGGATGCGTGCTTAGTTGAGTGCTACATACAGATTGTAAGATTTCCATATGTTGGGTAGTTTGGATGACTATTTTCCAGATATGTGGAGGAGTTGAATGATGTGTCAGAGAGATTGTGTGTTGACCTGGTCAACAGAGTGGAGAAGTCCTACTGGATTTGAAATTGAACAAGTGTACTGTATTGTATGGGATTACAGTGTATTGGAACTATACAGCGAATGTGTATTGATTAAATGGTGAGTGGTACATTTTGACGAAGTGTGTGTGTGTGCGTGTGTGGTTGTTTGTCTGTTGTTAGTTTGTGTGAGTTCATTTGAACAAAGTGTGTGGACTGAGTAAGTGGGGATTATTGAGACAAGTGAATCAGTGTCTTGGAAGATTGGTTGACGAATCAGTGTGTTTTGAACAGGATGAGTGTCTGATCATATGTAGAAGGATGTTGAAACTGTTGTTAGTGCTTTTATTATCATGTTCATTATTGATAACGTAACTAATACGACGAATGATAATAATCATAATACTACTATTAGTTTTATTGCTATTATTATAATTATTGTTGTTGTTAGTGTTGCTTTAGGATGTGTTGATTTAGCTAATGTGATTGAGTTGATGTGAGAGTACTGTACTGCCTGTACCTGTTAATAGAACTGTGTGAAACAATGGTGTTTTGAGAGATCATGTGGTTCATTGTTTGACAAGTTCACGCTTATATGAGTTGAACTGACTATTGAAGTGAATGTGAATTAGATCATGATGAATTAGCTGATCAGCTTCACATACATGGTGACGTAATGTGTAGAGGTAACCTTTTGTGTGTGAGTGTGAGTGAGTGAGTGAGTGAGTTAGTGATTGAATGAGTGTGTAGTATTCGTGTGTGTGTGTGTATGTTTGTATGTAATGGTATAGTTTTGTATGTTTGTGGGCTGTGATGTTAATGTATGATATGAGAGTTGTGTGATTGGAGTCAGTTTGATGATACTGGTGTTGACACTGGATTGTTATGGAAGTGGTGGTAAACCAGAAGGAGGAGGTGAATGACAGTAGTGTGCAAATTAGATTTCGTGTCGACAAACGCAAACAATGATGAGATAGTCAGAGTGTTTGAGAGGTGGATATATGGGAAAGTGTATATGGAGGTTGTTGTATGTATTTGAATTTGGAGATGATGAATCAATGGTGCATGGTGTATTGGATAGGCAGAATGCAGTGGACTATTGGTTGAGAATACTGACAGTGTATTCTGTGCCTTAGTGAGACAGATGTCTGAATTTCAGGAGATGATTGATTTGTGGAATTGCGACTGTTCCGTGATCGAATGTTTGACTTGTGTATTTGTTTATCTCGATTCTTATAGCGGTGAGTTTCTTAATAGAGCTGAATATGGGAAAATGTGTGTACGTTAGCGTGTGTAAAACTGTAAATGAGTGTGTGAGCTGGTCGATATTGGATTGAGTGTAGGTGGATTGTTCGAGAACACTGTAATTGTTTACGGACTGATGGGATTCGAATATCCAAGCAGATTGAATGTGAGTGAGGATGATGTATAGGCGATTAGTATTTGTATTTTGGTTAATGTGTGTGCGTGATTGGTTGATTGCTTGATTGATTGGTTGATTGCTTGATTGATTGATTGATTGATTGATTGAGTGAGTGTGAATGCGTGGATGGATGAGTTGTTGAGTAGTGAGCGATGGTGATGTTGTGGTGGTGAGTTTGTGGTGTTACCTATTGAAATGTTTATTGATCACTGATCATGTGATCAGTTTGCGCACACAATAGTGACTGGTTGTAGACGGTGTGTGGCACGACAAAGATGGGAATGGACAGTTTTTGGTGAAATGAGAAACATTGTTAGTTTTGTAAGAGTACAAGTATATTTGATAGAGACATTATAAACTACATATTTGATGGTGGGTTCTCGTCATTGGATGTTGACGGGAGATGGCTGTTAGTGTTGTGCTAATCACGACGACAGTTTCTGCAGCAGCCTCCATAACAGTTTCCACCCTGGCATCCACGACATCCACAGCATCTAGGGCATTGAGGACATGCACCAGGACAACAACCACCCTGACTGTCTGGTGCTGGTTCTGCAATCACTGAAAACGAAATAACACAACGTCACAATATGATTCACATGGAATATGACAGAGCAAAACAAAACAATTACAAGCCTACACCTCTATTCAGCCAATGTAGTGACTCACGTTTATTACGAGAACACGACTGGTTCAATAAAAACAATTATTAATATAACCAATTGTACCAGTGTTTGTTTTAATGTGTTTTTGTTTAACTGTGCTAATTATAGCCATTTTGTGCTTCCATTACCTTCCATTATTGTTTCGCGCCTTTTGCTGCTGTTCGCACGTATTCTGTACTCCTGCTTCAGCTTGTACCGTTCATGGCACGATCTCGGTATTCATTCGATACCACGAGATCGCCAAACGAATAAATCTGCTTACGCTCAACCTACGCCTTCTGATATTCTTGGCACGTGTATTTTGGTAGCGGTGTACATAGTCAATCCCGACTCGACGCCACGCTACACCAACTTCAACTCTCGTCACTTCACTACATGTTGTTCCACAAATCGACAACACACCGCATTACTATTCATTTCAGTCCTGTTGACTTCGCTTCAGTCCCGTTGACTTCGCTTCAGTTGAAGACATGACACAACACTGTTGTGGTTAACGGAAGGCTGAATCAGCAAGTGGGTTACTTTTGTAATTACTCGCCAGTAAGTGGCAACTTCATGTTATGCGATCGAGTAAGATAAGACTCACCTGAGTTGTGACATTCGAATGACACGATCAGTACAACTAAGACGAGCTGAAATAAAAACACCGATCAGGCATATATTATTAGACACAACAGTATTTCAACATACATTGAAGATTTGCATTGTCGTTTGCTGTCAACTTGTTGCTGACTGCATACATTCAACCACAGTATTTATACTCGTGGAAGTTGGCATTCGAAGCAAACACGTGTTCACACCCGATGTCGAGCAGTTCAGTCGAAACAATCCATTTGCGTGTGTTTGTGTCTGTGTCCGTGTCTGTTTCTGTGTATGTGTGTGTATTATGTAGGTATGTACGTATGTGATCTGTACGTGTGTATATGTATGTGTATTTGTATGTGTTTGTATATGTGTATGCACACGTGTGTTTGTGTGCGTAGATGAAAGCGCGATAATTCACACTCGGCTTTGTTCAATGGATTTCACGTGGTACGTATGGGACGGTGTTGAAATCGACTTGATAACGATTGACAGGATACCTGAAGAGTTGCGTAGATCTGCGTTCTGAGTGTGTAGGTGAGGTGTGAGTGTGTGTGCATGTGTGTGTGTTTGTTTGTGGGTGGTTTTGTTGAAAATGTTGTTGGAACGTGTGATTAGTATTTGTGAATTTACGAATGGTATTTATGTTGAGAGTGTGCTGGATGCGTGCTTAGTTGAGTGCTACATACAGATTGTAAGATTTCCATATGTTGGGTAGTTTGGATGACTATTTTCCAGATATGTGGAGGAGTTGAATGATGTGTCAGAGAGATTGTGTGTTGACCTGGTCAACAGAGTGGAGAAGTCCTACTGGATTTGAAATTGAACAAGTGTACTGTATTGTATGGGATTACAGTGTATTGGAACTATACAGCGAATGTGTATTGATTAAATGGTGAGTGGTACATTTTGACGAAGTGTGTGTGTGTGCGTGTGTGGTTGTTTGTCTGTTGTTAGTTTGTGTGAGTTCATTTGAACAAAGTGTGTGGACTGAGTAAGTGGGGATTATTGAGACAAGTGAATCAGTGTCTTGGAAGATTGGTTGACGAATCAGTGTGTTTTGAACAGGATGAGTGTCTGATCATATGTAGAAGGATGTTGAAACTGTTGTTAGTGCTTTTATTATCATGTTCATTATTGATAACGTAACTAATACGACGAATGATAATAATCATAATACTACTATTAGTTTTATTGCTATTATTATAATTATTGTTGTTGTTAGTGTTGCTGTGGTGGTCGGTATTCGATATAGTCCTTAACTTCTTATACAATTCGTCTTGCTAACCGTTCTGTATAACGCCGCAACGGTACAATAATCAGAAGGCAAATTACGAAGTGTTGTATACGTTTATTGCGAGACCACACACATATATCCAAATGTGCAGATGCGTCAAACAAGCATAGAAGAGCTGTGCCGAAAGGCAAGCAAGCGAGCGAGAGCGAGAGCGAGAGCACGAGCGTGACGGGAGCGTGTGAGTGAGTGAGTGAGTGAGTGAGTGAGTGAGTGATTGAGTGAGTGAGTGAGTGAGTGAGTGAGTGAGTGAGTGAGTGAGTGAGTGAGTGAGTGAGTGAGTGAGTGAGTGAGTGAGTGAGTGAGTGAGTGAGTGAGTGAGTGAGTGAGTGAGTGAGTGAGTGAGTGAGTGAGTGAGTGAGTGAGTGAGTGAGTGAGTGAGTGAGTGAGTGAGTGAGTGAGTGAGTGAGTGAGTGAGTGAGTGAGTGAGTGAGTGAGTGAGTGAGTGAGTGAGTGAGTGAGTGAGTGAGTGAGTGAGTGAGTGAGTGAGTGAGTGAGTGAGTGAGTGAGTGAGTGAGTGAGTGAGTGAGTGAGTGAGTGAGTGAGTGAGTGAGTGAGTGAGTGAGTGAGTGAGTGAGTGAGTGAGTGAGTGAGTGAGTGAGTGAGTGAGTGAGTGAGTGAGTGAGTGAGTGAGTGAGTGAGTGAGTGAGTGAGTGAGTGAGTGAGTGAGTGAGTGAGTGAGTGAGTGAGTGAGTGAGTGAGTGAGTGAGTGAGTGAGTGAGTGAGTGAGTGAGTGAGTGAGTGAGTGAGTGAATATGAATAACATGCACACATATATACCATGTGAAATGAATGAGTAATCGGATCGAATAAGCGGTTAGTAGTAAAACTAGCAGAGTGAATAAATGCGTAGGCAGTAAACAATATTCAAGCATACGTATTTCATACAAACACAAAATAATAAGGGTACAATAAATTGTTATAGTGCGGATGAAATTGTCCGCTAAATAAGTGAGCAAAAGGGCTTAACTGAGTTAAATGAGAATAAACCCATGTGCACGTGAGTCGCTATAATACCTCCCCCCTGCAAACGAAGATATATGGAAAATGTCTGTGTTTGCACAAAAAAAATAGTAGACTGGATATGGTAGTTCCAATTGTTTGAAAAAATGGCTTATACAAAATTAAGATGTAGTGTGTGCTGTACATTTGGTTTGTGCCCGTCCGTGACGTTACATAAAATAATAGCAAGAATAGAGGGAATGCGGTATTGTCTTTACATTTTAAACAAAAATTATACGTATAAGTTTAAGGGTACATAAGATACGTTGAGTTTTATAGCGTATAACATGAGCCTAATAATGCATGTGTATACAATGAAGTAGAAGTTATAATTAATATTCCAAATAGTAGATTATTATTAATAGAAAATTGTAGCAACATAATGTTGGGGCCATCTTACTCTGCGGCCAGATCTTGTTGTTATCGGAGTCTCGTTTTTTTTGTTGAGTTAACGTCGTTGATTTTTGGAACTGACGTTTCGATGATTCAACGGTTTTCGCAGTATCTGTATGTACTGGCTGATCGTAGGCTTTGATGAAAGCTGGTTTGACTCCGTCGATGCTAAATACATCCGTTTTTCCAACTCTGTCTACCGTAATGGTTTTGTCGTCTTTTTTAATCACCTTAAATGGACCATCGTAGGCCGGTTGTAAGGGACGTTGCACATTATCCCTTCTGATAAACACATGGGTACTGTCACTTAGTTGTTTGGGTATGTACACACGGCGTTGATGTTGTCTCGGAAGCGTTATCCTTAGACTACTCATATGCTGCTTAAGACGCTGTACATAGTCGGCTATATCAGTTGGAACGCTTTTACCTGCGGTGAAAAACTCTCCTGGCAGACGTAGTGTAGTTCCATAAACCAATTCTGCTGGGCAGCATTCTATATCTTGTTTGATTGTTGATCTTAAGCTCAACATGACTAACGGTAGCTTGCTGGCCCAATCATTATTGCTGATGACAGCTGTAAGGGAAGCTTTAAGTTGCCGATGCAATCTCTCTACCATACCATTCGACATCGGATGGTAGGATGTTGTGCGAATTCGTTTGATTCCGAGTAGTTCTGTGAGTTGTTGGAAGAGGCGGCTCTCGAATTGAGCTCCTCTATCGGTTGTAATATTAGTAGGTACGCCATAATGGGAGATCCAATCCTCTACTAGGGTTTTTGCGATAGTTTCGGCTGTAATATCTTTTATGGGCACAGCTACAGGCCATCGTGTGAATCTATCAATGCAAGTGAAAATGTAACTGAAGCCATTCGAAACCGGCAGTGGTCCTATAATATCGATATGTATGTGCTCGAATCTGTTATCGGGATGACGGAAATGACCTACTGCGGAACTGGTGTGGCGATGTATCTTAACTCTTTGGCATTTTACGCACGCTTGCGTCCAATTACGAATATCCCGATTCATACTTGGCCATACAAAACGTTCGCTGATTAGTTTGATGGTGGTCTTTATTCCGGGATGCGAAATATTGTGCATGGCTTCGAAAATGTTTCGCCTTAGCGGCTTTGGAATAAATGGTCTTGGTTGACCTGTAGAAATATCGCAGGTGATGCTTACTTCTTCCAATGGAGTTTCTTTGAGAACTAACGAGGTTGTATTGGCAGACTTTAGTCTGTTTAACTCGACGTCGATATTTTGTAATGCTGCTAACTTGTGATAATCGATTTCGGACTGGACGAGAGCGTTGACCATCGTTCTGGATAGCGCGTCTGCCACTTCGTTACTATTGCCTTTGATATACTGTATGTCAGACGTGAATTGGGAAATAAATTCCAATTGTCGGATTTCCCTCGGCGAGTAGTTGTCCTGTTTGGCGTTTAATGCTTTTGTGAGGGGTTTATGGTCTGTATATACTGTGAAAATGGTACCCTCAATCATATGTCGGAAATGTTTTATTGCCAAGTAAATCGCTAGGAGTTCTCTTCCGAAAGTGCTATATCTTGTTTGTGTCGTATTCAGTCTTTTCGAAAAAAATGAGAGTGGTTCCCATATGCCATTTACTAATTGTTGTAAAACGGCTCCTACCGCTACGTCTGATGCATCCGTCATGATAGCTAACGGTGTCTCGCTCTTTCGTCTAGTTAGTGTCACCTCTTTATTTAGTGCTTTTTTAGCGTGCTCGAATGCTTGAATCGCGTCTGGTGATAATTGGAATGTCCGTGCGTGTCTGCGTAACGCATCTGTTAATGGTTGCAATATTGATGCACAATTCGGGATAAATCGTCTGTAATAATTTATTAACCCGAGAAATCTGCGTAACTTTTTCCATAAGTCGGGTAGAGGATAATTCCTAATGGCGTCGACTTCTGTTGTTACTGGTGTGATGCCTCGAGAAGTTATATTGTGACCTAAAAACTGTAAAGACTCTTTTCCGAATTCACACTTCTCGATGTTTATAGAAATGCCATGTTCTCTGAGTCGCGTAAATAATTGCCGTAGTTGTTGTATATGCTCATCTTTAGTGGTGCTAGCTACTAATAAATCGTCGATATATGCGTGAACTCCTGCCAAACCTCTAGCGACTTGATCGATGAATCTTTGGAAGGTTTGGGCTGCATTAGTTAATCCGAATGGCATTCGCAAAAACTCGAATGACCCGAATGGAGTAGTTATAGCCGTTTTAGATATATCTTCTGCCGCTAAGGGAATATGGTAATAAGCTCGAACGAGATCGATTTTCGAAAATATCGTGGCACCTTCCATATTGGTAGTCATGTCGTGGATATGTGGTATCGGATATCTGTCTGCTATCGTTTGCTTGTTAAGAGCTCTATAGTCTCCGCATGGCCTGATTTCCCTATTCTTCTTCAAAACCATATGCAATGGGGACGCCCAGGGACTATTAGAAGGTCTTATGATACCAAGCTTCATCAACTTTTCGAACTCTCGTTTCGCGACGTTCAAACTTTTCGAATCTAGCCTTCGTGGTCTTGAGTTAGTCGGTGGACCTTTCGTTATAATATGGTGCTGTACCGTATGTTTAAGATTTCTGTTATAGTATGATATCTTAGTCAGGTCGGCATACTCGTTTAGAAGCGATCTATATGGCTCGCTTTTGTCTTCTGACACTACTAAATTCATGGATGCGTGATCAGTCGTCACTCCTCTTATCACTACTGAATGGTCGCCGTTCACGAGTCGGTTTCGTCGGGTATCCACTAGTAAGTCAAAATTCTTTAAGAAATCAATACAGATTATAGGTACGGCTACATCTGCGATAATGAATTCCCAGCGGAATAGGGTAATACGACCGAAATTCAAGGTCACTTTTCGCTTGCCTTATTTTTTTATATCGGATTTATTTGCTGCCTTAAGCGTTAGCGCTGTATCTATATTTCGTGTTTCGTTACTTACTGGAGGCACGACGCTTACTTCTGCTTCCGTATCCACTAAGAATTGAGCGCCTGGTACTCTATCCTGAACGTAAAATAAACGACTGTTTCTAGGAGCTGTTGTAGTTGTTGCGGCGGTTATCGACAATCCGTGTGGTCGTTTGAATTTACATGGCGGTCTACAGTTTCGAGCTTTATCGCCGAAAGTTTGATGGTACCAACATATTGTAGGAGCTGAGAGTCTCCTAGAACGTGATCGACTTCTTTCCTTCGATCTACTTCGTGACCATCCTCTTTGCGTATCGCTCTGATTTAGCTTCGTCAGCTTGTGGCATAAAACAATAATCTCCTTTTGTAATGCATCGATTCGTTCACCTACTGTGGTACTATGCCTTTTCGGACTCGTTTGTTTCATTCTCTCATAAATCCTATCAGCTATTTTAGCAATGTTGTCTATATCGACATCGCTGTCCTCGACCGCAAGGATCTGCTGCACGTTCGCTGGAAGTCGTCGTAACCACAACTGATAAAATATGTCTTTATCTACTTTTTTGTCACCGATTATGCTTCTCATATAGTTTTTTAGTTGCGATGGAGTCCTATCTCCTATCTGCACTTGACTGAGAAGTTGTTCGATGGCTTGCCGGTCGCTTAATGAGACGGCTTTAATCACTGCCTGTTTTAATGCGTCGTATGGCTTTTCTATGTCTGGCTTGATTAAAATCTCTCGTACATTATCTGCTACTTCATCTGGAAGTAGCGAGCTCGCGTGGCCAAATTTATCTCTCTGTGTATGAACACGATTAGCTACAAAGTAATGTTCAAGCCTGGTAAACCAAAGTTGAGGATCTATGACTTTAAAAGGAGGAATAGTTACATTAATGGACCTCACGGACGGCGTTTGTTAAAGTTCTACTGTATCGTTACTTAAAGACATATTTATAAAGATCAAAATTACACAAATATAATGCGAATGTCACAGAAAAAAGTGAGTCGATAAAAACAATGATAAAAACAAATGGTACAATTTATAACAAAGAACGAACATACTAAATTGCACCAAAATATCAATTGTTTGTAAAATATCGTTGTTTACTATAAATATTATCGTTATGTTCAATAATGTTTATGAGATAATGTACGTATAATTAAAATAATGAGATAATAAATCAACAGTTATAAATATAATCCAAATGATAGTTACAATTGCAATCGAGTACGTTGGATTTTAGGAATTGGATTATGTCGTTGAAGAATGTTTCGTGTTCGCGCGTCGGGATCGCCAATTATGTGGTGGTCGGTATTCGATATAGTCCTTAACTTCTTATACAATTCGTCTTGCTAACCGTTCTGTATAACGCCGCAACGGTACAATAATCAGAAGGCAAAATACGAAGTGTTGTATACGTTTATTGCGAGACCACACACATATATCCAAATGTGCAGATGCGTCAAACAAGCATAGAAGAGCTGTGCCGAAAGGCAAGCAAGCGGGCGAGAGCGAGAGCGAGAGCACGAGCATGACGGGAGCGTGTGAGTGAGTGAGTGAGTGAGTGAGTAAGTGAGTGAGTGAGTGAGTGAGTGAGTGAGTGAGTGAGTGAGTGAGTGAGTGAGTGAGTGAGTGAGTGAGTGAGTGAGTGAGTGAGTGAGTGAGTGAGTGAGTGAGTGAGTGAGTGAGTGAGTGAGTGAGTGAGTGAGTGAGTGAGTGAGTGAGTGAGTGAGTGAGTGAGTGAGTGAGTGAGTGAGTGAGTGAGTGAGTGAGTGAGTGAGTGAGTGAGTGAGTGAGTGAGTGAGTGAGTGAGTGAGTGAGTGAGTGAGTGAGTGAGTGAGTGAGTGAGTGAGTGAGTGAGTGAGTGAGTGAATATGAATAACATGCACACATATATACCATGTGAAATGAATGAGTAATCGGATCGAATAAGCGGTTAGTAGTAAAACTAGCAGAGTGAATAAATGCGTAGGCAGTAAACAATATTCAAGCATACGTATTTCATACAAACACAAAATAATAAGGGTACAATAAATTGTTATAGTGCGGATGAAATTGTCCGCTAAATAAGTGAGCAAAAAGGGTTAACTGAGTTAAATGAGAATAAACCCATTTGAACGTGAGTCGCTATATTGCTTTAGGATGTGTTGATTTAGCTAATGTGATTGAGTTGATGTGAGAGTACTGTACTGCCTGTACCTGTTAGTAGAACTGTGTGAAACAATGGTGTTTTGAGAGATCATGTGGTTCATTGTTTGACAAGTTCACGCTTATATGAGTTGAACTGACTATTGAAGTGAATGTGAATTAGATCATGATGAATTAGCTGATCAGCTTCACATACATGGTGACGTAATGTGTAGAGGTAACCTTTTGTGTGTGAGTGTGAGTGAGTGAGTGAGTGAGTTAGTGATTGAATGAGTGTGTAGTATTCGTGTGTGTGTGTGTGTATGTTTGTATGTAATGGTATAGTTTTGTATGTTTGTGGGCTGTGATGTTAATGTATGATATGAGAGTTGTGTGATTGGAGTCAGTTTGATGATACTGGTGTTGACACTGGATTGTTATGGAAGTGGTGGTAAACCAGAAGGAGGAGGTGAATGACAGTAGTGTGCAAATTAGATTTCGTGTCGACAAACGCAAACAATGATGAGATAGTCAGAGTGTTTGAGAGGTGGATATATGGGAAAGTGTATATGGAGGTTGTTGTATGTATTTGAATTTGGAGATGATGAATCAATGGTGCATGGTGTATTGGATAGGCAGAATGCAGTGGACTATTGGTTGAGAATACTGACAGTGTATTCTGTGCCTTAGTGAGACAGATGTCTGAATTTCAGGAGATGATTGATTTGTGGAATTGCGACTGTTCCGTGATCGAATGTTTGACTTGTGTATTTGTTTATCTCGATTCTTATAGCGGTGAGTTTCTTAATAGAGCTGAATATGGGAAAATGTGTGTACGTTAGCGTGTGTAAAACTGTAAATGAGTGTGTGAGCTGGTCGATATTGGATTGAGTGTAGGTGGATTGTTCGAGAACACTGTAATTGTTTACGGACTGATGGGATTCGAATATCCAAGCAGATTGAATGTGAGTGAGGATGATGTATAGGCGATTAGTATTTGTATTTTGGTTAATGTGTGTGCGTGATTGGTTGATTGCTTGATTGATTGGTTGATTGCTTGATTGATTGGTTGATTGCTTGATTGATTGGTTGATTGTTTGATTGAGCGAGTGTGAATGCGTGGATGGATGAGTTGTTGAGTAGTGAGCGATGGTGATGTTGTGGTGGTGAGTTTGTGGTGTTACCTATTGAAATGTTTATTGATCACTGATCATGTGATCAGTTTGCGCACACAATAGTGACTGGTTGTAGACGGTGTGTGGCACGACAAAGATGGGAATGGACAGTTTTTGGTGAAATGAGAAACATTGTTAGTTTTGTAAGAGTACAAGTATATTTGATAGAGAGATTAGAAACTACATATTTGATGATGGGTTCTCGTCATTGGATGTTGACGGGAGATGGCTGTTAGTGTTGTGCTAATCACGACGACAGTTTCTGCAGCAGCCTCCATAACAGTTTCCACCCTGGCATCCACGACATCCACAGCATCTAGGGCATTGAGGACATGCACCAGGACAACAACCACCCTGACTGTCTGGTGCTGGTTCTGCAATCACTGAAAACGAAATAACACAACGTCACAATATGATTCACATGGAATATGACAGAGCAAAACAAAACAATTACAAGCCTACACCTCTATTCAGCCAACTTCAACTCTCGTCACTTCACTACATGTTGTTCCACAAATCGACAACACACCGCATTACTATTCATTTCAGTCCTGTTGACTTCGCTTCAGTCCACTTCGCTTCAGTTGAAGACATGACACAACACTGTTGTGGTTAACGGAAGGCTGAATCAGCAAGTGGGTTACTTTTGTAATTACTCGCCAGTAAGTGGCAACTTCATGTTATGCGATCGAGTAAGATAAGACTCACCTGAGTTGTGACATTCGAATGACACGATCAGTACAACTAAGACGAGCTGAAATAAAAACACCGATCAGGCATATATTATTAGACACAACAGTATTTCAACATACATTGAAGATTTGCATTGTGGTTTGCTGTCAACTTGTTGCTGACTGCATACATTCAACCACAGTATTTATACTCGTGGAAGTTGGCATTCGAAGCAAACACGTGTTCACACCCGATGTCGAGCAGTTCAGTCGAAACAATCCATTTGCGTGTGTTTGTGTCTGTGTCCGTGTCTGTTTCTGTGTATGTGTGTGTATTATGTAGGTATGTACGTATGTGATCTGTACGTGTGTATATGTATGTGTATTTGTATGTGTTTGTATATGTGTATGCACACGTGTGTTTGTGTGCGTAGATGAAAGCGCGATAATTCACACTCGGCTTTGTTCAATGGATTTCACGTGGTACGTATGGGACGGTGTTGAAATCGACTTGATAACGATTGACAGGATACCTGAAGAGTTGCGTAGATCTGCGTTCTGAGTGTGTAGGTGAGGTGTGAGTGTGTGTGTATGTGTGTGTGTTTGTTTGTGGGTGGTTTTGTTGAAAATGTTGTTGGAACGTGTGATTAGTATTTGTGAATTTACGAATGGTATTTATGTTGAGAGTGTGCTGGATGCGTGCTTAGTTGAGTGCTACATACAGATTGTAAGATTTCCATATGTTGGGTAGTTTGGATGACTATTTTCCAGATATGTGGAGGAGTTGAATGATGTGTCAGAGAGATTGTGTGTTGACCTGGTCAACAGAGTGGAGAAGTCCTACTGGATTTGAAATTGAACATGTGTACTGTATTGGATTTGACTTTATTTTAAGTGCTATGTCTGTAGTGTCGGTTGCTATGTTCAGCCCACATAGCTTATTCTTGATTATGGACAGGCCAATTTATCCATTCTTCTTGAATCACGTTTTGACCTTTTAATTATTGACTTATCAATCCTCACTGTTTTTTTGATAGCTTTGTATGTGCAATTTTTATCCTATTCATCACATGTCTGTAAGCTATTTTTATCTGGGTATAAATATTGATTAACACTTGATTCAATCGAGTTGGCTCACATGCCTTCCCACTGGGAGTCATTTTGTTCCGCTTTGCTCTCTTTCATTTCATTAGCTGCAATTCCCTGAATGTCTATTCCGATCGACGAGCGTACAAAATATACTAATTCAAACATCCATTCTCGTATTTGACTTAGTTGTTTCCTTTATTCGCCAACGCGATTCAAGTCAATAATTTAGTACGAGGATTGGCGATATATATATATATATATATATATATATTCGATTAATGACAGACATCAGACCACAAAAGTGGTGAGCCCATCAACAACATCGTAAAAATGAAGAGCGCCACACATTCATGATAAACGCCCAGAGGATTATATCAAAATAATTTTATGAAATTGTTGATATACTATTTCCAACATTTTTTATTATCTTCACATAACATGAAATTTTTGTATTCTCGAATAATCCTCATTTTGATTTATTTTTATTTTATTTGAACACATAAATATTGGTACAAGAGAGCGCCAATATATATGCGCCACACAAAACAATGAAAATTCGAAGAGAGATAGAAAAAAAAACTAAGGAGCACAAAAGAAAAAGAGAACGATAACGAAGAGATTGCTGTAAGGTAGTGTGGTCGTAACGATGGAACGGAAAGGTACAATCAGAAGAAATCTTTCAAGTAAAGGAGACACAGCCACTTTTTATGAAGAAAGTAAAAGAAGGTTACAGCAGGATCGCCACTGGCTTCTATTCTGAGCCATATCTGATAACGTCTCTAGCCACTGTGTAGCACCATCTCTCAGACCCCAACCAGGGAGTCGTGAAGGACCGACAGAAGCCAGTCCTTTGCAGCTTTCTTTCATACCACGACACCATGTCATGCACTGACCACCTCTCCGCTTTTTCCAACCAGTCCCAGAGTCGGCAAATAATGCACGACGTGGAATTCTCTGGGACGACATTCGTAGAACATGTCAAAGCCAAGATTGAGACACCAAATGAATTATCATCTGTGTGCCCAAACACACGATGCCGAACCTCTGCATTACTGACATGGTGTTGACACTGAATATCAGCAATCCTTCGGAGACAGCGATGATCGAACACAGAGAGTCGTCTAACGTCCTCAACTCGGAGAGGCCAGGTTTCACAAGCATAGAGCAAAACTGCTCTCACCGACGCGTTGTAGATCCGACCTTTTACAGCCAGACTAACATCACGAAGGCGCCAAAGGTGGCCCAGATTGGCATAAGCCGCTCTGGCTTTCACTATACGTGCATTGATCTCATCACTCACACCCCCACCAGCACTTATGCAGCTACCCAGATACACGAACTTCTCGACTACGTCTATCTGCTCACCATCCAGGGTGAGTACAGGATTGGGATCCTGCCAGTCTTCTAGAAGCACTTTGCACTTCGACGGTGCAAAGCACATACCATACCTAGGGACACTGATTGCCAACTGATTAAGTGCGGGTTGCATGCCTTGGGCATTATCGCACAGTAAGACAATATCGTCCGCATACTCAAGGTCGAGAAGTCTTTCTCCAGGCAACAGATCCACACCACCATTACTTACATTCATCAGAGCTGTTTCCAGAATGTCATCGATGGCAAAGTAGAAGAGGAATGGTGAGATTGGGCAACCCTGCCTAACCCCACTACTCGAATGGAACAATGGAGAGAGGTGGTTGTATGCCCTCACTCTGCCTGAGGTGTTTTTATATAGGGCTTTTAGGATGTTAATAAACTTCTCAGGCACAACCGTCTTCAATAGACAATTCCAGAGAACAGTCCTGTCCAACGAATCGAAGGCAGCCCTGATGTCAAGAAACACTACGATTGTTGGCCTTTGATAAGTATGGCGATGTTCTAACATTTGGCGGAACGAAACCCAGCCTACTCCTCGCGAGTCAATCTTTCTCGGGTTTTGAACAACCTACGAAGTATGACGGAAGCCAATAGCTTGGAAACAATCGGAAGTAGACTTATCCCCCGATAGTTGTTGCAGGAACGACTTGAACCCTTTTTAAAGATAGGGACAACTATCGACTCATTCCATGACGTTGGTACACTCTCTAATTCCCAAACCTTTGTAAACAACGTCGTCAATTCCTTAGTCAAAAAGTCACCACCATCTTTAAAAAGAGCCGGAGGTAAGTCATCTGGGCCAGGTGATTTGTAACGCTTCAAGAGTTGGAGTTCCTTACGAACTTCCTCCTCGTTTGGTGGATCAGTCGTCACCGGCCATGGAGGGCAGGACAGTCTGACCGATGTTGCCGGAGCAGCAGGCCAGTTGAACAGCCCTTCGAAAAATCCTGCCCATCGTCCAAGACGTCGATGGATGTTAGTGATTAGCATCCCATCATCCTCGCAGATTGTTTCACTCACACCAGACTTCTTACTGCCAGTGGCTCGGATGAGCTGGAAGAGCTTCCGGTAGTTACCAGATGCAGCTGCTGCTTCCAGCTCATTAGCACGCTCCGACCACCAGGCTTCTCGGTCCTTACGCAAGCTTTGCCCAATTTCTCTACGTAACATCCTTCGTTTATGGTCAAACTCACGGTCACCCGGGGTAGACCGACGGGCGTCGATTAGTTGTAAGGAACCAGAAGAAACCCAGTGCTTAAAAGCGGGACGTTTCGCGAACCCACAACTGACTGTACCCGCTATTTTCATGGCGTCAAGCAATTGCGACCAATGCTCATCTATGCTTTTCAGTGGAATGGTAGCTAGCCTAGAGGCTAGCTCGGTTCGATACTTACTTGCAACAGAAGTTGCAACCAGCTTGCTAATATCAATCCGTTGGCGGTGGCCACTTCGTTGTCCACCGAAAAGTAAGGTAAGATTGGCGCAGACCAAGGCATGGTCAAAGTCCAGATAGGTACTCCAAAAGGAGCGGCAGTCTTGTGCACAACCACGCCAGCGGTAGCTGATTGCAATGTGATCAATCTGAGTCCAGGCTTAAGATGCAGAGGGAGGACGCCAGGTGGCACATCGGCGATGACTGTTCCGAAAGTTAGTGCTAGCCAGAAACAGGTTGTGGTCTGTGCAAAGTTGCAGTAGACGGTCCCCGTTATCTGACCTGCGACCAACAAGTCCCCATCGGCCACCTAAACGACTCTCTTCTGTGCCTAGACGCCCGACCTGAGCATTCAAGTCTCCGGCTAGTACTACAATATCTGTCGAACGCACTTTCTGGAGAAGAACAGATAACTGGTGGTAAAACTCATCCTTGATTGCATCCGGGCTGCAATCTGTCGGGGTATAGGCAGAGATGACTAAAAGACATCGTTTCTCACGCCGATTTCTTCTCACTTTGATAGAACTTTCTAATCTAACAGCACATAGCCGACTGTTAATGGGGTTCCAATCAACTAGTGCTGCCTCAGCTCTAGCGCTTAGTGCGACACCAACGCCAGCAAGACCAGACGATGCCACAGGGTCCCCGGATAAGCGCACGCAAAACAAGCTTTTTGAAGTGACAGATGGAGATCGAATTTGTAGTACTTCACCAGAGTCTTGAATACGGGTCTCGGATAGACAACAAACATCAATATTAAGACTTTCCAAAGACATAACCAGCCCTATCTGTTGTCCGACCTGCACTAGTGTGCGAACGTTGAAGGCAGCCAGTTTGAATGGTGCACGTGGTTTCAGAAAAACTGCTCCAGTTCTCGTAATCGGTGGTAACATACAATTTTCAATTGGACAGTGACTCGAGAACGTTTAGATACAGTCGAATTTCCACCAAAGACCAGCCGCTGTATAAGTATAAAAGAGGGTGAACAATGTGGAAAATAATAATAATAATAATAATAATAATAATAATAATAATAATAATAATAATAATGACAATAATGGCAATAATAATAGTATTAATAATGACAATAATAGTAATAATTATTTGAATCGATTGATTGTTTATCGGAGCGAGAAAATTAGTTGCCATAGTCATAGAGTTCATCGTTTGTGAGTGGGCTGTGATACTGCCCGGGTGCCCAAACCGAAGCAGGTGGTTATCTTAGGGGGCCACACCCCGAGCCTTTGACCTAATGGTCTAACCCACAAGGCAGTGGAGCATCGTAAGGAGATGCAATCCCATGGTAGCCGGTGACCAACGATTGGTTCATACGCCATTTGTTCCCGCAGGATACTGGAGCCCATGTGCACCATTGGTTTGTGATCCGGTTAAAGCGCCGGACGTTCGCTTTTCGTCCTCTCATTTTCGTAAACAACACCCCCGCTACGAGAAGGCAATGAGTAAGACTTCCCTGGCAGAGGCTGTATACGCGTGGCCGTGTGAGAGTATTTCGAGAGAGAGAGCGGACTCTCCCCACTCTCGGCCGTACCAGGGCGTTCGGGAGCCCTCATTTTGAAGGTAATCAAAACTGAGTTTCATAGAAGTATTATACGCCACAGGAAAAAAGATTTCCTCAATGTAGTCAGTGAAGGTAGTTAACTTATTAAAGTTCATTGATAAGCGGACTTGTAACACTTTTCGGGATTTTCATCACTGTTGTTTACTCAGAGCAACATGAATCAATAATAAAGTTGTCATTATAGTATTTGGTGCCAATCAGATGACGACAAGGACAGTGATTTTTCAAGGAACACAATTTTACCAAAGGATATCTAATATTTTTTGCTTACTTGAAATTAAAATTAAAATATTACATATTCAATAGATTGTATTTTGATATTAGTCACATGAAACACATTTGTCAACAGAGTTCTCAGCCAATAATTTTAGTAATATGGGCGTCAACTCTCTGATTCATATTGTGTTCAGATGTATGTTAATGTGAAATTCGACAAAATAATAGAATTGCCTCAGTCTTGAACTACACAGATTGACATTGTGATTGTGATATATCAAGTTTGTTAGTGAGAATTAAGACGAGGCTGAGTATGAATATGATGACATGATGAAGAGATTTCCAGGATTTTTACTTTCAACCTTTCATGCGATATGTACCTACTTCTACTGCAGTTAGTTTCTGAATAATTTTCTAATTTGTCTGGTTATTGCGTAGGACCTTGTGAATTGATGAATGTGTCTTCAGATTCAACAAGTTAATTTCATTCTGGGTGTATTCAACATCGTGAGTGTATTTGCATTCTAAATAGAGTTCATTCGTTTTTGTTATGATTTGCATATATTTCATATTAAGCATCTTAGTGATGACGGAAACAAATGATGAAAACTGATCACTAAGGCATTTCCATCATTCACTTCACATAAATTTAAACTCTCCACTCTTCTAAACACACAAACCACATAAGAAATTGTGAGAAATTCGCCTGATACTATTCCACCTTCTGATAAACATTTATGAATTCCATTGTTTGGTTTACTTTGTTGAAGGTTATTTGACGAATAATGATCAATTTGTCCTGTAGTGACTGGTACTTTTTCAAACCCATATAGGCTATCCTAGCTTATGCACAAACCAGTTATTTATTCTTCTCAAGTTTCATTCTGAACTTGTCACTTCCTCACTTATTAACCCTAACTGATTTTATGTTTTCATATGGGTTGATTGTTTGATCTGATCAATACGTGTCTGCAACTCAATTTTGTCTGAATATGAATATTTAGTAATGCTTCATCAAAACGAGTTGCCTTTCTCGACTATCCCGTCTTGGTTCTTATTCCATTCTTCCAGCAACATTCTCTGCTTCGTTTTCTCCACTTCGTTTCTCTGATTGTCTGTGCGGATCAATGAGTGTATGGAGTATACGTATACCTATTTCATTCTCATATTCAACTTATTTCATTCCGTTATTGTCTAACGTGAATTAATTCCATGAAAATATACCAGGGTTATCGACGTGTATATTTCCATAATAATCATCATCATGCGATCTAACTAGCGTCAGATAATCGACCGTTAATCTCTGTTTTGTAAATTTTGTTATTATTAATCACGAGTTCTGAATATTAAACTTTCGGTGTTCATGATTATTTTATATTCTATTACTAAACTATGACTGGAATACAACACTTCCTCATGTTAACTCATTACGTACTAAAAATAGGGATTACAGTGAATCACAGAATAGTTCTGAAATTTCCGACCTTTCCAATTTTCACTCCATTTCAACATCCAAAGCGGATTTCTATTAAAAGACAAGCAAATAGTAAAAACAGTTTCACATAAACGATATTTAAAAGGCCTTTACTAAATATGAGAATTGAGACAATAATATTAACTAGGCTGGGCACTTGGATATCAAGGCTAACTGTGCCTGCTATCTAGATATTTCAACATGTTATCTGTCTTTTGTTTGTTTCAACAGATCATTGTGTCAATTATTTAGTTGCACAAGCTATTCAGATGCGTTTGTGAAATGTTCATGACCTTTCGTTGTACAAGTTAGGAAAGAGCACAATCAGAGACATTATGGTTGCTGGCAATATACATCGAAATGAGTGTACATTATTCAGATGTGTATTCCTAAACTGCTAACATCCAATTGGCGATCACTCAATGTTTATCGTCAGGATCGATCAAGAAATAAGAAATGGAAACATGTTGAAATACTTTGCATCAAGTATTCTATATTAAACCGACAAAATATTTTTGAATAAAGCCAATAATAATAATAATAATAATAATAATAATAATAATAATAATAATAATAATAATAATAATAATAGAAGCAATTGATTATTATTTTGCAAAACTGAACTCAATTACTTTGCAATCAACTGTAACACTGATAATAGTGTGGTTTGGAGATAAACATAGAAAGTCAATACACAACTCTGTCTACTCTCATTTGATTGACAGAAGTCATTTAGTTGACAGAACTAAAGCATTAACACTGAATACTTTTATTCTATCCAGTTCTACAATTGCACTTAACCTCCTCTTTGACACATTGCACAAGTTGGAAGAAATCAAACCAACAACTGTAGACTTTGTAATGTAAAATGTTTCCAGAACCCATGTAACTCCTTTGTAAGCAGTTTGAGCGTATTTTATTTTCTCTATCAATTTTTGTATATCCATTGAATCTAACAATCTTGACAGAATCGAGAACGACCCACTACATGTTACACCATACTTCATGAAAGTAGATCCATCTCGACCACACCACAGATTCACCTCACCTCATTTCTTTCACACTTAGTATAGATGTTATTGTCCTTATCCAATTACACAGTTCCCTGCATCTTCACTGAAAACACTAAGAAATCAGTTGTTAACTCATCAAGAATTTTCTAATATTTTCCTAAAATCAGTTCAACATTTAGAACTAACTACTACTATTTAGATCATCTTGCAATTCACATTTTCTTATAATTACTAGTTCCTATAATTGGTATTGATTGAATTAACAGGTAACTCAATGTCTGATACATCATTGCTCGTGTCGGCATTTTTTTCATGTGATTGGATTTAATCCAATGTAAAATAATAAACGAATAAATGATACCTGTCAATGAAGTCAATTTCACACACAGATCAACCGATATCTCACAATGATGCCGGTTAAATTATAGTTTGAGATTTTTCATGTACACCAGTTTTTACACTTCAGAAGACATCAGATTATTTTACTCACTTTCATTGTGTTGAAACGCTTTGATATTAGTCGTACGATGATAATCACGACACCTGATGCTTTCTATTTCAAATAGTACACGAGAATTGTGTTAATAGCATGAATGAACGACCGCAGAAATACGTGAATTACATTGCGAGGCCATTTATAAATGTTAGATGTTTTCAAAACCAATCAAATTTATTTGTTATTACTCCTCATTATATTTTCTTAGTCTTGATCGATAAAATTTAGATAATATTTCTCACGTGTTGCGTGTCATCGTTCTCGAGATAGTATTTTTCTCAACATTTGGAAGATAATTAAACACAAAACTACATGGTAGTGCTATTCAATCTTTCAGTCTGTTAGGTGAAACAGATAAAATGGAACCTATATCGAACACGTACCTAAGGAAGACAACGGGTAGACAAACTCTCTACAAATTACTAGACTCGAGAATACCTTGGTTATGTGATAAGGTTTACTCAGGAAATTCAACTTCGCGACCGGTAATATTCCTTATGATAAATGTTCATATCGTATTAACATTGTATGTCTAGTGAGTGTGTAGTCTGTACTACAGAATATGATATCCAATCAACATTTAGTTTTTCGGTTGGCCAATCATCTAAATATGCTTTAATGTGTATTGATGACATAAGAGTCTGATAAAATCATGATTAAATTGGTCTGAACATTACGATATCATTACAATAAACGTCTAAGTACAGTAATCGGATTTTAATTGTCCTACTACCACCATGGAGTATACTTCACAGATTCTCCTTTCCATCTTGCTGATTATAGTTAATATACATTGCAGTAAGATAACTTGTTAACATTTCGCTTTGTTATATGATGATTGTTTTATAAATAATGTAAAGGTATTTCGGTTAACTAGAAAAAATTGAAACAGATTTCTTCTTAACTGTTTATACTGACTGATTTAAATCCTTTAACTATCCATCATGTTACCTGCGACTCAATGTAAGTCTGGTGAAAACTGGTTAGCTCGAACAGGACTGTGATCAACACTTTATTTCTTCAGTATGTACTTGTTATGTTTGTAAGTAATACCATGAATGTTGTTGTGTTCAGTCAATGAACTATTCATTAAATCATAAATAAGAACAGTCGTTGAGTTAGTTTAAACAAACGTACAAATTTGACAGTACCGTTATATCTTCTTATCTGATTTCAGGTCTGTCTTTAAGCTGCTATGAATGCAATCCTTGTCCAGTTCCATTCAGGAATTCTTCAGTGAAAATAGGACATAATTGCAAATGGTGTGCAGTAAGTGCAATGAATCATTCATTTGTTGAATTTCAATAAGCTTATCCAGTGAGATTAACTAAAGTGTTGAACCGTTACTCATTAATGTACTTATGACCGTTCAAAACAGGGTAATTGTTAATTCATCTGAATGTCCTGTAGTCTCTCTAGTGTACAAGCATAACTAACGAACAGTTTTATAAATGATTGAAAATTATCTATTCTTCTCTGTCATAAGTAACACTAAATCTAAGTGAAAGTGAATCGTTAGTTGTTTTCAGTTATTTAGGGCTAAAGACAATTTACCACAGTGTTAGTTATCCTCGACTACAATGCAATGTCGTGCATGGAGAACAGCTAACAGATGCATTCCAAGTAAGGACCGGAGTCAGACAAGGCTGTCTACTCTCTCCCTTCCTCTTTCTTCTGGTGGTCGACTGGATTATGAAGACCTCGACATCTGAGTGAAAACACGGAATTCAATGGACAGCTCGAAATCAATTAGACGATTTGGACTTCGCAGATTATCTAGCACTCCTATCACGTACATACGAACAGATGCAGATGAAGACAGTCAGTGTAGCAGCAGTCTCTGCATCAGTAGGCCTCAGCATACACAAAGGGAAAACCAAAGTCCTCAAATTCAAAGCGGAGAACAGCAATCCAATCACTCTTGATTGCGAAACTCTGGAAAATGTAGAGTCCTTCACATACCTGTGAAGCATCATCGATGAACAAGGAGGTTCAGATGCAGACGTAAAGTCAAGGATTGGCAAAGCAAGGACAGCATTCCTACAGTTAAAGAACATATGGAACTCAAAACAACTTTCAACCAATATCAAAGTGAGAATCTTCAATACGAACATCAAGGCAGTTCTACTGTATGGAGCTGAAACTTGAGAAACAACAACAACCACCATCAAGAAGGCACAAGTATTTATAAATAGCTGTCTTTGCAAGATACTCAACATCCATCGACCGGATACCATCAGCAATAGCCTTCTGTGGGAGAGAACATATCAGCTTCCAGCTGAAAAGGAAAGTATGAAAAGACGATGGAAATGGATAGGACATACATTACGCAAATCATCAAACTGCATCACGTGACAAGCCCTAACTTGTAATCCTGAAGGGAAGCGGAAAAGAGGAAGGCGAAAGAACACATTACGTCCGGAAATCGAGGCAGATATGAAATGGAAGAATAACAACTGGGAAGAGCTGGAAAGGATTGTCCAGGACAGGGTTGGATGGAGAGTGCTGGTGAGCGGCATATGCTCCTTCACGAGGGGTAACAGGCGTAAGTAAGTAAAGTAAGTAATTGTCCTCACTTCGATCAGCTGGAATTAATCATCGCTGTAAACTATTATTATTTTCAAGTGATCTTCAGGTTTGGAGAAACAAATCTATTTACTTGCACTATGTACGAACAAAAATGTCCAAGAAATAATTAAAACTGATTACCGTGATGTTGACAACAAAATGTGTTCTGATAAAAAAGTATTATTTTAAACACACTGATTGGAGAAATCAATTTAACAATACTCATTTTACTTAAACAAATAGATTGTTAGATGTGAAGGACGTCCTACTAGACTCTTAGCAACCATTGCATAGTGCTAAATGAATCTGTTGATTATTGTTTCTTATAGAGATACTATTATTTGTGTTGAAATAACGAGAGTATATATATTTCACTTTCATATGTTTTATTGTAGAAGCTTTCGGTAAAACATTACCCAACTCCAATCAGAGAATGTGCACCTGAGTGCAGCTTTGCGTTTTGGGGTCCAACACACAGATCATTGTCTTATGATTGTTGTCAAACTGACTATTGTAATAAGAGTGTACAGACACGTATAGTTCATCATCTGTTGACTGTGATAGTCATAACACTCACTTGTTTCTTCAGAGTTAAGATGCAGTGAAACTGAACAAACATTATATTCTACACAAATCGATTATTTTTATCTTGCTTTCTGTGTTTTATAGATTCAGCCGTATATTAAGCATGGGCATTATTTTGTAACTAATAAACGAGAAATATTAATCTTTTTTTTAATTTCTGCAATTCACTGATACTTTAGTTTCATTCTGTTTTGTATTGAAAATAATACTGTAATAAAACGAACCAATTTCTTCTTCAATTTCACATTTCCGTGTTAAATATTTTATTAACGAATTAAGAATGACGGGTAGTACATGTAGGTTAAATTTGATGAATTAACTGACATCAGCTGACTGCTAATTCAAGATACAGTCAAATTACTGTCCCAGATCATAATGGCTTTATACTAGAACTAACAGTTTACTCAAAACATGAAGTTTATTCAGCAAACAAGTGAGATATATAAAACTATGTAACCACGTGTGAGAAAAATGAAAACTTACAACATGAACATCAGTTGGATGTTGTTCGATCACTGTTCCATTAACCATGACAAATTAAACAGTTCTCGGTAAAACTTTAGTCATCTATATGTACAGTTATTGAATCTGTTCACATTCTAGTCTTTTTTCATATCTTTGATTTCTCACATTTTACTAACAAAACTATGAATTCGGAGTGAGAAAAACAGTTTGAAAGTATCTTATATATAAGGCTGAACAAAATAAATTGATCACAGATAGCTACCTTTTAGTCAGTTAACTGTTGAGATAAATTGGTTCCTTTTGGATATATTTCAGGAAAAATTAAAAGCTACGATTTTTCATACAGAAACGTTAACATAAATCAGTAAAATAAACGAAGTGAGACTGCTATTGGTTATTAATTATATGGACTAATCATATAATCTTCCGGTCATTGGAGGTACCTGTCGGTTACTGCAGTAATTGAACCAATTATTATACTCTAGTGGGTCAATTATCACTCATCAACTTCTTTTAAACTTCACCCCTCAAGACTAAACAATTAAATATAGCAAACGAAATGATTTCACGCTTTCGTATTCCTTAACACTTTCCATATTATTCAACTGCTAATATGAGCCCGAATACTTGTCAATGATAAATTGATAATTCCATGCCCAGATATCTAATCCCGTTATTTTGCGCAAACGATGCTTTAAAAAAATAAGCGTTATCAGTATGAATAGTAGCTAAATGGAAATGCAGTAATTTCAACACAAGTTGTCGAATGATAAAACTACTCGTAGTTCACTTATTTAAAAAAGCTGAAATAGCAATTCGATTGTGTATAGTCGCAATTTTTCGAAGGTTATCTAATTTGCTGATAGGCTAATGAGTAGTAAGACATAGATTTAAACAATCTCAATACTGTTTTTTATTCTTATTAGTCACATAAATATTGACGTTTAGCCTGAATGAGTGGTTCATCGGAATTGCATCTTAATCAACAAAACTATTTACAAATTTTATACTCCACATTATTCATTTGATTAGCATAGAAAATTAAATCAACATTTCCGGTTTCAAATTACAGTTACAGATGTTTCGATTGGTTGTTTACCGATGTACCTCGAAAGTAAGTTTAGTTTGAGATGGGTCTATCAATGTAATGAGATTTACATGGTTTTCAGTAGACTTTTGAATTCGATCAACTAAATAGCAGCCACAATAATTGTACATTTAACTAGTCAGTTTATTGATCATAACCATGCTCATAGCGTGTAAGTTGTTGTCAATAGTTCACCTTCATATCTCTGGAAAAATTTTCTGCATGTTTTATAGAGCCAGACATTGTAACTATTACTTACCGGTCTAGACCTCAGAAAAGACCAATGATAAAACTAGCATTCTTCATTGTTAATAAAACTTCACACCGAAACATTGAAGACAACTGAAACTGTGAAATATCCTTCAGATCAACTCAGATGGTCATTCGATATATTAGGTTCAACCCCATGGATCTGAATAGTTCTCATTGTAAATGAGTTTACATTTTCAATGATAGAACCAGTTTTTGAGCCGATGTCAATAACCATTGAATGTCAGTTTGATTTGTATTATACCTCAGTAAATTGTTTTATTGAATGAGTGGACAAATTTACAATCAATTTACTTGACACGTTGCGCTTAAGTTATCATTTTATTGAACCCCATTAGGATATGGGTTTAATTTCTTTAAGTCAAAATGAATATTATCCAAGAATTAGAATTTTTCAATTAAATTAGTGTTATTTTATTTATTTATTTTTTAAAACATTTAGTTTGTGTTATATTCCTCTCTCATTACCGAATTCTTAAACCACCCTTTCATCCACATATTTCCGCTCACTTAATCCTCTTAAATTATGTGAACTCTTCTAATTCCATTCAGTTATTTCGTAACCCACCTTATCAGTTTTTAATTCCATGAATGCTTCATTGCCTCTAAAATTGTCACACAATTTATCTTATCAGTCTGTAAACACAACTCAACTATTACGCCACCCATCCTCAATGTTTCCTTAATTCTCACACCGAATAGCTTCTGACATGTTCTTGCATATATGTTATTGATATCCTTTGTCATTTCAATGATTTACATTCAATTATGTCAATTGTTTCATACTATTTCTTACCTCAATGTTAAATTCTAATACATATTGGATGTCAGCTCAGTGGTCTAGTTGGTTAAGCGCCTGGCGCGAGACTGATTGGCCCTGGGTTCACATCTCCTAATCTGCTTGATGTCCATGATCAATTTTTCGATTGTTGGTATGTTAGCAGTTATAGCAAGGTTTGTGTGCTGCTATGAAATTCGTTGGGTTCAGTGGGGCTGGTCTTTTCTCATGCTCAACAAAAAGATTTTCCCATAATTCTTGAATCTCAGTGATTGGCATACCTACTTTATTCTTGACTGGTCACTATGATGATCACATTTCCCTGCTAGTTTCTTCGTTGTATTATATAATCCTCTCATATTCCGTCTACGTCAAAATAAAAATTATATAAGAATCAGAATTTTTCAATTAGATTTTATCGATTTATCGTTATGAAAATTTAACCAACTTAAGACAACAATAAAGGTTTTGTTAATGTTTTCCATTACACTCAACGTTGCACAAATTTACATCATTTACAATTTGTGAATATTTGACAAATCAACAAGTGGTTTGTTTCTCTTGTTCTCCACTCTCTATTCTCTACATTTACCATCAGAGATCAGTTAACAAATACTAGATATTTCTCATTCTTGTGATGTTTCATTTTGTACGCATGTCATATGATTTCAATTTCATTGAACATTCAAAGTATTTCCAAACTTTCTATGAAATGGTTTGGTTGTTTTGTAAATTTTTATTACTGACATTATTTCATGTGTTTTTATTTTAACTTTTAGGAATTTCTTATAATAGGTTAAAGGCATTTGCTTTATAAACATTGAGCCTTCAAAGGTTTATGGATTATTTTATCAAGAGCGGTACTGTTATTTAGTGTAATAAATTGGATATATTCCGCTCGTTTTTGGCGTTATTGAAAATATATTCATAGTTCATAAATGTATAATTAACCATTCAGATTCGCAATCGTATATTGCTATGAAAATAATTTGATGAAGTATTGTGTATTTGTATGTGTTTGTATATGTGAATGCACACGGGTGTTTGTGTGCGTAGATGAAAGCGCCATAATTCCCACTTTGCTTTGTTCAATGGATTTCACGTGGTACGTATGGGACGGTGTTGAAATCGACTTGATAACGATTGACAGGATACCTGAAGAGTTGCGTAGATCTGCGGTCGGAGTGTGTAGGTGAGGTGTGGGGGTGTGAGTGTGTGTGTGTGTTTGTGGGTGGTTTTGTTGAAAATGTTGTTGGAACGTGTGATTAGTATTTGTGAATTTACGAATGGGATTTATGTTGAGAGTGTGCTGGATGCGTGCTTAGTTGAGTGCTACATACAGATTGCAAGATTTCCATATGTCGGGTAGTTTGGATGACTATTTTCCAGATATGTGGAGGAGTTGAATGATGTGTCAGAGAGATTGTGTGTTGACCTGGTCAACAGAGTGGAGAAGTCCTACTGGATTTGAAATTGAACAAGTGTACTGTATTGTATGGGATTACAGTGTATTGGAACTATACAGCGAATGTGTATTGATTAAATGGTGAGTGGTACATTTTGACGAAGTGTGTGTGTGTAAGCGTGTGTGGTTGTTTGTCTGTTGTTAGTTTGTGTGAGTTCATTTGAACAAAGTGTGTGGACTGAGTAAGTGGGGATTATTGAGACAAGTGAATCAGTGTCATGGAAGATTGGTTGACGAATCAGTGTGTTTTGAACAGGATGAGTGTCTGATCATATGTAGAAGGATGTTGAAACTGTTGTTAGTGCTTTTATTATCATGTTCATTATTGATAACGTAACTAATACGACGAATGATAACAATCATAATACTACTATTAGTTTTATTGCTATTATTATAATTATTGTTGTTGTTAGTGTTGCTTTAGGATGTGTTGATTTAGCTAATGTGATTGAGTTGATGTGAGTGAACTGTACTGCCTGTACCTGTTAGTAGAACTGTGTGAAACAATGGTGTTTTGAGAGATCATGTGGTTCATTGTTTTACAAGTTCACGATTATATGAGTTGAACTGACTATTGAAGTGATTGTGAATTAGATCATGATGATTTAGCTGATCAGCTTTCAATACATGGTGACGTAATGTGTAGAGGTAACCTTTTGTGTGTGAGTGTGCGTGAGTGAGAAACTGAGTGAGTTAGTGATTGAATGAGTGTGTAGTATTCGTGTGTGTGTGTGTGTATGTTTGTTTGTAATGGTATAGTTTTGTATGTTTGTGGGCTGTGATGTTAATGTATGATATGAGAGTTGTGTGATTGGAGTCAGATTGATGATACTGGTGGTGACACTCGATTGTTATGGACGTGGTAGTAATCCAGAAGGAGGAGGTGAATGACAGTTGTGTGCAAATTTGATTTCGTGTCGACAAACGCAAACAATGATGAGGTAGTCAGAGTGTTTGAGAGGTGGATATATGGGAAAGTGTATATGGAGGTTGTTGTATGTATTTGAATTTGGAGATGATGAATCAATGGTGCATGGTGTTTTGGATAGGCAGAATGCAGTGGACTATTGGTTGAGAATTTTGACAGTGTATTCTGTGCCTTAGTGAGACAGATGTCTGAATTTCAGGAGATGATTGATTTGTGGAATTGCGACTGTTCCGTGATCGAATGTTTGACTTGTGTATTTGTTTATCTCGATTCTTATAGCGGTGAGTTTCTTAATAGAGCTGAATATGGGAAAATGTGTGTACGTTAGCGTGTGTAAAACTGTAAATGAGTGTGTGAGCTGGTCGATATTGGATTGAGTGTAGGTGGATTGTTCGAGAACACTGTAATTGTTTACGGACTGATGGTATTCGAATATCCAAGCAGATTGAATGTGAGTGAGGATGATGTATAGGCGATTAGTATTTGTATTTTGGTTAATGTGTGTGCGTGATTGGTTGATTGCTTGATTGATTGGTTGATTGCTTGATTGATTGGTTGATTGTTTGATTGAGCGAGTGTGAATGCGTGGATGGATGAGTTGTTGAGTAGTGAGCGATGGTGATGTTGTGGTGGTGAGTTTGTGGTGTTACCTATTGAAATGTTTATTGATCACTGATCATGTGATCAGTTTGCGCACACAATAGAGACTGGATATAGACGGTGTGTGGCACGACAAAGATGGGAATGGACAGTTTTTGGTGAAATGAGAAACATTGTTAGTTTTGTAAGAGTACAAGTATATTTGATAGAGAGATTAGAAACTACATATTTGATGATGGGTTCTCGACATTGGATGTTGACGGGAGATGGCTGTTAGTGTTGTGCTAATCACGACGACAGTTTCTGCAGCAGCCTCCATAACAGTTTCCACCCTGGCATCCACGACATCCACAGCATCTAGGGCATTGAGGACATGCACCAGGACAACAACCACCCTGCCTGTCTGGTGCTGGTTCTGCAATCACTGAAAACGAAATAACACAACGTCACAATATGATTCACATGGAATATGACAGAGCAAAACAAAACAATTACAAGCCTACACCTCTATACAGCCAACTTGAACTCTCGTCACTTCACTACATGTTGTTCCACAAACCGACAACACACCGCATTACTATTCATTTCAGTCCTGTTGACTTCGCTTCAGTCCACTTCGCTTCAGTTGAAGACATGACACAACACTGTTGTGGTTAACGGAAGGCTGAATCAGCAAGTGGGTTACTTTTGTATTTACTCGCCAGTAAGTGGCAACTTCATGTTATTCGATCGAGTAAGATAAGGCTCACCTGAGTTGTGACATTCGAATGACACGATCAGTACAACTAAGACGAGCTGAAATAAAATCACCGATCAGGCATATATTATTAGACACAACAGTATTTCAACATACATCGAAGATTTGCATTGTGGTTTGCTGTCAACTTGTTGCTGACTGCATACATTCAACCACAGTATTTATACTCGTGGAAGTTGGCATTCGAAGCAAACACGTGTTCACACCCGATGTCGAGCAGTTCAGTCGAAACAATCCATTTGCGTGTGTTTGTGTCTGTGTCCGTGTCTGTTTCTGTGTATGTGTGTGTATTATGTAGGTATGTACGTATGTGATCTGTACGTGTGTATATGTATGTGTATTTGTATGTGTTTGTATATGTGTATGCACACGTGTGTTAGTGTGCGTAGATGAAAGCGCGATAATTCACACTCGGCTTTGTTCAATGGATTTCACGTGGTACGTATGGGACGGTGTTGAAATCGACTTGATAACGATTGACAGGATACCTGAAGAGTTGCGTTGATCTGCGTTCTGAGTGTGTAGGTGAGTGTGAGAGTGAGTGTAAGTGTGTGTGTTTGTTTGTGGGTGGTTTTGTTGAAATTGTTGTTGGAACGTGTGATTAGTATTTGTGAATTTACGAATGGTATTTATGATGAGAGTGTGCTGGATGCGTGCTTAGTTGAGTGCTACATACAGATTGTAAGATTTCCATATGTTGGGTAGTTTGGATGACTATTTTCTAGATATGAGGAGGAGTTGAATGATGTGTCAGAGAGATTGTGTGTTGACCTGGTCAACAGAGTGGAGAAGTCCTACTGGATTTGAAATTGAACATGTGTACTGTATTGGATTTGACTTTATTTTAAGTGCTATGTCTGTAGTGTCGGTTGCTATGTTCAGCCCACATAGCTTATTCTTGATTATGGACAGGCCAATTTATCCATTCTTCTTGAATCACGTTTTGACCTTTTAATTATTGACTTATCAATCCTCACTGTTTTTTTGATAGCTTTGTATGTGCAATTTTTATCCTATTCATCACATGTCAGTAAGCTATTTTTATCTGGGTATAAATATTGATTAACACTTGATTCAATCGAGTTGGCTCACATGCCTTCCCACTGGGAGTCATTTTGTTACGCTTTGCTCTCTTTCATTTCATTAGCTGCAATTCCCTGAATGTCTATTCCGATCGACGAGCGTACAAATATTACTAATTCAAACATCCATTCTCGTATTTGACTTAGTTGTTTCCTTTATTCGCCAACGCGATTCAAGTCAATAATTTAGTACGAGGATTGGCGATATATATATATATATATATATATTCGATTAATGACAGACATCAGACCACAAAAGTGGTGAGCCCATCAACAACATCGTAAAAATGAAGAGCGCCACACATTCATGATAAACGCCCAGAGGATTATATCAAAATAATTTTATGAAATTGTTGATATACTATTTCCAACATTTTTTATTATCTTCACATAACATGAAATTTTTGTATTCTCGAATAATCCTCATTTTGATTTATTTTTATTTTATTTGAACACATAAATATTGGTACAAGAGAGCGCCAATATATATGCGCCACACAAAACAATGAAAATTCGAAGAGAGATAGAAAAAAAAACTAAGGAGCACAAAAGAAAAAGAGAACGATAACGAAGAGATTGCTGTAAGGTAGTGTGGTCGTAACGATGGAACGGAAAGGTACAATCAGAAGAAATCTTTCAAGTAAAGGAGACACAGCCACTTTTTATGAAGAAAGTAAAAGAAGGTTACAGCAGGATCGCCACTGGCTTCTATTCTGAGCCATATCTGATAACGTCTCTAGCCACTGTGTAGCACCATCTCTCAGACCCCAACCAGGGAGTCGTGAAGGACCGACAGAAGCCAGTCCTTTGCAGCTTTCTTTCATACCACGACACCATGTCATGCACTGACCACCTCTCCGCTTTTTCCAACCAGTCCCAGAGTCGGCAAATAATGCACGACGTGGAATTCTCTGGGACGACATTCGTAGAACATGTCAAAGCCAAGATTGAGACACCAAATGAATTATCATCTGTGTGCCCAAACACACGATGCCGAACCTCTGCATTACTGACATGGTGTTGCCACTGAATGTCAGCAATCCTTCGGAGACAGCGATGATCGAACACAGAGAGTCTTCTAACGTCCTCAACTCGGAGAGGCCAGGTTTCACAAGCATAGAGCAAAAATTGCTCTCACCGACGCGTTGTAGATCCGACCTTTCACAGCCAGACTAACATCACGAAGGCGCCAAAGGTGGCCCAGATTGGCATAAGCCGCTCTGGCTTTCACTATACGTGCATTGATCTCATCACTCACACCCCCACCAGCACTTATGCAGCTACCCAGATACACGAACTTCTCGACTACGTCTATCTGCTCACCATCCAGGGTGAGTACAGGATTGGGATCCTGCCAGTCTTCTAGAAGCACTTTGCACTTCGACGGTGCAAAGCACATACCATACCTAGGGACACTGATTGCCAACTGATTAAGTGCGGATTGCATGCCATGGGCATTATCGCACAGTAAGACAATATCGTCCGCATACTCAAGGTCGAGAAGTCTTTCTCCAGGCAACAGATCCACACCACCATTACTTACATTCATCAGAGCTGTTTCCAGAATGTCATCGATGGCAAAGTAGAAGAGGAATGGTGAGATTGGGCAACCCTGCCTAACCCCACTACTCGAATGGAACAATGGAGAGAGGTGGTTGTATGCCCTCACTCTGCCTGAGGTGATTTTATATAGGGCTTTTAGGATGTTAATAAACTTCTCAGGCACAACCGTCTTCAATAGACAATTCCAGAGAACAGTCCTGTCCAACGAATCGAAGGCAGCCCTGATGTCAAGAAACACTACGATTGTTGGCCTTTGATAAGTATGGCGATGTTCTAACATTTGGCGGAACGAAACCCAGCCTACTCCTCGCGAGTCAATCTTTCTCGGGTTTTGAACAACCTACGAAGTATGACGGAAGCCAATAGCTTGGAAACAATCGGAAGTAGACTTATCCCCCGATAGTTGTTGCAGGAACGACTTGAACCCTTTTTAAAGATAGGGACAACTATCGACTCATTCCATGACGTTGGTACACTCTCTAATTCCCAACCTTTGTAAACAACGTCGTCAATTCCTTAGTCAAAAAGTCACCACCATCTTTAAAAAGAGCCGGAGGTAAGTCATCTGGGCCAGGTGATTTGTAACGCTTCAAGAGTTGGAGTTCCTTACGAACTTCCTCCTCGTTTGGTGGATCAGTCGTCACCGGCCATGGAGGGCAGGACAGTCTGACCGATGTTGCCGGAGCAGCAGGCCAGTTGAACAGCCCTTCGAAAAATCCTGCCCATCGTCCAAGACGTCGATGGATGTTAGTGATTAGCATCCCATCATCCTCGCAGATTGTTTCACTCACACCAGACTTCTTACTGCCAGTGGCTCGGATGAGCTGGAAGAGCTTCCGGTAGTTACCAGATGCAGCTGCTGCTTCCAGCTCATTAGCACGCTCCGACCACCAGGCTTCTCGGTCCTTACGCAAGCTTTGCCCAATTTCTCTACGTAACATCCTTCGTTTATGGTCAAACTCACGGTCACCCGGGGTAGACCGACGGGCGTCGATTAGTTGTAAGGAACCAGAAGAAACCCAGTGCTTAAAAGCGGGACGTTTCGCGAACCCACAACTGACTGTACCCGCTATTTTCATGGCGTCAAGCAATTGCGACCAATGCTCATCTATGCTTTTCAGTGGAATGGTAGCTAGCCTAGAGGCTAGCTCGGTTCGATACTTACTTGCAACAGAAGTTGCAACCAGCTTGCTAATATCAATCCGTTGGCGGTGGCCACTTCGTTGTCCACCGAAAAGTAAGGTAAGATTGGCGCAGACCAAGGCATGGTCAAAGTCCAGATAGGTACTCCAAAAGGAGCGGCAGTCTTGTGCACAACCACGCCAGCGGTAGCTGATTGCAATGTGATCAATCTGAGTCCAGGCTTAAGATGCAGAGGGAGGACGCCAGGTGGCACATCGGCGATGACTGTTCCGAAAGTTAGTGCTAGCCAGAAACAGGTTGTGGTCTGTGCAAAGTTGCAGTAGACGGTCCCCGTTATCTGACCTGCGACCAACAAGTCCCCATCGGCCACCTAAACGACTCTCTTCTGTGCCTAGACGCCCGACCTGAGCATTCAAGTCTCCGGCTAGTACTACAATATCTGTCGAACGCACTTTCTGGAGAAGAACAGATAACTGGTGGTAAAACTCATCCTTGATTGCATCCGGGCTGCAATCTGTCGGGGTATAGGCAGAGATGACTAAAAGACATCGTTTCTCACGCCGATTTCTTCTCACATTGAGAGAACTTTCGATTATAACAGCACATAGCCGACTGTTAATGGGGTTCCAATCAACTAGTGCTGCCTCAGCTCTAGCGCTTAGTGCGACACCAACGCCAGCAAGACCAGACGATGCCACAGGGTCCCCGGATAAGCGCACGCAAAACAAGCTTTTTGAAGTGACAGATGGAGATCGAATTTGTAGTACTTCACCAGAGTCTTGAATACGGGTCTCGGATAGACAACAAACATCAATATTAAGACTTTCCAAAGACATAACCAGCCCTATCTGTTGTCCGACCTGCACTAGTGTGCGAACGTTGAAGGCAGCCAGTTTGAATGGTGCACGTGGTTTCAGAAAAACTGCTCCAGTTCTCGTAATCGGTGGTAACATACAATTTTCAATTGGACAGTGACTCGAGAACGTTTAGATACAGTCGAATTTCCACCAAAGACCAGCCGCTGTATAAGTATAAAAGAGGGTGAACAATGTGGAAAATAATAATAATAATAATAATAATAATAATAATAATAATAATAATAATAATAATAATGACAATAATGGCAATAATAATAGTATTAATAATGACAATAATAGTAATAATTATTTGAATCGATTGATTGTTTATCGGAGCGAGAAAATTAGTTGCCATAGTCATAGAGTTCATCGTTTGTGAGTGGGCTGTGATACTGCCCGGGTGCCCAAACCGAAGCAGGTGGTTATCTTAGGGGGCCACACCCCGAGCCTTTGACCTAATGGTCTAACCCACAAGGCAGTGGAGCATCGTAAGGAGATGCAATCCCATGGTAGCCGGTGACCAACGATTGGTTCATACGCCATTTGTTCCCGCAGGATACTGGAGCCCATGTGCACCATTGGTTTGTGACCCGGTTAAAGCGCCGGACATTCACTTTTCGTCCTCTGAATTTCGTAAACAACACCCCCTTTACGTGAAGGCATTAAGTAAGACTTCCCTGGCAGAGGCTGTATACGCGTGGCCGTGTGGGAGAGTTTCGAGAGGGAGAACGAACTCTACCCGCTCTTGGCCGTACCAGGGCGTTCGGGAGCCCTCATTTTGAAGGTAATCAAAACTGAGTTTCATAGAAGTATTATACGCCACAGGAAAAAAGATTTCCTCAATGTAGTCAGTGAAGGTAGTTAACTTATTAAAGTTCATTGATAAGCGGACTTGTAACACTTTTCGGGATTTTCATCACTGTTGTTTACTCAGAGCAACATGAATCAATAATAAAGTTGTCATTATAGTATTTGGTGCCAATCAGATGACGACAAGGACAGTGATTTTTCAAGGAACACAATTTTACCAAAGGATATCTAATATTTTTTGCTTACTTGAAATTAAAATTAAAATATTACATATTCAATAGATTGTATTTTGATATTAGTCACATGAAACACATTTGTCAACAGAGTTCTCAGCCAATAATTTTAGTAATATGGGCGTCAACTCTCTGATTCATATTGTGTTCAGATGTATGTTAATGTGAAATTCGACAAAATAATAGAATTGCCTCAGTCTTGAACTACACAGATTGACATTGTGATTGTGATATATCAAGTTTGTTAGTGAGAATTAAGACGAGGCTGAGTATGAATATGATGACATGATGAAGAGATTTCCAGGATTTTTACTTTCAACCTTTCATGCGATATGTACCTACTTCTACTGCAGTTAGTTTCTGAATAATTTTCTAATTTGTCTGGTTATTGCGTAGGACCTTGTGAATTGATGAATGTGTCTTCAGATTCAACAAGTTAATTTCATTCTGGGTGTATTCAACATCGTGAGTGTATTTGCATTCTAAATAGAGTTCATTCGTTTTTGTTATGATTTGCATATATTTCATATTAAGCATCTTAGTGATGACGGAAACAAATGATGAAAACTGATCACTAAGGCATTTCCATCATTCACTTCACATAAATTTAAACTCTCCACTCTTCTAAACACACAAACCACATAAGAAATTGTGAGAAATTCGCCTGATACTATTCCACCTTCTGATAAACATTTATGAATTCCATTGTTTGGTTTACTTTGTTGAAGGTTATTTGACGAATAATGATCAATTTGTCCTGTAGTGACTGGTACTTTTTCAAACCCATATAGGCTATCCTAGCTTATGCACAAACCAGTTATTTATTCTTCTCAAGTTTCATTCTGAACTTGTCACTTCCTCACTTATTAACCCTAACTGATTTTATGTTTTCATATGGGTTGATTGTTTGATCTGATCAATACGTGTCTGCAACTCAATTTTGTCTGAATATGAATATTTAGTAATGCTTCATCAAAACGAGTTGCCTTTCTCGACTATCCCGTCTTGGTTCTTATTCCATTCTTCCAGCAACATTCTCTGCTTCGTTTTCTCCACTTCGTTTCTCTGATTGTCTGTGCGGATCAATGAGTGTATGGAGTATACGTATACCTATTTCATTCTCATATTCAACTTATTTCATTCCGTTATTGTCTAACGTGAATTAATTCCATGAAAATATACCAGGGTTATCGACGTGTATATTTCCATAATAATCATCATCATGCGATCTAACTAGCGTCAGATAATCGACCGTTAATCTCTGTTTTGTAAATTTTGTTATTATTAATCACGAGTTCTGAATATTAAACTTTCGGTGTTCATGATTATTTTATATTCTATTACTAAACTATGACTGGAATACAACACTTCCTCATGTTAACTCATTACGTACTAAAAATAGGGATTACAGTGAATCACAGAATAGTTCTGAAATTTCCGACCTTTCCAATTTTCACTCCATTTCAACATCCAAAGCGGATTTCTATTAAAAGACAAGCAAATAGTAAAAACAGTTTCACATAAACGATATTTAAAAGGCCTTTACTAAATATGAGAATTGAGACAATAATATTAACTAGGCTGGGCACTTGGATATCAAGGCTAACTGTGCCTGCTATCTAGATATTTCAACATGTTATCTGTCTTTTGTTTGTTTCAACAGATCATTGTGTCAATTATTTAGTTGCACAAGCTATTCAGATGCGTTTGTGAAATGTTCATGACCTTTCGTTGTACAAGTTAGGAAAGAGCACAATCAGAGACATTATGGTTGCTGGCAATATACATCGAAATGAGTGTACATTATTCAGATGTGTATTCCTAAACTGCTAACATCCAATTGGCGATCACTCAATGTTTATCGTCAGGATCGATCAAGAAATAAGAAATGGAAACATGTTGAAATACTTTGCATCAAGTATTCTATATTAAACCGACAAAATATTTTTGAATAAAGCCAATAATAATAATAATAATAATAATAATAATAATAATAATAATAATAATAATAATAATAATAATAGAAGCAATTGATTATTATTTTGCAAAACTGAACTCAATTACTTTGCAATCAACTGTAACACTGATAATAGTGTGGTTTGGAGATAAACATAGAAAGTCAATACACAACTCTGTCTACTCTCATTTGATTGACAGAAGTCATTTAGTTGACAGAACTAAAGCATTAACACTGAATACTTTTATTCTATCCAGTTCTACAATTGCACTTAACCTCCTCTTTGACACATTGCACAAGTTGGAAGAAATCAAACCAACAACTGTAGACTTTGTAATGTAAAATGTTTCCAGAACCCATGTAACTCCTTTGTAAGCAGTTTGAGCGTATTTTATTTTCTCTATCAATTTTTGTATATCCATTGAATCTAACAATCTTGACAGAATCGAGAACGACCCACTACATGTTACACCATACTTCATGAAAGTAGATCCATCTCGACCACACCACAGATTCACCTCACCTCATTTCTTTCACACTTAGTATAGATGTTATTGTCCTTATCCAATTACACAGTTCCCTGCATCTTCACTGAAAACACTAAGAAATCAGTTGTTAACTCATCAAGAATTTTCTAATATTTTCCTAAAATCAGTTCAACATTTAGAACTAACTACTACTATTTAGATCATCTTGCAATTCACATTTTCTTATAATTACTAGTTCCTATAATTGGTATTGATTGAATTAACAGGTAACTCAATGTCTGATACATCATTGCTCGTGTCGGCATTTTTTTCATGTGATTGGATTTAATCCAATGTAAAATAATAAACGAATAAATGATACCTGTCAATGAAGTCAATTTCACACACAGATCAACCGATATCTCACAATGATGCCGGTTAAATTATAGTTTGAGATTTTTCATGTACACCAGTTTTTACACTTCAGAAGACATCAGATTATTTTACTCACTTTCATTGTGTTGAAACGCTTTGATATTAGTCGTACGATGATAATCACGACACCTGATGCTTTCTATTTCAAATAGTACACGAGAATTGTGTTAATAGCATGAATGAACGACCGCAGAAATACGTGAATTACATTGCGAGGCCATTTATAAATGTTAGATGTTTTCAAAACCAATCAAATTTATTTGTTATTACTCCTCATTATATTTTCTTAGTCTTGATCGATAAAATTTAGATAATATTTCTCACGTGTTGCGTGTCATCGTTCTCGAGATAGTATTTTTCTCAACATTTGGAAGATAATTAAACACAAAACTACATGGTAGTGCTATTCAATCTTTCAGTCTGTTAGGTGAAACAGATAAAATGGAACCTATATCGAACACGTACCTAAGGAAGACAACGGGTAGACAAACTCTCTACAAATTACTAGACTCGAGAATACCTTGGTTATGTGATAAGGTTTACTCAGGAAATTCAACTTCGCGACCGGTAATATTCCTTATGATAAATGTTCATATCGTATTAACATTGTATGTCTAGTGAGTGTGTAGTCTGTACTACAGAATATGATATCCAATCAACATTTAGTTTTTCGGTTGGCCAATCATCTAAATATGCTTTAATGTGTATTGATGACATAAGAGTCTGATAAAATCATGATTAAATTGGTCTGAACATTACGATATCATTACAATAAACGTCTAAGTACAGTAATCGGATTTTAATTGTCCTACTACCACCATGGAGTATACTTCACAGATTCTCCTTTCCATCTTGCTGATTATAGTTAATATACATTGCAGTAAGATAACTTGTTAACATTTCGCTTTGTTATATGATGATTGTTTTATAAATAATGTAAAGGTATTTCGGTTAACTAGAAAAAATTGAAACAGATTTCTTCTTAACTGTTTATACTGACTGATTTAAATCCTTTAACTATCCATCATGTTACCTGCGACTCAATGTAAGTCTGGTGAAAACTGGTTAGCTCGAACAGGACTGTGATCAACACTTTATTTCTTCAGTATGTACTTGTTATGTTTGTAAGTAATACCATGAATGTTGTTGTGTTCAGTCAATGAACTATTCATTAAATCATAAATAAGAACAGTCGTTGAGTTAGTTTAAACAAACGTACAAATTTGACAGTACCGTTATATCTTCTTATCTGATTTCAGGTCTGTCTTTAAGCTGCTATGAATGCAATCCTTGTCCAGTTCCATTCAGGAATTCTTCAGTGAAAATAGGACATAATTGCAAATGGTGTGCAGTAAGTGCAATGAATCATTCATTTGTTGAATTTCAATAAGCTTATCCAGTGAGATTAACTAAAGTGTTGAACCGTTACTCATTAATGTACTTATGACCGTTCAAAACAGGGTAATTGTTAATTCATCTGAATGTCCTGTAGTCTCTCTAGTGTACAAGCATAACTAACGAACAGTTTTATAAATGATTGAAAATTATCTATTCTTCTCTGTCATAAGTAACACTAAATCTAAGTGAAAGTGAATCGTTAGTTGTTTTCAGTTATTTAGGGCTAAAGACAATTTACCACAGTGTTAGTTATCCTCGACTACAATGCAATGTCGTGCATGGAGAACAGCTAACAGATGCATTCCAAGTAAGGACCGGAGTCAGACAAGGCTGTCTACTCTCTCCCTTCCTCTTTCTTCTGGTGGTCGACTGGATTATGAAGACCTCGACATCTGAGTGAAAACACGGAATTCAATGGACAGCTCGAAATCAATTAGACGATTTGGACTTCGCAGATTATCTAGCACTCCTATCACGTACATACGAACAGATGCAGATGAAGACAGTCAGTGTAGCAGCAGTCTCTGCATCAGTAGGCCTCAGCATACACAAAGGGAAAACCAAAGTCCTCAAATTCAAAGCGGAGAACAGCAATCCAATCACTCTTGATTGCGAAACTCTGGAAAATGTAGAGTCCTTCACATACCTGTGAAGCATCATCGATGAACAAGGAGGTTCAGATGCAGACGTAAAGTCAAGGATTGGCAAAGCAAGGACAGCATTCCTACAGTTAAAGAACATATGGAACTCAAAACAACTTTCAACCAATATCAAAGTGAGAATCTTCAATACGAACATCAAGGCAGTTCTACTGTATGGAGCTGAAACTTGAGAAACAACAACAACCACCATCAAGAAGGCACAAGTATTTATAAATAGCTGTCTTTGCAAGATACTCAACATCCATCGACCGGATACCATCAGCAATAGCCTTCTGTGGGAGAGAACATATCAGCTTCCAGCTGAAAAGGAAAGTATGAAAAGACGATGGAAATGGATAGGACATACATTACGCAAATCATCAAACTGCATCACGTGACAAGCCCTAACTTGTAATCCTGAAGGGAAGCGGAAAAGAGGAAGGCGAAAGAACACATTACGTCCGGAAATCGAGGCAGATATGAAATGGAAGAATAACAACTGGGAAGAGCTGGAAAGGATTGTCCAGGACAGGGTTGGATGGAGAGTGCTGGTGAGCGGCATATGCTCCTTCACGAGGGGTAACAGGCGTAAGTAAGTAAAGTAAGTAATTGTCCTCACTTCGATCAGCTGGAATTAATCATCGCTGTAAACTATTATTATTTTCAAGTGATCTTCAGGTTTGGAGAAACAAATCTATTTACTTGCACTATGTACGAACAAAAATGTCCAAGAAATAATTAAAACTGATTACCGTGATGTTGACAACAAAATGTGTTCTGATAAAAAAGTATTATTTTAAACACACTGATTGGAGAAATCAATTTAACAATACTCATTTTACTTAAACAAATAGATTGTTAGATGTGAAGGACGTCCTACTAGACTCTTAGCAACCATTGCATAGTGCTAAATGAATCTGTTGATTATTGTTTCTTATAGAGATACTATTATTTGTGTTGAAATAACGAGAGTATATATATTTCACTTTCATATGTTTTATTGTAGAAGCTTTCGGTAAAACATTACCCAACTCCAATCAGAGAATGTGCACCTGAGTGCAGCTTTGCGTTTTGGGGTCCAACACACAGATCATTGTCTTATGATTGTTGTCAAACTGACTATTGTAATAAGAGTGTACAGACACGTATAGTTCATCATCTGTTGACTGTGATAGTCATAACACTCACTTGTTTCTTCAGAGTTAAGATGCAGTGAAACTGAACAAACATTATATTCTACACAAATCGATTATTTTTATCTTGCTTTCTGTGTTTTATAGATTCAGCCGTATATTAAGCATGGGCATTATTTTGTAACTAATAAACGAGAAATATTAATCTTTTTTTTAATTTCTGCAATTCACTGATACTTTAGTTTCATTCTGTTTTGTATTGAAAATAATACTGTAATAAAACGAACCAATTTCTTCTTCAATTTCACATTTCCGTGTTAAATATTTTATTAACGAATTAAGAATGACGGGTAGTACATGTAGGTTAAATTTGATGAATTAACTGACATCAGCTGACTGCTAATTCAAGATACAGTCAAATTACTGTCCCAGATCATAATGGCTTTATACTAGAACTAACAGTTTACTCAAAACATGAAGTTTATTCAGCAAACAAGTGAGATATATAAAACTATGTAACCACGTGTGAGAAAAATGAAAACTTACAACATGAACATCAGTTGGATGTTGTTCGATCACTGTTCCATTAACCATGACAAATTAAACAGTTCTCGGTAAAACTTTAGTCATCTATATGTACAGTTATTGAATCTGTTCACATTCTAGTCTTTTTTCATATCTTTGATTTCTCACATTTTACTAACAAAACTATGAATTCGGAGTGAGAAAAACAGTTTGAAAGTATCTTATATATAAGGCTGAACAAAATAAATTGATCACAGATAGCTACCTTTTAGTCAGTTAACTGTTGAGATAAATTGGTTCCTTTTGGATATATTTCAGGAAAAATTAAAAGCTACGATTTTTCATACAGAAACGTTAACATAAATCAGTAAAATAAACGAAGTGAGACTGCTATTGGTTATTAATTATATGGACTAATCATATAATCTTCCGGTCATTGGAGGTACCTGTCGGTTACTGCAGTAATTGAACCAATTATTATACTCTAGTGGGTCAATTATCACTCATCAACTTCTTTTAAACTTCACCCCTCAAGACTAAACAATTAAATATAGCAAACGAAATGATTTCACGCTTTCGTATTCCTTAACACTTTCCATATTATTCAACTGCTAATATGAGCCCGAATACTTGTCAATGATAAATTGATAATTCCATGCCCAGATATCTAATCCCGTTATTTTGCGCAAACGATGCTTTAAAAAAATAAGCGTTATCAGTATGAATAGTAGCTAAATGGAAATGCAGTAATTTCAACACAAGTTGTCGAATGATAAAACTACTCGTAGTTCACTTATTTAAAAAAGCTGAAATAGCAATTCGATTGTGTATAGTCGCAATTTTTCGAAGGTTATCTAATTTGCTGATAGGCTAATGAGTAGTAAGACATAGATTTTAAACAATCTCAATACTGTTTTTTATTCTTATTAGTCACATAAATATTGACGTTTAGCCTGAATGAGTGGTTCATCGGAATTGCATCTTAATCAACAAAACTATTTACAAATTTTATACTCCACATTATTCATTTGATTAGCATAGAAAATTAAATCAACATTTCCGGTTTCAAATTACAGTTACAGATGTTTCGATTGGTTGTTTACCGATGTACCTCGAAAGTAAGTTTAGTTTGAGATGGGTCTATCAATGTAATGAGATTTACATGGTTTTCAGTAGACTTTTGAATTCGATCAACTAAATAGCAGCCACAATAATTGTACATTTAACTAGTCAGTTTATTGATCATAACCATGCTCATAGCGTGTAAGTTGTTGTCAATAGTTCACCTTCATATCTCTGGAAAAATTTTCTGCATGTTTTATAGAGCCAGACATTGTAACTATTACTTACCGGTCTAGACCTCAGAAAAGACCAATGATAAAACTAGCATTCTTCATTGTTAATAAAACTTCACACCGAAACATTGAAGACAACTGAAACTGTGAAATATCCTTCAGATCAACTCAGATGGTCATTCGATATATTAGGTTCAACCCCATGGATCTGAATAGTTCTCATTGTAAATGAGTTTACATTTTCAATGATAGAACCAGTTTTTGAGCCGATGTCAATAACCATTGAATGTCAGTTTGATTTGTATTATACCTCAGTAAATTGTTTTATTGAATGAGTGGACAAATTTACAATCAATTTACTTGACACGTTGCGCTTAAGTTATCATTTTATTGAACCCCATTAGGATATGGGTTTAATTTCTTTAAGTCAAAATGAATATTATCCAAGAATTAGAATTTTTCAATTAAATTAGTGTTATTTTATTTATTTATTTTTTAAAACATTTAGTTTGTGTTATATTCCTCTCTCATTACCGAATTCTTAAACCACCCTTTCATCCACATATTTCCGCTCACTTAATCCTCTTAAATTATGTGAACTCTTCTAATTCCATTCAGTTATTTCGTAACCCACCTTATCAGTTTTTAATTCCATGAATGCTTCATTGCCTCTAAAATTGTCACACAATTTATCTTATCTGTCTGTAAACACAACTCAACTATTACGCCACCCATCCTTAATGTTTCCTTAATTCTAACATCGAATAGCTTCTGACATGTTCTTGCATATATGTTATTGATAACCTTTGTCATTTCAATGATTTACATTCAATTATGTCAATTGTTTCATACTATTTCTTACCTCAATGTTAAATTCTAATACATATTGGATGTCAGCTCAGTGGTCTAGTTGGTTAAGCGCCTGGCGCGAGACTGATTGGCCCTGGGTTCACATCTCCTAATCTGCTTGATGACCATGAACAATTTTTCGATTGTTGGTAAGTTAGCAGTTATAGCAAGGTTTGTGTGCTGCTATGAAATTCGTTGGGTTCAGTGGGGCTGGTCTTTTCACAAGCTCAACAAAAAGATTTTCCCATAATTCTTGAATCTCAGTGATTGGCATACCTACTTTATTCTTGACTGGTCACTATGATGATCACATTTCCCTGCTAGTTTCTTCGTTGTATTATATAATCCTCTCATATTCCGTCTACGTCAAAATAAAAATTATATAAGAATCAGAATTTTTCAATTAGATTTTATCGATTTATCGTTATGAAAATTTAACCAACTTAAGACAACAATAAAGGTTTTGTTAATGTTTTCCATTACACTCAACGTTGCACAAATTTACATCATTTACAATTTGTGAATAACATATTTGACAAATCAACAAGTGGTTTGTTTCTCTTGTTCTCCACTCTCTATTCTCTACATTTACCATCAGAGATCAGTTAACAAATACTAGATATTTCTCATTCTTGTGATGTTTCATTTTGTACGCATGTCATATGATTTCAATTTCATTGAACATTCAAAGTATTTCCAAACTTTCTATGAAATGGTTTGGTAGTTTTGTAAATTTATATTACTGACATTATTTCATGTGTTTTTATTTTAACTTTTAGGAATTTCTTATAATAGGTTAAAGGCATTTGCTTTATAAACATTGAGCCTTCAAAGGTTTATGGATTATTTTATCAAGTGCGGTACTGTTATATAGTGTAATAAATTGGATATATTCCGCTCGTTTTTGGCGTTATTGAAAATATATTCATTGTTCATAAATGTATAATTAACCATTCAGATTCGCAATCGTATATTGCTATGAAAATAATTTGATGAAGTATTGTGTATTTGTATGTGTTTGTATATGTGAATGCACACGGGTGTTTGTGTGCGTAGATGAAAGCGCGATAATTCACACTCGGCTTTGTTCAATGGATTTCACGTGGTACGTATGGGACGGTGTTGAAATCGACTTGATAACGATTGACAGGATACCTGAAGAGTTGCGTAGATCTGCGTTCTGAGTGTGTAGGTGAGGTGTGAGTGTGTGAGTGTGTGTGTGTGTTTGTGGGTGGTTTTGTTGAAAATGTTGTTGGAACGTGTGATTAGTATTTGTGAATTTACGAATGGTATTTATGTTGAGAGTGTGCTGGATGCGTGCTTAGTTGAGTGCTACATACAGATTGCAAGATTTCCATATGTCGGGTAGTTTGGATGACTATTTTCCAGATATGTGGAGGAGTTGAATGATGTGTCAGAGAGATTGTGTGTTGACCTGGTCAACAGAGTGGAGAAGTCCTACTGGATTTGAAATTGAACAAGTGTACTGTATTGTATGGGATTACAGTGTATTGGAACTATACAGCGAATGTGTATTGATTAAATGGTGAGTGGTACATTTTGACGAAGTGTGTGTGTGTAAGCGTGTGTGGTTGTTTGTCTGTTGTTAGTTTGTGTGAGTTCATTTGAACAAAGTGTGTGGACTGAGTAAGTGGGGATTATTGAGACAAGTGAATCAGTGTCATGGAAGATTGGTTGACGAATCAGTGTGTTTTGAACAGGATGAGTGTCTGATCATATGTAGAAGGATGTTGAAACTGTTGTTAGTGCTTTTATTATCATGTTCATTATTGATAACGTAACTAATACGACGAATGATAACAATCATAATACTACTATTAGTTTTATTGCTATTATTATAATTATTGTTGTTGTTAGTGTTGCTTTAGGATGTGTTGATTTAGCTAATGTGATTGAGTTGATGTGAGAGTACTGTACTGCCTGTACCTGTTAATAGAACTGTGTGAAACAATGGTGTTTTGAGAGATCATGTGGTTCATTGTTTGACAAGTTCACACTTATATGAGTTGAACTGACTATTGAAGTGAATGTGAATTAGATCATGATGAATTAGTTGATCAGCTTCACATACATGGTGACGTAATGTGTAGAGGTAACCTTTTGTGTGTGAGTGTGAGTGAGTGAGTGAGTGAGTGTGTGAGTGAGTGAGTGAGTTAGTGATTGAATGAGTGTGTATTATTCGTGTGTGTGTGTGTTTGTTTGTATGTAATGGTATAGTTTTGTATGTTTGTGGGCTGTGATGTTAATGTATGATATGAGAGTTGTGTGATTGGAGTCAGTTTGATGATACTGGTGTTGACACTGGATTGTTATGGAAGTGGTGGTAAACCAGAAGGAGGAGGTGAATGACAGTAGTGTACAAATTAGATTTCGTGTCGACAAACGCAAACAATGATGAGATAGTCAGAGTGTTTGAGAGGTGGATATATGGGAAAGTGTATATGGAGGTTGTTGTATGTATTTGAATTTGGAGATGATGAATCAATGGTGCATGGTGTATTGGATAGGCAGAATGCAGTGGACTATTGGTTGAGAATACTGACAGTGTATTCTGTTCCATAGTGAGACAGATGTCTGAATTTCAGGAGATGATTGATTTGTGGAATTGCGACCGTTCCGTGAGCGAATGTTTCACTTGTGTATTTGTTTATCTCGATTCTTATAGCGGTGAGTTTCTTAATAGAGCTGAATATGGGAAAATGTGTGTACGTTAGCGTGTGTAAAACTGTAAATGAATGTGTGAGCTGGTCGATATTGGATTGAGTGTAGGTGGATTGTTCGAGAACACTGTAACTGTTTACGGACTGATGGGATTCGAATATCCAAGCAGATTGAATGTGAGTGAGGATGATGTATAGTCGATTAGTATTTGTATTTTGGTTAATGTGTGTGCGTGATTGGTTGATTGCTTGATTGATTGGTTGATTGCTTGATTGATTGGTTGATTGTTTGATTGAGCGAGTGTGAATGCGTGGATGGATGAGTTGTTGAGTAGTGAGCGATGGTGATGTTGTGGTGGTGAGTTTGTGGTGTTACCTATTGAAATGTTTATTGATCACTGATCATGTGATCAGTTTGCGCACACAATAGTGACTGGTTGTAGACGGTGTGTGGCACGACAAAGATGGGAATGGACAGTTTTTGGTGAAATGAGAAACATTGTTAGTTTTGTAAGAGTACAAGTATATTTGATAGAGAGATTAGAAACTACATATTTGATGGTGGGTTCTCGTCATTGGATGTTGACGGGAGATGGCTGTTAGTGTTGTGCTAATCACGACGACAGTTTCTGCAGCAGCCTCCATAACAGTTTCCACCTTGGCATCCACGACATCCACAGCATCTAGGGCATTGAGGACATGCACCAGGACAACAACCACCCTGACTGTCTGGTGCTGGTTCTGCAATCACTGAAAACGAAATAACACAACGTCACAATATGATTCACATGGAATATGACAGAGCAAAACAAAACAATTACAAGCCTACACCTCTATTCAGCCAACTTCAACTCTGGTCACTTCACTACATGTTGTTCCACAAATCCACAACACACCGCATTACTATTCATTTCAGTTCTGTTGACTTCGCTTCAGTCCACTTCGCTTCAGTTGAAGACATGACACAACACTGTTGTGCTTAACGGAAGGCTGAATCAGCAAGTGGGATACTTTTGTAATTACTCGCCAGTAAGTGGCAACTTCATGTTATGCGATCGAGTAAGATAAGACTCACCTGAGTTGTGACATTCGAATGACACGACCAGTACAACTAAGACGAGCTGAAATAAAAACACCGATCAGGCATATATTATTAGACACAACAGTATTTCAACATACATTGAAGATTTGCATTGTGGTTTGCTGTCAACTTGTTGCTGACTGCATACATTCAACCACAGTATTTATACTCGTGGAAGTTGGCATTCGAAGCAAACACGTGTTCACACCCGATGTCGAGCAGTTCAGTCGAAACAATCCATTTGCGTGTGTTTGTGTCTGTGTCCGTGTCTGTTTCTGTGTATGTGTGTGTATTATGTAGGTATGTACGTATGTGATCTGTACGTGTGTATATGTATGTGTATTTGTATGTGTTTGTATATGTGTATGCACACGTGTGTTTGTGTGCGTAGATGGAAGCGCGATAATTCACACTCGGCTTTGTTCAATGGATTTCACGTGGTACGTATGGGACGGTGTTGAAATCGACTTGATAACGATTGACAGGATACCTGAAGAGTTGCGTAGATCTGCGTTCTGAGTGTGTAGGTGAGGTGTGAGTGTGTGTGTGTTTGTGGGTGGTTTTGTTGAAAATGTTGTTGGAACGTGTGATAAGTATTTGTGAATTTACGAATGGTATTTATGTTGAGAGTGTGCTGGATGCGTGCTTAGTTGAGTGCTACATACAGATTGCAAGATTTCCATATGTCGGGTAGTTTGGATGACTATTTTCCAGATATGTGGAGGAGTTGAATGATGTGTCAGAGAGATTGTGTGTTGACCTGGTCAACAGAGTGGAGAAGTCCTACTGGATTTGAAATTGAACAAGTGTACTGTATTGTATGGGATTACAGTGTATTGGAACTATACAGCGAATGTGTATTGATTAAATGGTGAGTGGTACATTTTGACGAAGTGTGTGTGTGTGTGCGTGTGTGGTTGTTTGTCTGTTGTTAGTTTGTGTGAGTTCATTTGAACAAAGTGTGTGGACTGAGTAAGTGGGGATTATTGAGACAAGTGAATCAGTGTCATGGAAGATTGGTTGACGAATCAGTGTGTTTTGAACAGGATGAGTGTCTGATCATATGTAGAAGGATGTTGAAACTGTTGTTAGTGCTTTTATTATCATGTTCATTATTGATAACGTAACTAATACGACGAATGATAATAATCATAATACTACTATTAGTTTTATTGCTATTATTATAATTATTGTTGTTGTTAGTGTTGCTTTAGGATGTGTTGATTTAGCTAATGTGATTGAGTTGATGTGAGAGTACTGTACTGCCTGTACCTGTTAGTAGAAATGTGTGAAACAATGGTGTTTTGATAGATCATGTGGTTCATTGTTTGACAAGTTCACACTTATATGAGTTGAACTGACTATTGAAGTGAATGTGAATTAGATCATGATGAATTAGTTGATCAGCTTCACATACATGGTGACGTAATGTGTAGAGGTAACCTTTTGTGTGTGAGTGTGAGTGAGTGAGTGAGTGAGTGAGTGCGTGAGTGAGTGAGTGTGTGAGTGAGTGAGTGAGTGAGTGAGTGAGTGAGTTAGTGATTGAATGAGTGTGTAGTATTCGTGTGTGTGTGTGTATGTTTGTATGTAATGGTATAGTTTTGTATGTTTGTGGGCTGTGATGTTAATGTATGATATGAGAGTTGTGTGATTGGAGTCAGTTTGATGATACTGGTGTTGACACTGGATTGTTATGGAAGTGGTGGTAAACCAGAAGGAGGAGGTGAATGACAGTAGTGTACAAATTAGATTTCGTGTCGACAAACGCAAACAATGATGAGATAGTCAGAGTGTTTGAGAGGTGGATATATGGGAAAGTGTATATGGAGGTTGTTGTATGTATTTGAATTTGGAGATGATGAATCAATGGTGCATGGTGTATTGGATAGGCAGAATGCAGTGGACTATTGGTTGAGAATAACGACGGTGTATTCTGTGCCTTAGTGAGACAGATGTCTGAATTTCAGGAGATGATTGATTTGTGGAATTGCGACCGTTCCGTGAGCGAATGTTTCACTTGTGTATTTGTTTATCTCGATTCTTATAGCGGTGAGTTTCTTAATAGAGCTGAATATGGGAAAATGTGTGTACGTTAGCGTGTGTAAAACTGTAAATGAATGTGTGAGCTGGTCGATATTGGATTGAGTGTAGGTGGATTGTTCGAGAACACTGTAACTGTTTACGGACTGATGGGATTCGAATATCCAAGCAGATTGAATGTGAGTGAGGATGATGTATAGGCGATTAGTATTTGTATTTTGGTTAATGTGTGTGCGTGATTGGTTGATTGCTTGATTGATTGGTTGATTGATTGATTGATTGATTGAGTGAGTGTGAATGCGTGGATGGATGAGTTGTTGAGTAGTGAGCGATGGTGATGTTGTGGTGGTGAGTTTGTGGTGTTACCTATTGAAATGTTTATTGATCACTGATCATGTGATCAGTTTGCGCACACAATAGTGACTGGTTGTAGACGGTGTGTGGCACGACAAAGATGGGAATGGACAGTTTTTGGTGAAATGAGAAACATTGTTAGTTTTGTAAGAGTACAAGTATATTTGATAGAGAGATTAGAAACTACATATTTGATGGTGGGTTCTCGTCATTGGATGTTGACGGGAGATGGCTGTTAGTGTTGTGCTAATCACGACGACAGTTTCTGCAGCAGCCTCCATAACAGTTTCCACCTTGGCATCCACGACATCCACAGCATCTAGGGCATTGAGGACATGCACCAGGACAACAACCACCCTGACTGTCTGGTGCTGGTTCTGCAATCACTGAAAACGAAATAACACAACGTCACAATATGATTCACATGGAATATGACAGAGCAAAACAAAACAATTACAAGCCTACACCTCTATTCAGCCAACTTCAACTCTGGTCACTTCACTACATGTTGTTCCACAAATCCACAACACACCGCATTACTATTCATTTCAGTTCTGTTGACTTCGCTTCAGTCCACTTCGCTTCAGTTGAAGACATGACACAACACTGTTGTGCTTAACGGAAGGCTGAATCAGCAAGTGGGATACTTTTGTAATTACTCGCCAGTAAGTGGCAACTTCATGTTATGCGATCGAGTAAGATAAGACTCACCTGAGTTGTGACATTCGAATGACACGACCAGTACAACTAAGACGAGCTGAAATAAAAACACCGATCAGGCATATATTATTAGACACAACAGTATTTCAACATACATTGAAGATTTGCATTGTGGTTTGCTGTCAACTTGTTGCTGACTGCATACATTCAACCACAGTATTTATACTCGTGGAAGTTGGCATTCGAAGCAAACACGTGTTCACACTCGATGTCGAGCAGTTCAGTCGAAACAATCCATTTGCGTGTGTTTGTGTCTGTGTCCGTGTCTGTTTCTGTGTATGTGTGTGTATTATGTAGGTATGTACGTATGTGATATGTACGTGTGTATATGTATGTGTATTTGTATGTGTGCGTAGATGGAAGCGCGATAATTCACACTCGGCTTTGTTCAATGGATTTCACGTGGTACGTATGGGACGGTGTTGAAATCGACTTGATAACGATTGACAGGATACCTGAAGAGTTGCGTAGATCTGCGTTCTGAGTGTGTAGGTGAGGTGTGAGTGTGTGTGTGTTTGTGGGTGGTTTTGTTGAAAATGTTGTTGGAACGTGTGATTAGTATTTGTGAATTTACGAATGGTATTTATGTTGAGAGTGTGCTGGATGCGTGCTTAGTTGAGTGCTACATACAGATTGCAAGATTTCCATATGTCGGGTAGTTTGGATGACTATTTTCCAGATATGTGGAGGAGTTGAATGATGTGTCAGAGAGATTGTGTGTTGACCTGGTCAACAGAGTGGAGAAGTCCTACTGGATTTGAAATTGAACAAGTGTACTGTATTGTATGGGATTACAGTGTATTGGAACTATACAGCGAATGTGTATTGATTAAATGGTGAGTGGTACATTTTGACGAAGTGTGTGTGTGTGTGCGTGTGTGGTTGTTTGTCTGTTGTTAGTTTGTGTGAGTTCATTTGAACAAAGTGTGTGGACTGAGTAAGTGGGGATTATTGAGACAAGTGAATCAGTGTCATGGAAGATTGATTGACGAATCAGTGTGTTTTGAACAGGATGAGTGTCTGATCATATGTAGAAGGATGTTGAAACTGTTGTTAGTGCTTTTATTATCATGTTCATTATTGATAACGTAACTAATACGACGAATGATAATAATCATAATACTACTATTAGTTTTATTGCTATTATTATAATTATTGTTGTTGTTAGTGTTGCTTTGGGATGTGTTGATTTAGCCAATGTGATTGAGTTGATGTGAGAGTACTGTACTGCCTGTACCTGTTAATAGAACTGTGTGAAACAATGGTGTTTTGAGAGATCATGTGGTTCATTGTTTGACAAGTTCACACTTATATGAGTTGAACTGACTATTGAAGTGAATGTGAATTAGATCATGATGAATTAGTTGATCAGCTTCACATACATGGTGACGTAATGTGTAGAGGTAACCTTTTGTGTGTGAGTGTGAGTGAGTGAGTGAGTGAGTGAGTGAGTGCGTGAGTGAGTGAGTGTGTGAATGAGTGAGTGAGTGAGTGAGTGAGTGAGTGAGTTAGTGATTGAATGAGTGTGTAGTATTCGTGTGTGTGTGTGTATGTTTGTATGTAATGGTATAGTTTTGTATGTTTGTGGGCTGTGATGTTAATGTATGATATGAGAGTTGTGTGATTGGAGTCAGTTTGATGATACTGGTGTTGACACTGGATTGTTATGGAAGTGGTGGTAAACCAGAAGGAGGAGGTGAATGACAGTAGTGTACAAATTAGATTTCGTGTCGACAAACGCAAACAATGATGAGATAGTCAGAGTGTTTGAGAGGTGGATATATGGGAAAGTGTATATGGAGGTTGTTGTATGTATTTGAATTTGGAGATGATGAATCAATGGTGCATGGTGTATTGGATAGGCAGAATGCAGTGGACTATTGGTTGAGAATAACGACAGTGTATTCTGTGCCTTAGTGAGACAGATGTCTGAATTTCAGGAGATGATTGATTTGTGGAATTGCGACCGTTCCGTGAGCGAATGTTTCACTTGTGTATTTGTTTATCTCGATTCTTATAGCGGTGAGTTTCTTAATAGAGCTGAATATGGGAAAATGTGTGTACGTTAGCGTGTGTAAAACTGTAAATGAGTGTGTGAGCTGGTCGATATTGGATTGAGTGTAGGTGGATTGTTCGAGAACACTGTAACTGTTTACGGACTGATGGGATTCGAATATCCAAGCAGATTGAATGTGAGTGAGGATGATGTATAGGCGATTAGTATTTGTATTTTGGTTAATGTGTGTGCGTGATTGGTTGATTGCTTGATTGATTGGTTGATTGCTTGATTGATTGGTTGATTGTTTGATTGAGCGAGTGTGAATGCGTGGATGGATGAGTTGTTGAGTAGTGAGCGATGGTGATGTTGTGGTGGTGAGTTTGTGGTGTTACCTATTGAAATGTTTATTGATCACTGATCATGTGATCAGTTTGCGCACACAATAGTGACTGGTTGTAGACGGTGTGTGGCACGACAAAGATGGGAATGGACAGTTTTTGGTGAAATGAGAAACATTGTTAGTTTTGTAAGAGTACAAGTATATTTGATAGAGAGATTAGAAACTACATATTTGATGGTGGGTTCTCGTCATTGGATGTTGACGGGAGATGGCTGTTAGTGTTGTGCTAATCACGACGACAGTTTCTGCAGCAGCCTCCATAACAGTTTCCACCTTGGCATCCACGACATCCACAGCATCTAGGGCATTGAGGACATGCACCAGGACAACAACCACCCTGACTGTCTGGTGCTGGTTCTGCAATCACTGAAAACGAAATAACACAACGTCACAATATGATTCACATGGAATATGACAGAGCAAAACAAAACAATTACAAGCCTACACCTCTATTCAGCCAACTTCAACTCTGGTCACTTCACTACATGTTGTTCCACAAATCCACAACACACCGCATTACTATTCATTTCAGTTCTGTTGACTTCGCTTCAGTCCACTTCGCTTCAGTTGAAGACATGACACAACACTGTTGTGCTTAACGGAAGGCTGAATCAGCAAGTGGGATACTTTTGTAATTACTCGCCAGTAAGTGGCAACTTCATGTTATGCGATCGAGTAAGATAAGACTCACCTGAGTTGTGACATTCGAATGACACGACCAGTACAACTAAGACGAGCTGAAATAAAAACACCGATCAGGCATATATTATTAGACACAACAGTATTTCAACATACATTGAAGATTTGCATTGTGGTTTGCTGTCAACTTGTTGCTGACTGCATACATTCAACCACAGTATTTATACTCGTGGAAGTTGGCATTCGAAGCAAACACGTGTTCACACTCGATGTCGAGCAGTTCAGTCGAAACAATCCATTTGCGTGTGTTTGTGTCTGTGTCCGTGTCTGTTTCTGTGTATGTGTGTGTATTATGTAGGTATGTACGTATGTGATATGTACGTGTGTATATGTATGTGTATTTGTATGTGTGCGTAGATGGAAGCGCGATAATTCACACTCGGCTTTGTTCAATGGATTTCACGTGGTACGTATGGGACGGTGTTGAAATCGACTTGATAACGATTGACAGGATACCTGAAGAGTTGCGTAGATCTGCGTTCTGAGTGTGTAGGTGAGGTGTGAGTGTGTGAGTGTGTGTGTGTGTTTGTGGGTGGTTTTGTTGAAAATGTTGTTGGAACGTGTGATTAGTATTTGTGAATTTACGAATGGTATTTATGTTGAGAGTGTGCTGGATGCGTGCTTAGTTGAGTGCTACATACAGATTGCAAGATTTCCATATGTCGGGTAGTTTGGATGACTATTTTCCAGATATGTGGAGGAGTTGAATGATGTGTCAGAGAGATTGTGTGTTGACCTGGTCAACAGAGTGGAGAAGTCCTACTGGATTTGAAATTGAACAAGTGTACTGTATTGTATGGGATTACAGTGTATTGGAACTATACAGCGAATGTGTATTGATTAAATGGTGAGTGGTACATTTTGACGAAGTGTGTGTGTGTGTGCGTGTGTGGTTGTTTGTCTGTTGTTAGTTTGTGTGAGTTCATTTGAACAAAGTGTGTGGACTGAGTAAGTGGGGATTATTGAGACAAGTGAATCAGTGTCATGGAAGATTGATTGACGAATCAGTGTGTTTTGAACAGGATGAGTGTCTGATCATATGTAGAAGGATGTTGAAACTGTTGTTAGTGCTTTTATTATCATGTTCATTATTGATAACGTAACTAATACGACGAATGATAATAATCATAATACTACTATTAGTTTTATTGCTATTATTATAATTATTGTTGTTGTTAGTGTTGCTTTGGGATGTGTTGATTTAGCCAATGTGATTGAGTTGATGTGAGAGTACTGTACTGCCTGTACCTGTTAATAGAACTGTGTGAAACAATGGTGTTTTGAGAGATCATGTGGTTCATTGTTTGACAAGTTCACACTTATATGAGTTGAACTGACTATTGAAGTGAATGTGAATTAGATCATGATGAATTAGTTGATCAGCTTCACATACATGGTGACGTAATGTGTAGAGGTAACCTTTTGTGTGTGAGTGTGAGTGAGTGAGTGAGTGAGTGAGTGAGTGCGTGAGTGAGTGAGTGTGTGAATGAGTGAGTGAGTGAGTGAGTGAGTGAGTGAGTTAGTGATTGAATGAGTGTGTAGTATTCGTGTGTGTGTGTGTATGTTTGTATGTAATGGTATAGTTTTGTATGTTTGTGGGCTGTGATGTTAATGTATGATATGAGAGTTGTGTGATTGGAGTCAGTTTGATGATACTGGTGTTGACACTGGATTGTTATGGAAGTGGTGGTAAACCAGAAGGAGGAGGTGAATGACAGTAGTGTACAAATTAGATTTCGTGTCGACAAACGCAAACAATGATGAGATAGTCAGAGTGTTTGAGAGGTGGATATATGGGAAAGTGTATATGGAGGTTGTTGTATGTATTTGAATTTGGAGATGATGAATCAATGGTGCATGGTGTATTGGATAGGCAGAATGCAGTGGACTATTGGTTGAGAATAACGACAGTGTATTCTGTGCCTTAGTGAGACAGATGTCTGAATTTCAGGAGATGATTGATTTGTGGAATTGCGACCGTTCCGTGAGCGAATGTTTCACTTGTGTATTTGTTTATCTCGATTCTTATAGCGGTGAGTTTCTTAATAGAGCTGAATATGGGAAAATGTGTGTACGTTAGCGTGTGTAAAACTGTAAATGAGTGTGTGAGCTGGTCGATATTGGATTGAGTGTAGGTGGATTGTTCGAGAACACTGTAACTGTTTACGGACTGATGGGATTCGAATATCCAAGCAGATTGAATGTGAGTGAGGATGATGTATAGGCGATTAGTATTTGTATTTTGGTTAATGTGTGTGCGTGATTGGTTGATTGCTTGATTGATTGGTTGATTGCTTGATTGATTGGTTGATTGTTTGATTGAGCGAGTGTGAATGCGTGGATGGATGAGTTGTTGAGTAGTGAGCGATGGTGATGTTGTGGTGGTGAGTTTGTGGTGTTACCTATTGAAATGTTTATTGATCACTGATCATGTGATCAGTTTGCGCACACAATAGTGACTGGTTGTAGACGGTGTGTGGCACGACAAAGATGGGAATGGACAGTTTTTGGTGAAATGAGAAACATTGTTAGTTTTGTAAGAGTACAAGTATATTTGATAGAGAGATTAGAAACTACATATTTGATGGTGGGTTCTCGTCATTGGATGTTGACGGGAGATGGCTGTTAGTGTTGTGCTAATCACGACGACAGTTTCTGCAGCAGCCTCCATAACAGTTTCCACCTTGGCATCCACGACATCCACAGCATCTAGGGCATTGAGGACATGCACCAGGACAACAACCACCCTGACTGTCTGGTGCTGGTTCTGCAATCACTGAAAACGAAATAACACAACGTCACAATATGATTCACATGGAATATGACAGAGCAAAACAAAACAATTACAAGCCTACACCTCTATTCAGCCAACTTCAACTCTGGTCACTTCACTACATGTTGTTCCACAAATCCACAACACACCGCATTACTATTCATTTCAGTTCTGTTGACTTCGCTTCAGTCCACTTCGCTTCAGTTGAAGACATGACACAACACTGTTGTGCTTAACGGAAGGCTGAATCAGCAAGTGGGATACTTTTGTAATTACTCGCCAGTAAGTGGCAACTTCATGTTATGCGATCGAGTAAGATAAGACTCACCTGAGTTGTGACATTCGAATGACACGACCAGTACAACTAAGACGAGCTGAAATAAAAACACCGATCAGGCATATATTATTAGACACAACAGTATTTCAACATACATTGAAGATTTGCATTGTGGTTTGCTGTCAACTTGTTGCTGACTGCATACATTCAACCACAGTATTTATACTCGTGGAAGTTGGCATTCGAAGCAAACACGTGTTCACACTCGATGTCGAGCAGTTCAGTCGAAACAATCCATTTGCGTGTGTTTGTGTCTGTGTCCGTGTCTGTTTCTGTGTATGTGTGTGTATTATGTAGGTATGTACGTATGTGATATGTACGTGTGTATATGTATGTGTATTTGTATGTGTGCGTAGATGGAAGCGCGATAATTCACACTCGGCTTTGTTCAATGGATTTCACGTGGTACGTATGGGACGGTGTTGAAATCGACTTGATAACGATTGACAGGATACCTGAAGAGTTGCGTAGATCTGCGTTCTGAGTGTGTAGGTGAGGTGTGAGTGTGTGAGTGTGTGTGTGTGTTTGTGGGTGGTTTTGTTGAAAATGTTGTTGGAACGTGTGATTAGTATTTGTGAATTTACGAATGGTATTTATGTTGAGAGTGTGCTGGATGCGTGCTTAGTTGAGTGCTACATACAGATTGCAAGATTTCCATATGTCGGGTAGTTTGGATGACTATTTTCCAGATATGTGGAGGAGTTGAATGATGTGTCAGAGAGATTGTGTGTTGACCTGGTCAACAGAGTGGAGAAGTCCTACTGGATTTGAAATTGAACAAGTGTACTGTATTGTATGGGATTACAGTGTATTGGAACTATACAGCGAATGTGTATTGATTAAATGGTGAGTGGTACATTTTGACGAAGTGTGTGTGTGTGCGTGTGTGGTTGTTTGTCTGTTGTTAGTTTGTGTGAGTTCATTTGAACAAAGTGTGTGGACTGAGTAAGTGGGGATTATTGAGACAAGTGAATCAGTGTCTTGGAAGATTGGTTGACGAATCAGTGTGTTTTGAACAGGATGAGTGTCTGATCATATGTAGAAGGATGTTGAAACTGTTGTTAGTGCTTTTATTATCATGTTCATTATTGATAACGTAACTAATACGACGAATGATAATAATCATAATACTACTATTAGTTTTATTGCTATTATTATAATTATTGTTGTTGTTAGTGTTGCTTTGGGATGTGTTGATTTAGCTAATGTGATTGAGTTGATGTGAGAGTACTGTACTGCCTGTACCTGTTAATAGAACTGTGTGAAACAATGGTGTTTTGAGAGATCATGTGGTTCATTGTTTGACAAGTTCACACTTATATGAGTTGAACTGACTATTGAAGTGAATGTGAATTAGATCATGATGAATTAGTTGATCACCTTCACATACATGGTGACGTAATGTGTAGAGGTAACCTTTTGTGTGTGAGTGTGAGTGAGTGAGTGAGTGAGTTAGTGATTGAATGAGTGTGTAGTATTCGTATGTGTGTGTGTGTATGTTTGTATGTAATGGTATAGTTTTGTATGTTTGTGGGCTGTGATGTTAATGTATGATATGAGAGTTGTGTGATTGGAGTCAGTTTGATGATACTGGTGTTGACACTGGATTGTTATGGAAGTGGTGGTAAACCAGAAGGAGGAGGTGAATGACAGTAGTGTACAAATTAGATTTCGTGTCGACAAACGCAAACAATGATGAGATAGTCAGAGTGTTTGAGAGGTGGATATATGGGAAAGTGTATATGGAGGTTGTTGTATGTATTTGAATTTGGAGATGATGAATCAATGGTGCATGGTGTATTGGATAGGCAGAATGCAGTGGACTATTGGTTGAGAATAACGACAGTGTATTCTGTGCCTTAGTGAGACAGATGTCTGAATTTCAGGAGATGATTGATTTGTGGAATTGCGACCGTTCCGTGAGCGAATGTTTCACTTGTGTATTTGTTTATCTCGATTCTTATAGCGGTGAGTTTCTTAATAGAGCTGAATATGGGAAAATGTGTGTACGTTAGCGTGTGTAAAACTGTAAATGAATGTGTGAGCTGGTCGATATTGGATTGAGTGTAGGTGGATTGTTCGAGAACACTGTAACTGTTTACGGACTGATGGGATTCGAATATCCAAGCAGATTGAATGTGAGTGAGGATGATGTATAGTCGATTAGTATTTGTATTTTGGTTAATGTGTGTGCGTGATTGGTTGATTGCTTGATTGATTGGTTGATTGCTTGATTGATTGGTTGATTGTTTGATTGAGCGAGTGTGAATGCGTGGATGGATGAGTTGTTGAGTAGTGAGCGATGGTTATGTTGTGGTGGTGAGTTTGTGGTGTTACCTATTGAAATGTTTATTGATCACTGATCATGTGATCAGTTTGCGCACACAATAGTGACTGGTTGTAGACGGTGTGTGGCACGACAAAGATGGGAATGGACAGTTTTTGGTGAAATGAGAAACATTGTTAGTTTTGTAAGAGTACAAGTATATTTGATAGAGAGATTAGAAACTACATATTTGATGGTGGGTTCTCGTCATTGGATGTTGACGGGAGATGGCTGTTAGTGTTGTTCTAATCACGACGACAGTTTCTGCAGCAGCCTCCATAACAGTTTCCACCTTGGCATCCACGACATCCACAGCATCTAGGGCATTGAGGACATGCACCAGGACAACAACCACCCTGACTGTCTGGTGCTGGTTCTGCAATCACTGAAAACGAAATAACACAACGTCACAATATGATTCACATGGAATATGACAGAGCAAAACAAAACAATTACAAGCCTACACCTCTATTCAGCCAACTTCAACTCTGGTCACTTCACTACATGTTGTTCCACAAATCCACAACACACCGCATTACTATTCATTTCAGTTCTGTTGACTTCGCTTCAGTCCACTTCGCTTCAGTTGAAGACATGACACAACACTGTTGTGCTTAACGGAAGGCTGAATCAGCAAGTGGGATACTTTTGTAATTACTCGCCTGTAAGTGGCAACTTCATGTTATGCGATCGAGTAAGATAAGACTCACCTGAGTTGTGACATTCGAATGACACGACCAGTACAACTAAGACGAGCTGAAATAAAAACACCGATCAGGCATATATTATTAGACACAACAGTATTTCAACATACATTGAAGATTTGCATTGTGGTTTGCTGTCAACTTGTTGCTGACTGCATACATTCAACCACAGTATTTATACTCGTGGAAGTTGGCATTCGAAGCAAACACGTGTTCACACTCGATGTCGAGCAGTTCAGTCGAAACAATCCATTTGCGTGTGTTTGTGTCTGTGTCCGTGTCTGTTTCTGTGTATGTGTGTGTATTATGTAGGTATGTACGTATGTGATCTGTACGTGTGTATATGTATGTGTATTTGTATGTGTTTGTATATGTGTATGCACACGTGTGTTTGTGTGCGTAGATGGAAGCGCGATAATTCACACTCGGCTTTGTTCAATGGATTTCACGTGGTACGTATGGGACGGTGTTGAAATCGACTTGATAACGATTGACAGGATACCTGAAGAGTTGCGTAGATCTGCGTTCTGAGTGTGTAGGTGAGGTGTGAGTGTGTGTGTGTTTGTGGGTGGTTTTGTTGAAAATGTTGTTGGAACGTGTGATTAGTATTTGTGAATTTACGAATGGTATTTATGTTGAGAGTGTGCTGGATGCGTGCTTAGTTGAGTGCTACATACAGATTGCAAGATTTCCATATGTCGGGTAGTTTGGATGACTATTTTCCAGATATGTGGAGGAGTTGAATGATGTGTCAGAGAGATTGTGTGTTGACCTGGTCAACAGAGTGGAGAAGTCCTACTGGATTTGAAATTGAACAAGTGTACTGTATTGTATGGGATTACAGTGTATTGGAACTATACAGCGAATGTGTATTGATTAAATGGTGAGTGGTACATTTTGACGAAGTGTGTGTGTGTGTGCGTGTGTGGTTGTTTGTCTGTTGTTAGTTTGTGTGAGTTCATTTGAACAAAGTGTGTGGACTGAGTAAGTGGGGATTATTGAGACAAGTGAATCAGTGTCTTGGAAGATTGGTTGACGTATCAGTGTGTTTTGAACAGGATGAGTGTCTGATCATATGTAGAAGGATGTTGAAACTGTTGTTAGTGCTTTTATTATCATGTTCATTATTGATAACATAACTAATACGACGAATGATAATAATCATAATACTACTATTAGTTTTATTGCTATTATTATAATTATTGTTGTTGTTAGTGTTGCTTTGGGATGTGTTGATTTAGCTAATGTGATTGAGTTGATGTGAGAGTACTGTACTGCCTGTACCTGTTAATAGAACTGTGTGAAACAATGGTGTTTTGAGAGATCATGTGGTTCATTGTTTGACAAGTTCACACTTATATGAGTTGAACTGACTATTGAAGTGAATGTGAATTAGATCATGATGAATTAGTTGATCAGCTTCACATACATGGTGACGTAATGTGTAGAGGTAACCTTTTGTGTGTGAGTGTGAGTGAGTGAGTGAGTGAGTGGGTGAGTGAGTGAGTTAGTGATTGAATGAGTGTGTAGTATTCGTGTGTGTGTGTGTATGTTTGTATGTAATGGTATAGTTTTGTATGTTTGTGGGCTGTGATGTTAATGTATGATATGAGAGTTGTGTGATTGGAGTCAGTTTGATGATACTGGTGTTGACACTGGGTTGTTATGGTAGTGGTGGTAAACCAGAAGGAGGAGGTGAATGACAGTAGTGTACAAATTAGATTTCGTGTCGACAAACGCAAACAATGATGAGATAGTCAGAGTGTTTGAGAGGTGGATATATGGGAAAGTGTATATGGAGGTTGTTGTATGTATTTGAATTTGGAGATGATGAATCAATGGTGCATGGTGTATTGGATAGGCAGAATGCAGTGGACTATTGGTTGAGAATAACGACAGTGTATTCTGTGCCTTAGTGAGACAGATGTCTGAATTTCAGGAGATGATTGATTTGTGGAATTGCGACCGTTCCGTGAGCGAATGTTTCACTTGTGTATTTGTTTATCTCGATTCTTATAGCGGTGAGTTTCTTAATAGAGCTGAATATGGGAAAATGTGTGTACGTTAGCGTGTGTAAAACTGTAAATGAATGTGTGAGCTGGTCGATATTGGATTGAGTGTAGGTGGATTGTTCGAGAACACTGTAACTGTTTACGGACTGATGGGATTCGAATATCCAAGCAGATTGAATGTGAGTGAGGATGATGTATAGTCGATTAGTATTTGTATTTTGGTTAATGTGTGTGCGTGATTGGTTGATTGCTTGATTGATTGGTTGATTGCTTGATTGATTGGTTGATTGTTTGATTGAGCGAGTGTGAATGCGTGGATGGATGAGTTGTTGAGTAGTGAGCGATGGTGATGTTGTGGTGGTGAGTTTGTGGTGTTACCTATTGAAATGTTTATTGATCACTGATCATGTGATCAGTTTGCGCACACAATAGTGACTGGTTGTAGACGGTGTGTGGCACGACAAAGATGGGAATGGACAGTTTTTGGTGAAATGAGAAACATTGTTAGTTTTGTAAGAGTACAAGTATATTTGATAGAGAGATTAGAAACTACATATTTGATGGTGGGTTCTCGTCATTGGATGTTGACGGGAGATGGCTGTTAGTGTTGTGCTAATCACGACGACAGTTTCTGCAGCAGCCTCCATAACAGTTTCCACCTTGGCATCCACGACATCCACAGCATCTAGGGCATTGAGGACATGCACCAGGACAACAACCACCCTGACTGTCTGGTGCTGGTTCTGCAATCACTGAAAACGAAATAACACAACGTCACAATATGATTCACATGGAATATGACAGAGCAAAACAAAACAATTACAAGCCTACACCTCTATTCAGCCAACTTCAACTCTGGTCACTTCACTACATGTTGTTCCACAAATCCACAACACACCGCATTACTATTCATTTCAGTTCTGTTGACTTCGCTTCAGTCCACTTCGCTTCAGTTGAAGACATGACACAACACTGTTGTGCTTAACGGAAGGCTGAATCAGCAAGTGGGATACTTTTGTAATTACTCGCCAGTAAGTGGCAACTTCATGTTATGCGATCGAGTAAGATAAGACTCACCTGAGTTGTGACATTCGAATGACACGACCAGTACAACTAAGACGAGCTGAAATAAAAACACCGATCAGGCATATATTATTAGACACAACAGTATTTCAACATACATTGAAGATTTGCATTGTGGTTTGCTGTCAACTTGTTGCTGACTGCATACATTCAACCACAGTATTTATACTCGTGGAAGTTGGCATTCGAAGCAAACACGTGTTCACACTCGATGTCGAGCAGTTCAGTCGAAACAATCCATTTGCGTGTGTTTGTGTCTGTGTCCGTGTCTGTTTCTGTGTATGTGTGTGTATTATGTAGGTATGTACGTATGTGATATGTACGTGTGTATATGTATGTGTATTTGTATGTGTGCGTAGATGGAAGCGCGATAATTCACACTCGGCTTTGTTCAATGGATTTCACGTGGTACGTATGGGACGGTGTTGAAATCGACTTGATAACGATTGACAGGATACCTGAAGAGTTGCGTAGATCTGCGTTCTGAGTGTGTAGGTGAGGTGTGAGTGTGTGTGTGTTTGTGGGTGGTTTTGTTGAAAATGTTGTTGGAACGTGTGATTAGTATTTGTGAATTTACGAATGGTATTTATGTTGAGAGTGTGCTGGATGCGTGCTTAGTTGAGTGCTACATACAGATTGCAAGATTTCCATATGTCGGGTAGTTTGGATGACTATTTTCCAGATATGTGGAGGAGTTGAATGATGTGTCAGAGAGATTGTGTGTTGACCTGGTCAACAGAGTGGAGAAGTCCTACTGGATTTGAAATTGAACAAGTGTACTGTATTGTATGGGATTACAGTGTATTGGAACTATACAGCGAATGTGTATTGATTAAATGGTGAGTGGTACATTTTGACGAAGTGTGTGTGTGTGTGCGTGTGTGGTTGTTTGTCTGTTGTTAGTTTGTGTGAGTTCATTTGAACAAAGTGTGTGGACTGAGTAAGTGGGGATTATTGAGACAAGTGAATCAGTGTCTTGGAAGATTGGTTGACGAATCAGTGTGTTTTGAACAGGATGAGTGTCTGATCATATGTAGAAGGATGTTGAAACTGTTGTTAGTGCTTTTATTATCATGTTCATTATTGATAACATAACTAATACGACGAATGATAATAATCATAATACTACTATTAGTTTTATTGCTATTATTATAATTATTGTTGTTGTTAGTGTTGCTTTGGGATGTGTTGATTTAGCTAATGTGATTGAGTTGATGTGAGAGTACTGTACTGCCTGTACCTGTTAATAGAACTGTGTGAAACAATGGTGTTTTGAGAGATCATGTGGTTCATTGTTTGACAAGTTCACACTTATATGAGTTGAACTGACTATTGAAGTGAATGTGAATTAGATCATGATGAATTAGCTGATCAGCTTCACATACATGGTGACGTAATGTGTAGAGGTAACCTTTTGTGTGTGAGTGTGAGTGAGTGAGTGAGTGGGTGAGTGAGTGAGTTAGTGATTGAATGAGTGTGTAGTATTCGTGTGTGTGTGTGTATGTTTGTATGTAATGGTATAGTTTTGTATGTTTGTGGGCTGTGATGTTAATGTATGATATGAGAGTTGTGTGATTGGAGTCAGTTTGATGATACTGGTGTTGACACTGGATTGTTATGGAAGTGGTGGTAAACCAGAAGGAGGAGGTGAATGACAGTAGTGTACAAATTAGATTTCGTGTCGACAAACGCAAACAATGATGAGATAGTCAGAGTGTTTGAGAGGTGAATATATGGGAAAGTGTATATGGAGGTTGTTGTATGTATTTGAATTTGGAGATGATGAATCAATGGTGCATGGTGTATTGGATAGGCAGAATGCAGTGGACTATTGGTTGAGAATAACGACAGTGTATTCTGTGCCTTAGTGAGACAGATGTCTGAATTTCAGGAGATGATTGATTTGTGGAATTGCGACCGTTCCGTGAGCGAATGTTTCACTTGTGTATTTGTTTATCTCGATTCTTATAGCGGTGAGTTTCTTAATAGAGCTGAATATGGGAAAATGTGTGTACGTTAGCGTGTGTAAAACTGTAAATGAATGTGTGAGCTGGTCGATATTGGATTGAGTGTAGGTGGATTGTTCGAGAACACTGTAACTGTTTACGGACTGATGGGATTCGAATATCCAAGCAGATTGAATGTGAGTGAGGATGATGTATAGTCGATTAGTATTTGTATTTTGGTTAATGTGTGTGCGTGATTGGTTGATTGCTTGATTGATTGGTTGATTGCTTGATTGATTGGTTGATTGTTTGATTGAGCGAGTGTGAATGCGTGGATGGATGAGTTGTTGAGTAGTGAGCGATGGTGATGTTGTGGTGGTGAGTTTGTGGTGTTACCTATTGAAATGTTTATTGATCACTGATCATGTGATCAGTTTGCGCACACAATAGTGACTGGTTGTAGACGGTGTGTGGCACGACAAAGATGGGAATGGACAGTTTTTGGTGAAATGAGAAACATTGTTAGTTTTGTAAGAGTACAAGTATATTTGATAGAGAGATTAGAAACTACATATTTGATGGTGGGTTCTCGTCATTGGATGTTGACGGGAGATGGCTGTTAGTGTTGTGCTAATCACGACGACAGTTTCTGCAGCAGCCTCCATAACAGTTTCCACCTTGGCATCCACGACATCCACAGCATCTAGGGCATTGAGGACATGCACCAGGACAACAACCACCCTGACTGTCTGGTGCTGGTTCTGCAATCACTGAAAACGAAATAACACAACGTCACAATATGATTCACATGGAATATGACAGAGCAAAACAAAACAATTACAAGCCTACACCTCTATTCAGCCAACTTCAACTCTCGTCACTTCACTACATGTTGTTCCACAAATCCACAACACACCGCATTACTATTCATTTCAGTTCTGTTGACTTCGCTTCAGTCCACTTCGCTTCAGTTGAAGACATGACACAACACTGTTGTGCTTAACGGAAGGCTGAATCAGCAAGTGGGATACTTTTGTAATTACTCGCCAGTAAGTGGCAACTTCATGTTATGCGATCGAGTAAGATAAGACTCACCTGAGTTGTGACATTCGAATGACACGACCAGTACAACTAAGACGAGCTGAAATAAAAACACCGATCAGGCATATATTATTAGACACAACAGTATTTCAACATACATTGAAGATTTGCATTGTGGTTTGCTGTCAACTTGTTGCTGACTGCATACATTCAACCACAGTATTTATACTCGTGGAAGTTGGCATTCGAAGCAAACACGTGTTCACACTCGATGTCGAGCAGTTCAGTCGAAACAATCCATTTGCGTGTGTTTGTGTCTGTGTCCGTGTCTGTTTCTGTGTATGTGTGTGTATTATGTAGGTATGTACGTATGTGATCTGTACGTGTGTATATGTTCAGCCCACTTAGCTTATTCTAGATTATGGACAGGCCAATTTATCCATTCTTCTTGAATCACGTTTTGACCTTGTTAATTATTGGCTTATCAATCCTGACTGTTTTTTTGTAAGATTTGTATGTGCACTTTTTATCCCATTCATCACATGTCTGTAAGCTATTTTTATCTGGGTATAAATATTGATTGACACTTGATTGAATCGAGTTGGCTCACATGCCTTCCCCACTGGGAGTCATTTCGTTCCGCTTTGCTCTCTTTCACTTCATTAGCTGCAATTCCCTGAATATCTATTCCGATCAACGAGCGTACAAAAAAAATACTAATTCAAACATCCATTCTCGTATTTGACTTTGTTGTTTCCTTTATTCGCCAACGCGATTCAAGTCAATAATTTAGTACGAGGATTGGCGATATATATATATATATATATATATATATATATATATATATATATATATATATATATATATATATATATATATATATATATATATATATTCGATTAATGACAGACATCAGACCACAAAAGTGGTGAGCCCATCAACAACATCGTAAAAATGAAGAGCGCCACACATTCATGATAAACGCCTAGAGGATTATATCAAAATAATTTTATGAAATTGTTGATATACTATTTCCAACAATTTTTATTATCTTCACATAACATGAAATTTTTGTATTCTCGAATAAGGTAATCAAAACTGAGTTTCATAGAAGCATTATACGCCACAGGAAAAAAGATTTCCTCAATGTAGTCAGTGAAGATAGTTAACTTATAAAAGTTCATTGATAAGCGGATTTGTAACACTTTTCGGGATTTTCATCACTGTTGTTTACTCAGAGCAACATGAATCAATAATAAAGTTGTCATTATAGTATTTGGTGCCAATCAGATGACGACAAGGACAGTGATTTTTCAAGGAACACAATTTTACCAAAGGATATCTAATATTTTTTGCTTACTTGAAATTAAAATTAAAATATTACATATTCAATAGATTGTATTTTGATATTAGTCACATGAAACACATTTGTCAACAGAGTTCTCAGCCAATAATTTTAGTAATATGGGCGTCAACTCTCTGATTCATATTGTGTTCAGATGTATGTTAATGTGAAATTCGACAAAATAATAGAGTTGCCTCAGTCTTGAACTACACAGATTGACATTGTGATTGTGATATATCAAGTTTGTTAGTGAGAATTAAGACGAGGCTGAGTATGAATAAGATGACATGATGAAGAGATTTCCAGGATTTTTACTTTCAACCTTTCATGCGATATGTACCTACTTCTACTGCAGTTAGTTTCTGAATAATTTTCTAATTTGTCTGGTTATTGTGTAGGACCTTGTGAATTGATGAATGTGTCTTCAGATTCAACAAGTTAATTTCATTCTGGGTGTATTCAACATCGTGAGTGTATTTGAATTCTAAATAGAGTCCATTCGTTTTTGTTATGATTTGCATATATTTCATATTAAGCATCTTAGTGATGACGGAAACAAATGATGAAAACTGATCACTAAGGCATTTCCATCATTCACTTCACATAAATTTAAACTCTCCACTCTTCTAAACACACAAACCACATAAGAAATTGTGAGAAATTCGCCTGATACTATTCCACCTTCTGATAAACATTTATGAATTCCATTGTTTGGTTTACTTTGTTGAAGGTTATTTGACGAATAATGATCAATTTGTCCTGTAGTGACTGGTACTTTTTCAAACCCATATAGGCTATCCTAGCTTATGCACAAACCAGTTATTTATTCTTCTCAAGTTTCATTCTGAACTTGTCACTTCCTCACTTATTAACCCTAACTGATTTTATGTTTTCATATGGGTTGATTGTTTGATCTGATCAATACGTGTCTGCAACTCAATTTTGTCTGAATATGAATATTGAGTAATGCTTCATCAAAACGAGTTGCCTTTCTCGACTATCCCGTCTTGGTTCTTATTCCATTCTTCCAGCAACATTCTCTGCTTCGTTTTCTCCACTTCGTTTCTCTGATTGTCTGTGCGGATCAATGAGTGTATGGAGTATACGTATACCTATTTCATTCTCATATTCAACTTATTTCATTCCGTTATTGTCTAACGTGAATTAATTCCATGAAAATATACCAGGGTTATCGACGTGTATATTTCCATAATAATCATCATCATGCGATCTAACTAGCGTCAGATATTCGACCGTTAATCTCTGTTTTGTAAATTTTGTTATTATTAATCACGAGTTCTGAATATTAAACTTTCGGTGTTCATGATTATTTTATATTCTATTACTAAACTATAACTGGAATACAACACTTCCTCATGTTAACTCATTACGTACTAAAAATAGGGATTACAGTGAATCACAGAATAGTTCTGAAATTTCCGACCTTTCCAATTTTCACTCCATTTCAACATCCAAAGCGGATTTCTATTGAAAGACAAGCAAATAGTAAAAACAGTTTCACATAAACGATATTTAAAAGGCCTTTACTAAATATGAGAATTGAGACAATAATATTAACTAGGCTGGGCACTTGGATATCAAGGCTAACTGTGCCTGCTATCTAGATATTTCAACATGTTATCTGTCTTTTGTTTGTTTCAACAGATCATTATGTCAATTATTTAGTTGCACAAGCTATTCAGATGCGTTTGTGAAATGTTCATGACCTTTCGTTGTACAAGTTAGGAAAGAGCACAATCAGATACATTATGGTTGCTGGCAATATACATCGAAATGAGTGTACAATATTCAGATGTCTATTCCTAAACTGCTAACATCCAATTGGCGATCACTCAATGTTTATCGTCAGGATCGATCAAGAAATAAGAAATGGAAACATGTTGAAATACTTTGCATCAAGTATTCTATATTAAACCGACAAAATATTTTTGAATAAAGCTGATAATAATAATAATAGAAGCAATTGATTATTATTTTGCAAAGCTGAACTCAATTACTTTGCAATCGACTGTAACACCGATAATAGTGTGGTTTGGAGATAAACATAGAAAGTCAATACACAACTCTGTCTACTCTCATTTGATTGACAGAAGTCATTTAGTTGACAGAACTAAAGCATTAACACTGAATACTTTTATCCTATCCGGTTCTACAATTGCACTTAACCTCCTCTTTGACACACTGCACAAATTGGAACAAATCAAACTAACAACTGTAGACTTTGTAATGTAAAATGGTTCCAGTACCCATGTAACTCCTTTGTAAGCAGTTTGAGCGTATTTTATTTTCTCTATCAATTTTTGTATATCCATTGAATCTAACAATCTTGACAGAATCGAGAACGACCCATTACATGTTACACCATACTTCATGAAAGTAGATCCATCTCGACCATACCACAGATTCACCTCACCTCATTTCTTTCACACTTAGTATAGATGTTATTGTCCTTATCCAACTTCACAGTTCCCTACATCTTCACTGAAAACACTAAGAAATGTGTTGTTAACTCATCAAGAATTTTTCTAATATTTTCCTAAAATCAGTTCAACATTTAGAACTAACAACTACTATTTAGATCATCTTGCAATTCACATTTTCTTATAATTACTAGTTCCTATAATTGGTATTGATTGAATTAACAGGTAACTCAATGTCTAATACATCATTGCTCGTGTCGGCATTTTTTTCATGTGATTGGATTTAATCCAATGTAAAATAATAAACGAATAAATGATACCTGTCAATGAAGTCAATTTCACACACAGATCAACCGATATCTCACAATGATGCCGGTTAAATTATAGTTTGAAATATTTCATGTACACCAGTTTTTACACTTCAGAAGACATCAGATTATTTTACTCACTTTCATTGTGTTGAAACGCTTTGATATTAGTCGTACGATGATAATCACGACCCCTGATGCTTTCTATTTCAGATAGTACACGAAAATTGTGTTAATAGCATGAATGAACGACCGCAGAAATACGTGATTTACATTGCGAGGCCATTTATAAATGTTAGATGTTTTCAAAACCAATCAAATTTATTTGTTATTACTCCTCATTATATTTTCTTAGTCTTGATCGATAAAATTTAGATAATATTTCTCACGTGTTGCGTGTCATCGTTCTCGAGATAGTATTTTTCTCAACATTTGGAAGATAATTAAACACAAAACTACATGGTAGTTCTATTCAATCTTGCAGTCTGTTAGGTGAAACATAAAATGGAACCTATATCGAACACGTACCTAAGGGAGACAACTGGTAGACAAACTCTCTACAAATTACTAGACTCGAGAATACCTTGGTTATGTGATAAGGTTTACTCAGGAAATTCAACTTCGCGACCGGTAATATTCCTTATGATAAATGTTCATATCGTATTAACATTGTATGTCTAGTGAGTGTGTAGTCTGTACTACAGAATACGATATCCAATCAACATTTAGTTTTTCGGTTGGCCAATCATCTAAATATGCTTTAATGTGTATTGATGACATAAGAGTCTAATAAAATCATGATTAAATTGGTCTGAACATCACGATATCATTACAATAAACGTCTAAGTACAGTAATCGGATTTTAATTGTCCTACTACCACCATGGAGTATACTTCACAGATTCTCCTTTCGATCTTGCTGATTATAGTTAATATACATTGCAGTAAGATAACTTGTTAACATTTCGCTTTGTTATATGATGATTGTTTTATAAATAATGTAAAGGTATTTCGGTTAACTAGAAAAAATTGAAACAGATTTCTTCTTAACTTTTTATACTGACTGATTTAAATCCTTTAACTATCCATCATGTTACCTGCGATTCAATGCAAGTCTGGTGAAAACTGGTTAGCTCGAATAGGACTGTGATCAGCACTTTATTTCTTCAGTATGTACTTGTTATGTTTGTAAGTAATACCATGAATGTTGTTGTGTTCAGTCAATGAACTATTCATTAAATCATAAATAAGAACAGTCGTTGAGTTAGTTTAAACAAACGTACAAATTTGATAGTACCGTTATATCTTCTTATCTGATTTCAGGTCTGTCTTTAAGCTGCTATGAATGCAATCCTTGTCCAGTTCCATTTAGGAATTCTTCAGTGAGAATAGGACATAATTGTAAATGGTGTGCAGTAAGTGCAATGATTCATTCATTGTTTGAATTTCAATAAGCTTATCCAGTGAGATTAACTAAAGTGTTGAACCGTTACTCATTAATGTACTTATGACCGTTCAAAACAGGGTAATTGTTAATTCATCTGAATGTCCTGTAGTCTCTCTAGTGTACAAGCATAACTAATCAACAGTTTTATAAATGATTGAAAATTATCTATTCTTCTCTGTCATAAGTAACACTAAATCTAAGTGAAAGTGAATCGTTAGTTGTTTTCAGTTATTTAGGGCTAAAGACAATTTACCACAGTGTTAGTTATCCTCGACTACAATGCAATGTCGTGCATGGAGAACAGCTAACAGATGCATTCCAAGTAAGGACCGGAGTCAGACAATGCTGTCTACTCTCTCCCTTCCTCTTTCTTCTGGTGGTCGACTGGATTATGAAGACCTCGACATCTGAGTGAAAACACGGCATACAATGTACAGCTCGAAATCAATTAGATGGTTTGGACTTCGCAGATTATCTAGCACTCCTATCACGTACATACGAACAGATGCAGATGAAGACAGTCAGTGTAGCAGCAGTCTCTGCATCAGTAGGCCTCAGCATACACAAAGGGAAAACCAAAGTCCTCAAATTCAAAGCGGAGAACAGCAATCCAATCACTCTTGATGGCAAAACTCTGGAAAATGTAGAGTCCTTCACATACCTAGGAAGCATCATCGATGAATAAGGAGGTTCAGATGCAGACGTAAAGGCAAGGATTGGCAAAGCAAGATCCGCATTCCTACAATTGTAAAACATGTAACTCATAACAACTTTCAACCAATATCAAAGTGAGAATCTTCAATACGAACATCAAGGCAGTTCTACTGTAAGGAGCTGAAACTTGAGAAACAACAACAAACACCATCAAGAAGGCACAAGTATTTATAAATAGTTGTCTACGCAAGATATACAACATCCATTGGCCGGATACCATCAGCGACAGCCTTCTGTGGGAGAGAACAAATCAGCTTCCAGCTGAAAAGGAAAGTATGAAAAGACGATGGAAATGGATAGGACATACATTACGCAAATCATCAAACTGCATCACGAGACAAGCCCTAACTTGTAATCCTGAAGGGAAGCGGAAAATAGGAAGGCCAAAGAACACATTACGTCGGGAAATCAAGGCAGATAGGAAAAGGAAGAATAACAACTGTGAAGAGCTGAAAGGGATTGTCCAGGACAGGGTTGGATGGAGAATGCTGGTGAGCGGCCTATGCTCCTTCACGAGGAGTAACAGGAGTAAGTAAGTAAAGTAAGTAATTGTCCTCACTTCGATCAGCTGGAATTAATCATCGCTGTGAACAATTATTATTTTCAGGTGATCTTCAGGTTTGGAGAAACAAATCTATTTACTTGCACTATGTACGAACAAAAATGTCCAAGAAATAATTAAAACTGATTACCTTGATGTTGACAACAAAATGTGTTCTGATAAAAAAAAGTATTATTTTAAACACACTGATTGGAGAAATCAATTTAACAATACTCATTTTACTTAAACAAATAGATTGTTAAGTGTGAAGGACGTTCTACTAGACTCTTCGCAACCATTGCATAGTGCTAAATGAATCTGTTGATTATTGTTTCTTATAGAGATACTATTATTTGTTTTGAAATAACGAGAGTATATATATTTCACTTTCATATGTTTTATTGTAGAAGCTTTCGGTAAAACATTACCCAACTCCAATCAGAGAATGTGCACCTGAGTGCAGCTTTGCGTTTTGGGGTCCAACACACAGATCACTGTCTTATGATTGTTGTCAAACTGACTATTGTAATAAGAGTGTACAGACACGTATAGTTCATCATATGTTGACTGTGATAGTCATAATACTCACTTGTTTCTTCAGAGTTAAGATGCAGTGAAACTGAACAAACATTATATTCTACACAAATCGATTGTTTTTATTTTTATCTTGCTTTCTGTATTTTATAGATTCAGCCGTATATTAAGCATGGGCATTGTTTTGTAACTTATAAACCAGAAATATTAATCTTTTTTTTAATTTTTGCAATTCACTGATACTTTAGTTTCATTCTGTTTTGTATTGAAAATAATACTGTAATAAAACGAACCAATTTCTTCTTCAATTTCACATTTCCGTGTTAAATATTTTATTAACGAATTAAGAATGACGGGTAGTACATGTAGGTTAAATTTGATGAATTAACTGACATCAGCTGACTGCTATTTCAAGATACAGTCAAATTACTGACTCATCATAATGGCTTTATACCAGAACTAACAGTTTACTCAAAACATGAAGTTTATTCAGCAAACAAGTGAGATATATAAAACTATGTAACCACATATGAGAAAAATGAAAATTTCCAACATGAACATCAGTTGGATGATGTTCGATCACTCTTCTATTAACCATGACAAATTAAACAGTCCTCGGTAAATCTTTAGTAATTTATATGTACTGTTATTGAATCTGTTCACATTCAGGTCTTTTTTCATATCTTTGATTTCTCACATTTTACTAACAAAACTATGAATTCGGAGTGAGAAAAACAGTTTGAAAGTATCTTATATATAAGGCTGAACAAAATAAATTGATCACAGCTAGCTACCTTTTAGTCAGTTAACTGTTGAGATAAATTGGTTCCTTTTGGATATATTTCAGGGAAAATTAAAAGCTACGATTTTTCATACAGAAACGTTAACATGAATCAGTGAAATAAACGGAGTGAAACTACTATTGGTTATTAATTATATGAACTAATCATATAATCTTCCGGTCATTGGAGGTACTTGTCAGTTACTTCAGTAATTGAGCCAACTATTGTACCTAGTGGATCATATATCACTCATCAACTTCTTTTAAACTTCACCCCTCAAAACTAAACAATTAAATATAGCAAACGAAATGATTTCACGCTTTCGTATTCCTTAACACTTTCCATATTATTCAACTGCTAATATGAGCCCGAATACTTGTCAATGATAAATTGATAATTCCATGCCCAGATATCTAATCCCGTTATTTTGCGCAAACGACGCTTTAAAAAATTAAGCGTTATCAGTATGAATAGTAGATAAATGGAAATGCAGTAATTTCAACACAAGTTGTCGAATGATAAAACTACTCGTAGGTCACTTATTTAAAAAAGCTGAAATAGCAATTCGATTGTGTATAGTCGCAATTTTTCGAAGGTTATCTAATTTGCTGATAGGCTAATGAGTAGTAAGACATAGATTTTAAACAATCTCAATACTGTTTTTTATTCTTATTAGTCACATAAATATTGACGTTTAGCCTGAATGAGTGGTTCATCGGAATTGCATCTTAATCAACATAACTATTTACGAATTTTATACTCCACATTATTCATTTGATTAGCAAAGAAAATTAAATCAACATTTCCGGTTTCAAATTACAGTTACAGGTGTTTCGATTGGTTGTTTACCGATGTACCTCGAAAGTAAGGTTAGTTTGAGATGGGTCTATCAATGTAATGAGATTTACATGGTTTTCAGTAGACTTTTGAATTCGATCAACTAAATAGCAGCCACAATAATTGTACATTTAACTAGTTAGTTTATTGATCATAACCATGCTTTTAGCGTGTAAGTTGATGTCAATAGTTCACCTCATATCTCTGGAAAAATTTTCTGCATGTTTTATAGAGCCAGACATTGTAACTATTACTTACCGGTCTAGACCTCAGAAAAGACCAATGATAAAACTAGCATTCTTCATTGTTAATAAAACTTCACACCAAAAAAATTGACAACGAATCTATAAGAAACATTGAAGACAACTGAAACTGTGAAATATCCTTCAGATCAACTCAGATGGTCAATCGATATATTAGGTTCAACCCCATGGATCTGAATAGTTCTCATTGTAAATGAGTTTACATTTTCAATGATAGAACCAGTTCTTGAGCCGATGTCAATAACCATTGAATGTCAGTTTGATTTGTATTATACCTCAGTAAATTGTTTTATTGAATGAGTGGACAAATTTACAATCAATTTACTTGACACGTTGCGGGTAAGTTATCATTTATATATCATCTTGTTGAACCCCATTAGGATATGGGTTTAATTTCTTTAAGTCAAAATGAATATTATCCAAGAATTAGAATTTTTCAATTAAATTAGTGTTATTTTATTTATTTATTTTTAAAAATATTTAGTTTGTGTTATATTCCTCTCCCATAACCGAATTCTTAAACCACCCTTTCATTCACATATTTCCGCTCACTTGATCCTCTTAAATTATGTGAACTCTTCTAATTCCATTCAGTTATTTCGTAACCCACCTTATCAGTTTTTAATTCCATGAATGCTTCATTGCCTCTAAAATTGTCACACAATTTATCTTATCTGTCTGTAAACACAACTCAACTATTATGCCACCCATCCTTAATGTTTCCTTAATTCTAACATCGAATAGCTTCTGACATGTTCTTGCATATATATATAATTATTATTGATAACCTTTGTCATTTCAATGATTTACATTCAATTATGTCAATTGTTTCATACTATTTCTTACCTCAATGTTGAATTCTGATACATATTGGATGTCAGCTCAGTGGTCTAGTTGGTTAAGCGCCTGGCGCGAGACTGATTGGCCCTGGGTTCACATCTTGCGGGGTGCGTGATAGTGAAAGCTCACTGCTGAGGAGTCCCACAACAGGACAAAACAGCCGTCCAGTGCTTCCAGTTTTCCCATGGTGGTCTAACTTCAATTGACTCATGATTTCAATCAGTGAAATTTCTAAAATCTCCACAAAACCCCTTCTGACATATTTGGTTGTAAGCAACTGACGAGAAACCTCGAAATAAAATGAATTCATAATATTCTGCATCAATAATTGTTCCGGCTTTATTTAAATTCATAAAGAGAACTAATTGCATGAAATATCTCTTCATTGTTAAGAAAATTTAACCAACTTAAGACAACAATAAAGGTTTTGTTAATGTTTTCCATTACATTCAATGTTGCACAAATTTACATCATTTACAATTTGTGAATAACATATTTGACAAATCAACAAGTGGTTTGTTTCTCTTGTTCTCCACTCTCTATTCTCTACATTTACCATCAGAGATCAGTTAACAAATACTAGATATTTCTCATTCTTGTGATATTTCATTTTGCACACATGTCATATGATTTCAATTTCATTGAACATTCAAAGTATTTCCATACTTTCTATGAAATGGTTTGGTAGTTTTGTAACTTTATATACTGACATTATTTCATGTGTTTTTATTTTAACTTTTAGGAATTTCTTATAAAAGGTTAACATATTCTTTGTACTACAGGTTACTATGTGCCTACATATTACACTTGAAATTTCAATGAAAACAATTTTTTCTCCAATTTTCTTTTATTTATCATAACCATTTATTATACAACAGTGTTACTTGGTAAACTCTAACAGTGTATAGAATTGCAATATACACGTCTAGAAATCTAGTTGTCGTATATTCGCATACGTAACATTTTGTTAGATTAAGTAGTTGAGTATAATCTGAATGTTCTTCTTCTGTAATATTATCATGTAAATTTCGCATCGTAACAAAATTAAAATTATTGTTATCTTGGCTTAATACTAGTCGTCTTTAAATGAAACATTTTCTTAAAGCATTTACTAAATAATTTTACAAGAGACGACTACTGTTTATATTTGATATACCTGTATATTAGTTGATAAGTGTAAACAGTTGAGCACACCTATGAAATTTCTTTAATGATGAAGTAAATCTATGTGCTTAACAGAATGGGATTATTCTAATTAACTTTTTATTCATCATTCGGAATTGTCTAACAAACAACTTAGATTAACTTCTATGAAAATAATCTGTAATCATTCTAAGATAATGATTTCTACATAAAGGTCTCACCCATGACAGATGCCTCAAAAAAAAATCTAGTTGACAATTACTCTATGAAAGTATCAGCAAACTAAAACTTAAATTCGTATTGTTTTCATACAACATCGAGTTCACGTATTTCATTAGGACTTTCTACATTTTGAAATCTAATTATGTTAGGATTTTTAAATATGTAAAACACTAACGGGAAATGGATTTTCTTATCCTAATTTTTAGGAATCGATAATTTATCGTGGTTTATTGATGAAAAAAACTTGTGCTTCACATGAATGCTGTTAATGTTGTTGTTTACTGTGATCTAAATAATTTTATTATTGATCTTTCATTGTTATTCTAGATGTCTGTTTCTTCACGAGAAACAACATATTTACGTCATTGTATACGATACTACACCTCTACACATAATTATTTACGTGTACTTTTGTGCTTACAAACAAAAAAATAATTTGAAATTTGTTTAGTTATTAGATTTTTGGAAAAATGATTGTCATTCACTTGACATAACAACAAAAGTTTACAATTCATGGCAAAATATGTTTAAAGATGACAAATGTGAAAAAATATTACCGTATGTAAATTTCGTAAATCACTTTATTTTTACTTTTACCGTAATGGTTTTTCATGACATACAACTGTTGTTTAGATATTTATCTACTCGAAATTCAAAGCAAAATATTACATATTCAATAGATTGTATTTTGATATTAGTCACATGAAACACATTTGTCAACAGAGTTCTCAGCCAATAATTTTAGTAATGTGGGCGTCAACTCTCTGTTTCATATTAAGTTCAGATGTATGTTAATGTGAAATTCGACAAAATAATAGAGTTGCCTCAGTCATGACATGATGAAGAGATTTCCACGATTTTCACTTGCAACCTTTCATGCGATATGTATCTACTTCTAGTGCAGTTAGTTTCTGAATAATTTTCTAATTTGTCTGGTTATTGTGTAGGACTTTATGAATTATTTTGTGAAATCGCATTTGTTTATCAATGATATCTAATCACAATAGCTTTATTCTTCACTACGAATTGGTTACAGTAATGAATTGTCAACATGACTTCTGAAATATTTCAACATATTTCTATATAACCTGCATTCATATTGAGATCATTCAAAAACTATACATACTCAGGGTTTTCTGAATATCAGTATAGGGTTATGGAGATTGTTGAGCTTTGACGGACACCATGAATCGATCAATTCTTTTCAGTAGTCATTATCAGTCACACAACTTCTCAAGTCAAAACTACCACAATTTCTGGTGCTACATATACTTCCACATCCACTAGATCCTGAGTACATGAATTCTAATGTGTTCATCATTCACTTTTCATAGAAGGTAGACAAGGAGAAGAATATATGATCATTTTAGTTTTTCGGTTTGACATTTCCATTATTCAATGTCACGATAAGTTTTAAGTCTTTCATAAATCCGTGTGAGCACATGCAATCTAACCGAATTATTTTATTCAGATAACTGTGAAACAGGTAGATTTACTACTATATTTATAAAGGTGGTAAATATGTGGCTCGAACATTCAAAAGTAATGTCCTTATACTATCTGTATGACATGAGTTTCCATCACTTGCAGTGAACGAGTTCATAACGATTGATTGTGTTTTAAGTGAAGTTTGTTAGGATAGCATTTATTTTAGCAATTTCGTACGACAAATAAAAACCGTTGTTTGCCGACCGAGGTTTAAAACAACACTATTGTACTACAACAAATTAATACGTTAGCAATATGTTCTGTAGTAATTGGTAGCCAACTTGCTTATCAGTAACAGACTTGAATGATGGCACAAACTAATAGTTATTAAACTACTACATATATCAGAAACAGTGAGTTGACTTCCGGTCATCAAACAGATATCTGGAAAATGTAAATTGGTAAGTCAGTCAATCTCCACAAAAAATCAACTAAATTGTTTCACATCTAAAATAAATTCGTAGTTACTTGATCTCATGTCATATCTTAATGAATCATGAATCAGAGTGTACACTGAGTATTGCCACAAAAAGAAGGTAGGCATTAAAATGAATCATTTGAAATTCCATAACATTTAGACTATAAACCGCCTACATGGAATTCATTTAAAAAGTTGTGAGTCACGTTCCTTCACATGTTTAGGAAACCCTATGTTGTATTTGGTGTTAGATATTTGCTCACAATAATCTACAGTTTACAATAACAAATTAAACAGAAACAAATTGGTGGTAGAAGAAAACGACACCTAATTGTTTTCATTGTAAAGAAACACATGAGAAGCAATTCACACAACAACAAGAAGTCAACAACCATTTGTTAGTGAACACCACATGTTGACAAAGATTGAGTGTGGTTTCGATTTAGTGAAAAGTTTGAGTTGACAATTCAAGTTTTCAAATGGTATCTAATTCGTTAAGGCACTCGTCAATTTTATTAACAACAAACTTTCAACAATTACAAAGAATACGCCAGAAAAACATGAAGTCAATTATGTCGCGGCTTTTTTGAGCTGCAAACAGCCTTGAAAAACCATTGATTATCTATAATCAATCAACATACTATGTTTTACACAAGTGAAGGTTAGAAACGGGAGGATCAATAACAATTCTTTCAAGGTTGAGTATTTATGTTTCAACTGCAATGACAATTTAAGCATAAACATCATCCATCATCAAATGGATCAATTCTATTATTTGGTCTTAAGATTTATGATTGTGTTTACTATTCTGATTACACATAAAGGAGCTATGAACTGGAAAATTATCTTATCACATTATTAAAACCCAGTTTATCAAATGTAATTTGACTGAAACTTAGTTTATACCACAGAACAGTTAGAAATTGTAAAATCTTGAAAATCACAAGAAATGAAGGTAATAGTGTAGTGAAGGAGAACACAGATGAGGACAACCGAATTATATTTAGCTCAATAATTATAGAGTTAGAGTTGGTAAAATAGAAAAACCATACTATAATACTTAATTCGCAAAATGTTCAATAATTGTCTCGATCTTCATTGTTCCTGCATTTCTATACCAATTGTTTTCTATTCCCGTTCTTCCTTTCTTGATCTTCACAATCTACTGCTGCCAGACATTACATTCCTGACTCGCGTTATATACTACTTATGTCAATATAAGTAGCACGCACCACAATATTATTCCACCTTCCAATTAATAATTTCTTAATTACTCTATTTTTGATTTATTCATTGATAAATCATTTGATGAATAACACTCCATTGATTTGATTTGGTGTGAATTACTGTTATTATCAACATTATAAGCTTTGAATTTTATTATTCTGACGATATATAACTATTTTTGATTATATTATCAAACTACAGCCAGATGAATAGTAACTCAAAATGTATTTAATCTATATTTATTTGAATTACACACTTTCATTTTTTTGTCTTTTGTGGATGACTGATCTGGTTTATTATTATATATATAAGTAACTTGAATAGTTGACCTGTTAGAATGATCAGTCAACTAATCACTCATTCTGAAAGTAGTTCACATAACAGACCCACAACAATTTAGAGCACCACTCAAATGGACAAACAACTCACTAACGACTTTCATACCATTCTTGAACAATTAGAGTAAAGTAGTATATTGATTTTTATACATCTGACTCGGTCAACATGGTTGTCAGTAGGTTTTATTTTTTTATTGAGATAATGATGATGGAAGTAGATATAAGTGAATATAATTCCGTTAGAATCGCTCTGTTCATCTATACTCATTCAACATATGCCTAGTGCTTCCACGTTTCCCATAGTAGTCTAGCTTCAATCGACTCACGATCTCAACTATTAAAATTACTGTGATATCCACAACACCCTTTGTGATATTAATCAACATATGCTCACTAGTGACTGATTTCAAGAGGTGTTTCCTTGAGTTCTAGTGAGAAGCAGTGATCAGTAGTGTTCAACCAGGTCTGTTATGAAATAATAACTCACTGAAGACAATGATGGATGTGTCACTCAATTTCGTGGGTTAGTTGAAGTTAAACATTAACACTGTTGGATGCCGGTCGGCTCAGTGATCTATAAGTTATGCGTTCGCGCGCGAGACCGATAGACGTTGTGTTTGAATGTTGTGAGGCGTGATCGTGGATGCTCAGTGTTGAGGAGTCCCACGATAGGAAGAAACGGCCATTCATTTCTCCAAGGTTTTCTATGGTGGTTTAGCTTCAATTGACTCATGATCTCAACTATTAAGATGTGCATAGTTGTTGGACCAATCATTTGATTATGTTTTTTTAAGATTATTATAAATAAGTTGTTTTTATAAACTACTCACATTAAATTTGAGAAGGAATATGTACAAACACAAAATAGAGTGATAAAACAAATGTTTCTTATCAGTGACGATTTAACACCTAAAGATGTCTTACGCATGACAAGACTCAAACCTTTTACATCTCTTCACACATAATAATAAGTTATATAATATGGAAGCACTGGACTGCCGTTTTGTCCTAGTATGGAACTCCTCAGCAGTGCGAGTCCACAATCCCGCACACAGCGAGATTCGAACGCAGGACCTATAGGTCTCGCGGCAGGCGCTTAACGGTGGCGCAACTTCGTGGATTGGTTGATATTAGACAGTAACATCGTTGGATGCCGGCCCAGTGGTCTAGTTGGTTAAGCACCTGGCGCGAGACTGATAGGTCCCGGGTTCGAGTCTTGTTTTGTGAGGGATCGTGGTATCACACTGCTGAGGAGTCCCATACTAGTACGAAACGGCCGTCCAGTGCTTCCAGGTTTTCCATGGTGGTCTAGCTTCAATTGACTCATGATTTCAATCACTGAAATTTCTAAAAATCTCCACAAAACCCATTCTTATATTATATGCTTGATTCAATGAAATTCTAAAAAAAATTAACAATAGTTTGACGGCTAATTATTTGTTGATTGTATTTTTCGAATAAAAAAGTAAAAAAGGAACACTTCTATCTCATTTGAATTTTTCCTTATGTGGTATTTCGAGAGATAAACCATGAGGTTTAATTCATCAATCTATACTTACATCTGATATCTTTTATGTTTTAATATGGTATATTGGGAACATTTCAAACAGTAAATTGTAAAATACTATTGTTTCAAATAACCATCGCAAAATATCTGTCACCATAAATTAATGAAAATTATTCTAGTCTACATTTATGACCAATACAATCAAAATTAAATTAACCCAATTTCCTTTTCTTAACCGAATTAAAGATAACAGGAACTAAATTAGCTTTTATCAAACCAATATTCATCGATTTAAAATGAAAGTTAAAGATTAAGTATAGAATGAGTCTGTATGAAATTGGAAATCGAAAATAATAGTTTTCAATTGCGATCATTTAAAATGATAGATGAAATGATTACAAAACTAAGAGACTTATTCAAGAGTAGAAATAGTGAAATTGAGTGATCATATGGAGTTTGTTATGCTGAAATAAGTTCTAGAATTAGTTTTGCCTGAGATCCATAATGAATATCATCCACAGATCATAAAATATTGGTATAACTTAACCTAAGTAATTTATAATCATACATGACTCATTGATTATCTTCAAATAAAATCTACTGATGCAGTCCCACAATCTGTAAAGTTATGCAACTGATATCTCTTCATATTGAGACTTATTCTCAAATTGATAAATCTGTTCACAAATCAGTTTAATTATTTATTTTTCATGATTACTCAAAAAATTCAGTAACACAACAGTCAGTCAATCAGTCATTAACAATGTAGAACTTCGTACGTACGTACATCAGTTCGAGTTGTCATACCACTTAGTAATCACATAGTAACACAACATGAACCAACGAAATCATATCAGTTGTTTTACGGCAATAACTTACCTTACTCAATGTAATTTATGATAATCTTATCTTGGTTTTTTTCAGAATAATTTACATGATTGATTTCATTATTGATTGTTTTTTCTATTAAATTCAGACTAGAGTTTTCAACTGGGCGTTGAATTATTTAAAACAGGAATGTACTATAATTTTATTAAATAAACATTTTCTCTTTTCACTTATTAATCTACATATTCTCATTATTGATGCAATATGATTCCTTGTTTTCATTTCATACAGACTTTAATCTATGTAAATAGATATAAAATGCATTGCATTAACTGCAGTAAAATTTGAAATTATATTTTACCGATTATTTTGAGTGAATTTAGACTCTTAATAAACCGTTTGTAGGGTTGTGAATGCTCACTGTTCAGGAGTTCCATACTAGGATGAAACAGTCTTGCAATTCTTTCATGTTTTAAATGTTTGTCCAACTTAAATCGATAAATTATAATCTGAACACCCTCTAAATTATTGTTTGGTAAAATCAAACAAATAATAAAGTTTGAGTACTTTTACTGTAATTTAAGACAATTAAAAGGACATCTAATACGTTAATAAATCTAACGATTATTACAGGATGATACTTCAACAATAACAATCCCATACAAGAAGATAGAAGGCATGTCATTGAGAAAGAGCAATTATTTCAGCAAATGATAATAAGGTAAGTAAACATTACAGAACATGTGATTTTACAAGATAAAGCAACCAATAGAACTAAATATCACTTACCTGTCATCTTCGTGTCTCGATAATATTAAGGCGTGAAAGGTAACAGTAATAATTTTTATTTTTGTATCTGTAAAAATCTATTTCAAGATAGAATGAAATATCGGTAATACAAGCTGATATATTACATCCCAATTAGATAGAATTATATTCCTGCTTTACAAATGACACGTTTGTAATTAGACAAGGAAACGTTATAAATACGTTTATGAAGGTTTATGGGTTTCATAATTTTAGCACTAACTGAATTAAAGAATTGTCAAATATAGTTTTTTTTTAATCTGAAATACTGAAAAATTGATTCACACTCCCATTTAAGTTTAGTATCAGCTTTACTTAATAACTTTTTTTTAAATCTTCGTGTTTCTCAGATGAATTGCCATTCAATGAATTCAGGATTTTTGATTAAATAGTCGTTACTAGATTTCTAAAACAGGATTACTGCAGTAGTCTTCCAGAGATTATAAACTGATTCCTACATAGAATAAAAGTTTATTCTGTCATGGTGATTTACAATTTTATCTTTTACTTTCTTTAATCAACATGTTTACGATGTTTTCATTTTCAAGGTCATGAACACTGTACAGAGGGATAGTAATGTATGTAATTATTTTTCAACTTGACGTTTTGCCATGAAACAATTAGGAAAACTTGAAAAAAATCTAGGAAAAATAAAAATGGTCTTGTTACTAGTATACAAAATGAGTGATTTGTATAAACAACCTTCACAAATGGATTCTTGTCTTCTTAGACACATTTACGTCAAACACACTTGTGTATATACACAAATACATGGAAATATCCAACCATATAATATGATAAATATTTCCCTCAAACTGAAGAAAGGAACATTTTTGAAACTGAACAAGAAGTTAACGAGTGTATTTGATGTCGTTTTGTTTTATTTTCTGGCATAAAGATAAAAACAAATTATCATTACAGGTAAAAATAAGATTTGATTAGTCGGATGAGCTTTTGAGCTCAGATTACAAAAGTTCTTACCACAACAGGTATAATTGAAACGGACATATTTCTTTAGAAAACTATCCGAACTACAGCTATCTGAGCATCCTTTCATTGTTAAATGTGGGCTACCAATTGTAAGCGACTATTAAGTAATATAGGAAGATAGTAAAACAAAAGTGTACCACAAAATATGAGTGGAAAAGTTATGTTCAAAAATGTAAAATTCAGATAGGTATAATAACGTTAATGCGTAGTCATTCATCGACTTTAGCAGAGAATTCACTTCCTTTTTCCTTAAATTTAACGCTGTCTATACTCCTTAACCACTTTATTTCTTTCAAATATTCTAAACTTCATTTATTCTGGTTAGGTTAATCTTATCACTTAGTAGTCCTCGTATATGTCAATGAGATGTAGCAGAATTATACCAGAGAACATTACTACTTAGTGATAAGTTAGCGTAGATGAGTATACTCCATGTAACCGAATAAAATGGCTTGTTCATTAAACCATCAATTTTTAACTAAGGCGTACAACAGCGACACAACATATAATGGAGATAAGATTTGTTCGGTAATAAACAGATAAAATATGTCCATATTCATATAAGTTCTTCGAGAATAGTTATATTGTTCAAAATTGCTCATTTGTATAAGCTGACTAACCCTGGTATGAACTGATGTTATGTAAAATTCCTCCTGTTTTTAATATAACCGAATGCTAATTGAGATTTTTGCACATAATCTCTAAACGGTATCAGTAACACATTTGTAATTTTATCAATGTTCCAGCATACAAAACAGTATAGCACTGCGTTATGATTAATCTTATTAAGGTTTAAGATTATTGTAAAAGCATTCAGGAGTTTACAATCTTTTCTGACTATAACTTAAATCTGAACATTGTTTTGGTAGTATAAGCTAAAAGCTCACGATAATACTAGCAGCCATCGCTAATGTTTTGTTGTTACCTTTCACTTCCTTTCGAGAGTTGGTTTTATAAACTTACAAAATAATGATAAGTTATTTTTAACAGGCAGAACAGTTGAAATATTACGTATATTTTGTAATATCAAATTGTGCATAGTAAAATGAACCGGTTAACTATTCGGATAGCAAACGTAAAGTTCAGTTATAGTAGTTTAATGCTCAGCATAAAAAACGTAGTTAGCAATACTACGTCTACGCTTTAGGAAACGACTTATTCACAAATATGATAGATAGGTTTTATCAGAGGTACACTATTACTGAACAATGATATACAACTGTACACCATTATAAATAATTTACTAAAAAATAAATTGCTGTGTCAGGAACTGAATTATGTATTTTGTATTTCCTAATGTTCATTTTATAAACAAATATAAAGTAAATAAACTCTAACAAATGAAGAAAACTTTTTTGAAAATTTTAATGATATATCATACATTCTTTGTACTTACAGCACACCACTTACAAGAACTTATAACTGTCACTAAAGGGGATGAATAATCCATTGGAACCGGACACAAATTACACCTATAACATTTGACTGAAAAGGCTAAAACAGGAATTTATGAAATATAATAATGATGATGGTAATCAGCTATTTTTGTTAACAGTTTAATATATATATATATATATATATATATATATATATATATATATATATATATATATATATATATATATATATATATGTGTGCTTGAGGATCCCTAACTGAATAAAAACTCTGTTATCTGATAAAAAGTAGTTTTTAAAGAGATTGGATTGTATACTGCTTCTTGATGAAATTAAAAGTTCTATGGTTAATTAACCCTTCTGTAAGTCAACCAGTGGTCGGCAAAATGTTTGGGACCGATCCGTAAGAGATAAGCATATTTCCAACTAAATGATAACTTACAATTCACATGAAGGTTAGGAAAAGTTAGAATATTTCTCATACATTCGTGGTGTCATCTGATGTTTTTTTTTACTTTAGAATAAACTGTTGAAACTGTACATCAGGATTTTTACCTTTTCACTTTACTAATCAGAGAATTCGATCAGCTTCTGATGTCTACTGAAAATATACAAAATTAGTTCAATAATAAAATGTGCTAACAAACTAATGGAGATGCTAAGGTGAACCTTTTATCCCAAATTTTACAACATAAGGGTGTAGTTAAAGCACACAGTCAATGAAGTAACATTTTGCTGGGGATTTCCTAGTGAAGTACTTACTGTTTGTAATATTCTGACACATTATTTATACGTTTTTAGTTCGTTCAGTGATGAACATAATATCAATGAATTTAATATGAGATACAAAAACAACGAAAAGCTCAATTTTCAAGATATCAAAGTCCAATAGGTTCTATTTGAGAAGCTATAAATATATTTCTACCCTAAAGTCATGTGGAATGCAGTTGATCTAAGCTACAATAGCTTCTCACCAATAAGTGAAAGAGAATGGATTGTATGAACCCTTTCTGATCGTCATCTCAGATTTTACTCCAAGGATAGGTTATAAGAAGAACTTCTAGTCACTGAAAGATGTATATAGGTACATAGATAATCTTATAAATTCCCCGATAAGTGCACCAAAAAACTGAACGAAGAACATAAGCATAACACAGTTGAGAAGGAAGCTTATTCAGTTCACCTGGGATTCTAATGAAGCACAGAATAAATGTTGAATATGATTCATTTAACGTTCTAGCATGCACTATTCGAAAAATGAAGACGACATTCAAACTTATTTTGATGCAATTCATATTTATACTCACAACCAAAACAGTGTTTACGCAAGTTGTATCTAGAACACTCAATACTTTGACTGAATCTAACCTTGATATGTTTTACCTGTAGCCAACTATCAATTGATGAGCTATGTAATTCGTTTTTTAATAATGACCGTCCTATATAATCAACTTCATTACTCTATCACTGTTATTCATATGCGTGCTTCACGACTCATTCTCAACTCCTGTACATGTTGAATATTTCTATCCACATGTTAATTAAATCAATATTGTGTCCTCATTGTTTGGTCACAAAATTTTCATCACGATCTGATAAACTGTCATACATCAGCAACATGAAATTCTCAGTGGAGAGAGAAATCACTGTCATATTCCACATTTACATAATCTGTTAACATTGTTTTGATATTCCCCATTACATACTGTAAACGTCTTTACAAATTCCAGTGAATTTAGGAATGCATGCTACCAAATCAAACAACATTAGTTATTATTGTAGTAAACAATTCAATTCACATGATACCTTCAATAACAATACATATATTTGTATAATACAAATAATAATAGAAACGTTACTCAATGGAATAATCACTTATCAACATTTTCAAACTCACTGTAATCTGTATTCACTACAAACACCAATATCATCAATATAATCTGTATGTTACTTTCCATGATACTAAACGATTAGAAACACACTTATTATATTTGAACTATTCAACACTTAAATATAGATTTCATATCATAATTTGTAAGGAAAAATGATTTGCTGAATTTGCGAATTAAAATAATTAATTTTTCATTTGAAGTTTATCAGTTAATGCTTTTTTAAGTAATTTGAGTAAATGGTTACATTAATATGATTCAGACAAGGACTGTTTGTATAGAACACTAGTTCTAAACCATTAATAAATATGAAATTTGAGAACTTTTGTATTAATATTAACTATAATGTCAATAATATCATGTACTAAAAATATCATCAAACCACAATTTTTAAGTGAATGGGTTATAGATCCAATGATTGATTGAATCAAGAATGTGGTTCAGAGAAAGAATCGCTTCGATTTGTTTCTTCATTTCCTAAACTATATAATCACAATGCAATATATCTTAATTTAATACATTTCATTGTAAAACTTTACGTTATCATATTACATAACCTAATTACAAAATTCTTCTTCATCTAATAACTATGATATTTTTTTAATTGAAACCATGAGTCAATTGAAGCTAGATTACCATGGAAAACCTCCAAGCACTGAACGGATGTTTCGTCCTAGTATGAGACTCCTCGGCAGTGCGCATCCACGATTCCGCACCTCGCAAGACTCGAACCCACAACCTGTCGGTCTCGCGCCAGGCGCCTAACAAACTAGACCGCTGAGCCGGCATTCAAGGGTGTTAATGTCTAACCTCAACCAATCCACAAAATTGCGCGACCATCTTCCATGGTACTGAGGTAGATACCTGTTTCTACCCGACACGGATTAGCTCCACTGGTCACGGCTTCTCACCAGAACTCCGAGAATTTTCTCACAAAGCTAGTCACTAGTGAGCACGTGGTAATTATCAGTTTAAGTGTTTTGAAGATTGTTAAGTTTTTGATTGAAATCATGAGTCGATTAAAGCTAAACCACTATGGGGTGCAGGATCGTGAATGCGCACTGCTGAGGAGTCCCGTACTTGGACGAAACAGCCGTCCAGTGCTCCCAGGTTTTTCATGGTGATCTAGCTTCAATTGAATTATGATTTCAATCAAAAACTTAACAATCTCCACAACACCTAAACTGACAGCTATGATATTCTTATTCATTTGAAGCCAGCCTCAAAATTCATGAAACAACTTTAGTATAATTATTTCGTTTTATTTCTACATTTGATTAATCATTGTTATCATTAGTGATTATTATATAAATAGTATTTTTTAAGTATTTTCATTAGTAGTTTATAAATATTGTATTCCAGACAAGCATTCTAAGATTGATAAGTAAACTATGATCTGAGAACACATTTTTCGTCATATAGCTCAGTTCATACATTTGCTTTAGAATTAATTTTACTTTTATTACATACTTATTTACAGATTCAGTAGTTTAAATCAACCTTTTATCAACAGTCAATAAAACACTGAGTTCGTGTTAACGTCAAAACTAAATAAATATTTTGATGTTGTGAAAATTAAATGGAATGATGACAGAACTGCAAGACAGATTCAGCTGTCAGGGTAATAAAACTAGATAAATATAAGATTTCTATGTCAGTCAGTCAGCTACAACGTAGAACCAGGCATATATATGCATCGGTTTAAGTTGCCACACCTCATTAACACAACAAGATGGACACCGGATTCATAAAAGTAGTTAATTCAGAGGTGGTAATATATAAAAGAAAAATTGCATATAAGGATATATTACAAGAAGAAAGAATTAGTTCGTAGAAAGGAAAATATGAAGCGATTTTAATCTCATAGTTTAAGGGAAGATAGAGAGTGTATACATCGACGCCAGTGTAATCGATTCTGAGCCATGACACCAAGAGTCTCCAGCCATTGGTTACGATAGACACGTGAACCCCAACCAACTAGTCTGCATCTACCAACATGGCTACATGACTACAAGTTAGTGACTTCAAGCACTGATGCCACGTTTTGGTTTGGCCGCCCTCAACTTTCTTCCAACCATCCAAAACACCGGTTAGTATTGCACGTCGTGGTAATCGGTGTTCAGGTCTACGTAACACACAACCCAAACATCTCAGTCGATGAAGATTCACAACCTAATCAACTGGTGCACCATCATTCCCTAATACCCTGCGTCTAATCTCACTATTAATTACCCGGTGATCCCAGCAGACGCCAGCAATATTTCTAAGGCATCCGTGGTCAAATACTAGTAGCCTATGAGTGTCTTCTACTCTTAATGGCCATGTTTCTCTGCCGTAAAGTAGAACAGAATAAACTGCCGCTCAGTATACTCGTCCTTTTATTGATAGACGGATATCTGGCCTTCGCCATAGGTGGTGACGTAAGTTGGCAAAAGCCAGACAAGTCTTTCGAATCCGTGCTGAGAGTTCGTCAGACAGCAACTCATTACGACTGACCAGACTTCCAAGATAAGTGAAGTTGTCAACGTGTTCGACTACTTTACTCTCTATCCTTAGTTCAGGTGTTGACTCAGGCCAGTCCTGAAGCAACAACTTGCATTTAGAGGGAGAGAAGAGATTTCTATGTTGATATGGGCTATAGATAAAAGAGATAAGATTTGTTGATGTTGCTGTTGTTGTTGTTGTTGTTGTATCGATATCCTTTGACCTAAGGAGTCGAAAACATTATCATTATCAGAACAATCTTCAAACTGATCAGTTTGTTCATATATTATCATAATAGATTATCTATTTAAGTTAAATATTCTTACAAGAAACGGAATAATAGCCTTTGTGAATTAATTAATGTACATTAAATATTTAACAGTAACAAACTGAATTACCTAAATGATTTTCCGATATTCTTAATTGCTTATAGAATAAACAAATGCTAGCACTAAATCTATTCCTTCTGTTGAGAATGATTAGATCATAGTTACACTAGTTTTTAATGTAGATATTATAGAAAAACTAATAATCTTCCATCTCTATCACATTCAGAACTAATCATTTAAATACAAAACTCTATCCTACAATATGTTTAATGATTTGTGAATTTTCAAACTACAATTGAAGTTTACATTTGTCACTTTCAATATTTTAAAAAAAAGGTTGCTATGGCTACAAATATTTTCAACGTTGACTACAATTATAATGATTGTCACTATTAAATTGTAGCATAAGAATTTATATTTAAAATATAAATTAAAAACAGTCAAGTTGAATTTCTGTTTAAGTTTACTATTAAATTTGTAACATTTTCATGTCTTGACAAAACTATAGTATCATTTTGTTAGGTAATATTTATCATTTATCATTGAAATTATGAAGATGATCATTTCAATGTGAAGTAAATGAAACTATTCCAATTCTAGTTTAAATCATTAGATTCATTTCTGAATCAATTGTGTTTGCCAATCTAAGTTTCCGTTCACATCAATAGCAATTGTTAGTATTTTTATTCTGAGAATTAATACAGATTACGCGTAAATTTAAGGGTGTAATCAACCTGACACGAAGTGTAAACAGAATGTTATGACTTTAAAAGTTCAATTGTCCGTCGTTTGTTTGATAGTGGACTTAATATTTCAAAGTCGTCCAAAGACATCTTTAGATGTTAATTAGTCACTGATAAGAAACAGTTGTTTTATCACTCTATTTTGTGTTCGTACATATTCCTACTCAAATTTAATGTGAGTAGTTTATAAAAACAACTTATTTATAATAATCTTAAAAAAACATAATCAAGTGATTGGTCCAACAACTATGCACATCTTAATAGTTGAGATCGTGAGTCGATTGAAGCTAAACCACCATGGAAAACCTTGGAGAAATGAACAGCCGTTTCTTCCTATCGTGGGACTCCTCAACACTGAGCATCCACGATCACGCCTCACAACATTCAAACACAACATCTATCGGTCTCGCGTGCGAACGCATAACTTATAGACCACTGCTTACTTACTTACTTAATTAATTAATTAATTAATTAATTACGCCTGTTACTCCTCGTGAAGGAGCATAGGCCGCTCACCAGCATTCTCCATCCAACCCTGTCCTGGGCAATCCTTTCTAGCTCTTTCCAGTTGTTATTCATCGTTTTCATATCTGCTTCTATTATCCCACGCAATGCGTTCTTTTGCCTTCCTCTTCTTTGCTTCCCTTCAAGATTCCATGTTAGCGCTTGTCTCGTGATGCAGTTTGACGATTTGCGTAATGTATGTCCTATCCATTTCCATCGTCTTTTCCTAATTTCTTCTTCAGCTGGAAGCTGATTTGTTCTCTCCCACAGAAGGCTGTTGCTGATGGTATCCGGCCAATGGATGTTGAGTATCTTGCAAAGACAGCTATTTATAAATACTTGTACCTTCTTGATGGTGGTTGTTGTAGTTCTCCAAGTTTCAGCTCCGTACAGTAGAACTGCCTTGATGTTCGTATTGAAGATTCTCACTTTGATATTGGTTGAAAGTTGTTTTGAGTTCCATATGTTCTTTAATTGTAGGAATGCTGTCCTTTCTTTGCCAATCCTTGCCTTTACGTCTGCATCTGAACCTCCTTGTTCATCGATGATGCTTCCTAGGTATGTGAAGGATTCTACATCTTCCAGAGTTTTGCCATCAAGAGTGATTTGATTGTTGTTCTCCGCTTTGAATTTGAGGACTTTGGTTCTCCCTTTGTGTATGCTGAGGCCTACTGATGCAGAGACTGCTGCTACACTGGCTGTCTTCATCTGCATCTGTTCGTGTGTACATGATAGGAGTGCTAGGTCATCTGCGAAGTCCAAATCGTCTAATTGATTTTGAGCTGTCCATTGAATTCCGTGTTTTCCTTCAGATGTCGAGGTCTTCATAATCCAGTCGACCACCAGAAGAAAGAGGAAGGGAGAGAGTAAACAGCCTTGTCTGACTCCGGTCCTTATTTGGAATGCATCAGTCAGCTGTCCTCCATGCACGACCTTGCACTGTAGTCCGTCGTATGAGTTCCGGATAATGTTGACAATCTTCTCAGGAACTCCGTAGTGTCGAAGAAGTTTCCATAACGTCCTCCTATCCACACTGTCAAATGCCTTTTCATAATCAATGAAGTTGATGTATAGTGACGAGTTCCACTCAACTGATTGTTCGACGATGATCCGTAGTGTTGCAATTTGGTCTGTGCATGATCGATCTTTACGGTATCCAGCTTGTTGATCTCGAAGTTGGGCGTCTACTGCATCTTTCATCCGGTTCAGCAACACTCTGTTGAAGACCTTCCCTGGTATTGACAGTAATGTAATGCCTCTGTAGTTTTCACATTTGCTCAGATCTCCTTTCTTTGGAATCTTGACGAGGTGCCCTTCTTTCCAGTCCATCGGCACTTGTTACTCCTCCCAAATCTTTTTGAATAGAAGGTAAAGCATGTTTGTAGTTGCTTCGATGTTTGACTTCAGTGCTTCAGCTGGTATGTTGTCCGGACCCGCTGCTTTCCCGTTCTTGATTTGTCTGACGGCCACCCTGATTTCTTCCTTCGTTGGTGGGTTGACGTCTATGGGAAGATCTGTGTGTGCCGCTTCGATGTCCGGTGGATTCATTGGAGCCGGCCTATTCAGGAGTTCCTCGAAGTATTCTACCCATCTGTTCCGCTGTTGTTGAATTTCGGTGATTGGCTTGCCTTCTTTGTCTTTGACCGATCTCTCTGGTTTACTGTATTTCCCTGCTAGTTTCTTCGTTGTATCGTGAAGCTGTTTCATATTTCCTTCCCTAGCAGCTTTTTCTGCCGTCTTCGCTAGTTCTTCCACGTATTTCTTCTTGTCGGCTCGAATGCTCCTCTTCACTTGTTTGTTTGCTTCTATGTATTCAGCTTGTGCTTGGACTTTCTCTGCTCGTGTTCGGCTGTTGTTGATTGCTGTCTTCTTGTTCTTCCTTTCTTTGATCTTGTCCAGTGTTTCTGTACAGATCCATTCCTTATGATGGTATTTCTTTAGACCCAGAACCTCTTGACACGTTGAAGTTAATGCTTCCTTGATGCATTTCCAGTTGTCCTCCATACCAGTTTCTTCTTCTCTCAGTAGATCTTGTAAGGCTTGGAACCTGTTGTTGAGAGCTATCTTGAATTCATTGAGTTTGTCAGTATCTCGATTATAGACCACTGAGCCGACCGGTATCCAACAGTGTTAATGTTTAACTTCAACTAATCCTCGAAATTGAGTGGCACATCCACCATTGTCTTCAGTGAGTTATTATTTCATAACAGACCTGGTTGAATTCTACTGGTCACTGCTTCTCACTAGAACTCCAGGAAACACCTCTTGAAATCAGTCACTAGTGAGCATATGTTGATTAATATCACAAAGGGTGCTGTGGATATTACAGTAATGTTAATAGTTGAGATCGTGAGTCGATTGAAGCTAGACTACTATGGGAAACGTGGAAGCACTAGGCATATGTTGAATGGGAATAGATGAACAGAGGGATTCTAACGGAATTATATCCACCTATATCTACTTCCATCATCATTATCGCAATGATAAAATAAAACCTACTGACAACCATGTTGACCGAGTCAGATATATAAAAATCAATATACTACGTTACTCTAATTGTTCAAGAATGGTATAAAAGTAGTTAGTGAGTTCTTTGTCCATTTGAGTGGTGCTCTAAATTGTTGTGGGTCTGTTATGTGAACTACTTTCAGAATGAGTGATTAGTTGACTGATCATTCTAACAGGTCAACTATTAAAGTTACATATATATAATAAAGCAGATCAGTCATCCACAAAAGACAAAGAAATGAAAGTGTGTAATTCAAATAAATATAGATTGAATACATTTTGAGTTACTATTCATTTGGCTGTAGTTTGGTGATATAATCACAAATAGTTATATATCGTCAGAATAATAAAATTCAAAGCTTATAATGTTGATAATAACAGTAATTCACACCAAATCAAATCAATGGAGTGTTATTCATCAAATGATTTATCAATGAATAAATCAAAAATAGAGTAATTAAGAAATTATTAATTGGAAGGTGGAATAATATTGTGGTGCGTGCTACTTATATTGACATAAGTAGTATATAACGCGAGTCAGGAATGTAATGTCTGGCAGCAGTAGATTGTGAAGATCAAGAAAGGAAGAACGGGAATAGAAAACAATTAGTATAGAAATGCAGGAACAATGAAGTTCGAGACAATTATTGAACATTTTGCGAATTAGGTATTATAGTATAGTTTATCTATTTTACCAACTCTAACTCTATAATGTTGAGCTGGATATAATTCGGTTGTCCTCATCTGTGTTCTCCTTCACTACACTATTACCTTCATTTCTTGTGATTTTCAAGATTTTACAATTTCTAACTGTTCTGTGGTATAAACTGAGTTTCAGTCAAAATACATTTGATAAACTGGGTTTTAATAATGTGATAAGATAATTTTCCAGTTCATAGCGCCTTTATGTGTAATCAGAAGAGTAAACATAATCATAAATCTTAAAACCAAATAGTAGAAATGATCAATTTGTTGATGGATGATGTTTATGCTTAAATTGTCATTGCAGTTAAAACATAAATACTCAACCTTGGAAGAATTGTTATTGATCCTCTCGTTTCTAACCTTCACTTGTGTAAAACATAGTATGTTGATTGATTATAGATAATCAATGGTTTTCCAAGGCTGTTTGCAGCTCAAAAAAGCCGCGACATAATTGATTTCATGTTTTTCTGGCGTACCCTATGTATTTGTTGAAAGTTTGTTGTTAATAAAATTGACGAGTGCCTTAACGAATTAGATACCATTTGAAAACTTGAATTGTCAACTCAAACTTTTCACTAAATCGAAACCACACTCAATCTATGTCAACATGTGATGTTCACTAACAAATAGTTGTTGACTTCTTGTTGTTGTGTGAATTGCTTCTCATGTGTTTCTTTACAATGAAAACAATTAGGTGTCGTTTTCTTCTACCACCAATTTGTTTCTGTTTAATTTGTTATTGTAAACTGTAGATTATTGTGAGCAAATATCTAACACCAAATACAACATAGGGTTTCCTAAACATGTGAAGGAACGTGACTCACAACTTTTTAAACGAATTCCATGTAGGCGGTTTATAGTCTAAATGTTATGGAATTTCAAATGATTCATTTTAATGCCTACCTTCTTTTTGTGGCAATACTCAGTGTACACTCTGATTCATGATTCATTAAGATATGACATGAGATCAAGTAACTACGAATTTAGTTTAGATGTGAAACAATTTAGTTGATGTTTTGTGGAGATTGACTGACTTACCAATTTACTTTTTCCAGATATCTGTTTGATGACCGCAAGTCAACTCACTGTTTCTGATATATGTAGTAGTTTAATAACTATTAGATTGTGCCATCATTCAAGTCTGTTACTGATAAGCAAGCTGGTTACCAATTACTACAGAACATATTGCTAACGTATTAATTTGTTGTAGTACAATAGCGTTGTTTTAAACCCTGGTCGGCAAACAACGGTTTTTATTTGTCGTACGAAATCGCTAAAATAAATGCTATCCTAACAAACTTCGCTTAAAACACAATCAATCGTTATGAACTCGTTCACTTCAAGTGATGGAAACTCATTTCATACAGGTATGTCAATCTTAACGCGTAAGACTATTCACAGCTATCATTCAAAGAATCTTCATGTAAACCGGGATCATATTCCTGATCTAGTAAATCACTTAATTTAAATTTGATTTTTGATTTTTCTGTCATTAAAAGTTAACTAATATAAAATTTATTTTTTGAAAGTGTAATACCACCGGTCATCGAAGAATTTGGAAAAGTTCTACTCTCCAAAATCTTCATCAATAGACAGTTGTAAATAGAATTAATCAAGATCGTATTACTTATCTGAAGTTTGATGGTTTAATTCTAAAGTTCTTACCATTATTTTCACATAAGTTATCAGTACAAACTTCAAAAAAAGAGAAGAATTATTAAAATATAAACACTAAGAGCTAATTATTTAACTTTTCAGTGAAGAATATGATTAATTATATTGCAATAACTATCTTGTCACTGTCTGGATAACGATCTTGATAATTTTTTCCCACAGCCTACTTACTTAACAATTTTTCATTAACTAATAGAATAACGTTAATCCCCATATGTCCACTGACTTCTAAATAACATTAGAGTAGTACTCTTAATAATCATTTGATCTTTTTCGCTCCACTTCTGTGTAAGATTCAAAAACGTTTTACAATCGAAACCTTGTTAATGATTGTTCCTCATGCTGAGGTATGTTTTGATATCTGACTGCTAGTTAACGTTCATATTGTCTAATGTACCATTTTTTCGTGGTTATGAAAGTGAACTTTGTAAATTATATTCTACCCACCTTCTTTAGGTACTGAGCTTTTGACTTACATATTACTAATCACAAGGATTTTATGTAGACAAAGTTCTATTCAATTTTATCCTGTTAGTCATCGATCTCTATACTGACATTAATTTTCCTCTTAATTAAATTTTTTTGCAACTGTGGCTTTCATGCAATACGCATTATCCTAACCGTAAGCATCTCTCAGAGCGTGTTGATTTCTTGAAAACACTTATTTTCAACCATTCTTAACACTTTTTATCATCATTAAACGAAATGGGACCAAACGAGAGGACCAAATTACTTCAGAAAGGTTTTGGCATAAGCGTTATATATGGGGTAATAAGGGGGATGGTATTCAATTAGAAACCACTTGACAAATGTTCACTAACAAGTTATCAGACCCTATGTCTATCCCACCTGTTTACTTCACATGCATCGTTATTCTGACAAAAATTAATTGGGATATTTTAGCACTACAGTAATGCATTTTATGGTTCTCATTTTATATATACATTGACTGTTCAAAAACATCATCAACTTCCACTTTTATTTTCTCCATATAAACCCAAATTAACACATAATATCAACTCCTAATAACTCAGTCTTACATATACACCCATACACAATAATTCATTCATTTATCTTCACACTGAGTACTTTTCACGTGGTTCGCAAATAACTGACTCATGTTATCCTACTTACTAAAGTCAACATTTTAATATGTGGATTTTGATTATTACCGTGAAGAAGTTCAGTCAAGTTTACTGAACGAAGCATTGGAATTATTTAAACTTCAATTGCTGAGATTATTTCAAATATAGTTTTCCTTTATAGTGTCTTTTATACTCGGTGCCCGATTCGTTCCAACATTCTTGAATGAGATCATAAACCGGATGATGTTAGACCACCATTGAAAACCTGGAAGCACTGGACAGACGTTTCGTCTTATTGTGGGAACCCTCAGATGCGCGCATCCACGATCCCGCAAGCGGGATTCGAACCCAAAACCTTCGTTCTAAAGTACTATGTACTGCATTCGAGCCTCAGTGTGATGAGTTCTGAATGTGACGAAATATGCTCTCCTTGATTCTACTGATAGCTACATTTTAAACGTCACTTCAATGGGTTTTATGCATATGAAGATATGGTCAGGAAACTTCTTAGCGTATTCCAGCTCATCTTTCTGGCGATGATCACAATGTCGATCATACAGTGAATATAAATTTTCAGTTTAATCATTTAATCACTGACAAAACAAGGGCTTTTGGCCCTTATATTTTACTGATTCTTTAGTCATTTCAGGTATTAGGGATCTCAACCATGTAAATTCTACCCGTTCGCATACCTAACCACTGAAATAAAGTGCTTTATACAAAATAAACTGATTATCTCAGTTGAATTCTGATACTGTAGTTGCTTTTCGTTTAAAGTAATTAAATCCCTAATTTCAAAGGATATCACTAGTTTATTAATGAGAATTCGAAAATCCTGATTTATATAGAAGACTTGATAGATTGGTCTCGTGAATTTCTCGGTCCGACAAATTATCGTCTGGAATTCCCGAAAACATAATGCTTTCACATAGATGAACTTTTGATTTTTGGGATTTTTGTATAACACAGAAATGCAACAAGACATTGTTATTCATTTTCTGTATTTCAATCTAATTAAGGTTGAGTTTTGAATAGGATTTAATTCTGCTAGTTAGAATATGCCATATTCTTTTAAGTGGCTTTTCTTATTTCGCTGAATTTATTGTGAGTGAGGAAGAGAAAATAAAATCACATATGCTTGTAATGGAAAAGTAATATATGATAGCTATCCTCACATTATTCTCCCGACATGACTTTGGAGCTAACGGCATTGTTTTGAACAACGATGACAGGTTTCTGTAACTAGACTACGTAGTTCAGATGACGTAACATAAAAAGCATCCAAATTAGTTGGAAATCTTTCTGAGCATTGTCGTCATAACTTTGCTTACTTTGATCATTCAAATAGTACTGTCACCTAACATACAATTTAGTCACTGAACAAACCAATATGATTACGTAAACAAACAAAAATTATCACGTGTCATAGTAAACAGTTCATAACATGTCATTTCAAATTTTGAATTGTTATCACACCAAACAAAATTGACAGGCATTATTTGTTAATGAATGCCAAACGGCAAGAAACATAAATTTGGGGGTTCTCATTGACTACCCTCAATGATTTAATGAACTCAACTTCTGATCTAACTCGATTGACTTAATGATTTGAATCAAAAGTATAATGAGTTATTCACTAAATTATCATTTAATTATAGTCATCTTAATTAATTGGTGAATCTAGAGACTAAAGCGCGTAGCATATGTTACTCTAACATCAACAATAGTTGTATTTGTAGAATAACTCAATTGGTCTAGTTTCCCCCTTTCAACTAAAAATTGCTTCAATCACATGTTAACAATTTTATCATCCATTTTTCTAGAATGAAAACTGTTCACTACAATTGTTTCCTTGTATACCATTGCATAAAATTGAATAAAGTATTCACCAAAGCCTTACGTCAATTTACACATGTTTAAGTGCTCAACCTTGTTTGAAACTAGATAGATTGAAAATAATTTCTAAAAGAGTCATTAATATAAAGTGGTAATTGTTTTGTTTTTCTTTCTAAAATTGTTATTCTCAAGCCTCATCTCATGTAGTTAACATTTGTTAGCTCATACATGATTGACATTGATTAATAAGATTCATTTTTCAACCAATTAATAAACTTCAAATAACAAATTATACTTTGATCTGCAAATTCAGCAAATCATTTTTCCTTACAAATTATGATATGAAATCTATATTTAAGTGTTGAATAGTTCAAATATAATAAATGTGTTTCTAATCGTTTAGTATCATGGAAAGTAACATACAGATTATATTGATGATATTGGTGTTTGTAGTGAATACAGATTACAGTGAGTTTGAAAATGTTGATAAGTGATTATTCCATTGAGTAACGTTTCTATTATTATTTGTATTATACAAATATATGTATTGTTATTGAAGGTATCATGTGAATTGAATTGTTTACTACAATAATAACTAAGGTTGTTTGATTTGGTAGCATGCATTCCTAATTTTACTGGAATTTGTAAAGACGTTTACAGTATGTAATGGGGAATATCAAAACAATGTTAACAGATTATGTAAATGTGGAATATGGCAGTGATTTCTCTTTCCACTGGGAATTCCATGTTTCTGATGTATGACAGTTTATCAGATCGTGATGAAAATTTTGTGACCAAACAATGAGGACACAATGTTGATTTAATGAATTAATTTCAATGAATAAGATTATAAACTAATTTCCAGTAGAAAACTTCACCTACTGATTGATAGCTTCAAGTGATTCGATTTCGCATTCATTTGGGAATCCTTTCATTATCACAAAACATTTTATCTTTGGTTTGATTTCGCTATCTTCATTTACTTAGTCTTTGTATTATTGCTCTAGATTAACCAAATGAGATACTGTTTCTTGCCATGTTGACGACGTCATGTTCACAGAAACTTAAATAGTTGAAGATATAATTTTGAAAATAGGCGTAGATATTCCTGTTATCAGTGAAAGGTAATCAAGCTAGTTACTTTGTTCAGAAACAATATAGTTGTAAAATGACTAAACTGTATGGTTCAGTAATACCGTATTATCATTTTCGAAAAAAAACGATCTAATATGTCAGAAAAACAGATAAGTATATGTAATAATCTAACTAATGATACCATGAATATCACACTCGTTAAAGTTATTTTCAATCAATATTTGGACTTATGAACTATTCATTTCTTTCTATTGGTTTAAGATATACAGTATCTTCTCCTTTTCTGTATGAAGTCTATGGGATGTTCAAACACAATTGTTAGAGTTTTCATAAGGTATGATCTAAAATCATTTATATGAATGGCAATTCAGTTTTTTACTTTCTTTTAGAAGTTAAACGTAACTACTTCTTTATGTTATTTACTTTCCCCCTTGTCTTTTTGCTAGTATATTTCTGTTTCTATCCAGCCCATCTTATTTCGACTTTGTGATTTGTTTTTAGTATGAAAATGTTAACAATTACCTAAGCTATTCAAACTTCAATCTCAGATAACTTCATTTGACTACCGCATTAAGATTTCGTCCTGAAATCGTCTATGAAAATTTATTTACTTCAACGATTGTATTTATCATGAACTGAAAGACCATAGAACCAATTTATTCAGTAATGATCAACCTATTAAAATAGGTTAGCAAAGCCAACAAGAAATAAACTTATGATTAAAACTTTCTACTTGTTCTTACTAAATAAATTTAGTATTAGTTGTTGTTGTTTCTATTAAAGTAAATAGACGAGTAAATGTTTACTTCTCGTTCATAGTGTTTAGTGTACTAAAATGAAATCATTATCGTTGTAATTTCTATTCTTTTAAAAATTTGACTATAAAAGAGAGAAGAGCAACTAATAAAGGGTGCCTAACTTTCTACTAATTATGAATAAAATAATCTTAAATTTTCTTTGAGTAGTAACTGTTTTTAAATACAAACATGATCATAGGAGATCCAATATGACTGGGAATTTTGTAATCATGAACTCACAGTCATATTGTAAAGGTTAAAAATGATAAAATTTTATTGCCTAACAGTGAGAGTTACTCACAATAAATAAATTCGAAAAAATTCACGTATTTATGTTGATTAAATTGGGTAATTTTGTTTGCAAAAGCGATATAACACACATGAACAAACTCCAAAAAAAACCGCTCATTAATGTTATTATGATTGTATTTCATACCCATTCATTTCAGCTTTTTCAGCCAAATGTTATGAGTGTGGATTGTGTTCATTTCCATTCAATCGTTCTTCTCCTGAAGTTAGAATCAGAGATAACTGTAAATGGTGTGTGGTAAGTGTAGAGAGTATACATAAAATTATTTGAGTTCTCATTATAAATATTAATATAAAAAATTACTTTTAGTTCACTATAAACAAATTATTAACACTTTTAAAGATGAACTATGAGACACAGCAAAAGTTACTTGCCAAGAGTTGAAAAAGAAAAACTTAACGTTAGATTGAAAAAATCATCTCTTATGTTCTAAAATGATAGTGAAATATTAATTTAGAACAACACATATAAGCGAACAATTGTTTTCTATTAGATCGTTATTGTCGGAGATTTCGACTGTTCGGAAGAAACCTTTATACATGAAACTACAATTCAACGGGGATGTGGCTAGTGATATTCCGAAATATAAGTTAACAAAAGTAATCAGCAGGACATTCTACGTAGCCAATCCTGCGTCGACTTTCTCTTGTCGACCAGCGATTTCTACCCATACGAAGGATAAGTAACCTGAGTTAGCCTTCTCAATGTGCATTTACAAATTCAGATGCTCCTGTGGAAATAGCTATTTCGGGCATACTACCAGGCAACTTAATCAACGAATGAGTGAACATCTAAATAAATCGAAATCATTTCGAGTGATTTATCGTATACCTCCATCATTTCCCAACGGAGTTCGTTCCCGCCTCCTACATATCGCTGAAGCCATAGGAATTCGTACATATAACCCCAATTTTTGTGTACAGAAGAAATTTGTAACCCTCCTATCCCTTCCATGGCCATTTATAACTTAGCTAACGATTTTTTTAAGTTTTTATTATCATTATTTATTCACTTTTTTTCTATTTTTGTTATCATTAACCCTATTGTCACATCCATTATTTGTTTGTAATTGTCCGCCTCTTTCCGTTTGTATTCTTCACTATCTAATTATTTACACACTTCTTATTACGTAATGATTTTAATGTTTTATGATAACTATTCCAAGTATATTTACCCACATCTGACCTTCTATTTCCAACGTTTAATTACTGATAAGACTTTTCTTATCGTATTTTATTATTCTTACTACTATCGGTACACCTGTCTTCCTACTATCAACTTGTATTTTTACCTATTATGTGTGGTGACCCATTCTATTTCATTGTCATTATTGACCCAAATTACCTTGATTAGTTTAACATTTTCGTATAACTATTTATGTATATTAGAGTAAAGCCTGATGACGATCTAATTGAAAACAATTGTTCCCTTATATGTGTTGTTCTAATTTCCACAATGGGAATCTTTAATATTCTAAATATTAATTTAGTAAAGTAAGATGTTATAATCCCAAAGTACCACCTGATATTGATTGGTGTCATGATGTCTAATAACAGACAGTATTAATCGAGATCCCAGTGTACTAATTTTACATTGAAACAAAAACAAGAAGCAACGGAATATAATGAACTTAAATGAATTAACTAGTTTTTACTAGCACTGAGTCATAGGCCAATCAAATTAATGATAAACTCTAGAAATACAATGTTGTACCATCTTTAGAAACTCACGAATAAAGTGAATTTGCTTTTCTCCGTTACATACATGAATATCAGTATATTTATATATGGATTCACATCCGGAATTATTGGTGATAGTGTTGATATCTTGATGTTATTTAGATTTAATTATGTTACATACAGTTCACTAGAAAAACTGGGTAGTTTAATAAATCTTAATAACTTGGAGGATTGATTATTCGTGTATTTTTTTCCACAATTATAAAGTATGATGAACTGTTGTCTTTTAAAAGGAAACAGTTTATATTTCAATAACTACAGGATTACTATTTCATTTCAGTTTCAAAGTCATATGTTTTTCTAGTTATCGATTATTCACGTCTAGGAAACTTTAAAAAGCAGTGACGTACTAAAAGTTGGTCTGTTATTATTCCACTTCATATTTTTTTCTTCTATAAACTGACATGTGATTATTGTTATCAAGGATATGAATAGTAAAAATACTTTAATATCACCTAATTACTGCAACACTTTGATAGCTCTGTTTGACAGGGACCATCTATTTATTATTCATTTACAGATTTGAAAAATTTCTTGTTGAAACAAATGCAAATATCACAGTCAATATCATTCTAATGTTATAAAGTATTTGATATATGAAAGGAACATTTTTTTCATTTAGGTATACTGTTTTTTAATGTCATTGTGAAAATCAGTTTGTATGTTAGTTGAGATTATTCACAAAGTGCATATGATGACCACCTCCTGGTACAGTAATTTGATTTTATTTCACTACAGAACAGAACTTAGGCCATAGTCATGAGCTGTATTGTCATTTAGGAAAGTCCTCCAAATATGAATTAATGCTACTCAATAGATCGTAAATTTCCAGTTTACAGATTCATATATAAGTCACAGCAAATATCGTTTGCTTAAATAATAGACTGAAACATTTTATAGCATATTAATACACTCATTATTCTCAATCATGTTTGCATGAGGTGAAATGCAAGAATGTATATTACATGGTTTAAATATGCTAGTAGTTTACAATTGCGAAGATCATCTACCGATGTCATTTCTCTACTGAAAAGTCCACATTTGAACTTATGTTTTCTAAGTGGTTGTTCTACCATAGAGCACTTATACCTTGATGAAACCGGTAGTAAAATACATATAAACGCCTAAACTTCGTTGATTTCGTCACTAATGCCACACAACTAAGAGATAAGATAGTGTAGGTTTTTGTTGTATTCTAGAACCTTGGTAAACTTAATGACTTCCGACTAATATTTAAATAAACACAACTTGGAGAAATCCTCCTGAACTTTCTGAATACACACTATTTTTTTGTCAGAGAAAAGACGTGACTGCACATCAATGCGACTTAATGCTAACTATCTGAGAGGGAAAAATACATCAAATCTGTTGTGATTAGGTATAAGTTACTAATACAGGGATACCAACTATTTTTTTCATCCCAAGTTTAACGCATTTCAATAACAAACGTACAGGTCTGGGTAGCGCAAGTTATTTTTTTTTGAGATTTATTTAAGTTGAAATTCATTTTTATTACGAGGTATATCGAGCTACTAAGAACTGAAAAACTGCAGTGTCGGACAATCGTTTCCTCCTAGTTTGGGGTTTTCCAGATGTGCCTACCCAGAAGTACATACGGAGTCAAATTCATTACCTTCAAATTACATAATAAGCGTTTAGCCGAAATTTGACGTCCATCACTTACTAACTCCTTGTGGGAAGTACACTCTAAATTGGTTAATCTAAGAGGCAAACCTCGTTTTAGACCAGCTTACGATAATACATCTATGTTCATATCCATACTAAAATTTTAATACTTCATGTTAATTGATCTCGTAGTACTAATATTTATCAAAACACTTTTGTTTCGTTTTATTTTCATATAATTTATCAGTCACTTTCAATTGGTAGTCCACAATTAACATCGAAAGGATGTGCAGATCGGTGTGAATCAACAGAATTTTTAAAGAAATTTGTTAATTATAATTATACTTGTTGTAATACGAGCTATTGTAATGTTAGTTCAAAAACCCTCACAACTAATAAAATATTGTTTTTACTTCTACTGATAATTTATTTTTATTTTAACGCTGAGAAATAAAAATACAGTTGATAATATATCTGTTGACTTTTCGTTCAATTCAGATGATTTTTCATTCATCAGTCGTAGTGATATTAATAACTCTAAACAGTAAGATATTTTCACATTTCTTTTTTGTATATGTGGATATTTCAATGGTTGAGATCATGAGTTAATTGAAGATAGACCGCCATGAAAAACCTGGATGCACTGTTGTCGCTCAACTTCATGGATTGGTTGAAGCCAGACATTAACACCGTTGGATGCCGGGCCCAGTGGTCTGGTGTTTAGGCACTCGCGTGCGAGACTGATAGGTCCTGAGTTCGAATTTCGCGAGGCGGGATCGTGGACGCACACTGCTAAGGAGCCCCACAACAGGACGAAACGGCCGTCCAGAGCATCCAGGTTTTCCATGGTGGTCTAGCTTCAGTTGACTCATGATCTCAACCATTACTATAATATCAACAAAACCCTTCTGGTATGTGGATATGGTTGTTTATCAGACGCATTTAATCGTTCTATGAAGGATGAATGTCATTACAGAAACTCGCTGCTTTGGGGAATCTCCTAATTACATATTAATCAGGACTTATTTATTTATTTGAACACAAATATTGGTACAAGGTGGCACCAGATATACATGCGCCACACAAAACAATGAGAACTGGAAGAGAAAAAAGAAGGTAAGGTGCGTATAAGAAAAAAAGAAAAGAACAGGTTAGTGTAACAGTGTAATAATAATAATAATATTAATAATAATGCAGCTACCTAGATACACTAACTTCTCGATTACTTCTATATGATCACCATCCAGGGTGAGTACAGGATTATAATCCTGCCAGTCTTCTAGAAGCACTTTGCACTTCGACGGTGCAAAGCACATACCATACCTACGGACACTGATTGCTAACTGATTAAGTGCGAGTTGCATGGTTTGAGCATTATCGCACATTAAGATAATATCATCCGCATACTCAAGGTCGAGAAGTCTTTCTCCAGGCAACAGATCCACATCGCCATTACCTACATACATCAGAGCTGTTTCCAGAATGTCATCGATGGCAAAGTTGAAGAGGAATGGTGAGATTGGGCAACCCTGCCTAACCCCACTGCTTGAATGGAACAGTCGAGAGAGGTGGTTGTATGCCCTCACTCTGCCCAAGGTGTAGGGCCTTTAGGATGTTAACAAACTTCTCAGGCACATCCTTCTTCAATAGACAATCCCAGATAACAGTCCTGTCCAACGAATCGAAGGCAGCCCTGATGTCAAGAAACACTACGATTGTTAGCCTTCGATAAATATGAAGGTGTCCTAACATTTGGCAGAGGGTGAAGATATAATCAGTACATACTCGACCAGAACGAAAACCAGCCTGCTCCTCGCGAGTCAACCTTTCTCGGGTTTCGAACAACCTACGAAGTATGATGGAAGCCAACAGCTTGGACGCATTCGGAAGTAGACTTATCCCCCGATAGTTGTTACAGGAACGACGTGAACCCTTTTTAAAGATAGGGACAACTATCGACTCATTCCATGACGTTGGTACACCCTCTAGCTCCCAGACCTTTGTAAACAACGTATTCAGTTCCTTAACCAGAAAGTTACCACCATCTTTAAAAAGAGCCGGAGGTAAGTCATCTGAACCTGTTAATTTGTAGCGCTTCAAGAGTTGGAGTTCCTTGAGGACTTCCGCCTCGATTGGTGAATCAGTCGTCACCGGCCATGGAGGGCAGGACAGTCCAGCAGATGTTGCCGGGGCAGCAGACCAGTTGAACTGCCCTTCGAAGAATTCTGCCCATCGTCCAAGACGTCGATGGATGTTAGTGATTGGTATCCTGTCATCCTCACATATTGTTTCGCTCACACCAGACTTCTTGCTGCCAGTGGCTCGGATGAGTTGGCAGAGCTTCCAGTAGTTACCAGATGCAGCTGCTGCTTCCAACTCATTAGCACGCTCCGATTACCAGGCTTCTCAGTCCTTGCGCAAGCTTTGCTCGATTTCATTACCTAACAGCCTTCGTTTGTGGTCAAACTCACGGTCACCCGGAGTAGACCGACGGGCTTCGATTAGTTGTAAGGAGCCTGAAGAAACCCAGTGCTTATAAGCGGGACGTTTCGCGAACCCACAACTGACTGTACACGCCATTTGATGGCGTCATGCAATTGCAACTAATGCTCATCTATGCTTTTCAGTGGAATGGTAGCTAGCCTAGAAGCTAGCTCGGTTCGATACCTACTTGCAACAGAAGTTGCAACCAGCTTGCTAATATCAATCCGTTGGCGGTGGCCACTTCGTTGTCCACCGAAAAGTAAGGTAAGATTGGCGCAGACCAAGGCATGGTCAAAGTCCAGATAGGTACTCCAAAAGGAGCGGCAGTCTTGTGCACAACCACGCCAGCGGTAGCTGATTGCAATGTGATCAATCTGAGTCCAGGCTTGAGATGCAGAGGGAGGACGCCAGGTGGCACATCGGCGATGACTGTTCCGAAAGTTAGTGCTAGCCAGAAACAGGTTGTGGTCTGTGCACAGTTGCAGTAGACGGTCCCCGTTATCTGTCCTGCGACCAACAAGTCCCCATCAGCCACCTAAACGACTCTCTTCTGTGCCTAGACGCCCGACCTGCGCATTCAAGTCTCCGGCTAGTACTACAATATCTGTCGAACGCACTTTCTGGAGAAGAACAGATAATTGGTGGTAGAATTCATCATTGAGTGCGTCCGGGCTGCAATCTGTCGGGGTATAGGCAGAGATGACGAAAAGACATCGTTTCTCACGCCGATTTCTTCTCACTTTGATGTAACTTTCTAGTCTAACAGCACATGAACCGACTGTTAATGGGAATCCAGTCGATTAGTGCTGCCTCAGCTCTAGCGCTTAGTGCGACACCAACGCCAGCAACAACAGACGATGCCACAGGGTCCCCGGATAAACACACGTAGAACAAACTTTTTAAATTGACAGATAGAAAGCGAATTCGTAGTACTTCACCGGAGTCTTGAATACGGGTCTCAGATAGACAACAAACGTCGATATTAAGACTTTCCAAAGACATAGCCAGACCTAACTGATGTCCGACCCTCACCGACAGTCTCACACGTAATTTCACTTATTTATCAATATTTATTTGTTCACTACCTTATACGCACACTTATACTACTAAGTCACTTCTTACAGTTATCTTTACAGGAATAACTAGCAAGTGATTATACCTATGCTTGACAATCTTAATAAGAGACATTTCAATATAGTTATATTCCAAATGTTCTAGGTTTATACTTATTAAGATTTTCACAAAAGTGGCATAAACGTCTCCAATGTCCTAGTTTTATAGTCAATCAAGAGGGTCAATAATTTCCCGGTATAGTGCAAAACCTTATCCTATTTGGAGCTTAAGTGATCGGATGTAACTGATAGGAAACCCTATGCCTGGGTGTAAGGTTAGTCAGTATTACGTACCCGCAATAATGAGGGAACTGATATTCACCAATGAATTCGAACCTATGTCAATGTGCCACAGACCAAGATGTAGCCATTGAATTATTTACGCTACGATCTTTTGTAGGACTGAGATATTTGTACTGATTGATTAGCTAGTAGATAGGATTCGGTTGAGACTGAGGGACAGACAGACAAAACTTTGCCTGCTACTGAGCGATCGATCAGAAAAGATTTATAGCTCACTTGTTATAAGATGAATATAAACTAAGCCAAACAGTCAGGTTCTAATTAATTATTCAGTGAATCAACATTAAAATACGAATCCTCAAATCACTTATGACACATGACCATATTTATTTTTATATTAATTTTTTGTATATAACCATTTACCTCATTAAATAAGATATCTATCCTTTTAGCGAATGATCTTGTCTTTGAACTCAGTTCATTTGGTGGGTTGAATTGATAATTCGGGATTTTGAGTAGTTATCATTCAGTCACATCGTACTATTGTATTCCGCTTACAGACCGCCATTTTAATATTATTTAAACTTTGAGTCACTTATTAAGTCGCAATCTATAGTAACTTGATTTAGTAGATTAGAAGAGGTTCTGTGTAATTCCAGTGACCACATTTTCAAACGATTTTTTTTCAAATTTATTCCAGATCGTTTCTTGAAGACTGGATGTTATATGTCATTTATTAGACTGACTCATGTGAAAAACTATTCACTTAGTGATCGATTTGGTGGTACGGAGCACCTGGTTTAAATTTACTATTACTCACTTGATCTAACCATAAAATCCTAATGAATGAATTTGTACGTCTGTGTGAGTTCCATATGACCCATGACTGAACAAGCGATTACGAAGATACACGTTTAGTCATCAGACCTCGACTGACAACATAAATGGCATGAAGATATTTGCCAGGTTCAGTCCTGTTCTTTAGCCGAGAAATGGTTATTTCAAGATAATGTTAAAAAGACTGCGATTTTTCATCACTGCTGACTCAGAAAATATAGTTCACATCTTGTGTAATTAGTTTTAGAAATAATAGAACCAGGGATGAATTAGTAAATAAGAGCAGGTTATTTGACAAAGTAAACAGTTTTTTTCAACATGTATCCGAAAACTGAGATATAAATGGTCTAACCAACTTCCATAATAAACGAAAAGCAGAAAAAGTCTATTAATCTTACACATCTAGTCAACGGAGAGAAAGCTATTAGTTCTAGCTGTCTGAAATTGAGCGAGAACGTTTTCACTGAATCATTCATACTATGGTTAAAAATCATTCGTTGTAATAGACATTTCGAATATATATCCTCTCGATATTAAATGATTTTATGGAATAAAGGCTTTCTTTAAATGTGATGCACTCAGATTAGTTCCCAACCAGAAAGAATTAGTATTGAAATCATCATGCAATCAGATTGGTCTGATTATGTTTTCATTTGATTTACAGGAAATTTAAACATCCAAATCAGCAGTTGGTAAACAAACACATATTGGTGACCGGGCTATAAGGTTAACTAATACGTAGAAAGTCTAAGACAAATACGAAGTCAAGGTATGATTATCTAAATTTATTGAATAATTTGTAAAGAAAAGGTAGGTACATGTGCATAAACTGACATCAAGAATATAAGCAGTATGACAACATTAGCACAGAATTTGAAATCTTAATAGTAATGTTATGCACAAAGAAAGACATAGGAAACACTGTTTAGAATAGTAGCTTGGAAACAAACTGTTGTGCTAAATATCTATGGAATCACTTTACAAAGAATAGCAAAACTTATTTGCTGAGTGTAGATATATGTACTCAGCTTTGAGCCACAAGCAACAAAAATAGTATGGTTTACTAGAATTTACTCAGTGACTTCGAAGACGAGTACACAAGTCAGATCAAACACATATAAAGAATTCTCGTTTACTGAATAAACGCTGAATGTGTGAACGGTTACCAAAGTCCTACGATTTTCCTGAACTTAAAATCCTATGGCATTATTTTTTATAGAGTTTTTATACAAAATGAAGTATTGCACACGCATACAATAAAATAGTGCATACATAAGATAGATTGTGCAGAGCTAAAATTACAATTCTAATTAAAACCAACTCTTTGAAGTTGCTTTGTCGGACTAATCGTCACTGCCTCATCATCATCTACCTCTAACCTTCTCCGACGTTCATGAGGAGCAAACAAAACAGTATGTCTTTGTGCAGGCGGCTTATCAACTAAATAACCGGAATGTGGTGTACGGACTGGTTTCATTCCTTCCCAAGGGTCTGTTAAACTGGATGCAATCCAATTCTTGAATGGACGGTTATTCCCATTGAACTTTCTGCTACTATTTCGTGGTGATCTTGAACTAATATCAAATGCTGAAGAATTATGCTGAGAAGTGTCATACTTCCAACTCAAGTCGTCTTGAGTCGATATAAAAGAACTACTAGAAATTGAACCGGAGTGGATATTCATAGGTGGATTGCAGTTAGACATAAATGATGAGTGTGATGCATATGAGTTCACGGAAGAATCAAAGGTTCGGTGATAAGAAGGTTGGTTGAAATTTGGGGAACCATAACGTGCGGGGGGACTGTCGACATAATACGATGGACAACCTACGGGTGGACTCCAACAAACTAAAGAGTCTTGTGGACATCGAGGAAATCTCCCGCTGCCAAATGGAGGTGTTGAAGTGATTGGTGATCTGCGAAATTATATAAAAAATTGAAAATTTCTTTGATGATAAAAAAGCTGAAATATATGCAGCTACTATGAATGGTTAGCCTAATGCAATTCTGTGGTCCAATATGGGCTCTTTTTATTCGTCTTTAAGCAAAATTTTCATGTAGGCAGTGAAAATTACTTGGCAAATCAAGGTTTATGTACTCAATTTTGTTCGGATAAGGGATGATGATATCACTAAGCTGCCCAAATGGAAAGTAAAGGAGGACTTGGACCTATGATGTACTGACTGAACGGCAAGCCCTTTAACTACTAAGTAACACTATCCAAGAATTCGGACCAAAACAGACAGTGAGCTCCAAACATACTTTATAACTGAAAGCCAGCTCTCTGTCTTAACTGGCCAGAATTTATTCAGGATCAAGGGCTTTATTACCCACGTTGGTCATAACGAGCAAAACAGTTGAAAGCGTTTACCAGTTTATTTTTATTTATTTTAACACATAGATATTGGTACAAGGAGGCACTAAATACATATGTGCCACACAAATCTCATTCGATACGTGTGAGGTCTGTGATACTGCCCGGGTGCCCAAACCGAAGCAGGTGGTTTTCATAGAGGACCACTCCCCGAGCCTTCGACCTGAAGGTTCGATCCACAAGGCAGTGGAACATCTTGAGGAGATGCAGTCCCATGGAGGCCGGTGACAAACGATTGGTTCATACGCCATTTGTTCCCGCAGGATACTGGAGCCCATGTGCACCATTGGTTTGCAATCCGGTTAAAGCGCCGGACATTCGCTTTTCGTCCTCTGATTTCCGTAAACAACACCTCCGCCACGAGAAGGGAGTGAGTAGGACTTCCTTGGCAGAGGCTATATACGCGTGACCATGTGAGAGCATTTCGAGAGGAAGAGCGGACTCTTCCCACTCTCAGCCGTACCAGGGCTTGAAAGTTCCATCAACTCTTGTGGATCAATATCTGACGAAATCTCCACGGATTTAGAAAGTTTAACTTTTTTCAGCCTAAACCACTTGTAGAGTGAGCTATATGTTTATTTGTCAACTAATAAGTAATAATACTGAGTGGTGGTTCACTCTGTTAGAAACTTGACCTCTAAAATCAGAAAACAGTAGTGGGTTGTGATTTATTGATCATATATCCTAATAGCATTGTTCATATATCGTGAAAAAATCGAGAAAGCAGTACTAGAGTTGGGTGTAGGGCACTAGTCAAAGACTGGGAACCAGATGAGGAGATTATAAGTCTTCACGCGTTAAGACAGCTAAGGGATGTGTTACGTTTGCTCAACCACCACCTACTTTATTGCTGGCCGGAATAGTTTAGAATTTAGGGGAAACCAGGCCAAGACATAAGACTAACATATAAGATCAGTGACTGTTGGAATGAACCGTACTGGTAGACGAAAACTACTCGTTTAAGGTAATCGTCACATGTCCACCATAAATGATACAGCATACCCAAAACTTCTGGAATACAAGAGAATTAAGGTGACTAACCCGTAGTTTATCACAGAGGTCAACAGTATTGAGCCCATCCAAAGTATAAGTAATGATTTAGTGGCGTCTGACCTAAAGGACAGCAACTCTATAGATACACTTAGAAAATGGGTCTCCAAAAATAATTCCTACTCGGATATTTCACGTCAGCCAAACGATACTTATTACTGGAAACTGAAGTCATTTTAAGAAAGTTACTCCTGAGTGAATCCACAAAAAGCTAAATGGAAATAACGAAACAGTCAACTATGATAGGTAGAGATAGTCAATATACAAGTTCAATACAAGCTCTAAACAAGTTAACATTATTCAACTAAAAGGCTCCCAGCAAGTGTAACCACTAAGTATATCTTCAGCAGACACCTCTATCTACTGTAAAGTACTTCTCTCAACGGAATTCTATTAATGTCCTTCGTCAAAAAATACCAGGTGGAACCTTTCCCTACCTAGTTCACAGAAAGGCGGTCGAACATCACACAATGGACGGAGCGCACGGACAAAGAAACAGTCTTGCACCCAACACTTAACTCGACGTTTACTGAGTTTGGCTTCACGTGATCGCTCTTGGTCCCTCGTAATTGCTAACTAGGTTAGTTTCTAATTGGATAGTTATTTCAAGCCCATTACGAGTTCAAACAATCACTCTTTGCCGGCGACGTGAATAAAGACGCAACAGACAATTTAGTTAGTCAATAAGAATTTTAAAAATGACTAGAATCTGAGCAAAATATAATATGAAATCACAATTTATCTGAAACTTATAGGCCGAACCAGACAGGAAAAACTGGAATTTAGAGTACCTAATTACCTAGAGTGACTGTTAAACCTCCCCCTGTAAAAAGGATCCCTATTTGGGCTAGGACTGCAGGGGCTCCAGTGATATCTATGCGGAGAACCTCTGCTGTTGTACATGACTGTACCGTCACGGCCAATAACGGCGCGTATATCATTTCCACTTTCCTCATCTTCGTGACAATGATAATAAGTTTAGTTTAAGCAATCGAAAATTATATAAGAGCTTTTCTATACCGCGAATCAGCTTAGTTGCAGTTCTTCGGCGCTTTTCAAAATATAATTGTCTCATTTTAGACTAGCCGCTTGTAAGCAGTACTCGAGTTTATGACTCACGAAAACTGTATACAAAGTCAAGACGTTCTTGGCATCGAAATGGGTAAGGGCCCTACGCATTGACCGTAAGGTTTTAAAGCTTTTTGTGGTTATCGAACGTCAGTATGCAGTAGTTTTTTAGTCTTAGCTAACAATGACTTCCAAGTCATTGTGTGTGTGGACAAAAGGTAACTTAATGTTATTTACCCTATATATATCTGTATTTTGATAACCAATATGCATCACAATACACTTGGATGCACTTTTCTGCAACTGCCAAATTTGAGACCATTCAGATAATTTCTCTAGGTCAGTTAGAAACACCAAACTATCACCTTTACTTTTTATCGCTCTCCGTAACTTGATATCGTCAGTATATAGCAAAACCGATTACTATAGGAGACTGTGAAGGTCATTCACACACAAGAAGAACAACACTAGCCCCGAAACTGTACTCTGAAATACTCTGATAATCACAGTTTTCCAGCTAGACAACTTGGAGTCCAATCGTACTCTGTGTTGGAGTCCAACTAGAAAGTATCTTATCACTATTAATAAATCCCCTCCAACCCAGCTATTTATTTACTTATATAATGGCCTGTTTTGAGGAGCTTTGTTAGAAGCTTTGCTGAAGTCAATGGAGACTACGTCTATAGGTAACGTTTCATCTTTAAGAGCGCACCAACTTTTACGGGCTACTAATAAGCTAGTAGGACACAAATAACCTGTTCTAAAGCCATGCTGCTTTTCAGAAAGCATTCGGTTTTCGTCGAGATACGTAACCCCTTTCGAACAATCTTTTCTAAAATTTTAACAGCCATGCTACTTAGACTAGTTTATGTTTCGTACCTCTCCTGAAGACAAGACTTGACAATTGACAATGGGATACAGATAGACTAAAACGTATGCTTAAGAGAGTCGCGACGAAATTTACTAGTTATTTTAATAACCTTGGGTGTATTTCATCGAGTGCCATGGATTCGCTTATATCAAGCTTCTTTAACAGAGCAAAGACATCGAGTTCTTTAATGGTCACCGTGTCCAATATGTGTGGAGGGTTTGTATGATCTGGGGGGATATTTCTACGGTAATTCCATTGTCAAAGTAGTTTGAGACAACCTGAGTCCTACTTTAATCGTCCTCCACTAATGATAAAGTACTACTGTCTCTCCACAATGCTGGAATATTTCCCCTTCTCTTAGTCCTTTGGTTTATGTTCGAATATAAGCGTTTAGAGCATTCTAAAGGTTTCTCAACATGTTTTTCTTTTCATAATCTTCTAGGCTGGCGGGAGTTGAGGGATAAATATTTCGGGCTTCTCGGTGTTGAAATTTTGTTTTGTCAGAACCCAGCCATCTAAACCTATCCCACATTCTCATCTTACGGAGAAAAGTGTGAACTTCCCAACCGAACCATAATGAAGAGTCTCTCGGACCCCTTGGTGTAGTCAAAAAGATGTGCGCAGCAGTGACTTTTAAATGCAAATTTTCAAATACATTACTAGTCTTTTCAATTGAGGACTCTGGCTTTATTGTACAATCTACGAGGATGCTGAGTGTATGTCCACTGAAGTCTCCTACGACTAAACATCGACCACTTTGTGACCAAGTATTGACCTCATCCACCACACTGCTTGGACTGAGGTAAACCAAATCAATCAGCAGTTCTTGTTCTTTGCACTTCAAGCGGAAGTGATCAATTCATACGTCCACCTCTTTTAGGATACGTTATCAATAGTGGTAATTGGCATAGTATTTCTAATGAATAGAGCTAATCTTCCTCCCTTGCTCTTCTGAATCCTATTGGCTTTGGCCAACGTGAAACTTTAAAGTCAATTTCCGTATTGTCTATAAACTGTGACTTCGATTACATTCGGTTTGATAGAGTCTTCCTGCACTCTTAGATCAAATCGCTTATTGTGCGAGCTCCGATCATTTGTGTATCAGATCCGAAGCCCATTTAAATAGCTTCATGTACCACCTGGAGTGACTTCGGTATCAGCCTTTGTCGAGAACTTCGTAGTTCTGTGGTGTATTCTACTTATATTGACATAAGTAGTATGTGGTGTTAGCCGTGAACTGAAGGTCTGGCAGCAGAGAGACAAGAGGATCGAACAGTTAAGAATGAAAACAGGATGCAATTTGTATGAAAATACAAGAACGATGAGGTCTGGGCCATTTTGGGACAATTGGTGGACATTTCGCAAACTGAGCATTAACTATGTGGTTGTTAGATTTTATAAACAAGTTCCCTAATTTTGTGTTAAATACATTCGGTTGTCCCCACTCGTGTTCTTGTTCACTACACTACCATCCTTTGCACTAATCGCACTGTATGCCACTTACCACAAGGTCTAGGCAGAGCGGGTGTTGGCACTTGCGCTTTCTGCAATGTCTAGTCATCAATCGGAGGTTTACAAAAGAAACTAGGCACAAATATTACCCAGAAACAAGAGAAGCTAATAACCAGAATAAGTGGAAAAATGTGGATTACTAGAATCGAAGTGCAAACAAGCACAAAGAACCAATGTACCTTAAAGCACTGATGATAATTTGCTCAGGGAAAAACGATGCTCTTGGCAGATTTTTCAAGTTAAACAAACCCAGTTAAAGTTATTTACAATCAAAACAATAAAATTAACTTGGTGAGGAAAATTGCCATTATCTTTTTAACAAAGCTCTCCTCGATTATAAGGACGGGAGTTCGCTGATAACGAGACAGAAGATCGAGACAAAGATATTGGAGATATTGTTACGTTGTTCAATATATCCCCAGTTGCAACGAAACAGCTCAGATCATGTACTTCACGACACATTGGCCACCTTCTAAATGTATCTTCAAACTCCACTACTCAATTCCAATACAACTAGCTTTGCAACCTTCGATTATGAAGGTGTTACGTACACAAGGGTTGTCAAGCATCAAATATTGGTGAAACCTTTAGTGGTGAGCTCAACGTGGTCTAGTGCACCAAACGAGTGAGTGAGTCTGTTTCTTGTCGTAACATTAGGTGTATTTGTTTCATATCATGATATTATTATTGTGTTTTGAGATGTCTTATTTATGTTGATAAATTTTATTCTTATGATGTTGGAAAGCATACCTAAACCGTTCAAGTTTCAGACTCTCATACCCACTACCTTGAAACTCATACCAACGTAGTCATACTGAACTATATGTCTTTGTTTACAATAACTTGCTCGAGATTTTGAAGTTCGTGAAGTATATTGTAAATTGGTTGATATCACACTGCTCATATTAATAATTCTGACAGAATATTAAATAAGGAAAGCCTCGTTCTGAAGGATATCAGTTCACGCTAACTGTGACAAAAATCCCTTTCGAGCAAACCATGCACTGGTAACATTGAATCAAATTTTTGGTCTGTTTGACGGAAGAACTTTAGACATAATCCCCAACATTTTATTCGTCCCTATTTAGAGTACGGAAACATAGTATTTCCTCCCTCACTCCATAGGATAATGACACTCTGAAACGTATCCAAAGGCGAGCCATGAAATCAGTTCGGGGATTCAAATTCAAGTCTTATGAATAGCGCTTTCAATCACTAAACTTTTACCCATTAGAGTATAGGCATCTTAGAAGTGACCCTCTAATGACTTACAGTATCCCTAACACTTCTGGACATCCACTTATACACCTACTTATGTTTAGCTCCAACACAAACCTTAGGGGTAACATCTAGAAACTGGAGACACAACATAGCAGAATAGACTGTAGACACAACTTCTACTCCTTAAGAGTTGTCAAATGCTGGGGTTTGCTGCCGGTTTGTCTAGTCCAAGCGATTTTCCAGGAGTCCTTTAAGAGGAAACTTGACATATTTCTAAGGACTAAGGATAATATCTTACTATCACTTATCAACTTCTTTTTCCCCTATTACCATCAATAACTCCGCCTGTAGCTCTTATAGGGTTACTGCCGGTCCCAAGCCCGGGTAAAGGAGGAAGGTTGGGCATGGGTTAGCGACCCCATCCCATAGAAAACTAACTCCCTAAAAAACGCTTACCAGAAAAAATAATCCAAACCATTTAAACTCTGCCCTGAGAGTTAGAAGGTCTTCATTTAGAAGAATTATGACGCTTCATGGTGAAAGCCGAGTTCCTTCGGAAGCCACGAGGCCGATGCCCCTTCTAACAACCAGAGCAAAAATTTTTATAGGTACATGGAACGTTCGAACAATGTGGGAAACCGGGAAGACCAGTCAAACAGCATTGGAAATGAGGAGATACAACTTAGCCGTACTGGGAATCAGCGAAACCCACTGGACCCAAGCTAGATAGAAAAGGCTAGCTACGGGAGAGATGCTGCTATACTCCGGTCACGAAGAGGACAATGCTCCACACACTCAGGGAGTCGCTCATATGCTGTCCAAAGTAGCACGAAATGCACTTGTAGGATGGGAATCCCACGGATCCAGAATCATCAAAGCATCATTCAAAACAAAGAAGGAGGGGATCTTAATGAAGATTATCCAATGTTATGCACCCACAAATGATAGCAACGACGACATTAAAGATCAGTTCTACGAGCGGCTGCAGTCAGTCATTGAGAGATGCCCAAGAAAGGACCTAACTATTCTGATAGGAGATCTAAACGCCAAAGTCGGAATAGACAACACTGGATATGAAGATATTATGGGACGACATGGACTGGGAGAAAGAAACGAAAATGGAGAAAGATTTGCAAATCTATGTGCATTCAACAAATTGGTCATAGGAGGCACAATATTTCCACACAAGCGTATACACATGGATCTCACCGGACCACACTACAGAGAACCAAATAGATCATATTTGCATCAACAAAAAATTCCGAAGGACAATGGAAGATGTAAGAACCAGGAGAGGCGCTGACGTAGCTTCAGATCACCACCTAGTTGTGGCCAATTTAAAACTGAAGCTAAAAAAGAACTGGACAAGTGGACAAACAGCACTACAAAGGTTCAATACAGCCTTCCTTCGAGATACTGACAAACTCAATGAATTCAAGATAGCTCTCAACAACAGGTTCCTAGCCTTACAAGATCTACGGAAGGAAGAAGAAACTACTATGGAGGACAACTGGAAAGGCATCAAGGAAGCATTAACTTCAACGTGTCAAGAGGTTCTGGGTCTAAAGAAATACCATCATAAGGAATGGATCTCTACAGAAACACTGGACAAGATCAAAGATAGGAATAACAAGAAAGCAGCAATAAACAGATGGGTAGAATACTTCGAGGAACTCCTAAATAGGCCAGCTCCAATGAATCCACCGGACATCGGAACGGCACACACAGATCTTCCCATAGACGTCAACCCACCAACGAAGGAAGAAATCAGAATGGCCGTCAGACAAATCAAGAACAGGAAACCATCAGGACCCGACAACATACCAGCTGAAGCACTGAAGTCAGACATCGAAGCAACTACAAACATGCTCTATTCAACAAACTTTGGGGGGAGGAACAAGTGCCGATGGACTGTGCACCTCGTCAAGATTCCAAAGAAAGGAGATCTAAGCAAATGTGAAAACTATAGAGGCATTACACTGCTGCCAATACCAGGGAAGGTCTTCAACAGAGTGTTGCTGAACCGAATGAAAGATGCAGTAGACGCCCAACTTCGAGATCAACAAGCTGGATTCCGTAAGGATCGATCGTGCACAGACCAAATTGCAACACTACGGATCATCATCGAACAATCAGTTGAGTGGAACTCATCACTATACATCAACTTCATTGATTATGAAAAAGCATTCGACAGTGTGCATAGGAGGACATTATGGAAACTTCTTCGACACTACGGAGTTCCTGAGAAGATTGTCAACATTATCCGGAACTCATACGACGGACTACAGTGCAAAGTCGTGCATGGAGGACAGCTGGCAGATGCATTCCAAGTAAGGACCGGAGTCAGACAAGGCTGTCTACTCTCTTTATTCCTCTTTCTTCTGGTTGTCATCTGGATTATGAAGACCTCGACATCTGAGGGAAAACACGGCATACAGTGGACAGCTCAGAACCAATTAGACGATTTGGACTTCGCAGATTATCTAGCACTCCTATCGCATACACACGAACAAATGCAGATAAAGACAGTCTGTGTAGCGGCAGTCTCTGCATCAGTAGGCCTCAGCATACACAAAGGAAAAACCAAGGTCCTCAAATTCAAAACGAAGAACAACAATCCAATCACTCTTGATGGCAAAACTCTGGAAGATGTAGAATCCTTCACGTACCTGGGAAGCAATATCGATGAACAAGGAGGCTCAGATGCAGACGTAAAGGCAAGGATTGGCAAAGCAAGGATCGCTTTCCTACAATTAAAGAACATATGGAACCCAAAACAACTTTCAACCAACATCAAAGTAAGAATCTTCAATACCAACGTCAAGGCAGTTCTACTGTACGGAGCTGAAACTTGGAGAACTACAACAATTACAATCAAGAAAGTACAAGTATTTATAAATAGCTGTCTACGCAAGATACTCAACATCCATTGGCCGGATACCATCAGCAATAGCCTTCTGTGGGAGAGAACAAACCAACTTCCAGCTCAAGAAGAAATTAGGAAAAGACGATGGAAATGGACAGGACATACATTACGCAAATCGTCAAACTGCATCACGAGACAAGCGCTAACATGGAATCTTGAAGGGAAGCGGAAAAGAGGAAGGCCAAAAAACACATTGCGTCGGATAATCGAAGCAGATATGAAGACGATGAATTACAACTGGACGGAGCTAGAAAGGATTACCCAGGACAGGGTTGGATGGAGAATGCTGGTGAGCGGCCTATGCTCCTCCACAAGGAGTAACAGGCGTAAGTAAGTAAGTAAGTACTATCATCAATGTACCTAGGTTCCTGCTTGGAGGCACTGGTGATCCACTGCTACTAGACACGGAAGCTCGTTAAGTGAAAGCTTCTTCTATTCCATCCACAACCATTTAAACCATTTATGTAAGGAAATAAGTGATTGGTACTAATATCTGATAGTCTGTAGAGGAATTAGTTTTTTACCACACAATCTTCGAAGCCGAGCACATAATTACTGAGATTTCTATTCAATATGTAATGCTTGGAGAAGGTCAAACATGGTGAACGCAGAGAACAAAATGTTTGAGATGGCATGGCTTGACCTTTTAGGCGTGGACAGTCATCGCGACCAATCCCTATCCACATTATATATATTACTCTAACTTTAGCTTAAATGTGTCCTTCAGAAGTGCTGAACATCATATTACCGATTTTCGCGGTACGATGAGTCAGTACTGACAACGATGCGACTTCCGTATGGGATCTTGAAGATTAGGTAGTCACTTCATAACAAATCTACATTTTGGGTATTAGGTCTTTTATTATAGTAGGAAAGATAGATGCAATAATATCGAACTAAATAATGCAACCGCAGGCCTACTGAAAGTGTTATTTCGTTTTCTAGTAATCTTCTGAGAGTATCTAGACACATTATGTGGGGCAATTGAAGGATCGGACACCACATCTTCGGATAAAATATTCCAAGCATTGAATACTCATCGTGAAAACCTATATACCATAAGAATTTGTTAGCTCGGGACCTTGGTACCCGCCCGCTAGGTCTTCTGAGATGTCGTGACCTGGTAGGGGGAGATAGAAGAGACATACCAGGCATTTCATCCATCAAAATCAAATCTTAATCTTCGGCAGGGTAGAGTTAAGAGGTCCAGCTTCTCAAGTCGTTTTTTGCGTGATAAACAACAAGGCACTGCAATCGCACGTGTAGCTGCCCTCTTTACATTTTCTTAGACATCTGCATCACATCTTTGATTGGAGCTCACAGCTTGAAGACGGTGTTCAAGTTCCGACTTCACTTAAGTTGTGTATACTGCAGTTAATAAGTTCTCCTGAAGTGCACAATCATTTTCATAACCTGTTATTTCCCTTTAGGTCATTGAATAAGCGTATGGTAACATCGGAGTATCAACTACACTTTGAAGTTCATTTACACATTGTATAAAATGTAAAGTACCTCACTTATTACTGGTGTCCGAAAGGAGCATTCAAAATTTATTTTTACTTTCTCTGTACAGTCTATCAATAAATCCCTGATCGACTTTAGAAAGGGCTTTCGTTGGTGGATGTCCCGCGTTCTACTGATAAAAGAAATCAGACTGAAAACAAATAGGTCTTTATTTAGATCATGGAACAGAACAGTCGGAGGGCGCAGTTATTTTGTGAAACACGCAGAGTTTCTGAACATCCAACATAGAATAATAAAATATATAATGTCTATACAAAATAAGTAGGAGAGTAAACACTTGAGCTGTAGTGTTTTGTTACTACTAAGATGTTTGCGGCCAACTCTTAACCAATCAACCTGTGTTGTTACAAATCCCGGCAATCCCTGGATTTTCCAGTCTCATGAGTAGTCTATTTTTCAGCACTCTGAAGTCTGCGTAGAAAAACTCTAATGATTTTCTAATACCTTTAGCCTCTATCTCTTGATATAACGAGATTTGCTGTCCAAGATAATCTTTTCCTAAAGCCATGTTGTGCGTTGTTTAATAAATTGTTAGTTTCTACGAATGTCACTATAGATATTTTGATTATTTTTCTACTTATTTTACCACGAAACGAAGGGGATTAACAGGTCTGTAATTTGATGGAAGTTGCTTAGTTCCTGACTTATGAATTTTAGTGAAAATTATATCCTTCTATTCCATAGGTAACTCAACTTGATCAAGTAACCCAAACAACCAAAAAAGGGAAATAAAGGCGAACAAAGGGGAAATAAAGGGGTAAATGCTTTGGAGGAGAAAAGGGAAATAAAGAGGAAAACTCATCAGAATGTCGACTTCTTCGCCTGTCCGAAATAAATACTGCGGATTTCCTACTTTTTGCCGCTTTGTCGATAAATTGCCTACTTTTCGCCTAAATATCCGCTGAGTTGTCTACTTTTCGCCTACATGTCTTCTGAATTGTCTAAGTTTTGCCTAAATATCCGCTGAATTGTCTACGTTTTGCCTAAATACACACAGAACTCCCTATTTTCGATCCATTGACATAACCCCAAATGTCTCCTATGTTCACCTTTATTTTCAACAACAGAGCAAGATAAAAGCGCAATGCACTGGAAAATCGGTATATTTTTAAAAAATTGTATTTAAGAGGAAAAGCTTATTATTGTACAACATTAGAGCACAAGCTTCAGCATTGATTTGTTTGCATATCCATTGCAATTGCCAATTCATTGTTATTCGAAATTATCTCCAAAATAAGGAACAGGTGATGTATTATTTATAATTAATGTGCATTTAATCAACAGTTCACTGACACTCAAACACACATTCTCAACACTTCTGTAGTTTCCCATGTAAGTAATAAAGTAAGCTCTTTTACCAAAAATCGTTTGTTAAAAATGAGGTAGAACATAAAGAAAATTGCACGGACTATTCCCTTTAGCCATGTTCGTTCGGCTATTGAAAACTGAGGTAGTCGTCCCGTGAATTCTGAATTTTAAAAAAAGAAGTCACAACCATATCTCAATGACATGCTTTGGCACAGCCAAATACTTGAAGCTGAACTTATGGTTATGTTCGTTAATATTGTTGACTGTAAATATAGAGCCGTAGGGAAGTTATCACTTTAAAATGGTACATACCTGATCTTGTTTCCTTCTATTACGCTTTATCATTTTGTCTCGGATGTCGTGAGAGTAGCCTTGTGTCGCGATGTCGTAAAGCTTACCAAGGTCTTTTTCGTTGACAGCGGATGACAGAAAGCGATTAGTTAAGGCACCTGAAGTTTAAATAGTAAATATGAGTTACTTCATATGCAGCCATAAAACCTGCATTTCTGAAGTGCTCGTTTTGATGAGGTGCCGTGAATTTACTGGCAACCTCAAGTGTCAAGAGGTGCGACAGAACATGTTCGTCCCGGAACAAAAATGCGAACGTTTAGTCACAGGCGGCAGCAACATTTATTTTAGCTAAAAAAACAAACTTCGGCTTTGGATATCTAGAAAACTAGTCAATACAAAACCAGCTTGGCTAAAGAAATACACTGACTTCAGTAGAAGCAGCAAAAAGCCAAAAAACAATGCTGATTCGAAGTAAATTTCAGACCAACATATAGAACATCACACTAAGTGCGGCATTTTAGCACACTGAAACATTAAATTACATAGCTACACAAGAGAAATAGCTGAAAAAAGCACATGACGAAGAAAGACGACCGCCATTGCTTACAAAGATGGCGGATACAATAATTCCTGCCTCGTTCTGATTGGTTGCTAAACTGAATGCCACATTTACGAAATGGCGTTGCATTTAAAAGCACCCGGCATTATTCGGTCAGTTCAACGAAGCACTGGACATAATTTTTAGTCAGGCAACCTAGAAAATTGTTCTTGTACATAAATTACGGAACGAAAATGTGAAGATACCGCAAGTATCCAAAGTCTGGCAACACCGTAACCTGTAACACCTTTTATAATCGAAAAATTGGGGATTTCCCCAGGTCTTAGGAAATTTTGGGGTTTGCGTCTCATTTCCCCCAAAATTTACTACAGCGACTTCCCCAAAATGGGCCGAAATTTCCCCAAAGTTGGCAGCTTGGGAGGATATGTATATTGCTTTCCAACTCAAGACAACAGTCAGTAGCTCATAGAAACATAATTAACAGTACAACAAGCCTTTCTTCAGTAACATTATTCACTGACGGTCTATCTGGAAACGATCAACTATGTGATTAAATTCACTATGACTTCGGATAACATCCCAGCGTGCAGTGAACGTACAGTGTAACGCAGTCAAACGTGGCGGATAAAAATTAAAAACAGAGCAAAATTAACAACATAATCTAGTTATTCAATTAAAATTACATTATGAAATGACAAAATCTGTGGTTGTTTGAACGCACATATGACCCTGGGAGATACAATAACTTAACGTGGTCGCATTGCGGATAAATTCACCCAGTAATGCCGATATGTTCATTTTCAAATGACTTGTAACCTCCCATTGTTTGTGCTTTACCAAAGCTGGCAACGATGTTCAGATGTTTTCTTCGTATGAGGAAACGTTGAATCACCCTGTTTATTCGTGGGTGGTGTGCTTCTTCACTGTGACTTTTCAAGATATAAATGTTTTGGCTATATATATTCTTTGAAATTCCCGACCAAAAGAGGACCATGTCATCCTTCTGCTCATTGGATCAACCACTTTGCTTATTCTGTTCAAAATAGAGATGTCAGTTTAGAAAAGATAAGAAGCGCAAAAAACCACATACAGAAAACCAAATTATACAAACAGTAGATATGACTTATATCAGTACACCCAAATGTGCCCATTCTTATCATCTGTTTCAAGACATTAACTCGTTTGGCAGTGTTGGGCTTATAAATACATCGTGGTTTAGCTCGTTAGTGTATATTTTCATAGTATGACCTACCAGATTTACCATTTACATTCACACACCGGTCAACTCAACACCTCTTATCACAAATATCAATCCAACTAGCAAGCCTCCAATTCCTCTATCCTTTCTTTATCGTATTCACTCAGTTCTTTACTAAAAACTACTATAACTATCAGCTAACTTTATCAGTAGCATAATTAACACAAGCATCCAAAGAAATTAAAACTGTTTGCGGTAGTTCATAATATAGAGAAAGTATTGTAAATAATACATAGGTCTACGCGAAGCCATCTGTATTTGTTATATTTTTACATCAACTAGGCATCACAGTCATGTCTAGAAATTTTTTCCAATTTGTCCTAATGTGTTTCTAGCTCATGATGCATTATACGAGCACATGTAGAGAGACGATATATACTTGCCCATTCAAGTACTGAAGTTGACACTAGCAGAATCGTCAGGAATTATTATTATTATTATTATTATTATTATTATTATCCACAAACATCTTATGGGTACATAAGTGTTGTGAAGAAACCATTTCGGCTTTCTTCAAAAATACAATAATACGCAAGTTTCAATAATGTTAGCATTATATTTGTCATACTTGAAAAGGAAAATAATAATAGAATAATAATAAATCAGGTTATGTGTAATTGAGAATATTGAATTGAGTTCAGAGAAGGAAATGGAGAAAACAAAACAATAAAAATGAATGAGACGTGAAATACGCAAGTAGTTTCATAGGCGTGCTTATGAACACAAAACAAGAATAAACAACTATGTACGCATCGTCAAATCAGTAATAAAAATAAAATAGAAAATAATCAAGAAAGAATAACTTATTATTGCAGTAAGATATGAGGCTCGAATAAATGTTTGTGCAGTCATAGTTTAGAGTGATGCTATAAAAGTCTCAATTAAATGAAAAGGATAACGAAACATCAATATGTGTGAGTCATATATGCATAGTGAAGATAAAACGAGTCTAAGAAGTTAATTTAAATGTAACACAAGTTATTGTCTTAATTACAAACTTTGTAAACTTAAGAACAACAAATATTTAGATGGAAAAAAAGAGAAAAAAATTAACACTTAGTGAAAGGGTTCAACCATGATAATAATAGTTGTGTAATGAATATTGACCTCTGAAGTAAACCAGCAATTAAAAAATTCATTTAGTGCACTCGGATAAAAACATGTAGATTTATGAAATAGTAAACTGAGTGAAACCGGATATTAGTATAAACGTTTGTGCAATAATAATTTAGAATGATGCTATGAAAGTCACAATTAATTCCAAAGGAAATTCAGATATAAATTTCTGTGTTATATATATATATATATATATATATATATATATATATATATATATGGTGAAGACAAAAGGAATCTGGTAATTTAATTTATTTCAGTGTTATTATAAATTGTAGTGACCTACTTTTATCAAGAAAAAGCGATTGGTGTAATCAAAACAATTACTATTATAACCAATTGTACCAGGGATTGTTTTGCTGTACTTGTTTGTTTAACTGTACTAAGAATATACATCCTTCCTCATTTTGATTGTGACTTTGCACGAATTCGGTTACGCTCAGTAACCACACTTGTACTCCTTTGGCATGATCTCGGTATTCTTCCGATACCACGAGATCGCCAACAAATACATTTCGACTACAGCCATCAACTGCCTTCTGATATTTGGCTTACAAGGGATCATATCGGTTAACTGGCACGTAGTCTTCCTCTAGTGGGGATCATAATCAACCGCGACTCGATGCCACACTACAAGACTTTGTATGTTTAGGAACAAAATATGCGTAGAAAGAATAAAAGAGATGAAACAAATATCTTATGTGTCGAGGAACCAATAATGATATTAATAACAGTAATAACACGAACATAAGCAAACTTCATATATTAAGATTGATAAAAATAAAGTATACTTTGAAAGTTTAAAAGGTTACATTTTGCTTTTCAGTCAATTAGATGGATGACGGACCTAGTTTGTATAAACCATTATTAAACATGTTGATATTCAATGGGTGATACAATCCACTTTCGGTAAGAAAATCAACACGGAGACTTCTCAACCGGGTTGTAGTTTCACTGCAACGGAGGTCCACTGGCAGGCTGTTCCACGTGGTTGGGTAGCGAATAACGAAATATTTCCGGCGCAAGTTTGTGTAGTTTCTTGGAATTGCTAAAATATTTTCCTTATTGTGTAGATTGTAGGATGATATCATAAAGTATGAAGGGGTGGATACCGGAGAGTCGGAAATACTGTCAATTAGCTGCTAGATAAAGACAAGGTATTAATTTGATACGTCTGATCCATAGAGGTTATACTTTGAGTTGTTGACATCTTTGTTGATAATATTTGTTGTCGGAATACTCAAAAACAGCTTTGGTGAACCTTTTTTGAACACCTTCAATTTTAATCACGTCATTATGCCTGCAATTACTGTAAACTAAAAATACCATGTTCAGGAATGGGTAAGATACATTTTTCATATTATAATAGTAATCTTGATTCCACGTTAATGAGATATATCATTATGAATCCAATGAGCTTTCTGGCTTTGAATACTCGGGACGAAATGTATTCGGAAAAGTTTTAACTGCTACTTTAATTTAAACCCAAGTCTTGAACAGTGTTGAGAGGTTTCAGTGTATGTCTGTGTATAGTCAGATTTAAGTTAAGGCAGCGACCAATGTGAATAAATCCATTTTTGTAAACCTTAAGTGGCAAATTACGCGAAACAGTCCATTCGCATTTGTTCATTTCTTGGATTAATGCTGAAATATAGCCTTCTTTGGTAGGAGAAGAGAATGAATAAACCAGTTTTAGGCCATCGGCTAAAAAGGGAAAGCTTACCATTTTAAAAGAGGGAACACACGTCATTGATAAAAAGGAGAAAGAGTAATGGATCAACCACACTTCCTTGTATAATTCCACTGGTTAAGGGTAGTAAGATCCAGGCTATATCTTCTAGCACAACTAATAACTCTAAGTGAGACTGGATTTTAGTAAGACACATATCGTAAATATTACAGTTAACGCGCTTTATGAAGGTTGGGTTGCGACGTGCAACTGATGGTCTATAAACCAAAACTTCATATCCCTCTGTAGTTTCTGAGAATTATATGATGGTGCAGGACGAAGTCACTCGTTCCATATCTGTTTTCGGTGGCATATATCGAGGGGGCAGAAAAATGGTGTAAGCAAAAGAAAGGACGAGAAGCAGAGCAGAAAATGTTCATGAGGGAATAAGTAAGGTATGTCTACTCGATCTAATTCTCTAATATTAAGGTACTTATTAATTAAAAGCATTCAGAAATGTTATAGAAAATGATGATGTATCTTTAATCATTAGAGAAATTTGAAATCTGAAAGAGAGGGTTAAGAACATTTGGGCATGACTAATACTCAATGAATAATGGGAGATGGCAAATCATGTTTTCCATAATTTGGTTATACTAATATTCATGACAATGTAGTCTGCTATATTCATGAATGCTCTAGATATTAGGCGGTCCATAATAAAGTAGCTTATTAGTGGGAGGCAGTTCAGGTAATAGTTGAAGTTCTTCAGAGTCTAGTAACAGGGTTATTAGTGTTTTGAACTTTATGATAGTGTCACAGTTACGGATAGATATTGGCAATTTGTTCCACACAAAACAATACAGCAGTGTAAAAAAATTACAACGCATTCGTTTTTGGTGTTTTACGGTAAGCAGTGTATATGCGTTGTTTTTTAGTCTGTAGACTAGGTCATGGATCATAGTTGGGCAGGAGGTTAGAAATGAGAGTTCATAAATTGCTTTGTAGATAAATATTAGATTTTTCCTTACACTACGGTGCTTACATCTATCTGTGTACTTGAGAGTATAGTCTCATCCTATCAGTTGGCGTGTGAAGCGTCTTTGAACATCCCCTACTCTGATGTTGCCTGTGGTATTCATATTTGAGGAGATAAAAGAGCAATGTTTTTTTTCAAAAGCTCAGAATTAATTACTTGTCAGTTAACAACGATTTTACATTCTGTAGATCACCAACGTAGATGATTTGTGTAGAATGATTGGCGGTCAACTAACGTTGAGGTTATACCTTAAGTTAGTACTTAACGTGGATTATCCACTAGTCGTATTGACGTACTATAGATATCAGCACAAACGACGTCATTACAGCAATATATTGGTAAGCGTAGGTTCAAGGAAGAGAGTGCAAACACCGCGCGGACCAGTCTGTGACATGCAATTAGCTGACGCGCGTTGGTTGTCCTTGACAAGGGTCGGTGAGCTGTACTGCACAAATTCGAATCATCAACGAATGAAAATCTTTATCTTAACTCATGGTCGAATCTGAATCTATCGAAAATTTCAAAAGAAGGCTGAATCAAATAGAAAGTTCACGTGGAACACCAGGTCTGTGTTTTCAAAGCACTACATTGATTGTGTTCTACTGGGTCATTGTTACTGTAAAACCTTCAATTCGAAATGGCGCAATATTACGAAATGTCTGTCGATGATTTATAATGTTCAAGTGTTTGCCAATCATAGGACCTTGCGGTCGACATATAGATCATATTGATAGACGTCATTCAAAGCTTGAACAAGTTCCAGATGACGTAATAAGAAATTTTCGCACGTTAGAAGAGTGTCGTTTAGATGCTAATCAAATCAAGGAATTACCAAAGGTATTTAAAACTACTTTTAACACAATCTTGCTTGAGATGGAATGGTTTCAATGATTTTCACTGTGATTTGTTTCAGAACTTTTTCCGCCTGAAGCGCATTCGTCTCCTCACGCTCAGTGATAATGAGTTAACACGCTTGCCAACTGGAATTGGCAGCTTCTCTAATCTTGTGGAGTTGGACATTAGTAGAAATGGTATGATTACGGCTAACCTTTCTTCATACGTCCAGATATATCTGAGCTTCCCGCGAGTATTCGGTTCTGTGATTCTTTACAGAGTTTGGATGTAAGCAATAATCCTTTGCAAAGGTGGGTTATCGATAATTGAAATATGGTATACAAATATTCAGTTCGTACTTGTGACATGCACTAAATTTAAACGAATGTTGTGGTAATAACGTTTGCGGTTGGGTAAAAATTTGGTTGTCTAGGTCAAAATATAGTTAGTTATATTTCTCATGCCACCTGTATTTCGTTTGAATGCTTGAACACTTCATTATAATTCTCAGTAACATATATCTCCTTAGTGTCTTATTTTTGGGTTTCAAACCCCGGCAGTGTTTTCGGTACTTACGACTCAGACATCAGAAACTAGTAATAAGGCCCAACTTGCAGCCTCAGTAAAGCACAGCTGTATACTAAACAAAATTTCGAAAATCCATCATATTTATTCCTTTTCGACTCAATAATTAGTACCGCTGACTCATATAATAAATCTCGCCACGAATTTTACTATTTAAGTATCTCGTCTTAAGTGTCTCGTAAACGTAACGAAAATCACGATGAACTACCAGGCTTCATGTCCCGTTTTCCAGAAAAAACATCATTATTTTGCATTATTATGAACTAAAGGTATATTTCGTTGTTATTATGACTAAGATGTCGACAAGTCGACTTTAGTCTAAACTCTATCAACATATTTAAAGTTGTTTAAGTTTGAAAGATGAGATGATTTCTTTTATTTTGTTAGGTCGCTCAAGATTTTGTTCTAGTTATCAGTTTTATAAAATGTTACCTGCTTTCTGAATGGCATTAGTAGTCTATGGTATTTATTACCCTATGTTTTCAGTGAAAATTTAAATTATTCTCCATTATCCAGTGTCAAAAATTGAAGGTCTGAATGTTGTGTGTAACCACATGTTTATATGAACGGTAATAAATGGTACCTATTGCGGGATATTACATATTAATAATTTACTGTGCATATAAATCGGATGTTCGTGCAGTTAATCGGCTCACTTTTAGTTCCCTTCACTTTGAAACCTTGTAATTAAAGGTTTATTATTCTACCTACTTTAAATTGTTTTGAACTACAAAGACAAGTATATGTATTGTATTATATTCATAAAAACAAGTGGAATCAGTTGCTAGTGTTTTTCTCGGAAAAAAACCATAGTACCTTATTTTTTCAAAACAGGATGTGACTTTATGAGTATTACAGAACCTGAGTTTATCATTTAATGTTGCTATGAGTTTTCCGACTATATTAACTCATCTATCCCACTCTATCAATTCCAGCTTACCTGCTGGGTTCTGCCAGTTGCGCAATCTTCGAGTTTTATGTCTTAATGATATTTCGATTGCTGAGCTTCCAGAAGAAATGGGCAGGTAGGTTTTTTGTTGTTTTTGTAATCGTAAGCAAAATATCAAATCAGTTTACTAATTATATAGTAACATCGTGCTACTTTATACATGTTTTTAAAGGCGTCCATTTTAATTACTTGAATAATCTAACTCAGAACTCGACATAGTAGCAAATCAGTTCAAGTTTCTTCAGCAGCACAAAGAGAAATCTCAAAAGGGTGTCCAACATAGCACTTAACATAGAATGAAATTGAAAGACATGATACCTCTGTTGTTGAAGGACTTGTTGATATAATATCAGTCTAATGAACTAAACTTGAGCGACTAATTGGTTTTTATTCATGGGACTGGTATTGAAAACTTAAGTTATTCGGGTGATAATTTTCCGACTCGAAAATTATCCTGACCTTAGCAAAAATATATGGTTATTGATTTGGTTTTACTTCGATTGCATTCCGTGAAAATCTGTAAGGAATTACTTGAAAGCATTACTTGTATGTGTAAGCTGATCGTGCCCAATTGGTTTGTTGCTGTTGGTTAAAATGTATTTGAATAGTTCTGACAAACGTCTAAGCCTGGAATGCTGAACGAGATCTCACAAATTCAAGTTTCTACACTTGAAACCAACTCTATAAAACCTAAATGATTCTGCAGAAAAAAATAGATGGTCAGTGAGGTGTTCAGGTTTTTTGAAGAAAAAACAAATTGGATGTAATTTATTAGCCATTGCAGTTGATTTATTCACTACCTTCCGTATGTTCTTTATTCAGTGTTTTCACTTAACCCGGTGACCTGGGTGGATCTGCTACTTATAAATTTGAAAAATCCTAGTGTCATATAGTTATCTTTTAAGTATAATTTGAATGCTATTGGTAGTAACAAATGAGAAATTCGATCGCATTGTTGTTCTTTAGATTCGAAACAGTTTTATACAAAATCACGTATGCCAACGATAAGGCTTTTTCTTTATTGACTAGATTGACTTATTACCCACGCTCTACCAGTCAGTTATATTCAACATAAAGTCTAGCATAACTGTGCGTTAATCTAAATGGTCATACTAAGCTTCATCAGTATACTAGTGTTGCATAAAGTTTAAGCGTGATGAGCATTAGGTCTCGTTTACGTCTAAGTATGATAAAGATTTTTTTCAGCATAGTTCACGTAGTATCTTTGGTTAATTCTCGTCCACCATCGGTTTTATGTCGTTTGACAGCTGTAATATTAAGTAAACGTTTAGAAAGAAGCAATTGGTCTCACTAGAATCATTCAGGTTTGTATGGATGCCAGCTGCTGTTGCTTGTAAGCAAGTTGTAATTGCCATCAAAGGGTGAGAATTGTGTTTTCCTGATGGACATATCTAAATGACTTCAAATTTATTAAGACTAGTTGTGGCATAATACATCTTTATTTTCTTTCAGTTTACAGTTACTAGAAAAATTAGAACTTCGTGATAATTGTCTCAAGTCAATACCAGATTCCTTCGCTGATCTTATTCATTTGGAGTTTCTTGATCTTGGTGCCAATGAGTTTCAAGAGTTGGTGAGTTTTTCCCCACACTTTTTGTCATCTAAACAAATCGTATAATTAGAAAATTGTTTGCTCATTTTAACACTTTCTATCTCATGAATGTGAAACATGTTAAGTTGCCACATGCTGATTACAACGAAAACTACGCTTAGTCCTCTGCTTCAGATTAATTTCTGTGCCTTTCTGGCTTACCAATCAAACACACTATAATACAGAAGTTAGTGGTAGTAATAATAAGACCTAACTGCTGGAAAGTGGTGTACACAAACATATCCATTATGAACTTGTATTTAACAGGTATTAAGTGTGTGGTTTAGCCACCACCCCCACATCCACAATATTAACTAGCCTAGTTCGCTTAACCATCCTTTGAACTGGTGGGTAAAAGGTAAGTATCATTTCCCAGAAACTACATTTATGTTATGCACACATATATCTCATTGTATTTTTCGTGGCTCTACAGAGTTTAGTTTTCTAAAAATTTAATTTTCACTTTTATTTAGTCTCCCGTAATTGGTCAGCTTTCTCAATTGAGCGAATTATGGATAGATGATAATGAATTGAGATCATTACCTGAAGTAAGATGTAATTTTAATAAAGTTTTCGTTTTTTTATTAACGTACTAGTTGGAAGCGTGATAGCTTTCGTATCTGTAGAAAAACAAGTTATCTTTAAAATAAAATCATCTGGTCGATCTAACTTAATATTCGAAGTTTGACAGTTAATAATTAATGTAAATTAACTGTACCAGTCACTCATGGTGCAAGTTAGTTGATTAAAGTTGCTCAGATCCAATTATCCACTATTTTTTTCCTAAGCTCTGGACGTGTTATTATCTGATACTTTTCATTCTCTAACTTCATCCATTTATTTTGACTTAAATTATTTTGTTTATCAGTTTTAGCCTTTTGCTTTATTCTATTATCAGTTCTCTTCTATTGTACTGCAGTAAAATATGGCGACTTGGTCTAATGATCATGTACCTATCCGTTTGTGGCATGTATTTGTATCTGTTATCTAGTCTGTTGAGAAAATATTTAATTTACTAATTGTTTTTTGGGGGAATGGTTGCTCTTCTATAAACAATTTATTTTTACCTTTTTACGGTTTATATATATTTTGATCTCACCACCCACTAACTCCTATTATTCCCTACTCTTGGTTCTTACGAATTTTAATGCGGCTATCATTCAATTCGCGTGCTTGCATTTTACTGTTAATTTCTCTGTTTTTGAGGGCATTGCATATAGATTTTTGTGTAGTAGCTATATGCATCCTGTATTGCATATACCATTTTGATTTATATATATTGGAGTTGTAGACAATAAGATTTATGAAGTATTAAGAATCCTATATTGGATACTTTTAGCGGCCTGGCTGAACATCAACCACAATAATATAATTGAATATACATTTTATCTTGCAATTATGTTATTCCGTACTACCCCTCTTACAGTAATTCCCTGTCTTTTTTTATAGTTCCTATCATATTTCTTATAATCACTGGTACTTTACTTTCTCGCTGTATTGTTTAGATGTGTGGCTAGTCTGAGCAATATACTCTTAGGTCACATGGTAATACAAGTCATTGCTTTACTTTATGTTGCAAATGTGAGTGGTCTTTCATTTCATTATGTCGACCAATGTTTTCATTTTGTGCGCTTTTACATTCATGGCTGATTTGTTATGATTTTCGGTATTGGTTGCTCAAATAGTAGTAACTTCTGTTCACCTCATTGAGAATTGGTACCGTCTGAAATATCACATTTACCAGTTTTTCTTCATAATTTAAAAACCCTTTTTAGATTACTTAAACGTCATATATATATATATATATATATATATATATATATATATATATATATATATATATATATATATATATATATTGATGCTTAGGACTGCGAAAGATCTGTTCTTTTTTATATACGTGCACCCTGTGAGGATTGCCCTTGATATCGTCAGTAAGTTAAAGGGTTATGTCTTAGTGTGCGTTAACCCAAAGTATTTTCGTCGCATCCGGAGTGATTAGTTGTCACGATTTCGTATTTCTACCTCAGGCAGTGTGAGCTAAACTTTATTTGCTGGTGAAGGCATGATTTCGCCTCGAAATTAAAAATAATGAGATAGGCCACATTCCCAACTATAAACTAGAGAACTTTACAAATTCCTGCAATTGATTTGGCCATATTTTTTATGGAATCGATCTTGACGTCTTCTGTAAGCTTCTGTAACCTTAAGCTCATTGTAACCAAATAAAGACTGGATTGTGAGGACAACTAGTATTTAACCGGATCTTCACCTTTTCTGATACACGATTCAGCTGATGACCCGAAATATTCCGGAAAGTCTTTTGTTAAACGCTTTCTTCGTAGACCCTGAAAATACTAATTAGATTTGCTGACTGTTAATAAGATCTACCACAAATCCTTTTTTATCTGTAATAATCATTACGAATTAATTGACAGTTTATTAGATGCTTCTAGGATGTGTAGTTTCTGTTTTACGTTCTATTTCAAATCCATGGACAAAAGAATTTACATCATGCCAATTGTGTTTAAGTCGACTAGTACCAGAATAGAAGTAGTAAGTATCAGCAGTAGTAAAAAAGATTATGCACAGGCAATATATTTCGGGAGTAAAGAATGAATGTACTGAATAACTAGTGTAAGATTATTTTAGAACTCATGATCTGAGGGAAGACAGATAATGCATCTGGACCACTGACCAATTTTGAGCCATGTCACCCACCGCCTACAACCATTAATTATACTGGTGGTGAGGGGAAGCTAAACATTTCTGTTTCTTGTATTATTTTGTCTTTTCACAGTTGTGTTGTGCATACATTTCTTTTATATAAAACAAAGGACCAACCGTAGATTTTAATACATAAACGGTTCTGTTTCATTTATTTTCACTTCGCTTCACATTACGTTTGTGTTTTGGTATATGAAAAAACCAAACTACAAGGAGTTGGGAAATCTTGGGAATTTGCAACAGTTGGATTTATCAGAAAACCTTATTTCTACTCTGCCTGAAAGCATCTCGGGATTAGTTTCACTGTCGGACCTAAATTTATCACAAAATAGCATAACACATTTACCAAATGGCTTAGGTAAGGAATTGTAATTTATTATTATTTTTATAAATAACCTGCACAGCTTGATCTTTACTTATCTCATTATATGTCAAACAGAATTAAATGAGTTTGTAGTCAACTAATTATTTTTTCCCAAAGACCCTTATTTTGAGATTTTATCAGTAGACGTTTTCATCTTGATATCTGCTGTCAGATACCGGGCAAAAGTACTGATTATTCTAATTGATGTACAAAAAAATGAAGTTTTGTATATTCTTCTTGAGAACATTTTTATATTCTTCTGATTTTTACAGCTTGGTCTGATGTTTAACGTCCAAAGATTTAACTAATGACGTTAGAAGCGAGCTAATAATATCAATATTTGTGGATTTAAAGTAATCAAACTATTTGCATATTGTCATCAACATGGGAAAATATTCCAAAGTTCAGAAATACATTATTCCCGAATATTCCGACACTCATGCTAATTTCTCTATCTAATTTGTATACTACTTGTCCAACGGTCTGACTTAATACATAGTAAATGCTACTTGTTTAAATATTGAACTATAAGTCTCATAAACATTACATAAAGATATATTACATGTAAACGTTTGAATCTTCCCAAGTAATCAAACCCTCAGGTCATTCTTTCGTACTTGAGTACTTAAACTTAGATAAGTTTTAACCTAACTAAAATTATTTTTCACAGTTGTACAGCGAATCAAGAATGTGGTCCATTGAAAAGACCTTTTTGATAATTCCATATGTATATATTTTCACAATGATAGTCTATAGTGACAATGATTAATTACAGCGACAAAAGTTAAACACAAAAATTTTCACTCGTATTTAATTGTCGACTCAAAGTTGAATTAATAATTTTGTAAAAAGTAAATAGAAAATGATAATTATTGAATCTATATACTCAGCATAGTGATATAAACATCGAAAATAAAATATATCAGAGATGATCACTCAAACAAAAGTAAATGGTTGGATTATAAATTCAATAAATTAATGGAGAGCAATGATGATCTGTAAAATCTAACAAATAAAATATAGAGTAAGATAGGATGCTGGACAAGTTTATTTCGTATCCATAGTTCGAGTTTCTTTGTACATAATGAGAGTTTCAACAATAGCAAATAGATAGAAACATACCGTTTTTAGTAGTCTTGTGGTCAAATTGTAAAGGACCTTGCAAACTGAACCTCTTCTAATTTCATGGTCGGTATTGACAAGCTATTCTATAACTACACTTCTTGTGCAGCCACTTTTACGTTTCTTTAACCATTCAACGTACGTTTTCTAAACGCTCGTGAACTAAATGCTCACCGAACGACTAATATATATTGCCCTACAGGAACAGGTAAATTGACTAGCAGATATTGAAAGGGTTAACTGTTTATAATCTTCGTAAGTATCTTTCCCAGGATTATTGCGAATAATATATATATATATATATATATATATATATATATATATATATATATATATATATATATATATATATATATATAATTTTTCTTACCTGTTATCGTTATTTTCATTCTTAAGGTGATTTAGACAAGTTGATCATTTTAAAGCTCAATCAAAATCGACTGCTAACAGTAACACCAACTATAGGAAAGTAAGTTAAAAATTATTACATATTCAAAGTGAAATGAATTGATCCTCAGTGTTGATCATTTGAAGTGTGTGACAATTTCTTTATGTGAATTAGCTGCTCCTTTTTTAATGATTTTATTGTACCGACATATTTGCTCTCACTCCGCATTTTAAATGTCAGTTTTCTTTCTATGCTAATGTGAATTCTTACAGTTAAGATCGGTGCATATTTGTGTCAGGTTTCAAGTTGATTTTATTTATTTATTTTAACATATAGATATTGGTACAAGTAGGCACCAAATACATATGCGCCACATAAATCATTCCATTTATGTGAGGACTAGGATACTGCCCGAGTGCCCAAACCGAAGCAGGTGGTTTTCTTAGGGGTCACACTTCCAGCCTTTGACCTACAGGTCTGATCCACAAAGCAGTGGTGCATCGTAAGGAGATACAGTCCCATGGTAGCCGGTGACCAACGATTGCTTTATACGCCAATTGTTCATCCAGGATACTGGAGCCCATGTGCACCATTGGTTAGGAATCGGGGTTTTCCAACCCCCCTAGGTGGACTATTCATGTCCACCAACCCGGTTAAAGCTCCGGACATTGGCTTTTCGTTCTCTCAATTTCGTAGACAACACCCCCGCCACGAGAAGGTAGTGAGTAGAACTTCCCTGGTATTGGTTGTATGCACGTGGCTGTGTGAGAGCATTTCGAGAGGGATGGCTAACTCTCCCCACTCTCGGTCGTACCAAGGCATTTGGGGGCATTGTCTTTGATAATATTATGTGCTATGTTTTCACATATCTGTTCATAAAATGAATTGATTTATTACAAATCAGTGGCTTTTACATTTAGAAATGAAATAAACTTCATCTGTTAATGCATTCGCCTTGACGAGACTTTACTGTCATCATGTGACTTTTGATCTGCTTCCCTATGATGCTAGATTGTTTTACGTTTTATCATATTTGATCTTTTTTAAAATCCTTGTTTCTACTAAACTAACACTTTTTTGGCACATATATGCATGATTTCGTTAACACTTTACTTTAGTTTAACTGTGTGATTTTTATCAGCATACTAGACAATATTGCTAGAAAAAATAGATTTAGATTCTTTATAAATCGGTTAGTATCCTGACTCGATAATTTTATTTGTTGTTTTCACTACTTGTGTTAATCATTGTTTGGATCTGCATCTTAATGCGTTTTCCTGGTCATTGAATATATCTCATTAGGTCTACATTCGGTATCGCACACTGAAAAATTCTTTGAGGTATTGTTTTTTTCTACATAGTACTTCCACATTTTAAGGGTCAAGTTTATTTCTGTATCTACTCACATAAAAGGAGAACGTGTCATAACGTTTATTCATTGACTGACCATTGTGAAGACTATGATGAAGCGTTTGGGTTTCCTATCTAATATGTCTTCTTCAGGTGTGGTATTTACGAAAAAATTTTTTGTTATTGTATAATCCTAGGTCCTTGAAGTTTGGATTTTTTATTATTCGAATAAGTACCAAATATACTTCATTTGTAGTGGATGTACTTTTCATTTACTTCACAAAACTTTGACTATCGTGATAATGATGGATAATTTGCACACCAGCTTAGCTGAAACTCAATAGGTGTGAGAAAGTCTTCTCACTAAACGAACCTATTACACGCTCCTGTACTAACCTATGGGATACATATATTTGTAGTAGCTATGATGACATTGCCCGACTGACGTAGTTGAGGTAACGCTTGATGTCGAAACGCATTGATGGAAATTCTCGTGCATAAACCACTGTTGTGTAAACGTTATATTTCTAAATTGTTCATCATGAGATAGATATTACTTTTGTTGTCGTCATGCATATCTTTCTATTTGACGAATTAAATGGCAATTTTATCATTTTGGTTATGTTCATCATTCAATATTAAGTTTTATTTATAAAAAATACACCTTTCTTTTGTTGATTTCAGCTGTTCCAGTTTACAAGAATTATATTTAACTGAAAATTTTCTTTCTGTAAGTATATATTAATAATCAGTGTACCTATGCTCAATATAACATTTTGAATATAGATTATCTTCATAATATGTCTAATTAAAATCGTCTTGTGAAATTTTTTAAAACTTAATTATAGCTTTGATCATAAACTGACATCAACTGGAAAATCATCTGAAAATCAGGTAGCATTGAACACTTGTTTCGTAATATTTTGAAGTCTCCTCAAGAGTACTCACTCATAGTCTTCAATTTTTATGGTCTGAAGTCAAATTATAATACAATATTGTTTCTTTATAAAATAACTATTTTCAGGAAAAGAATCTTTTCCAACAAGTTCATTTTCAAAGCTGTACAATCGTATATATTATATATGATAAATTATAGATCAGCAAATAATTAATTGTATATATGTTGGAGTTTAATTAGCTATTCTGTAAGATCTGACTACATAATTTTTTCATAAACAAAGTATTGAAAGAAAGAATTTGCAAAAAATGAGAAATATATGATCAATAGAATAGAATTACGTAGCCATATTTCATATGGTAAACGGAATATACCCATTGAAGCATAAAACAAGAAAGGTTGGTTCAAGGAAGAGTTCTCTTCTCAGCGAATTCATTTTCAAAGCTGTACAGTTGCAAATATATACTTTTTCTTCAAAACGATAATAATTACAATAATAGTGATAAAATTCTGTTAAACATAGTAACAGTGAGATAGAATAAACAAGAGTATAAAAATGTTCTTTTTATTAAGGAAACTATTAGTAATTTTGTTTCTGGGATCTTAAATATTCATCATGAAGAAAAATAAGGAAATTATAATTGCGAAGGGAAGACTCAGTATGATAAAATGTTGAAATTGGAATGAACTATAATCAGAAAGATCATAGAAAAATAAATATATCAGTTGGGGGTTGAAGGTTAATTGAGAAGATGGATTCGAAAAAAGAAAAAAACACGAGAGATTATGACCATGGTAGAAGGGAAGGTTGTGCAGGTTTCGTCTGGACGCATAATTCTAGTTTTTCCATATGTATAGGTAGTGCTTCGGTAATGTTGAAAAGATGAAATATAGCTGTCTTTGGCAGTTTTCTACTTACCCTGTAGATGACTTTGAACAGCTCTGAAAATGAATTCGCTGAAAAGGGAACTCTTGGGTTAAGATAAATTATACTTTCGTCCTCAGTTTTGACCTTGCTCTCGGTAACCAACCAAAATGAGGCAGGATATGTTATTTACTCTTTTGTAATCCATGCTGGTCTCCATGTTTCGTTATCTCGTTTTTCTGGCTTACATGAGAAATGTTAAGTTTTCTGCGACAAAAATATCACTCCATCATTTTGGTGGAGTTTTTTCTCTGAGCTGGATGGTTTGGTCGTGGAGCTTTCATCGTTCTTCTGAACGACATCATCGGCACAAACTTCAGACAGAAGTGAAGTGTTCGAATTTCTCCATATGTGTTTCACAGCTTGTTCTGTGCACCTCGATGTTGATTGGTTCTTGTTGACCTTAAATTTATCATTGTTTACTTCTTTGTTTTGGGACACCCATGGGATCACCAATATCAGAACTGATCGCAGAGGCAGTGATGCAAAGACTAAAAGCCACGATATTACCAGTGATCAAGCCAAAAATTTGGATTCTCTACGTAGCCGACACCTTCGTCATCGTCAAAAAGAATGAACTGGAAAACACATACAAACTGATCAACAACGTTTTCAATGACATCAAGTTCACAATGGAACAGGAGTCAAACAACCAACTAGCATTCTTGGATATATTGATCACTAGAACTGACACAGGAAAACTGGAAACTAAAGTATATAGGAAACCGACCCATACAGATCAAATTCTCAACTACAACAGCAACAACTCAAGAGCTCACAAAATCAACTGCGTACACACATTGTTCAAGAGGGCGATGACACACTGCAGCACACTGGCAGCACGAAAAAATGAAGGGAAATACCTGAAGGTCATATTTCGAAAGAACGGCTACCCAATCAACTTCACCAAAAGCACCAACGGCACACAGCATCAGAACCCAAGTCAAGCACAAAAATCAACAAAAGGATCACCCTACCTTACATACAAGGAATATCAGAAACCGCAACGAGACTGCTGAAAACCTTCGTGATAGGTGTGGCACACAAATCAACAAAATCACTCCAATCAATCCTATGCAAACCAAAGGATGAAATAACAAAGGAAAACAAATCAAACATCATCTACAAAATAAATTGTACTAACTGCGACAAACACTACATCGGACAAAGCGGACGCCCCCTCCACTTACGCTTACATGAACATCAATTAGCAGTCAAACGCCATGATATCTCGTCGTTTATATCAATACACGTGGATAACTACGGACACTCATTCGATTGGGAAAATGTAGAAATCTTAGACAGAGGAAACTTAAAAAAAACCAGAGAATTTTCAGAAGCCTGGCACTCAGGTCAATCAGCAATCAACAAACATATTGAAATTAATCCAATTTATCAACCAATCAGGAAAATCATGCATAAATACAGGAACAAAAATCAAACCAATGGGAGACAACCAAAACAAAGAAGTAAACAATGATAAATTTAAGGTCAACAAGAACCAATCAACATCGAGGTGCACAGAACAAGCTGTGAAACACACATGGAGAAATTCGAACACTTCACTTCTGTCTGAAGTTTGTGCTGATGATGTCGTTCAGAAGAACGATGAAAGCTCCACGACCAAACCATCCAGCTCAGAGAACAAAACTCCACCAAAATCATCCACCTGAGCTACAAATTTTCTCCATCACTCCATCATGCTACAGACGTGTCAACCATAGATCAGCCAGTTATGATATGGAAGAAAGATTGCAATCTAGCAAAAGATATACCTCCAATTAATTCTATATTAGAAAATATTCTAAAATATCTACAATTGAGTGACTAAATAAATGAAAATCTAACCGCAATTGCTGACTTCCATATACTTATATGACTTAAAAACGTGGAGTTTATCCCCAGCTTGACTCTTCGCTGAACCAATCATTCTTATTTAATATTTCCTATAACTACCAGTCACATTCTAACAGATATACAATTAATTATTCATTGACTTATATGTAATATATACGATTGTATAGCTTTGGAAATGAGCTCGTTGGAAAGGATTCCTTTACTGAATTAAATTGTTGCATGGGTGTACTTCAATAAATATTATTTTTCTCTAAGAATTTTTTGTGTATCAGTAAAAATATCAGGATAAGATTTCGGATTATTTCATTATTTTCATTTACTTGAACCAATCTAACAATATACACTCATGATGTGTAATGAATGAAAATATTTGTCATAGAAATTATTTTCATGAAGGCCGTAGGGAAAGAATTTTCTGACTTAAACGTATGATATTTTACTATCAATCAAAACTGGTTTATATTAACCCGTTAATCACACATTTTGATTATATATGTGTATATAACATGACAAATTTGTGTAGGTCAAACCGTTAATCTCATGAGAATATTTGCAATTTATGTGCTGGAATTAAGTCACCATAACCTTACAGAAATAAATTATATCGATTCAGTTTTTATGACGGCGTTCTACATACGATAATGTTTTCTTAATGTAGATATATGGTTGAAGTGTATTTGATGTTTGTCCCATAGTAGCTGGTTACAAAATAATTATTCGTTTAAATTAAAGTCATCATAATGATTATGTTCGCTTGTGACATCTGATAACTTGTTAATACCACCTGATAGTTCTAGGATTTTTCTTTCATTTCGATTATTTTTAAAATTTCCTTGAATACCTACCGTGTACACAAGTATTTTCCTCACCTGTAAATAGTTTACTATTTTCCGTAATCGGCGAATTCATTAGGAAAGTTACAAAATCTTTATTGCTTGGTGTTTAGTGAAGTACTGATAATTGACTGAGCTTAGTTGGCTATATTGCATTAGTCATTTTTCAGTTTCACTCTCTCTCTTTCTGATTGATCGATTTGCTTTTCATTTATGACACCTATCCATTTCTTTACTTCAGTGACTAAAATAATTCTTATGGATTTCCATCAATGTTAGAGATTTTTATGTAGTGTGTGAATGTATATATGCAACAAACTTGACTGTCTTCCAATATATAACTTTAACAGATGACAGTTTAAAAATTTTGAGTAGACTACGATTGTCTTTCAAATTTTTATTTCAATCTACCGGGCACTGCTAAATGTTTTGGTGATATGTAAAAACGTTAAAATTACAGCCCTAACTAACAGAGATAACCTAGTTCATAAAGTTACCATATGCTTGTAACTTACGGTATAGTGCACTTATACGTAATTATTTTTCGATTGAGATTAGTTGATGTTAGACACTATCACCATTGGATACCGGCTCAGTGGTCCAGTCGGTTAAGCGTTCGCGCGCGAGACCGAAGGCCCTGGGTTCGAATCCCGCGAGCGGGATCGTGGATGCACGCTGCTGAGGAGTCCCACAATAGGACCAAACAGCCGTTCAGTGCTTCCAGGTTTCCAGGGGTGGTGGTCTAACATCAATCGGTTCATGATCTCAATCAAAAACTTAATAATCTCCACAACCCCTATACTAGTAACGTAATTATTTATTGGTGTGTATCAGTATATCAATGTATTTCTATATTACTAAATTCGTTTCAGAAACTCCCGTCTTCTATTGGCAATTTAGTCTCCATGTTTCATCTGAATGTTGATCAAAATCAATTGACTGAGTTACCCTCTGAGGTAAGAAATTTTTGGCGTTTTGTTTTCTCACTACTGCTATTGATGTTGTCTGAATATTTTCCTTTTATAATGCATTTGCTTTCTCTTTTTATTATTATGATTCCTATTTATTTCTTATTTCCGTCGAATTCAGTTGCCTTTGATTCTGCTTTTGTTAAGGGATTTCTTTACATAGGTCTCATGTGTCATCAGACTAAACACGTAAAAATAAGTATTAGGAGAAGTAAAAACGTAATACACTTCATAGACATTCTTTACCTAATATAGATAAAACATGTCAAGACCGTATTGTCTGGTGAATAGAGCTCTGGAGTGTTAGTTAATGGGTGCCATGTTCTTATCCTGTCCAATGCATTAGAAAAAAGTTCAAGACATTTCAAACAAAATTCTATTTTAAAAACCGCGAAGATATTATCGTATCTTTGATTTATTGTTGTTGGTGAAATTGATTTGTATGTAAATTGCGACATGTGTATCCAACAGAGCTGTTGATCAAATCCAGGATGTGCATTTCATTGCAATTAGGATTCCTTAACTGGATGTATCATAATATCATAGCCCACACACAAATCAAGTAACTTGTGTGGCGCATATGTATTCGTTACCACTTTGTACCAATATTTATGTGTTCACATAAATAAATAAATGTATTTGTAGCTATGAGGATGTTGACTACGAATCTCAGACTCAGTACTATCGCTTCAAACGCCAGAACATCTACTAGTTTATACCACTGTTTAACATTTCAGTTGATTTCTGAATTTCACTATTTATTATCATTATTGTTAACTCATTAACCAGGCGTAGATTTGTATACTTGACTCTGAGCCACACTTTATGCATTAGGATTAGTAGTTTTACTCGGTTGCCCAAATCGAAGCTGGTAGTGCGGGGCTCTAACCTTCGACTTAGTGGTTAAATGTCGAACGCCTTAAGCATTAACCTGTCGCTTGTGACTACCATTCACTATCATCGTCGACCGTATGTCGTCGCTCTCAATTTAGTTGACCTCATGTAACATAACTTCTCACTGAAACTGGAGGAAGTTTATCTCGTCACTAGTTACTAATTATTAATGACATTGATTCATAATGAGATAAACTCTCATCAAATTAGTTGATTATCACTGCATTTAATTCCACTGAACTATCTTATCTCATGAAGTTACGTGAATTATGTAACAAATAGTACCAAAAGTAGTGATGACAATGTAAATTTTAAATAAACACATTCTTTGTTATGTTTATGTAATATATGATTCATGCAGATTGATTATAACCGATACTCGTTAACCTAGTAACTTATCAAGTAATAAAATTTCTTTCTCTGTTGATATATATATCGTCGCATACCTTTAAAATGTAGCATTTTTTCGAATATTATCTACTTAAAGCCAAGTTAAATAGGTCAATACATAATTGTATTTCAACAAAAATGCATATTAAACGTTCGTTAAAGAAATAGTAGTTACTATTTAAACCTTAACTTGCTTAGTTTGTTGGTTGTGTTATGCTGTTCATGATGCTTGACTTGGTGAACATTTGGAGCTGATGGTTCTGGGTGTTGTCCACGCTCTATCAGGTTTCTCTATTCAAACAAATAATATGGGTAAATATGATATGAATATTCCTAGTCAGCAGTGTATCTAATTGATTCAGTTTTCCCAGTTGAAGTTTTACAACCATTTGTATTCACCGTTTGTGTTACTTTCATATAACTATCGAAGTGTCAGTGACTACCTGTTAACCACCTTCTTTGACCATAGATGGTATTGGAGCTCCTCTGCCTTGATGACTCAGTTGATCCTGATTGGTTGGAACGATTGTTCCTTGGAGTCAGGTTAGTTGGCAAATGAATCTGTGGTTGAGAAGCACAATATTTGGTTATTATGTGGGTAGTGTTTTTATGTCTTCAATACCTGTTGACAAATATCACTCGCCAAATCACCAATCAGAATCCTGGTTCTCATTAGGTCTGTTATTTACTCTATAGCTTGGTATCTCTAAATTAGCCAACTACACGCTCGACCAGCACTATTGACTTTGAGCCGGCGGCTAGGTTCCTATTGGTTCATTATTCGAAAGCCCTTTTTTAAAGTCAAAAAGTCATCAATTAACTTCTAATATATATTTCAAACGGACGTGGTTTACGTACGAACATACCAGATGGTACCACACCATAAAATGAGAAATAACCATTGTACATGAATAAGCCAAAAGTGCTAGTGAATAGGGGGGACTGTGAGTAATTGACAGGCAATAAATTAGGAATAGCATATCTCACAACATTAGTTAATGAGTCAACCGAAAACTTATGATAAGTGGAATATATATACATATTGATTCAGTTACTCAGTGATTATGCAACAATATTATAGTTAATGATTCAAAAAACCTGTTCCAATCTTTACAATATTCGTTCTGTCATAACACTATTCACTATTTCTTTGCCTTGAAGTGTATTCCATACAAACTACGACCTTAGAATAACCAGATATAACAAATATATGCATTTTTTTGTCTTACCACGTTCATTTTTGAGATAATGGTTGATATTATAGTAATTTTGTAATAAATGAAGTATATAATTGGAAACAACTTCATACAATGATAGTCTAATTGTTGATAATAATAGACTTGATTAGCCAAATTTGTCTCAAGATGAAAACATTTAGTAAGGATTTCTATTTATAAATTCTGATAATGCTTTATATGACATTTCTTCTAAGTTACTGAAATGCAATATAGGTTTACTGTTTAACCTACTACTTTTCGCTGTATTTTTCTCATGGTTGAAGCTTCACTAGGGTTAATCATCATTCCATCGATGTTGTTCATAATGCAGGTGAGCATCTAGTAGTTATCCTTCGACAAGATATTATAATACTCTGATAATAAGGTCTTAACAGTACATGAATTTATCTAAATTGTCTATCGTAACCAATGATTGAATGCGTTCAATTTTGCGGACTGCTTTTGGTGTTGGTATAAAGTTCTACGCTTAAATGAGATGCGTTCCCGACCGTTGCCACTACCTTCACATGGTGGTCAGGCTTGCCTATCGTAATGAACCAATTGGGTTATACTGACTGGAACAATGGTTCCTTAATGTCCTGTCATGCCAGACAGGTTGGTTGAAGAGCAAAAAAGGTTCTCAAATGCCCTGGTACGGCCGAGAGTGGGGAGGGTCAGCTCTCTTCCTCGAAATCCTCTCACATGGCCACGTGCATACAACCAATTCCAGGGAAGTTCTACTCACTACCTTCTCGTGGCGGGGGTGTTGTCTACGAAATTGAGAGAACGAAAAGCCAATGTCCGGAGCTTTAACCGGGTTGGTGGACATGGAGAGTCCACCTAGGGGGGTTGGAAAACCCTGATTCCTAACCAATGGTGCACATGGGCTCCAGTATCCTGAATGAACAATTGGCGTATAAAGCAATCGTTGGTCACCGGCTACCATGGGACTGTATCTCCTTACGATGCTCCACTGCTTTGTGGATCAGACCTGTAGGTCAAAGGCTGGAAGTGTGACCCCTAAGAAAACCACCTGCTTCGGTTTGGGCACTCGGGCAGTATCCTAGTCCTCACATAAATGGAATGATTTATGTGGCGCATATGTATTTGGTGCCTCCTTGTACCAATATTTACATGTTTAACTGATAATAATAATATGATTGAAGAGCGGTAAAACTGAAACTCAAGGTCCGAGGGCGAAGTCGTACTGCTGGATATACAGAGGTGTGATGGCAGTAAGGTGTTTCCCTCAGACGACCAGCATAGCAGCTATCCTGTCTTTCCACAAAGGGAAGATTGGGTTAGAATAGGTTGACCTTAAAAATGCACACCTCACCTTATCGCACGAATGTCCGGCTTCGTCGGTAAGGTCACAACAAGTACGGAGCTAACACGAAAATTACTCACAAAAAGGTCGTGTGTGACCGGCCTTTAGCAACTGTCTCTTGCGTACTGGGGTCACTAAGGCCACCTCTAATACTATTTCCTTTTCAGGTATCTCTAGAAAAACCCGCCATCAGTGCGGGAAGTGATAACTATCCTCATACCTCTAACAACATTCAACACTGGTTGATCTCCCAAGTTAAAGTATATCATATACACTTATTTTTTCATTCTGCGTGCAATGAATTCCATAACTTTTATTTCCTTTATTTAAATTCAGACACAATTCAACTTGACTTGTAAAAGAAAGATCTTCAATCAATCTGTAATTTTACTATAAACAGAACTAACTTCTAGCAGTTAGATGTTATTACATGTTACCTTAACCTGTCGATAATGTTTCGTATGGATGTTAGTTTCAATAAATGTATTTACTGTACACTACTCTCTCTCTCTCTCTCTCTGTATGTATATACGAAGCGTCACAACATATGACTTAATTATTCAATAAATAAATAAATGGACTGTTTCATTCTATGCCACAAATTTCTTTGTATTGTATTCAGGAAGCAGATAGTAATTGTAATTGATTTTGTGTGTAGTACTATTAAATGGATTCAGTTGTATTGATAATAGTAGTGGTATTAGTTGTAGCAATAATAGGTTTGTTTTATGTATGTTTTTTTTTGGTCTATCCAATTCGGTTTCCTTGTCCTACATAAAAGTGTCAGTGAACTGGTTTAACTACACTAACAACCATAAATAAAGTGTGGATCTTTTATGTGAATGTTATTGTGCATACATTTTATTTATTTATATATATAGCAATGGCTTAGTGGTTAAGATATTTGACTTTCAACCCTCAAGCTCCAGGGTCAAACCCTTCTACACTTATGTCAGTTTGAACAACCAACTAGTATAATTATCCCTGACACAAAGTGTGGCTTATATTCAAGTAACCGGTAAGTGAGTTAATTAATATTCACTAATATTAGCCTAGTACAAACGATTTAGTTATTCAACTTGTCTGATTTGTTAAGTTTATTATATGGTGTATTCATTGGTTTTTTGATTTTTATTGATTTGTTCGTCTCTTTTGTTTCTTTGTTCCATATATTTTAATTCTACTTCACCTTCTTTTTTTTCTTCAAATTTTATTAGATTGGTCAATGTGCATCACTTAATATTTTGTCTCTTCGAGAAAATAATTTGCATAGATTACCTAATGAAATTGGTAATTGTACACGTTTACGAGTTTTGGATGTTTCTGGGAATAGGTAGGTTTGTATGTATTTTTCAACGATTGTTATAATGATAATATTGTCATATCTTTGAATATGCTAACTGTTCAGAAAGAGTGAGGTAAAACAAAGTACACCTGTCATTGACAAGCTTATACGTGTCCATGTGCACGGCAGAAGCTTTTGATATTTGGCTGAATTAACAATTTTGCTATTCAGTTGCGTAACAATCAAAAATTTATTTCAAAATACATGAAATCCGTTCAAGGTTAATATACTATATATTTATCCACCCGTTTATAGAAACTTTTCGGATGAATCCACGAATATATATATATATATATATATATATATATATATATATATATATAGTTGTGTTTCTAAGATGAATCCACAAAGAAGCCTGCAATAAATTTATTATTCATAATGAAATGGTTAGATTTAGACTGGTTATAACTACATTCATTAAACGATATACTTCATGTAATTCCACTGATTGGCCATAGACTGTAATCACAGTCTTCGTTTCCGTTAATATTAATTGGACCGGAATGAGATAGAACAAATAACCTAATACGAGCAATCTGATTCAAGGTACCACTTATTCCTTATCATAACATTTTCTTTAATTTATATTTGTGTACTCATTTAATTGTCATCCCTGAATTTAATTTTTCAACATAATCATTTCCTTACACGACGATGCTTCAGTCACTTTTTACATTCACAGCAAATGTATACCAAATCACATTCAGTAAAGGTCGATTCATATGTTAACTGTGCTTGATTTCTATCTTAAAGAGTATTCTTTCTTTTTAGTTTATGGTTATATTTATTTATTGAAGTAATTGTTATATTATTGAAATTACTTTCTAGACTTGATCGTTTGCCGTTTAGTTTATCAAGATGCTCATTGACAGCTTTATGGCTTTCACAGAATCAATCTCAACCAGTTATTACGTTACAAAGAGATGTGGATCCTGTTACTCAAGAACAGTATCTCACATGTTATTTACTACCACAGGATCAACTAGACTCACGTGTTGAAACTGGTAAGGTGAAGCTTCTTTTTCAATGCCTTTTATTAGATGTTTTTGAATTTTGTTTTACTGTTTGTAGCACACTACAATACCATGTCATTTGGCTTCATTCTCCCAGTGATCGATACACTCTAATATTATTGAACATGAATTCATTTAAATAGTTTTAACTTTATTTGTACTACCGTTTACACTTATCGTAGTTATGGTATACATATATACTACTGTTTTAGTAAGCACTTAAGTAGCGAATAGATTTCTTAGAATAAGCCTTTTAGTAAATCACAAATCACGATATGTATTTGGAGGCGAATACCCTACAATCAGACTTTATCGATTTTGTGCATTCATCATAAATTTATATCTGAGTCCGTAAAGACTTCACTGTCTACATTTCATCTGAACTACCTTCTGATACTTAGCCTTTATTATCACTTTGCGTAATGGAATTGCTTATTAAATTTGTTCCATTTTGGGTTATCAATCAATTCCTCTCTTCATTAATAGATATGCGAACATACACTTAAATAGCACGACACCTTTCTCTGTAGATGAACAGTTTTCCACTCAGTCCTTACTAGATCAATTTGTATCAACTTAACGAAGAAAGGTGTTAGGACAGCACTAAACATAAGTTATATGGCAAAAATAGTTGAGTGAATTGTAATATCACTTGTAAATGAACTTGTCGTGGTCGTCATTCCATAGTATTCTTAAACTTCGTATGCTGTTCGTTCTGATAACCGTTACCAGATAACACTCCCATTGGTGTATAGATCAGAAGATGAGTACGAAATGTTGATCGCGTTTATTACTGCACGACGCACAGATCACTAAATCCACAGACACGCAAAACAAGAATGAAAAGCTAATGCCGAAAAGCAAGCAAATGAGAGAGTGTGGGAATCAAAATGAATAAGATTAAAATGTGCATATATGTACATAGGGAAAAGAATGAACCATCGAATCATTTAAGCTACTAACACTAAAGTTAACAGGATGAATATGCGCACAGGCGGTAAGCAATGCTCAATCATACATATTCATACAAGCGCAAAGATATTCATGGTACAATGGTATGGATAAGTTGTTATTGTACGAACGACTCTGTTCGTTAAATAAGTTGACAACAGGGCTTAACCAAATTAAATGTGAACAAACTCAAATGTACGTGAGCTGCTATAAACGTTGGTGCTTTTGTCAAAGTTTTGTATTATTCAAAGGGAATTTTATTTGTAACCGACATTTAAGGTACAGAGTCTCTAATACACATTACTAAAATCCTAAATGAAAACGATATATAGTTATCTCTAGCATTGTGATTTTCAATAGCTTTATAGTCGATGACATTGCATTATGAAAAAAACAATGAACTGCCGTACTAGTTAGTGATTACTAGCTGCTTGTAATTCGAAAGTAGTTTTCATTAAAAATGTGTTTCAAGTTTAATGTATGGTGAAAATCCCTATCCTTGGATCAACTTAATCTTCAACAAAACAATTGTCAGTAGTTGCTCTACTTTCTCATGCTTTAATTTATAGTTGTGTTTCATTTTTGATTGGTAGATACGTAATATTGGTTATGAGATGCTACTCCTATTTATATATGCAAATAATTGGTTCTCACTTGCATACCGCTAATATTTTATACAAAAACTATAGATTATAGTAGGGACAGTTTGTTTGGTTACTAGATGACTTTTGGTCATTAATTTTCTAGGTATGTTTTTCCCCCAGGTATTTTTGAGTTGCGCAATCAATTAATGCTTCTAGACACTTCGAAAATGTAAGATATATGCATATACCCATATATATTTAATCTCATTTTAGGACTTACCGTTAATAGAAATTATTTTTAAGCGTATAAATTCGAGGATCACAAAATTGGTGGTTATTTTAGTTTGTTAGGAGGATTACTGAATGTATGTGTGTTGTGTTTAGGATTGTAGGATAAATAAAGAAATTTGTTACACATCTTCGAAAATGTATGGATCAACAGTAAGTCTAAAAAATTAATGGTAATTTACAGTTGATTGGTTACAGGGCCATTAACAAGTCACCTCTACCTCTACCACAATGGGATTTGAATCGACAACTGCATCTCTGTGTTAAGGTGGTGTGGCAACTCGAAATGATGTACGTACGTACAAAGTTCTACGTTGTTATTGACTGACTGACAAGTCAGTTGTAAATATCTCAGTTCTCCAAGAGACCAGTCACTATCCTAATAGCTCAGTGGTAGTATTTCAGATTATTTCTCTGTATGATACGAATTCAAATTCTGCATAGCACCAGTCCCACACGGTTGATTCCAAGTACTCCATGTTAGTGACTGGGGTTTTGTATGAAATCTAGATCCAGTGTTTCCTATAGACCACCTCCAACCGCCTTACAATTGATGATAATAGATTTAGTGAGTCACATCTTGTTTACGGTCTTACATTGTGACAAGTAAAAAAGAATAGTTATTCTTGTGATCCAGTGCTAGATGTAGAGCTTGCTAGGAAAATAGGGCTCTGGTATGCCTTATTAAACGCAACTCTTGCATACTTTCTTGTTACTATATTAATGCATGCTGGTGTTTTTTTCGACTTTGTGGTTTGCATTCATTACATGAGATGACTCGAGAAGATTGGTTAATTCAACTGTTCATTTTACCAATCACGTTAAACATTTTTAATGAGATTAGGTTTTTCTGGTGTTTTCGGATAGGCAGTTAGATTTGTGAATGTAGACTAGATCATTTTGTTGTTCTTGTTTGATTTTGCTTTCGATGACGCAGGGTATGTAATGTTGATGTCCGACAGTGTGTTATTTAAGATAGTGTAGATTATGAATCCATTTATTCTCCATCTTTGAAAATAAGTATTTCATTCCAACTGTTTACTACTTTCCACAATTATGAATATTAGTGGGTAATTTTGTTTTGGTTGCTCATTCTTCAACTACAATCTTAGCAGCTGTAAAACTGCAATACATGTCAAACTGTCTTTCTACCTACTCTTAGTCTTGATTTTAATTCATAAGATATTCATAGTGAAATATCTTTACCAATATGGTTCTTGTATTAGGTAACATTATGGTCCGAATGATGTTTTTCAAAGTACTCTTTATAATCTGCGTGTTTCACAAATTAATATTTTTATCATTCATAAATAACACTTTAACAACATCTCATTATTTAAAGTATTTCGCTTTATTCATCCCAAATTGTTTTTGCTCAATTTTGAGGATTTCTTTTCTATGATGAAGTACGCTAGATCGATCGTACTCTCTACGAAAGGTAATAATGGGAATCAATAATTATTTCTTCATATTTAGTCGTAGTAATAGCAATAGGGTTTAACACAATGGTACAGTTTGCCGAAAGTGTAACGATTTATCGATATAAAATCTAAAAATCTAATGTTTGATAAATTTAATTAAGTTTTAATTTAAGCTATCTTCTGACTTTAATCCTTAATAATAATGATAAAAGTTAGATGACCTGTCGTGATCTTCGCGATTAGTTGTACTGCGTAAATCCAATCTCTTTAAATATATCACTAATACTGTTTATCTATGTAAAAATTTCCAGCTGTTCAGGACTCGGTGCAAAATTTGAGTTTCTAGACATAAACCATTTAGTCGTGATATCTCTCACTCGTCTGAGAATATTTTCTAACATGATAAGCTGATAGTAAAAACAAATACAATATATGAATAACTGACAAAGACTAAATACAAGATATGCCAGCAGTAGTTTAAATATTGAAAGTAGACACGTATTTCCTGGTTGAATTTCATATACTACTTTAAACTGTGATTGTAAGCATTTAGAAGTGTACCTCGAAATCGACTGTACTCAAGGAAGTACATTTAGTTTTTTCCCATCTTATCGGATTTTTGAACACTATGATAAGGTCTCTCACATCACCACCACCTTAAATCAGTGTTGAGTAAAATATTGTAAACGTATCCCTTACCCAAATGCTAGAAAGCTATGCTTAATGTTCACAAAATCTGAAACGTTTAACAGCCCCATCTTTATTGTTAGTTGTTGTTCTGAGGTCATTGCTTACTATAATTTCTAAATTTTTATATTCATTAATTTTATGTTATGACATTTCAGTCATTTATATCACTAAATATTTGAGTTTTTTCGTAAGAATTTCAATTCCCAATTTTCCTCCGTTTTCTTTTGTGTTCTCTTATAGATCCAACTATGTCACCATCTGAATTAGATAGCTTTTCTGCTTCATTAAACGCTAACATTAAAACAAACCATGATTTACTTGACAATATCAGTACTGAAATAAATCATACCTATGAGCCTGCAGATATGCATATATCAATTCCTCAATCAGATCTTTCAAAAAATCGAAGTATTTCACCATCGAAACATGAATCGACTAAGCCATCGACTTCACCATCATCAACACTGAATGATAATTCAGCAATAACAAATGATCCTAATTCATTAAACAATCATAATTCAATTAATTCCACAACTAATCCTACAAAAAATTTACCATATTCAAATTCATCTATTAATTCACCGTCAAATGTAAATGGTAATTTAGATTCATCCTATACATCACCAAATCATATAAATGATCTTTCTACCTCATCTGCACATTCATCTCTATCTATGCAAACATCTGCATCAAGTCGTGTTCATTTCTCTGGTTCAGTTAAACCTGATGAGATGGTAATATATTAATATTGTTCTTTATTATTAATTCTACTCTTTCATATGATCTCTTGAATTACTTTCATTATTTCATGATAAATATATTTTGTGTATCCTCTCTGTGTATACACGTTTGTCTACTCATTTATCTACTCTATATGTGTACTTGTGTTATGATTGTGTAAAGCATTATATTTACATAACTTTTCACTCCATTATTCATAACGGTAAGTAGCTTTTTGTCTCGGAAAACAATAAACCATAGACTTATTCTTTCCTCTTGATGCTTAGTATCTATTGAAGTGCCTTTGGATCGTGAGAAAAGTATTGAATTGCTTCAAGACAAATGTCTACTGATAACCGCTACTAGTATGCGAAAGAATCTGAAGAAGTCAATTTACTTCGCAGTGTTCATTAATTCGTTTTACAATTATCAACTGATAACTAGATCTTAGTTCAATTAAACCAGTTGATAACTACCTGTTTTCATTCTTAAAAGCTTCTATTGAGTTGAAGAATGATTGTGTATTTTATCTACATACAAGCTGGCAAGTATATGTATATTTAGGTTTGTTGGATTGAGTGTATACTCTACCTAGCGCTCTCTACTCTGGACCAATCAAACATAGTCCATGTAAATAAAATATAGCGTAGTAGTTATCTTTCCAGATATAATATTGTAGTATAGTTTCCTCCTGTATATCAACGTTATCTCCAGTCATGTTCATCTACAAATATATTCTATTTATCCTTACTACCTTTCTTGTTAATTCAATAATACACATTTTAAATGTGCAAATTTTTCTGAATATTGTGATAACTTTGTCTTTTCACTGTTAGAAGAATCCATAAGTTTTTAAGAACGAAAATCTTTTTTCTACGAAACAACAGTTCAACTTCAAACAATTTTGTATTACTGTTTTTCTTACCGTGTCACAAAAAACTGCATCTTCAGTAATGATATAGTTATGTCTCTTTAGTTTACTCAACGTCCAACCTTGTGTTTATGGTAATATTGTTCACTTACATCCATATCTAAATCCTAAGCACCAATCCAAACTTACTGTGGGAAATATTTTTCTCTTTGTTCACGGTTTAGTTAATACTTGGAATCTGTTTTTATTGAATTTGCTTCATTCATTTACATATTTTTATTGCTCCATTTATTATTATTATCAACAGGATAAATCAGGTTCCAAAGGTTTTCCAAAAACACGTCATCCCCGTTCCGGTAAAAAAGCTATGGATAATCATCTTATTAGTGGTAAAGATGATTCCACTCAATCCAGAAGTGTAAGTTTCTTTTGTTAATTATTTAAATTTTCATACAGTTCTTTAGGAGAGCAAAGATTACCGTAAAAGAAACTATTCGTCTTACAAAAAGTGTTGTTCATGTATGTAGATTAGTTAATTATGCCTACTACTGTATGTTATTTTCGGTTAGTTTTGAAAATGGTATAAATAGCATTAAAATATGTAATATTTTTGGATAGTTCTTACTACTTTGTTTCTTCTCACTGTTATTATATCATTAAAATAATCGTCGATTTTATTTGATTCAAGTATCTACTTGAATGGAAAATATGTTACATCTAATTCATTCTAAATAAAATGAGTATATTTCATTGGAATGATAAAATTTAGTGAATAAAAACCCGAAAATATTTATCATTTCATACTGTTGAGGACGAAGTATCAATTAGAACCTCACTATCTGTCATTCTTTTACTATCAAGTATACGTGAATTAGTAGAATTTATTCTTGATGAATGCAGATGACTTTTTATTCAATTTCACTGTTATGTAGATATCAATTGTTGCTGAATACTAGCTTGACACAGAATCACCTAGTGTTTTCAAACATTTATACCAATAAAATATTAGGATTTTTATAAGATCTAAAAATCTGTCACCGTATTGTTGATATAAACTTCAAGTAAATCGGACTACAATAAATAATGACAATTGGCAATTTTTTTTTACTGTCTGTCTAGATTGTTTCTAGCCAGTTCATTACTTCATAGTATGTTCAGTGTTATTATCATATAATTGCAAAGGATAACCTTGTTGATAATGAAACATTTATCATTTCTTTATCGACTTGAAGTTTCATTCTAACCTTGAGTAGTTGAACTCAGTGTTTGCTCATGATTATCCAATGACCGTAATTAAATGCTAAATATAGTATGAGAATTTTATCATCATTACTGAACACTTTCAATACAGTCAGAACATTTTTCTCGTTTAGCAGTAGTGGATAGAAAGAATCTGTTGACTATGATTGTACAATTAAATGAGATATCGAGCGAATGATATCAAACTGACTCTGTTTTTGTTCTTGTAATATATGCAAGCATTCATTGACTATGCCGTGTTTTCATTATCTCTGAAGGTATTTTGAACTTGAAACATGTGATATGCATGTTGCGCTAAACATTTACTTCATACATGATCCTAAAATCAATTATTTATTTGCATAAACGGTTTTGAAACTAGAGTTTGTGTTTAACACTAATTTTTATGTGTATGCACTCTTCTATTCTCTATCTGTTTCTACATTCGTTAGCATACTATAAAAAAACAGGTGAAAAATAAGGTAATCACAAATTCACTTATTGAATATTTGAATGGTGAACAGTAGTATAATGTCTCTCTTAACAGTTAACTTCATATACAATAGTGCAGTTTTGTAAGATTGAATGATATGCATTAAGATGATTGTAAAGGTTTTACTTGTTTTGATTGTTTGTCTTAGTTCATAATTAAAACAAGGAGATTTTTGATTTAGCAACAGAATAAGAGAATGTAGTCAACTAACTTGATTCTTAATTCCTTAAATCGATAACTATCCAAAATCTTAATCTTATTAGTATTCATTTTATTCTTTATGGGACGATGACTTATTTGTTTCGACATTTGACTTTCAACAACTCATTCATAGGTCCGAGTTTTGCTCTACCTAGTTTAGTTTGGGCAACGTGATAGTATTACTAAACGTCACACTCAAAGTGTGACTGAACCAAACACATAAACTTGTACTCGGCGAGTGAAATTAGTCATTATATTCTTTGAGATGTGATCGTTTCTTGTACTAAAAAAGAATGCAAATCGTGTTATCAGAACCCACAGCATACTTAAGAAATCTGTTATCGCTAGTTATGTCTACATCTTGATTTATTACAAGTTTTCTAAATAACTTGACTAGTTTCACACTACAGATAATATCAGAGATAGTGTGATTCTTGAAAATGATTATTAACCATTTCGATCTTATTCTTCTATCTAATCTGATTTTTTTTTAAAGCTTTATAGTCTCCTTATTTACTGATTAACACCAGTATTTTCGGATTTTCATGGCTTCAATAGGTTATTTAGTATTTTTTTTTACATTCTTTGTTACTCCACAACCACATTAATTAGTTAATAATCATTTAGATAATAGGTTAAATTGGTCAGATCAGTGTCTATGATCTCGGACAATTCATGGTTACATTTCTTATCATTGTGTAATATTCCTAAAATAGGAATCTATCAACAATAGTTAGCTTTCACCATTTTTTTTAGTTGATATCGAAAAAAAACAGCCGACTGCTTTTCTTTGACCTCATACTTTTAAACATTGAACTAGTCATTGCATTTTCACTGATTATCATAAAATTGTACTTACACGAACTCGTACTTAGTTAGTAAGTCACATTTGTGAAGGTTTTTTAAATCATTGTCCCATATCGTGATCTAATATTTTCTCCCTTTATTTTCATGTTTAAGGCTAATTTATCTTCAAATACATTTTCTGATGGCACCAGTTCTGCTAGTTCATCAGAATCTCTAAATGATGGAATTGCTCCAATCTCAATGTCGGAATCATTAAATCATGATTGGAAGTCTCCAAAACCTATTGATTCTAATTTTAACTCTTCCATTTATCCAAATCATCTAATGAAATCGAATGATGGGAGTTCTGTGGTGACTAACGATAATCTTATCTCCACCGAACCGACTGCCAAGTTAGTTACCATTATTTTTTATTCATCCCATTTGATGTACTAACTACAACAATATTTTCAATTTTTCTTACAAATATTTCCTATCTATGGTAGTAGTTCAAACTGCCAGTTTTAAAACCAGGGTTTTTCTTAAGGCTTTAGTATGGTATAGAAGAAAGCAAAGCAGAAGCAAGAGTTTACGCTTATGTAATGTTTACGTCTTTCTGTCGAAGATCAACTGTACATGTCTCCTTGTATGATAATTTTAAACTTAAAATCTAAAGTAAGGCCAATAGTAAATTCACGTACACCATTCCAAACAATTTTGAGTCATGTCACCCAGTTTCTAACTATTGGTTACGGAATTTGTGCAAACCCCAGCCAGATTGTCTACACCTAGGTTATTTTTTATTATTATTTTTATTTCAACACATAGATAATGGTACAAAGAGGCACCAAATACATATGCGCCACACAAATCTCATTCGATATGTGTGAGGGCTGTGGTACTGCCCGGGTGCCCAAACCGAAGCAGGTGGTTTTCTTAGGGGGCCACACCCCGAGCCTTCGACCTGAAGGTCTGATCCACAAGGCAGTGGAGCATCGTAAGGAGATGCAGTCCCATGAAAGCCGGTGACTAACAATTGGTTCATTCGCCATTTGTTCCCGCAGGATACTGGAGCCCATGTGCGCCATTGGTTTGGAATCCGGTTAAAGTGCCGGACATTCGCTTTTCGTCCTCTGATTTCCGTAAACAACACCCCCGCCACGAGAAGGCAGTGAGTAGGACTTCCCTGGCAGAGGCTATATACGCGTGGCCGTGTGAGAGTATTTCGAGAGGGAGAGCGGACTCTCCCCACTCTCGGCCGTACCAGGGCATTTGGGGGCAGTTTGTCGTTAAAGAATAAAATGTAAATAAAATAGCGATTCACAGTTGAAAAGTTGTGACTAATGTATTTATTTTGAGTAAATTCTTATCAACATTAAAAAAGTGTGCAAAAAACCTTACTATCAGAAGTTATCGAATCTTTTTAATTTTAGTATTCACTTGTATCACACTTCTCCAAATTTTTAGCGTATAAACTGTGACAAAACTTTCGATCGTCTGACATAGTAAAGTCATTTTCTAAGCTCTCTATTTATGCAGTGTTTAGACAGTCAAATGATTATAACTTAAGATTAAATACTCTACCCTTGTATGTGTGTCAATTCATTGTGTGACGTACTACATACTTCCTGCTTATGTTCATTTTTATTTTTATAACTTTCCTTTGCTCATCGATAATATTTCCTTTATCTAGACCACGCAATAAATCTCAAAACGTTACAGAAATGTTTGATAATAAACCTCCTCAATCTTCTAATTTTTTCAATGAACACCCAGCGTCAAAATCTACAGAAATAAGTAAACTTAAAATTCCTAGCGATACCGTAATTAGGATGGCCTCTGTAGAAGATACTTCAGATGCTCATTCCAATCGTGGATCTCCGGTTAAAAAATTTCCCGATACTTTGGACGTACAAGGGAATCTTGATGAGGATGCCTATAGTAGTGGAGGTGTAAGTGTTGATTTATTATAAATATTTGTTCGATTTTTCATAAACATTTGGTACGATTGAGAAATTTACATATTGTTTAAACGTTATCATTCATAATAGAATTACTTTTAAAAAGTTCCAATTTATATTTCTGCCTAGAAAAATCAATAAGCAATATACCTATTTGTCTTTTTCACCCATATGAATGAATTTGAATTCACTAGCTCGTACTGTATTTAAACCTAAACCACCAATCATAGTAGTGGTAGAGATTTTGTCATTACTAGTAGATTCAAGTGTGTTGATTGTGTTTCAGTGAAACCTACAAAACGCTCTTCATTTATAATATTTCTGAATTTTTCCTTCTGAATACCTTTTCAGGTTAACTTAGTTTGTCCTTCTCTTAAATATTTTTGTTGTTGTTGATTGAGTTTGGTACTGATTTCATGTTTAAAAATACACCTTATCTATATCAACCATTAATTAATTAGTGCATATGTTACATATTGCTATTTTTAATAGTTATCAGTTTTAATATTAGTAGTGAAACTTTTTTCTCCAAAAATTTAAAGCTATTCCAAGTGCTAACAAAATTTTTTATGCTTTCCCGTGTTACATCAATTTTAATGTTTTCTCATTAAATATGTCAGAGCGTGTATAACGACAACAATTGCTATGTATATTGTTTTCCAAATCATTAACCCTAATTCTAAACTTAGAATAGGATAATGTATGTCTGTCTTTCTGTCTACCGCTGTCTCTAACCAGTTTGTATCGGCTTAGCCGACCATTGGATTGAAATAATGTATTCAGTGAAAAAGAACTGAAAATTGTGTATAACCAATGCTCATAGTGGTCGTAGTAGTGGTACTACTACTACTACCACTAATAATAATAACATTCAGTTGAATATATAGATTAAAGAAAGCTTATTATCAGAGATAATTTGATCATTTTCACTGATCATCAGTTCAGTACCATGATATGAGATAAAATTTCCGATATAATTATAGTCTGTTTTTAGAAAAAAGAAAACTGACATGAGTAACATTGAATTTATACAAATTTGCATTGATGCCTTCATTGTTATTAGGCACATCTAAACGACATTGCCAACTTTGTAGTTACATGACGCGAACTGAATAGTCAAAATGATGGACATAATTATTCTAGATATTGTCCGTATATGAATGGATAAATAGTTCACATGAAAAATGTTGATATGAGAAATAAACGTAATTTAATATTTTGAAGTGCTAATTCAGATCATGAACCGATCAATGTTAGACCACTTTCGAAAACTCTGGAAGCACTGGACGACCTTTTCATTTTAGTATGAGACTGCCCATCAGTGCACATGCACGATTCCGCACGCAAGACTCGAACCCAGGACGTTCGGTTTTGCGTGAACACTTAACCTTTGAGGAATCCCATACTGGAGTGAGGAAGCTGTTTAGTGCTTCCAGATTTCTAATGGTTGTCTATCTTACATCAGTTCGTAAGTTCCTAAAATTCTATAATTCTCATAACCTTCATGCTAAAAACTAGAATTAGTTGCATCTATGAGCGATGTTATAAAATTTCCATCTTTCTTAACCAGATGGATTGAGCTTTATCTTTAAGAAATATTTTTAGACTTTTTAAGTCGTAGCTGATATTAAGGTTTATATTCCTTATTGTTTATTTCTACTCATTTGTTCGTGTATGGTTGGACTAATAAGTGGATAATGCAGACATTGTAAGCAACGAATCTGGTAAATAATGAATCTATCGATGAGGTTGTAGATAGTTGACCAAGATAGTTCAGAGGTGTGTTACACATGCTTAGCCTCCAATAACCTTGTCACGTAATCCTTGTTGTCATAGAATTAGGTTGAAAAGAATTTAGTGAGAGTTAGCAAAAGTGATATTCCATCAACCCCCTGAAAACATGAACTTTTGATCTGAACCATGTGGAGAAAGTTAAAACTTCTTGATTGAGGCCTGTCTTATATCTGTAATCTATAGATGCATATGTTGGTTGATATTATTTATATGGTACGAAATCAACTTCCTTGATGTTGTTGCATTCTTTCTTTATCTTCCAATAACCTTAGCTGCAAGTAGTAAGTCAGTAAGTTTCAAAGCTGCTGTTCAAATTGTTAGCTAACGAGAAAAAAAAGGTTTTATTACATATTTTCGAAAAACAAAATCTCAATAAAAACGAATACTTACAGATTTGTGTTAACTTAAAATCGTTTTTAAACTACCATACGCAAACCGTGTTACGACGTATGGTTTATGAATTTACTACAAGTAAGTGACAAATATTTTGTGTGAATGACCTCATTTTACTAATATCAATAAACATTTGTCCACATCAGTCATTATTTATCCAACACTGTATCATAATTAGTTCTGTAAATTTATTGTTGTTATTTCAAGAAAGAAAAAAAAAGACATGTATTCAAGTTCAGACGTGACTCATTGTTGCTTCTACATGTACATTTGATTTAATATTTAATCGGTTATAATTTATGATATTACTTTAAGTTGACTGATTTCAAGCTACTACATTACTCATATTTAAAGTGAACTTATATCTAGCAATAACGGAACATATTAGGTTATCATATTACCATTAATATACGTTTAAATACAAGTGCTTGTAATGATGAGCCGCACTTAATATAAGACCATTAATTGCTTTGTTCTAAGTCACTCTATTTTGTGTAAATATTTTGTATGTCGGTATATGGTAGTTTTAATTCTCTAAAACCTGTAATTATTTAGTTGGCCAGTGAGTAATTGTATTTTACGATATTTAATTGAAAATAACCAATTGATTGTATAAAAAAATTATCAGTTAGCATACCCCAATCTTCTAGTATTCTTATTATCGATTCTCATGGCATAACTTTTGTCTTCTATTGTTTGGATGCTTTTTTACTTCAATGCTTCATGTTAACCACATGAAAAAAATGTTGCATTTGACTTATGATTTAAAATTCGACCCTATTTCTCACAGAATAAAACTTAATTTAAACATATTGATGTATATGTATTCACTAGTTTTGCTAATGAAGTAAGACATATACCCATAACCAATCAACATTCTAAAATTTTAATCTTCGTTTATTCAAACTACTTTTTAAGTTTCTTTCGAAATGGTTCTTCTCTGTTATTCTTCTGTTTGTAATTTGTTCCCAGTCACCAGATTCATAGATGTAACAAAACAATGATTGACGTAATTGTTGTTCATTTAGTTCGTTAATTAATAGTTCTAATATCAACTTAACATTTGAATCTATTTATTCAATTACTTAAAATCTAATTCACAACTCTTCTCGAAACCAGTCAGTTTATTGTCGTTTGTTAAGATTACAGTGTTTCATCAGTCTGTCAAATTATAATTTCATCGGATATCAATTAGACTTTTTACTGTAAAAACAGATTTGTATTCTGTAAGCGTTGTAAACAAAATGTTAAAAACTATATGATACTTAAGAATATGAAATTATTTTGTTTGAATGATTTGTGGAGATTTCGTATAGTTTGATTTTAGTTTTCATTATAAACCGCAGTTGTAGGTATGTTATGCACTAATAAGCTTCAAGTTAAAATAAAACAGTTGTTTCCATGCTCTCGTTTTCAGATGCTTCTTCAACCAATGTCATTTCTTTATAGCGCTGACTTTCAAGTTTTGATGCCAACTGTAAATGTTTATGAACTTTCGTATTCAATCTTTTTAAAGAGCCTGTCTGTAATTATTTGTTAACTCCAATATAATAGATTTTCTCACTCCATAAGTATCCATTTCTTTAATATAAAAAGCAACTTGTCCACTGTTCTTGACATTTCAGTACAGCTTTGACTCAGTGATCTAACAACATTTTTTTTATCTTTAAAACAATTATTCCCTTTGATAAATTTCGATAATGCAATAAGAAGATGAAGTTTATCATAATTATGTGATAGATTTGCGCAATACATTTCGAACAATCTATTAAGTAATCAATTTTTAACTGTTACACCCATCTATTTTAATGGAGTAGTAGTAAAAATTGACTATGTTTTTTACTGTTACTAATATTTACTATTTTACATATTGTAGGAAGAGATTTACGTCATTTCTAGACGAGTTGGATTCACAGATGATGTGGAAGATAATGAAGAGAAATCAAGTCAAAAACTTATTCGACGTGATACACCACATTATACAAAACGCGCTCGAATTCAGTCAAAAACAGCTGATGGGAGTAAGTGCAATTATAAATTTTACTTCCTATTGAACGTCCATTCCAATTTAGTTAATCAAATACAGGAAATGAATTGAGATTATTTGATGATGATGTAATGAAAGACATTAAGTTTTTATAATGAATTATTTAACTCTCATTATGCAGAGATAATGTTTCTTTGTTTCATTTTTTTTTCATTAGAAGGTTATTTTTTGACTGTGTATGAACATATTTATGCTCACAGCTTGTAGACTTAATAAGTTACATTAAATTGTACTAATTCAGGACCTGATTAAGGATGATACGCTATAAACGCTAAATATAAGTTCCGTGTTGTTTATTAAAATATAAGGTTCTGTTCTGTGAAGTTTATATATGGACTCACTTCACAGCCACACAGTTATTGAAACCTATCTACTGATCTCATTTCTTCGTTTGATTACATTTGACCTCTTTTCTGAGGGAGGTCAAAGGTAATCAAACGACAGAGCTTATGGCGAACTGTCATCAGAATTGATTACCTCAAGTAGTGTTCGTCAGGGCTGCCCACTCTCCCCATTCTTGTGGTCGACGTACTTTTAGAGATAACACTCTCCTCATCTAAATTTCCGGGGGTTGAACTTCTACCGGGAGGTTCACTTGTTGACTTAGAATATGCAGATGACATAGTTTTATTTGGTGAAGACGCTGACAAAATGCAGAGTCTTCTGACCACTCTAAGCAACAATGAAAGCATGTTCGGAATGCGATTCTTTCCCTCGAAATGCAAAATGTTGCTTCAGGATTGGGTTACATCGACACCCGAACTAGTGATAGGGAGTGAAGTAGTTGAGTGTGTCGACCGCTTCACTTATCTTGGAAGTCTCATCAGCCCTTGTGGTTTGGTCTATGACGAAATCTCAGCACGGATACAGAAGGCTCGACTAGCTTTTACCAACTTGCGTCATTTATGGCGTAGGCGAGATATCCGTCTATCAACCAAAGGACATGTTTACTGAGCAGCAGTTCGTTCCGTCCTGCTTTATGGCAGTGAAACATGGCCGGTAAGAGTAGAGGATATTCGTAGGTTACTAGTATTTGATCATAGGTGTCTTCGGAACACTGCTCGTATATCCTGGGACCACCGAGTAAGTAACGCAGCTGTTAGGAAACGGGTACTAGGTAAGGATGGAAAATCAATTGATGAAGTAGTGAAACTTCATCAGTTGAGATGGCTGGGACACGTGTTACGTATGCCCAACGACCGACTGCCTCGACGTGCGATGTTCAGTGGTATAGGAGTAGATTGGAAGAATGCTATGGGCGGCCAGACCAAAACATGGCACAAATCCATGAAGTCACTGACAAGTGGACTGAGTCATGTTGGTAGGTGTAAACTACCTGGTTTGGGACCGCGAGTTGATAGCAACCGATGGTTAGAGACCCTGAATGACATGGCTCAAAATCGTTTGCAATGGCGCAGGTGCATCCACTCTCTATGTTCTCCCAAATTCTAATCTTCTGAATTCTTCATGTCCCTTTTTTCCTCTTTCCAAATTTATTTCACTGAATTATACTCTTTAAATAACATCTCCAAACACTAATCTTCCCGATCACTGCTTACACTCTTGCTACCTCTACCACTACGGGATTTGGATCGACAACTGCATCTCTGTGTTAAGGTGGTGTGGCAACTCGAACTGATGTACGTACGTACGAAGTTCTACGTTGTTACTGACTGACTGACCTCTTTTCTATCTCATCATTAATGGATACCTAAGCAAACAGTAATTAGCGATGAACTGCAACTACTTTAACTTTGTCTGTAATGGTATTCAATCACAACATATGCTTTCACATATTTAATCAGTACTTTACACCTATCATCAGGATTACCCTTTTAGTTACTCCTCGAGCAATGAGCAGTTCTTTAGGTACCTTTGTATGCACTTTATTAGTTTGTTGGCTCAAAATATTAGTTTACAAGAAAATGATTAGTTTTTTCTAACTGATTTTAGTGGCTTGTGCAAACAACTACGAAAGTAAAGTTTTAAGACTTAGTATGTTATTGCTCCATACGTATACGCAAAAACATTCAACAGTGTGTGTCTGACTGAACTGAAATGATTGAAGTATACCTCGACTGAAACTAGTTATTGAGACTTATCTACTGATCTTATTTCTTCGTTTGATTACCTTTAATCTCTTTTCTACCACATCAGTATTCAACACCTAAGCAAACAGTAATTAGAGAAGTTATTTTATTCGCTAGAGTCCATTCATAAATAAATAATCATTGAAAAAATACGTCTATCTTTTTAATTATTAGTTTTATTAACCTATTCCTTGAAAAATACAATGTGAGAAATATTGTTTATACTCCCATATCTTTTTGCTTTTATGCGTATATTGATATTTCAACGTAGAGAAAGAGGATGTAGTTGAATAAATATATGACCGTGAATATTATAATTAGTAACTCTACTTCATAACACAATTCAAATTAAGTATTACATGATTCTTCAGTCCATTTTTGTGTTCATTTATTCCCCTCTCTCTCTCTCCTACATTTCTCATCCTCATCCTATTGTATTTGCCTTTGTGTTCATTTTTAAATCGTCAAGTGGATAGTGAAGAAGCAGTATTGAAAATATTAGAAAAGTATCGAGCATCTGTTTCACCGAATCCTGATTCAAATTCAACTGATGTAAGTCATTATCATTATTACATTTGTTTGCTTTTTGTTATCCTAGTTAATATAAGAAAGGTTGATACTAATTCTACATTAATTTTTCTAAATATTGATTTTATGCTTTTGTTTTTCTTACAAATTTATGCATATAATGCGTCATAGAAATGTTGTTTTTTTTTTTTATATTTTTCAACTGAAATTCCAATAAGTCACATGTATATACTACTTTTGGTAGCCTTTTAAGTGAATAAATATTCGATATGTTTTGAATTTCGTTGTTTTCGTGAACTAATTGAACTTCTTACATAGTTGTTTTACTAGAACAGTGATTTTGATTTTGTGTGTTACAAAATAAGTAGTAGTTGAGTTTTGATTACTTGGCGAGACTATAATTTTTATGGGTGAACCAACCAAAGAAATTAAAAATAGTAAGTCTTTGGTTTTGGCATATGTCAGTTCGTGATGAAAGCTATTACTTTAATTCCTATCTCTAAATTCTAACTAAATCCTAATCCTAATTTATAACCCTCTTTTGACCCTTTAAAGTAGGCAAGTTGTCTCAAGGCCACGTTAGCATCGCTCGAATGTCTTTCATAAATTGTCTCAGCGATTACTTTATATATGTTCATAGAGAGAGAGAATATCGGTTAACAACTGTAAGGTTTATAGCTAAAATATACTAAATATTCTTTTTAGTTGAATAAAAATTCACGCATAACAGCAAGTCAACTACCTGCAGGTTATTATTGTGTAACTGTGAATGTTAGATTTTCCTCTAAATCTTTTAACTTTTGGATTTACATCAAACAACAATAGTGATTAGATGTAGAAAAGTAATGATTAGGAAACAACTAAATCGTCAGTCACTAACTGTTATACCACAAGAAACTTAGCTATTTGTTTAACACTGAAAACGCATAATAAAAATAACATTAAAAGTGAATGTTAGTCAATACTTATGAAACTAAATGTGTTTAATCGATAGTTATTCATTACATTATTTAAAAACTGATTTTAACGGATTTCGTTCTTTACTAACTGTACATATATATCTAACAAAAATATCGAAGGATAGTTATAACCGACGATTAAGTTATCAGTTGATCGATAGAAACACATAAAATTGGTACAAAGGGGAATCGAAATGCATATGCACCTCATGAAGCAGTTATCATTCAATTTATGTGGGGTAGGATACTGTCTAATTGTTGAAACTGAAACAACCTTTGACCGAGAAGTCTAATCCATAAGACAGCAAAACGCTGGGAGATCCAATCCCATGGTAGCTGGTGACCAACAATAGGCTCATATATTGCCTTTTCCCTCAACACCCTTCCCCCTATGTAAACCCACTGATTTAGAGTCAGGGACTTCCAACTCCTCTCGTTAAATCCTCCCTAAAGATTAACCCGGTTTAACTATCCAGCATTCGCTATCCGTCCTCAATGTCGTAAGCAACAACTCCGCCACGAGGAGAGTGAGTAAGACTGCTCTGGCAAAGGCTATATATGCGTGATCAGATGAAAGCATTTCAAGAGGGAAAGCAGGCTTCAACCACCCTCGGCCTTATCAAAGCATTTGTTGGCCATTTCATATATTTCGCATCAGTAGTATTATTGATGTATTTTGCGATTCGATTCGATTGATCCCAAGGTGATTGGAATAATTCTAACACTAACGGATTCTATTGTAAAGTTGAAAAAGCGGTAACTGACACACACAGATCTGCAATAATAATCTACAACGATGTGAACTCTAAAGATAAGTTGAAGTGTGGAGAAAAATTTAGTATTTTCCATGACTAATCAATGTGGAATAACTGCATACAGAGTCTGACGTGACTAGCAAACTAACAGTTGTAACAATCAATCAGAAGATAGTGGTCATGCAGAAATACCAATTAAGAGAATTACACTCGTGGTTATCGTTGCAAGAAGGAACTAACACTTAATGACAAAACTAAAACATTTGAGGGCCTTCTTACGATTTATAGTTTCACATAATATTTAGAACTTGTCTTTTCTAATTTTTCTACTTAGTTTGACGGAGCTGTAAAACGATTTGCCTCCCCATTTGGTGGATTAAGTCCTCCTGATATCCCATTACAAAGTCGTGACTTGCATTCTCCATCATCGTTACATAGACAACCTGTTGTCGGTTGTCAACAAGAACAAGTTGAAGTACACATCCATCGACAACCTAATGCTGGTTTAGGTCTTAGCGTGGCTGGTGGAGTTGGGTCAATACCATTTCGTGGTTTAGATCATGGTATATTTGTTAGTCGATTAAATCCTACTGGATTAGCTGCCACTTCAGGACTTAAACTTGGCGATAAACTATTAGAGGTTAGTGTACTGTTCTGTTTTTATTTGTCTTTATTTCTTATCAGTAAAACTTTCTACGTACATACAACAACCTCGGTTATTTCTGTTCTATAGAGTTTTTTCTTACCTTTTTTTAGGTTAATGGTGTTAGTCTTATCAATGTCGAACATAATGTAGCTGTGTCTGCTTTACGTGCCAATACAAATTACTTCCGTATTCTAGTTGGTCGTGATATTCAATTGTCTACGAAAGCAGACAATTATAAAATTACCCCTCCTATGTTATCAGGAACAAAATTAAACCTGTCGACTCAATCACCACAGGTAGGTTGGTTTTTTCCCTTAAATAAAATTTTTTCGTTGTTATTGTTTATTGATTTACCATAAAAAACCTCCTACTTAATCCTTACTTTCTTTCTTTTATTTAATCTGTTAGACTAGAATTTATTGTGTTTTTTTCAATCCATTGGTCATACCGAAATGTTCTTCGCTTTATAAGTGAAAATAAAACACAAGTATAAACAAAATAAGTTTCAGTCGAAATAAAAAAGAGTGCATGTTGATTCTCGATGAACATTAAATAATTACTCATCCGAAACTTATTTATTTAGTGTCTGTTTGATAATTGTCATCAATGGTTGAAGACCATTCCTTATGTTCGAAACATATTCTTTATAGGTAGACATAATATCATAGGTATCTTCATTAGTCCAACTTCTATGTAACTATTCGTCCTTATTATCTTCTCTCTGGGCTGAAATAGTGTGACCTAATGCATATTTGTACCAGCTTCTACATGTATTATGCTGACTACCTGATCAATATTACAAACATTATATACTTTTCTGTCTTGTAGTAGTTGCTAAGTATATGAAACACTAACTCAGTCATTAGATTGAGTGTACAAAAAATTGATAGATTGTATCATGAAATATTTATTCCGTATTCACTGTAAACATCTCTTACTTCGTAAGTTAGTATTCAACTTCTCTGTACTATTTACTACAACATGAGAGCATGCAGTCAACCACTCAAGATTCCATAGCCTAATCCATATATGTATTTTTTTTTAGAAGTAACAAATTTGAATGTCAGTAGTGTAATAACTGTTTGTTCAGCCAGCGAACAGCAGTCACAAGTTTTAAACAGTAATCTAGTTTCATATTTAAAGTAATTAGTCACATAGTTTCATATTACCTATTGCCTTTAACAATAATATAGATCGCAGAATTTAACGACCTACTGCATATTTTTTTTAATGGACATTATTAGGTTTGAATAGAATTAAGTTTTCTGCTAATACCACTGGATAATTTTGACATAGATTTTGGCAAAACAAATACTAGATAAACTTGTCCTAATCAATGAGGAAAGATAGTTTGAAAAAGATAAATTATGACATCAGTAAAACATATCAATTAAGTGTAGCTTTTTCTCATTTAAATAATGGTGATTATTAAACTGACAATCATCAGTATTAAAACGTTTTGTGATTCGATGTTTTACAGGTTTCTTTGTTTTGTTTTCTATTTCGTTCAATCTAATCATTAGTGATGCTTTGTCGTTTTTGGTATTTACTGTAAATTTATTTTATTAGAGCATAAATTTTTATTATGAAACCAAGTATGTCTTTTATCCTTCATTTTAATTAAATGTGTTCCTTGTATTAGGACTTCGTTCATGTGATTTTCATGAATGGATCTCGCAACTGTAATTTTACTTAGTGGTAAACACTGAATGAATGATATTATTTTTTATTGTTGAATACTCTGATAAAATTTAGTTTCCTCTAAATGCCTTAAATAACAATGCTAGAACCTTTCAAATCGATTTGTTTTTATCTAATTATAAAATATTGCTTTAGAGTAACGTCAATGTCTGGTTAGATCATAGGAAGTGAACTAGTCGAGCTGGCCGGTAATATTAACTTATAACTGCTATCAATGCTAGAAGATCGATGATTGGTGAAATTCCTGTTTGGTTTGGTTTTTGTTAACTTGTGACTTAGATATTATGTCCATCTGTCAACTAAACGATGTGCCGTAGTATATTTTGTATTAATTTTTCGATATGACATAACGTTTAAAAGCAAGAGATATGCATATGTTACCAGTTCTTGATCATGAATGTATTGGATACAAAAAATTATTGTACATAAATTTGGTTTTACCCAGTTTATTAAGTTAATGCTATGTTAACTTAACTGGATATGATCTAACTGATAATTAGATCATAATTTTATTCCTTTGCATTAACTTCCTTCAGATATTTTGTATCACTGATTCATACTAATATTTTACTGTACAACATAACTAAAACATCCAGTGATTTAACATATTCTAAATTTTATCGTCTCGGTTTAAGGCTATAGATACAAATTGATTTACTATTCAATGCTCTTTAAATAAGATAGTGTTTTAGCCTGTAACTAAGTCTTTGGATGTTTTTTCTAATGAATCAGATGTTTAGTGTGAAGATCTATTTTATTTTTTGTCTAGGTAATCTTATTTATATAAATTACAGATTAAACTGTTTGATAATATGTTTGTGTCTATCTGAAAATATTATTTAGAGCATATTTTATACTGATAAAATACAATAATTAAAAATAAAGGATCTATCAATATGTGTTGTTTTAGTAAACCTTTAAACCAAATAGAATTCCAGCATGAAATTCAAACTGTTGATTTTTTACAATTTTAGTTGATTCACAATGATAAGTCAAGATATGTATGATCAAGTGTTGAAAACATTTAGTGGCGTAGCCCAGATACATTCACTTCTTATCTTACTGTAAATCTTAATTTCTAGTGTTTCTGCATACCCCATACCTTTTGATTCTATCTTTCGGTATTATATTCTCAATGTTGCCTCGTCATTGCTATTGTTATGTAATCTATTCGATTTCATTGGCTGTTCATCTTTTTAGTTTCATCTTAACGTGTTAATATGATATGGTAACTTGAACCAGCGCACATTTGTACCAGGTTCTACATTGATTATGACTGACTGATTGAATGCAAGAATCATTGCAATAATGTCTTATTGTATAAAAGGAAATTGGGAATAGATATCCCAGTTTTGTTTGTTTAACTTTATTAATCTTATTGTATATTCCAATATTTTAAACTAGATTTTAGTTTGTTGTACACTTGAAACATGATAATTAAATAATAATAAGTTCTATTCATCTGTTATAGTTTGTTCAACGTTGTAATCTTTTTCTCTGGAGTAAGGAACTGTTTAAAACACAAATCTAAGCATAATTGCCAAGTTTAGTATATAATGCGTGATGACAGGAAAATCATCAATCATTCATTTCCTGGGTACTTGTAAATTTGACAATTAAAATAGAGAAACAATATTTGTATAAAAATACCAATTAATTGTATAGTCAAAATTAATAATTTGCTATCTGATTTACTTTCATCCCTTTTTAAGAAAAGGATCAGTAATAATCTGCATATTTTCATTTGTTTCATATCAATATATATTTCCATGTATATATTTTGCAAGTGGTTGTTACTTAATCTTCTTTGATTCTTTTTTGAGACAACTGTATATTTTCAATATATTACGGAATTAAGACACGACTTATTAATAATTTTCTCATGTATAAACTAGCTTCGTTGGTCACTATTTCTTAACCAATTGTACATTCGTGATCAACAACTAATTGAACGTTTCGTTATTTGTAATTTGTAATTACATTAAACGTCCTATTGTATTGTCAGTTTTTATTTACTCGGTTGTTATAAGAGATTTAATTGTATACAATAATAATGTAGATTGATTAATACTTTAAAGATCATTTTATCCTGTTGACGTGGTTAACGTTACATGACAGTACTCAGTTGATGCAGCTAATTTGTTGAGGAAAACCAAAATCACAATCAATACGTGTATTATAAATCGCTTTATTCAACAGATTATTTGTTGTACTGAATATTATTTTTGTCAAACACTTCTACCGTTTTGTGTGTATCTCACATTCCTATTTCGTATTGGACTGACTCATATTTTAACGCGAATTTTGTATTGCAAGGTTCTAAATATCTCCTGGATTATTCGAATTTTCCTCACCTTGTTTTTCTCTATATTAAGATTCCTCTGAACGAACTTTTATTCTATCATAAAGCAGTTGGTGATTTATATAAAAATCATGGTAAATAAAACTGCAAAACACTAAAATTGCCATCGTTAAGTCTTTAAGTTTGTACAGGATTGAATTATTTAGAAAACTGGGTTTTTTTGTTATATATCTCCCTTATCCATCATTTCATATATCCTTTTTTTGTTTATGTGTAGCAAGACAATTTCACTGTTTATCTTACTTATTAGCTTACAATGCGTCATGTTCTGATAATATATACAGTTGTTGATCACATTTTAGATTTTCTATAAGTGTATTTTGATTGTCAAAATAACGTATGGAGCTGTGACTGACTGATTATCCAATGTAATACAATATATTCTGATGCTAACTGCTCACACCCTCTGGATCCACTGACTTCTTTCATTAATTGATAACACACAAATCAACAACAAACTTGATCACTTTCCTCAATTCTTCACTTCTCAAATCATGAAAATATCAAAAATACAACATTTGTTCTGTCACTGAGAGTGTTATCTAGTGAAAATATGAGCCATTGTGCATTTTCAAGTAGCGTTAAATTGTAGCGGAAATGTGATTGCAGGGTTTATACTGATTAGTTCAGCAGCAAAATAAACTGTACGCTAAGGTTATTATTATCACTCTTTAAGATAAGTCGAAATCTGGAGTGCAAACGCTTACATTTATTCAACTAACAACCTAAAAAGTCGGTTTCCAATTCAGCTACTGTTATAATCTGTTTGTACGAAGTGAATGTGTTATAATCTCTTTCTTACAGTTATGACCCAGCTATTCCTATTGCTTAGTATTCTCGGACACCGATTCACTCGACAAGTCCCCAAATCAGAACACGGTTGAACAGGAAAGAGATTATATTCCAAATAACAAGGTTAGATGGAAGTAATATGCAAGTAAGAAGCACAATAGGGAAAACGTCATTATATTTATAGTTTTTTACATAAGAAGATTCTAGAGTATTCTACAACTATCGGCCAGTGCTGATTGGATAAGAATTAGCTAATCAGCGTACACCAAAGCAATCGTGCATTGAGCTTGCTTTAATCCAGTCTATGTCCCGCTAACAGCTGCTTATCACTTATACCTCTGCATTGAATTACAAGACGACTGAGCGAATATTTATCCGACCTCAATCTTAACATTCTTGTTTGCAAATTAAACAAAATATACTGATTAGTGTGAAACAATGTAGACGTGCTTACGTATTTTATGTCCGATGAGCACTTAAATATTCCTCAGATTTAGGACTTCATATATCCACTAGATCCATAGCCTTTATCACATTTAAGGGAATATATTATTCTACTATTTTAATAAGGTTTTCTGTATAAGATTTTCGCCTTCTTTATAAATGTAGGTCTCTTAATAAATACTTATTGATCTAAATGTATGTTTATTCATATCATTCCTTTCATTGATTTAATTAGGTTACGGGAACTATTAACACCAAAGAAATACCTGAAGTAAGTGGTTTTTCGCTTTCTTATTACAGTTTTAATAGTCATACTGTCACCTCACACTAATAACCTTTTTATGAAATAAAATAGTGGTATAACTTTAAATCTAAAACCAAACATAATTTTAAGTTAACGTTCACAAAAGAAATGGATAGATAGATAGATAGTGTGATCAATTTTTAATGCACAACTATCAAGTGAATTGTCGTACTTTAACATTGTGTATTCTAAGTTTCTTTTCAAATATATAAATCTGGGAAAACTTTGTTACATGTAACAATTTGTTAACTGTAAACTTTTGCGTAAAAAACCCAAAGTACAGTACCAATTATTGACTAATCTAATAACTGTTATCAGTCTCATATTACGGATTGTACGTCCTATATTGAAAATTTAACCTTCATCAATTACATAAACTGTTAATTGTATATTACATAAGCGTAAATAATGCAATTATGAAAATCTATAGAGAATATGTTACAATACATCAACTTATTTTGTGTTTTAATTTCTTTTTTGACACAGTTTATTCACTGTACATTACATCGAGATTTAAATGGTTTAGGATTTAGTATTGCCGGTGGTCAAGGCTCACTTCCTCCACCATTAGATAATGAAGTGAGTTTTGCTGATAAAAATTTTAAATTTTGATATTCATTAAATTGTTAATGTATTATTGGGTTTTTTTTATATCATATTTCAAACATTATAAACAATAAAGAAAAATTTTATTTACTCTAGGCTTCCGTTTTCATTTACAATTTATATTGTTTCTAATATTGAATGATGTATTGTCCTGTGATATATATATATATATATATATATATATATATATATATATATCTTCATTCATTACATCCTCTTTTAAGTGACTTAGTCAATCAACAATTCACATAGTTTTATTTTTATTCTGTTTTGATATTTGACTTTTTAAAAATAATAAATAAACTAACAATTTTAATACACTTCAATAAAATTGTGTATGTAAAAGCCAATAGATAATAATTCATGCTTGTAATTAAAAGGATTTTAAAATAATAAAAAAATTTCATTGTGATTGAACAACACATCACATATTAAACGAAGTTCAGCTAAAGGATCTCTTTTCAACGAAATTATTATCGAGCTGTACAATCGTATATATCTATATCAAAAAACATGATGCAGTCGTAATAATATTATTATACTCCGTTAAATAATATGAGTAGTAACAATACCATATATATATATACGACTATACAGCTTGATAATAAATTCGTTGAAAGGAGATCCCTTCGCCTAACTTCGTCTTTTTAATGTTTAAATAGGAATTATGTATCGACATCACACATAAACAAATGATACTATATCAGGCTTTAGTATAAGTTAGTAATATATATATTCAGACAATCTATGAGTTAATGTTAATAATCATGAAATAAGAGTACATGATTAATTTTAATAAATATAAACTACATATGAGGCAATTAATCCTTTGTATAAATTTTGATAAAACAGTGAGAAGACGGAGTTGATCTGAAAAATGTGATGTATTTGCGCTATACATTTTGAACAACCTGTACATACTGGATATTAGGTTGGCATGTTTGCATCAAACTTTGAGAATATAAGTTTATGGAATTCAGTAGTGTGTAAAAATTATCCAACAAGAATTGTACAAATAATCCGTTTGATCAATTGAAAATCGTAATATACATATTAATAAGAGTATAAAGCTTGATGAAGGTCTAATTAACAACAGTATTGTTTACATTTACGTGTTTTTTTCGTTTAAATACCAAGAATAATCAATAATTCAAGCATTTAACATCATTTTTATATTAGGCATAGTTATTCTTAAAATACATATAAACATTTCATCAGCAGTAGTTCTGCATATTCTAAATGTAAATTTAAATACTACTACTTCTACCATTATTGTTTCTTCGATTATTATATTCTAATTATTAAGTCTACATGAATTCAGAATATGATTTCTATTTCATTTTGGCTCAACATATACTACTGCTTTTATTATTATTATTATTATTATCAATAATTGATCGTCGATTTGTTAGAGGATACTTAATCATTTCTACGAAATTGTCTTCTTTTTTCTTTGACACGGAACTACATTATTTTTCTCATAGAATTGCAAATATCTTGAGGTAGGTTTATAGTTTATATCGTTGACATCAATCATACTGCCTTGTGGGCTTTACTTTCCCCTCTCGTCCTATTTTTTTCCAATGTTAATTTTATTTAATCTTTAATTTCGATTTTTTCTCAAATAGTCGTATATTAATTATTATTATTATACTATAAATATTAATGAGTCGGATAAAGTCTATTTTTATCATTGTTGTGATTATAATTTGTTCAAAACATTTGACACAAACCTTTATGTATTCGCTCTCACGCTTGTTTAATCTTAACTTTTGTTCTTTGTAAATGTAAAATAATCTTGTTTGTTTGCAGAAAATTATATCATTTTATGTTTGTTACCGTCCAGTCTTGTTATGTATTGAATATTTCCGCAAAATGTTTAATTTCTTAAACAGAATGATAAAAAGGGGTTAGAAAAGTGTATAATTTATACTTTCTCTCATATATTCGTCTCTCTTAATTGTTGTATATAACAGTTGTTCAGGTATCAATTATTTCTTATCACTTGAAGAAATGATGAAATTTTATTTCAACTAGATTCATTTTTACAGAAATTTGAGTTTACTGCTATTCTCCTTTTGAAGTTATAATCTATATATTCTTAGTCTAAATAGTGAGACGAGCATCTTTTCGTATTTTATATTACATTATATAACCAATTAGGGAAAAGAACATTTTCTTCAATGAATTATCATTATTTCTTCTTCAATCAGGGATTCTTGTCTCAATTCAAATAAATCGGAATAGAATACAAACTAAACATTTTTGAATAATGTATGTGTGTTCTATAGTTCAATAGATATATGACTCGATCATGTTCACTTAGCGATTTTACTGTAATTCTTGTCTTATCTGATAAACCTGTCGACCAGTTATACAAAACTATTTCATACTGAGGTATTTTTATTTTAAACGAATCACTCCATTTGCACTGCTTTGTATTGTAGAGGCCGGTACTATGTCAAGCCCACATAGGTTATTTTAGCATCCGGACAGGCCAATTTATTAATGCTTGTCGAGTCATATTTTGACCTTGTTAATCATTCGTTTATCAACCTCGACCGTATTTCAGTCAGTCAGTAACGACATAGAACTTCGTACGTACGTACATCAGTTCGAGTTGCCGCATCACATTAGCACAGAGATGCAGTTGTCGATTCAAATCCCTTAGTGGTAGAGGCGGTAAGAGTATAAGTAGTAATCGGAAACATTAGGGTTTGAAGATGTCATTTAAGGAGTATAATTCAGTGAAATAAACTTGGGAAGAGAAAAAAAAGAGACAAGAATGATTCAGGAGATTAAAATTTGGGAGAACACAAAGAGTGTATGCACCTGCACCATTGCAAACGATTTTGAGCCATATCATTCAGGGTCTCTAACCATCGGTTGCTATCATCTCGCGGTCCCCAACCAGATAGTCTACACCTACCGATATGACTCAGACCGCTTGCCAGTAACTTCATGGACTTGTGCCATGTTTTGGTCTGACCGCCCCTAGCTTTCTTCCAACCTCCTCCTACACCAGAAAACATCGCACATCGAGGCATTCGGTGGTTGGGCATACGTAACACGTGTCCCAGCCAACTCAACTGATGAATTTTCACTACTTCATCAATCGATTTGCCATCCTTACCTAGTATCCGTTTCATAACAACTGCGTTACTTACTCGATGGTCCCAGGATATACGAGCAGTGTTCCGAAGACACCTATGATCAAATACTAGTAATCTACGAATATCCTCTACTCTTACCGGTCATGTTTCACTGCCATAAAGTAGGACGGAACGAACTGCTGCTCAGTAAACATGTCCTTTGGTTGATAGACGGATATCTCGCTTATGCCATAAATGACGCAAGTTGGTAAAAGCTAGTCGAGCCTTCTGTATCCGTGCTGATATTTCGTCACACACCAGACCACAAGGGCTAATGAGACTTCCATGATAAGTGAAGCGGTTGACACGCTCAACTACTTCACTACCTATCATTAGTTCAGGTGTCAATGCAACGCAATCCTCAAGCAACATTTTGTCAGCGTCTTCACCAAATAGAACTATGTCATCGGCATATTCTAAGTCAACAAGTGAACCTCCCTGTAGAAGTTCAACCCCTGGAAATTTAGATGAGGAAAATGTTATCTCTAAAAGCACGTCGACGACAAAGTTGAACAAGAATGGAGAGAGTAGACAGCCCTGACGAACACCACTTGATGTAATCAATCCTGATGACAGTTCGCCATAAGCTCTCACTCTATCAGTTGTGTTCGATTAGAGAGCCTGAATAAGGTTAATGTAATGCTTTGGTACTCCTTTCAGTGACACACACTGCCATAAAACCTCACTATCAACAGAGTCAAATGCTGCCTTAAGGTCGAGAAATATTACGATTGTGGGGCGTCTGAATGTGTGTCTATTTTCTAGGACCTGATATAGTGTGAATATCTGGTCTATATAACCACGTCCAGGTCGTAAACCAGCCTGGTTTTCTCTAGTCTTTTCTTCACGAGCTTTAGTTAAGCGTCGAAGTATTATTGAAGTTAATATTTTAGACACTATATTAGTCAAACTGATTCCTCTGTGATTGTCACAAGAGGACTTTTGTCCTTTCTTATAGACTGGCACAATCAGTGATTGAGACCAGTCAGATGGGATTACGTCCAGTTCCCAAATTCTACCTAAGACCTCGGTTAATCTCATTGCTAATACTGGACCACCATCCTTAAAACTCTCAAGAGTAAACCTGTCAGGGCCTGCTGCTCTCCCTCGCTTCAGATTTCCTATAGCTTTTTCAACTTCGTTAAGAGACGGAGGACCTACATTAACTTGCCATTCAGGTTGACTGGAGATCGTGGGAAACCGAAGTGTGACTGAAGGCCAGTTGAACTGATCCCTGAAGTGTTCTGCCCATCGATCCAATCTCCTCGATCGAGAATGTATAATATGTCATCTTTCTCTGAGAGTGTTTCGCTAACAGTCGGTTTCCTAAACATGTCTGAACAATTGTCTGCTATTACCTACTGCCGCTGCCTTCTCCATCTCTCTTGCTTTCGCTACCCACCACTGTTCACGATCATTGCGTAGGCTTCTTGTCAGCTTGCGCTTAAGCTGACTCCGCTCTTCGTTATGTTCAGAGCCAGATGGAATGAGTTTCCGAGAATCTATCAGTGCAATGGATGCTGCTGAGATCCAATGTTACTCCCTAACCATACGGGTTACCGTACTAGCTGATATCACTGCTGTTTCCACAGCTTTTCGGATATCATTCCATGCTGCCTCGGGGTGGGCATCACATACATGGCTACCTAACTGTTTTCCTAGTTGTTCCTGAAATATACTCTTAGCTCGACTATCATTAAGTAGGCCCCCAAAAGGTTTACTTGCAGCGTCTTTCCTACGCCCAGTAAGACGCAGACAGATACGCGCTCGCACTAGAAAATGATCTGGATCTAAGCATGTGCTCCAAAATGAGCGACAGTCTTCTATCGAGCCCCTCCATCGGTGGCTGATGGCGGTGTGATCTATTTGGGTCCAACGTTGGGACGAATTAGGGAGTCGCCATGTTAAAAGATGTTTTTCCTTATGCTTAAAGTTAGTATTTGCAAGAAAGAGGCGGTTATCTGACCATAGCTGCAACAGACGGTCGCCATTATCTGTTCTTTGAGCCACGACATCATAAGATCCACCTAGGTTTCTTTCGCTCCGTTCTTCAAAGGGCATTACTGCCGGAGACGGAAATCCGTGAGGTAAGGTGAGGTGTGGCATTTTTAGGGTCGACCTTCTCTAACCCTTTCCTTGTGAGAAGGCAGCATCGCTGCAGATGCTGGTTGTCTGAGGGAAACACCTTACTGCTGTCACACCCCTCTGCAGTCAGCAGTACGACTTCGTCCTCAGACTTTGAGTTGCTGCTGTTAGTCTTACCGTTCTCCAATCGACCTGCCTGGCATGGTAGAACCTACGGGAACATATGTTCCAACCCATATAGCTCGGTTGGGTCATCACGATAAGCAAGCCCGACCACCGCGTCAAGGTAGCAGCTACGATCAAGTTGCGTAAGCGTGTGTGTGTGTTCATCTTTTATCCTACTCATCACGTATCTAACTTAATTTTGTCTGGCCATAAATATTGAGCAACGCTTGGTTAGAGTGAGTTGGCTCACATGCCTTCTCCGATCATCCGCCTAGATCAACAATTGTACGAAATATACATATTCGAAATCCATTCACCTATTTGACTTATTTAATCCCGTTATTCACTAATGTGGTTTAAATCGATAGTTTTATACAAGGATTGGTGATCAAATTGGAGTCAGATATTCCAGGGCCGCTAAAGTACCATATATTATTCAATGGTTACTTTCAAATGAAATTCTTGTTTGATGCCTTACTTTAACTATTCTATGTTGTAATCGGTTTTTTCGTGTCATTTTTATTCTCTAAGCGTTTGTTATGTATTATGTATCCATGTTATTGATGAAGTGTTGTACTTATTGCTTGTAATTATTTAATTACGATGAATTATATATGTATTTCTCTATGTTGCAAAGAATGAAATTAAAATGACCCTTCTGTCGTAAAAATGTTTTTTCCTCTTTTTTTTAATTTGATTTCATCAAAAATATGTTTAACTGTCGAAATAATTTCATTCTTTGTTTTATTTCAATTCAATTATAGTTGATCCTTCATTAAAATTGAATGTGATGATACTGTGTTTTATCTGATTTAATTTCAATTTTAAGTAAACTAACTAGTTATTAAACGATATATAACAAGATTTTTTTTCAATCTTTGAAATGTTATCGTAGTAGTCGATTGAGAACCTAAACGTTTGTCTTATTCATACTGAAGTTTCGTTTATTTGACACCATTCTATCAAAACTAGAACTATTAAAGTCAACTACTAACTGAACCTTGATACTAAACGTTCAGCTAATAATTAGTCCCTTTGATAACTTTCGACAATGCAATGAGAAGACGAAGTTTATCAGAATTATGTGATATATTCGCTCAATACATTTGATCAAATAAGATCATGGGATAGACAGACATCATCCTCTATTGCTAAACATTTGGTTGAGACTGGTCATAAGTTTGACATCAAGCCAGCATTTGTAGTGATGTATAAAAGCTTTCAAGGACGTATACTACGGTTTATTGAAGCCTTAGCTATACAGAAATTGAAACCCTCTTTATGTGTTTAAAAAACAATTTGTCCTACCCTGGTAATACTGATTTATTATATTACCCAGAGTGATTATCACTTTTCTTTTTTCCCTTAACCTGTCTAGTTAACCTTCTAATTTTCATATAAAAATGTCTTAACAAGTATATATGTGTGTTCAGATTGTTCGGAATGTATTGCGCACATATATTACATAATTCTGATCAACTTCGTCTTCTCATTGCAATATCGAAAGTTTAACTAATAATCAAACAATTATTTATCCTAGTTTTGTCTAAAAATGGACTAATTTTTATACAAAGGAGATATAATTAAGTAACTAATTGATTGAATTCGGAAAAAAAAAACATTTTCTCTTATCAATATACAATCAAGACACAAAAATGTATTACAATAGTGAAACATAAAAAATAATTGACAATACCTTGTCATATCTACTATTGATTAAGTTTTTTGTTATCCATTGAATCCAGGTTAATAATTGTATTGTTATTATGTTTATAGTTTCTTTGCATTATCAAATTTATTATAACAGTAATACTAAATTGTTGATATTTCTGGCGAATCGATTAGGCATAAGTAAATATATAATTTCAAAATTTTATATCCAGTGTTTATTTGAATACTGTACCTAGTTATTGTACACACTCATTCATATTTAAAAAATGGTAATTAGTTGAATGAATGACTTTAACTGTTACACGATTTGTTATGTTTGATATTTATACTCATTAGTATTTAAAAAGTCTATATAGGTTTAAATCTTCTGCTGGCAATATATATTACTTAAATCATTACTGCTTATTATAATTACTACACTTTGACATACAATCAGTGAAATCAACTAAGTAAATGAGATTTTGTAGATGAGAATTTTATAAAATCAATTCATAAATGGAATAAGTAAATTTTCAAGGTAATTGTATTTGGTAATAACTTTCGGATATGCATTACATTCACTGAATAATTCCTTAACTAGATTTATTCATATGCGAGAAAGTGTTTTTTCTTTAGTCCACTCCTGAACCTATCATAATTATAAAGGAACTAGTTTACATCCTTGTTATTACTTTGAGTATGTACACTAATAAGAAACCAATTACATCCTGTTAGTGAATTTCAAATAAAATTAAATGATCGCTGCTAACTTATCAGTTAATACAATAAAATAATCAGGGAAATTACCATCTAATTTACATAATAGCACCTCTGTAAGCAATATATACGAATTATCAATTACTGTTTAAATGGGGTGGTAGACTCTTTATGATTTCTCATGAGCATGTATATTCGCATCAATTACTGAAAGTAAATACATAAATAAAACGCTATTTTAAACTTAGTAAAAGTTTGAAATGTTATTGGTGTATTAACTGAAGCAATGTTGATTTAGTTGGATATGTATACTACATATTGTATATTAGTTGAGTGTAATTCTATTGGATTGTTAAAACAGCAGTTAACGTTGTTAGTATATATAAATAAGTAGTCTATAATCATGGACAGTTTTTTTCGATGAAAATGAGTATTCTACAGCTCTTCCCTTCAGATATTAAATTCAATGACACTGAATAATCTTGAATGTAATAAGATAGTTCTACTGGTATTCAACTAACTTTCTGTTTTAAATATATTATTATCTGTAACAATTTACTCAATGCTATTATAAAAACCAGTTTATTTCCCATAATATAGTCTCAGAATTATAACTCTTTGTCTAATAATTGAAGTTTTGTTTTTTCACTTGTATTAAATTCTTTCATTTTTGAATAGTAAATTGTTCAAACTTTATCAGATTTGCCATAATTCACTGTCTAAACTTCCACAGCAAGGTCGACACGTAGGTACCTTCCTAGCACCATCACTTTTCGAATTGATGAAGGTATATACTATTTCAATGGCAAAAGAATATTCAAGTGTCTTAATGTTAAATTGTTTGAATCCGATTGAGAAAATTGTACTTCTATATACTTTTTCATTTTAGGCTATATATGTTAGTAAAATAACAGAAGGTGGAGCCGCTCATAAACAAGGCCAACTTCGAATTGGTGACCAAATTATTAGCGTAAGTTTTATATTCCCGCTCTAAATCTGTTTTAGTTTTCTCTACTTAATATACCTCAATTTTTTAACGATTTCCTTTGTGGTGTTTATCAATCTTTTCTGATAAGCACGGTATTTAGGTTCGGGCAAAACTTTCGCTTTTGTGGTTATACTACTTACTATTTCTAAGTATTTAGATGTATCTTGATATTGACTACATCTTGTTTCAATATGATAGTAAAATATTAAAGATTCCCATTGTGAAAATTAGAATAACACATATAAGCGAACAATTGTTTTCAATTAGATCGTCATCAGGCTTTACTCACCTGTCTTCCTACTGCAAACTTCTACTTTTACCTATTATGTGTAGAGACTTATTCTATTTCATTGTGATTATTCACTCAATACGATACAACGAAGAAACTAACAAAGAAATATAATAAACCAGAGAAACTGGTCAAAGACAAAGAAAGCAGGCCAATCACTGAACTTCAACAACAGAAGGACAGATGGGTAAAGTACTTCAACGAACTCCTGGATAGGTCGGCTCCAATGAATCCACCGGACATCGAAGCAGCACACACAGATCTTCCCATAGATGTCAATCCACCAACGACGAAAGAAATCAGAATGGCAATCAGACAAATCAAGAACAGGAAAGCAGCAGGACCCGACAACATATCAGCTGAAGTCAGACATCGAAGTTACTACAAACATGCTTTACCTTCTATTCAAAAAGATTTGGGATAAGGAACAAGTGCTGATAGACTGGAAAGAAGGACACATCAAGATTCCAAAGAAAGGAGATCTGAGCAAATGTGAAATCTACAGAGGCATTACACTACTGTCAGTACCATAGAAAGTCTTTAACAGAGTGTTGCTGAACCGGATGAAAGATTCAGTAGACGCCCAACTTTGCGATCAACAAGTTCGATTCCGTAGGGATCGGTTGTGCACAGACCAAATTGCGACACTACGGATCACCGTCGAACAATCAATTGAGTGGAACTCGTCACTGTACATCAACTTCATTGGTTCTGAAAAGGCATTTGACAATGTAGATAGAGGAACTTTATGGGAACTTCTTCGACACTACGGAGTTCCTGGAAAGATTGTCAACATTATCCGGAACTCATACGACGGACCACAGTGCAAAGTAGTGCATGGAGGACTGCTGACAGATGCATTCCGAGTAAGGACGGGAGTCAGACAAGGCTGTTCACTCTCTTTATTCCTCTTTCTTCTGGTGGTCGACTGGATTATGAAGACCTCGAGATCTGAGGGAAAATACAGCATGCAATGGACAGCTCAGAACCAATTAGACGGTTTGGACTTCGCAGATTACCTAGCACTCCTATCGCATACACACGAACAAATGCAGATAAAGACAGTCTGTGTAGCGGCAGTCTCTGCATCAGTAGGCCTCAACACACACAAGGGGAAAACCAAGGTCCTCAAATTCAAAACGAAGAACAACAATCCAATCACTCTTGATGGCGAAACTCTGGAAGATGTAGAATCCTTCACATACCTGGGAAGCAATATCGATGAACAAGGAGGCTCAGATGCAGACGTAAAGGCAAGGATTAGCAAAGCAAGGGTCGCATTCCTACAATTGAAGAACATATGGAACTCAAAACAACTTTCAACCAATATCAAAGTGAGAATCTTCAATACGAACGTCAAGGCAGTTCTACTGTACGGAGCTGAAACTTAGAGAACTACAACAACCACCATCAAGAAGGTACAAGTATTTATAAATAACTGTCTATGCAGGATACTCAACATCCATTGGCCGGATACCATCAACAACAGCCTTCTATGGAAGAGAACACACCAGCTTCCAGCTAAAAAGGAAAGTAGGAAAAGACGATGGAAATGGATAGGACATACATTACGCAAATCATCAAACCGCATCATGAGGTAATCCTGAAGGGAAGCGGAAAAGAGGAAGGCCAAAGAACACATTATGTCGGGAAATCGAGGCAGATATGAAAAGGATGAATAACAACTGGAAAGAGCTGGAAAGGATTGTTCAGGACAGGGTTGAATGGAGAGTGCTGGTGAGCGGCCTATGCTCCTTTATGAGTAACAGGCGTAAGTAATTAAGTAAGTGTTTCAATATGTTTGACAAAAATATTTATTATTGATCGTCTTTTTTATGGGTTTACACCATCGTATAGGGAGTTTTCAGCTTTAATTTTTTGTTGTGGTCGCTGATTTTATCTTTTCGTACTTTATGAAGTGAAATTTCCGGAAATAATTTCAGCTAGTTGTTTAACTTTGTAATGATGGAATGATGAATCACTTTTTCCTCTTATCTAACCTTATATCAATCAAGCTGAAAATTTATTTGAATAGTTCTTGATTATTGAGTCTTTCAAACTGCAGCACTTTACTGTAGGTTCGATCGTGTTATAGATTAACAAAGTTGTTTTTAATTAAGCAAAAATCTTATTTCCATAACATTCCTTTGGACTACCTGTTACAAGTAATTTATTACATCAAAAAGAAACTTAGTTCGCTCTCCCAGATTTACCTCAGCAGAAAACTGTTGCGAAAAATCTTTCGAGTGCAAATTATCTGAACAACGTTTCTTTCTTTTTCTATTTTTTAGATAAACGGTGTCGATATTAGAAACGCTCGTCACGATGAAGCTATTTCGTTGTTAACAAGTTCTAACGATTCGGTAGACTTGGAATTACTTCGTTATAATCCTGACATGGTCGATAATTTCGATAGTCTTCCGAAAACATGTAAGAATATTTTGAATATTCCTACATTTTTCCGATGTTTAAAATATCTAGACATCATCATACTGAGAGACTGCATCAAAGTCATAGACAGTGATGTATTTGATGGATTGTTGTTGGGCTAGCTTTGGTGTTTCAGAGTCTTGTGAGAAGTAATGTTCAGTGTTTCAAATCTCTAAAGTTTTCCACTACGTTTCCAGTCAAAAAGTAAGATAACAAACGGCCAGAGTCAGTTTATTTCTTACTTTTATCCTCCCAGACCAGAAAGACTGACCGAAAACATTTGTTGTTAAAATATATGCCATTATTTTAAAGAAGATTCATTGAAACTTTTTTCTGATACCCAGAAATGGACCTAATATAGTAAACTTGTAATATCATACATTTGCACTGACAATCCTCAATTCCAACATCAAATTAGATATCGTATTTATTCTTATTACTCTAGATAAATATCGTTTACGATATTGGCACAAGCCTTACAGGTATTTCAGTGAAGATGTAAATGTATGTCTTATGCATATTGAAATTTGTTGTAGATTTTGATTATTGTGCATGAATTTATCTCCAGTTAGTTACTATGAATTAAAACTTCCCGTAGAAATATTTGTTATTAAAATATATTCGTTAAATCTATCCTTTAGTGATGGTTTCCAGACCAAATAAATTCGTTATTTTTTTAAATAAGGGATAGGTAAGGTTCATAGTTTATCATCTTTTCCGTTTTCGATATTCTACATTTCTGATGATTTATGAACGTTCCTAGGCTTGGGTTTTGTTTCTTTTTTTCTTTTTAACAGCAGCTAACGGTTTTATAACGTCATCATCAATTCTGACGGTTAAAAGATCGAATAATCAACAAAATACTGCGAAGGCTACAGATTTGACGGATACAAACAGTCATATTTCTGAGAAATGTGATTCTCGGGTTTACTTATATAGTGAAAAGGGTATTCCTGTGGAAAGAATTACGGTTCGAAATGATGGTGGACCTTTGGGTTTAGCTATCTGCGGAGGATCCGATATTAGTTGCCTTCCGTTTGGTAACAAAGAACCAGGTATTTTTATATCCAAGGTAATAGTCGATTGTTCGCAGATGAATCTCATTACACTATGTTCCATGTTATACGCAAATTTATTTCTGTAAAGAAATCGTGTAATACAAACAACAACGCTTCGTAGTCTGATAAACTGGACGATGATAACTACTTTTTGTAAATATTTACTAAATGTCATATGCTTTTGATTTCCGACCAAGTTCAGAAAAGGCAAACTGATTAGTTTTTATTGTTCGGAATCGTAATAGCACTCACAACTTTTTTTGAGGTGGCTGAACTGACCTCGGGTAGGTGATAAACTTCGCTAACAAAAAAAATCCATTTACTATAGCTCGTTCATATTTACATCTAAATTATCATGCGACCCCATATAATCTGGCTTCTTTTACTCAAAATGTATGTAGAGAAATAAACTTTATGAAATGGAATGACATTTTTTCTTCGTTTTCACCAATCATTGCGTCCGACCAATATCGTGCAGTACATCTGTACAGGTAACATACTCCCTTCTTCATTAAACGTATACGATCTGCTTGGGTAGTTGTTACTTTTTATTTTATCCAAACTTCCATAAATAATGAAATTTCGATAAAATCATGGACGAACAATCAACTAAGCACTATTTGTATTAATTCGAGCTTTGGTGGTTGTAGAACTAAATGTTCTTTTAACTGCAGAAAAAGTGACTAGCCAGGAATGTTTGTGTATCATATTTAAGGGATTCATTTACTCATTAATTCCGTAATCTTTACTTTGATCATTATAGATCTCCCTAGATGGTGCAGCTCTTAATACTGGCTTACGTATCGGAGATAGAGTTCTCAAAGTTAATGGAGTCGACTTGAGGCACGCTACACATGATGAAGCAGTACAAGCTTTAATCCAGCCTGTTAAAGAACTGCAACTAGATGTACGGAGAGATCCTCCGCCGCCAGGGCTAAGGGTAAGTTAAACACCAATTCTTCATATATGAAATCTGCCTCCAAATATTACCTTATCACTTTGATGCAATATTTCCTTATCAATTCAGCGTATCACTGTGACGAAACGACCTGGAGAACGATATGGACTACGTGTAACAGGTGGACTTAACACTGGTGATAGTAACGTGGTAACTAATTTAGCATCACATTACTCATCACTAGCCAATGATGACGGAATATTTGTTACATGGATTTCACCAGATGGTGTCATTGCTCGAGACGGCAGATTGAAGCCAGGTGACAGATTATTGGAGGTCAATGGACATTGGTTGATGGGAGTTACTCTCGATGAAGTTTTGCACGTAAGAATTTTTCCAATTTAACTTTATACTAAACAAGTAGATTCATATAGATCAGTTCTCAAAATAATAATAGCCGTCTTAAAATCATTGGTAAGGACCATAATCTTAAGAAGAACCGTCTGACCTGTTTGATCACATTAATTCATGACTTTGGATGATGTCATGCATATCTACTAAGATGAGACGCTTTGATAAATTACATTTTCAAGTTAGTATCTGGTAACACTAACTTACCACATACGCAATACTGCATGAGTAATAATATTTTGGTTAAAGCAGATAAACTATCTATGTCACTGCTTCCATCAATATATTTGCATAATGTTTACATTTTACGCAATAACCTGTTAGTTGATGAAAACCTCAAATTAGTTAATCAAGCGACTAGAACTACTATTTTATGATACAAAACTAGTTTTTGTCCTAAGTTAGTTAGAACCAGTTTATTTACATCTTGCCTGATTTGTAGATGAATTTCGTACTCACAGAAATTATATATGCTAAACATACTATTATTGTTATGTGACAAACCCTGTATGTCAGTCCATATGCTTAAATCCTGAAACCCCCGTAGTCTATGTGAAATATTATCGTCCTGAGATTCACCTGAATATCTAGTGATTAACGGTAATATACTTAAAACAACAACAAACGAGACAGTCTGCACAACGCAAAAACAAATTATGCCGAATGAATCACCGATTTTTGTGGTAATTATCATTGCCCCGTTTCAGTAAGTCCGAAATTATCATCGTGTATACCTTTATAATGAATTTTAATCTGTGCTGTCTAAAATGGAAGTGCATATTATTCTTGACAGATATTTTGGGAATCTAAATCGACTTTGTCATGTGTGGTATGCGATGGTCCAGTCGAATTCGCTCTCCAGATTAATAAAACAAGTCATTCAATGAATACTGAACCGTCTACATATTCTCCTGCTATGCCATTTTCTATCATACGCTCCACAATGCCAGAAATCGCTGATGCATCTGTCGACGATAATCCTACCTCTAACTCACAATTAGAGAAAGTAAACAGCATCCAGAGATTAAACTCAGTAAGCAAAATTTTCAGTACTTTTGTTTCGAATCAGTTTCGAGTAGAGTTTAGAGGCTGCTCGATTTAAAGCTAGTTGTCGTCACAATCTGGGAAATCATTATTTAAAAAAACAAAGTATAACTGAGCAGCTATTCTATGGTAGCTTAGAAATCCACCTAGGGATCCGTCTCAAGACCTGCTGTTTCTGCAAAATATATATAGGAAGCTTGTCTCCGTAAACAACTTTTGTATTTAAAAACAATCTGATTAGTTAACCTGAACCCATACTGAACGCATTAACTCAACAGAAGTTAGGTTCGGTGCATTGCCAAATAAGCATATATTTAATGAACTATGAATATCAACGTTGTTTGAATTTGTTATGTGAATACAGTGACGTCTTTTTATACTTCAGGAGGCTGCTGTGCGTCACTAGTATCAACCAAACTGAATGGTGGTTGGCGCGAAAGCACTCGTGGTGATATTTAAATATACATTTTCTCTCAATTTCATTACCTTCAACTAGACTTTGAACCAGTCTTTTAAATGACATAGTGATTTACTTACGCTTGTTATTTTGTCTCCTGTAAAGAGTTGTACAGCGCCTTATTAATTTTTTTTATTCCTTGCTCACAATTTTAGTGATGTAAGAACAATTGTGTATCTCCTTACAATCGATAGCACATACCCTCGTGCGCTTATGTACTTTTTTATGTTTGAATTTCAATAAAAATGTTCCGTTTGTTTAAATACTCTTGACTTTAGTTTTTCTCATAATTTTATTGAATTAGGCAATTATCCAAAACAGAGCAGAAAACATCAGTTAAACTCTGATAAAGTTTAAGAAAGTGTACAACTGTACAATCACTTACAAAAAAATGTTGATCATTAATACACAATGGATTGAAGATAGCTATAAGAAAATAGAATAAGGATTGATAGCCAGTTTCAGGGAAATAAACAAGATCATGGTGTTTAGGTAGAATGCAAAATGAAGGTCCAGTTATCGAGACTTGGGAAATACTGTGATAGAACAGCCACCATGAAGCTGGACAAGTTGAACAGGGTCCGGAAAAACCAACATTATCACACGAGGAAAGTATGTAACAGAAGTTCGAATTATCTACAATACATCATCTACGAAAGACAGATTAGGTAGATGTTTTCGCACTTCAATCGCGTCCATTAGCTCTTGCAATGATGTTTGTCTGAATAAGAGAAAAAGTATACGTTGCATCTCGACTAACGAATTAACACGCTTTTGATTGAGATCATGAATGATGTTAGACTATCATTGAAAACCTGGAAGATTAGACATTACCACCGTTGAATGCCGGCTCAGTGGGCTAGATGTTAAGTGTTCGCGCGCGAAACTGGAGGCTCTGGGTACGAATCCGGCGAGCGAGGTCGTGGGTGCGCATTGCTGAGGAGTCCCGTAACGTGACGAATTGGCCGTCCAGTGCTTCCACATCTTCAATAGTGGTCTCACATCAATCGTCTCATGATCTCCACAATCGTATAATGATAATTAAGAAACTGTTTTATACCAGCAAGATGACAGGTAAATCTTTATTTATGTCCATACGTAGCGAAAATAAATCTAAAACCTTATTTTGAATGGTTACAGTAGTGTACGGAACGAAAGTGATTAATGTACTTGAGTATCTGAACGTTTTCTATTCCTTAATAACAAGTGGCTGCGTCTTCTCTTATATACTTATAGATTACTCTGGTTGATCACAGAAGAGCCAATTAACACTGCCGTAAGCAGTAACTAATTCTCCACATTTTGCTACCTATTTATCTTATGACTGTCCTGAACTTTGAGACATTCGAAAAATTATTTATTTTATTACGAAAACCTATTTTTCTAAACGGTTAGCGTGAAATAGTCTTTTTAGGTTGTACCGATAATCACAGCCGATGGGAGTTCAAGAAAACTAGTGGTTACCCCTTTTTGTGTAACTCTTCGATCGTTAGTATGGAAACATAAAGTTATATTCCATGATGATTGATGTCTACACTAATAACAGTTTATAATTTTGACTTTTATTCTAAACAAACTTTTTTTCGTTGTGCGGTAGTCTTAAAGATTCGGATGACATGTGAACCCCTGGGTCGAAAATATCTGGGTAGAACGGTCGGCTGCTTTTTGCTTTAACAAACAACACTGACCAGCTACGACGTACATAAAAACCAACTAGTTAATAATAATCGCTCAGTTTACTAGGTGCAGTTGAATCCTAATTGGTAGTACAATGAAAGCCACGTTCATATACTAGGAACAAATAAATTTATCACCATAATAAATAAGATTTTCAACATATTGCTAACATAAAAGTAAATGTGAAAAATACTAACCACAGAACTAAATACTTTTCTACACTCACTTCTCTTTATGAATTGCGAGTTTTGCTTCACTTATTCGAACTAACGCGCGCAACTTTTTGGATTCAGCTGATAGTTCTCCATAAAGAACGCTCTGTAGTCGATCGAAATTTTTCGACTCAATTTGAGCCTGAAACAAGAAAATATTAATTTGAATAAAGATTATGACAAAAACGGGGGTTTTGATTATCATTTCATAGGGGTTATACTTACTTCTTGTTCAAGACGTTGTAAAGTATCATCTTGATATTTAGAAATAAATATGGGATCAAAAAAAGACTTCATCTCGAAGCTGTTTAGAGTATCCGTAAACTTTTCTAACCTAGACCCACTTTCCGACAGTGCAGCAGGTGAGAAACCTCTTTTAGTTGTGACGTCAACTGCCATAGCGGTAGAATGACTTGAACGAACTGATGGGGAAACAGAAGTAGGACTTGGTAAATTTGCAATCTCCTTTTTGACTACGACGTCTGGTGTATGTTCAGTCGTATTAGCGGATTTGCTAACATTTGAAAAATTACAAGCAGGTACAGGGGATGCTGATGTGTCTAGTCCGGGATTGCCTCTATTGGATAGAAATGAATCGGAATTCAATCGATTGGAAGCGCTAGTTCGTAACACCCTTAATGAAATTAAAGAAAACAACCGCATAATTACAAAAAAGTAATGTACAACATTTATACTTAGAAAAAGAATAATCTCAACTGCGAATATCTGTGTACAAAGTGATTGTCTTTAGAGCTTGAGAAATATTTGAGTAATGGCTCATAGCGGTCACGTTTGACCATTTCAAGATAAAAAAACAAGTTCACTAATTCCCTTATTCAAAACCACATTTTAATATAAAGGTGAAATGGCTGCCACAAAAAACCACCATGCGGACAAGCAACTGACTAATTAGATATGGTAATTTGATTTCGGAAGATAATGACACAAAAAGTCAGTTACCACGGCCAGACCGGTATATGTGCTTCTAAATGCAGCCAAGAGTGTGTAGAGTCAGCTATCCCTCTCCAAATGCTCTCCTATGGCCACGCTTATACAGCCACTGACAGGGAAGTCCTGCTCACTCCCTTCTCAAGGCAAGGGTAATGTTTACGAAATTGAGAGGACGAAAAGCGAATGTCCGATGCTCTAACCGGGTTGGTGGATACGGAGGATCCACCTAGGGGAGTTGGAAAACCATAGTTACAAGCCAATGGTGCACATGGGCTCTAGGATCCTGAGCGAACAAATGGCGTATGTTGTTGGTCACCGACTACTATGGGACTGCATCTCCGAACGTTGCTCCACTGTCTTGTGCATTGGACCTGTATGTCAAAGGCTCGGGGTGTGACCCCTAAGGGAACCACCTGTTTCAGTTTGGGCGTTCGGGCAGTATCCCAGTCTTCACACAAGTCGAGTGACTTTGTGTGGCGCATATTCATTTGGTTCTTCTCTGTACCAATATGTATGTGTTCAAATGAATTAATAAATCATATAAGTACGTTTGTCCACCGGTTAGTGTTCCACTCATTGGTTTTGACAAACGGAAAATTTCGTCTCACATTAAAAGCCTTTATAACTTTATTATGCTGTAAATTCCCCAAATTAGTCTATTTCATTGTTTGTGTGGCGCATATTTTTTTGGTTCCTCTCTGTACCAATGTTTATGTGTTTGAATAAATAAAAATAAACGTGTGCACATCTTTTCATGTTGCCATACCTTATTAGCACACAGATGAAATTGTTAGACTAAATACTAGAATAGTAGATGCAGTATCAGTGGTGAGTAAAACGATTAGGCGTCGAAGATTCGATTCGAGAAAAAATAAATTATTGAAATAAAGACAAAAGTTACAAGGAATTTAGAATCATGGGACTTAGGGGAAGAAATAGAAAGGATGCACCTGTGCCATTCTAAACAATTTCGGGCCATTTCATTCACGGTCTCTAGCCATGAGTTAAAACAATCACGCGGCCCAAACCAGATGGTCTACCGTTAACGTGATTCAGTTCTATTGTCATTGTCTTCATAAACTGGTACCATATTCTGGTTTGGCCGCCCCTAATTTCTTTCCTATCTACCCATCCATCAGACAACATTGGTGGTTGGGTATACGCAATACATGTAATAACCAGCTCAGTTGATGAAGGTTCACTACCTCATCAATCAACTTTCCATCTTTACCTCGTTCCCTGTTCCTGACCAAGGTATTGCTAAGTCGATAGTCTCAAAATACATCAACAATGCTCCGAAGACACCTATGATCGAATTCCAGTAACCTACGAATATCATCTACTCCTAATAACCATGTTTCACATCCACAAATTAGAACGGAACGAACTGCTACTCAGTACACAGAAAGGTATACAAAGTACCACCTTAGAAATTTCTCGACAGTTATCAAATACGAAAGAAGCTATGGGTTTAAACTATTTGAATCATATGTTGCCGATGCCACGCCATCGCTTATGCAATACTGGTTTACTACTACTACTACGTTTGGTAGCCGAACTAAAATATGACAATACTTCATCACAACACTATTAATACGACCAGTGCATGGAAATATAAGAGTCAAGTTACTTGTCCCACTGCTAATAAGATTTAGGCTTCTAACAACTTCTGGACGTACGATGGTCTACTCCGGTAAACCGCAAGTTCAATATGATGCACATGTCCGTAACTCTAAAACTTTTGCAAAGTTTGAATGAAACCAAAAAACCTGGTGACCGGAGTGCGCTGCCGAGCTCAAAGCAGCAACAGCATTTGGTAACGACTGGAACCTAGTTAACCCATGTGAACCATTGAAAGCAAAAATCTGATCTCCGTGAAATAAACTGTGAAGCCGGTGACACGCCAATTAATAACCTTTAAGTGTCTCATATCCTGCACAGAACACTTTGAGGGACAGATCAACTGGTCTGTTGCTTCACCAAAGTCGATCAGACTGTTGTACGAACTTGGCTAGTGACTACAAATTCACTTAATGAAGTGGATATCAGTAAGATATTACCAAGCGTGGAACAGATTAAAATTTAATGATCCAGCTGTAGTTTTTCATTTTCCTCTCCATAAAAGAAGGATGGACCCTCTTGAGTGAAACAAAACCTAGCTTATCAGAACTCCTTGTTGAGCACAATTTTTCCTTAGTTATTCGGATTTAAAACCTATCTCTTATCTATATCTTCAAAACATTAGCGGTTACGTGGCAAATTGTAGTGCCCTAGAATTTTTGTATGCTATAAATAAGAAATATCAATGCCCTAGAAGCATTTACAATACTCTCAATATTACCTATAGAAAAAATTTATTGTCTAAGAAAGTCTAAGTAATAAATTCATAATGATAAGCTGATAACACTACGAAGAATAAGGAATTGTATACTCCATATTTGGGAGAAGGGAAAGCTGTAGTAAGATTTGGAGTGATTTGTGCTTTAGGTCGCAACTCATGTCTGTTAAATGGAAGCTGGAGATACCATCTAATTTTCAAGACGCCCATAGGTGGAATATGCCCTGAAATATTGAAAAGTGCCTCAGCCAAATAGAGGACTTTAAGTGATGAAAGTTACGAAAAGTAATTTTATACTGGTACTCATTATATCATAAATGGAAAGGGAAGTGGCAATACTTTCTATATGCAGCAAACTTACCCACTCTGTAATGGAAAGGTAGGGCTAACATGAGTTGTCGTAGAGATGTTATCTTTGTTCTCAAGACCTACCAGAATATAAAAAAATAAAAATATATTGGTGAAATTAATATTTTGCCCAACACGTATATAATATTTTATATACATTACACTATTTACCACAAAAACCTAGAATTGAAGAGATATCACATTTGTCAAAACAGACTAACTACTTGCGAAAAGAATTCACTCATTGTCAATTTTGGTTACGTTTATTAACAAAACAATAGTACGTTTATGAGTAAATAGTCAATCTTAGAAAACATTTATGCAGATGCTGAACACAAACCTCCACTTCATCTGGTTCATATTCCATGGTACTAGGCCATTAGTCATAACTGCAACTACTAATAATAAAATCAATCGTCTTTGGTTTGAAAGGCAGACATTTGCAACTGTGATTAATTGGGAAAGATAAATATGGATAAATCAACGAGATAGGATGTATAATTCATATAACTGAGTCACGTAAGAATGAGGATAGTTCTACGTAAAACATAATTTACCATATACTGCTGCAGAAAGTTAGCAGCTGTATAACCTTAACTCAAGATTCTCTTATAATGAACCCCATACCAAGGTGTAATCAACTCTTATCTATTGACCCGAAAAGCACCCAAAAACAATGAAATAGACTAATTTGGGGAATTTACAGCATAATAAAGTTATAAAGGCTTTTAATGTGAGACGAAATTTTCCGTTTGTCAAAACCAATGAGTGGAACACTAACCGGTGGACAAACGTACTTATATGATTTATTAATTCATTTGAACACATACATATTGGTACAGAGAAGAACCAAATGAATATGCGCCACACAAAGTCACTCGACTTGTGTGAAGACTGGGATACTGCCCGAACGCCCAAACTGAAACAGGTGGTTCCCTTAGGGGTCACACCCCGAGCCTTTGACATACAGGTCCAATGCACAAGACAGTGGAGCAACGTTCGGAGATGCAGTCCCATAGTAGTCGGTGACCAACAACATACGCCATTTGTTCGCTCAGGATCCTAGAGCCCATGTGCACCATTGGCTTGTAACTATGGTTTTCCAACTCCCCTAGGTGGATCCTCCGTATCCACCAACCCGGTTAGAGCATCGGACATTCGCTTTTCGTCCTCTCAATTTCGTAAACATTACCCTTGCCTTGAGAAGGGAGTGAGCAGGACTTCCCTGTCAGTGGCTGTATAAACGTGGCCATAGGAGAGCATTTGGAGAGGGATAGCTGACTTTACGCACTCTCAGTCGTACCAGGACATTTGGGGGTCAAATAAATCCATTCTCCAGGAAACGTTTTCTTTCTTTTTTATCAGTGTCATCAGAACTATCCGGCTGACGTGTACAATCGAATCCAATAATCTTTGAAATCAACCGACCTTGACCATGAATTACACCAGAATTCAGTTACATTTCCGAATTTGTGCATCTGAAGTAACCAATATGGTAAGTCTTTGACAGTTGTCAACTGTAAATTATACACTCTTCGGCTACCTAATTAATCAAATTCGCTGTGTATAGATCTACAGGTGCAATATACAACTGTATTGTATCTTGAAATAGACAGTTCAGTTACTTAACTTCAGTCCAAGACAAATTACTTAAAACCACAATATGCTTGCTGTGAGACATTGTAGAAATCCATAAATTTATCTATTATTGTTTTTGTTTGAAAATTTAAGTCTTTCGAGTCGGAATTGAAGATAACTTAGTTGATAATTGAAGGAAGAGATGTAGGAAAGACGAGTGATTTGTTAGAAGATTCATAATTTATTTTCTGCACAGCTTTATGCAAAAATCACACCCTCACTAAGCAATTTTACACCACAGTCAAACTGGATTTGCTCAGGGAACAACGAAAAAATTTTCATCCTGTCGAACAAACTGAAATAATACGTCTGAGCACAGATAGACGACGTATTCGCTTCTGACAACCGAAACAGTTCTAATTGTCTTGGTGATCGCTACCTTCACCTGTTCTAATAGTGGACAACTGGTTCATCCTCCTTTTAAGTTCAACCATTTATTGGCTTTTCAAGATTAATTTCCTCAATATGTCTAAACAGTTATTCTCGGTTGATTATCACTCCTACTCCCATATCTTCTGCTTTCCTTACTTACTAATGAATATCATCTTCAGAGTTCCAGTCACGACATGTTTAATTCACCAGCTAAACATGGGTGTTGAACAGCTTTTATTGAGGAGAGCTATGACGCCTCGTGGTGGAATTTGACATTCTTAAGATAACGCGAGATCGGTCTCCCTTCTGATAATCAAAGCAACAGTTAACACAGGTATGTGGAATGTCCGAACAATGTATAAAGCCGGGAGGATTATTCAAATGGCTAATGAAAGTGAGGAGATATAACCTAACTTTGCTTCGAATATGTGAAGCCGATTAGACAAAATTTTTACAGAAAAGGCTAACTACGTGAGAGGTGGTTTGATAACCTGGTTATGAATTGATGAAATTCACTGATATCAGCAAACCATGGCTTTTGCTTCGGAGCCCAATGTGTTCTAGTACAAAATCGTAAATCCAGCTAATATACCTATTACAGGTCAACAGATACGTAACTTCGAGACCAACAAGCTGGGTTTCATAAGGATTGGTCATGTAATCGCAGCACTTCTGATTATTGTTGAGCAATCAATTGGAAGGAAAGTGTCGTTGTAAATTGACTTAGATTATGAGTGCGCTCAACAATGTATTCAGAAAGTTTGTGGAATCTCCTTGGACAATTCGGAGTACCTGAGATCATCAACATCATACAGAACTCTAATGGGAGACTGAACTGCGTATTGAAAGCAGCTGACAGATCCACTCCAAGTGAAAACCGGAGTTAGACAAAGCTGCTTACTCTAGCCCTTTCTCTTTTTTCTGGTGGTCGGCTGGATTATCAAGAGACTTCCACATTTGAGGGGAAGCATGGAAAACAATGGACAGCTTGTATGCAGCTACATGATCAGGACTTCGCAGATGACCTAGCTCTTCTATTCCCTACACAACAACAAATGCAGATGAAGACACCCAATGTAGCAGCAGCAGCAGCTGTAGTTGACCTCAACATATACAAGGAAACAAACAAGATCCTGGAATACAGCTCAGTGAGGGCCATCAAAATCAAACTTGGAGCTATGGAAGAGGTGGAAGCTTTGACGCACCTGGACGGCATCATTGAAAAGTAAGGATCTGATGCAGATTCGAAAGCGTGCATTAGCGAAATAAGGATAGCATACCTATAATCGAAGAATATCACAGAATCAAAACAACTTCCCGTCAATACCAAAGTCAAACTTCTAGCTCTAACGTAAAAACAGTTCCATCGTACGGAAGTTAAACTTGTAGAACTATTACAACCACCACCAAAACGACAAAAGTAATTATAAAAACCTATCTACGCAAGATAATCCAGATCCAATGTCCAAGGAGCATTAGCAATAACGTATTGTGACAGGAAACAAACCAGCTTTCAGTCAAGGAAGGCATTAGTAAAAGGCGTTGGAAGCGCATAGGACACTATTCGAGTCAGTCAGAACAGTCACATAAATGGACAAATATGTATTTTCTAGCTTGATTAATGGTTCAACTTCAAATTATCAAAGCAAAGGTGACATAAACGTTTATTTATTTACTACAGATAACACTATTTCATACCCCACAAGAAACTAGGGTTCCGAAATTCGAGGCTGTCGACGACAACTGACTTCAAAGATCTGACTAATACTTTGATAAGCTGAAAAGATAATAATGAACCAGACATCTAATCAAACGTTTTTTCTACAAACATAAAAGATGTGGTAGTGTAAGAATGGTGACAAACTATTGTAATAAAATGAACTTGGATTTCGCTTTTGTATATAGATAGCTCGAAGTCACGGAACAGCTAATAAATCGTACGAAATTATTTCCATGTCTTATTACTGAAACTCTTTACACATTTGCGGGTTACACATAAATTGGCATAGACAGACAGAATCTAACCAACTGACAAATGCTTTTGATACCTGATTTCTAAGGATGAGGTAAACGTCAGAAAACAGAAAAGCAATACCAGGATCACAAAGATTGTTTAAAAACATTCAACGGACTTGTTGTAACAGAATTAATACCCTATCGAACATGACTGTTTATAAAAACAACTATTCATCTAAACTAACCTTTTTTATTGACAGGAAGATCTGAATCTGGACAAGTATTGAGACGATTATTGGACTGTACGGATGTTGCAGGATCTCCAGACATATGATTGGAAGTATGGTGATGCAGAGCTGCTTTCAAAACCTGTACAAGATCATTTAACTGGGTATGTTGTGATCGAGTGTTAGGATTTACGGAATCTCTGTTCACTAGAATGTACAGTACGAAAAACGTAACAAACTAGTCAGTCAAATTATACCAATAGTGAATAACTGACTCATGGTGGTTTTTTTAATTATTTAATTATTTCTAATTATTTATTGATCTGGATAAAATGTACCTCGTAAACCTATAAATCAGCTTTCGAAAGTCACGTTTTATTACCACAGAACAATATTAGTCGCTAAACCAATTAGTTTGTGAGCGCTGTACGATGATAAAACCATTTTAAAACGTATAGATTGATATTAATAATAAAACGCCTACTTTTTTAATAAAGTGAAATTAATAGACTTAGAATTGCTTAACTCAATCTGCAAGAATGATAAAACGCCGGACCCGCTTTTGACAAACCACTTTTTAGAACGACCGAGCTTTTGACAAATCCAATTGAAACAAATGATAGGTATGTGTTGTCAGTAAATGTAATAAACGAGACGGGGATGACATATACAATTTAAACGAATCGAAGTACTGAACGTATGAACTAATTCCACGAATAATTGACACTGAAAAGAAGTATTTAATTTATTAGAAACGCTTACACTAAAGGATTGATTACTACTTTATATGAACTAGGGAGAATAAAGTGAATAAATTCACTTACATGAATGGTTGGTTTGAAGGGTTTGTGAAATGGATGCTCGAGTGGAATGTCCAGGTGACGTGGAATCTTTTCGATTTTCTGGTAATCTGCTAGAGCTAAGTGATGCATTTCTGTTGAAATTGTGTTCCTCAGTTGTACTTTGACAGTGAGCTTGTTCAGCCAAAATTTCGATGATCTTGTCAACTTGACGTGACGACAAATCATAATGAGATAGAGAGACACAAGTTCGATGTGATGCACTGGAAACAGATGTGGTGGTATTATTTGGATTATGTGGACTGCAAATCACAGCTGGACTATTCTGATGCGAAACACTACAGCAAACAGGATGAGTTGCGTTAGAAGAGAAACGATGGTTTTCGCCCTGAGAAGTGACAGGATTGGAATATGCTGGACTGTGACTAGAGCTTACTGTGCGTCTTGGATCGCCCATCGAATATAGTATCTGAGGAAAAAAACAAAGCCAGACGATAAAAGATAACGTAAATCGAGCTATACAATTGTCGCATGGCTAGTTCTAAGGTTTTTGATGGTTGACAAACATTGCAACTAGCATTCAGTTATTAGATTGAATATAATGTCACAATTACTGTTGACAAAGTCGCCAATAAGACTTCAGATTATTCTGTTTTGGAGTATATGTTACACGAAATCAAGATAGTTTGCCGTTTGTTCTATGTATCACTTCAAAAACCGAATCTAGCAAATTCACATAAACTATCAATAAACTTTTGCTTGCTAATCAGAAGGCTTTTAATTACATATAATGACCAAAATTTGACCACAAATATGTGAATGAGGGCAGCAAATCATAAGGAAAACCTAACCAAATAAATTAAACTTTTTGGTATAAACCATTGAAACAATATCAGTAAGTGGCATTGTGGAGGCGCCACGATGATAAAAGGAATATGACGTAACGATCAACACAAATACGGAGCTTGGAAAGTAATTTTGGTGACGAAAATTCATGCAGGGACCATAAGCAACTGTGGATAATTTTCCATTTAGCAGTTTTTGAACATTCATGAAGACAATAAAATATATCAGTCAGTCGAATCTAACGTAGAACCTGACATCAGTTCAAGTTAACACACCCCATTAGCAAAGTGAAACGAAGTTATTAAGGTAAATCTTATAGTAGTATATGTAGTAATATGATTAATGATAATAATCACATATCGAAGATGCAATCCAATGGGAAAAATAAATTAGTGAAACTATAGAAACGAATTTGAAGATTGTAGATTTATTTATTTATTTCAACACAAATATTGGTCCAAGAGGGCACCAAATATATATGCGCCACACCATATTTGTGTGTAGAAGTCTAGATTCTAAAAGACGAAGCGTGAACGCAGCTGATTCATTGCACCGCCATATAAACATGATACGACTTTATTAGAAAACAGGTCTCTGTAAAATTGATGTTAAAAGTTACGTTATAATAACAACACTTCTGGCATGATAAGAAACAGGTTTGAGCATTTCTGGTAAATCATGCTTACAGATATGATAACCTGCATCCTTGACGTCTGGGTTCATACTGACAATTTATTTGTTTTTTGAAGTATCTCTTAACTTCTGTAATATTTAAGTTGTAAACAAATGACGAAAAATCAAGAAATAAATGAATTTATACTCTATTACAACATTTATTTTTATATTATCCACTCATTAATTTGAACAACTGGAATATTTGAATTCGGGAGTTAAAATGGTAACCACCTAGCATCGGTTATTCACTACTTTAGTTTATAGAGGACAGGTTCCGGTAACTACCAGAAGGATCAATTCAGTAGTTCTTGATATCATGGTCTATTTGGTTCCCTGAAACGTAGTAGGAGCTGAAAAACAGGAAACCTGAAAAACCACAAACTTAAGAATAGATTGATGGTAAACTAAATCATCTCCCATTTTTAATTTTCGGGACTGAAGTGTGCCTACTGACGTTTGATTGCCTCTCTAGTCCTTCATCGATGATTTGAAAAGTTTTGTTTAATTGCTCATCTCTGAAATCGATTGATATATATATATATATATATATATATATATATATATATATATATATATATATATATATATATATATATAGCTTTGAGCCATATTAGTGACTGGTGACACTTTTAAAAAAGACAATTATAAACGCAGAATCTTGCAAACATGTATATTAGTTCATGTGGTGACACGATATCAGCAGTCAGCAAGACAAATATCAGACTAACAGTAGTAACAATGTCGATGATGAAAGAAAATATTAGGCATAGACAATAAGATTAAAAATGAGCTCACCAATTAAAGCGCATATAATTTCAGAATTTATTATCTAAGGGATGAAAAACAGTAACTGCATCCGAATCGCTGGGACCCATTTGGACTCACCATACAATTTCGCTGTGATAAACGAGCAGACTACAATCGTGTTTGAATGAACAGAACATCGTTCAATACAGCAGTCGGTGACTTCACAAACTAATGTGACGTTTCGGTCTGGCGGTCTCTCGATTCTTTCCAAGCTACTCTTGCATCAACTGATATTTCGGTCGAGGAAGGTTGTGGTCAGGCATAAGCAATAAATGCTCAAACTCACTTGATCAACGAAGATACACAAACATATCAACCTGTCACATTTACCTGTTACCCTACATCTAACCTTAGTAATGCTCACTCCGTAGTCACAATATATACCCTTAAATGCCCTGGTACGACTGAAAGTGCGTAAAGTCAGCTATCCCTCTCCAAATGCTGTCCTATGGCCACGCTTATACAGCCACTGACAGGGAAGTCCTGCTCACTCCCTTCTCAAGGCAAGGGTAATGTTTACGAAATTGAGAGGACGAAAAGCGAATGTCCGATGCTCTAACCGGGTTGGTGGATATGGAGGATCCACCTAGGGGAGTTGGAAAACCATAGTTACAAGCCAATGGTGCACATGGGCTCTAGGATCCTGAGCGAACAAATGGCGTATGTTGTTGGTCACCGGCTACTATGGGACTGCATCTCCGAACGTTGCTCTACTGTCTTGTGCATTGGACCTGTATGTCAAAGGCTCGGTGTGTGACCCCTAAGGGAACCACCTGTTTCAGTTTGGGCGTTCGGGCAGTATCCCAGTCTTCACACAAGTCGAGTGACTTGTGTGGAGCATATGTATTTGACGCTTCTTTGTACTAATATTTGTGTTCAAATAGATGTCTCAGTATATGCGAGCAATCTTTCAAAAGGACTAATAGCCAAGGACCAGTAACCTAGGAATCAGTCAGTCAGTAACAATGCAGAACTTCGTACGTACGTACATCAGTTCGAGTTGCCATACCACATTAGCACAGAGATGCAGGTGTCGATTCAAATCCCGTAGTGGTAGAGGTAGCAAGAGTGTAAGCAGTAATCGGGAAGATTAGGGTTTAGAGATGTTATTTAAAGAATATAACCCAGTGAAATAAATTTGGGAAGAGAAAAAAGAGACAAGGAGGAATCAGAAGATTAAAATTTGGGAGAACACAAAGAGTGTATGCACCTGCACCATTGCAAACGATTTTGAGCCATATCATTCAGGGTCTCTAACCATCGGTTGCTATCATCTTGCGGGTAACCTAGGAATATCTTTTCTCAAAGCCATAAAATGGAACAGAACGAATTTTTGAGGCAAACCTGTGCTATGTTTGGCAGACGGATATCTGATCTATGCTACAAGTGATTGAAGCTGGAAACAACCAAGCAATTTTTTCTAAATTTATGTCAAGATGCCTTTATACAATAGACCAGCAAGTCTAGTGAGCCTTCCAAGTGGTAGTCAAAGCAACCAACTGTGACCATAAGGTTTTTCTTTAAAACTATGAACACTATGAACAGATGTGTGCTATCACCTACATCAGAGCACTATTTTACCTGGAGTTAGTGAGTTGGAAAAAGCGTGAAAGTATGCTAAAAAAACCTATTCTCAAGACTTATTAGTATCCTCGGTACTGAGTATAGCTATTAACAGTTCTGGTAGGATTATTTCTGTCGCTACTGCTGAAATGAATTGTGATAACTTGAATGAAAATAAATTTGTATCAAGCTTTATTTCACAACTAATATTGATCATTTCGTCAACTAACTGCCTATTGTAGGCGGAAATGTTGTGGTCCAGTCAGCGTGCTTACTAAGTGACAGACGGCTTTTGTACTTGCTACAACATGTCATACACAACTAAAGAAATTAGGTCTCAAAAATCTCTTCTAAATTACAATCCACAGTGAAAACGATGTTTGTATTGAAGTGATTTCCGAAAATCACAGCACAATACAATATTCTCATTAACAAATTCTGACTTCAATAGTTTCACCCCGTCTTTCACTTTTTCTGATATTGTTGAAAAATCGTTGACTCAAATCCTAGGAAATAACATTACAGAGTCTACAAACCGACTGATACAACACGAGTCTTGTTGTTAAAATCACATTTTCTCATAACAAAACAAGCTTAGTAAGACTCGGGACAAGCGCGTTACTTTAATGCATTTACATGTTGAAAAAGGCTAGTGATAACAACTTACCTTACTACCAGTTGTGTAACCCTGACCATGATCATATGAGGAGCCTTTATGTACATTACAATTCCGAGACTCAACATTGACTGAACTGGGATATGCAGCAGGACTGTCCATTTTTGTCAGTTGCCTGGAATTTAAGACTGTGGGCGAACATATTCGGCCATCGAGATGGACATCGGATTGTTTAGATCTTTTTGAGATTATGTTTGGAGAAAGCTGGTTAGTGGTCATTTGACTGTTTTCTGAAGGAACTGACGCTTTGCATGATTCATAAACTGAACCATTGATAGAGGGTTTTTCAGAGGCGCAAGACAATGATTTGGGTGGCTGTTCGAGCAAATCCCCTATGGAAGCTCGGATAGCATCCACTAATTGATACAATGTAGATTTTTCTAAAGTAAAAAGAAAGAATAACAATTAGTGTTCACACCCACTGAGCTCACTCATGGTTTGAATCGTTAAGTATCTATGTACTAGGTTTATTGTGAATAAAAATACAAAACTAAAGTCCTGTGAAACTCATGCTGATGAAATGAATTAGGATAACCTACATTTCCTTGGAAATTGAATTCAACTTTCGCATTATGTAAATAAGTAAAATTACTGCCCCCACAATTAAATGAATGGCATCTTAGAAGTAGAGAGACAAGCACAAGGAATAAAGGCGTTAAAGTATGACTGGTACCTGGTTTTTGGTCAATTTCACGACTCGGGACTACTGTTGCTTTAGATTTGCAGTCCCTGGGACGCTGTAAACTGAGGGTACCTGGTGAACAAAAGCTCATATTGGACTTCTGGGGAGAGAACTGTCTACTAGGCGGGAATTTTGTAGAGCTCCCATCTGACAGTGGGGAACTATTTGGAGATATTTCCATATCATCTGTTGTGAAAGTCCTGGGTGGGAGATGATTTAGCTTTGTTTTCCTCAATGGATCGTACCGACAATCATGAGCCACAGGACGGCCAACTAATCGGAAAGCCATGTTAGCACAAATAGCAACAAACCATGGTTTTTTCCGTCATTGTGGGAAATTCCTGTGGTATGACCTACATCAGCGGTATGGCTACAAACAAATAAAAATAATATATTATTACTTGGATATATTAGTGCCAAGATGTGATGAACCTGGACGCCGAATCTCCGCATTAACCGAATACTTTGTGCGTTTTAATTCATTAGATAGATGTAAGCGCTCATCTTTAATTGTACCAGGTTCACTTTCGGAGATACTATGTGATCTTTTCAGATTGTTTTCTAAAATAAGTGAGGCACATGTTGAAAGATACCTTCAGTGTGTTTACGCTCACTGAGCAACTTCAGTAGGTCTCTCCTATTCATTTCAGGTAAATCCCACTCAGGAGGCTTTTGCCATTGAGAAACTTCAGTCATGCAGTTGTAAAAATATATCTTGCCTTTGGAGCTTAACTGCTCTGACCAGTACCCACAAGTTCTGATTGCACTTTTCTGCCACTATAAGTATAGTCAAATGCAAAGTACAACAAACTTGCCTCCGGTTTCCCATGCATACTACGTTCTTTCTTTGTTTGATGGTTAACAGAGTTCGACGAGCGGTTGGAATGATCCATGAAGACTAACCAAATAGTAATATAATCATCAAGCAAGCTACCTTCCATGTGCTCTTCACTACTGCTACAAGTAATTAACGTGTGGATAGCAAGTCACAAAGGAGAAGCCTTCGGCCGATCCTGACAACGCACATATACTAGATACGTTTAGGAATAATACTAAGAGCCCGCCAAAACAGTTGTAGTCGCGGCAAAAGAGCCGGCGAGCCATATTGTCAACCAGGTGAACATTTGACTCAATAAAACAAATGCACAAATTTAATAATCTTAATTTTAATCATTTGGTACATGTCTATTCGTGCCTAATATCGTAGGCAACGATCTTCATTAACATGATAGCGGACTAAGTTGAAGCAGCAATTAACACGATTTCGTAGTGCGTATCAATGAATCTTCTAAGCACCCAACACCAGAATTAAAATGTGTAGTGATAAGCAAAACCCCCAAATAAATATTTCCATGAGTCCTAGGTATTGATGATGAATTCATTAGTTCTAATGGTCACATCCTAACTGAAGGTGGTCAGTTACGGAGGCGCCATAATAGACGCTATGCTATGCAGCCGTCACTTATATCGTGCATTTTTGGAAACATTAACTATCCTCCATATATATCTTGGAACTTCTTCATTCCTGACTTTCGGTTCGGCCAGGTTGGTATCTTTCGATCACAAATGTATTTCGGAAAACATTATTGTCAGGCCCTGAAATCCATGACAACTTTAGGCGTCGCAAACCGCGCCTCAAAACTGTGAACTTCAAACGTTCTTGAACAGAAAAAATGTCATCAGTATTTCCACAGGATTCTCTTGAGGCTATTGTTATTCTAATAAAAAGGTATGTGCTACTCTCACTTGATGAGTTGGAGACAGATCATAATATTTGTAAACGTCGTCGAGGATAAGCATCTGTATTAACGCTGATAATTATTATCGGCACGGAAGTTGATGAGCTTCTTTTCAAACGATCGGCCGAAAGGTTTTTTTCATTGTGTTCTCGCAGGGCGTGTAACAGAAACTGTGGACGCTTAACATATGAAATCCAACAATTATTTCCCTAGGACTTTTGTGACCAGTTTTTCAAGCTATAACCCATCGTATGCAGTTACGTACTGAAATGTGTTACTTATCCGTCTGGACGAAAACCAATTCGAATATTGTACCCTAATATTATTGTTATATTGCGAAAATGTTTTGTTACTGCACAGACCTCTAGTTTGCTTCTTGAGCTCAAGCTATGTATAGTTTGTTTCTTAACATAGACACATATTTAGTACCTTTACTTCTTACTCATCCCGGGAGAGTGATGTCTTTCTCATATGAGAGTGCGCGCTAATCAAAAGTACAGTGGTATTTTTCCTCGTTGAGTAAATTTTATTGTCTTGATCATTTATTACGTATCAAGACTACTGTTTTCACTTTAATTGAATTTATTTCAGGTAAAGTACTCGACTAGAGTATCGTTACTGTTTTTAAATTAGTTTTTCATCGGTACTTTGGAGTACTTTGTTTTCTGTTCTATTTGTTAGTACTTTTGGTTCCAACAATCTACAGTGTTCCACTTTTTCTGGTCATATATCTTTTTTATTTCTGAGTATTATTGCATCTAGTTTCTGATGACTGGACAGTGCATAAAAACAATTGCCAACGTTCGACTTGTCGTTATCCCGTTGAAAGCAGCATGCAGTGCGATGTGTGCAAAGGCTGGTACCACGAAGTTTGCACGAATTTAACGCCTGCGGCTTTCAAACGGTTCAGTAAGAACGGTTGCGTATGGCTTTGTCGACAGTGCTGTTCGGATGCAAACAGCTTGCTAACCGAGGCCATCTCATTGGTAAGTGCTGCAAAAAATGTTTTGGCAAGCGTGGTCGGGACACATCGAACAGTACTCGCTCTGTTGACAAGCAAATTGGTGTGAAGCAAACTCAGGTGAGTTTGAAAACAGGTGATTCACCCCGACCACAGGAGGAAGAAAGTCTTCAAAGAGGTCCGTCTCAACCAGACGCTGAAGAAAAAAGTTTCTTCTGTCCCCTGTCTTCTAAATGGTATCCAGCAGGAAACACATAGAAGCCGCAATCGCAAGGCTAGATCGGTTTTTAGAGGGAAACATACACTGACCTCCCAAATCGTCGACAGCCCTCCGGAATTCCACAGTATGCTTGACGCAACTGTAGTTGCCTCTCATAGCAACGTTGACAAATGGGTACAGGTTTTAAGGAAGGAACAACATTACGACAAAAAAGGGAATCCTGCCCCTGTAAAAGTAGTAGAGAAATCGAAGGCTATTCACAGTGACAGACCAGTTATTTTTCACAGAATCAAGGAGAGTGAAAGATCTGAACCAAAAACTCGTTTTGAGCATGACATTGTGCTGATTAAACAGCTGCTTAATCAACTCATGCCTCAAAATATCCCTGGAGTCACCCTGCTGAAGGTGTACAGACTAGGTAGTCTAGCGAATCTGAATCCTGATAGATCCAGACTGCTTAAAGTAGTATTCAAATCTTTGAATGAACGCGACTTAATTTTATAGAATAGACATAAATTAAAGGGTTCAGGAGTTTTTATCAGTAAGGAATTGCCGTTGGCAGAGCGCGTAAAAAGACGGGAAGCCGGAAAAGAACTAAAACTTAAATTAGACGCTGGCGAAAAGGACATAAAAATTGTAAATTTTTTGGTTTTAAGGCTTCGGCCGACAGAATACAAAAGCGTAAAGGAAGGGGAGTAGCTCTATTCATTAGGAATTTTATCCCACTCACCATTATCGATAGTGCATCCCATGAGAGTGGGATGTGTGAATTAGTTAGTTGCCGCTTGAAATGCAAGGGACAAGAGCTGCTGATTGGTTTGGTCTATCGCAGTTCAAGCTGTGAGGTAAATGAGTTTCTGCTGAACAGTCTCACTACTTGGTCACAAAGTGGTCGATCTCTAATCCTAGGGGACTTCAATGCACCTATGGTAGACTGGGAAAATTTGCGAAATGAATATTCAAATAATTCCTTCAAGTAGGAACTAATTGATGTGGTTATCACATGTACCCTATTGCAACATGTGAAAGAAGCGATTAGGTACGACCCGGACACTGAATCATCCTTACTAGATCTTATATTGACTCACTATGAGGATGACGTTGTGAACCTCCAATACATGCCACCCCTAGGTAAAAGTGATCACGCAGTTTTAACTTTCAACTTCCATATAACTGTCAATCACGAGCACGCGTCAGTCAAATCCAGACCTAAAGTCTGGAAAGCAAACATATCAGATATCATGCACTTAACATCGTTAGTAGATTGGACAATAGACCCAGAGTCCTCAATTAAAACGGCTTGGGACACATTTCAACATTTATACTTAAACGTTACCGCGACCTACATCCCTTGGACTACTCCAAGGGGGCCGAGAAACTCTTCAATGTGGTTCAGTAGGGAAATCCGCATCCTTCTCCGTAAGAGAAGAAAAATCTGAGATAGATTTAGGTTACTGGGGACTGATGAAACAAAATCTCAGCATCGAAAAGCTCGGAGTACCTGTGTCTAGAAAGTTGTACGAAGAGAAAATTGTTAAGGAATTCATAGAATGTCCCAAACGCTTGTATTCTTATGTAAACCAAAGGACAAAAAGAAGAGGAAACATTCCTGCACCATGGGGAGACATTACTGCCGCATCATTGGTGGAGGACGACTTTGGGGAGGCTCAAGTGTTCTCGAACTACTTCAACAATGTATACACCATAGAAGCACCCTTCCCGTCAGCGCGTACAAATCTTCCCACACATACACTGGATAGTGTGACCATTAAAGAACTCGATGACTTTGGTCTGATAAATAAGCTTGACATACGTAAATCCACGGGACCCGATGAATTGCGTCCTAGGCTACTGAACGAATTTCCCAACATCTTTGCGAAACCTTTAAGTATATGCTTTACTCTATCCGTAACGCAGAGTCGTTTATCAAAAGATTAGAAGAACGCCATAGTAAGTCCTGTATTCAAAACAGGCACGGAACATAAACCTGAGAATTACCGACCCGTTAGCCTAACTATTAAGGTTGTTAAAATCATGGAAAATATTATTCAAAAAGAGCTGTTTATATTTCTCGATGAAAACCGGATCATTTTGAAGAAACAGCACGGTTTCAGAATAGGTTATTCTTATCTCACTAACTTATTAGTGGCTCGTGATAGCTGGTGCTCTATTAAGGACAAGAAGTTACCTGTAGATGCAGCCCACATTTATTTCAGCAAATCTTTTGACAAAGTTCCGCACAACCGGCTGTTATATAAGCTAAGAAATGTCGGAGTTGGAGGCAGTCTATTGATGTGGATAGAAAACTTCCTAGTTGGGCGCCAACAAAAGGTACGGGTGAACTCAGAGTTATCTAGCTGGGAAAATGTGCTTAGTGGAATGACCCAGGGTACAGTCTTGGGGCCAATGCCATTCATCAAAAAGCAGTAGCACAGGAAAAACGTGCAGTTGAACTTAATAATAACTCCTCTGCACTCACCATACTACTCCAAAATAAACTTAAACGCTCTAAACCGAGAGGGAGTATATTCATTAAAGACAAACAAGTATACGAAGATCCCAAACTTGTCACAGAATTATTTAGTGAACATTTTTGTTTCTCACCAACTAACGAAAAACCATTTAATGATTCAGAACCAATCCCAGTAACTCCCTGTGAAATCACTAATGTAGAATTCAATGTACAAAATATTTCCAAGCCAATCAGTACATTGAAACACTCCTACACTGATGGACCAGATGGTATTCCATCTAGCATGCTAAAACGTGGAGGTGATGATATGTGTGTTTTGCTTCTCAAACTATTCGCGATATCACTCTCTCAGAGTGTTACCCTACTGCCTGGAAAACTACACATATCATTCCCAAAATTAAAGCAGGACCTGAAGCAAACGTTGAAAATTACCGGCCTATAAACATAACTTCAGTGGTATCCAGAGTGATGGAAAAAGTAGTTAAGGCGGCTGTAGTCCAACATCTACTAACCAATAATCTCATCTCGACCTCCCAGCATGGATTTCTTAGGTCCAGATCATGCGATACATGCCTAGTAGACTACCTGAATGATATAACTCTGAAAAGAGACAGAGGACTCCTTGTATCAGTCCTATTCCTAGACTTTAAGAAAGCCTTTGATAAGGTCCCACACGAAAGGCTACTCGTCAAACTAAAGTCCTTCGGAATACACAACCCACTGTACTCATGGTTTGCTTCGTTCTTAACAGAACGTAAACAGATGGTAAAGTACAATGACTGTCTCTCGTCCCCTAAGCCAATCACCAGTGGAATCATCCAGGGAAGCGTATTAGGTCCACTTTTGTTTCTTATGTATATAAACGATATATGTAACACCATAGAATTTGGGAGACCATACTTATATGCTGATGATCTCAAAATAGTATACAGCTATAAGCCTGAGACACTAAGCGAAAGTGTATCCTAGATCCAAAACGACCTCAATAAATTAACTATCTGGAGTGAAAAATGGCAATTACCATTTAACCTCAACAAGTGCGGGATCATGCACTTTGGAAAGCATCCCTATAAACCACAAATTCACTTAAATGAAAGTAGAGTCCAAACACTCGAATTAGTACACGATTTAGGAATTAATTACACAGGAAGCCTGAACTTTGCAGAACATGCCTCCTCTATTATTTCTAAATCTAGACGGCTAATTGGCTTTATAATGAAAAACTTTTTCACAACAGAGGGTAAACTTACTCTCTACAAAATATGTGTACGACCCTCCCTTGAATACTGCTCTTTTGTCTTCTCTAATATGAATATCACAGACAAGATAAGAGTAGAAGTTGTTCAAAGACGTTTCACACGTCAACTACTAGGATGTAACTCGAATCTCGATTACACAGACAGATGTAAGCATCTATCTTTAGAACCTTTATGGCACCGTAGGCTAAAGAACAATTTAATATTTCTCTACAAAGCGATATATGGGCTCTCCTTTCTAACCTCCTGCCCGACTATTACCCACGACCCAGCCTATAGACTTAGAAACAACGCATATACACTACTTACCGTAAAACACCAAAAACAAATGCGTTGTAAGTTCTTTACAGTACAGTACAGTTTATTGTGGAACAGGCTGCCAATGCCTATCCGTAATTGTGATACGTTTATCAGATTCAAAAAGGCTAATAACCCTATTTCTAGACTCCAAAGAGCTTCAACATTTCCTTGAACTCCCGCCCACCAGTGAGGCACTTTATTACGGACCGCCTAGTATCTAGAAAGTACAAAATTATAACAAGTCCGACTGTTACTAATATGAATATAACCAAATCACAATATATGGCTTATCCTTTTCTATTATTCATTGTTTATTAATCATGACTTCATGCTCCTAACCCTAGCTTTCAGTTCCCAAATCTCTACAGGTTAAATGTACATTATTCTTCCTAAAGTCATGCCTTTTTTTTCTACTGCAAGTAGACAGATAGCTCAATCTTATAAATGCTGATCTACTAAGGCCGATCATTCGAAGCTCAAAATCTGGCCACAAAGTCTTGTGAGTTTCTCAATGTTTTATTTGTCTTACCCTGAAATCTTTTTTTTCTTCTTTCTACAATCTTATATCCTCTCATATCTTTTGATTTGCTATTAGTCCTTACCTCTTTAAACCATTAGTTATTTTCATAGCAGTGTGATATACTATGTGGACATCTAACCCATAAAACAAATTTTTTAACTATCTGATTTGCTTGTAACATGGACCTAGTAGAGACAGTGTATTCCAACTGTGGGCTTTGATTAAAGCAGTATTCATACTTACCACAAACGTAAGAGAGCCTAACATCACAAATGGAGGGAGGGTGGCGTTATTGACCAGCAAACATGAAGGTGGGGAGATAACTTCAATCCACCCATGTCTGTAGGGCAGAACATTTTGTTTAATTACGGCTCCTTATGGTTTAGTGGGATGCCACGAACTTATGGTATTGAAGCTGATCTATTCACGCAAAATACCTCTTTAAGTCGTGTTACGAACGTTGAATTGGTTTCACTTCCTACCCAGAAATCCTATTACAAGCAAACTAGACAATTCGCTAATATACGAAGCCTAATCAAGACCCTATAATAACTGGGGGAAAATATTTTTTTAAAAAAACGAAAGGGGCTCTAATTGCTTCGATATTAAAGGGAAGACAGCCAAATGTATATCACAATACTGTTTCTAGCACTATATTTTATTTTATAATCACACATAATCTTATACTCTCAGCTCTTTTCCGAATCGCCCCCATTTGTCAGTTGTATGTCCACTCACACCTTGTCAACACTTATTTTCTTTGACCTATTAAAATGCTCTTTCTTAACATATACCTTAATAAAGGAAAATTAGACTGAGTAATCATACCTTAAACATTCCTTCATGAATATTGGCTACTCTGCCTCTCGTGTTTTCTTTTACTTGCTCCCTCTTTCAGCCCCCTTGAGATATGGAACTGGTGACTTCATCCTGCACCATCCTTAAAGCCTTGGATATCCCAAAGGGACATAAGGTTGCGATTTCTAAAAGCTCATACCTTCAATGGACCTATCCTTGACCATCAGTCGCACATTCGCAACGCAACTTTCATGAAGCGCGCCAACTGTGGTACTGATTAAAACCATCTACATTCATATCTTATAAATTATCAACCCAGCTATGTAATTTATTACAGTGTACATTGTATCATTTGTATCAATTTGATCTTGTCTGTAAACTGGCATGCCTCATGTAACAAACTGTTATTTGAGAATAAATTATTATTATTATTATTAAATGAGCTTCTTTGTCTCCTATCATCATCGGTCTTGCTATATGCTGACGATGCCAAAATATGGATAAGGATGATAGCTTAGAACTGCAAAATGACCTGAATAAATTATCTGAATGGTCTCTGTAAGATCCAAACTAAGGTTTGGACGGACGGACAGCTGATTAGGGGGGGGTAGATACGCGCCCTCGCCCGTTTGAAACTAAAACAAAGTAATTGGGTAAAATAACGGTTCTATAATTCATCATAGATTTAAATGTACATTATTACCTAAACAAATATGACCACTCAGCTATCCAGCCAATAATTGTTCAATTAGTCGAATCTAAATCACAATAAATAAGGAAGTTGATAATGGATGCAAGAAAATTACCAATCACAACAAATAAATGTAATTTTATCCTGTCTGGATAGACCACGCAGAGATTCGATCAAAAGATAATATTTGGTCGCTTTATAACACAGAATGTTTCCAATTCTGGAAGAGTGCCTCAATTCACAACCAAAAATGCACAATTCCAGTCAACACAGGTAAAGCAATCAAAAGGAGGAACAAACCAATACGTCTGCCGCTAAGACTAAGTATAAAGTAAAACAATATAAGTGCATTTCGGGGAGGAACATGGAGACTTAGTGAAGGCGTAATCAAAATAAAACCTATAATAAAAAATACAAATATTAACAATTCAAATGCATTCAAAAAACTAACAATGTACAACTAAGGGGATCAATAGGAACAAAGTGCAAGTATATACATGGGGGGATTTTCACACGCACACACACACGCACAAAACATTCAAAACGGATCTTACACCGGCCCCTCAAATCCCTCCATAAAACACAAGCTACCTTGATACTTATGGTCATGTTTCATTATATAACATATTACACTATAGGACCGAGTAGGACTTACAACAGTACGCCTACTCGACTTACCTACATTATTAACAACAAAGACTAATCCGACGCTTCAAGGAGACCTGCTTTACCTGATCCCATATAGTCTGTTTTCTAGTGATCAACAATAACAGTCGGGGTATAAATCTAATCATTATTTCCTAAACTCCACTCCTGTTGCTGGATGAGGGTGGGTTAAAATACCATTGAACCTGCCTAGCTGACAGTCCATTACTTATCTTCTGCTGATTAAACTGTTGCTTAAACCTGTTTAATGCAGAAACTGCACACACGAAGCTTGACCCACTGTAAATCTCTGGAGGTTTCCTTCTTCTTCCAATAAAACGTAATGAGGCCATTATAAATGAATCAGTAATCAAAATATACATCAGTTCAATATGTACTGCCCGTGGTAGCAAACAAGTAAATACACATCCATATCTTTTTTCTAATAACTTTCCTACGTGTCCTTGTTCTTTATGACAATGTCTAATTATCGTTCCCGTCACTAAGTGTCGACTGGGTAAAATTATTGGATGTTTAAAAGCATTTGGGAAATCTGAGTATCTTAGTCGACCTCCAACGCAGAGTAACCCATCAAGCATTATTGGTGATACACCTTTCAGATCAATGTGACTAACTACTTTACTGCTGTTTTCAAATTCACTAAGGGGATCAACAGGAACAATGTGCAAGTATATACATGGATTTTCACACACACACAAACACATTCAAAACGGATCTTACAGTCTCAAACCTGGCAGTTGTCGATAAATACTTCCAAGTGTGTTGTGATGCATATCGGTCATCAAGGTACACGATGAATCAAACTGAGCTACCTGTCATCCAGACACATAATGACTTAGGAGTCATCGTTATCCAAGACTTAAAGACTACTGCGCATTGCCGTGCACTAGCCGCCGAAGGTTTTAGAACCTTATGGTCAATACGTAAGGTTTTTCGTCATGTCTACGCTAAAACGTTTTTGATTTTCTATACAATGTTCGTACGTCCTAAACTTGAGTACCACATTCAAGCGGCTAGCCCCTGCTTAAAAAAGACAGTGAGCTTCTGGAAAAGGTTCAGAGAACGGCGACTAAGCTGATTCCCGGAAGAGCGAAGCTTCCGTATGAATCTCGACTGGCCAAGCTGTACCTTTTCCCGTTGTCATATCGCAGAACTAGAGGCGACTTGATTACAGTTTTCAAATTGCTTAGTGATAAATTTGCACCTGATATGCCCTCATTTTTCTTGTCTTCCAAAACAGAGAATTTACGAGGACACTTCAAAAAGGTTCATAAGTCAAGAACAAATTACTTGTCAGCTGACTACCGACTTTCCCATCGAGTCATCAGCGAGTGGAATTCATTAACTGAGCACGTGGTTGAGGCTCCATCCGTCTTCCGTGCCTTAAGGTAACCCTCGTGTTATTGATAGACGAAATCAGACAAGTAGTGAATATGTTTTTATTTTGATCTTCGCGCAGTCATAGTAGAGCTTGGGATTATTTGTTCAGACAAACAAAGCCTCTCAACATTCAATATAAGATAATAGGAAATATAACGCCTATGCAAAATAAGGAAGTGAATGAATACTTGACCTGTACTGTTTTGGCATATGCTTGGTTGTTTGAGGTCAACTCTTAATCAATCAACGTACGCTGTTACACGTCAACTTTCAAAAGAAAGTTGGACCAACTGAGAGACCACCACTGCCAAGACTAACACAGGCCATCGAGCCTTCTGTCTTTTGCAAACTGATACTGAAACTGAGATTCGTTCATTAAAAACTAGTTACGAGGCCTTGATTACTTCAAATGTCAGTCTACCGATGTCTTTGAATAAAAATTATGTGATAGAACAGGTTTCGTTGCCTGAAGAATACCAGTGGGAAGAAACATTTGATATATCACAGAATAATACACAAAACTCTTTGCTATGCTAAGCCGTTCGGCATCAGAAGCACTAAGAAAGGACGAGGTGAATGCCTCACTACTAACAGTACATCACCTGTGTTTAAAGGGAGTTTTTGACAGTCTAGAGAACCTCTGAGGATCAAACACCTCTCGGCAAACCTTATGAAAATTGTCATGACATAGTCGAGGGTTGATGAATAGTGCGAACAGAAGAGGCCTAATCATGCAACCCAGGATTGGCTAAGAGCAGCAGTTATACAGTTGAAGAACACATGGAACTTAAAGCAAATATCAACCTATATAAGAGTGAGAACCTTCAACACGAACGTCAAGACAGTTCTACTGTATAAAGAGAAAATTAGGAAAATATGTTGAAAATGGACAGGACATATATTACTCGAATCGTCAAACTGCATCACGAAGCAAGCGCTAACTTTTAATCCAGAAGGGAAAAGAGGAAGACCAGAGAACACAGTGCACTGAAAATTGCAAATAGACATGAAAAGGATGAATAGAAACTGGAAACGACTAGAAAGAAATGCCACGCGCAGAGTTCAGCAGATAACGCTGCTGAGTGACCTGTGCTTCTCCACGAGGTTTAACAGGGGTTAGTTAGTAATCTCGCAACCCAGTCAATTGGTTTATTTTATGAAATGATCAAGTAACTTTAGCAGTCGAGCCTGCTGTCCATCACAAGACGGGCAGCTGACAATAGATCTACCAACAACTGTCCTGGACTCTCTCGTTCAGTTAGTCTCAATTAATATCTAATGTCCTAATCCCTTCGTCCAACTCTTAATCCAATGCTTTAGTAAAACTGTCACAACTAGAGTACTAAAATTCAAGTCTACAAATTCAAAACCAGAACATCCAAACGAATAATGACCATTTTATCCAACGGTTGCAAGTTCATTCAAGGCTACATTGAAAACTGTTAAGCATTATCGTTAGAAACATATCTTTTACATTTATTAATTACAACCGTCTAGGGACAGCATTAACGGTAAATATCATCCTTATTTTCTCTAAAAATCCACACAAATTCTAAACTTTAATCACGAGCTGTAAATCCAGACACAGTACAAAGTACAACCAGAGCCACAGTATGGACATTCTATAATCAGACAATGGAATGTTAACACGGTCGATCGAGATCAATTTTGTCAACACTTCAGCTCCTTAGACATGCCTTCATCAATGAGGAACATTACTTTCCTTGTTAGGCCTATGTTGTTCGGAACAGAGCCTGCAACAGTGAGAGAAAGAAGCAAGCACTACGCAACCATACACACACAAGTGCATTGTGAATTCACACACAACGAGTTACGAGGAGCAAACAGGACTTATACGAATACGTCTACCTTCAAAAGCTACTACAATTAGTTTAAATCGACACTACGAATCTGTTTAACAGTGACGGAATAGCTCATACTTGACAGTGCAGCCCGCTGATAGGGTTTTTCATGTCTTCTGACCTCATAGCACCATATTTCACGATGCTCTACTGTGCAACCAATATGATTCTCATATACTGAGCCTACTACCGTGATTTTATTACTGTATCATATCATGCAGCTATTAACTCACGTGATCCGAACTGAACAGTTTCTGGTCACTTTATTCGCAGATATTCAACTCAGCCTCCTCTTTCCATTAAGTTAAATTTTGTATGCTTTATTTAAAACCACGTGCGTCTGGGCTACACTTCTCGTCAGCCCACACCCTCATAAATCGTATCACGGTACACATATATAGAATTACGGTCTAATATGTTATTAGTACTTCTCTAATAATAGACTTAATCCTAAAATTGTAGATTTGTCATAATGACACTTCATTAGCAACAAATCAAGCATATCGAGGAAGTTCGTTAACAAAGTAATCCAACGTCACTATAGGGTATGTCCTAGGATATGTTCTAACTACTGGGTGCTCGATCTCATCACTCATCGTCGCTTATATTCAAACAAAGTGAAGGGCTGCACTCGACTCCAGAAGAGGTATCCTAACAGATATCAAAGGGACGGTCATATGTATATTTGATTACTTGTCAGTGTCTCCTTTCTGAAGCATCACAAAATATGTGCAACTTAATCTCATATGCTGTGACATGAGTAGCTACGCAAAAAATCCAAACAGATAATCCACTGTGCTAGACGAGTGGCCAGAAAAAAATTTGATGCTTCATCCCAACCCAGTTAATTCTTACAAGTTTCCCCGAACATTAGTTTGGCGTAAGGAATCAAGAGACCTAAGAATCCAAGTGAATAAAATAATATCCGACGCAATGTGTTCTTTGGCCTTCCTCTTGTTCGCTTCCCTTCAGGATTCCAAGTTAGGGCTTGCCTCGTGATGCAGTTTGACGATTTGCGTAATGTATGTCCTATCCATTTCCATCGTCTTTTCCTAATTTCTTCTTCAGCTGGAAGTTGGTTTGTTCTCTCCCACAGAAGGCTATTGCTGATGGTATCCGGCCAATGGATGTTGAGTATCTTGCGTAGACAACTATTTATAAATACTTGTACCTTCTTGATGGTGGTTGTTGTAGTTCTCTAAGTTTCAGCTCCATACAGTAGAACTGCCTTGACGTTCGTATTGAAGATTCTCACTTTGATATTGGTTGAAAGTTGTTTTGAGTTCCATATGTTCTTTAACTGAAGGAATGCTGTCCTTGCTTTGCCAATCCTTGCCTTTACGTCTGCATCTGAGCCTCCTTGTTCATCGATGATGTTTCACAGGTATGTGAAGGACTCTACATTTTCCAGAGTTTCGCCATCAAGAGTGATTGGATTGTTGTTTTCCGCTTTGAATTTGAGGACTTTGGTTTTCCCTTTGTGTATGCTGAGGCCTACTGATGCAGAGACTGCTGCTATACAGACTGTCTTTATCTGCATTTGTTCGTGTGTATGCGATAGGAGTGCTAGGTAATCTGTGAAGTCCAAACCGTCTAATTGGTTCTGAGCTGTCCATTGCATGCTGTGTTTTCCCTCAGATGTCGAGGTCTTCATAATCCAGTCGACCACCAGAAGAAAGAGGAATAAAGAGAGTAGACAGCCTTGTCTGACTCCCGTCCTTACTTGGAATGCATCTGTCAGCTGTCCTCCATGCACTGTGGTCCGTCGTATGAGTTCCGGATAATGTTGACAATCTTTTCAGGAACTCCGTAGTGTCGAAGAAGTTTCCATAACGTCCTCCTATCCACACTGTCGAATGCCTTTTCAGAACCAATGAAGTTGATGTATAGTGATGAGTTCCACTCAACTGATTGTTCGACGATGATCCGTAGTGTTGCAATTTGGTCTGTGCATGATCGATCCTTACGGAATCCAGCTCGTTGATCGCAAAGTTGGGCGTCTACTGAATCTTTCATCCGGTTCAGCAACACTCTGTTAAAGACTTTCTATGGTACTGACAGTAGTGTAATGCCTCTGTAGATTTCACATTTGCTCAGATCTCCTTTCTTTGGAATCTTGATGTGTCCTTCTTTCCAGTCTATCAGCACTTGTTCCTTATCCCAAATCTTTTTAAATAGAAGATAAAGCATGTTTGTGGTTACTTCGATGTCTGACTTCAGCTGATATGTTGTCCGGACCCGCTGCTTTCCTGTTCTTGATTTGTCTGACGGCCATTCTGATTTCTTCCTTCGTTGGTGGGTTGACGTCTATGGGAAGATCTGTGTGTGCTGCTTCGATGTCCGGTGGATTCATTGGAGCCGACCTATCCAGGAGTTCGTTGAAGTACTTTACCCATCTGTTCTTCTGTTGTTGAAGTTCAGTGATTGGCTTGCATTTTTTGTCTTTGACCGGTCTCTTTGGTTTACTATATTTGCCTGCTAGTTTCTTCGTTGTATTGTAAAGCTGTTTCATATTTCCTTCTCTTCCAGCTTTTTCCTCCATCGTTACTAGTTCTTCCACGTATTTCTGCTTGTCGGCTCTAGTGCTCTTCTTCACTTGCTTGGTTGCTTCTATGTACTCAACTTGTGCTTGGACTTTTTCTGCTCGTGTTCGGCTGTTATTAATTGCTGCCTTCTTGTTCTTCCTTTCTTTGATCCTGTGCAGTGTTTCTATAGAGATCCTTTCCTTATGATGATGCTTCTTGAGGCCCAGAACCTTCTGATACGTTGAAGTTAATGCTTCTTTGATACTTTTCCAGTTGTCCTCCATAGTAGTTTCTTCTTCTTTCAGTAGATTCTGTAAGGTTTGGAACCTGTTGTTGAGAGCTATCTTGAATTCATTGAGTTTGTCAGTATCTCGAAGGAAGGCTGTATTGAACCTTTGTAGTGCTGATTGTCCGGTTCTTCTTTAGCTTCAGTTTTAAATTGGCCACAACTAGGTGGTGATCTGAAGCTATGTCAGCTCCTCTCTTGGTTCTTACATCTTCCATTGTCCTTCGGAATTTTTTGTTGATGCAAATATGATCTATCTGCATCTCTGTAGTGTGGTCCGGTGAAATCCATGTAGCCTTGTGTATACGCTTGTGTGGAAATATTGTGCCGCCTATGACCAATTTGTTGAATGCACATAGATTTGCAAATCTTTCTCCATTTTTGTTTCTTTCTCCCAGTCGATGTCGTCCCATAATATCTTCATATCCGGTGTTGTCTATTCCGACTTTGGCATTTAGACCTCCCATCAGAATAGTTAGGTCCTTTCTTGGGCATTTCTCTATTATTGACTGCAGCCTTTCGTAGAGTTGATCTTTAATGTCGTCGTTGCTATCATTTGTGGGTGCATAACATTGGATAATATTCATTAAAATCCCCTCCTTCTTTGTTTTGAATGATGCTTTGATGATTCTGGATCCGTGAGATTCCCATCCTACAAGTGCATTTCGTGCTACTTTGAACAGCATAAGAGCGACTCCCTGAGTGTGTGGAGCATTGTCCTCTTCGTGACCGGAGTATAGCAGCATCTCTCCCGTAGCTAGCCTTTTCTGTCCAGCTTGGGTCCAGTGGGTTTCGCTGATTCCCAGTACTGCTAATTTGTATCTCCTCATTTCCTATGCTATTTGACTGGTCTTCCCGGTTTCCCACAGTGTTCGAACGTTCCATGTACCTATAAAAAGTTTTGCTCTGGTTGTTAGAAGGGGCATCGGACTCGTGGCTTCCGAAGGAACTCGTCTTTCACCATGAAGCGTCATAATTCTTCTAAATGAAGACCTTCTAACTCCCAGGGCAGAGTTTAAATGGTTTGGATTATTTTTTCTGGTTAGCGTTTTTTTAGCGAGTTAGTTTTCTACGGGATGGGGACGCTAACCCCATGCCCAACCCTCCTCCTTTACCCGGGCTTGGGACCGGCAGTAACCCTATAAGAGCTACAAGCGGAGTTAATAAAACAAGGCAGACAGTTACAATAACATTTTCCCTTGAATTACTTGTTGTTTGCCCTTGTTAACTGCAAATCCTAAAGTATCGTCTATTAAGTCCCACTGTAGTCTAGCGGTACGTCTCGTGTGTGACGGTCTCAAAAGAATATCAGGCATTTTCGGCGCCTAGCTGTGTATCTTAACTCCACTCAGAGTATCTTTACGAATAATGCAAACTTTGTTAGTTTGAATTCCCACTTCAACAATATTACATGGGTATAGTTATGAAACTTCGTGACACTACGATACTCTCAAAGGACTCAAGAAAATTGTAGACATTAAGATGCTAGCTATATCTCGATGAAAGTTGACGTTAGAGCTAAACGGTCATGATGTGAACTTAAAAGGTTTGAGTGAGGTCCTTCGATATAATGTTGTTTGACAGTCCCAATAATTCAATAGCTCTTCTATGTGCTCCACCCACCTGCTCCACTATTCTTGATCATCAGGTAGTGAGTTTCGTTTTCTGTTACTGACTGGTTGATCTGGCTTACTTTATCTCCCTGGAAGTTCATTAGTTGCACCATATAGTTTCTTCATATTTAGTTCTCTTTTATTTTGTTCTAATGTACTTGTATATTTGTATATTTCGCATTGCCAGCTCTAATGCTCTTCCTTACTCCTTTGTTTTCACCCGCATTCTCAGCATGTATCCCGACATTTTGCTATCATCATGATTGAAATTCAAGCATTTGTTTTGAACATAGAGCTGTCGAAACATAGTTCTTGATTAGACTAAGCTACGCTCTTCTATAACATAGTGCTTTTTGTTATTCGTATTACACTATATTGAAAAACAAACTCCGTGTCCAACTCACTCGGTTCTTATGTATGAGGGTTAACAAATAATATCAAAGGCACAAAACAGCATGCCAAACAGCAAGAGATATTGTTCAAAAATACGTTTGCGGTGTTTGACAACCAGTAAAAGTATTCCCAATAAAGTGAGATCAAATATATCTCGTCGACGATTCACGCAACAGTTTCCGGTAGGTAGTCGAAAACGGAAAATCACAAACGGAACCAACTTGTAACCTTAGTGTCGATGGCCCGAAAACATGTGTCAGCAAAGTCAAATGGTAATGGTAAATGTTTAATCAAAGTCTAATAATTTGAGTCCAGACAAGGTACAATGAAGAACACAAAACCTGGTTAAAAGAGATCTAAACATAAGATAAAATACAAGACAAAGAGAAAAATGGAAAAGTAACTTTTCTGCCCAGTAAAAAGATGCCATTTATGTATCCTAACACTGATTTTATCTTCTTAAATTTTAAAAATGCACACAATACTAATCGTTCTGCTATTTTGAATCACCCCATTTATAATATCCTGTATTCATTCGACTTCGTACTTTGCTTAAAAAGTGACTTAATAAAAGGAATGTCTAGGCAGTCATATCTTGAATATTACATTGCAAATAACCAAACTTCACTAGTCATGGACACCGTCCGCTCCAGTTTTAGGCCTTCTATTCCCTGACTTTTTAGGCACTTTCATGGTATGCCATCGAAAACATGTATGAAACATACGACGATCTTTTGCGCTGTTATTAGTACCTCCGATATTAATTTGGGAACACTATCACAAAGCACAAAATAATGCGTTAAATTGACTGACTAGTTATGCGTCTTACTCATTATGTATAGTTATAAACATCTCCGGACTTTATTCGATTTTATTCTCGACCACCGAATTCTTGTCAGAACGCAACCTCCACAAAGTCCTCCAATTCTAACAGTGCGCATTGTAATCTTATTAATATTCTAATTTGCGAAAATCTGTCCCCTGTTTATTTGGTTAATGGGTCTTATAAAACACCAACCTGAATGAGTAACTTACTAAAGACTGCAGCACTCATAACAACCTGATCTTACCGGTAAACTGCGCCTAACTAACAACTTGTCGGGCTACCTAGCACAGTACATAAAGCATTAAAAATATATTTGTGTTAAGTTACCAAGCCACGTGGAATCACATAATCTGTCAACGGCTGAGCAACGCAGATGTGCTTCATCTTAGCCGCCCTATTTCTCTACTCTACATCGATGAATCACCAAGACTGCTTAAGTCATCTACACTTGTTTGCAGATTATGTTAAAGTCTAGAGGAAAATAAGTAGTCAAACTGGTTATTTTGATTTCCAAACTGATCTAGACTGATTGGTTTCGTAATCTCAAAGTCCATGTTTGAAAATTAATTTTAGAAAGCGTGCTAGTGTACACTGGACACGGCATTGGTTACTAGTATACTACAAACGGCACGTCGCTTTCATTAATGCAGAAAAAATAGTAGTAGTCAGTTGTGAATCGAGAACAACTGCACACTGAAATGCAACTGCTGCAAAAAAGTTTGAATGTTATGGTCATTTCATCTAGTATTTTAGTGCCTTAGTAGAGACATTTTTCAGGTTATATATTTAGACTATGAGGCCTCACCTAGAGAATTGCAGCCAAGTAGTAAGTCCTACTCATATTAGGAATCCTATCACACTCAGTGGATAGGACACACATTGAGGAAAGCACCCAACTGCAAGCCCCCACTTGGAATCCTCAAAGTTAAAGGAAAAGAGGAAGACCAATGAACATATTATGCTGAGAAATGGAAACAGACATGAGAAGAATGAACAACAATTGGATAGAACTAGGAAAGAAGGCCCAAGACAGGGTGGGTTGTTGAATGCTAATCGGCGGTCTATGCTCCATTGGGAATAACAGGCATAGGTAAGTAAGAAATCATACTCGAGCATTTAACGTGTGAGAATTAAGTTAGTGACTGATCATTCTAAACTCTCTTGTGATGAGCGTTTAAGACGCATAGACCTTTAACCATTATCTTATAGTGGAACTCGATACAACCTCATATTGACACACCGTATCTTAAATAATGATTTCGGTGTTAACATGTCTTAGCTTTTTGTTTCCGACAGGACCAATCATCTGGGCAATTGAAAAGTTTCGTAAACGGCAGCTGAATAAATTCAGAGTTGGATCTTGTTCTTATCGAGCAGTCAGCGACTGAAATATCCTACTCGAACAAGTATCGACTCGATCAGTGAACACTTTTACGGACAGGCTGGTTTTCCATTTGAAGACACGGAGGGATGAGCACAGGTAAAGCGATCTACTGTAGTGGCATCGGACCATAACCACACAATCCTCAAACCTGAACACGAGACTACTCGGAAAATAGATATTCAGTATTTGACGCAGAGAAATTCCTAACGATGGAGAAGGCGGGGACAAGGAGTTGAATAAATTGGAAGTGATCGGATGGTATGGCTTGGCCATGCAGGTGTGGTCCCTTAAGGAATATATGGTTATATCGTATTTGGATGCTTTAACCCACGTGCTTTATGAATCTACAGGTTCTATTCAAACCTCTACCTAATATCAAGATATATATATAACCGTGTATGTTAAAGGACTGTATTCACTGTTTTATGAACTATCATTTAAATCGTATTTGGATACTATAAATCATTTAATTTCCGAAATTACCTGTTCAATTCGGTGAGTCTGTCATAGTTTTTTTACAGTATTTTTTTTCCAAAAGGCTGTTTCATATATTCGTTAATGAAGCAACATAATAATCTTAGGCGGTAATAATCTTCTAAACTACTTACTCTGCACCTCCCAAGTTTTACTAATACGGACTTTCAGTTTATATATGTATCACATACCGTACTCACTTTGGTTGTTTGATACTAATTATCGATATTTCTAAATTACATTACTATATAAGGCTATCTTTCGTGTCATATATATGTTAAAATTTGTACAACTTGCTCCTTTATATTCTATTTTGCCTCCACACAGATACTGACATAAATACTTCATCTCCACTACTATCTTCCTGCCATTGTCATCTGTTTTTAACATCACTAATCCTCACGATACATTGACTCTTGGTTAAAACATAGATTCTGATTTTTAAACTAACTTGAGCCCTCGGAATTGATTTTTTTTCACCTCTTTCTGTTTCCAACATTCTGTTCAATCCACTTGCTATACGTCACTTTCTTATACCACAAAAAAAGAAGACCCCTGCTTCTAGGCGTCCAACCAAACGTAGAAAAACGACACAATTTAACACCACTGCTGACACGATTTCCAACAGTTTCAACGAGACGAGCCACTCCGTTCATCCGGAAGCAGACAAGCTTTTACCAGTTGTCTCCATTCCAGACATGTTGAAAACTCTGCTGGTAAACAGTGATGATAATCGCAACTGCAACCATATGGATGCTATAAATAAGTTGCAAGTAGACATGAACATTCTCAATCCCATTAAATATCTCATCAACCTCAACCTCGCAGAGACTCCAGATCAAATGAATGACATAAATATTTTCCTAGATCGTGTTGTATCGGAGGTATTTGAAAGAATAGGACGATTTAGCAATGTAATTGTATTTATTATACCGGATGCACATGCTCTTAAAAATATCAAGTCTAGTCTGCTTAGAGCCAGCAATATGACACACGTGCCATGTGTATGCACAAGATTAAAAAGAAGTCATCCTGGTATGCACTCACCGATCTTGTTCAAATTCAACTAATCTGTAGACGCCAGTGAATTTTTAAATTCCTCCAATTCATTGAGACAAAAACAGATTTTCAAGGATATTAAGACTCTTCTGGATAAAACACCTTGCCAGCGAAAAGCAGGAAGAGATAGCTACAGACCATCAGCGTCAAACTCTCAAACGCATCATAATCCTAATGGTAGTAAAGTTAAGTCCGATTCTTAGAGGATGTCTAGCTTTACATGTATGCCGCCACCAAAAACTCTCCTGAATCTCCCAAAGTTCAAAACCCAGAAGAAAGTAATCCCAATGTAGGTGGTGTCCATCCTCTTAAGAATGTTGACTTAGATTCAACCCGAATAGTTGTGCTGATGACGAGTGGGATAACACAGTTCAAACCCCTGTTAGTGCAACACCCAGTTACAGTAACTGTGCAACGGATAACAGGAAAACTAATTATAACATTCATATAACTGACCACGCACTTAACGTTGATATATTCGAACCTCGCAAACCATCGCAAGTATGTTTAACCGCACACAATCCTCCCCAACTTATGAAGAAGCCGAAATCAACGACAAACCTTGGAAATAAACGTCATAAACACGCTACCCATACGTCAGGTATAAATAGTTGTCTGAATTGTAATTGACCACTTAGTCGCACACATAGACCTGATAGCCTTCTTGGACCGGCTCCCAATATGTACACTATGCCTTTATCAGATGTTATATCTAGTAGCAATGAGAAGACTTTTTTTGTAACTCCGCCGGCTTTCCTGCCGGCAACGGTAAACATATTTCACATGATGACAAAGTGGTTGAACCTATTTCCCCTCGCAACACAACTCTTACCTTAGCTAATCCTACGAGTATTCATGGAACTACCAATTATGATTTATACTCTAACCTGCTTCACTATGATAACTCTGAGTTTCTTATTCTTTCGTTCAATGCCCGCTCTATGTCCAATAAAATTATTCATCTTAAAACTCTTTTATTCCTTTTAAATCCAACCATTGTACTTATTACGGGAACGTGGTGTAATTCATCTATATCCGATCATTCCTTGAATGTAGATAACTACGTTTTCTTTAGAACCGATAGATGCTACGGAATAGGAGGCGGTACAATTATCTATGTCTGTTCAGACATTCAAGAGTGCAAATTTGAGGATAAATCCCTTGATGCTATAAAAGACTCCACTTTGGTTGCTGTAAACTGTGGATCCCAAAATTATTTACTGGTGAGATGTATATATAGACCACCTCATGCGGATACTAAGTTTGACAGATTACTAACAAACATTTTTTCCGTTGCTTCGCACCAACCGCATACTTTTAAAACCATCGGAGGTGATTTTAATTTGCCAAAAATTACATGGGGCTTGACTCCGGTACCAGGTCGATATAAGAAGCTAGTTGAAACAGTAGAAATTTGTGGATGGGTTCAACAGGTCCGAAAACCAACCAGGGGGAATAATACACTTGATTTAATGTTCACAATCAACATAGACTCTATCTCTTTGCATACCAGTCATGAGTTTTTTATGAGTGACCATAAAGTTGTATTGAGTATTATTCACTCTTTAAACGCCATACAATTGAACTCTAAAGCTTCAATGACGTACCAGAGCAGACATTTTGATCAACAAACATGGAAACGGACTGAAACTCTCACTCAATGTTTACCATGGGAAACTTATTTTATCACAAATAATGATGACATCGCGCTTTCCAATCTATACCACAACCTGATATATTGTCTTGACTGCACTGCTCCAGTTATTGGCCGTGTGGCGTATAATGCTAATAGGGGCCAAAATACTTTTAAAAGAAAGCTGAGGAAATTAAAATACCGCTACTATGAGCAGAATGATGTGTATGCACTTCAGAGTATACTTAAATTAATCAACAGAAATGCTTCATTTAAACGTATTTTATGAATATAGAAAATAAAGCTCTACATAGTAAAAGCCCAGAATTATCAATACTTCGACTTTTTAAATCCCGTGTAAAGTCAAATTCCCTTGGCACGGCTAAATTCTTCATAGTTAACGGAAGCATTTTAACGACCCAAATACCATATGCGAACAATTCAGCAAGCACTTCTCGCAGTGCTACGAAACTGGAACTGAAAGCTCCATCATAACATTTCTAATGCTGACATCCAGATATCTGTCAAAAATTTATTTCACACCCTCCAACATCAAGTAGGCAATAACTGCCCTAAAAAGTCTTATGTTGGTAGACCTGACGTGATACCTTCATCATTTGTGAAATAAAAAAGTAGAGAATTTCCACTATTTTGTTTGAAACTTTTCAATCTATCTATGGAATATGGGACCTATCCATCTGTATGGAAAACATCCCTTATCACACCTAGATTCAAAACAGGACCACATAGTGATATTATTAACTATACGCCAATTAATTTGACATCCGTGCTCTCAAGAACCATGGAAAAAATCATCCACAAACAGCTATTATCGTTTTTACATTCGGCTAGTCTGATCAGCCCATCCCAACACGGGTTTACGACTAAACGCTCATGTTTCACATCGCACCTGGAGTTTTTTTATCAAATTACCTAGAGAAGAGATGTTGGTCAGTCAGTGATAATTCTTTACTTCGATTTTAGTAAGGCTTTTGACAGTGTCTCACACAAACTTCTTCTTTTAAAACTCTCTTCATTCGGCATACAGAATCCCCTTTTATTTTCGCTCAAATCTTTTTTAGAAAAACGTAGCCAAATCGTTTGCTTTGGATCTTGCTACTCTAAACCTGTGAATGTAACCAGTGGGGTTATACAAGGAAGTGTGCTTGGTCCATTACTCTTTCTCCCTTTTATCAATGATGTGTGTTCCCTCTTTCAGTATGGTAAGACTTTCTTTTTTGCTGATGACCTGAAAGTAGTTTATTTATTCTCTTCTCCCATGAAAGAAAGCTGTATTTCAGCGGTGATTCAGGAGGAATTAAACAGGTTGTACGAATGGACTGTTTCGTGGAATATGCCACTTAATGTTGACAAAAGTGGGTTTATTCACATTGGTCGCTGCCTTAACTTAAATCTGACTGTACACACATACACTCAAACCTCTCAACACTGTTCGTGTCCTGGGTTTAAGATATAGCAACAGTTTGAACTTTTCTGAACACATTATATCTCAAGTATCCAAAGCTAGAAAGCTCATCGGATTGATAATGATAAACTTCAATAATATCGGATCGAGGTTGTTATTATACAGAAAATGTATCTTACCCATTCTTGAATATGGTATTTTAGTTTACAGTAATTGCAGACATAATGACCTGATTAAAATTGAAGGTGTTCAAAGAAAGTTCACCAAAGCTGTTCTGGGGTATTCCGATAACAAAGACTATTACCAAAGATGTCAACAACTGAACTTAGAACCTCTTTGGATCAGACGTATCAAATTAAATCTTGTCTTTATCTACCGGCTCATTAACGGTATTTCCTACCCTTCGGTATCCACCCCTTCATACCTTATGATATCATCCTAGTCTACACAATAAGGGAAATATTTTAGCGATTCCAAGAACCTACACAAACTTGCACCTGAATTTTTTCCTTATTCGCTACCCAACCACGTGGAACAACCTGCCAGTGGACCTCCGTTGCAGTGAAACTACAACCCGGTTTAAAAGTCTCCTTGACGACTTTCTTTCCGAAAGTGGATTATGTCACCTATTGAATATCAATGTATTCAATAATGACTTATACAAACAAGGTCCGTCATCCATTTAATTGCCTGAAAAGCAAAATAAAACCTTTAAATCTTTTCACGTCTATTTTATTTTATTTCTATTTATCTTAATATATGAAGTCTGCTTATGTTCGTGTTTATCATTATTACCGTTATTAATATCATTATTAGTTCCAAATAAAATAAAATAAATGCTTATTCTTCAGATGGAGTAATTTGTATGGTTTTGTACTAATGTCGTCTAGTACTTTGGGAGTGGTGGGCATGCGCCACAGTTCTTACGTTATTTATGACTGATTGAATTCGTGTAGTGACAAATAATGTGAGTTCCTTCAGTTACTGTCGTATAGCTTATATTCCACAAGCACAGCCAATATCTTTTTATCCAGTCTTTTCTACAATCATCACATTCTGTAATTCCTATCGAAAATAAAATTGGAGTTTGATAAATTGGTTTTGATGGAAGAGTATTAAAAGTCTGGTTACTCTCATTGAAATTTCATAAGTAATGTTTTGGGATAAAAGTCCGATTTGCTTTATTATTATTACTAATGACTTTATTCGATATTATATTTTGGTACAATATAGGATTCTCAGCACAGGTTATTTCACTATCACTATTGGCGTTAGGAGACTGGCTGAAATACATCACAAGGACCCAGGTGTATCCTCTTGTCTATATATCAGGAATCTTTAATCTGTAGTGGTCTTTAAGACATTTATTCTGCTTCGTTTACGTGTGCTTCTGCGAAGTGCAGTAATACGAATCGGCATTTGTATATGACGTGTCATCTTTCCAAGTCATGTCCGTTCTGAGTAACATCCAAATGAGCTGTATTTACTGAGTTGGTAAGAGAAAAACATCGTCGGTGAGATAACGGTAATAGCTGTAGAAAGCACCTCTCTGTTATTAAATATACAAGCCACAAGTTTATCCTACACATGGTCAAAATCATGTGTAGTTTTTTACTTGTATAGATTTCGACAAGGGATTCCAATAATAATAAAGAGGTTTTTCTAGATTTTATCATCCTACATCTAATAAAGAAAACAAGCAAATTATGTTTCACCTTTGAAGTTATTTGCGATTTAGTATCTATTAATTGGTACGGAACTGCAAGCAAAATCTCGTTTTATCGACTGATCAAGGTAAGTAATCGAACAGAGCAGACAATTTTGTATATAACCCAGTAAAAGTAGATTATAACTTACCATTCATTTCTCGCATGGCACGTGTGAAATCTCCAGGATCAGAAAAGCTAACGAAACCATAACCACGAGATTTACTGGTACGTTTGTCTCGAACAACTTTTGCTTTTTGAAAAGAAGGGTAGCGGTTGAATGCTCGTGCTAGAGTGTCATCTGTCACTTCATTCCCCAAATCCCCACAAAATAATCGGAAGTCATCTGGAAGCCAAATGAAGAAAAAATTTATTCGCTAGATGACAAGCCGTCCTACAAATTGCTAATTTTTTTTATCTCAGCTAGGTAGTGGATTTTAGACTCATTCGTTCATCTTTTCATTTTCTAGAGCGTATATCTGTTTACTATATCAGGACAAGAAAGCTAGTCTGATTGTTTTAACTTCACAACTATGTATTTAACGTTGTTCATTTTACATACAATTCGACGTTCTAAAATACTTCAATTTGTATTATTATTCTTACTTTTATTTAAAAAAATATCGTTAGTAGTAGACAGGCTGGATCTTTTTAAACCAAACCTCAACTAATAACAAGGTGCATGTACACACTCATTCTTTTTTACCTTGTGAACTTGTGGTGTTTACTAAATGATGATTCGTTTATACTTGACTGTGCGCTAATAACGAATCCCAAATACAATACGTTCATTTGTGCTCACCTAGTTCTACCTGCCTTAAATTGCACTATTTCGGAAATTCTTAGCACAATAATTCTAATACTTCTAACTGTTCACATTACTCACATCTTATTGACACAGATCTTCTATTCACTAAAATCAACATCTGAACATTATTTGATAAAATATTAGTATAGATTTAGTTGCAGGATGCCATAAATTTTTTCAATCGCTGAGATTATTACTAAAAAGATTTTTACGAATAACATTTACCATAACTCCGCCTGCAGCTCTTCCAGAGTTACTGCCCGTCCCGAGCCCGGGTGAAGGAGGAGGGTTGGACATGGGGTTAGCGACCCCATCCCATAGAAAACTAACTCGCTAAAAAAACCCTAACCAGAAAAAATAATTCAAACCATTTAAACTCTGCCCTGGGAGTTAGAAGGTTATTCATTTAGAAGATCTATGACGCCTCATAGCGAAAGCCGGGTTCCTTCGGAAGCCACGAGGCCGATACCTCTTCTAACAACCAGAGCAACAATTTTTATAGGTACATGGAACGTCCGAACAATGTGGGAGACCGGGAAAACCAGCAACGGAAATGAGGAGATACAACTTGGCAGTACTGGGAATCAGCGAAACCCATTGGACAACAAAGGCTAAATACGGGAGAGATGCTGCTATACTCCGGCCACGAAGAGGAAAATGCTCCACACACTCAGGGAGTTGTTCTAATGCTGTCCAAAGTAGCACGAAATGCACTTGTAGGATGGGAATCTCACGGATCCAGAATCATCAAAGCATCATTCAAAACAAAGAAGGAGGGGATTTTAATGAATATTATCCAATGTTATGCACCCACAAATGATAGCAACGACGACATTAAAGATCAACTCTACGAAAGGCTGCAGTCAATAATAGAGAAATGCCCAAGAAAGGACCTAACTATTCTGATGGGAGGTCTAAATGCCAAAGTCGGAATAGACAACACCGGATATGAAGATATTATGGGACGACATCGACTGGGAGAAAGAAACAAAAATGGAGAAAGATTTGCAAATCTATGTGCATTCAACAAATTGGTCATAGGCGGCACAATATTTCCACACAAGCGTATACACAAGGCTACATGGATTTCACCGGACCACACTACAGAGATGCAGATAGATCATATTTGCATCAACAAAAAATTCCGAAGGACAATGGAAGATGTAAGAACCAAGAGAGGAGCTGACATCATTTAGTAAACACCACAAGTTCACAAGGTAAAAAAGAATGAGTGTGTACATGCACCTTGTTATTAGTTGAGGTTTGGTTTAAAAAGATCCAGCCTGTCTACTACTAACGATATTTTTTTAAATAAAAGTAAGAATAATAATACAAATTGAAGTATTTTAGAACGTCGAATTGTATGTAAAATGAACAACGTTAAATACATAGTTGTGAAGTTAAAACAATCAGACTAGCTTTCTTGTCCTGATATAGTAAACAGATATACGCTCTAGAAAATGAAAAGATGAACGAATGAGTCTAAAATCCACTACCTAGCTGAGATAAAAAAAATTAGCAATTTGTAGGACGGCTTGTCATCTAGCGAATAAATTTTTTCTTCATTTGGCTTCCAGATGACTTCCGATTATTTTGTGGGGATTTGGGGAATGAAGTGACAGATGACACTCTAGCACGAGCATTCAACCGCTACCCTTCTTTTCAAAAAGCAAAAGTTGTTCGAGACAAACGTACCAGTAAATCTCGTGGTTATGGTTTCGTTAGCTTTTCTGATCCTGGAGATTTCACACGTGCCATGCGAGAAATGAATGGTAAGTTATAATCTACTTTTACTGGGTTATATACAAAATTGTCTGCTCTGTTCGATTACTTACCTTGATCAGTCGATAAAACGAGATTTTGCTTGCAGTTCCGTACCAATTAATAGATACTAAATCGCAAATAACTTCAAAGGTGAAACATAATTTGCTTGTTTTCTTTATTAGATGTAGGATGATAAAATCTAGAAAAACCTCTTTATTATTGGAATCCCTTGTCGAAATCTATACAAGTAAAAAACTACACATGATTTTGACCATGTGTAGGATAAACTTGTGGCTTGTATATTTAATAACAGAGAGGTGCTTTCTACAGCTATTACCGTTAAATTAAAGAGAAAAACTAATAGGAAAATAAAATAATACCACGTGAAAAAAGTTACAACCTTCAAAAGCGCGCCTTAGGCGTTCAGTACAGTATATTTAATATGAATAAAAGGTATATGTTAACACTCATTACTGACCACGCCTGAAAGGCCGAGCCATGCCATTCGATGGATTCGAACTAATTAAATTCATTGTTCCCGCAATCCCCATCGTTGGATTTTTCTCCGCCTTAAATGTTGATTATGCATTTTCCCAGTTGTATCATGTTCATCTTTAAGGATTGTGTAGTTAGGGCCCAATGCCACTACAGACGTACACTTAATGAAAACATCAACCGTTCTATAGCTGGATCTTAGTATGAGGATTTAGTGGCCCGTAAATATGACTCCATTTAGATCGTATGAATATTAGTTATCACCCATCCTCGTATATAATCATCGAATTTAATCGCATTAGTCAATGACGGATTTAGATAAGTTAAATAACGAGAATGGACTTTCGTATACATATATTTTGTATGTAAAGTGAATGCGATAGAACAAAGCGAAATGACGCGCAGGCGAGATGGCTGGTAAGCCAACTCATTTTTAGACAGGCATTACTCAGTATTTATAGGCAAACAAAACAAACTACAGACATGTGATGAGACATGGGATATGAAATGTACACACATATACGCTCATATAAAAACAGTCAAGACTGATAAGCGAATAATTAACAAGGTCAAAATATGACTCAAGTAGAATGAATAGATTGGGCTGTCCGAAAACTAAAATAAGATATATTATGGGCTTTAAATTATGACTGACACTGTAAGAATACAAATAAGTCTTACTGATAAAAATACACAAAAAATTTAAAGTAAACCTTCTCACCATAATGTAACAGCGCAAGGAGTTATGGGATAGTCCGAAGTTCGCTATTTTGACAAGACCCTTGTCATTCATTAACAGGTTGGAGACTTTTAAGTCTCTGTGGATTATAAAGTTCTCATGATGCATTTAACTTATGGTTCACATTCAGATAAACAAAGCATATAAGCAGGCCAGAGAAGGTAAACATGCCAAATTGCTACAATACTCATTACAAGCGTCAATATAGCTAAAAATAGATAGTGTGTAGCTCAGCAAAGCGACACACTATATGAAATAACAACTGACAGACAAACATACACAAAGCACATAGATGGAGATACATAAGGTCGTAAAAATAAGGTGTGTGTATGTAATGGCCACGGTGTGCTTTGAAAACAAGTGATAGTGAAAATGACGCGAAGTCAGATGCTGTTCGATTTATCAAGGTCTGTTCAAAAGCTATGATTAATCATTTAAGTGTGTATTAGCACTCGACTCTACAAGACCAAAAACCAAGACCACACAAAGTACCGGTGTCATACAGGTTCACCAACAGAGTAATCAACTCTTGTAGCTTACTACTGGAAGAAATGGTGTTCGTAATTTCAAGTGATTCTTTCAAGATATCTCTAGCTACGCAGTGAAGTTGAACAGAAAAGGACTACCAAAGACAATTGCCCTATGTCCTTTGTGCACATATATGAATCTATCGTTATGGCGGGACAGTCAAGCTGAACGTTTAGGCAGTTAAAAGTTAATTGAGTTGGGAAAATACACGCATCTCACCTGGGATTTACTCCAACAGCAATTCCAGCCAACTGTTTAAGTTGTTTATCACACGGTTCTTTAAAGAAAATGACTGATGGCAATGAGAAACTTAAACAAATGGAGGAGGAGATGGATAGGTATCCAGTGCGCAACAGCTTAATTTGTTTTTGAATGTAGATTCGAGGCTGAGATTGCTCACCAGTCGTCAGGCAAGACACCAAATAATATTCCAATCTCTGGCGGATTTACATTCCCTCCTGTTACTAGCTTTATGCCTCCCCAGTTACGTGTGCATCAAAACCCGACCAACGTCGTGCAGCCAGTTTATTCGGGTAATCACAATTTTTAATATAAAGTGTTATTTGACAAAATTACAACCATAAAATTAGTAGCAAAAGGAGAGTACTTTTTCATAGTGGCATTTTGCTGTACATGAAAGGGAATTTGTAACGTCCAACAGTTTACAAGAGCAAGCCATTGAAAACGCTTCATTCCTAATGAATGCATTATTTCACTGACTACGGACTGCCTAATTGGTAAAGTTAACACAAAAGGTGGCTATATACCTGTATCATTGTAGGTAATGGAAATAAATTTGATCGTCTTTTTACACGGCAACAAGGATAAAAGTCTGAATGAAATATTTTAGCACACTTCGACGCCCGGTGATCTATTGTAACAAATCAATGCGTTTGAATCCCTGGTGCATAAAACCAGGGAGTTTATGCAGGAATTAAAAAACATGATGTCAAACGTGTTCTACCGAATTGAAAGCAGATTTCTCTGGAAGCTTCTAAAAGTTACCCAATTTTTTTCAGCACTTGCAGAAGCTTTAATTCATGTACTTAAACACACATTGGTACAAGAAGGCACCAAATACATATGCGCCGCACAAGTCACTCGACTTGTTCGCTCAGGATCTTAGAGCCCATGTGCACCACTGGTTTGGAATCATGGTTTTCTAACTCTCCTAGGTGGTTTCTCCGTATCCACCAACCCGGTTAGAGCGTCGGACATTCGCTTTTTGTCCTATCAATTTCGCAAACATTACCCTTGCCTTGAGAAGGGAGTGAGTAGGACTTCCCTATCAGGGGTTGTATATGCGTAGCCATGTGTGAGCATCTCGAGAGGGATAGTTGACTCTAAGCACCCTCGGACGTACCAGGGCATTTGGGAGAAGTCGTGTCTGGAGTAATCTATGGGCTTAGTAACAGGTTTGTTATCGTTTATTAAGCAAACCACCTAAATTAGCAGTTCAGATTGCTTGCCAAACCAACAACTTTGACCCTTATTCTCCGTACTCTTGGTAGTATAATATTTAATTTTACTGTTGATGAATTTGTTGAATAAGTACTTATGATGAATGTTGGTGATGAGTGTTGATGATTTTTGTAAAGAAAAGGTGAGATTCCATAATTGGTGGTTAAGTAAAAGATAATAACCAGTCTGAGAATAAAAGCCTTGAGTAATAAACATTTAACTCAGGTGTTATTGTTTGGTTCGCTCTTGTCGATCAATGTTAGCGGTCGGTATGTATTAATGTAACTGAAGAAATCACGATCTTCACATAAACGCAACTTTTAAAGCACCTTTATAAGTCATGAGGTTATTGGAAAAACATCTTTCAACTGTTAAATTATAAGTTGGAACTCTGTCGTACTTCATTTTGGATTACCTGCTGGTGTCAACAGCCCTCACAACGAAGGTGTGGCTCAAAGCCAAGTGCTGAAAGTTCCCAATCTACAATTTTGTGACGCAATTTTTTTATAAGATGCAGGTTTATGTACTTGGATTTGAAGGATAATCTGCTTGTTTTAGGGTGATGATTCCTTTCAGTCGCCCAAGGAGATTTAAGTGGGGTGGGAGTCGGTGATGTAAACTTGTAGGTCAAAGGTGTGAATCCTACTTCGAGTGTGCTAACAGAATTCTCTTACGGCATGGTGGTGTACTTGTTGCTCAAATCGCACTTGACCTGTTGGTGAGCAATTAAAATTATGAGACATGCTGTACACCATTGAAATAAAATCTGAATCTGGTAAATTAGAAAGACCTTGCGCATGCATCCAATCTTAGTTATAAGCCATTTGCATCATTAGAAAAGGTCGTATACTGACGATGCAACAAACAAAATCAACCTGTCTAGTGAAATTCCGTTAGACTGGTGCTAATCTATGCCATCTTTTACCTACTTTCCTGAGATAGTGTCTTCGAAGTTTTCTCAAACTGCTTGTAACCTTACTATCAACTAGTAACTGATTTCGTTCTCAAAATTCGATTTTTTCATGCATTGTTGGGATCATTTTTACGAGAGAATATTTACAATGGACGTTATCAATCGTACATTTAAAAATTATATCTCACCGAGTTGTACTTAGCCTGGTTACGATTGTATAAGTGAACTAACTCCTACAATTCATAGTTTCTGTTAGGTGTACTAGTAGTAAAAACTTTATCAGCTCAAGGATATATTTTAGTTTTCTTGAATTTGAACTGTATGAAGCAATATATATATATATATATATATATATATATATATATATATATATATATATATATATATATATATATATATATATATATGAAGTGTCTTATTATCATTTAACATATGTTCTCTCAGCAGCTGCTTAACTTTTTTCTTACAGTCTTACCACTGCCTCCCGGGGTTCCCATGTTTGTCCCCCTTTCACAACCTCCTGTGTCTTGTTACCATATGAATGTCGCCCACACGCAGTTGCCGCCATCAAATCCTGTTTTCATGCCTTCAAAGGCATCTAATATGTCGATCCCAACACAAAAAATGGAAATGTCTTCCGTTTCATCAGTTAACAAAGAGACTGTTAGTGAACATAACCCAACTCAAAAAGTTATAACTGCTCCACCACAAATGGCTGGACCAAACGAGTTGGCGGCACGGGCCAAGCAAGCCGCTGCGGCGGTTGCAGCTGCCAAGTCTAAAGCTGAAGACGAAGACGATGATGTTACTCGAGCATTGCTAGCTGCGGCAGCGGGAGTTACTTATACTCGAGTTCAGGGGCCAGATGGAAAAGGCAAGTTCATCACATATGCTACGTAGACATTTCATTTAATTGTTACTAAATTATAGTGATCATAAGACTTGTAGTTTTATTTTTGGAACTGGTGCTTACAACATACATTGATGTACTTTTCAACCCTCGTTACAGTTGTATGAGAGCAAGTTAGTGTTAATCACAAGCGTTGTCTAAGATATCATAACTCGTAATTTTATGTTTGGCTCTCACAATAAGATCTTTTTTAATCTTTAAATAAACTCTCATTTAATACTATTTCTTGGCATTACAGAAATGAAAATCTATTATCAGATTAAAAATTACTATTGTACAATTAATTACTAGACCCAAAGATAAGCGGATATATTAATATTACTGATAGAATCAAATTCAGTATGTATCATGGGGTTTTTTCCTACATAGTTACTTGACTAGTTTTGATCAGCTAATAATAGAAGTTTCATCTGATGTTGTCATGGCTATGTAGAAAATAAGGTACTTCAAGCAAACATTCTTTATCCAATCGTATAGCTGTTTTTGATCTGATTTAATCTCATTCAAAATATCTTAAATCGAATTTCATCTAAGAAAGGTGCCCACCTTTTGTTCACTCAGTGTAATACCTTATCTTTAACATGAATAAAGACCAGATCTAGACCCAACTCACCATGCAGAGAATTCCATACTGTCATACGTCACACTTATCTGATCATTTTTAGTCTTGTAATTTATTAAATCATATTCATGCTCGACTTTAATGTATGCGTTCATATGTAGACTATCTGTCTTAAAGTTAACAAGCGGGTCTTCCAAGTATCGACGATGGTTGAACAGGTTAAGGTCACTAACGTTTTGTGTTGTTCTCATATATCACGACCAAATTCTTAAAACGGTCGTTGCTGTAAACTACTTTGCTCATTTTATCAGTGGAATTTCGTAAATTCTCGCGAAATGCTGCATGACGAAAATGCCGATTTTCAGTTTCAAGAAAAGCATCCTAATTTCATACTACAATTACTTCCTAAAACCTGCAGCAATATTAATTGTAAACTTAAATTTTTTCGGAAACGACTAAAATCTAACATATCCTTATATGGAACAAGTAGAATAATTATGCTGTAGACAAATAATGTACCTTAGTTCATTGACGTTTTCAGAGCTGCATTCTACTGTTGCTCATTAGTATATGTTTGTATCTCATATCTAACATTTTCTAGAAAAGGTTTTAGCAAGTATCACTAAACCTCCGCTAACACCAGTCGTTACACAATCAAGTAAAAAATCAAAGCTAACCGATCTCAATACAGATACGGAAGTGAACAAAGTAACACAAACAACAATATTACCACCGGTACCGCCTACAATTTATCGTTCTGCTAGTACAACCACAAATGATCAAGTCTATAAAAAGAAAAAGTACATTCGCACAGCTGCTGGAGCCACTTGGGAAGATCCGACTTTGGTTGAATGGGATCCAAGTAAGGTGCTTATTTTATTTACCTAACTTGTAGTATACGCATTTTATTGTTTTTTGTACTCGTCAGCTCAATTTATGCAAACAGGAGTGTTTGTAGCTACATGTTTATTAAATAGTTTAATCTCCACAAGGTATGTAGATAAAAACTAGTCTTATTTATCAGAATGGCTTATTTACTCAAGATAGAATTGGATTGATATAAGTCAAACATAATGCATGTACTGTAGGCAAGCAATGTAAAGTTACAAGTTGTAAGTCAAGTATTTTAGGGCAAACAGTCAACAAAATGTAGAATTGTAGGTAGATTTGACTAACAGTGATTCCATTCAGTGTGATGGTGTGGACAACTTTTCCTATTGGGATGTGGATGGAACGGTAACCGTGTGAATCTTTAGTGATAATGTATTCTTCGAATTATGTAAAACCCATAGAATGTTTTTGTTGAAATCATCCACGTAAGCTACGAATATTTCACATAATCTCACAGTAGAACGTATAAGTCTACCAAAAAAACTATCTAAAGAAGTTTTATTTGTTCGTTGTGTGACTAGATTTGATCAGTAATTGAGTACCGAGCTTATGAAAGATATTACTCCCTTACGCCTGTTACTCATGAAGGAGCATAGGCCGCTCACCAGCACTCTCCATCCAACCCTGTCCTGGACAATCCTTTCCAGCTCTTTCCAGTTGTTATTCATCCTTTTCATATCTGCCTCGATTTCCCGACATAATGTGTTCTTTGGCCTTCCTCTTTTCCGCTTCCCTTCAGGATTACAAGTTAGGGCTTGCCTCGTGATGCGGTTTGATGATTTGCGTAATGTATGTCCTATCCATTTCCATCGTCTTTTCCTACTTTCCTTTTTAGCTGGAAGCTGGTGTGTTCTCTTCCATAGAAGGCTGTTGTTGATGGTATCCGGCCAATGGATGTTGAGTATCCTGCGTAGACAGTTATTTATAAATACTTGTACCTTCTTGATGGTGGTTGTTGTAGTTCTCTAAGTTTCAGCTCCGTACAGTAGAACTGCCTTGACGTTGGTATTGAAGATTCTCACTTTGATATTGGTTGAAAGTTGTTTTGAGTTCCATATGTTCTTCAATTGTAGGAATGCGACCCTTGCTTTGCCAATCCTTGCCTTTACGTCTGCATCTGAGCCTCCTTGTTCATCGATATTGCTTCCCAGGTATGTGAAGGATTCTACATCTTCCAGAGTTTTGCCATCAAGAGTGATTGGATTGTTGTTCTTCGTTTTGAATTTGAGGACCTTGGTTTTCCCCTTGTGTGTGTTGAGGCCTACTGATGCAGAGACTGCCGCTACACAGACTGTCTTTATCTGCATTTGTTCGTGTGTATGCGATAGGAGTGCTAGGTAATCTGTGAAGTCCAAACCGTCTAATTGGTTCTGAGCTGTCCATTGCATGCTGTGTTTTCCCTCAGATGTCGAGGTCTTCATAATCCAGTCGACCACCAGAAGAAAGAGGAATAAAGAGAGTAGACAGCCTTGTCTGACTCCCGTCCTTACTTGGAATGCATCTGTCAGCTGTCCTCCATGCACTGTGGTCCGTCGTATGAGTTCCGGATAATGTTGACAATCTTTCCAGGAACTCCGTAGTGTCGAAGAAGTTTCCATAACGTCCTCCTATCCACACTGTCGAATGCCTTTTCAGAACCAATGAAGTTGATGTATAGTGATGAGTTCCACTCAACTGATTGTTCGACGATGATCCGTAGTGTTGCAATTTGGTCTGTGCATGATCGATCCTTACGGAATCCAGCTCGTTGATCGCAAAGTTGGGCGTCTACTGAATCTTTCATCCGGTTCAGCAACACTCTGTTAAAGACTTTCTATGGTACTGACAGTAGTGTAATGCCTCTGTAGATTTCACATTTGCTCAGATCTCCTTTCTTTGGAATCTTGATGTGTCCTTCTTTCCAGTCTATCAGCACTTGTTCCTTATCCCAAATCTTTTTAAATAGAAGATAAAGCATGTTTGTGGTTACTTCGATGTCTGACTTCAGCTGATATGTTGTCCGGACCCGCTGCTTTCCTGTTCTTGATTTGTCTGACGGCCATTCTGATTTCTTCCTTCGTTGGTGGGTTGACGTCTATGGGAAGATCTGTGTGTGCTGCTTCGATGTCCGGTGGATTCATTGGAGCCGACCTATCCAGGAGTTCGTTGAAGTACTTTACCCATCTGTTCTTCTGTTGTTGAAGTTCAGTGATTGGCTTGCATTTTTTGTCTTTGACCGGTCTCTTTGGTTTACTATATTTGCCTGCTAGTTTCTTCGTTGTATTGTAAAGCTGTTTCATATTTCCTTCTCTTCCAGCTTTTTCCGCCATCGTTACTAGTTCTTCCACGTATTTCTGCTTGTCGGCTCTAGTGCTCTTCTTCACTTGCTTGGTTGCTTCTATGTACTCAACTTGTGCTTGGACTTTTTCTGCTCGTGTTCGGCTGTTATTAATTGCTGCCTTTTTGTTCTTCCTTTCTTTGATCCTGTGCAGTGTTTCTATAGAGATCCTTTCCTTATGATGATGCTTCTTGAGGCCCAGAACCTTCTGATACGTTGAAGTTAATGCTTCTTTGATACTTTTCCAGTTGTCCTCCATAGTAGTTTCTTCTTCTTTCAGTAGATTCTGTAAGGTTTGGAACCTGTTGTTGAGAGCTATCTTGAATTCATTGAGTTTGTCAGTATCTCGAAGGAAGGCTGTATTGAACCTTTGTAGTGCTGATTGTCCGGTTCTTCTTTAGCTTCAGTTTTAAATTGGCCACAACTAGGTGGTGATCTGAAGCTATGTCAGCTCCTCTCTTGGTTCTTACATCTTCCATTGTCCTTCGGAACTTTTTATTGATGCAAATATGATCTATCTGCATCTCTGTGGTGTGGTCCGGTGAGATCCATGTAACTTTATGTATACGTTTTTGTGGAAATACTGTTCCGCCTATGACCAATTTGTTGAATGCGCACAGATTTGCAAATCTTTCCCCATCTTCGTTTCTCTCTTCCAGTCCATGTCGTCCCATGATATCTTCATATCCGGTGTTGTCTATTCCGACTTTGGCGTTTAGATCTCCCATTAGAATGGTGAGGTCCTTTCTTGGGCATTTCTCTATGATTGATTGCAGCCGCTCATAGAGATCGGTCTGTAATGTCGTCGTTGTTATCATTGGTGGGTGCATAACATTGGATAATATTCATTGTGACCCCCTCCTTTGTTTTGAATGATCATTTGATGATTCTGGATCCGTGAGATTCCCATCCTACAAGTGCGTTTTGTGCTACTTTGGACAGCATTAGAACAACTCCCTGAGTGTGTGGAGCATTTTCCTCTTCGTGGCCGGAGTATAGCAGCATCTCTCCCGTATTTAGCCTTTGTTGTCCAATGGGTTTCGCTGATTCCCAGTACTGCCAAGTTGTATCTCCTCATTTCCGTTGCTGGTTTTCCCGGTCTCCCACATTGTTCGGACGTTCCATGTACCTATAAAAATTGTTGCTCTGGTTGTTAGAAGAGGTATCGGCCTCGTGGCTTCCGAAGGAACCCGGCTTTCGCTATGAGGCGTCATAGATCTTCTAAATGAATAACCTTCTAACTCCCAGGGCAGAGTTTAAATGGTTTGAATTATTTTTTCTGGTTAGGGTTTTTTTAGCGAGTTAGTTTTCTATGGGATGGGGTCGCTAACCCCATGTCCAACCCTCCTCCTTCACCCGGGCTCGGGACGGGCAGTAACTCTGGAAGAGCTGCAGGCGGAGTTATGGTAAATGTTATTCGTAAAAATCTTTTTAGTAATAATCTCAGCGATTGAAAAAATTTATGGCATCCTGCAACTAAATCTATACTAATATTTTATCAAATAATGTTCAGATGTTGATTTTAGTGAATAGAAGATCTGTGTCAATAAGATGTGAGTAATGTGAACAGTTAGAAGTATTAGAATTATTGTGCTAAGAATTTCCGAAATAGTGCAATTTAAGGCAGGTAGAACTAGGTGAGCACAAATGAACGTATTGTATTTGGGATTCGTTATTAGCGCACAGTCAAGTATAAACGAATCATCATTTAGTAAACACCACAAGTTCACAAGGTAAAAAAGAATGAGTGTGTACATGCACCTTGTTATTAGTTGAGGTTTGGTTTAAAAAGATCCAGCCTGTCTACTACTAACGATATTTTTTTAAATAAAAGTAAGAATAATAATACAAATTGAAGTATTTTAGAACGTCGAATTGTATGTAAAATGAACAACGTTAAATACATAGTTGTGAAGTTAAAACAATCAGACTAGCTTTCTTGTCCTGATATAGTAAACAGATATACGCTCTAGAAAATGAAAAGATGAACGAATGAGTCTAAAATCCACTACCTAGCTGAGATAAAAAAAATTAGCAATTTGTAGGACGGCTTGTCATCTAGCGAATAAATTTTTTCTTCATTTGGCTTCCAGATGACTTCCGATTATTTTGTGGGGATTTGGGGAATGAAGTGACAGATGACACTCTAGCACGAGCATTCAACCGCTACCCTTCTTTTCAAAAAGCAAAAGTTGTTCGAGACAAACGTACCAGTAAATCTCGTGGTTATGGTTTCGTTAGCTTTTCTGATCCTGGAGATTTCACACGTGCCATGCGAGAAATGAATGGTAAGTTATAATCTACTTTTACTGGGTTATATACAAAATTGTCTGCTCTGTTCGATTACTTACCTTGATCAGTCGATAAAACGAGATTTTGCTTGCAGTTCCGTACCAATTAATAGATACTAAATCGCAAATAACTTCAAAGGTGAAACATAATTTGCTTGTTTTCTTTATTAGATGTAGGATGATAAAATCTAGAAAAACCTCTTTATTATTGGAATCCCTTGTCGAAATCTATACAAGTAAAAAACTACACATGATTTTGACCATGTGTAGGATAAACTTGTGGCTTGTATATTTAATAACAGAGAGGTGCTTTCTACAGCTATTACCGTTATCTCACCGACGATGTTTTTCTCTTACCAACTCAGTAAATACAGCTCATTTGGATGTTACTCAGAACGGACATGACTTGGAAAGATGACACGTCATATACAAATGCCGATTCGTATTACTGCACTTCGCAGAAGCACACGTAAACGAAGCAGAATAAATGTCTTAAAGACCACTACAGATTAAAGATTCCTGATATATAGACAAGAGGATACACCTGGGTCCTTGTGATGTATTTCAGCCAGTCTCCTAACGCCAATAGTGATAGTGAAATAACCTGTGCTGAGAATCCTATATTGTACCAAAATATAATATCGAATAAAGTCATTAGTAATAATAATAAAGCAAATCGGACTTTTATCCCAAAACATTACTTATGAAATTTCAATGAGAGTAACCAGACTTTTAATACTCTTCCATCAAAACCAATTTATCAAACTCCAATTTTATTTTCGATAGGAATTACAGAATGTGATGATTGTAGAAAAGACTGGATAAAAAGATATTGGCTGTGCTTGTGGAATATAAGCTATACGACAGTAACTGAAGGAACTCACATTATTTGTCACTACACGAATTCAATCAGTCATAAATAACGTAAGAACTGTGGCGCATGCCCACCACTCCCAAAGTACTAGACGACATTAGTACAAAACCATACAAATTACTCCATCTGAAGAATAAGCATTTATTTTATTTTGACACATAAATATTGGTACAAAGAAGTACCAGATAATATGCGCCACACAATTATAGTGAGAATGTGAGGAGATAAAGAGTGAGAGGTGCGCATAAGAACAAAGAAGTGCAACAATGAACAGAAATTAGTGTATGATAGTGAAATACAGATAATGAGAGAGGAAGTTCAGCCACAGCGAATTCTTCCACATAAGGTAGTTACGTCCTTTTTTATATGAAGAAAGTAAAAGAAGATTTCAACAGAATCGTCACTGGCTTCTATTCTGAATCATGTCTGATGACATCTAAAGCTACTGTGTTGCACCATCTCCAGGACCCCAACCAGGGAGTTGTGAAGGACCAACAGAAGCCGGTCCTGTACAGCTTTCTTACATACCACTACACCATGTCATATACGGATCACATCTCCGCTTCCTCCAACCAGCCCCAGCGTCGGCAAATAATGCAAGACATGGAATCCTCCGGGACGACATTCGTAAAACATGTTCAAGCCACCGAAGTCGGCGTTTCAAGATAGTGACACTGATTGAACTATCGTCACTGTGCCCGAACGCACGATTTTCCCACGACGTGACCAATGCTTCAGAGACAACGATGATCAAACACCGATTCTTCTAAAATTCTCAACTCGGAGAGACCATGTTTTACAAGCACAGAGCAGAACTGCTCTCTCCAACGCGTTGTAGATCCGACCTTTTACAGCCAAACTAACATCACGAAGGCGCCAAGGATGTCCCAGATTGGCATAAACCGATCTGGCTTTCACTATATGTGCGTTGATGTCATCACTCACGCCACCACCAGCACTTATGCGGCTACCTAGATACACTAACTTCTCGATTACTTCTATCTGATCACTACACGGCGAGTGCCAATTTTGTGGAAGTACTTTGCACTTCGAAGGTGCAAAGCATATACCGTATCTACGGACACTAATAGCGGATTGCATGGCTTGGGCATTATCGCACAGTAAGACAATATCATCAGCATATTTAGGTCGAGAAGTTTTTCTGCAAACAATGGATCCACTCCGCCGCTACCCACATTCATCAGAGCTGTTTCCAGAACGTTATCGACAGAAAAGTTGAAGGGGACGACGAGATTGAGCAAGTTAGCCTAACTTCACCAAATGAATGAAGCAACGATTGTAGAGTTTTCAAAGTATCAAATAAGTTCTCACGAGCGGAAACGGTATATACTCTTTGCTTGTACGATACTCTCGAAAAACACTCCGATCTGCTACGCCAACATAAACACCTTACAGTTAGATGATTAGTATGTAGAGGCAGATATGTTATCACATTTGCAAAGCTTGCAATGAAACGGGACTTTAACCAAGTAAATATGTTTCTCGCACAACTTCGTAGCAACTGGGTTACAGTTGTCAATATACCTTTTTTTCTAGTAGTGAGTGGGATGAAAATACCCAGGTTTCACACATTGTTCTTTAGTTATGTACAGATTCTTCTAAATATCCATTTTATTTGAGCGGAAACTATGAGTCAATGTGTTTTACAGTTTCTATGTCAGTTAATACTACTTTTGATGATTGTGAGGTACACTTCTGAACAAAACGCATATGTAGGCTTCGTTTTAGTCCTAATTCTCGCTTTGCTCATGAGATAGCATGGAACCTTTTGTTATGAAAATTTTTTCGACTGATTGTTTGCGATAATTATGTCAATAAGACAGCAAAGTTCTTGAAGTACGCCTGTAAGCAAAATCACAATATGAGTTGTTAGAAACTTGCAACCATATAAAAGTTTGAAGCAACATCTTATTTTTCTGATAAAGACATGCTGTCAATATCTGATAACATTATGGTTCCTGAAACCTGTTTTTTAGGTAAATATGTTGGTAATCGTCCAATCAAACTGAAAAAAAGCGAGTGGCGTAATCGTCAACTAGAAGTCCATAGAAAAAAGGAGAAAGAAAAACGAAAACTTGGTTTGAAAAACTGATATTTTTAACCGAAGTCTATTAAATTTATCCTGTGAATATTTTCCTACTTTTGAAATACAAAGCCTCAAGATAATCATAGCATTTCCCAATATTATTTCTATACTTGTTGGAATTGAAACCTTCAACAAATTGTTGTCCTTTTTATGGTGATGGAATTTACTAGACCAGACGAGTTTTGTTATACGTTATACTCTGAGGCATTAGAGATTAGAACTTCATAATCGAGAGACATGTAGGTTGTTTCTACTCAAACAGTTTATGATGGTGTTTGCGGTGATAGGACCAACTCTTCGATGACGAGCATAAATTTATAACTGCTAGTTGGTGCTCATATTTACTTTTCTATCAGAGCAAACATGTGTAGTTTATCATCACGGCCATTAAAATAAGTGGTAGTAGAAAGCGTTCTATGTTTCAGCACGTAACCACTACAACGTTTCGATGATTTGTTTATTTATTAAATAAACACAAACATTGGTACAAGGCACCAAATACATATGTGCCACATAAGTCATTCGACTTGTGTGAAGATTGGGATACTGCCCGAACGCCCAAACTGAAACAGGTGGTTTTCTTAGGGGCTGCACCCCGAGCCTTTGACATACAGGTCTAATCCACAAGACAGTGGAGCAACGTTGGGAGGTGCAGTCCCATGGTAGCCCTTGACCAACAATAGGGTCATACGCCATTTGTTCGCTCAGGAACCTAGAGCCCATGTGCACCACTGGTTTGGAACCATGGTTTCCCAACTCCCCTAGGTGGATCCTCCGTATCCACCGACCCGGTTAGAGCATCGGACATTCGCTTTTTGACCTCTCAATTTCGTAAACATTACCCTTGTCCTGAAAAGGAAGTGAGTAGGACTTCCTTGCCAGTGGCTGTATGCGCGTGGTCATGTGAGAGCATCTCGAGAGGGATGGTTGACTCTAAACACATTCGGCCGGACTAGGGCTTTTGGGGGCCAAGCGACACTCAACGGGGATGATGATAACAATAATCAACTATGATTCAAGATCAGCATCCTATCTACTTCGTACTTACAAACAAGTTGGAACGTTAGATGCTCAATTTCAGGAAGCGTGTAGTTTACACTTAGTGTGGCTCTTTAGAGTGTACTTGAGGAACTTTTGATGAGTATATTCTACTTATTAGTTGTTATATTATGTAGGATGGTGGAAAATTATATATAGAGAGGATGTACTACCACGATCTCGCTTCACTAGCTGCGTATCATTTACCAAGTACCTAGAAATTCTCCACCCTCTAATCTATACAGCTGCTTCATTCGCAAGTAATTATTGCGTAAGCATCTGCAAAATTCCAAGGGATTTCGCATAATGTTCTGAACATTTTTCCAGTAATGAATTCAGAAAAACTTAGCATCTATCTTGATATGGCATACGAGAAAATCAATGCAAAATTACTGTGCCTTTTGGAACCAGCTTATATGGGAGCACAGACTACTTCAAAAGCGACTATTGTTCATAAATTTCATAAGAAAACGCATCGATTTAAGATGGTGTAACCTCACATGCAGAAAACTAATAAACTAAGTAACGTCGTAGTTTAACAATCCAAAAGTGAATAGAGTAAAGTGACACGAAATATCTCAAGGTACTTGTGAAGTTGGTGTTTACATTTAGTTCGTTTCCAACCACATCAGTGCAGCCTTCAGTCACTTTTATATAATTGCAACCACAAAACTAAACAGCAGTATGTGGTTTCATAAATCTGTACCATATATGTTTTCCCTGTCACTTTTACAGTCTAATTATATGTAATTTAGTGTAACAGTTGGCTAACTCAATCTAAAAACGGACTTGACGCGCGAAAAAACAGTAATCAGCTACGAACTTAGAAATTTAATTAAAAATCAATAAGGTTCTTTAATCTGTTTTTAGTCGCTTTTTGTTAGCAATTTGCAATCGTTTCGATTGAATTATTAAACTGTTGACCTGTAAAACAAGGAGTAGCTAATGTGAAAAGTAAATAGGAATAAGTGAACTTACAACAATTAGTAGACTGTTTAAAATAACAGGAATGTTCCAAATACAAGATATGAAATATCCATAACTATCAAAATATTGCTCAGTAGCGAACAAGCTAGAAAGGTTAAAATACTTGTAAATGATTGTTACTTCCAGTTATTAGCAGCGAATTCATTAATCCGGTGTGAAAACCAAACAGTACCAACTATGTTATGAACAATTATACATGAAACCTTACGGGAAATAAGCAAAATACACAGCAACAAATTTGTACACTTGCGGAAAGCAATTACACATATGGATGTGAGGAAATGAAATCCAATTAGTGAAAGTAACCACAGTTCACTGGTCCATGGTATCTAAGTAGAAAATCATAATATGAAATTTACAGACCGATAATATAGTACCATAGATAGTATTTACAGTAGGGTTGGTTGTAATGTCGAGGAATTGAAAACTGAAGTTCATCTGTTATAATTGGACAGAACCCTTAGATCTGCAAATGTCTAAAGATTGGGGATAATGTAAACGGTGAGAATCATAATTCAGTAATTACATTCACGTGTCAAAAATTTGTACAAGAAGATAAGTTAAAATAACCATATTGACAGTGGTGGAGAACCGAAAGGGAATAAGTGGTGACAAGTACTATTTAACACTGTTCGAACAACATGGTTTCAGAAAGGGCTTGCCTTGCACAACAAACCTTATAGCAAGGGAATCTTGGATAAAGGCGCTAGACAACGGAAACTCTGGATGTTGTCTACATAGAATTCAGTAAGGTATTTGACAAGGTGCTAACAAATAGACTGCTATTGAAGTTAGAAAATTTTGGTATTGCCGAACCTCTCATAAAATGGTTTAAGGATTTCCTAGTAGGTAGTAGACAGGAAGTAAGAATAAATTCCAAGTGCTCCACCTGAAGATCAGTATTTAGTAGGATACCTCAAGGTTCTGTCCTAGGTCCTTTACTTTTTATACTGTATGTAAATGACCTTCCAAGTATAGTACAGTACGCCGACGATGTAAAAATCTGGCAAGTAATAACCGGAGACGCAGATGCATGCGCACTTCAGGCAGATTTAAATAATGTGATTAACTAGTATAAAGAGTGGTTGATGCCTATCAACGCGGCAAAGTGTGTGCACATGCACTTCGGGGATACATAGGTCAATAGGTACAGCATAGGGGTAGTGTCTGTAACCATGGTCCGGTCTCATAAGGATCTTGATGTGACAGTGAGCCATGATCTTAAAATAACGGCCCATTGACAGGAGGTCGCAGCTGAGGGGTTCAGAACCCTCTGGAATTTAAGACAGACTTTCACCAAGTTAGATACTACCATATTCATCACAGTATACACAACCTTAGTGACGACTAAGTTTGAGAACTGCGTTCAGGCTGCAAGCCCCTGTTTAAAAGGTGACTCGGATATCCTGGAAAACGTGCAGAGGGCAGCTACCCGTGCGATTCCAGAACTCTGGGGTTTGCTTTACAAAGAGCGGATTGAAATGTTAGACCTCTTTAATCTGTCCTATCGCAAATTGAGAGCTGATCTATTTTTGATGTATAGAACACTAAGAAATGATTTTGGACCTAATATATCCTCTTTTTCTTCCCACTAAGCTGGGACATCTCAGAAGACATAACAGGCGAGTAAAAAGCCAAGAACGAACAAAATACCAATGGCATACATGTTTTCACACCAAGTCCGCAATTGTTGGAACCTGTTACCCGAAGCCGTTTTGTCCGCACCTTCGATTGACTAATTCAAGAGAAGATCGTACACTCATAGAAGCATACCAGTAAGGGAATAACATAGGCCGTAGGCCTTGTCTTTACTACACAAATATGAAATATGTGGCTCATATGATAATCTCTTTAGTTAACTCTGCTTAGAATTTTTATACAAAGGAATTAGATCGTTTTATATTTGTTAGTTGCAAGAGATTTATTTATTTATTTGAACACATAAATATTGGTACAAGAGTGCGCCAAATATATATGCGCCACACAAAACAATCAGAATTTGAAGAGTAGGAAAAAAAGTGAGGAGCGTAAAAAATCAAGAACAATAACGAACAGATTAGTGTAAGGTAGCGTAATAATAATGATAATAATAATGGGGGAAACAGAAAGAGTTATTTCAGTCAAACAAGTTACGACCACTTCTTATGAAGAAAGTAAAAGGTCACAACAGAACCGCAACTGGCTTCTATTCTGGGAAATATCTGATAACGTCTTTAGCCACTGTGTAGCACCATCTCTCGGACCCCAGCCAGAGTTGTGAAGGACCAACACAAGCCAGTCCTGTACAGCTTTCTTTCATGCCACGACACCATGTCATACACTGACCACCTTTCCGCTTTTTCCAACCAGTCCCAGTGTTGCAAGAGAACTAGTAGTGGACGAAAAACCATGCAAGAATTTGCAAACTATGCTGAGCATTACAATATGCTTCCTGGGAATAGCTGTTTATTGAAAAAAGTGGAGGGCAAAAAGTCTTAGGTCTTTATATACTGACGCCTCGGTGGATTTTTAGGCTTAGAAATTACATAATGTTTGCGCCACCACTACGCAGGATGAGACAAGCATATCGTTCGCTTCCCTAATTTCACCTGAAAACGGGATGGGTCCCATCCCAGTAAGTCACCTGTAAGATCACGTGAAGTTTATCAGATTTGATAGGTTGTATACAATGATGCAGAACATGATGTCAGCTATTACTGACTTGAGTACAAATGTAAAGCTGCTACTAGCGAAGTTCAGTGAACGCAAACATCCGCATCAATTCGATTGCGGACTATCAAGTCAGCAGTTCCCTTTGTCATCTGAAGAGGAACTGCAGATGCTGAACACCGGTTTGCAGCAGAAAGAAACCAGGGACAGATTTGTAAGTCAACATTAGTTTTATAATTTGTTCGTATTACAGATGGCCATGGTAACGAATTTAGTGGATACTGATCCTAAAACCTCAGTGCGATATGTTTTATCGTACCTCATTACACTTGAGGTTGCCAGTAATTTCACACTACTTGGCTCTTCAAAACGAGCACTTTAGAAATGCCGGTTTTACGACTGCATACGAAGTAACCTATATCTATTATTTAAACTTCAGGTGCACTAACCAATCGCTTTTTGTCATCATCTGTCAACGAAAAAGACCTTGCGAAACTGTATGATATCGCGACACAAGGTTATTCTCACGACGTCAGAGACAAATTGATAAAGCGTAATAAAGGGTAACAAGAACAGGTATGTACTAATTTGAAGTGATAACTTTCCTACTGCTCTATGGTCACAGTCAACAGTGTTAACGAACAGCCCCCAAACGCCCTGGTATGGCCGAGGGCGGAGTGGGCCCGCCCTCCCTCTCGAAATGCTCTCACACGGCCACGCGTGTACAGCCTCTGCCAGGGAAGTCCTACTTACTGCCTTCTCGTGGAGGGGGTGTTGTTTACGAAATTGAGAGGAAGAAAGGCGAATGTCCGGCGCTTTAACCGGATTCCAAACCAATGGTGCACATGGGCTCCAATATCCTGCGGGAACAAGTGGCGTATGAACCAATCGTTGGTCACCAACTACCATGGGACTGCATCTCTTCACGATGCTCTACTGCCTTATGGGTCAGATTTTTAGGTCAAAGGCTCGGGGTGTGGCCCCCTAAGAAAACCACCTGCTTCTGTCTGGGTACCCGGGCAGTATCACAGCCCTCACACAAATCAGATGATTTATGTGGCGCATATCTAAAAATAATGAATCGTTAACGAACATAACCGTAAGTGAAGTTTCAAGTATCTGGCTGTGCCAAAGCATGTCATTCAGATATCGTTGTAACTTAAGCCTTTATTTCCCCTTTATTGGTTGCCTGGGTTCTTTCGTTTTTTTGCACTCCAGAATTCACAGGAGTATTATTTTCATTCTCAATAGCCGAAAATGCGTAGCTAAAGGAAGTAATCCGTGAAATGTTTCACTATGTTTTACTTATTTTTCAATAAACATTATTTTGTAAATGAGCCTACTTTCTTACTTACAGGGGAAACTATATAAGTGTTGAGAGTATGTCTGATTGTCAGTGAACTTGCGATTAAATAAACATGCCTTATTAATAATACATCACATGTTTCTTCTTTTACAGATCTTTTCAAATAACAATGAATTGGCAGTTACAATGAAAATGCATAACCATTGATGCTCAAGCTTCTGCTATAATGTTGTACAAAAATACGCTTGTCCTTTTTAATAAACTTACTTAAACATATACCACTTTTCCTGTGGATTGCAGTTTTAGTGTGGTTTGTTGTGCGGATAAAGGCGAACATAGGAGACCTATGGGATTATGCCAGTGGTTTTAAAAGTTGGGGCAGAAGTAGACAATTCGGCGTGTATTTAGGCGAAAAGTAGACGATCCAGCGAACTTTTAGACGAAAAGTAAATAATTCGACGTATATTTTGGCGAAAAGTAAACAATTCCGCGACATTTGAGCGACAAAAAGGAGGAAATCCGCATTATTTCCCTCAGACAGGCGAGAAAGTAGACATTTTGGCGCGTTCCCCCTTATTTTTCCTTTGTTTGCCTTTATTTCCCCTTTGTTAACAAAGGGGTTGATTGGGCACTACGCAAGATGAGACAAGCATATCGTCCGTTTCCCTAATTTCATTTAAGAACAGGATGAGACCCAAGCAACCAATAAACGAAAAAAAGCGGACGAAACCGTAAACAAACGGGAAAAGTCGGTTTTTTCACCTTACGTCGAGTAACTGGGGGGACTCGTAGACAACGCTCTGCTTTTTGAATATGCCGCGCCTTCAAATGGTTGTGGACGGAACAGAAGAATCCTTCGCTATAGAGCTTCGGCGTCTTGTAGCAGCGGATCACCAATGCCTCCAGGCAGGAACCTAGATATATTGATGATAATAGAGGAAAAAAGAAATTGGCAAATCATAGTAAGATATTATACTTGGTCCACAAGAACGGGTCAAGTTACCTCTTAAAGGAATCCTGGGAAATCACTTGGACTAGCTCAGACGGAATCGAATTCCAGCATTTGACAACTCTTAATGAATAGAAATTGTGTCTTCAGTTTTTAGGTGCTACCCCTTAGGTTTGTGTAGGAGGTAAATTTAAGTAGGTGTTTAAGGGGAGGTTCAGAAGTGTTAGAGATACTGTAAGCCATTAGAAGGTCACCTCTAAGATTCCTATGCTTTAATAGGTAAAGGTTTAGTGATTGAAGGTGCTCTTCATTAGGTTTGAATTTGAATCGTCGGACTGATTTCGTGACTCGCCGTTGGATACGTTCCACTGTCATAATCCTTTTAGAGTGAGGGAGGAAATACTATGTTTTCGTACTCTATATGGGGACGAATAAAACTGTTAGGGATTATGTGTAAAGTTCTTCCTTCAAACTGGCAAAAAATTTGTTTCAATGTTACCAGTGCATGGTATGCCTTTCGCATTTCTGTCACAGTTAGCGAAAGACTTCAAATCGTAGGGCACCAGGACTCCTAAATCTTTTTCGACTTGGGATACTACTAGAGAAAAGTTTCTTAAGTTGTAACTATAGTCTGCGAAATGTCGCAGATGGACTAATTTACGCTTTGAAGTGTTAAAGGTAAGTCCGTTATCGTCTGTCCAACTTTGAAGTCGAGTCAAATCCTTCCGAAGTGCCTGTATATCGTCTTGGTTGCGTATCTCTCTCCAAAGTTTCACGTCATCGGCAAAAAGTAATAAGTCTGACGTTACCTGTTGAGGAAGATCATTTATGTAGATCAAGAAGAGAAGAGGCCTAGTATTGAGCCTTGGGGGCCCCACTAGGACATTCCATAGCCTGAGATAAAGTGAAATTAACCCTAACCTTAAAGTTTCGATTTTCTAAGTATGAAGTAAGCCAATCGATTAGAGGTGGTTTGATACCTAGTCGTTTGAGCTTATTGATAAGACATGTATGGTTAACCTTATCAAAAGCTTTTGAGAAATCTAGGAAAATGATATCAACCATCCCTTTGCGATCGAGTATGCTTGTCCATCTGTCCACCAAGGTGAGCACGTCAGTTATACAAGAATGACCCTTCCTGAAACCATGCTGTTGGGGTGAGAAGAAATTTAAGGACAGTAAATAGTCATGTATACCATCGCGCATCAGGGACTCCATGATTTTTAAAGGTATCTTGAGAATGCCCACCGGTTGCTAACTTGAAGGTTCGCTGCGTCGACCTCCTTTGAAAATTGGTGTGATGTGAGCCAACTTCCAATTTTCCGGTAGTTCGCCTCGGCCTACCGAGCGTGAGAACATCACGCTAAGCGGCATTGCCAGGATTGAGACTGCTTCGCTCAGTACCGTAGAATGGCTCATATCTGGGTCAGGAGAAATGTCTTTTCTTAGATGCTGCGGTTTCCGAAACACCAAGTCAGCACTCAGGTTCACTATGGAAAGTCCTGTGCAGTTGCAAATGAAGCTGCCTTCAGTATAGTTGATGTGGGTCGGTTGAAATGTCCGAGAGTATTGTTTAGACAAAAGGCTAGCGGCGTCGCCATCGTTATTGGTCGGGCCGTTAGGACCTAGCAGCTAGGAAACTACAGTTTTAGCTTGACGAAGAGAAGCTGCATAACGGAATAAGCTTTTCTGATTGGAGACGAATTTATCGATAGGCTTTATCTGGTACTGAACCTGTCTTCTCTTATCGCCTTTGTGCATATGTTCATTATGTGTTTGCGTTGCACGTACGCGCCGTTTTTATCAGTTCGTTTGCATTCTGCCCAACAGTGCATTTTATTGCTTAGCAAACGGAGAGTGAGTTTCTTGATGACTGTAGGTTGCTTGTAACTTTTGATGATTTTGTGAGGAACAGACTACTTTCTAGCACTTAAGAGCATATGCACTAAGAACTCACAATGGGTATCTACATCGAGTTGAGGGTGAACATCCCTATCCACCTGTTGTAGATAGTCGTGTAGAGCTGACACATTCAACCGTTTGGAATTCTAGCGCCTGTTGTCTGTGGGATATCTTAGCTCAGTTTTGCTGACAAAACTGAAAGCTATAACGGCGTGATCGCTTTTTCCCGGGAGAGCTAGAATTGAGAGGTTGTCAACTAGGAATTATTCGTTTGTAAATACTCAGTCTAAGCGCTGCGGCGTCTAGCTGTTTCTCCAACGAATTGCCGACTTCACATTCTCGAATAATTCCAGATCCTCAATGAGATTGAAGAACGGAGCTTCAGTTGAGTTTTCACCTCCAGTATACGAATATTCCGCGAAAGTGACTCTAGGGAGATTGAAGTCCCCTAGAATCGAGATATGAGTGAGTCCGAGACGCGTAGAGCAGAAAAAGCCATCCAGCAAACGATTGTATTACTCGATGTCAGCAGTGAGCTTTCTGTAGATGAACCCAACTAGACACCTCAAAGTGGTAGATAGTCTTACTGAGCACCGTACGGATTCATCAAGATTGATTAACTCTTTGTTGTGAACTTGGTGTGCCTCCAAGCAAGAGCGTATGTATACGGCTATTCTTCCCTCAATTCCTGTTTTTATGTTATTGCGAAACAAAGACATCCCAGGTATTGCTAGCTCCTGGTCCGTAAACTGGGAAGATATCCAAATTTCAGATATTCCTATCAGATGAACATGAGTAGCATTGTTAAGTTCACGTAGTTCATCCATGTTATTTGGTAGACTCCTGGCGTTCAAGTATAATCAGTTTATGCTTTCAATTTGAAACGCGTGAGTTTCTCCCTCCTGTTTGTCTGTGTGAGCCTTACGTGAATGGACAGGTAGCCTACCTATACAAGGTTTTTCGAGTTGATAGCCCCTGTCCTCTACACAACGTTTTTATGACCAAGACAATCCACAATTGGAATGGACAGCTCCAACTTGCTTTTGTTCTTGATCCTGGCGTCATGTGGCTTATCCGGATGCAAATGGATTCCAGTTGGCAGCCGACGTCTTTTGGCACGAAATGCTTCCAGAGTTGCAGCCGCCATACGAGAGGATGGGACAGTTACCTTCAATAGCTGGGGTCTGGAATATCCGTCCTTCCTCGTCAGTCTCGTCACATGTTGAGTCAGTATGTTTTCGAGCTTCAAGGACTGTCTAATGAATTTCTAATCACAAATATCAGAGTTTGTTTGACCAGGGTATGTGTTTTCTGGAACATCTTGCAAAATGATATTTCCTCCGCGGAAAAACTCGTGAGGTTCCTAAGGGATGTTCTGGATAAGATTGCAATCAGAATACTGCATATCAGGTAGTATTCTTACGTTCCTATCAGATTTCAATAAGTGACTTATTGGTAGGATGTCTTCTATGTCGGTAGCTTTCTTGAGTGTTACACGGAGTAGCCTCGAGTGATTAGACGTCTAGATTTAGAAATGAAGCATGTTCTTCAAATTTTAGGCTTCCTGGGTGATTATTGCCTAGAATGTGCGATGATTTGAGTGTTTTAACTCTACTTATATTTAAGTAAAGTTGTAAATCATAGGGATGTTTTCTAAAATGCATGATCCCACACATGTTGAGGTTACATGGTAATTGTCATTTTTATCTCCGAATAGTTAGGTTATTTATATCACTTTGGATCTGGGATAAACTTTCACTTAGAGCTCCAGGCTTAAAGCTATAAATTATTTTGAAATTGTCAGCGTATAAGTATGGTTTCCAAAGTTTTATGGTGTTACATATTCTTCTCAATTACACAAACCCGATTTATTATTATTAATATTCTACTATTATTATTCTAATTTTTATTTTTATTTATTTTTTATTTTTTAAATATGGCAAGTATAATGCTAACATTATTGAAAATTGTGTATTATTGCATTTTCTGAAGAAACCCGAAATGGTTTCTTCACAACACTTATGTAAGATGTTTGCGAATAATAATAATAATAATATGTTGTTTATATACATAAGAAACAAGTGTGAACCTAATACGCTTCCCTGGATGACTCCACTATTTTTTGGTCTAGGTGATGAGAGAGTCATTTTATCATACCTGTAGGAAGCAATTTCCTACAGATTCAACTCAGAACAAGTAAGAAATTTGGATCAATAAACTTTATCTGTTTCCAAAACTTAAATTAGCACCGCTACTGTACAAAACAAACAGTACAGTTTACAAACACAGGCAAAAACAGAGACATAAATAACGTACCGAACAGTAGTTAGAGAGTAGGAAAAATGGTTCAACAGGGCAAATATTGTTTTATAAAAAACATCAAATCGTGATTGGTGAATAAATAAGACACAGTCATACAAGGTCAAGAAAAGTTAGTATGGTGGTAGGCGTTTCATTTCACTATTGGTGAGTTTATCGACCACATTTTACAATACCATTTGTTTGCGTCCTAGTAAGAATGAATCAATCCATGATTATAGTTGGTTGTTCATTCCGAAGGACTTTAGTTTGACGAGTAGCCTTTTGTGTGAGAACTTATCAAAAGCTTTCTTGAAGTCTAAGAGTAGAACTGATAAAAGGATTCCGTTGTTTCGTTATTTCATTCAGATAGCCTACTAGGCATGTATCGTATGACCCGAACCCAAGAAACCCATGTCGGGAGGTTGAGATGAGATTATCAGTAAGTAGATGTTGGACTACCACTGCCTTGACTACATTTTCCGTCACCCTAGATACCACTGAAGTTGTGTTTACGTGCAGATAATATTCAACATTTATTTCAGGTCCTGTCTTACTTTTAGGGATGATATGTGTAGTTTTCCAGGCAGTATTGTAGCATTCTGTAGAGAGTGATTTCGCATATTATCACCTCCACTTTTTAGCGTTGTAGCCGGAACACCATCTCGTTTATCCGTTTAGGAGTGCTTCAGTGTGCTAATTGCCTTATAAATATTCTGTGCATATCTCTGGAAGGTACTGGAATTGGTTTTGATTCATTTAGTGGCTTTTCATCAGTTGGTGAGGATCAAACGTTTTCAATAAATAGTTCCGTGACAAGTTTAGGATCTTTGTATACTTGGTTGTTCTCAATAAATACGTTTCCTCATTTCGATTTAGTACGTTAGAGTTTATTTTGAAGTTTGACAAATGCGTTAGAGTCATCATTATTATGGTTCTATGCTTTAGGAAGTGAGTGTAGTGATAGATAATCTGATAGTTTTGGTAGTGTGAGTGTAAACAGCTTTGTTACGCTCAAGCCTACACTAGTTTTGCTACTTAGATTTGTTGATGGCAAGTTATATGATATCAGTGGGGAGAACCTGTTCACTGTTGTTGGGACACCCACAGAATAGTTTGGTTCAATCTAATGTGTTTCCTTGTGCTGTATCGTGGATTTCATCTCCCCAAACTTTTTTTTCAGAGCTAGAGAACTTTGTTGCCTTTTTGAGATGAATTTAACTTCATTTGAGTCATCTTGTGCAGTATCTTTAGAAGCACTAATTTCCAAGTGAATAGGTTTAGTTGGATGTGTGTCATCACAGGGCTTAAATTTTAGTACTTTACTGAACGAACAACCGGGATTATGAATGTCTTCATGCTTTTTGGTGACTGTCGAAATCCGTATCTTATCCAAAGAATTCTGATCGTCAGACTCATCTAGATCTACAGAGTGATCTGCCGTTTGTGGAGTGACATATATTCTACTAAGACAACCCATAACATTCTAACTCGGATTTTTACACTAGGATTGTGTGGCTGGCATCGGAAAAACAAAGAAAGAAAAAAAAGTTAGACAATAAAAGATGTAGTCATTAGTATTCTTAACACTTCACCCTCTATATACACACCCTTCTAATAAACCTCTTCCCTTGTACCAACCCTGACTTCCCTTCCTTCATGTGAGCTTACTCCAACTTGTTAAGCATCACAACTCATTGTTCTTTATTAGTACATTCTCTAATATGGAGCCTCTGACTTCATTTCACTAACAAGACATAATATGAATTTTTTCTAATTTATTATACCTCTGTCAGTTCTACTACACTATGTTAAGCAACGTTTGCCGTTCATATCCAAGTGCCTTGCTGCTCTTCTGTTTCTCTTTTTTCTTCAGAATCTTGCTCTGAGAGCACGGCTATGAAACTTCTGACGTTTGGAACAAACTTGATGTACGCGTCCTCTCAAGGTCATAGTTTACAGCAAGCGCTCTACGATTTCACTTTATAACAACTATAATCTTAATAAGTTGGGAAACATTTTGTGAACCAACAAATGTTGTAATTTATAGATCATGCCTGTAAAAACGGTGTGTACCTGCACATGCAGAAATATTATATATATATATCATGCTTTTTGTTCATGGGCCCTAAACTATATACAGTTTTGGAAACTGTCACTAGCTGGTTATTTGCTGTAACACTATCTTGCGATTATATCACCTCATGTCTTCCTATACGACGTTGATAGGGCTTTAAGTTTGGAGCAACTATTATTCTCTTTTGTGAAATTAATGAGCTTTTAGAATTATGGTCTACTATGATATTAGTACTGCTCTAATAATAGACCTAATCCTAAAATTGTAGATTTGTCTTGATATAACTGCCTAATCCGTAAGATCTTACGTGGGAGTCACATCATCGTTTACATCAAATCACTGTATCGTAACAATTACTAAGGGAGGCCTGCTTGAGCATTTGGGCAACCTATTCCTGCCATCTAGATATTTCAACAAGTTGTCTATTTTTGTTTGTTTTAATGTATCGTTATGTCTATTAATCGCATAATCTATTCTGCTGCGTTTCTGAAAAGTGCTCAACCTTTCGTTGTCAAAGTTACAAAAAAACTAAATAAGAGACAATGTAGTTGCTGGCAATATACAACGAAAAGAATGCACTTTATTCAGATGTTCATTTACTGGACTGTTAACATCTAACTGGCGATCACTCAATATTTATCGCCAGGACCGACCAAGAAGAAAGAAACGGAAACTTGTTAAAATACTTTACGCTGAAAATTCTATATTGTACCAAAAATGTAATATTGAATAAAGCTAATAATAATACATAATGGAGAACAAGCTTAGACTAGAGAAAGAACAATATATTTAATATGAAAAAAAAATATATAAGATAACATTCCGCAGGGACCACGACTGCATGTCCAAGTCATGCCATCCGATCAATTCCAATTTATTCAACTCCTTGTTCCCGCATTCTACATCGTAAGGAATTTCTCTGCGTTAAATACCGAGTATCTATTTTCCGAGTAGCCTCGTGTTCAGCTTTGGGGGTTATGTGTTTATAGTCCGATGCCACTAGAAACCAATATTTTTGCTCGAATCGATGAATTGTTTAGCATCGTTACAACAGCTAAACTTAAACAGAAGATGGCATGCCAATCTATCCAACTTTTATCTAAGGCGACTTACTTGACAGTTGGTGTTCAACATACCGCATTCCTTGAGGCAAATATCCCTCAACTTATTTGGGTCTGTGTAGCCGGGGAGATTGTATGCAGATGTAGGAAGACATCATTCTTTTCATCACTTCATCAGCCACAAACTCTAAAATACACTTTGCTTTAGTGAATTGTTCAAGGTTTCTATTAGTATTAAGGCCCCATATGTGTGTGGTGGGTGCTAATTGGTTAATTCTACCGTTAATTTCCGCTAGAGAGTTTTGTAACTGACGGATATCGGTGCTATATCGATCAGTATTTTCTTATGTGTGGGATAAGCTATTAGAGTCTTTGGTCGTTTAAATTTTGGATTTAGGCCTGTAGTGGTAAATAAATCCCCGAAATCAATAGCTCTGTAAGTCTTCGGCATTTGATGCTGGCCACATTAGGTTTAATGGATTCACCTAGCTATATACTCTCAGTTACGCATATGCATCAGATCACAAGTGAGAATGCCCTGCTCAACTTCTCCTGCAACCGCTAGCCAGTTTAGACCAGTCACTTTTCGATATATTGATGGCCTATCAAATATATCTTCGATCCTCCTCGCTTCTTGCTTTTGATTTCACTGGGTGGGCACGATTTTATTATAGAAGGTATTACAGATCAAATTGTCATCAGACTACAAACACTCGTGGCGTCTTTGGGTTTCTGGTAAAATATGCTTTATGGTAGATTGTGTTGACATTTCGACGCACGTGGGCACTGTATTCTATATGTCAACCAGCCTTAACGTCGACAAACTGAACGAAGAGATATAGGGGCTGTTACTTGGAGAATCAGGCAGTAACAGTGATATTTGTGAATAAGACGCATAGAGTTCAGAAGACAAAGGTTTAACATTGTCAGATAGTAAATCGTCAATCATAGGGGTCACAGATTTTGACGACTTGGTTGGCTTAGAAGTTGGTGAAATTTATCTTTTACTGGAGTTGCTTGCCATAATTTGAAGCTGATTGAGTAGAGAGCTGGACTTACTAGATAGCATATTAATTATACAGTTATTCGCAACGAAAATTTTGTTTCTTTTAGGAATAAGAAAAGTAAATATATATATGAGTGTTTTAAAAAGATTTTTTGACACAATAGAAAAACATCGAGACGATTGAAAGTGTTATGTAGTGTCTTACGTTCAGCAATCGTTTAATGTTTCAGGAAACCCCATTCTTCCTCCAGAACGCGTTGTTTTGAGTCATTTGTCAGATAACACCGAAGTGTCGTCGTGGTTGTTGATTATCGGGTAATGTATCTTAATTTGAAGACCCACGTCTATTGACATGATCAAAGTTTCCCACTAAATACTCGGCTTCGAGACGATCGATGCTGATGCTATCTTTAGTTCAGTTTTTATCGATGATATAGTACTTAGATTCATGATTAAGGTCGTTCAGGGGTCCTTCGTATGCCATTTCGAGGGGTTGTCGAAATGAGTTGCGACGTACAAAAATGTATGTACTATATCGTAGAGCAGGTTAAACGAAAACTTCAGCTGACTGTAGTCGAGTGAAAATAGGTTTAACTGAACTTACTGAGTGAGCCTGCTCGTGTAAAAGTTCGTATCCATATTCATTAAACATAAAAGGTTCATGAATTCACCTCGAAGTCAGAGTATTGTTGTTCCGCAAACTTGTATTCAATGTCGGCTTTCAATGCATTGCAAATACCGAGTAAAACAAGTGGAACATTTGCAGCTGAGAGTGAGGCATTAAGCTTTTGGTGAAAGCGTTCTACAAATCCGTTTGCTCGTGGGTGGTGATTCTTTATAGTGTAGTTAAATAAATGAAAAACCTGGAGTCGAACGGGCGTCCACAGTCTGTAGCGATAGTTGATGGGCAATCGAAGTTCGCTACCCACCGTTAACGAGGAATTTGGCCACTGTTTCAGGAGTGATGTCCTTGATGGGTACTGCTTCTGGCCATTGAGTGATGCGGTATATGCAACTTAGAAGATACGATTATCCATTTGAATCTGGTCAGTGTACTACCAAACCCAAATGAACATGTTCGAAGCAAGCACCGAGAGTTTTAATTGGGTCTAAGGGACATTTGTTGTGTTTAATCACTTTAAATTTCTAGCAGCTTACACAGGAGGGTGCTCACTCCCTAATGTGTTTATTCATACCAGGCCAGCGAAATCGTTTTACTATGGTCTTGATAGTTAAACGGACACCTGGAGGAGAACATTTGTGCAACGTAATGAAGACGTTGTGTTGATAATGTTTCAGCACGACTGGACGATCCCTACTTGTGGATGTGCCTTGTAGTAAAGTTTACTTGCCTGTTCTAGTCTGGTTAATTTGCGGTTTCAGAAATGTAGAAGATAACTCGTGCTAAGGATCAGTGTTTTCTTTTTGGAGCTGGACGAGTTTAGGAAGGTCGATCCCCTGGGAACTATTCGAGGGAGTTTCACAAGGCAAAGCATCTGAAACTACATTGTTTGCTACATAAATATGTTGTATGTCTGGAGCAAAATGCGAAATGTAGTCTAGTTGTCAAGACTCTCGAGGTGAGTACTTGTATGAAGATGAGCTTAATATTACTTCACCACTCGTTACCTTATCTATAACTAATATATTTCTATACTTTTCCGCCTACTTTGATAAATAACTATCCTGCAATATACCCTTCTTATAACCTATACTCTGACAACCTATACTTTATACTATAGTCAATTAAAGCATTGCCTCGATGACTTACTCACAGTTCATAATTTGCAACTGCCTGCTAAGGTTGCAAAATGGTACTTATAGAAATAGTGTTTTCCAGAAGGATGTGAAACACAGAGCATTGTGTGGGGTATGACATATATCCAAAACGTAAGGTTAAATGAGCCTAGCATCACAAAAGGAGGGAGGGAGGAGTTACTGACCAGCAAGCATTGATGGTGAAGGTGATGAATGAAAATCCACCCATGTTTGTGGGGCAGAATATCTTGTTTATATCAGGCTCTTTATGTTTGAGAACAAGTCAGTCAATCTATGGTATTGAGGTTGTTCTCCTACGCTCACAATTCAGACTCATGTTTCCAATTTTATGCTGCATTAGCTATTCTACTATGACAACCTATAACATTCTAACTCGGACTTTTATATTAAGACTATGTGGCAAGCATCGGATAAAAAAATCAAACAATAATTTATCATACCTCTGTCTTTTCCACTTCACAATGTTAAGTATCGTTTATCGTTCATATACAAGTGCCTTGCTGTTCCTCGGATTCTTTTCCTTTTTTAGAATCATACTCTGAGGGCATATCTATGGAAATTCTGACATCTGGAACAAACTAGACGTGCGTGTTTGCCCAAGTTCATAATTCACACAAAGCGCTCCACAAGTCTACTTTATAACAACTATAAACTTAAAAAGTTGCATTGCATAAATACTTAGAACGACCGAAATCCTAACACAATGATGCAGAGATTGGAACTCGTGTGTAACGTGGATGCGATGCCACTTTGGAGACTATTTTGAAGATCGCTTGGTATATATGAAGCAATGAATTGATATTCACTTTTATAGACAATATTTATTTAACATGCATACTGTGAAACAATAAATGTTTATATTTATAGATGATGTCTCTAGAAAGGACGTGTACCTGTCATTGCAAAAATATGTTATTATTATTATTACAGAAGCTAAGAGGTTCGTGATCAGTGAAGAGTGAATTTTTGGCTTTCAACAGAATGTTGGAAGTGTTTTAAAGCAGAACAAATGACTAGGAGTTCTTTATTGAGAGTCCTGTATCCTGAATCAGTATCTTGCAAACGTTTCAAGAAGAGTGGAAAAAGTTGTCGGGGGTTGTCTACCCATTGTTGCAAGACTCCGATTACTGAGTCAGATGTGTCTAATGCGATACTAACGGGTGCCCCGGTGTCCCTTTACGGGAGTATTGTTGCTCCGGCAGTAATTTCCTTAACTGTGAAGAATGCTTTTTTTCGACATCGTCCAAACTTATAGATTTCGCATTTCCATAAAGGTGGTTGGTTAGCGGTTTCATAAGTGACGCGCAATTTGGTATGAACCGTTTATAGAACCTTACAAGGTTGTTAAATGTGCGTAATTGCTTGATGGTATTCGGTTCTAGATAATTCATAATGGCCGTCACTTTGATTTTTAGAGGTCGGATGCCTTGAGCATTAATAGTGTGTCCTAGGAAATCTAAGGAGTCAGTTCGAACTTGCTATCAAGCAGTCATCAACATACGCACATACGAAGTTGAGACCTAGAAAATAGCATCTATGAACATTTGGAATGTCTGGGCAGCATTTCTTAGGCCGAAACGCATGCGTGAAATTTGTAGAGAACGGTTTTTGGAATGTCGTCAATGGCCATGGGAATTCGTTTGTAAGTTTTAACCAAGTCGATTTTTGAAAAGACAGTTGCGCTTTTCAAGGTAGCTGACAAATCGTGAATGTGGGTCAACGGGTAACGATTGGGAATGGTTTTTGCTTTCAGTCGCCGATAGCCACCAGCTGGACGCCAATCATTGCTGTCCTTTTTCGGCACCATTTGCAAGAGAGGTACCCATGAGCTGTTTGATAGACGATTGATTTCTAAATCTATCATGTGATCAAATTCGTTTTCAACCAACCTAATCTTCCAGGGAGCTAGTCTGCGCGCTTTTGTGAATGCAGGTGGTACTGTAGTTGTGATATGATATGTAACATTGCTGGTTACACGTAGTAACTTCGGTCACGTCTAGTATATCTCAGGGTACTTATCAGGTACTTTTGATATTATGGATTTATCTTGTGTTTTACTGTGGCTGGGGATAATCTCCGACCGGAAAGATAAGTTACACAAACATAAACTAGTATTTTCGTCTACAGACTGCCGTTTGCGCGTGTCGATAGGTAGATTATAGTGTTGCAGCAGGTATATGTTAATGATCAGCATGGAAACATCTGCAACAACGAAGATCCAGTGGATGGGTTTGCGTAAACCTACTTTGACATAAGCATATCGCTTACCATATGTGGCGATCGATTTCCTACTTGCCGCATGTAAGTTTAGAACTGCTTCCTGCAGCTGGTAGTCAGAATTCGTGAGAAGAACGCTAACGTCTGTGTCAATATTGATCAGGTAGTGAACTTTCGTCATTACATCAGTAGTGTATAAAAGACAGCTTCGTTCGTCAGGTTATCTGTCTCTCGTTATCTAGAGAATTCCTACGAGGGGTTCGGAAGCGTCTACGGTCTGGGTTTGACAGAGTTCCGTAACTTCATTTTGCGTTCTTTGGAGTTTTTCCATAACGGAAAAGACCTCGAAGTTGATAGTTCTCGTGATCGCTAGAATCCGCTCGGCAGATGTCTTGCTCAGCCTTCAATCTTCAGTAATAAGGATAGTAAGTTGATGAACCTGTATTAATCCTGACACATTGCTTTTCAGTGAAGGTCCATCTTCTTGGAAGTATTCACTGATGGGGCTGATAACACTTGTTCGGGTAAGACGTTCCAATCATTGACTACTCGATGAGAAAAACGGGACCCCACTTTAAGTTTATTAGATCGTGGTTTATGAACCTTCTTGCTATGACCTCGGAGATTATTAGTGCTGGAGGGAGCAAAAAGATAAGACATATTAACACCCAAATCATCATTAAAGATACAAAATGCCAGTATAATGTCACCTCGTATCCTACAATACGACAAGGTGAAAAGATTTAGGCGTTTTAAACGCTCATCGTTAGGGAGTCTAGAAAGACCTTTCACAAATTTCGTTCCTACACGCTGGACACGCTCAAGAAAGTTAGTATCCTTTACCAGACACGGGCTAGCTGCTTGGATACAGTACTCTTAGTGTGGTCTTACATAGGTGGGATATAAAATTCGAAAAGTTTTCTCGTCAAAAGATTTGAACGCTCGGCGAAGTGACCATAACGCATGAAAACCTTTGATAGTGGCTGCTTTGTAATGCGTAGTTGTTTTTTAATCATGACTTAATACTACTCCTAAGTCTTTATGCTCTTGAACGCAAGGAAGAGGTTTACCCTCAATAGTGTAACGGTAACTATTACCGTGACCAATGTGCATTAGCACACTCTTCCTATAATTGATTTCTAAGCACCACTCTCGAGCGCATCTAACTAAATCGTCCAAGTCAGCTTGAAGATCCAGTTGATCAGCCGCATTTTTTAGTGTTCTCCAGATTTTTACATCATCCGCAAACAATAATGTCGACGACCTAAGTAACAGCGGTTACTCATTAACGTAGAGAAGGAAGAGCAGAGGGCCTAAGATGGTGCCTTTGTGTACACCACTTTCGACCGGCTTCCAATCGGATAGCGTCCCATTGACCCTTTTTCTCTGTCTGCGGTCACATGAGAAGTTACTTATCCACTCATGTACAAAACCTATCATTCCGAAGCTCGTGAGCTTCTGCGTAAGACCTACGTGTGAAACCTTGTCAAATGCTTCGCTAAAATCTATGAATATCACATTGACAGACAGGCCTTTATCTAAGGTCCAATCCTCCCTCGCAATAAGCAAGTTAGTCAAGCATGAACGCTTGTTACGAAATCCGTGTTGCTCAGGAGCTAACAGATTGTATAAATATATGTCACTTAGAAACCTAACCTGAATTATCTTTTCAAGTACTTTAACGACTATGCTAGTTAGACTGACAGGCCGGTAGTTAGATACTATCTGTCTCTGACCGTCCTTGAATATAGGACTGACTATAGCGTCTTTCTAATCTCTAGGGAGTTGAGCGAGTGAAAGGGACATGTTGAAGAGTGTCGCGAGTGGTTTCGAAATAATGTCCGCGAGAGATGACAGCAACCGTGGATGTAACCCGTCAGGGCCCGGTATCTTACCAGGTTTGAGGTTAGTTATCAACGGAAGGACAGTTTCCTCAGTCACCTGTACGGATTCAATGGTAGGTATCTCGGTGTGAGTGAGACAAGTATTTGTTACAATAAACGTAGAGTAGACTTCGATAAAATAGTTTGTAAAAGTCTCAGCTTATGCTCGATCTGATTCAGCTAGTAATTCTGAATTTTCGTGTAACAGTAACGGGGGAATAACATCACTACGTTTCATTCGCCATTTAACATACGAAAACAATCGTTTCGGACAAGTACGGCTATCATATACTAACTGTCGTTCGTAAGTGATACGGGATTTGGATATGGTTTTCTTACAGATAATACGGAATTTTTGGTATTCACGCTTAAATGGTTCATGACCTGTCAACAAGAATAAGTCCCAGAAATGTTTCCTACGCTTTAACAGCTTCCGGGTTTCCTTATTAATACATGGAGGGCAATGTGATAGCTTACGTGCTGACCATGGGATAACCGGCGATGTTACGGACTCGAATGTAGCCTTAAACTTATTCAATTCATCTTCGATCAATCCATCCGCGTCGACCGACCAATCAGTCGAGATAGCACAGTTTCTGATCGCCGGAATATTGGCTCGCCAGATATTGGGACGGGGTGGAGCAGATACGAATTGTATACCATGTGAATTACAACGTGATCACTGTTAACTAGTGGGGGAAGGTGATGGATATCAAAGACATCCTCACAGTGGTGAGTGAGGGCGAGGTCCAGCAGTGATAGATCATGATTGAAATCAATATGTGTCGGTTTTGTGACACATTGTACAAATGCACACTGAATAACTGTAGATAAAAGGTCGTTATTGAAACTACTACCTGGAGTTGTAAGCTCTATCCAAATGATATGCAGTGCGTTGAAGTCCCCAATGATGAGACAATATTCTGCCATACTCCAAGAACAGATGTGTCGTCAGCAAGACAAAACGGACTACGGTATATTCTTCCTATAGTCACTAACCCATTTCTAGATTTAATCTTAAAACATACAATCTCACATGTGCCACTGATATGAGCCTCCGATATGGTCGATTGTATACGAAAGTGATCCCTAACGTATAATATTATACCTCCCCCTTTGCAACTTGAAACTCTATCACTTCTAATATAGATATAGCCTGCAATGATGGGAGAACAGTTTATATCTAAGGTGAACCAAGATTATGTAACAACGATTATATCGGGACATAATTCTTCCACTATCAAACTTAGCTCGGACGTTTCGTTTCTAAGACTACGAGCGTTCGTGTAGCACACACTTAAGGTGTTTTGGCAATCAATCGTTCTACACATACAGGCCTCGGAAGCATTGGCTTCCAAGACCTGACTACCCGAAAACCCTTAATGGTAAGGTTATTTTTGCCATTTAATTTGCGAGTCCTCAACTCCGTAAGAGCATTCTTCCACTTGATTCGATCCTCAAGTGGCCAATCTGGTCGAATACGGATATTTGAGGGACGAGTTTTTAGTTCGTTTTTCAATAATATGTCTCTTTCTTCAAAACTCCCGAGAACCAGCTTCAGGATCCTTCTTGGTTGGGTCTCGCCTCCAACCCATTTACCAAGTCGTATTACTTTTGTAATATGTACCCCTGAAACCTCTTCAGGTAATACATTTCTTACCACAGACTCCACTAACTGCAGGTCATGTGCATGTCTTCTAGCAGGGTCGTTGTCTTTCGACTACTCTAGATTCCAAATATTCAAGCTAGGAAGGGGTTCAGCTTCCTTTGAAATTGTGTTAACAGATTTTGACCGTGACGTTAGGTCCTGTATATTAACTACTGGTATCTTACGATTAGTTTTTATTTTAACAGAGTCGTGGGAGTCGAGCGAGTGACCCAAAACAATGTTAGACGAAGCTTTACTATGGGACTTTGGCGGATTGGCCTGAGAGTCCACCAAGGACTTATCAAGTAAACATTCATTAGTTTAAGCCCTCTTTCCTACTCTTCTGCGTTTTCGCGTCATCCATTTTCCATCAGTCGAAACGTCTACATTAGAACAACTCGGGACAGTAATTGTCTTGTCTGGATCACTAGTCGCAGCTGTAGCAATATGGCCACCAACGTCTAATGACGTGTCACTCACCGAACGTTTCGGGGGAAAACGTTTAACTGCGGGATGCACAGGTAGATGTCTGGCTTGCGCCGTGACAGCACTTACGACACTAACGCAATCTTCGCCATCAGTACCAATGTTACCAGTACGGCCCTCATCAACCTTATTATTAGCCAACATCAAAAGGCCAATTGCTTCCTGGATGAGTAGTGTTTTGCACGAGCAACAAAAACTACAAAGCCAATGAGAGTTCGGCTATGAGCACGTTTTACATGCAATGGGGCTTAATCGGGTGCACATCTTATGGAGCCACTTATTACACTCATCACATTGCATCCCTTCCTCCACGGAAGATAAGCAATATGGTTGTCCACATTTATGAGCAGAGCTAGCCATCTTGAAAATCAACTACAACGATGACACAAACAGGATATGTGTGGTGGACCAAACAGATATGAACGCGAAAAGTATAAACAAAGTTATTAAAAATCAACAGTAATATTAGCATATACAACTAATTGTTACAAATACAATAAAATTAGGGACGTTACTTAGATTGACCAAACGTTGCGTGTTCTGATTACGTCCAGTAATGTAAATCCACAATTATAAATGCTTGATGACTCTGAGCAGGTTAGCGAAATCTCTAGTGATATAGTCCAACGTAGGATGTGATATATTCCGATTACAGTCTATAAATGTAGACAGTATTTGATTTAGACTTCATTTAGCTCAATCACAAATGAAAATAGAACGAGGAATGTGTGAGAAGCAGTGTATTTGTTAGCCAGCAGTGGTATGTCACGCTATGTAGTAGTACAACGGAAAGTGTGTTCAAGGTCATTTACTAAAACAACAGTTACAGTCATTTAATGTTAAATATACATACAGTGGGAGGTTGACAAAATAAATACAAATAACATTGAAAACTATTTACAAAATAAGGTTGTCGGGTCTATCTCCACATATGTAACTAAATATATCAAGTAAATATCAATCAAGTATGCTTCGACGCAATAAATACACGAAAGCAAAAGAGAAACACTCAATACACTATCACTTTACCTAGGAGTAGATGCAATTAAAGTATAAACAGTAGTTTTGATGCGTAATTTACGATCAAAACAGTAAATTAACTCAACGAGAAACAATACCACTGTCCTTTTAAATAGAGCGCGATGAGTGGATAGTTTTTGTAAACCTTACAAAACTAATGAGTCTCTTAAAATCATCATACATAGTGTATTTTTAGTATCTTTTAGGGACTAATTACTTGCTGTACCTGGTAATGTACTCATTGGCCAATAGGAAATGAAAGTTCAAGGTTAATTTCGGCAACAGATTTGGCGGTGCAGTAGTTTTGGGCCGGGACTTTCGTCGTATGTATTTCTACCATTTTTAATCATTTTTCTGACTTATAGTTTAAGCTTTTCAATTAATCTGGTATAAATCTACATTCTCAATCGGTGTGTGTTTTCACTCTAAAGTTTTCGCTCCATATGGTTGTCGGCACCGATCATTGTACCATAATGATAAGTCCCATATGGTCTTCAGATTTGGAATGTTGCTCGAGACCTTGGTTCTGCTCAGCGAAATGTAGTCTCCATAGACAGTGTTGGCCCTTGTTTAACCTCCCTAACTAATAAATCATCAGCTGTCATTTTCCCGGATAATTAGCTCTTTCCTCTCGGAGTTTTTTTTGAATCAGACTCACATAACCTCGAAATTAGGATCCATAAATTAGGGTCTTTGGTAAACGAAACAAACCTAATCATTATAACTGCCACTGAAACGTACTTTGCAATTTATTTAGATATAATTCTAAAACTATTGGGTTAAAAAATGTGACGACAATTTCCCAAATAAAGTAAACCACTGTTTGATATAAAAACGCTTCCGTTGCTATGCGTTTTACATGTTCAACACTTGAGAAGTGGTTAGAGGTGAATCAACTCGCAGATTTGCAGCTGGTACTAGCCCAGTATTAAACTTGGTAGCAACATCTAGGAGACTTGTTGGTCGATAATTTGGTAAATGACACATGGGATATGTAGTATATATAGATGACGTCGAAAAATGATAGGTTTGACATTAAGGGGCGGTTTAACTATCCTGGTCAAATAACTAGGAACCACCTGTGGCGTATGCCATACCGTCCTGTTAACCTTTTTTTTACATCACAAGTAGTTAGTACTTCGAATATGTCCTCTTGGCGTGCATCTTCAAAAAGCCCATCTGTTCATTGTAAGTTCGTGAATTAATTGAGTGCTCGTTTTAACTTGCTTAAATATCATCGAAGTAAACTGGTATTCTCTGTGTAGTTTTCGAACTGTACGTAGGATCTGTTTCTTCCTGCAACACATTTGTTCTTGACTAGTATATTAGTTCCCGTTCCAACAGAGAGGGTACCATTTCTCTTTTCAATGATGTAGAAAACGAATTATGTTGTCAACTCTCAATCGACAGTGCCTACCTTTGACATTCGGTCACAGATATATGATATGCTACCTGGAGCAATCATATACCAAGTTGCCACTTTTCCAACCACAAAAGGAAAAGAGAAATACAGAGGCGAGAATGAAATACCATCAGCAGTTGACCAACAAAACGAATGATTTAAAATGACTCGGCTAAACCGTGTAATTAAAGTTAGAGTAATAGTGTATTGAAGGAGAAAAAGAAATATTGTATCTATTGCATTGTGATGGATTTTGAGATGCCTGATATCGGGCCTCCAGTGATGAACTGTGATTGTTTTGGGCATAGTACAATACATCATAGAAAAGGAGAGCGAAGTAATGAGAGTGGTTTCAGAAATATTTGTAAGATAAAATAAAGGATGAAAAATCTAAGGCCAAAACTATTGAATAACATTAAAAAAAGGGTTGTAAAATAGTACTACTTTTCATGCAAAGGATAAGTGCCTCTACAGCAGTTTGACCAGTGATATTTCTTCGGCGATCGTTTAACCACTACTTTTTGAGTTAATCTTCATGGGCAGATAAGAGCAGAGTATTGCTAAACCACACACACCGTTTGTCTTCTCTGGTTTGATGTCTTAACTAGACTGGTATTGAAATTATAATGTATGGGGTGTACTGTATCATCGGTAACTAAAGATAGCAGATATGAAACTAGCTTCATACCATAACTAGTTAACGAAGTATTACTAATTACTTTTACTTTCAAAAAATCAATTTCATGTAGTAAATTCATAGGAGTTCGTGTTGAACTGTAATTGAATCAAATACAAACCCTTATGCTACTAGCTAGTTATCATCATAATGTTGGGGAATCGGTATTTTAAAAAATGCTTTTCGATTGCGATAATTTCCCGTTTGTTTCTCCTCACTTCAGTTCACAATTAATGAGACATCTTCGGGTTTATAAGTAATCAATGAATTAAATGCACTATGATTCATTACGTTTTCACAAAATCTTAATACTCATGATGTCTTTTAACAATTTGAAAGTAATAGATCCTGTTCTCTATATTATTTGCATTTTCAGCCATTCTTTTTTGGGATCACATATCCTATCGCTTTAATCCTTTTATCAAAGTTCCAGGTTTTAAATTACTATGGGTACCAATACTAGAAATAAGAAAAATAAAGAAGCGCATATGGATGGTAATTTTCACCTTTTATCCTCGATGTTTTTCATGTAATAATAATTAATCACATGGGGTTTTCTACAGAGAATTCACATATATGAATATGTTAATCATGCCATTTGCACATCATTTATCAGACACCACTGATCTACAGCCCCCAAATACCCTATTACGGTCGACTGTGGGGGGAAAGAGCTCTCTCTCCCAAATTACTCTCACGTAGACACGTGTATACAGCCAATAACAGAAGTCATACTCACTGCCTTTTCGAGGCATGGCTAGTGTTTATGAAATCAAGAGGAAAAAACGCGAATGTCCGACGCTCTAACCGGGTTGGTGGATACGGAGGATCCACTTAGGGGACTTGAAAAACCCTAATGGTATGGTTTTGTACAAGACTGCCCCTCGTTTTGGACACCGTCACACTTATCACAGACCAACAATCGTAGTGTTTCTTGACATCAGGGCTGCCTTCGATTCGTTGGACAGGACTGTTATCTGGGATTGTCTATTGAAGAAGGATGTGCCTGAGAAGTTTGTTAACACCCTAAAGGCCCTACACCTTAGGCAGAGTGAGGGCATACAACCACCTCTCTCCACTGTTCCATTCAAGCAGTCGGGTTAGGCAGGGTTGCCCAATCTCACCATTCCTCTTCAACTTTGCCATCGATGACATTCTGGAAACAGCTCTGATGTATGTAGGTAATGGCGGTGTGGATCTGTTGCCTGGAGAAAGACTTCTCGACCTTGAGTATGCGGATGATATTATCTTAATGTGCGATAATGCTCAAACCATGCAACTCGCACTTAATCAGTTAGCAATCAGTGTCCGTAGGTATGGTATGTGCTTTGCACCTTCGAACTGCAAAGTACTTCTAGAAGACTGGCAGGATTATAATCCTGTACTCACCCTGGATAGTGATCAGATAGAAGTAATCGAGAAGTTAGTGTATCTAGGTAGCCGCATAAGTGCTGGTGGTGGCGTGAGTGTTGACATCAACGCACGTATAGTGAAAGCCAGATCGGCTTATGCCAAACTGGGCCATCTTTGGCGCCTTCGTGATGTTAGTCTGGCTGTAAAAGGTCGGATCTACAACACGTCGGTGAGAGCAGTTTCGCTCTATGCTTGTGAAACCTGGCCTCTCCGAGTTGAGGATGTTAGACGACTCTGTGTTTGACCGTCGTTGTCTCCTAAGGATTGCTGACATCCAGTGGCAACATCATGTTAGTAATACACTGGTTTAACATCGTGCGTTCGGGCACAGTCAGTCAGTAACAATGTAGAACTTTGTACGTACGTACATCAGTTCGAGTTGGCATGCCACATTAGCACAGAGATGCAGTTGTCGATTCAAATACCGTAGTGGTAGGTGTAGTAAGAGTATAAGCAGTAATCGGAAAGATTAGGGTTTGAAGATGTTATTCTAGGATAAATTTGAGAAGAGAAAAAAAGGAAGGGACATGAAGAATTCAGAAGATTAGAATTTGGGAGAATACAAAGAGCAGATGCACCTTCGCCATCGCAAACGATTTTGAGCCATGTCATTCAAGGTCTCTAACCATCGGTTGCTATCATCTCTCGGATCCCAACCAGCTAGTCTACACCTGCCGACATGACTCAGTCCACTTGTCAGTGACTTCATGGACTTGTGCCATGTTTTGGTCTGGCCGCCCCTAGCTTTCTTCCAACCTACTCCCACACCAGAAAACATCGCACGTCGAGGCATTCGATGGTTGGGCATACGTAACACATGTCCCAGTCATCTCAACTGATGAAGTTTCACTACGTCACCAATCGATTTGCCAGCATTACCTAGTGCCCGTTTCCTAACAACTGCATTATTTACTCGATGGTCCCAGGATATATGAGCAATGTTTCGAAGACACATTGGACGAATATCCTCTACTCTTACCGGCCATGTTTCACTGCCATAAAGTAGGACGGAACGAACTGCTGCGCAGTAAGCACGTCCTTCTGTTGATAAATGGATATCTCGCCTATGCCGTGAATGACGCAAGTTGGCAAAAGCTAGTCGAGCCTTCTGTATCCGTGCTGAGACTTCGTCACACACCAAACCACGAGGACTGATGAGACTCCCAAGATAAGTGAAGCGGTCGACACGCTCAATTACTTTGTTCCCTTTCATTAGTTCGGGTGTCGATGCAACCCAATCCTGAAGCAACATTTTGCGTTTCGGGGGGGTGGAATCGCATCCCGACCATGTTAGCATTGTTGTTTGGAGTGGTCAGAAGACTCTGCATTTTGTCAGCATCTTCACCAAATAAAACTGTGTCATCAGCATATTCTAAGTCAACAAGTGAACCTCGTGGTAGAAGTTCAACCCCTGGAAATTTAGATGAGGAAAATGTTATCTCTAAAAGCACGTCGACGACAAAGTTGAACAAGAATGGAGAGATTGGACAGCCCTGACGAACACCACTTGATGTAATCAATTCTGATGACAGTCCTCCGTAAGCTCTCACTCGACCAGTTGTGTTCGAGTAGAGAGCCTTTACAAGGTACTTCTTTGGTACTCCTTTCAGTGACAAACACTGCCATAAAACCTCACTATCAACAGAGTCAAATGCTGCCTTAAGGTCGAGAAATATTACGATTGTGGGGCGTCTGAATGTGTGTCTATTTTCTAGGACCTGATATAGTGTGAATATCTGGTCTATACAACCACGTCCAGGTCGAAAACCAGCCTGGTTTTCTCTAGTCTTTTCTTCACGAGCTTTAGTTAAGCGTCGAAGTATTATTGAAGTTAATATTTTAGACACTATATTAGTCAAACTGATTCCTCTGTGATTGTCACAAGAGGACTTTTGTCCTTTCTTATAGACTGGCACAATCAGTGATTGAGACCAGTCAGATGGGATTACGTCCAGTTCCCAGATTCTACCTAAGACCTCAGTTAATCTCACTGGACCACCATCCTTAAAAATCTCAGGGGTAAATCTGCTGCTCCCCCATGCTTCAGGCGTTTTGTAGCTTTTTCAACTTCGTAAAGAGTTGGAGGTCGTACCTTAACTTGTCATTCGAACACAGTGACAATAATTCAATTCGTGTCACTCTTGAAACATCGACTTCGGTGGCTTACACATTAGTGTATGACATGGTATCATAGCATGAAGGAAAGCTGTACAGGATTGGCTTCTGTTTGTCCTTCACGACTCTGGTAACTGTAACTTTCTTTTACTACCTGGTTGGGGACCGCGAGATGATAGCAACCGATGGTTAGAGACCCTGAATGACATGGCTCAAAATCGTTTGCAATGGCACAGGTGCATCCACTCTTCGTGTTCTCCCAAATTTTAATCTCCTGATTCCTCCTTGTCTCTTCTTCCTAAATTTATTTCTCTGGATTATACTCTTTAAATAACATCTCCAAACCCTAATCTTCCCGATTACTGCTTATACTCTTACTACCTCTAACACTACGGGATTTGAATCGACAACTGCATCTCTGTGATAATGTAGCATGCCAACTCGAACTGATTTACGTACATACAAAGTTCTACGTTGTTACTGACTGACTGAGTTTCTTCATAAAAGAGAACGTAACTTCTTTGACTGAAAGAATTCTTTCTGATCATATTTTTCCTAACTGAACTGTTTCTTCCATTATTATTATTATTATTATTATTATTATTATTATTATTATTATTATTATTATTATTATTATTATTATTATTATTTCTCTCATACAATAATTTCTATTCGTTGTTCTTTTAATTATGCGTACCATACATTATCTATCTGTTCATTACCTCATTGTTATTGTGTGGCGCATATGTATTTGGTGCCTCCTTGTACCAATGTTTGTGTCCAAATAAATAAATGCACCCATAGACGAGGAAACCAGAAGACTCACTTCCCGTACTATTAGAAATCCCCTTGACAATTTATATAGACCATGATTATGAGGTTAGTCATTTTCCGTGTGGGACCTGGTACGTACGTATTTTATTAATTTAAACACATAAACATTGGTACAAGTCATCACCATATATATATGCCCAACGACCGACTGCCTCAACGTGCGATGTTCAGTGGTATAGGAGTAGGTTGGAAGAAAGCTAGGGGCGGCCAGACCAAAACATGGCACAAGTCCATGAAGTCACTGACAAGTGGACTGAGTCATGTCGGTAGGTGTAGACTACCTGGTTGGGGACTGCGAGATGATAGCAACCGATGGTTAGAGACCTTGAATGACATGGCTCAAAATCGTTTGCAATGGCGCAGGTGCATACACTCTGTGTTCTCTCAAATTCTAATCTCCTGAATCATCCTTGTCTCTTTTTTTCTCTTCCCAAGTTTATTTCACTGAATTATACTCCTCAAATGACATCTTCAAACCCTAATGTTTCCGATTACTACTTATACTCTTACCGCCTCTACCACTAAGGGATTCGAATCGACAAATGCATCTCTGTGCTAATGTGATGTGGCAACTCGAACTGATGTACGTACGTACGAAGTTCTACGTTGTTACTGACTGACTGACTGACTGATGCGCCATACAAATCATTTGATTTGTGTGAGGACTGGAATACTGCCCGGACACCTAAATCGAAATAGGGGTTTTTCTTAGGGGTTCACTCCTTGAGCCTTTGACCTACAGGTCTAATCCATAAGACAGTGGAGCAACGTTGGGAGGTGCAGTCCCATGGTAGCCGGTGACCAAAAATAGGTTCATACGCCATTTGTTCGCTCAGGATCCTAGAGCCCATGTGCACCATTGGTTTGGAACCATGGTTTTCCAACTCCCCTAGGTGGATCCTCTGTATCCACCAACCCGGTTAGAGCGTCGGAAATTCGCTTTTCGTCCTCAATTTCGTAAACATTACCCTTGCCTTAAGAAGGGAGTGAGCAGGACTTCCCTGTCAGTGGCTATATACACGTATCCACGTGAGAGTAATTCGGGAGAGGGAGCTTTTTCTCCCCACCCTCGATCGTACTAGGCCACTTGGAGGCACGTACGTACATCAGTTTTAAGTTGCTATACCTTGGTAGCACAGAGAGTTGAAATTATCAAGTTTCATAGTAGCGGAGATAGCAAAAATATCATTGATGATAAAAAAGACTAGACATCGGAGATACGATATGAGGACGAAGGCAGGTACATCAATATTACAACCTAATCTATCACAGCCAATAATACGAAGCCCCCTTTATTTCTACTGAAGGTTAGAATGTTATGTTAATTAATCTTAAGGCGTTCCGAATCTAAATTATCTACCTAATCAAACTCTGTCAAACGGTAAACAAGTTATTGATTTGTGGTTTATTTCGAAAAAATCTTGTGTCAATCAAACTTAGTAGATCAGTGTGAATTTTTATCAGGTAATTTTGTCAAGAAATATACGAAATATTCGTGAATTAGTGTTTTGTTTGTATGAGCATCGTGTTACAGTAAAGGGGCTATTGGTATGGGCTAGTAGATTGTAAACATTGATGCATCTAAATACATAACTTATCTGAAGCAAAATACAGTTAACCAACACTTGTGCTGGCAAGTTTCACATTTGTATAAGTTTTAGTACCATCTTCATCTAATGGTTTCCTAATTAAAATGCTACAAAAAACATCATGTGTTTTCCGGCCAAGTATTTATTACTCGTCATTTCCCTGATCACTTTTATTTCATCAAAAACAAGGTGGTACAAGTTGTGACCAAAATCTGAAAGGCGATGCGATTATGGATGCTCGCAGGTTTTCAAGTTGATATTATTGTTTGTGGTTTTTGTTTGATATGTCACAAATTTCCGTAGTTTTTATAGTGTTTTGCCGATAGCGATGAGCATCAAATATTGTGTTCTCGCTTACCTAATCTGAATTTATCATTAAGATTTAGCCCTAAGCTATTATTATCCTGGTTTTAAATGTTATAATTTTCATTTGTTCCTTACGTGGTATATGTCATCAGATTTCGTACACGCTATTTAAATAGGAAAGTAGTTACAATCATCTAAAAATTCAAACTAAATTAATTTAATTCCTTGTTGTGTCGTTGCTTTACGTCGTTAAACGATCTTTTAAACGTGTAGAACAATCAGATCAATTATGGTATATAAATTCTTTTTTCTAGTTGTTTATTCATTCCATATGTAATAGAGAAATATGTATATACATGAAAGCAGTAGAAATTGTGGTCATTCAAGATCATGCAAGACGAGTATTTAAATATAGAATCTAGAAAATTAAACGCTTGACAATTGTCTTTCGTAGCGAGATGGACTGTTAAGGGACTTCTCAATCTAATTGAATGCCAAAAAAATAAAATTAAGAATACGTGTTGGCAATTGTTTTATGGTCTATCAGAGAGTGAGTGAACTTTTGTCTAGGCCTTGAATGTATCTGTTTCTCTTCACTTTGTGTGAACTACTATTGACCATCAAATGTCCATTCTGAAAGGGAAGGATCTTGTAAAACAATGTTTTTTCCATTGTCATTATACTAGTTTCTTAGATAGATAAGTCAACCTCTATATAGAGGTGTGACAATGAAGACCATCCATTTTGTCTAACAGAGATTAATTTTACTGAAGCTATTTATTTTCTTTATGGTGGACAATTACTTTGCAAATGTAAATGTTTTTGTTTCATCCTCTTTTTTATTATTATTACTATTGTAGGTCTATCATCAGAGGAACTTGAATACTTGAATAAAAACCATATAGAACCTCTCAAAACGAAACGTGTAAGTTGGTTGTGTAATAGAGTACCTTGAGGCATATTATTATCAATCGTAATAGACAGCTTTTATTGAACATAATTATTCTAATCATTCTTTGTTAAAAATAGGTATATCTCTTGTTTTATCCCAATGAATAGAAAATTATGTTTCCGACGTTTTATGACTTAATGTAAGCCACTCTGAAGAAGTGGGATTTAGTGAAACAATATTTTTGATTAACTTTCTACACAGAGCTCAATTTATTTGAAACTATCAAGTTGCAACTAAGTATTTCTGTCGCAACTAAGTATCGAACCGGGCTAGCTTCTAGGCTAGCTAACATCCCACCGAAAAGTATAGATGAGCATTGGTTGCAATTGCATGACGCCATCAAAATGGTGAGTAAAGTCACTTGCGGCTTCGCGAAACGTTTCGCTTATAAGCACTTTGTTTATTCAGGCTCCTTACAACTCATTGTGACCCGTCGGTCTTCTATGGGTGACCATGAGTTTGACCACAAATGAAGGCTGTTACGTAATGAAACTGGGCAAAGTTTGCATAAGGACTGAGGAGCCTGGTAATCGGAGCGTGCTAATGTGTTGGAAGCAGTAGCTGCGTCTGACAACGGCCGGAAGCTCTTTCAACTCATCCGAGCCACTGGCAGCAAGAAGTTTGGTGTGAGCGAAACAATCTGTGAGGATGACAGGATACCAATCACTAACATCCATCGACGTCTTGGATGATGGGCAGAATTCTTCGAAGGTCAGTTCAACTGGCCTGCTGCCCCGGCAATATCTGCCGGACTGTCCTGCCCTCCATGGCCGGTGACGACTGATTCACCAATCGAGGCGGAAGTCCTCAAGGAACTCCAACTCTTGAAGCGCTACAAACCACCAGGTCCAGATGACTTACCTCCGGCTCTTTTTAAAGATGGTGGTAACTTTCTGGTTAAGGAACTGAATACGTTGTTTACAAGGGTCTGGGAACTAGAGAGTGTTCCAACATGATGGAATGAGTCGATAGTTGTTTCTATTTTTAAAAAGGGTTCACGTCGTTCCTGTAACAACTATCGGGGGATAAGTCTACTTCCGATTGCGTCCAAGCTATTGGCTTCTGTCATACTTCGTAGACTGTTCATAACTCAAGAAAGTTTGACTAATGAGGAGGAGAATAGCTTTCATTCTGGTCGAGGATGTATTGATTATATGTTCACCTTCCGCCAAATGTTAGAACACCGTCACACTTATCACAGACCAACAATCGTAGTGTTTCTTGACATCAGGGCTGCCTTCGATTCGTTGGACAGGACTGTTATCTGGGATTGTCTATTGAAGAAGGATGTGCCTGAGAAGTTTGTTAACACCCTAAAGGCCCTACACCTTAGGCAGAGTGAGGGCATACAACCACCTCTCTCCACTGTTCCATTCAAGCAGTGGGGTTAGGCAGGGTTGCCCAATCTCACCATTCCTCTTCAACTTTGCCATCGATGACATTCTGGAAACAGCTCTGATGTATGTAGGTAATGGCGGTGTGGATCTGTTGCCTGGAGAAAGACTTCTCGACCTTGAGTATGCGGATGATATTATCTTAATGTGCGATAATGCTCAAACCATGCAACTCGCACTTAATCAGTTAGCAATCAGTGTCCGTAGGTATGGTATGTGCTTTGCACCTTCGAACTGCAAAGTACTTCTAGAATACTGGCAGGATTATAATCCTGTACTCACCCTGGATAGTGATCAGATAGAAGTAATCGAGAAGTTAGTGTATCTAGGTAGCCGCATAAGTGCTGGTGGTGGCGTGAGTGTTGACATTAACGCACGTATAGTGAAAGCCAGATCGGCTTATGCCAAACTGGGCCATCTTTGGCGCCTTCGTGATGTTAGTCTGGCTGTAAAAGGTCGGATCTACAACACGTCGGTGAGAGCAGTTTCGCTCTATGCTTGTGAAACCTGGCCTCTCCGAGTTGAGGATGTTAGACGACTCTGTGTTTGACCGTCGTTGTCTCCTAAGGATTGCTGACATCCAGTGGCATCGTGCGTTCGGGCACGGTGACGATAATGCGATTGGTGTCACCATCTTGAAACACCGACTTCGGTGGCTTGGACATGTTCTACAAATGTCGTACCAGAAAATTCCACATCGTGCATTATTAGTCGATGCTGGGACTGTTTGGAAAAAGTGGAGAGGTGGTCAGTGTATGACATGGTGTCGTGGTATGAAGGAAAACTACAAAGGACTGGCTTGTGTTGGTCCTTCACGACTCTCTGGCTGGGGTCCGAGAGATGGTGCTACACAGTGGCTAAAGACGTTATCAGATATTTCCCAGAATAGAAGCCAGTTGCGGTTCTGTTGTGACCTTTTACTTTCTTCATAAGAAGTGGTCGTAACTTGTTTGACTGAAAGAATTCTTTCTGTTTCCCCCATTATGATTATTTTTTTACTACCACACACTAATTTTTTGTCGTTATTGTTCTTTTTTTCTTTTTATACACCCTTTGCATTTTTTATCTTCTCATTTTCATTATTATTTTGTGGCGTATATGTATCTGGTGCCCTCTTGTACCAATATTTATGTGTTCAAATAAACAAATAAATACATAAAATCAAGTATAAACTTGGCCGTGATGTCTGCAAACTCTTTTTTGGTTAGCTCTTGAAATTTAGGTTTTATGACCATTTAGACCCTATTGATTTGAAAATATTTTACATCATGAACTGTAGCCAGGTTGAAAACCTTCATCATACCTAAAGGACTTGGTTACTAAAGGAAAGTTTTGTACTGAAATGAAATACATCTTGACAGTTTCTCTCTTAGATTTCTTATTCTTTAAGTTGTGTTCAGTTTATCATGAAATGATTTTCACAATGATTAATTTTTGCGTTCAAATGTTAAGTAAATATTTTATTTGGTAATTTTTATGAAAAATTTGTAGTAGTGTAAAGAAACTTTCTGTTCAAATGTATTAATATATGATTTCTACATCACAGTCTGATTAAATCGTTTCACATTAGTTAGTTGGATAACGCACTTTGTATCATGTTTACAGAATATTGAGAGCTACTCGTTCTGAATTAGCGACAAAATGTATTATAATTAAGTGGATTTACTAATCTAACATCGTAATGCTAGTGGAATAGTGTCAATTGTTAATATAAATGGTAAAACCTTTTTTCCTTATTTTACGTTCTCATTTTATTTATCATAGAGATGTGGACTTTTATGCAATGTTTGTGGAATGGTCATGTCTACGGTTGCTGCAGCTATTCACCATACCTCTTCGAATTCTCATAATGTGAACCTCATGGTAAGGGTTAAGGAATAGATTCATTGTTTTTGCAGTTTCATGGACTTAAACTGATTTTGTTTTTTTCCCTGTCATGTTAATAGCCGGGTGAATAGATGTAATATGTCTCCTACCTACAAATCTTTAGACAGGGCACTAACAGATTTGTGGATTATTTTCCGTCAGTCCACACTTTAGTGTTTCGGTAGATTAAAACTGTGTTTGTTGTATATATCATTGATAATTAAAATAACCCATCATTTATATATCATTGATTCTCGGACACTGGACCATAGATCCAAACTTATTCTTAATTCCGTTTGAAATCTCCAGTAGTATTATGGTCTGTGGTAATAATAAAGCACCTATAGTAGAATGAAAGTGCATGGAGCACCTTTTAGTCAGTTAAGATTCTTAGGTAAACCACAAAACAGTATATTTTTGTTTTTTCCAATCTGGTTAGCCGAGTACATAAATAATTGGTAATTTTGGGTCATTTTCTAAAAGTTTTCACAGCATTAACTTCTTTTGTAAGCGTTAATAGGCTTTGGATGGTGTACCTGAATTAATTTCGTTGCAAAGTTTCAAGAGAGTTTGTTATTCTAACAGCCTAGAAGTCATTTAAGTATCACAAGGGTTTTATGTGTAGCACGACACATGACTGTTAAAAAGACAGATCAAAATATGTAATATTGGGACTTATGTTTTTCTACATTACTGTCATTGTTCTATTCGTGATATTACTGAAACACTTTTTGTATGCATGGTCACCATCTGTTTAACATTATCATATTAACTTATACTGTGGAGTTAACAGGTAGAAGTCAGACCATTATATGTAGTTGTTTGATTTTTGATGTTATTGATAATCGAATTGGATTTCGGGAAACAAACGGTATAAGAATTTTGCCATCGTGTCCATGTTTTAATTTTGCCCCACCTAGTTCGGTTTAAACAACGGGGTATTATCACTTCATGACATAATCAGTCTTTCAGGGAGTTGTCATATAGATCTGCAAACGCACATTCAATTTGATCGCAATGACATTTTCTTTGGAGCAAGTTGTTATCGTAAAACATTAGTAACGGCGAGCTAGAGGCGAATTTTTATATGAAAATTATTATTAATCGAAGTGATAGGAGCAATTAATCCGTTGTTGGGTTTTCTTCAAACCGAAAACCCATTCGCAGATTATCGATGAATTCACTATAAAGAGAATTCCAGACGCCGAATCAAGGTTCACTTATTCAACTCTTAGCCCAAGTACTTGAGTTTGCACTTGGTACACTTTCCTGGAAACGTTTCTTTTATTTGTGATCCACAAGCTGCTTTCTTTGTAATAAAGTCACCTTAAGATCAAACCAACTGAACGCTTCTAATCTTTGAAGATTTTACTATAATAATCTTGTGTAAAACAATAAATTTAGTAACAATTTTAATTTCAAGATGTCATTCTGATTTCTGTTCTAGTTTTCAATAATAAGATGATGAACTGCATAATACATTCATCATATATTTTTGAATTTGTGTTTACTTGACTTCTAGACCGCTGAACTAAAAACAACTCTTCTTTATTTGCCTCCCATCACGGATTCCCATAGAACTGCGTTAGATTCAGAACTAAAATCCGCTTTTCTTTCTGTTGTGGCCGATACCTGTGAGATGCAGCGACGACAGAATTTCGCAAATGATCTGATTGCTGCTATTGAAGCTCGAATTCCGAGTAATGTGGAGTATTTTTGTTTTGTATGGGTTTAACTTTAAAACTGTGAAAATTAAGTCAAAATTTAATATGGTGAAAGTAATACACCTAATTCACTTGTTATTGCTCGGCTTGTATCTTCCCATTGAGGTCTAAGACTGCGATTGATCAGTCTGTTATTGGCATACGTGCATACTGTGCGTATGCCTCGACACTGCCTTAATTCACAAGCTTTTTGTAGGCAGTGATGGATAGTGGCTAGCAGTGGAATCCAGGACACGCGTTTCGTCCTATTTGGGGCTCGTCAGCTGGATATACCTGCGTCTGAGAGTTGATGTTCACTCTGGGACTCGAACCCAGTACCATTCGCTCCAAACGCCATCGCGTTATCCACTCAGCTACTGAGTCCTGATAGTCATTTGCTTGTGCAATGGGGTGAATTTAAATTCACTTGATATTGTTTGGCTTGTAACTTCCCATTGAGGTTTAAGACTGTATGCACATATGCCAATAAAAGACTGATCAGTTGCGGTTTTAAACCCCAATGGGAAGATACAAGCCAAACAATATCAAGTGAATTTAAATTCACCCCATTGCACAAGCAAGTGACTATCAGGACTCAGTAGCTGAGTGGATAACGCGATGGCGTTTGGAGCGAATGGTACTGGGTTCGAGTCCCAGAGTAAACATCAACTCTCAGATGCAGGTATATCCAGCTGACGAGTCCCAAACAGGACGAAACGCGTGTCCTGGATTCCACTGATAACTGCTGTCCATCATTACTACACTTAATGTTTAAATAGATCTGTTTTCATTTCCAACAACTATGTAAGTTGATTTTATCTTGGTTAGCAATTGAAACGTAAAATACCGTATATCAAGCCATGTTGTTTCACGTACAGATAAACAGTCATATATGGAAGCTCATAACAGTCTATGTTTTCAAATTGTCTCATTTCTTACTAACGTATTAAAATAAAAATTCAATCATATACAAAGAATGTTAAGATCGGAGGAACATGATGAAGGATTGAGCAAAATCATATATTGATTAAAGTTATACACTAACATCATCGGATAACGGCTCGATCGTCTAGACGTTAAGTGTTCGCACGCGAAACCTAAAATCCTGGGCCCGACCCATGTGTGCAAGATCGTGGAGGTGTACTGCTGAGAAGTCCCATAATAGGATGAAAAGGCCTTCTAGCGTTCCCGGGTTTTCAGTTGTGGTCTAGCTAAGATCATTTCGTCATTTCAATTATAAAAATGTAATCAATTTAAAGAGTATGATAGTCATTGGGTTTCTATCTCAAGAATTAACAATAATCCTACTTCTAGAAGAATACAAAATGAGTGACCAATAATGTTTTAACTGAGATAACCAATCTTTCGAATTTCATGTTTATCCTAATTAGTTTATCTCTAAAAAATGTCAATCCTTAGATATAAAAGTTCGAGGAACTGGTAGTTCATGGTTTGGTTTAGCCTTACCAGATAGTCACTGTTCATTGGATGTAATTTGTTCAAATGATTTTGACGAGAATAAATTACTGGCAATGGACCCGACAATGGATGATGATGGTGAAGATAATGACGGTGACGAAGAGGGCGATGATAATGATGTTCATGATGATGATGATGACGACGATGATGATAATGATCAGTCTATTCCACAGCCTATATGTGGTCAGTCAACAAATGACACTGAACAATCAATGGGAATTGGTTATGTTCTTTCTAATATATTCGATTTATTACAACTGAATGCATGTGATTCACCAACTAACACACCACACATACAAACAATTTCTGAAAAAGCTACCTCGTTTAACTGTTCTACTGATCACAATACAAAAATGAATGAATTATCCGACAAACCTAATTTCCCTAAATTTCATACGTATGTTTATTATTATTATTATTATTATTATTATTATTATTATTATTATTATTATTATTATTATTATTATTATTATTATTATCATTATCATTATTATTATTATTATCGATTCTCCCTTTGATAGTCTTTTATTCTTTTTTATAATTATCCTTGTGGTTCTTTCATGCTTTCATGTTTTAATGACCAAAGCTAAAAACGTATCTACCACATAGGGTAAATCCCGTATTAAGTAATATTCTGAATATAATAATGATGATTTGTAGTTTAGGAGGATAGTTTTGTTGACTTTGTATATACTGCGTTAAGTAGTTTCGATATCTTAAACTTTGAGAGGTGACATATGAAATTCATTCTGGATATCTTTTTATGGTCTATTTTTTCTAACTCAGAGTGCAAATGATTATTGCCGATTGTTGTGTTGGTATTACATGTATGTTAGCTGTTTTGTTCATTTTATGAACAACCTTGTATTTTTTCGCTTCTTCACTGATAAATTAAGATTCATAGGTAGTTGTATGGTTATGCGCTCACATCTATGATGATGATGAATGTTCAGCCCTAAAAAGTTACTATTGTTGAACTACGATAATTCAGTGAAGTAGATAAAGTCTGACTATTCTATTGTATATCATAGGACAAAGACAAGTTCATAATCGACCCAAATGTTTTTAAGTAATTGACGGCAGATCCTAGTTAGCACCGCAGTTGTATAAGCAGAGAATAATTTGAACATGGGTAATGTAGTGATTTTGATCACATATCACAATTTCGATAAATTCTATGGCATGTGTACATTGTTTAGTAATAATAACTATGCAGATTAACTTTCCTTTTATTTCATTCTAAATTTTCTTTGCCGTTTAATCATTTTTTTGCTAATCTGCTTTCGTGTTATTAAGTCTTGTCAAGCTTCTGTTTCTGTATATCAGTTAGTTGTATATCACCTTAAGACAATACGCTATTTTATAGGTGTTGCTATTAGCAATAACAATCGCGAATTAATATTTACCCTCAAACTTTGATGGTGTTTGCAAAAGATTTCACAAGGGAGGATGCGAATACTGAAATATGCATTTCAAAGTGAAGCTATATATATATATATATATATATATATATATATATATATATATATATATATATATATATATATATATATATATATATATATATATATATATATATAGGCTTTTCTTGATAACTACATAATTACGATGAAACTAACTTAGTGAGTTAAAGCCGGTGGGTCGATAAGAAACTAAGATTATGTGATCGGTAGATGATTGAAGAAAACTGGGGTCTCTGGGATATGAAGATTAGTCGAGCTCGCCTTCTGTGGATATGTATCAAGTGAGCAATGAATAATATCCGTAGCTTCTGCAAAACAAAGTGGATTTGAAATTCTTCATCAGTTTATTCTATTGGAGGCCATAGAAACATTTTTATAATGTTCACTGTGTAGGAATCACACTTACGAGTAATTTATTTCGTTTGAGGTTTTATTCATGAGATTTTTAATTAGAGAGGACAAAATATTATCACAATTTAACCATTACCGCTTATCATGTTTTTCTTCATTTTATAATAACATTTAATCATTGATCTTTCATGAACACATGGCATCGTAATTTCGATGGTTAAATGGACATCAATTTACTGATAAAACGGTTATCACCAAATTCTTGTGTAATTACTATCTAGCATGTAAATAATTCCAATTTAAGCCTTGAGCTCTTGAACTGTAAGAGGTTATTCTATTCATTGAATAGAACTATTATCTCTTGGCCTATCTGTTAATGGCTTAAGTACTTTAAGACTACATCGTAAAACGATTAAACGAATCGTTATTTTTTGTTCTGGCTGATATAAAGCAGTGCAATGAACGAGAACTCATGTGGTGAAAACCAACTTATTGTTGTTGTATACGAAATTACTCAGTGCCTTTGTAAAATATGAAAATGATACATCAAATACATTATGTACGCATTTTCCTTAGGTTGTAGGTAGCGTACTTCATGATTCCTTCAATTTTGTTATTACGATAGCTCTCTGTTTCGCTCCCTCTTCTTTTTAATTCAATATTCCTCTAGCAAGCATTCCACTTCCGATGGCTGCTACATACTACTTAAATTTATCAGCATATGTTGTGTGCATCACAGTAGTAATGGTCACAGTGAGAATAGAAATACGTACAATAATAGTAATCTGATCATAAACAGTGTAACTCAGTTGCTACGCTTAAGCCGATAGTAGTTGATACTCATTAACACTCGCTCGATGTTATGACATTTTGCTTAAGCCTGTTACCTCTCGTGGAGCAAAGGCGACCGACTAGTAATCTCCAACCTGCACTCCATATAATCCATTATTATTAGCCTGTAGTATAGATGACTAGTTATTGCATGAAATAACTGAATTCTGCTTAAATGGCAAATTTTTCGTTTCTCTAGTACATTAGTAATCAGTCATCATAATATTGACTATTATTTGTCTTATTTTTTGTTTACATTAGTGTTTTGCGTACAAGTGGTGACTACTTTTATCTTTCTCTGACCGATTTCTGTGGTGTACGTTATCGTATTAGTACTGGTAATCCGTATGGATATGATTTGGCCAAATTGATTAATACTTACCTCAATTTAAATAATCAAGCTCGACAATTAGCAATATTATTTCGTAAATTATCACGAGTATGTTTATAAACTTATTTTCGGTTGGATAATATTTTTTGTTCTTTGTGTCATTACTGAATTGTAATAGTTTCTTATGAGGTTGATAATTTGTAAGGTTTGAGAATTTTGTTAGAAGCAGTTATTTCGAAGCAAGAAAGTTAAGATTCCTCATGTATTGGCATTCATCTGCGACGCTTATCTTAAGCCTCTTTGAACTTATATTATAGTCTTTACTGATGAAATATCTCTTTACTGAAAATGGATCCTATGAAAATGTAAGTCATCCAAAAGTGTAGTGTCTTGATTTGTGCATCAAAAGACTTAAAGCTTTAAATGACTAGCAAACTTCGATAGTCTTTTTAAAACAGCATCAAATTTGGTTCATTTCGTTAACTATGATGAATGAATCTGTATTTTATAAAAGGTATATCGGTTACCTGTTAAATTAAGTTCATATATTATCAGATTTATGTTTGTATAATTGTTAGATACCTATTAATGTAGTGTGCTTTGATAATGAAATAGTTTATGCACATTTTCACCCCAGGCACTTAAAAACCTCGTACAAATTCATATACTCAACCGAGTCTCATTTATTACGTGAATGCCAAAGTCAAAACACACCATAATTTTATTTTGTTAGTATTGGGTTGTGAAGATTGTTGAGTTTCGTTGAAATCATGAACGGATTATTGTTAGAACACCATCGAAGACCTTTAAACACTGAACAGCCGTTTCGTCCTAGAATGAGAGTTTTACTTACCAATTAATTAAGTTTTTCGTTGTTTTTTAAACTTTCATACAGAGTAGGGTAACGATTTAAATGTTTTGTTCATAACATAACCAATGCATCTACTTACTTCGTGATCGATATATTTTTAGCTTTAATTCGTTATCTTAATTTTTGAGAAAATTGTTATTCTTATTTGCCTGCGCTCTTGTGGTTATTGGTAATTGTGTTATCATAAGTTGTAAATAGAATGACTGCATGAGTTTATATTCTAGACAGTTTTAAATAGTGAATTCATTTATGACCACCATCGTCCGACCGTATCTGCTACCTTGACGCGGTGGTCGGGCTTGCCTATCATGATGACCCAACCGAGCTATATTGGCTGGAACATATGTTCCTGTAGGTTCTACCATGCCAGGCTGGTCGATTGGAGAACGACAAGACTAAAAGAAGCAACTCAAGGTCTGAGGGAGAAGTCGTACTGCTGACTATAGATGGGTGTGACAGCAGTAAGGTGTTTCCCTCAGACAACCAGCATCTGCAGCGATGCTGCCTTCTCAGAAGGAAGGAAGGGGTTAGGAAAGCTTGATCCTAAAAATGTCACACCTCACCTTGCCTCACGGATTTCCGTCTCCGGTGGTAAGGCCATCTGAAGAACGGAGCTAACACGTCAAAAACCTTCTACAAAAAGGCCGTGCGCGACCGGCCTCAAGCAGTTGTCCCTTGGGCTCTGCGGTCACGCTCCCAGGCCGTTAAGACCAACACTGATCCAACTTCCTTTTCAGGTTCCTCAACAAATACCCTTCCACGGTGTGGGCAGCCGGGAAGTGACATCAGTTCTCACACCCGTAAAAGCACACGAGACCAAGTTGACTGACTGACTGACCAACATTGAGTTAGCGATATTTTTGTTGGACATGCGGTACTAGATAAAGATGGCTAGTTAATTGATGTTGTAGTGATTCCTTATCGACTGAGATGGTCAGGACATATTACTGAATATCTGGTAATGGCTGGTATAGGAGTAGATTTGAAGAAAGCTACAGGGGGCCAAATCATGTCATATGACCAGTCTATGAAGACACTAACTGTTGTGCTGAGTCATGTGTGTAGACGCGAAGTCCATGGTTAGGGTACGCGTCATTATCCTAACGAACAGCTGGAAAATTTGGGTGACACAGCTCAGAATCCTTCACAGTGTCTTAGGTGCATTCACTGTTTGTCTTCCTTCAAATCATAAATAAAAATAATATATTTGTAATATCCCAATGAGTAGAAAATTGGATTTTTTGACGTTTCGTGACTTAGTGTAAGTCACTTCTTCTTAGAATAAATAACCAATAATCCAATTTTCTACTCATTGGGATATTACAAATATATTATTTTTATTTATAACAATCAATCCAATGCTCAATTTATTCGAAATTATCAAATCATTCCTTCAAATCGTAAGTTTCTAATTTTCCGTGTAGATTAAAAAATTTTTTTACTCCACTAATCTGTATTTCCTTCCTGACTTGTATCTTCTGTGCCTAATATTGTTTATTACCACCAGTACTGTCTCTACATCTATCACTTTGGGATTTACCCTGACAATTTCATTTCACTGTGCTAATAATACAATATAATATATATATATATATATATATATATATATATATATATATATATATATATATATATATATATATACATTCGGAAAATAATAATTACAGAATTCACACCAGTTTATAGGCATGATCAGCTAAATATAGATAGCAGTAGTAAATGCACAGGACATATAGAATATTCGATTGTTTGAAGTGTTGTAGTTAAAAAGTTGTTTAGGCAGTGGATTTTTCACATGTGTTACATTAATGAAAGGCATCCTCCAAGAACTATTAGTGTATGAACGATGTATTTAAGATCATTTCTAGTACCATAACGAATTAATTATAATCATCTACAGCTGGGGAAACTAAAACAGAAACAAGGTGCACGGAAAAACGAAAGCAATAATTACCCCGATAGGTCAATCATTTATTCAGATCTATCACAATATTTTTGTGATCTAATGTTCGGGTTAGATATTATTCAGACTAGTTAAATTTACCAAGGACAATGTTAGTGTAAATTATCTGCAGCCAGGAATGTTTAATTAGTGGGCTTAGTGATAAAAACGATTATACATTTAGAGTTCCTATAAATAGGATTTGTGGAACAAGATATACTTAGAGGTGTAAGCACATTAAAAACATTTTCAGCATAAAAGTAAGCGTGGATTAAGTTCACAAAAGCTTGGAGTGATTTTATCTCATGAACAAATTGTGGTAAATTATTCTAGAGTTTGGAAAATTTACTGGTAAAGTTATTCATATAGAGAGAAGATTTAGAATGAGATTGTTTCACGAATGACAAATAGTTGTGGATGTTGTTACTAAGAGTTTCTTTATATTGGTTTAATTCATTAGATGTAAAATATAGTTTATCATGTGTTTTAAAGAAAAAGATTAAATTGTTTGCTTTTCTATAAAGCGTCGAGTCTGTATTAATTATATGGGGATTATGATTTAAAGTACGATCATTTTCAAGAATGCTTAGTGTAACTCGTCTCTGAACGGATTCCAACCTTAATTTATCCTTCATACGAATGAGATGTGGCGAATTACGCTGATGTTCACATGTGCCAGGTTCTACGTTTCACATAAATGACTGACTTTGTGAACATTGATTTTTAAACAGATATCTGATTTATATCATCTTTAGGTATCTAACTGGTCTGCATGTTTATAAAAAGCTTAAAGGAAAAGTCAGGAGCTCCATAGAATAGTTCTGTTTTTCGTTTTGTTTCTTTTCAGCTTTATGTTACGTCAACCAGCTTCATTTCGAGGTCTCCTTTTTGTAAATTTAACTACTCAGCTACTGTTCTACATAGATGAGCTGATAAAACGATTTCATTGTTATTGTAAATCTACTTAAGGAATATCTAGTATCATTATCATCTAAGAGACCTGTTTTTGTTGTTTTAGTTCACTGCTGTTCATAGTCTTGGATTCATTTGAGTACTGTTTTCATTAGTTTTGTTTGTTGTATTGAAGCTGATTAAAAAGTGATAACCATTTTCAAAATATTATCATTCAATATATTGCATATCACTGGTTTGGTTTTATTTTTTTTGTAAAACAGAACACAAATGTTCCATTCCGATTTCCATTACTTTATTAACTTACTTTGTTGCTTTCTATTTTTTCCCCAGTTGGGTCATTTAGATATGCCGGAAAATGGTACATTTGAAGAAACAGTCATACCTCTGTTAGTTATATTCTACTTACAACATTGTGAACCTCCATCACTTCCAAATCTTCATATGCTTTACCGCCAACATCTTCATGAAATTCCTGAAAATTCTTATCATCAGGTAAGCAAAATAGTCGTACAGTGTTATTGAACTATCTTTATTAGATAAGATTATTTGTTGATTTGTGAGTTTTTTGTAATCCACTAATCATTTGTATCAATTATATTCTAAAATTTTATACTTTATTAAATAACAGTCACTTATTTAATTGTAATGTGATTGAGTGTTAGTCAAGAATGATAGTTTCCACATTGTTAAGTAGTGTAGATATGGTATGTGAACGATCCCATCTTGTTTATAGACTTGTGAAATTGAAAATTAATTAAGTGTTCTTGACAAGAAATCAGTAATAGCCGCAAAATTTCGTGAGATTCCCCTTAAGTTTTATATTCAAAAATTCCTAATGTGGTGTGATGTAGCATTTTCGTATCTCACTCGTCTTGATAACCGTTATTACACAACTCCTATCAGTGTATAAATTTCAGAAGACAGTAACAAAGTGTTGACAATAGTGATTTTAATTTTGCTCAGCTGTTCGATCAATTTATTTAACAGACAGTGTCATTCGGTCAGTAACAACTCATCTATATCTTATTATTATGATTATCATGTTTGCATGATCATATATGTTTGATCATGTGTTACAGACTACATTTACATTCCTTTCACTAGCTTAAATGTTAGACGCTCAAATCATTCAATTGTTGATTCACTTTCTGATATATGTGTGCCTTGCACATCTCATCAATTCATTTGCCTCAATTCACTCGCTGGTTCTCTCTCGCATTGGTTCGTTCGTATTCATTCAGACTCTCAGTTCTGTTCCTATTCACTTTGTGTCCTTGTGGCTTTGTGATTTGCACTGCACAATACTAAACTGTAGTCGACACTTTGTTACTGTCTTCTGAAATTTATACACTGATAGGAGTTGTGTAATAACGGTTATCAGGACGAGTGAGATACGAGATATTAGAAGCCATCTCGAAGATATCCCGCTACAACACAATCATCCTAAAAAAACGAAATATAAGTGTTTTCAGTCAGTCGCATATTTATACTATGACTTAATACCCTGAAATAAATACATCCATTCAATAACATATTACTTAAGAGTGCTCGTTGTAATGTCAAGGGGCATTATTTCAAAGAAGTTTTGTTAAGAGATTCCTAGTGATTTATTTATGCATAGTTTTGTTTTTAATTGTTCGTGTTTTTGTTTTTTTCTGATCTATGATTCCTGAAAATAAACCCTGATCAAGTGGTTTTATTTGATTTCGGTTTGGTATACTGCTTGCTTATGTTCTATTTTAATATTTGTTTTTTTGTTCAGGTTTTGCCACCCAATACTGATTGTTCGTTTATTACAGACATTGAATTGATTCGAAAGTTATGTCCTGATCAACCATGTAAATTTCCGTTATTTAATTTTTAAAAGCATCATTATTTGTATGATGAAATCATTAGATAACAACTTGTTTCATTTCAGTATGTGTTTGTGTATCGTGTTCTCTTTTATTTCTGTCTACAATAAATACCTCTTTATGTATAATTTTTCTGATGAATTGAATCTTTTTTTACTTGCTTTTGCGGACAAAATTAGAGAGGAAATGTGCTATATGGTATCCAATTACATTTAATTCATTGAACTAGGTTAAGTCGATAAGCTCACAGCTGATAGGTTGATAGTTTTCAAGTTAAAATTGAGTGATTCACACTTACGATTCACTTCAACCTATATCGAACATATTCAGCATATGTTAATATTTTCTTCATTTATAAAAACAATTGGATTTCATCAGTATGAATGTTTAATTGTTGAAATGATATTATAAAATATTTCAGTTTGTGAGGTCTAAACAGTAGTAGATTTGTAATTCCTGAAGACGACTTCACATTCTACTCACATATTTCAAATAGTAACATTATCTATGGTAATGAAGTGTATAATAATTCTTGTTATAATCAATGTAAATCCTGATAACAATACAATCATTCTTTTCGATATTGGTTAAATTCAAAATATTTCATTTTCCGTTCCACAGATTCATCTTCGTCTAACAATTTACCATGTTTAGCCGATTTATGGCTTGGTTTCCTCAGATTTTATTTATTTGATTTTAAAACTTCTTCTTGTACAATTAATATTGTGGAACCTGAACCAGTATCATGTTTTAATGCTTCTGAAAAGCGTTGTTTTACAGTTACCGGTAAGTTAAAATATATATTTAATCGAATTTATTTTCATCAATCCTAAATTATTTTCGATAAGTGAAAAGTTATGTTTATTAAAAAAAGATACTTTTAATAACAATTATTGTCATCAATTAGATATTAATAGCCTGTATCTACATACTAATTGTGACTTTTTCTTGCTCATGCGATCTGTTGAAGTCTTTACTAAAGGTTTTATCTGTTCGCATTGAAAATTACACAGTAATATACAACAGAGAAGTTCGTTTCGTTCTGCTTTATGGCTATGAAATGTACCCATTAAGAATGGAGAATATTTGTGGGTTACTAATGTTTGATTTAAGATGCCTGTATATCATTTCTCGTGTATTTTGGGACCATCGAGTGAGAAACGTTGAGGCCAGACTCATGGTACTGGTAAAGATGGTAAACTGATTGATAATGTGGTGAATCTTTGTCGACTGAGTTAATAAGGGCGCGTTACGTATGCACAACCACCGCCAACCTCGACACACGGTTTGGTGATTTAGTTGAATGATGGAAAGGTAGGAGCAGCCAAACCAAGACGTGGAATCAGTTTATGAAGTCACTGGCAGTTGGACCTGAGCCGTGTTAATAGGTGTAGACTACCTGGTTGGGTTCCGTGTGTTTATTTTAATCAGTAGCTAGAGAATTTACATTGCTCAGAACCCTTCGCAACAGCACAGGAGTATTCATTTCTTTGTCTTTCATTAGAACCTGAGTTTCAAAATCTTATACCACTTTTTTCGTTTTCTATAGCTAGTCTCTCTTAGTTCTACCAATACTATTACCACTACTACTCTGGGATTTGTTTTGATAGTTTTATCTCGCTGTGTGAATGTGGTATGACAAATTGAACTTATGTCACATTTATTTATTTATTCATTAAGATGAACACATAGATAGTGGTACAAGGGGACACCAAATACATATACGCCACACAATAACAACGAGGTTACGAAGAACAGAAATTATTGCATGAGAGTGAGATGATAATAATAGTAATAATAATAATGAAAGAAACAGTTCAGTTAAGAATAATACGACCAGGAATAATTCTTCCAGTTAAAGAAGTTACGTTCACTTTTATGAAGAACGCAAAAGAAAGTTACAGTAGGATCACCACTGGCTTCTATTCTGAATCATGTTTGACAACGTCTCAAGCCACTTTGTTGCACCATCTCTTGGACCCCAACCAGGGAGTCGTGAAAGACCAACAGAAGCCAGTCCTGTACAGCTTTCCTTCATACCACTTCTCCACTTCTTCCAACCGTTCCCAGAGTCGATAAATAATGCAAGACATGGAGTCCACTGAGACGACATTCGTTAAGAAAGTATTGATGATTAGAAAGTACCGGAGAGCTGTTCCGTTTTAGTATAAGACTCCGCAGCAGTGTGATTACACTGTTCCATCGAAGATAAGGTTCAGGACTGTCAACCCTCACGATGAGGGCATAGTATTTAGTCTACTGAACCAGCATTCAGTTGTGTACATCTTTAACTGCAATTGAATTACTAAGTTGTACAACCATGTTTTATCGCCGTCATATATTTATCAATGGTTGTTTCTATAGGAAGTGGGTAAAGCACAACCCGAAATTGCGAATTCGTACGCGTTTATAGTCATATCTTTTGGTATACATCTAGTTACAATATCATACACTCGCTGATTTCACTACGTTTAACGGTGCTTTGGAGAGATTCATAGGTTAACTTTTGTACCTTTTCTTTGTTGTTCATCTTCTGAAGTATAGTCTTGAGTGATAGTTCTGTTAAATTTATCATGGCAATTCATCAGAGTAATTTAATGTTTGTGCTTCTTTTCTTAAGTATTCTGTATTTGGTTATATTTAAAATTTATTCGTACATACAACTTACTCATTTTTTGATTGTTTTAATTCATTTGTCCAATGCCTCTAACATTTTTACGGCTTTTTTTTCTAGATCCTTTTAACCCTAAACATAATCTCTGTAGGAATTTAACTCAAGTCAGTCGAGATTATATCAATTCACAGTTATTAGCGGCCTATGGCTATTTCGGTGTGCCACGATTGGCCACTAATGGTCGACATTTGTTCACACACATTTCTGTTGTTGAAAAATCCCCTGATGAGCCAAAAGATGCTTGTGACAAGTTGGATCAGAATACTAGTAGTAGTATTAGTCAAACAACCATGTCTAATGATAAAATGACAGCATCTGCAGGTATTCATTTAACACCTATCATTGATGATTCTGACAATTTTGAATCAAATTTGAATAAAGTAGGTCAGAACATATCCTAGTTTCTTTTTCGTCATTTTATGTAACAGTTATGTTTATCGCAGAAACTCTGATCGTTTAATGTTTGTTGTTTCGTAATAAATATTTCAGCGACTTACTTTTGCTTCCTAAATTTAGCGAAAATGGGTTTCTATGATTATTATTGATCATAATTGTTTATTTAATTGTCTATCTTTTTATTTGCAATAGTATAATTGAATGTATTGGCTTACAATTCAGTTAATAGAGAGAATACCTATGATGTCGTTCTTTCGTGATTTAAATCATTTTACTTTTGGAACTTGTCATCTGGATACATAGATTAGTATTTATCAAAATCTATTCTTCTAGCTTAATTACACTCACACTGAACACTAAACAATGAGTTACTTGTCTCAATTTGGATATACATTTTGATTTTTTCATTTATCTGTACTATTTTTAGACTCTGAATTTCTGGGTTAACTTTTGACCATTAAGTTGCATGTTCCAACTCAGCTCCACCTACTTCGTTTTTTGCAAGCAGGGTAGTATCATTAACCAAGTATACTAATTTGTACTTGGTATATGAGTTGAGTTGTATTCTGTTTTAAAGTTCGTTAGTTCAAAATAATGTATGTGTTCCGGTTATTATAAAATCGATATCCATTCTCCAGCGAAAGTGAACAGAATAGGTACAATTATCAAACTTATATAGTGTCAGCTTCATTATTATTTTTCTGTTTTTATTCAGATGGAACAGCTTTCTGATGCCTAGAACACTTATAAAACTTTCTTTTTTGCTATAGTCAGAGATATTTTGTGCTTAACATTTTTAGGTAACAAATTTAATTACAGAGAAATTTCAATTACTTTCAAACGGCGCCACTATCAAACATTCTGTCCTACCATCAACTGGGGAAGACATATTAGAGAGTTCATCAACTATTGACCACACAGCATTGGATAATTCCATGGCTGAACAGAAAGCTCTTTCATTTTCAGAAATGTTTTCATATATTCTTACATATGTCATGGATGAATTATTTGAGTCAAACATTGTACCTGGTTTGTTTTTGCTGTTTTTTGTATTGCTGCTTCATATTTATGCTTAACTAGTTGCTCTGTATATTCATTGAAAAACGTAGACTAACTTCGTTAATTATTTGTTTATGTAAAAATACGAGCTTGGGTTTGTCATTTGTCCATTATCGGTCTCCTGTTTTTATCGAAAGATACATCGATACAATTTAGAAAGAAACGCCATGGGACATTTAAGTTTAATAGAGCTTTCTAATGACACTCGAGCATATTACATAATATACAGTTCACATGACTGTTTTACACCATACTGCATTCTATGTAAATTTTAATTAGCAGAAAATTGAGATGAGTTATTATTCGTTAGCGGAATCATATGAAAATAACTTTAAAATAATATGATTTCTACTTTTGGTATGAAAGCTTAGCGCTCACTTTTGGGACATACAAAGTCTAACCTAAGAACACTGACGTTTTTCAATACATTGGTATGCAAATATTCAAGCAAACAATACTAAATGGATTCATTTCTATCTGATTTTAGTTGTTGATAAATCCTATAGATCGATCTGCCGATTCACGTATTATCGACTCAAGAATTAACTGTAACTCATTAACCGAGCATCTATTCATACACCTGACTTTTAACCACTTTTTCAGGATGTAAAAAAGCCAATGATGAAGATGATCAAGCAATATTGTGGATTAACATTGTTGGATACCGGCAATGTAGTCTGGAAATCAGGCGTTCGTGCATGAGATCGAAGGCTCCTGGTCCGATTTCCGTGCATGGAAACTGCTGAAGAGTCCCATATTAAGGAGAAAAAACCATCCAGTACTTTTCGATGATGGTCTGACACTAATCGGTTCATTATTTCAATGAATATATATATATATATATATATATATATATATATATATATATATATATATATATATATATATATATATATATATATATATATATATATACTCCATCTTAAGCCACACTTATGTTGTGTAAAATGTAGTAGTACCATCCGGTTGCACGATCTAAAATGAACGGGAGTATGTCCAGGGCTGGAATGGAGTGACTGGAAGTCAAACAGTTTTACCACTAAGTTAATACCTTAAAATCTAGTCATATAGATAGGTTATCCTAACTGCTCTGAATGAAAATAAGTTTAAACCTTGAACGTGGTTTCACTTCAGTGGCGAAAATGACAACTTTAGCTTCATATCTTGATAATGTTAAGATAATAAAGCTTGTTACTTATTTTTAGTCATTTTGATCATTCTAATTTTGATGCATACCTCAGTTTGGTCTCATGTTTTTCTTATTATTTTTAAAGATCTTGTCAGTGGATGTTTAAAAATGTCAGAAAAGAGATTTTTCATTCCTGTATCGTCTTCATTTAAGCTTAGTTTGAATGATTTTATCCAGATTACTCGAAATTTCGCTTATGACTACTGGCTATCTTTTTTCAACACATATATTAGTAAAGGAAAGTTTTCAGCATCAAAAAGAATCATCACAAAAACCACTTTGTCGTTATTTAGTAAAGTATGTATTTTTATTAATGTGAATTGCAACGTTGTCGTTATGTCTGTTGCTAACTTTTATTGGTGTACATCGATTTATATATAAATATTTATAATTTTATGATTTGGTTTGTATTACTGAATTGCGAAACTGATTTGCAGTCATCTCTACCGCACCGAGCCTTGCCCCCAAATGCCCTGATACGGCTGAGAGTCCGCTCTCCCTCTCGAAATGCTCTCACATGGCCACGCGTATATAGCCTCTGCCAGGGAAGTCCTACTCACCGCCTTCTCGTGGCGGGGTGTTGCTTACGAAAATGAGAGGACGAAAAGCGAATGTCCGGCGCTTTAACCGGATTCCAAATCAATGGTGCACATGGGCTCCAGTATCCTAAGGGAACAAATGGCATATGAACCAATTGTTGGTCACCGGCTTCCATGGGATTGCATCTCTTTACGATGCTCCACTGCCTTGTGGATCAGACCCTCAGGTCAAAGGCTCGGGGTGTGGCCCCCTAAGAAAACCACCTGGTTCGGTTTGGGCACCCGGGCAGTATCACAACCCTCACACATATGGAATGAGATTTGTGTGGCGCATATGTATTTGGTGCCTCTTAGTACCAATATCTGTGTTGAAATAAATAAATAAATAACCAATTTTTTTCAAGTTATTTGTTAGTCACCAACTAAGACTATCTTTTATTACAAGTGCACTTCATTTCAAACAGTTATATTGATACTATTCTGATTCACTAAGAGTGGGTGATTTAAAAGTTCTAGTTCAGTCAGGTACTGTGTTTTCGAAAATATTTTATTTTAAGAAGTCTATTTACTTGAAAAAAAACTAAAATCTAACTTCACTGTGTATATATCGTTTTTAAAACCAAGTTTCCTCAACTCTTCGGACATATTAGTTAATTTTACGACATCATCGGACATATAGCCTCACAGAATGATTGTCTGCATTTGCTACTACTAAGTGGTATCAGGTCATGGTGATAGGTTTCATCGCAATGTATATTTTAAAAGAAAGTATGCCAAATTCTGTGATCACCATTTATTTTGAATATCGATATATACTGTTATCAATTTACTTACATGTGATAATCGTACAAATAGATATGTCACTTGTAACATACAGAGAAGGAGAATGTCTTTTTACCTAGTACATCTAATGATGACTTATTTAAAACATTTAATTCTTATCAAATGTGTCCCGGGTTTTCATCCCATTCTACCTAGTTATGTTTGATCACTCGAATGCCATATCACTATCCCGAATTTGAGTTCACTAACTTGTACGTGGTTACTGATTAGCATTATATTAGTTGCTTTTGTTACTGTGGAAATTTATTTTCAACCTTTTCAGTATCATTATCTGAACGTTCATTGTCTGTCTAACTATCTCTTTCATTTTTGATTTTTTTTCTTTATTTTAGAGTGTTAAATTATGGTTAGATCGTTTAAAACTACAAAATGTTATTGATAATGATACTTCAATTGACTCACCTTGTGGTCAATCACAAGTAACCTTTTGTTTTTATATTGTTTATATTTTGTTTTATTAAAAGAAAACAACTGATGACTATAATTTCCGGTCACCCGACATGCTACACTGGTTAGGACAGGAGTAGGTTTACGTCTACGAAGTAGTTATAGCCTGTTGTTGATAAACTAGGGTATCGTAAGTATGACACTAGTTTAATTATTTTAAGTAGACATTTGAGCATAAGATACAAATGCAATTTTATGATTATAAGTCCTGAAGATACATTGAGGATGACCTCCTACAACTCTATTTTAAACTCATTGTATTGAAATTTTAAACCGCTTATCTTATTCATTTATGATACACAAATAATTGGTTGTCACTTAATTTCATTTCAAATTGCCTTATATTTTTCTATCCGAAAATCTACAGAAAATGAATTGTTCAGATGAAAATGTATTTGAAGATCAATGTAATCATCAAATGAATCAGGATTCTAGTTCATTAAGTAAAAGTATTGAAGATGATTATTCAGAGCCTATAGTTAGACAAAGTAAAAATAATTTTCTTGACGTTGATGAATATTCGAATTTTGAAGAAGTCAGTCATTTACAAGAAGTCGATAATCCATATGATATATGTATGACTGTTTCAGATGATGCCTTTTTGGATTGTAATTTAGAAAATGATTTTAATGACAGTGAAATATATGAACGTTTAGAGTGTACTCTTGATGTAGATTATAATGATGATATAATCGATCCAATCAGTACATCTTCATCTTTTGTTGACAAAAATTCTGAACTTTTAGAAACTTTGACTTCTCAAGGAAATAATCAAAACAGAATCAAAGTAAGCCTTGTTTATGTACAAAAATGTTTCATGGTTTTACTGAGATTGTGTATATTTTATCAAATACATTTTCGTAGTATGTAATATTGATGTTCAGAATGCGTATTTCATTTTATTTGAGATTTTTAGGTTGTTTGTATCTAAATCCGTGTTGTTGACTCCAGTGAGACTCGAGGTTAGTATTTATCTACAAACTTCAGAGCGTTGTGCATCAACCTAATAATTCATAACTGTCATATTCTTACAACAGAAATAATAATACTGGTAAATATGGTTCATTAGTTGATTCGACTGAAGATTTAACGCAACATTTAAGCGTATGTATTACTTAATACCCACTTCTATCATCTGGTGGACTACTTATTCAGTTCTTTATTGTGCAACGCTTATCTGGTTCTCGAGAACATCATACTCGGATAAACCAAACTTGTGTCAGACCTGAACTTCGACATGTCGATTAAATATTCTTTACGTCTTAGAACGTATAGATATATTACCGACATTCAAACGCGGCTTTATTTCTTGATGTTAAGGCATTATTCGACTCTGTTGACTGACTTAATTTGTATCATTGTTTCTCTCTAAACAATGTATCAACGAAGTATGTAAACTTTGTGAAGGTATTATAACCTGTGGGCTTTGTGCCCCTATCAATGTATAGTGTAGTGATACCGCCAATTAGAGAACAGTGAATTATCAACCGAACCAATGACGCATAAAATCCGTACGAGCAGTCTAGAGTCGTTATCGGTCCTGCTTCCTGCCTGCTAAGTCCAGAACATCAATCTCAGCCTCTGAGATATGAATTATGTATTTCAAACATACTGAGTTTATATACAAACCAAACAGACTATATCGTACCATAAAACAGAAAATAGCATTCGAACAAGATCTGGCCAAAAGTGGCTGTGAATGTGAGAGATAGTAATTGATTGACTGGGCATAACTCAAGAATGGTAAATCTTATGATAATATTTCATCGGTCAAAATAAAGCTTATAAGAAGAGGAACACGAATATGAGTAGTTTAGTTACTTAACAATTATACAATAAAAATGTATGCATCGTATTGGTCTAGAAATCGATCCCAACAGTTACCATTCATAATTCTCATCAGGGCATAACAGAAGGGTCTCTTTGAAAATTACTGATCTATTCACAGCTCACGGGGAACGGTCAAATGATGTTCGTCAGCGTTGGTCACCATCCCCTTTCCTCTTTCCAAATTTATTTCACTGGATTATACGCGTTAAATAACATCTCCAAACCCTAATCTTCCCGATTACTGCTTATACTCTTGCTACATCTACCACTACGGGATTTGAATCGACCACCGCATCTCTGTGCTAATGTGGTATGGCAACTCGAACTGATGTACGTACGTACGAAGTTCTACGTTGTTACTGACTGACTGACTTTCATAAGCTTCCTCTTATAGATCATGATTTTTCGTCTAACTTTTCGTGGATTGTTTTTTTTGTCGCGGAAACTCACTAATTGACATGGTGTATGTATATGATGAAGCTAGTTACGTGATCCGTTCTCCTGAGCATTTTGATAATTCAAGCATGTTTACGATGTGTTTCTACTCATCTAAGTGAAAATGCTACTTCAGGATTGGTTAGCATTATTACCTAGAATCATCATAAATTGTAATGTATTTGAGCGTGTTTGCTATTTAACTCAGTAGTTTCATCAGTCTTAGTGAGTTGGTGTCTTATGGAACCGTTGCAAAGATTTAAAAGCCTCTCTCTCACTTGTGGAATAGGCCAGATGTCTGGTGTGCTGAATGTTATCACTCTCGTTTTCTTAAGGGTGCGGAACAGGGCGTATGTCAGCAGAAGTATAGAGTACTAGCTTTTTATCATTAATGTCTTCTGCCCATCGCCCAGGTATCATGTAACAGCTGAGTGAACAATAATGAGTCTAGGTACAAGGTACTAGGTAAATATGTCAAACCTTTCAGTGTGGTTGTAAATTTTCGTGTTTGATGTCATAGTTAATTGTTTTTTGATCAAGATGATTTCAAATGTCTGCACAGTTGTGGCTATTAAGTCACATTGAGATGGTTTAAGTTGGTTACCTTCTTTCTAATTAATTATAGATTTTTAATTTAATTTCACTTGGCTCATTTACACAGTACAGATTAGTGTATTCGAATCATGGACGTATTTTTTCTGTGAAGGTTAGTGAAGTCACTTAGTTGCTCAAACTGGAGTAGTTGAAGAAAGATTTAAACCTACAACAACCAGCTTGAAAGTCCTTTTATCACCGCTGACAATAAAGTATCTATTTTGTGTTCAGATTGCTCCAATCTTTTCTTTTTTAAATTATTATCTTCTGGTACAAACAAGCTTATTTTCTTAACAAAGATTGGTGATCATAAATACTGAAAGTAAACTTTTTTAATCGTTCGTACTGTATGTAGAGTTATGTTTCCTGACGTGGTTAGATAAAAATTCTTAAACAGGCATTGCATTCATTCGTTGAACAATTGGATTTCGATGTTACTCGTGTGACAGTTCAGTTTTTTAAATTAGTTTGTTAAAGTGTAGGTAATTTATTTGTTTACAAAACATTTGAAAACTGAATCACATAACACTAATGGATACTGCTTTTTAAATCTATTAAATCTCAAACATATCACTATCATGCATCTCTGTTTGTTTTGTAATTTTCAGAATTATTCTGTTGAAAAGTTTTTAATTTGAAATGTACACTTTCTGTACAGTGTTTCATGTTACCCATCCTCTTCTAACCTTTTTAAAAAATCCAATTACTTGTCTTGAGATTATGTATTAAAATAATTTCATGAACTATTGTTGAAATTACATTCATGGTAAAGTGTTCGAATGTAAGCTGATAATATATTTCTCTTCTAAATGACATGTACATTCTATAGAAATCTTACTTACGACCTTTAACCGATATATATATTTGATTGAAGTTTTATGAGTATTGACTTTGTTTATCAATTTTCCTTTATTTTCTAGTCGTCTAACACTAACAATTTAACGTCAAATGATTCACATCCAGTCAACCATTTGTCATCCATAAGTTGTCCATCAAATGAATTAGTTACTGCTTCAAATGAACTAACTAGACGTGACAATAAATTAACTAAAAATGCACGCAAATCTGAGAAAAAACAACAAGGTCATTCTAACAGTATGTTGAATTCAAATAGTAATACAACTGCATCGAAATTCAGTCCTACCAAATCTAAGAAAAAAAAATCAGCTAAAAAGCTTGAATGGGAAGATGTGATTTCGTCACGTTCTGCAGTCGCTCCTGTAAGTTTATTTGTTTATAGATATGTATTGGTTCAGTTATTAATCTTGACTAAAACAAATTAGTTTATGTATAACATTCCCAATTTATTTTAGGAGTTTTTACATTTTCATTTATCTCTGGTTGACGGTTTTTAGCGAGGTCTATTTTTACGGTTAGGCTTTCGCCTAACCCACATTTACCCGGGTTTTGGACCAATGATAACCGTAGAAGGACTCTAGGTGTCTTTTTAATATCTTGTATTTGGATAAGTATTTCAGGTATCTAGAGAGCTGCTAAAGAGGTTGTGAAAATAAGTTTTAGGATGCATTAAATAGCTATTATTATTATTATTATTATTATTATTATTATTATTATTATTATTATTATTCTCTTTGAAGCTACGCAATAGTCAATTTCATCTTTTTAAATGATCTGATTCACATGTACATGTTTTACAGTTTTCAGTTTTCATTAGCTTGTTACAGAACCTGATGGTTTCTTTTCAGTTTCATAAACCAACTACTGGTTGCGAAATAAAAGTAAACGACACAATGTTATTCTAGATAAAAAGATTTTTTTATGTTCACGGTTTTACTTCCTCTTCACCGTTCTCTCAGCTTCCTTTTACTTATGATAATTAGTTTTCAACACTACTCTTTATCTACTTTCAAAGAGTGCTCTAGAGCATGATTATATAAGTTAAAGAGCGAAGTTTATACTGTCATAATCAATTAATAGAGTGCTAATCGATGGACGAATGCAATTATTCGATGTGACCAAGTAATAGCTGGTCATGAGAACTGATTTTTAAAGTATACCACCGAATTATTAGGAATGGTGGACTATACCACTAGTTAGACTAATAGATTTTTCCCGTAATAAAATCAGATGCTTACATACAGAATATTGGCACAGAATAAATGTGATGAAATGTTGTAGGGAATTGGGGAGAATTAGTTTCAAGGTCACACTCACCCTGTGGGGCGGTTAAGGGTATTCAATTTTCAGCCACTAGGTCCCCAGTTCGAGCCCTCCCCACCTACTTTTGTTTGGGCAATCAGGTAGTATCATTAGCCCTCACATATATAGATGTTGGCCATATTTAACTACGTGCAGAATGAGCTAAGTCAAATAAAATTTATCATCCAATCAATTAAGACCTGATTGTTAGACCTAATTTTTGTAGATCGCATCAAAGGAATAGGAAGAAATAAGTTCTCTCATTCTATCTAGTTTCTGTGTGATATGAATTCATCATTGAAAAAACTAGATTCATTTATTTATGAGTATAAGTAGTTTTCTCGTGAATTATTCATTCCTATTGACCCTTTGCGTATTTTTACTTTTTTCTTTTTAGCCTATTGATGATGATCGTCCAGATTATTACAATTCTAAGCTTCTAGAGAATCTACAACCGGAAGATTTTGATTTTCAATTTGTCTCAAATATGAACTTATCGTCTAATCGTCGACATAATCAATCATCTGTTTTAGGTTTAGCTTCACGAAATCAACCATCCACATTATTAGCTCATTTCGATGCACCTCAACCTCAATGTCAAGCTTGTAATTTAACTGGTCATCGACAATCACAGTGTGAAACTACCAGTGATAAATCAGTATCATTTTTAGCATGGCATAAGTTATTAAATAAAACGCCTTGGCCACCAATCGCTGAACAAATTAAAAATCTAACTTACTGCCTAAATTGTTTAGAAGAACATCATGAAACTTATAATAAAGTTAATGCACGTCAAGTATGTTATTTACTTGCATGTTATCACTGCTGTTGTTTTTTCCCCAATCTATCTCGGTTTTTCTTTCTGTTTTCTAAATTCAATGTTGTATTATCTATCAGTCTAATTTTTTTAAAGCGTTAGTTACTTTAAATTTGATATTAACCAACTAAGGTTAGGTGCAAATGCCCTGGTATGGCTGAGAGTAGGGTGGGCCCTCCCTCCCTCTCGAATTGCTCCACACGTCCACGCGTATACAGCCTCTGCCAGAGGAGTCCTACTCACTGCCTTCTCGTGGCGGGGTGTTGTTTACAAAAATGAGAAGACGAAAAGCGAATGTCCGGCGCTTTAACCGGCTCCTAAACTAATGGTGCACATGGGTTCCAGTATCCTGCGGGAACAAATGGCATATGAACCAATCGTTGGTCAACGGCTACCATGGGACTGCATCTCCTTGCGTTGCTCCACTGCCCTGTGGGTCAGACCTTTAGGTCAAAGGCTCGTGGTGTGACCCCTGTGAAAACCAACGGCTTTGCTCTGGGCACCCGGGCAGTATCACAGCCCACACACAAATATAATGAAAATAATGTGTAGCGCATGTATATTTGGTGCCCTCTTGTAACAATATTTATGTGTTCAAATAAATAAAATAAATAGGTGCAAATGTTACATATATACAGGTTGGATTTCCCATACATAACATCCTAAAACGTCGGGTAATGATATGAAGTAGAATTGCCAGAAAATAATAGTAGTATTATCAGAATGTGTTTTGTGGAGATTTTAGAAATTTTCACAGATTGAAATCATGAGTCAAATGAAGCTAGTAGGTCCTGGGTTCGAGCCCCGGGTGGTGCGGGGTCGTGGATGCGCACTGCTGAGGAGTCCCGCACTAGGACGAAACGGCCGTCCAGTGCTTCCAGGTTTTCAATGGTGGTCTAGCTTCAACTGACTCATGATTTCAATCTGTGAAAATAGTAATATTGTTAAAAAGTAAATGAAACAATTAAAACCAAAAAATAAATAAGTTTGGGGTCGTGGAAACTGTTGAGTTTTATTGAGATTGTTATGATTTGTGGCCTTGTACTCCTATCAATGTATAATGTGGTGATACCGCCAATTAGAGAACAGTGAATTATCAACCGAACCAATGACGCATAAAATCCGTACGAGCAGTCTAGAGTCGTTATCGGTCCTGCTTCCTGCCTGCTAAGTCCAGAACATCAATCTCAGCCTCTGAGATATGAATTATGTATTTCAAACATACTGAGTTTATATACAAACCAAACAGACTATATCGTACCATAAAACAGAAAATAGCATTCGAACAAGATCTGGCCAAAAGTGGCTGTGAATGTGAGAGATAGTAATTGATTGACTGGGCATAACTCAAGAATGGTAAATCTTATGATAATATTTCATCGGTCAAAATAAAGCTTATAAGAAGAGGAACACGAATATGAGTAGTTTAGTTACTTAACAATTATACAATAAAAATGTATGCATCGTATTGGTCTAGAAATCGATCCCAACAGTTACCATTCATCATTCTCGTCGGGGTATGACAGATATCATAAACCGATGAATGTTAGACCGCCATTGGAAACTTGAAAACACTAGTAGACCCTCCTCACCTTAAAACAAAACGGCCCTTCAGTGATAGATGATAATTGACTGGATATGAATCATTTGACGTTAAATTGTTAGTGTTAGACGACTAGAAAATAAAGGAAAATTGATAAATAAAATCAATACTCATAAAACTTCAATCGAATATATATATATATATCGGTTAAAGGTCGTAAGTAAGATTTCTATAGAATGTACATGTCATTTAGAAGAGAAATATATTATCAGTTTACATTCGAACACTTTACCATGAATGTAGATATTTTTTTTAAATTGTTGTATGACATATTGGAATAAAGGATTGCTCACCAGTTAGAGTAACATTTAAAGACAAATAAAAACTGTTTAATTTGTACTTAATAATTTTTTTGATTTTATCTCCAGTATTTTACTTTTGATGATGTCATTTTCATGTTGTTTTTCTGTACAATTCATATATCATTTCTTAGGAACTTGTTAAAAAAATTCATCAATGTTTCTCATATCGTTTCCCTTCTGTTCAACTTGAATTATTTGGTTCTTGCGCTAATGGTTTTGATCTACAGACAAGTGATTTAGATGTTTGTGTCTTTTTTCCTGTTGGATCAACAGAATGGAATTATTTAAAAGATAAAAATTCAACAAATATGGTAGATATTGTTTATTACCCAAAATGTTTATTTTATTCTTAGTCTAATTAACTAGTGTTTTGTATTTATCAACTACTAAGATTTTAGGCCACAATGTTTGTATGTAAGGTTTAGTGAAACCAATCGACTTTTTAAACTGTAGTAATGTTAACATGTTTCGAATTCGATACCTAATAATTGATCGTAATATATAAGTTAATTGTAAGTTTAGAAGGGAAGGTATTCTACTTTAATGATAACTGTTTTTTTTCTATATTTTGTATAATGTCTTTTTCTTAGAACGTCTTTTAAAGAGACATTGAAAATTATTATAACTGATGTTAGACGTTGAATTATTCCAACATCTTTCATAATATCATAGTTTCAAATTTATTTCACTTAATTTAACCTAAATTATCAAGTTTTATTGTTATTCATTGCGAAATCAATTAAATTCCATCAAAGTTTTATTATTTAAAATGTGTGTACAAGTTTTATAAGCCTAGACTTGTAATCCATCCGTCCAAGTTACCACAATTCATTAACACAACAAGATCAACATCAAGTTTATAGAAGTAGTTACTTCAATGATAGTAACATATAGAAATAAAGATTTTATATAAGGATATGATACAAGGAAAAAGAATTGGTATAAAGTATTTCAATCTCACGGTTTACGGGAAATCTAATAGTGTATACACCTGTACCATTGTGATCGATTCAAATTCATGTCACCCTGAGTGTCCAACCATTGGTTACGATAGTCACGCGAACTGCAACCAGGTAGGTAGTCTGCATCTACCAACATGGCTAAGAACAGAAGTTAATGACTTGAAGGACTGATGATACGTTTTGGTTTGGTCACCACTAACTTTCTTGCAACCGTCTCCAACACTAGTCATCATTGCGCGTCGTGGTAATCGGTGTTCAGACATACGTAACACGTGGTCCAACCATCTCAGTTATTGAAGATTCACAACCTCATCAACTGATTGACCATCAGTCCCTAACACTTACGCCTGTTGTCTCACGTCGAGGACATAGTACATGTATCAAATGACTTTAATGCACAAGTAAGTATATTGAATCAAACAGAAAGACATTGAGGTGAGTATTTTAGTATCCCGGCTCAACGAACAGATAATGGTGATCATTTGCTGCAACTGTGTTCAGATAATCGTTTATTTTTAGCAAACACTGATTTTAGACATAAAGAGAGACATCGTCTAACGTAACGACCTCCTGCAACAAACCAACGATGGACTTCAATAGGCCATATTGCCATCAGTCATCCTTGGAGATGCCAGATAGAAGACTTCGTTTCTGAATATCTGTTTGGTCAGTCAGTCAGTAAGAACGTAGAACTTCGTACGTACGCACATCAGTTCGAGTTGCCACACCACATTAGCACAGAGATGCAGTGGTCGATTTAAATACCGTAGTGGTAGAGGTAGCAAGAGTGTAAGCAGTGATCGGGAAGATTAGGGTTTGGAGATGTTATTTAAAGAGTATAATTCAGTGAAATAAATTTGGAAAGAGGAAAAAAGGGACATGAAGAATTCATAAGATTAGAATTTGGGAGAACACGAAGAATGGATGCACCTGCGCCATCTCAAACGATTTTGAGCCATGTCATTCAGGGTCTCTAACCATCGTTTGCCATCATCTCTCGGATCCCAACCAGCTAGTCTACACCTACCAACATGACTCAGTCCACTTGTCAGTGACTTCATGGACTTGTGCCATGTTTTTCCTGGCCGCCCCTAGCTTTCTTCCAAGCTACTCTGACACCAGAAAACATCGCACGTCAGGGCATTTGATGGTTAGGCTTACGTAACACATATCCCAGCCATCTTAACTGATGAAACTTCACTACTTTACTTCTTTAACTTCATCAATGGCCTACTGATGGGAATAACGTTCTCGTCGACTGAATTCTCAGTAATTGATCTCTTTCCATGAGGTCCACTTATCGACTCAGAATACGCAGATGACATCGTGTTGTTTGGTGAAAACGCTGATAAAATGCAGAGTGTTTTGGTAGCACTGAGCAACAATGCCATGATGTTAGGGATGCTTTTCTCCCTTTCTAAATAAGATGGTGGTTAGATGTAGGCAACAGGAAACTGTGAACCCGGGTTTCGTGCTACTTCGCGCTTTTCAGCAAGGTATACTTGTAAACTTGAGGGAACTGGTGCTTCTCGACTAGTTCAATCCCGTGTCGCTCAGGTTAACATTCAGAGAAATTACTACCAGGCTATACGGGCCGCGACCGGCCTTCTGTAGGTCTGAGATGTGATCAAGTTTGATTGATCACTGGGTGGTGATCAATGTTATGTGTGTCAAGTCGTTCTTAGTGCAGATCGAGTGCTATCGACCCTAGGTCGAGTGACTTCTTTATGTGCTGCTTCGATGTCCAGCGGACTGAATGGAGCTGGCCTATTCAAGAGTGCCTCACAGCATTTTACCCATCTATTCCTCTGTTCTTGAATCTTGGTGATTGGTCTGCCTTCTTTATTCTTGACTAATCTCTCTGGTTTACTATATTTCTCTACTTATTTCTTCGTTGTGTCATATAGTTGTCTTATATTTCTTTCTGTTGTAGCTTTTTCCACTGTCATTGTCAGGTCTTTCACGTATTTCTAAATGTTAGCTCTAATGCTCCTTGTCACTTACTTGTTTTCTTCAGTATATTCAGCTTGTGCCTTGACTTTCTGTTTTCCTGTTCGGCTTTTGTTAATTGCTGTCTTCTTTTTCTTCCTTTTTTTGGATCTCGTCCAGTGTTTTCATAAGGATCCGTTCCTTATGGTGATGCTTGTTGAGGCCCAGAACCTCTTGACACGTTGAAGTTCTAGCTTCTGGGATCCCTTTCCAATTGTCCTCTATAGTAGTTTGTTTTTCTCTGAGTAAATCTCGTAAGGGTCGGAATTTCTTGTTGATTGTTATCTTGAATTCGTTGAATTCGTTAGTATCTTGAAGGAAGGCTGTATTGAACCTTTGTAATGCTGTTTCCCCAATGTTCCAGTGTTCCTTGAGCTTCTGTTTCATCTTGACAGCCATCAGGTAGATGGTGATCTGTAGTTACGTCAGCTCCTCTCCTACTTCTCATGTCTTCCTTCGACCTTCTAGGTTTTTTAGTGATGCAAATGTGATCGATTTATCATTCGCTAATACCCTGCGTCTAACCTTACTATTACTTACCCAGTGATCCCAGCAGATGTGAGAGATATTCCTAAGACATCTGTGATCAAATACTAGTAGCTTACGAGTATCATCTATCCGTAATTATTACATTACACAGCTGAAAATTAGAACAGAACAAACTACTGCTCAGTATACTCGTTCCCTAATTGATAGATGAATATCTTGCCTTCGTTATAATTGACGTAAGTTAACAAAAACCAAACGAACTTTTTGAATCTATGAAGATGATTTAGAATTTATAACATGATCTATAAATATATCCTCTGAAAACAATTCGTTTTTTGTTGTTGTTGTTGTTGATCTATGTCATAGTTACTAGTTAATTTAAAAATACATAGTAGTTGGTTAAATGTTAATCTTCATTAATTTTTTTTCTTAATTAACTCAGCATATTTTTTTATAAAATAATCGAATGATACAAAATTTCAAATATTTTACTCACTATCATATTTTTAATTAATTTTAAAATTAAACTAATCCATTTTTTCAATTGATTTTCCATTATTAATAAATCATTCTATCCATGTTATGCATCGTTTTACACATAATTGATTGATCTTTTTTTGTTTGTTTGTTTGTTATTGACATCTGTTACAATTTTTGTTTTAGTTAATTCGACAATTCAAAAAACAATTATCATATTGTAGAAATCGATTAAATATTACTCATATTCAACCGATTCTCACAGCTCGTGTACCAATATTGAAAGTGTCTTTTAGTAATACATTTGAAGCAGATATAAGTTTTTCAAATTACCTGGTAATTATCTTTTAATGACGACTGTTGAACACTGTTATTATTATTGTTTTTATTATTCTTATTATTATTATTATTATACTAATGTCTCTGTGTTATCTACTAACGATATCTGAAAGAATTATTTGACTAAAAAAATAGACATATTTAGTTAGTTTGATCTCTGAAACAACTTTTCAAAGAGCGACTAATGAAACTAGCACTCCTTATACAATGAAGATTAACAGTCTAGATTTATGAGAATTGATCACTATGTGATCAGTTTTAACTTTAATAAACATGTCTTACTATTTAGGACGTGTAGTCAAGTGTATATGAGATATTCCAGCCACCTCAAACCATATTTTTGATGGACGTCGCTTTTTGATCCTGTCGATACCTATAGGTACTTTTATGTAGCAAACCCATCAGCCGTAAGTAGTTATAACATGGAAATATCTATATTTGAATAGAAGATCCGAGTTAACTTTTGCGCATTATTTATCTTAAACTTTTAATAAATGTGGTAACCATTCCTTAGATATGGAACCTAAGCTGTTCTTTTTTTTAAAATGGGTTATGTGTAGCACTTAGATTTATGAATTGGGAATAGAACATTATGATCAATGGCAATATGTTCTTTTTCAGAATTTTCTTTGTACTGTCCGACTTTAGACAGTTTTCTCCTGAGGTTGATCAACATCAACTCCTTTTCTATCTTGAACTATTTCTTGAAAATTTCAACTTCATGGTCTAGGTCCAGACAGCATCACTCGTCGGTTTATTCACAGTACAACAAAAATGTATTCATCCTCAGTCCTCTTTGTCTTAGTTTGTTTCTGTATATTCATTTTCTTTTCACAATCATTCTCACAGTTTGACATATCTTTTTAACTCTGCTTCCAACATTAAATTGACTTATTGAATCGGTTGGGAAGGCTGTATTCAAAATTATAGCATCGTAAAACATATTCATTTACAGTGTTTTTATAATATATGCGATCCAATGTGGATACTCGATTAGTTTAGTTCAATTTTCTATCTGTGAATTCAGCAGTTAGTTTTCGTGAGTTTATAAATGTAACGTTAGGTTGAATTAGTCTTTAGAGCGAAAAGTTGACTCTTTGACTACATCTCATCACAGTCGACTTTGCGTTGTTCTGCCAAATGATTCCTAAGAAAGAAACAGTGGGACACTAAAATCTGTTTGTAGTTTCCTGTCATACACTTTTTGACTGCAGTTTATATGAAGTCGATGGTGAATTTCACCAAACACTTAACCTATATTTGTAATAAGTGGATTTCTTTGGACAAGTAGGAAGGATTAAATCCAACAAGTAAACTTTTTGTGGTTACCTTCACAGTCCTGCGTCAACCGTTTTAATGCATCAATATAATTTATCGAGTTTTTTTTTCATGAAATTCTTAGGGTTATGCTATAAACCTTTGATCTATTTAATAAAAGATTAGATACAATGTACAAGTACTGAGTTTGTGACTTTTAACTATTGTTCGCATAATATTAGTCATTCTTGTTATTATAAAACTAAACAGCGAAACATTGTACTTTTCAGATTACGTAATTAATGTCATTTAGTTTTCTGTTTATTCTATATTTTCTTATGTAAACATTTGTAGGCTCTTTCAAATACACGAATGCTTGCATTTTACACCAAAATTGAGCCAAAACTTCGTACTCTAGGAATTGCTTTAAAAACTGTCACAAAGGTAATACATTTTTATATTTTTCTAAATGTCGATCTGTTTTTATACAACTATTTGTTCCTATTACCATAGTTTAATTAAAGTATTTCACTTTACTACAATAAATAAATGCTTTTTCATGGTTAGAGTTTTCTCAGCAATGTTTGCTTTCTACAGAATGAAGTTGTTAACCTCTTACAAAAATCCTGCTTTTTATCCGGGTGCAGGACCGAAAGTAACCTTAGAAAGGCTCCAGGCAAAGTTATCCTAGTATAATCGTGAAAGTATATAACTTTCTAGGTTGTTAGCTGTTATTTAAAACAAAGTTTTTAGACTTTTCTATCTGTTTATTAAAAGTCGGCGATTGCTTTACGATAACAGTAATTTCCATAAGTATCATTACCGAGGTTTGACTTGATAATTTTGAATTCATTGAGCATTGGTTAAATTGTTATAAATAAATTAATATATTTTCAGAAATACTCAGAAGGAAAACTACAATGCATTTAAATTTGTTTGTAATGAAATTTCCGACGTAATGTAAAATACTAATTTATTTACCCTTCTTTGATTGATTACTCTATAGAATTTTTTTAATCAAATAATCTCAAAGTTAACTTTTTGGGATTGTTCACCAATCAATATTTCTTTTTTTCTTGCTTTTTCATAGATAACAAAAATTGGGAGAGCAGCTGCCGGTGGTATTTCTTCTTATGCTTGGATCATTATGCTAATCCACTATCTTCAACAAATTGATCAACTCCCTGTTTTACAAGAAGTAAAAACAATAACCTGTATATATATGTCTTGATCAACTTTAAATCACTTTTAGAAGAATAATGTTTGATTTTCAAAAAAACTTGACATATTATTGAGTGTTCACAAAAGAAAATCTTCAGCTAGATTGTATTTTATCTTCTTTCATTTTTCCTTCCTGATTTAGCTTTATGAAGGATCAACAAAACCAACTAATCTTGTCAATGGTTGGAATGTCTGGTATCAAAATGATTTATCCGTTATAGTAAGTATAACCAGTTCTTATTAATTATCAAGAATTTATTTATTATTTAGCGTCCTGACAGTTGTAAAAATACTTTGCACCTGGAAGGTGCGAAGCACTTGCCATACCTACGGACACTAATTCCCAACTGATTAAGTGCGGATTGCGTGGCTTGGGTATCATCGCGCAGTAAAACAATATCATACGCATACTCAAGGTCAAAAAGTTTTTCTTCAGGCAACAGATCCACATCGCCATTACCTACATCCATCAGAGCTGTTTCCAGAATGTCGTCGATGGAAAAGTTGAAGATGAATGGTGAGATTGGGCAACCCTGCCTAACCCCACTGCTTGAATGGAACAGTGGAGAGAGGTGGTTGTATGCCCTCACTCTGCCTAAGGTGTAGGGCCTTTAGGATGTTAACAAACTTCTCAGGCACATCCTTCTTCAATAGACAATCCCAGATAACAGTCCTGTCCAACGAATCGAAGGCACCCCTGATGTCAAGAAACACTACGATTGTTAGCCTTCGATAAATATGAAGGTGTCCTAACATTTGGCAGAGGGTGAAGATATAATCAATACATACTCGACCAGAACGAAAACCAGCCTGCTCCTCGCGAGTCAACCTTTCTCGGGTTTCGAACAACCTACGAAGTATGATGGAAGCCAACAGCTTGGACGCATTCGGAAGTAGACTTATCCCCCGATAGTTGTTACAGGAACGACGTGAACCCTTTTTAAAGATAGAAACAACTATCGACTCATTCCATCATGTTGGAACACTCTCTAGTTCCCAGACCTTTGTCAACAACGTATTCAGTTCCTTAACCAGAAAGTCACATTCATCTTTCGTGGTTGCTTGTAGCATCCCAGAAACAGTGATATTTAAGACTTTAACAGACATTAGAAAGAGGGAATTCGAAAAAGATAGGTTTTAATACGGTTCATTCCTATAGCTAATATGATCATCATATATTCCACATCATTGATGTTGTCAACGATACTATATTAATCTTATTTCTTAACATCTCATCGGACTTTTTATTTCGTTGTTTGATACTCGTGTGAACAGTATTTAGATATGTTGGAAATGGTAATGAAAGGCATTGAAGTTTATCTGCCAAGTGTTATCTTGAGACATACAGGAAAAGTTGTGTTAACTCATGCGGTAACTTCCAGTAATTTACAAAGTAAACATTTACTTACCGTATTTTATTTCTAAACCAGCAAGTGTAACTTCTGTATTTCTAGTATAAAGCTGTTTAAGATAGGTTTCACACATTTAAATACATTGTATGTCGTGTTTAACAAAGTCTATTTAACTGTATACACAATACTTCTTTCCTTAATTAAGAAAGTATTGATGACTAGAAAGTACTGGAGAGCTGTTACGTTTCAGTATAGGACTCTGCAACAGTGTGATTACACTGTCCCATCGTTTGTGGTCAAACTCGAATTCACCCAGAGTAGACCAACGGGCTTCGATGAGTTGTAGGGAATCTGAAGAAACCCATTGCTTGCTGGTGGGACGTTTCGCGAAGCTGCAAGCAATTGTACCAATGTTCACCTATACTTTTCAGTGGGTTGGTAGCTAGCCTTGAACCTAACTCGACTTGATAATTACTGATATCACTCTGTTTAGGACGATGAATATATTGACCACTGAAACGTAAAGTAAGATTAGTGAAAAGAAGGGCACGATCAGAGTCTAGTTAGGTACACCAAAAAGAAAGACAGTCTTGTATACAACCATACCGCATCAATGTTAGTTCAGGCTTGAGATGCAGAGAGAAGCCTGGTAGCCCAACTTTGATGACTATGTCGGTATTTAGTGCTAGGCAGAAACAGGTTGTAGTCTCCGCAGAGTTACAGTGGACGGTTACCGTTATACGACCTGCAACCACCAGCTCCCCATCGGCTACCCTAACGACTCTCTTCTGTGCCTAGGAATCTGACCTGAGTATTGAAGTCTCCGGATGGTACTACAATGTCTGTCGAACTCACTTTCTGTGGAAGAACAGTTAACTAGTTATAAAGCTCTTCCTTGATCGCATTAGTAATGAAGTCTGTCGGAGCGTATGTGGAGATGCCGAAAAGACGTCGTTTCTTGTACCGATTTCTTCGTACTTTGATGGAACTTTTTAATCAGACAGCACATAACCAACTGTTGTTGGGTATCCAATCAGTTAGTGATGCCTTGGCTCTAAAGCTTATGCGATAACAACGTCTGCAAAACCAGATGAAGGTGCCACAGAATCCCCGGATAAATGCACGTGAAACAAGCTTTTTGGAGCGACAGATGGAGAACGAATCTGTATTACTTCACTAAAGTCTTGAATACAGGTCTGTGATAGATAACATACATCAATGTTATGACTTTCTAAAGATATAATCAATCCTATCTGTTGTCCGATCTGTCTTAGTGTTTGAGCTTTAAATTAGGACAGTTTTAATGTTGTACGTGGTTTCAGAAACAATGTTTCAGTATTCGTAGTTGATGATAGCATTCAACTTTCGACCATTCATTGACTTGAGATCGTTTAGACGGAACAGGGTTATCACCATAGACGAGCTGCTGTATAATTTGAAAAATAAGAATATGCATAGTGAAAATAGAAGAGAGTAGATTAGTGATGTATATCAAAGAAATAAAAATGAATATTATCAAATGGATGTGAGTTTCGTGAATTTTAATTGGAGCAAGAACAGTATTTCTAGTAATCCCATTCTATTTGTATGACGGCTGTGATACTGCCCGGGTGCCCAGACCGAAGAAGGTGGCTTTATTTGAGGAGCATACTCGGAGCCTTTGATATAAAGGTCTAATCCACAAGGCAGTGGAGCAACGTAAGGAGATGCAGTCCCATGGTAGCCGGTGATCCACGAATGGTTCATACGCCATTTGTTTCCGCAGGATCTGTAGCCCATTGGTTTGAAATCAGGGTTTTCCAACTCCCCTAGGTGGATCCTACGTATCCGTATATATATCAATCAATTATCAGCCACATGATCTAAACGAGATTAGTTAAAATGATTAACTCCTTGTAATACCGATTTTTCGAAAAATGCTTTGACAGCATGCGACAGGAGATAAACTCCACATTGCCAAGTCATCTACGTGTATCATAGTCAGTAACTAAAGTTGTTTTTAAATGAATAATTTATTTGTAATATCCCAATGAGTAGAAAATCTAATTTTTCTGCTCATTGGGATATTAAAAATATGTTATTTATTTGTAACAATCTACCCAATGCTCAATTTATTCGAAATCATCAAGTCAAACCTTGGTAATGATACCTATAAAGTTGTTTTTGTTTATTTGGTCACTCAGTTGTAGATAGTTTGGAATAATTTTTATCATGGAGTGAATTGGAGGTATGACTTTTTCTATGTTGTAATTTTTCTTCCATCATGAATGACTGAGCTACATATGACACTTTCGTAGCATGATGGAGTGGTATTTTCATTTTAGAAAACTTAACATTTTTCGTGTAAGCCTGCAAGAACAACAAATGATGAAAACCACTCTCCATTATGGTTGAAGATAATGTAAACAATAATTATTGCTTCATTTTGGTAGGTCGCCAAGTGCACGGTCGGAATGGCGAATGAGAGTGTTTATTCTCATCCCAACAAACTGATTCATTCCAAATACAGTCGATTTAATCAAGTATAAAAATTTCAGATGCTACATTTACGCAAATTAAATTTTTGTAATCATTTATATACAGTGCCAGCTCTCATATTTTATTCATATATCTTTTGGCTTCAAATCCATCTAATTTTTATGCTTTAATCTAACTTATTTACCTAGTAAAACATTATGGACTGAGTTATTCTTTAAGCATGATAGTTTCCCTCTTCACCTGAACCACAATATTGATGAAGCTAGATTTTAATCTATGAACTTATGCTCTAAGTTTACGTTCACTTATTTCAAATGAGTAAAAGTGTTTAATACTGGTTTACACTAGATAAAATTCGAATTATGATGTTAAAATATATCAAGTTGATAGTATTCAATAAGTAAACAGTTACTTAGTTTTAAAAACGATTTTTTTTCGTTCCAGATCTACTTATCGTATATAGCTATCATTAATTGGAACCTTACATCCTATTAAATTGAGCTAAATAACTTTGTATCACTAAACTTTCCATTAATTTCACATTATTCTATTTATCTTTTAAATTGTAACGAATTCGTGCTCTTATTATATGTACTAAAGTTTTCTTATTGCTCCCTATATGTATATGTATATACTCATTAGAATCGTTTATGGAAACCAGCTAATCCGTCACAATCAGTCGGAGAAATGTGGTTGGGATTTCTACGTTATTATCTATTCGAGTTCAATCGTGATAAATATGTTGTAACTATTAGACAAAAGAAATTGTTAATACGATTTGTGAAAATGTGGAGATCATTATTCGCTATTGAAGGTGAGTTGACCATATATATATATATATATATATAAAATCACAAAGCCTGAGTAGAAATTTTTATCCATCTTTAAGTGATCATTCGAAGCACTTCGAAAATTCACTACGTTTTTTATTGATGCTCACAGTATGAATACACACACACACACACCACTTGATCATCACTTTTCTTCGCCTATTTTTTCACTATAGGAATTTCCATTCAGAATAAACTAACTCTGTACTTTCAACATATTTCTTCTAGTGTTTCGATTTCAGATGGAAAATGATTATGTATACACTCGAACATCGAACTGAATTTTTGTTTTTCATTACATAGAATGAATATTTTGAGTATAGTTGAATGGTGTACATTAAATTACTTAGCTACATTTCAAGATAGAGGTGGATAATTTGTAAGTTTGCGTGAAATTCTTATATAGTTTAGGTTATTAATTACGTAACAGTGCTAAAATATCATACGTTTACACAATTGAAAAGACCAAAAATTAATCTCCATACTTGTCTCATTTTTTTATTTATTAGCTAATAAGATCAACGTCAAATTCATAGAAGTAGTTACTTCAATGATAGTAACATATAGAAATAAAGATTGTATGTAAGGATATGATACATGGAAAAATAATTGGCATAAAGTATTTTAATCTCATGGTTTACGGGAAATTTAAGAGTGTATACACCTGTACCATTGTGATCGATTCAAAATCATGTCACCCTGAGTGTCCAACCATTGGTTACGATAGTCACGCGAACTGCAACCAGGTAGGTAGTCTGCATCTACCAACATGGCTAAGAACAGAAGTTAATGACTTGAAGGACTGATGATACGTTTTGGTTTGGTCACCACTAACTTTCTTGCAACCGTCTCCAACACTAGTCAGCATTGCGCGTCGTGGTAATCGGTGTTCAGACATACGTAACACGTGGCCCAACCATCTCAGTTATTGAAGATTCACAACCTCATCAACTGATTTACCATTATTCCCTATTACCCTCCGTCTAACCTCAATATTACCTACCCGGTGATCCCAGCAGACGCCAGTAATATTTCTAAGGCATCTGTGGTCAAATACTAGTAGCTTACGAGTGTCTTCTACTCTTAATGGCCATGTTTCACTGCCGTAAATTAAAACAGAACGGACTGCCGCGCAGTATATTCGTCCTTTTTTGATAGACGGATATCTCGCCTTCGCCACAGGTGACGTAAGTTGGCAAAAGCCGAACGAGCTTTTCGAATCCGTGTTGAGATTTCGTCAGACACCAACCCATTAGGGCTGATCAGACTTCCAAGATGAGTGAAGTTGTCAACGCGTTTGACTACTTCACTCCCTATCCTTAGTTCAGGTGTCGACGCAGACCAGTCCTGAAACAATAACTTGCATTTAGAGGGGAGAAACGCATCTCAAACATCTTGACATTGTTGTTCAGTGCTACCAAAAGACTCCGCATTTTATCAGCGTTCTCACCAAACAACATGATGTCATCTGCGTAATCTAAGTCGATAAGGGGACCTCCTGGAAGGAGATCAATACCCGAGAATTCAGTCGACGAGAACGTTATTCCCATCAGTAGGCCTTTGATGCAGTTAAAGAAAAATGGAGAAAGTGGACAGCCTTGACGGACACCATTTGAGGTTGCAAAAGCAGATAACAGTTCACCAGAAGCTCTAACTCGACTAGTAGTGTTCGAGTAAAGAGCCTTCACAAGGTTTATGTACTTCTGAGGTACACCCTGTAATGACAGACACTGCCACAGAACCTCTCGGTATACAGAGTCAAATGCTGTTTCTAAGTCAAGAAAAACCACCATTGTCGGACGCCGATAAGTATGCCTATGTTCTAGAATCTGACGAATGGTGAATATGTGGTCGATGCAGCCACGACCAATTCTGAAACCAGCCTGGTTTTCTCACGTTTGAAGTTCTCGAGTCTGTGTTAAACATCCGACAATTATTGATGTTAGTATGCTAGATGCTATGTTAGACAAACTAATTCCTGTATGGTGATTACAGGATGATTTTGACCCCTTCTTATCTATTGGGTCAATCAGTGATTGCGACCAGTCATATGGAAATACGTCTAACTACCAGAGTTTAGCTAAAATATTAGTCAACCTAATCGCTAAAACTAGACCACCATCCCTAAAGATCTCTGGGGCTGATCCAAATGGATCAGCTGCTCTTCCTCGTTTCAGATTAGCTATAGCTTTCTGAACTTCAACTAGAGTTGGGGGACCTACTTCAATGTACCATTCAGGCTGTTTGAGAATGATGGGTATTTGTAGAGCAGCTGAATGCCAGCTAAACTGTTCTCTAGTGTTCCGCCCATCGTTCTAAACGTCTGGACCGAGAACAGATAAAAGTGTCGTCCTTTGCCGAGGTCATCTCACTTTCACTTGACTTCCTAATTCCAGTTTCTTCTACTAGTCTGAAAAGCTATCTGATGTTATCTACAGCCGCTGCCTTTTCCATCTCTTTTAATTTTGTTGCCCATCACTACTCTTGGTCGTTCGTCAGACTTTTGGTTAACCTAGCAAATGCATACTGGTATTCGAGCATGTTCGTTTTTGAACCAGGTATTCAGAAATGAACCAGTCTTCTGTTGAGCCTTTCTATTGATGACTGTTATCAATATGGTCTATTTGAGTCGATCGTTGGTTTGTTGCATTAGGTCATTATGTTAGACGGTGTCACTTGCTACGAGTACTATGTCTGAGCGTTTAGCTTTATGAAGAAGATCAGAGGTCTTTTGGTAAAAGTCAACTTTCACTTCATCCAGGCTGCAGTTAGTGGGAGCGTACGCAGAAATGATGAAAAGGCAACCTCATGTATCCCTAACCTTCCGAGTTCTTACGGAGCCGTTTAGCTGAACAACACATAGACGACTTTTAACAGGGATCCACCCTAATAGTGCTTTTTCTGCCTTCGTTCTTAGTGCTATGCGTACATTCAGGAGAGCCAGCCATCAGGTTGCCAGATACACGAAGGGTGTATCTCGTCGACTCTCCGTTTGGGCGAGTTGAGGTCAAGTGTATGATCACAATAGGATACTGTATGTGTGATTCAGAGACACAGCATACATCGATGGTACGAGATTCTAGAGTTTCAGCCAAGAAGGCTTGCTGACCGATTCAACATAGGGTGCGTACGTTGAAGGCTCCAATGTGTAGTTTGGAGCGAGGTTTTAGTAGACTTGGGACGATATTTTGCGCACTAGAATTGTTGGCTATGGTTACACTTGAGGAGGAAACCAAAAGAGGAAGTTTAGTGTTGAAAGTCGATGTAGGAGGAATAACAGGAACTGAAGAGGGAGGTTGATTGTGAATACAGTGATCCTGGGTGCTGTTTGCAGTATGAGAGCTGTTATTACTTCCTGGTTGCGCACACCGTGGAAGGGTTATTCTGGAGGTACCTGGAAAGGAAATTGTGTTAGGTGTTGTGTTAATGACCTGAGAGCGTGACCGCAGTGCCCAAGGGACAACTGCTTGAGGTTGATCACACACGACATTTCTGAGAGTAATTTTCGTGTTATCTCCGTATCTGTTGAGACCCTATCGCCGGAGATGGATATCCGTAGGATAAGGCGAGGTGTGCATTTTTAGGGTCGAGCTTTTCTAACCTCACCCTTCTTTGTGAGTAGGCAGCATCGCTGTTATGCTGGTTGTCTTAAAGAAACATCATACTGTCGTCACATCTTTAGGTAGTTAGCAGTACGACTTCGCCTTCGGACCTTGGGTTTGCTGCTTCCATATATATATATATATATATATATATATATATATATATATATATATATATATATATATATATATATATATATATATATATATATACTACGCTCAATCTTTTTTGGTTTTCAAAGTACATTTTTCTTGTCCTTAAACGGATGATTAATTGTGAGTGTGGACACTACTTGATGAAACTAACAGTTGAATTTGTTAATTTTTTGTTCAGTGTTCAAATAATTATTTTGTACTTATTTCTCTTTGTTTTTTACGTTTGTAGATCCTTTTAATTTAAATCATAACCTTACTGCTGGTTTAAGTCATTCTAGTAAGTTATAATGTTATTTAAAATATTGTGTTAATAGTACTGACAACAATATTACGTAATATATATTAAGACTTTAAAAAACGAAAGAAATTCATTGATTCATTAAAAAAAAGAAAATTCTCTCTTCAATGATATTATTTTAGGAAGCTGTATAATCGTATCTGTAGGTGTACAAAAGGATAACGTTCAATCACTTATTTTCCCAAGGCTCAACAATCCCTTTGAATTTTACAAATTATAATCGCTAATTATTACCTTCTTCTTTATTAAGTAAACAGTTATCTTTATCTTTTATTCCACAGATTATTACCTTTTATTATTTCTGAAACTATAAAAAAACGTATGCTCTTGATGATTGTGAATTACTTTATTAAATAAATCCACCCATTTTTCATTCAATACTTGAAAACGTTAATTACATTGAAATGACACCCTGCAATTCATAAATTATCATATTCAACGCCGTAAATTTTCAATAATCCTGACTATATTGTGCAACATTATTTCATTTTTGTTGACTTCTATTTGAACAAGTTTGACTTTCTTTGATAACTTTGTAATACTCCTCTGTTTTACCACACACCATTACATGTGACAAATTACGTATAAATACGGTTGTACAGCTTCAGAAAATAATATCGTCGAAAAGGAAATTTCCTCATAACAAACTACAGTCTTTATTTTTATGAAGGGAAAGTAGTTTCTTCGTATATGAAACAAGTTCATATCATAGAAATGATTAACAGCTATAATAAATTTTCTGTGATAAATGTAATTTGTGCACACAAATTTTAATACGAAAACTGCTTCATTGTTTTTTTATCAGTTACTATATAAGTAATTCTATTAACATATGGATACGTAAGACCTAGTTTCTGCTTTTCTACTAACTGAATGTAGATATATTCATGGAATGATTTGAATAAATCATGAAAACTAAAGTTTTAAAGAGAAATAAAATATCAACAACTCTAACTGGAGAAATTTACAGTAATTTTATTATTTTTATTTTATCAAAATCAACTAAATCTTATCACAGTCTCAATGAACAGTATTAAAGCTTATGGAATCGCATCAGTCAGTCAGCTACAACGTAGGACCAGGCACATATGTGCATCGGTCCAGGTTGCCATACCGCATCAGCACAACAAGATGAACACCGGATTCATAACAGTGGTTAGGTAAAAGGTGGTAATATATAAGAGAAAGATTGCATATAGAGATATAGTACAAGAAGAAAGAATTGGTTAGTAGAAAGAAAGATATGAAGCGCTTTTAATCTCTTAGTTTAAGGGAAGACAGGGAGTGTATACACCGACGCCATTGTGATCGATTCTGAGCCATGTCACCAAGAGTCTCCAACCATTGGTTACGATAGTCACGCGGACCCCGACCAAGTAGTCTGCATCTACCAACATGGCTCAGACTAGAAGTTAGTGACTTCAAGCACTAATGCCACGTTTTGGTTTGACCGCCCCTAACTTTCTTCCAACCATTTCCAATACCGGATAGCATTGCACGTCGTGGTAATCGGTGTTCAGGCATACGTAACACGTGTCCCAACCATCTCAGTTATTGAAGATTCACAACCTCATCAACTGATTTACCATCCTTTCCTAATACCCTGCGTCTAACCTCACTATTACTTACCCGATTATCCCAGCAGACGCCAGCAATATTTCTAAGGCATCTGTGGTCAAATACTAGTAGCTTACGAGTGTCTTCAACTCTTAATGGCCATGTTTCGCTACCGTAAAGTAAAACAGAACGGACTGCCGCGCAGTATACTCGTCCTTTTATTGATAGACGGATATCTCGCCTTCGCCACAGGTGACGTAAGTTGGCAAAAGCCGAACGAGCTTTTCGAATCCGTGTTGAGATTTCGTCAGACACCAACCCATTAGGGCTGATCAGACTTCCAAGATGAGTGAAGTTGTCAACGCGTTTGACTACTTCACTCCCTATCCTTAGTTCAGGTGTTAACGCAGACCAGTCCTGAAGCAACAACTTGCATTTCGAGGGAGAGAAGCGCATTCCAAACATCCTGGCATTGTTGCTCAGTGCTACCAGAAGACTCTGCATTTTGTCAGCGTCTTCACCAAACAGGACTATGTCATCTGCGTATTCTAAGTCGATAAGTGGACCTCCTGGATGGAGATGGAATCGCATACAAAACTTTTTCACTAGCTTCAGGTTTATTACAGGATTTCTATGTTCTATAAGTGTTTCCGTCACAAAATACAGAGCCGTCGATTTTTTTTCAGATCCCAAATGCTAGATATCATATGACTGAAAACTACTAAATACTTACTTTATATATGTGATGGTTTGACAGTTAGATTAGTTTTATAATAACACTAGAATGATTAAGATTAGTGTATTTTTTGCTTCACTTTAACTATTTAGACACTCCTTATCTGACATGCCAATTATGTCACCCGCAGTATTCAGATACTTGAGATTTTCAATTATTTATAACTATGTAGCATGAAGAGGTAATGTAGTTGTGTGTTTTCACTTGTTGTACGAATATCTTTATCTTATTTAATGCAATTATATACATGATGCTTATGAACACTGGTCAGGCGAATTTAGTTCGATTTTTCATCACACAAATTAATGAATATTATCCATTTGTTTTGAGGACTATCTTGTGAATGTCATAAATTACAGACTAGAGAAGGAATTAAAAATCAAGTAAACTTACAACGAAATTCGGTCATTACATTTCGTAGTTGTCACTGAACTCATTCATGTTATTCCTCCTTAACAGACGACCTCAAATTCATCAATTCCGTCAACAAATCAAAAACAGTAATGATGTTATGGGTTGTAACGACTAATTAGGCTATTATTAACCGTTTTCTTTTTTCAAATCCGGTATTTTGGAAAATTATTCTTATTGACAAGTAGTAAACATCTAGGTATCTACATATATCTTAGTTATATTCATTTTTTTGCAAAGACATTATGATTAATTATTTCATTTTTCTTGCACTAAATTTGACTTTTCTAGTGTTTCTTTATATTCTTACCGTATTCCATACGGTTCTTGTTCATCATACTACATTCTTGCCCAAACAAATGTCCATAAATCAATGGTGCTAGTAAGTCTTTTATTTATTACATGATTAAAAGTCTGTAGATTTTTCCTTAATGATCACATAATTTTTATTAATCAAACGAAACATTGACGATGAAGTATACTGATTTATTTTTGTCAAATTTAAGAAGGAACCGCTCAACGAGATTATTTAGAAACTATACTCAATACTGTAGTGAACGAGAACACAAGTGGAGACAATCTAATGTATTTGGACACAAAATTACAGAACATCTTAGTAAAATCTGAGAACCCTACAGTTAATACTTCATTTGCAAAATGTCAATCAATCGTCTCAGACTTCACTGTTTTTTTATTTCCACAGCAATCTTTCACTGTTCTTGTTCTCTTTTCTTTAATCTTCTGCTGCCAGATATTTCACTCTCGATTGGTGATACATACTACTTATATCTGTCGACATCAGTAGCACATACCACAATACCATCATATCGACGATATATTTATCATCATCATCGGTCGACATAATGATAATAATAACGAAGAGAAACTCTTAAGTTAGTGTAGTGGTTTACATTTAGGTAATCGCATTCACTTATGAAAATAACAAGTGTGTTAATAAATTATATTCCATTGATACCTTATTAAACAGGCCTCGTTAAGCAGAAATAAAGTGAAGTTCACTTCTCTTTTGTTAGATCTAATCATTATTTTTATTTCTGTCATGTCTATACTAGTGATTCTCTGTCATATATTTTCTCAACTCAGCTGAACAATTTAGTGATATCCCTACCGTAGTTGCTACCTTGACGTGGTCGGGCTAGCGTATCGTGACGACCCAACCGAGCTATGTAGGCTAGAACACATGTTCCCGTAGGTTCTACCATGCCATGCAGGTCGATTGGAGAACGGTAAGACTAAAAGCAGCAACTCAAGGTCTGAGTGCGAAGTCGTACTGCTGACTGTAGAGGGGTGTGACAGCAGTAAGGTGCTTCCTTCGGACACCCAGCATCTGCAGCGATGCTGCGTTCCCACAAGGAAGGAAGGGGTTAGGACAGGTCGACACTAAAAGTGTCACACCTCACCTCCGTTTCCTGCGGTAATGCCCTTTGAAGAACGGAGCTAACACGTTAGAAACCTCCCACAAAAAGGTCATACGCGACCAGCCTCAAGCAGTTGTCCCTTGCGCTCTGCGGTCACGCTCCCAGGTCGTTAAGACCGACACTAATCCGATTTCCTTTTCAGGCTCCTCAAGAAATACCCTTCCACGGTTTGGGCAGCCGGGAAGTGATATCAGCCCTCATACCCGTAACAGCACACGAGACCAAGTTGGTCACATTCAAGTCCTTCCTACACCTCCTAATACCTCTCTTATCTCCACGTCGCTAATGCAAACGATTCGAGTACGCGTTTCCGAAACGCACATACAGGATCCGAATAGTCATTCATTTGACCTCACCACATTAAAATACCGAACCAACGCGATTCACGCTTCGTGTATCTTTTAACATGGCGACCCCCTAATTCGTCCCAACGTTCGACCCAAATGGATCACATCGCTATCAGTCACTGATGGAGGGGCTCGATAGAAGACTGTCGCTCATTCTGGAGCACATGCTTAGATCCAGGTCATGCTCTAGTGCGAGCGCGTATTTTTCTGCGCCGTACTGGACGTAGGAAAGACGCTGCAAGTAAACCTCTTAGGGGCCTACTTAATGATAGTCAAGCTAAGAGTATAGTTAAGGAACAACTAGGAAAACAGTTAGGCAGCCATGTATGTGATGTCCAGTCCGAGGCAGCGTGGAATGACATCCGAAAAGCTATGGAAACAGCAGTGATATCTGCATGTACGGTAAACCATAAGGTTAGGGAGCAACACTGGATCTCAGCAGCATCTATCGCATTGATACATGCTGGAAACTCATTCCACCTGGCTCTGAACATAACGAAGAGCGGAGTCAGCTGAAGTTCAGGCTGATGAGAAGCCTACGCAATGATCACGAAAGCAAGAGAGATGGAAAATGCAGCGACAATAGGTAACAGCAGACAACTGTTCAGACTTGTTAAGGAAACGGGTATTAGGAACCCAACTATCTCGGATAAAGATGGACATATTATACATTCTCAATCCAGAAGATTGGATCGATGGGCAGAACACTTTAGGGACCAGTTCAACTGGCCTTCAGCCACACTTGGGTTTCCCATGATCTCCGGTCAACATGAATGGCAAGTTAATGTAGGTCCTCCATCTCTTTACGAAGTTGAAAAAGCCATAGGAAATCTGAAGCGAGAGAGAGCAGCAGGCCCTGACAGGTTTACTCCTGACATTTTTAAGGATGTTGGTCCAGTATTAGCAGTGAGATTAACTGAGGTCTTAGGTAGAATCTGGGAACTGCACGTAATCCCATCTGACTGGTGTCAACCACTGATTGTGCCAGTCTATAAGAAAGGACAAAAGTCCTCTTGTGACAATCACAGAGGAATCAGTTTGACTAATATAGTGTCTAAAATATTAACTTCAATAATACTTCGACGCTTAACTAAAGCTCGTGAAGAAAAGACTAGAGAAAACCAGGCTGGTTTTCGACCTGGACGTGGTTGTATAGACCAGATATTCACACTATATCAGGTCCTAGAAAATAGACACACATTCAGACGCCCCACAATCGTAATATTTCTCGACCTTAAGGCAGCATTTGACTCTGTTGATAGTGAGGTTTTATGGCAGTGTTTGTCACTGAAAGGAGTACCAAAGAAGTACCTTGTAAAGGCTCTCTACTCGAACACAACTGGTCGAGTGAGAGCTTACGGAGGACTGTCATCAGAATTGATTACCTCAAGTGGTGTTCGTCAGGGCTGTCCACTCTCTCCATTCTTGTTCAACTTTGTCGTCGATGTACCTTTAGAGATAACACATTCCTCGTCTAGATTTCCAGGGGTTGAACTTCTACCACGAGGTTCACTTGTTGACTTAGAATATGCTGATGACACAGTTTTATTTGGTGAAGATGCTGACAAAATGCAGAGTCTTCTGACCACTCCAAACAACAATGCTAACATGGTCGGGATGCGATTCCACCCCCCCCCGAAACGCAAAATTTTGCTTCAGGATTGGGTTGCATCGACACCCGAACTAATGAAAGGGAACAAAGTAATTGAGCGTGTTGACCGCTTCACTTATCTTGGGAGTCTCATCAGTCCTCGTGGTTTGGTGTGTGACGAAGTCTCAGCACGGATACAGAAGGCTCGACTAGCTTTTGCCAACTTGCGTCATTCACGGCATAGGCGAGATATCCATTTATCAACAGAAGGACGTGTTTACTGCGCAGCAGTTCGTTCCGTCCTACTTTATGGCAGTGAAACATGGCCGGTAAGAGTAGAGGATATTCGTAGATTACTAGTATTTTATCATAGGTGTCTTCGAAACATTGCTCATATATCCTGGGACTATCGAGTAAATAATGCAGTTGTTAGGAAACGGGTACTAGGTAAGGATGGCAAATCAATTGATGAAGTAGTGAAGCTCCATCAGTTGAGAAGGCTGGGACATGTGTTACGTATGCCCAACCATCGAATGCCTCGACGTGCGATGTTTCCTGGTGTGGGAGTAGGTTGGAATAAAGCTAGGGGCGGCCAGACCAAAACATGTCACAAGTCCATGAAGTCACTGGCAAGTGGACTGAGTCATGTCGGTAGGTGTAAACTAGCTGGTTGGGGACCGCGAGATGATAGAAACGATGGTTAGAGACCCTGAATGACATGGCTCAAAATCGTTTGCAATGGCGCAGGTGCATCCACTCTTTCTATTCTCCCAAATTCTAATCTTCTGAATTCTTCATGTCCCTTCCGTTTTTTCTCTTCTCAAATTTATCCTAGAATAACATCTTCAAACCCTAATCTTTCCGATTACTGCTTATACTCTTACTACACCTACCACAAAGGGATTTGAATCGACCACTGCATCTCTGTGCTAATGTGGCATGGCAACTCGAACTGATGTACGTACGTACAAAGTTCTACGTTGTTACTGACTGACTGTGCCCGAACGCACGATGTTAAACCAGTGTATTACTAACATGATGTTGCCACTGGATGTCAGCAATCCTTCGGAGACAACGACGGTCAAACACAGAGTCGTCTAACATCCTCAACTCGGAGAGGCCAGGTTTCACAAGCATAGAGCGAAACTGCTCTCACCGACGCGTTGTAGATTCGACCTTTTACAGCCAGACTAACATCACGAAGGCGCCAAAGATGGCCCAGATTGGCATAAGCCGATCTGGCCTTCACTATACGTGCGTTGATCTCATCACTCACGCCACCACCAGCACTTATGAGGCTACCTAGATACACTAACTTCTCGACAACTTCTTTCTTCCGACCTACTGTTTTTCCAACCTGTATTTTAAGTCTAGATAGACAGTTTTTGGGCATGTGTAGTACGTGTTATTGAAGTATCAAGGTTACGTCAACCGACATCCCATCTTCACCTAATACGTTACTTCTAACCTAATCATTGCTGTCTTTCCGAATGAGCAATGTTTCATAAACATTTCAAAAGGCAAAATCTTACAAGCTTTACAGCATCCTATAATAACGAATTTCTTTGACTTAGACTTTTTCTTTGAATTTGATTTTGTTAGTTTTGTATTATATATGTTCTGTTTCTCTATGGAAAATTAATTCTTTTATCAATTTTTAAACATTACTTTTCATTTTGAACGTTTATTTTTTTAGCCATTTGTTTTCGCCAGAATACATTGTTGTCGATAAAAGATTTTTAAAAAATAATATGCTTTGTTTTATATGTAATCAAACTGGACATGGAGCATTTGAATGTCCAAGAAATAAAAAGAGAAATAAAAGAGATAATTCTGACATAGTTACATTACATTCACTGATTGGTCATTTTTTACAAAAAACTCAAGCATCACAATCAAATTCACAGGAACCAATGGGTCAACATTATGATAATTCAAATCAAAATCGTCAGTTGAATTCGACTAGTGCTGTTTGTCAAAACTTCCCTAAACCTAATTATACTCCAACAAACATATCATCACATACCTATAGGAATCCTTTTAAACCACAAAATAGTTACCAAGTTCGACCGATAAGAAATAATCTTCAACAACAACCTATCACTTCCAATTATCGTCATGTACAACCGCATCATGTAAATATGCGTACTAATTCTCATTCGATACTTCCTTCAGTACCGAACCCAACTCCTTTGCTTCCGAATAACACTGTTGGCTCTATCCCTAATTATGCTTTCGTACTTAACAGTTTATCAAATCATCTTGTGCAATCTAATATCTATGGTCGACAACAATCCTTTCCCCCGTCCTGTTATTCATCACCCGTTGGTTATGTAAACAATCAACAACAATATAGAAACACTGTACAAGCGAATCACCCAGTTAATTACCGGCCAAAAAGTCAACAAAATAATAATAATACTAATGAGCCTAAAAAATATCATAAATCCAGTCGGGTATCCAGTTCAAGTGTTTATGAAGAACAGTTTTCATCTGTTTCATCAGACCATTCAATAGTTGTTACGTCTAATAAGTCTCCGTGTGAACCAAAAAAGTATGACAATAAGCAGAATGTGTCTAATCCTCATCAAACTAATGATCTATCACGAAAATCACATTATCATAGTAAGTACGGTTCTTGTTTTAGTGAACTAGTGTCATTGTTGTAAAGCTAGACATTGAATTCCTTTGAGCAAAATAAGTTGACTTTCAATGAGCCTGAAATGAGATATTTAAACGATGCAGGAATGACAGTATTTACAGAATACAATGAATTCATTGTATTTTGTTCAGTCACAATATAAGCTAATATACTCTGCGAAAATTGGCGTTTTTCATTTACCTAAATTTTTAAAGGGAATCAATTTCAGGAATTAAATAAGGTAATCTTATAATAAATATATTTTTGTGATATCTCAATGAGTAGAAATTTGTGTATTTCTGATGTTTCATAACTTTATGTAAGTCATATCTTCAGAGAAAATAAATGAAAAGGTCATAAATACAACTTTCTAATCAATGTTTAATTTATTTGAAGATAATCTCATGTTTACTTTCATATAAATTTTGGTCTCGGTAGAATCGTTTCCACCAAGTTAACAAAATAGGTGCATGTTATTTTTATAAAAATTGACCGAGTTTATCGGAGTTCCAAATTTTTGCATACTGATAAATAATCAGTATTTCTATTTCGATATCTCTTCAATCATCAAGTTACTTTCTTGTATTTAATAGTTTTTTGAGAATGAATTCAGAAATCTTATTTTTTTTAATGAATACATTTTACAATCAGAACACCGAAATGCAGAATAAATAGTCTTAAGTGTTTTACTTATCATTAATTACGTTAAATTATCATTCACTTGACTGTTTACTTAGAACTTTGGTATTGTGTTAAGTTCTCTTAGCTAGATAGTTTAATTGTTCAACCTTCATTTTCATTCTGAATAACATTTTCAGAAGCTAGCTCTTTGGTTATTCATCAAGTGTTATGTACGAACGACACTGCTTGTGATTGATTGTCTTCGTATGTCCTTACATTCACGTTGACCATCTTTATTGGCTGACATGTGAACTTGCGATTAATTAACCTTGTCCATATAGGTTCATTGTGTTGAATCTATGTTGATATGTCTGTTGAGTTCTAATTAATCTGAATGCTATGCTAGGAATTCTCCGTTATTTTTGGAGTTCCCCCCATTCAAATTACTGACATTTCAGCAGTAAAATTTGTGTCCATAAATGTCTACAAGCATCGGTATCAATGATAATACATTGTGTCCCTTTACTGCTAATCTATATTCATTTATGCGTAAAATACTTCACTGCGATCAATAGATCTCGGTAGATTGGTAAATAACTGGTATATTTTTATACAGATCTAAGTAATACACTCATAGTTAATAAACTATATCTCATCGATGAAAAATGATCTAATAATAATTCATTAGCCATAAATAATCCAAAACAACTGTTTGATAAATACTCAGTAGAAATATGTAACTCGGATAAATTGCTGTTAATCGGTTTTCCACGTTTCTTATTTTACTTTTTTCTCCGTATCTATGAACAATGTTTTATATTCAATAAATATTACTTTATACATCAATTATTTAGAATTTAAATTTTTTATTTCCAAAGATTCAAACTATAATGATCCTGGGATCAATAATAATTATACTTCTAAAAGTACTTTGTCATCCTCAGGGAATCAAACAAAGAGTTGTAGTACAACACCATATCGACAAAAACAATCCGATTCTCCATTGAAAGCGAAATCAAATTTTCAACAATCCTTACAAAAGCAAAAATACTCAATATCTAATGGATCTGTAATAGATTCACATGAAAAAAGAAAATATTCAGTAACAGAATCAAATAAAGTCAATTCAGCGTTTAGAGGCAGTCGAAATTGTCAACGTTTTGGCCGTCCAAATAAAGCACAATTATCAAATAATGATGATAATAATAGTCATTTATTAGATGAAAATTTAGTTAAACGCCTTCACAATATGTCCACTACATCCTCATCTTCACAAAATAGCAATAATAAATACTGATACTAATGTACTAAATCACAACTTCAAAATAATCTTTATGATAGATTTACTGCGACAAGAATGTGTGTACTGGATTTTATTTACATCTAATTGGATATTTTATTCAATTAACATGTATTTTTTTATTTTGATTTTATGAATCTTATTTAATTTATTGGGAGACGAGGTGTGGGGTAGATTTTTAGTGGCCATGTTATGTTTAGTGTTGTGTCGAGTATCTTCGAGAAAATACTACTGATATGGGACCGAAAATAGCGCGATTAGATCAATCGGCCGTTTAACATAGAATGATACTTCAGCTTTGACACAAACACACGCAGTCTGAGAAAATAAGACTAGGATTTACAAGAGAGCTCTTAGTTTACGAGGTGAAGTGATCTAATATATAGACGTCCTACTACTATGACATTGAGAGATCTGGATTACAGTAGTTTGTTTAAAAAGAATATCAATTACGAGTAGCTAATTGGTAGGAAAACGTTTCTAGGGCTACTGCTGGTCACAAGCTCGGGTAAAGGGGAAGGTTGCGCATGGCGTCACCATCCCCATGGAGTGTTCTCACGATGTTAAACCAACAAAAATTAGGAGATACAACTTGGCGGTTCTCGGAATCTGCGAAACCTAGGCTAGATAGCTAAGATTAGATACGGGAGAGATACTGCAGTACTCCGGTCACGAAAACAAAAATGCACCACACACTTAAAGACAGATGCTCTGACGCTGTCCAAAGAAGCATGAAATGCACTTATAAAATGGAGATTTCATAAATCCAGAATCATCAAAGCATCATTCAAAACAAATAAGGAGGGGATTACACTGAATATTATCCAATATTATGCACCTAGCAATGAAGGCGATAAAGATCAGTTTTACGAGAGGCTGCAATCGATCTTAGCGAAGTGCCCAGAAAAGAACTTGACAGATAAATGGCATAACGAAGAAACTAGTAGGGGAATATAGTAGACTAGAGACCAGTCAAGGAAAAAGAAGGCAAGCTAATTACCGAGATTCAAAAATAAAAAGGAACAGATGGGTAGAATACTGTGAGAAACTTTTGAATAGGCTAGCTCTATTCAATCCACCGGACATCGAAGCAGCACGTACAGACCTCCCGACAGATGTCGCTCCTCTAACAGTCGAAGGAATCAAGGTGACCAGACAAGGCAAGAGTAGTTAAGCAGCAGGACCTGACAATATACCAGCTGGAGCACTAGTCAGGCATAGAAGTAACCGTAATCATGTTCAACATTCTACTCAGGAATATTTTAGAGGAAGACCAAATGCCGACTGACTGGTAGGAAGAACACTTCATCAAGATATCAACGAAAGGAGATCTGAGGAAATGTGAAAACTACAGAGGCATCACACTAATATCTGCACCAGGAAACGTTTTCAGCATAGTGTTGCTGAACCGAATGAAGGATTCGGTGGATACCCAACTTCGAAGGGAATCGAAAGCCGAAGCAACACATTGCGTCGAGAATTGGAAGTAGGTATTAAAAAGATGAATGGCAACTGAAAAGAATTGCTCAGGGTGGTTTTTTGATTGTTCATCCATTGATTGGTTGAGCGTTAGCCACATGAGTTGTTGCGTCTTGGAGAACTGATATTTGGTGTGACTGATCGAATTTACACTATGTAGAAGTTTCTGTCGTCTGGTACACACCAAGTGTACCTCATTGTATGAGAGGTTCAGCATTCGCATGCAAGTCCTGGGTTCGACTCTTAATCGCGGGTTCGTGAATGCGCAATACTGAGGAGACGGCACTTCCAAGCTTTTAGTGTTTGGTTGACTTTGGTCGACTCATGTTTTAACCCAACAAATCGTTCTTAACAAGATTGGTCATTTGGGGTAGCTGGGGCTTGGAGGGAATGTAGTGCTGTTGTTTGTGGTATAGAAGTTTTAGTTAAAGTATCACTGCCATTCCGTTTCCGTAACACGGAAATAATCCATTTTTATGACATATCACAATGTACCTGTACTTTGCAGAAACGTGAATCGGAGGAGTACCATGAAAGCAGTTCGATAATTATTTTTAGCCCAGGAGGATGTAACCGATAGATTTATTTCTTTATTGGTGGAAACCATAGATTTGTGACAGTTCTCTATCAGTAAAAAGACAAGTGGGTGAATGTTTCGCATGAGATAACATTTTATTTACAAAATGTTTACGTGTGTGTGAAAAATTTAGAGAACACAAAATAAATCCACTTCATACTGAATTGTTCCTTGCATTTGTTTCACAGCAATTTATCAGAGAGATTCGTTGTACATGATCATAACACTTGTTGATCTCAGATTAGTTGTTTTGCTTACTGGTATATAGGCTTCCCGTGAATTGTCGTAAATCACTGCTGAAAAGGCTATGTTAATGAGATTAATTGTCGACAATGGCATTTGCAGCTAGATCGTATGGAAAATTTATCATTTTATCAAGGAGGGAAATCTATTGCCTTGTTTTCGGAGATATTTATGTATTAAGTACCACCTTGATAAATTTGAACTGTCCGACTTCCTGCGTTACGTCGGCAAGATTATGACAAAGTAACTGGCTTAGATGCACTTTATTTCATGTTATATGGTCAGAAACATATCACTTGTGACTGATGAACGGGTTCCATTTACACGGAGAACGTGAGTTCTCGCCCTACTGATTGATGTTAATTAGTTCTAAACACAAAACATTATTTGACCAAAAATATAACGTAGATGAAAAGAAATTAACAACTTTGATTTGAGGTTTCAGTGGATAGATTATTAGTCACTGTTGGTTGAAAAAGAGAATACGATCATTTTACGTTGTTAAGATAAATGCACTTCTATGGTATCCGTTGTTTCATCATTATTTGTTGTATGGTGGGAGGGACGGTTCATATGCTAGGTGAATCCAGACACATCATGTGGCTGTGCACACAAACTGAAGGCTAGATAAGAAATATATATATATATATATATATATATATATATATATATATATATATATATATATATATATATATATATATATATATATATATATATATATATATATATATATATATATATATATATATATATATATATATATATATATATATATATATATATATATATATAGTCTTCTTACACATGTAGCGGGTTATGATCCTGTAAAAAATGCGTCTAACGCTTTGGTAGACCTCAGAGCGTAACAGCACTAGAATCCGATGTTATTAGATGGGTGTGATACAGTGAAAAAGGTCCATCGTCTGTATGTAGTTTCTTCTTTAAGTTTGCATGAGCGATCTAAGATGTCTTGTAAAGTAACAAAATCCACATTGAATGCATACCCTTTGGAAATTTAGACTTCAAAACTCATTACCGATCTTCCCTCTTCTTTACACGATTATCATTTCCTTTATCGTGGTGTGGCAAAGCCAAACACTTGTACACTAAGTGGGAAAATGCTTTAGAACCATATATTTCTTTTCTTAGTAGTATCCATATAAAGGATAAATTAACGTTAGAATATTACTATGGTAAGAAGTTAATTATGATTTATATGGACGTGAAAATTGACAGTTATGAATGACTAATGAGGACAAATTAAAAACACCAAGAAATTAGAAATGCACAAATGTATTATATAAATAAATTTCTTAAAATTTATAGTGTTGGTTCTGTTTAAGCTCGACGTTTCTTCACCTAGAAGCAAAACAACAAAATGCATACAGCTTTGATTAACATACAAAATTTATAATTGATGAATTACGCTTAATTGAAAAGAAAAATAGAATTTTAAAATAATCACATGGGAATTTTTAATATTATTTAGAGTAAATATGATACAGATCGATGAACATTTATGGAAGTGTAGTTTTTTAATCACTGTTGCCTACTTACATAGAACAAGTATTATAATTAAACTCCCTATAACCACTTTTTCATGGGTTAAGTTGTAAGGATTATGACAAGAAGTAATGAAACAGAAAGGATCTGTGAGAGGTAATTTGTTAAACAATCGACGGTACACATATACATTCGTATCAAACAATTATTGATTAATGCAACCACATTCAACTTCCTAGTTTGTGAGAAACCGTAAGTGTTGATGTGTTATTGATAGTTAGCCACATAAACAGCGGTACAATCAATAAGTTCTGGATTCAAGATTCACTGATTGAAAATTGAGAACCTAAACTGTTAAGTCACAGCTTTAAAGTGTATAAATAGATAGTTAGAATTGAGCTTCGCTTGATACAATGAATAAATGAGTTTCTGTTGAGTATTATTTATTGAATGAGAAAACAAACGATAGATATAGGGATTATCTTCAGTAACTTCTGTGAAATGGCGGGGAATAGAACTTTTTTCGATTTCCGAGTACAGAAACACGACTGTTTAATAAAACTATTTACCACTTATACATTAAGTCCAATCAATGCTACAAATTCACTTAACAAAAAACTAAAGTAACAACAATTATTTAGATTTTATTGTTTAAACGTCGACTGAAGCTATTTAATAAGCAGATTAAAGTGAGACTGGAAATCAATGATTTTCCGTCTAAACAATTCTAGAAAACATGATATTAAAGACTAAAAATCACGACGCCTACAAATTATTAACAACTATTTGAAAGATTAATGAACGATTAGTAAAGGAATTCAAAAATTTCTGAAAATTGACCAATAAAAGTCAAGTATGTAGTTCTTATTGAAAATTCTTTAGATAAAGACTTACAATCCTATCGAAGGCAGCATCAAATAATCCAGCAGCTTGATCTTGGGCTGGATTAGCACCTTTGGTATCATATTCACCAGGAGAATTCTTACGCTTTAATCGATGTTGAGGAAAAGATGGCATCATATCAGGTTCGCATGCTGTTATTAATAAATAAGGGAAATTAAGAACATGTTATTTGTTTTTAAAGATTACTGTATCGCTTTAGTTAAATAACCACTATATACCAACTAAATATATTGATAACTGAAATTAAAAATGAAACAAAGATTGTAAATTGTGCTCTAAACCAGTATCGAGTAAAATGGTTTCAGAAAACTTAATGTAGAAAAGCCATTCCCAGACTGTCCCATTAGCACCAGTTAATAACTATACAGGTGTAAACGGTTTATTAAAACTCGTTTTGTCAGAACAAGGCAGTAAGACACAATTTTCAAATATATGTTCAAGATGGCTAGTTTTATATGGAGTATCGCAATTTACTAATTACGCACAGATTGGTGGTTATTATTATTTATTTGAACACATAAATATTGGTACAAGAGAGCGCCAATATATATGCGCCACACAAAAGATTGTTTATCGGAGCGAGAAAAATAGTTGCCATAGTCATAGAGTTCATCGTTTGTGTGTGGGCTGTGATACTGCCCCGGTGCCCAAACCGAAGCAGGTGGTTATCTTAGGGGGCCACACCCCGAGCCTTTGACCTAATAGTCTAACCCACAAGGCAGTGGAGCATCGTAAGGAGATGCAATCCCATGGTAGCCAGTGACCAACGATTGGTTCATACGCCATTTGTTCCCGCAGGATACTAGAGCCCATGTGCACCATTGGTTTGTGATCCGGTTAAAGCGCCGGATTGGTGGGGTGAAATTTGATTTAAGTTTTGTTATTTGTTAACACATGAATACATTTATTAACCTCAACTTGCTGCAAATCATTTATATAATTTTCGTTAACTTCCAATGTGTATAAAAATAAAATACCACGATTTTGCATTTCAACATTAGGCTTAATGAGAAGCGAATTAAAATAGATGTTTATTAAATAAAAGAAAATATTGATAATGAAATTGCATGGAATAATAATAATAATAATAATAATAATAATAATAATAATAATAATAATAATAATAATAAGCAGAGATGCATACGCACAGTATGCACATATGTCAATAAGAGACTGATCAACTTCAGTCCTAAAACATCAATGGGAAGATTCAAATAAAACAATATCAAGTGAATAATAATAATAGCTTTATTCAATCACTCACGTAAAGGATGTTCACGGAAATAAGAACTCTGACAGCACTCACGAGCCCGAGCCCGTTTAGACGGGTCATACATGAACAGAAAGTTTAGTAAACGCAAACCAGCATCTGATAACCATGGGAAAGTATGACGCAAATTATTGTACCTGGAAAACACGAATGAAAAAATTACGTAAATAAAACTTTTAAAATAATTTGCAAACAAATCAAAAGAATAAGTTAAATGAGTTATAGCTTGATAGCAGAAGAATGAAGCAAAATACGATTTTCATTTATTTAATTCTACCTAAATACTGTGTAGTCTTGTGTTTGGGTTGTGAAGCACACTTGATATGAAATAATGAAAATAGGATGTCAATAATATTACAGATTACGAATGAATTAATAACAAACGATAATCATTACTAGTGAGGTGTAACACCGAATGACGAGACTAGTGATCTATTAAAAGACTTGGCAGCGAACAAACAGATAAATAACAGGAAAACCCATCATCAACACTCATCGATCTAAGTTAACATACTACGCAATAATAAAAGGAAATCAATGAGACAGAAAATATATTAAACAACTTTGTGAGTGGACAGGCCATAACAAACCCAGAATGATATGTCGATTGGGATTTGCATGTATACATTCTCTCTGGTTCTTAATAAAACATGTATTCCGTTTAAGTCTCCGTGATGTAATCGAGGATCTCGCCTCTTCCCTAGAATATGTTGAGGCTCACTGATGCAGAGGCTGCTGCTACACGGGTTGTCTTGACCTGCATTTGTTCATGTGTATGAGATAGAAGGACCAGGTCATTTGAGAAGTTCAAATCGTCTAGTCGTATCCAAGCTGTCCATTGTATCCTGTGCTTCCCTCAGATGTCGAGGTCTTCATAATCCAGTCAACTACCAGAAGGAAGAGAAAGGGACTTTGTAATGTAGTCCGTTTTATGAATTCTGTATGTTGTTGATCTTCTCAACTACTCACACCATAATGTTGAAGGAAGTCCTATAAGGTTCCACACTGTTAAACGCCTTTTCATAGTCAAGGAAGTTGATTTATAGTGATGAGTTCCATTCAATTGGTTGTTCAACGGTGATTCGTAGTGTCGCAGCTTAGTCGATACACAACAGGTTCTTACGGAATCCGGACTGTTGATCTCGAAGTTGGGTATCCACCGAATTCTTCATTCGGTTCAGCAACACTATGCTGAAAACATTTCCTGGTGCAGATATTAGTGTGATGCCTCTGTAGTTTTCACAGTTTCTCGGATCTCTTTTCTTTGGTATCTTATCGTAGAAAAAATCTTAGCCGAAATATCTATTTTAGTTCTATGATTTTCTACTCTAAGAATTAAGAATGAGGACATCAGAGATAGTTGATCGTTAGTCATACAGGGCTTTTAGCAAACGTCACTAGGACCATAAATCAAGTGCTGTAGCTCAATACCAGTTGTTTACTAAAATGAAAACTCTTATAAGAATATGATGATAAATAAATTGGATTATTAAATGAATATTTAAACCTATCAATTACCATCAAATCACCTAAAACTAGATTATGATTAGTGGAATTTATAGACGCAACGATGCCACGACCAGGAAGCTCACACAAAATGAAGAAAGACAAATAAAACGTAACAAGAAATTCTGAACACTTAAGATAACAAATGATCGATAATGCAAACTTACGGTTGCTTTTTCAGATTTATCTTTTCCAATGCTGGTAATTTGGAAAGATTCTAGAGTGAAGACAAGTAAGTGCATAACTTGAACATACCGGCCAAATTTGATCATTCGGAGTGCCCAGCAAATCAATAATTAACTCCAATTGGTGAACCTCTGTCTTCCCAGGAAGAAGTGGTTTGTGTAATAAAAGCTCACCCATAATACAGCCAGCTGACCTGATATTTTAAAACTGGGATGACACAAATTTACTTGAACTAACCATATATCAACAGCTTTGGTTTGGTTTTTATCGCCAAGTAAAATTTCTGGTGCTCGGTACCTACGAGTTAAAAAATTATAGGCAACTGTGAATTCAATAATCATGTATAACTTCAATCCACAGAATACCATATTCGTGCAAACAAGCGAGCAAACACATGGACTTGAAAATATTGAAATCCTGTGTAAGAAAACCATCAAGACACTGGGTAGATTAGATACTATGAGCTCTTATTGGCTATAGTGGCTGGGATGTGCAACTCATTCGCAAACTCTGTTCATTTCCGTTCTGCTATTCTGGCTAGAGTATGAGCAGTTTAGAAAGACTTTGAGGTATCTAAATCAACAGAGTATTATTACATAGAGTCATTAACTGTTTGACCTATGTCAAAAGATGCAGACTCCCTGATCGTAGTTTTTGAGGCAACTGTTATCGGTGGATGGAAGCTGTAGGAAAGATTACTCGATATCAGTCGCAAAGAAATAGATGCAGTCACTTTTAATCCTACTGTGAATCTTAAGCTTAATATCATTTTAGATTGTTATATTTCGGTTTAAATAGATCCTTGCAAAGTGTATTTCGAAGTTATTTTTTACTGCACTTGATAGCAATTTTTCGATTATATTCATCTGGTTAACTTTCTCCGATAAGGACTTGGATCGACATATATGTGTTAAGTTGTGAGTAGTTTACGACTGATTGACCGCAGACGAGGCGATACTGCTTTGTTTACATCGCTGAAGTGGTGTCAGAATATGAAATTAAGGTCGAGTACAAACGTCATAAAGCTGAAACTCTGACCTGGATATCAACCAGATAAGGAATGGAGAGAATATTCATTCTAAAAAACTAGTTACATAGTTATGAAATAGGAGTTTGTAGTACCAAAGGAATGTAAACCTGCAAATGATTTCCATAATCTAATCAGTGAGCCTGAAAACTGGTCTGGAAATATATTACAAAGGAGCGGCAAAGTTCCCAAATGCTTCTACGTCAGTTTGTTGTAGAACAATAGGTGATCTTGCGCACGACTCGAAAAGACGAAGTGATTTTTTTGTGTTTTGAGATGTTAGATTTCTGTTATGCTTATCGTAGCAGAAGTTAGATTCAAACTTATGTTTAGGGCTTCTAGAGATGTTTGAGTCTGTAAAATACTTTTTCATAAGATTTTCATTTCATTTTACACTAGTTGAATTATTTTTGTTTTTTCCTATCTGTGTATTCGTATAGACTGTTCTCCCGTTTTTTTATAGAGGTGCGTCTGTTAAGGTTTTTGACGTTTTGGTATTTCAACTGCCACTAGTTAGTCACCGTTTCTGTACACCTTCATAGCTACATTAGTAACGTTATTGTTTTCCCACACTTTGTGACCAGCACTTCTTTAACTTTTTCTTGTTCTCTCTATATCATACTGATTAAAATGGTCATTTATATTCATCGATGTGGTCGGCCATTGTATCTTTACTCTGTTGAAGATGGCATGGAGTGTGGCGGCAGTAAGAAATGATTCATAAAATGTGTACCAATCTATTACCGGCCTCATATAAACTTTCCAGCATACTGGCTTTACTTTGGTTATGTAGAGAACGTTGCTTAACCAAAGCGATTCTCCTAGATGAAATCTTGGAGCTCCTCATTCTGACGAAGACGCCAAGTGACGATGCTTGCTTACTAAGTTTGACATCGGACAACAAGGAATCTACAAATGCAATAGTTAGTGTTGTCGGCTAACCTCTTATTCATGATGTAAAGGCTGAGACTACCATTTTCGACACGCCAGAAGGAGATAAAACCTCTGTCCAAACTACGACCAAGCACAGTCTCTAAAAACCTCACACTATCAAGAAAACGCAACTACCACTTATCGACAGCGCACTTACCACAAACACTGCTGATGAAGTAAGTGCAACCATAAGATTTGTAGGGAGCAAAAATCTCTCCCAAGGCTAATTGGATATTATAAATGAATGTACTACTCCAAAAGTCAAAACAAAAACGAAGATTAAAGAAAAGCTTCCGATACGTAGTTAGAAGAGAACGGTTAAAACACGAATGAAAGCCGTGAATATGACATTCAATGAAGTCAAGTCCGTCTCGAGTTTAATTATTTGGAATCTGAAGTCAAAAGCAACGAGTCTGTTAGACGGTATGCGCATAACCTGCAGTTGGTGGAATCTGCTATCAGAAACGTACTGCCAGAAGGTTTCGGGAGTACAAATAACTATTGTAAAAAGACTCGTTAAATAGGTTGGAGGCGAGGCCCAACCAAAAGAGGACGTTAAAGTCAGTACTCGGAAATAACAAGGAAAGAGAATTGATACCAAATAACGCATACAAAATCCGTTACTCGAATATTTGTATTTGTTCATATTGGTCACTTGAGGACTGCTGTTACTGAGTTAAAAACTCGAAAGTAAAACGCTGAAACAAACCTTGAAATTTAGGTTTACGGATAGTCGTCTTAAAAGACAATGCTTTCGAGACCTAGCTAGGCGTGATTATCTAAACACCTTAGATGTGTGTACACAAACGCTCGTAGTCCTAGAAGTAAATCGTCCGAGCTAAACATACTGGCTTTTCCCTAACTCATATATAGACGTTGAGTAAGGTTCGTTGCTATCTTATCGTTGGGAATTTCAACGTGCCACACATTATTTGGATAGAGCTTATAGCTTCAGGTGAATGTTTGGACGGCAGCCCACTATCAACTATTATTTAGTGCGTACTTGTATAGTGTATCGCAAAAGCGACATATATTGGCTTAGAATATGAATTGTCGTAGTTGGAATTTTTCTTCATACCACACATATGATGTTACCGACGTTCAGTACCTAACCCCACCGGCAAACAGCGATCACCTTGTATTGTAATTCAAGTTTCGAAAACAATGTACAGTATGAATCTACTGTAGATCATCCCAATATCTGGTTAGCCAACATTCAGGCAATCGGAAAGTATGTGGTCTCAATAAATTGATCAGTCAATGTAGATAAGTTGAATGAAAACGAATAGAGTGATTTTAAATCCATATTCGAAGCCGTACAAACACCGTACACCCCATGGTTAACGTAAAAGCAACCACATTTCCCTCGATGGGTCAATAGGGAAATCTGGAAGCTGTTGTGGCGTAAAAGACAATTTCCGGAACTTGTTCACACCGACGGATCATGAGACATCTAAGCGTTAATGCCGGAAAATACATCAAATAATTATAGCTAAATGACTCATTACTGAAGAAAGACAGTTGGTGCACAATGGCCGTATTTGACAAAAGCAATTGTTTTCTTACATTACACAGTAGTTAAGATGTTTAGGAAAATAATTCGTGTTAGGTTACCAAGTCACGTAGAATCATACAATCTGTCAACGGCTGAGCAACGCAGAAGTGTCACATAGGACAATCCTAGCTCCCTTATTTCTCTACTCTACATCGAATCACCAAGACTGCTTAAGTCACCTACACTTGTTTGCAGATAATGTTAAAGTCTAGAGAAACATAAGTAGTCAAACTGGTTATTTTGATTTCCAAACTGATCTAGACTGATTGGTTTCATAATCTCAAAGTCCATGTTTGAAAATTAATTTTAGAAAGCGTGCTAGTGTACACTGGACACGATATTGGTTACTAGTATACTACAAACGGCACATCGCTTTCATTAATGCAGAAAAAATAGTAGTAGTCAGTTGTGAATCGAGAATAACTGCACACTGGAATGCAACTGCTGCAAAAGATTTTGAATTTTATGGTCATTTCATCTAGTATTCTAGTGACTTGGTAGAGACATTTTTCAGGTTTTATATTTAGACTATGAGGCCTCATCTAGAGAATTGCAGCCAAGTAGCAAGTCCTACTCATATTAGGAATCCTATCACACTCAGTGGATAGGACACACATTGAGGAAAGCACCCAACTGCAAGCCCCCACTTGGAATCCTCAAAGTTAAAGGAAAAGAGGAGACGGACATGAGAAGAATGAACAACAATTTGATAGAACTAGAAAGGAAGGCCCAGAACAGAGTGGGTTGTAGAATGCTGGTCGGAGACCTATGCTCCATTGGGAATACCAGGAGTAGGTAAGTAAGTAATCATACTCGAGCATTTAACGTGTGAGAATTAAGTTAGTGACTGATCATTCTAAACTCTCCTGTGATGAGCGTTTAAGACGTTTAGACCTTTAACCCTTATCTTATTGTAGAACTCGATACAACCTCATATTGACACTCCGTATCTTAAATAATGATTTCGGCGTTAACATGTCTTAACTTTTGTTTCCGACAGGACCAATCATCTGGGCAATTGAAAAGTTTTGAAAACAGCAGCTGAACAAACTCAGAGTTGGATCTTGTTCTTATCGAGCAGTCAGTGACTGAAATATCCTACTCGGACAAGTATCGACTCGATCAGCGAACACTTTTACGGACAGGCTGGTTTTCCACTTGAAGACAAGTTGGAGGGATGGACACAGGTGAAGCGACCTATCATTGTTATTACTAAAGACTGAAATAATGAGTAATGTCGTTTAGTTTGACAGCATCGATTGGGACTGATCGAGGCCGTAAGATACAAATAAAAAACACGATGAAACCATATTGATCCCTGCAATTATTGAGTTTTCGTTAATTTAACCATAATCCTGATTGCAGGAAAAAACTGTGAGAGCGTTAAGTGATTTCTGAGGTATAACGTGTTTTAGTTGAGTGTGTCAACTGGGATTGAAATACTTGGCGGATATTCTCACATTAGTCTCAAACCAGGCGATTTCCCTGTCTACTGATAACCAATTTAAGCCAGATTGTTAATAATATGAATCTATCCCAGTCATTTGTCTTTGCGATTGTCAGTCACTTCCGTAACAACCACGTAAACTTAGTGAAAACATCAACTGTTCTATAGCTGGATCTTAGTATGAGAACGCAAATAAGTCTTATTGATAAAAATACACGAAAAATTTGAAGTGAACCTTCTCACCATAATGTAACAACGCAAGGAGTCATGGGATTGTGGGAATGAGTAGGGCGTGACAGTCCAAAGTCCGCTATTTTGACAAGACCTTTGTCATTCATTAACAGGTTGGAGACTTTTAAGTCCCTGTGGATTATAAAGTTTTCATGAAGATATCTCAGACCTTTGAAAATCTGAAGCATGATGCACTTAACCTACAGTACAAATTAGAATTTTAACCGCATGTTACCTGAGACTCGGTGAAAGGATTAGGCATGTTATCAAGTAAACTTGCCATATCCTGTTCACAATATTCCATAACAAGGAAGATGCTGAAAATGATCGATATCACTTGAACATACCTATCTAAGCTCCTCCCAACAACGACTTCTCTCAAGTGAACAACATTCGGGTGCTTTATACTTAGCAACAAAGTGATTTCGCGCAAACTGCTAATAGGGATACCTGTTGTACATAACTCAAGAATGAGAAAAACTTGCCATCTCGAACATTTTCCATTCGAACTTTCTTCAGAGCCACCACCTCTTTTGATACAGTATCACGAGCACGGTCTAAGTTATTAGCTAAATTGTTATACTTACAGACAATGCCATATGTCCCTTCACCTATGCGGTTTAGCTTTTCAAATTCAGCAACACTACGACATCTACCCTCCTAAAAGATGTGATACCACTTGCAAACTTACTCTAAATTCCGATGGTATCTTAAAGTATGAAAGTCTCTTGACACTGAAAATTCTGAAATCCCTCGAGTCTGAATCAGATTCACGAACTGCAGACCGTGTAGCACACATATTGCAACTAGCGCTCCAAACTTCAATTCCCAATATCTTTCCCACAAGCTTCTGCTAATTAATTGAGTTCCTTGTGCTTTTTTATTATCATTTCGGTTCGGTTTCATGTATTTGACGGTATTCAACTGTGGTAGCTAGATGTTCTTAGGTTGTAAATATGCCGTTCTTGCTTCAACGATCCACTCCTTCACATCTGCATCGGATCCAACGAGTTCATCAATGATGCTGTACAGATATGTGAGGGTTTTTACATCTTCCAAGGCTTCTCCATCAAGTACGATTTGATTGGTGCATGCCGTATTGTATCGGACAATATTTCTTTTTGTGTACGTTGAGACCTACTTCTGCTACACTGGTCTTTTTCTCCTGCATTTATTGTCGCGTGTGCGATAGGAGAGCCAGATCATCTGCGAAGTCTAGATTGTTCGGCTGTATCCTAGCCTTTTATTATGTCCCATGTTTCCCCCCAGATGCTGACATCTTCATTATCCAGTCGATCACCAGGAAAAAGAGAAAGAGTAAGAGTATGAAACGTTGACTGACACCGGTCTTTACTTCGAACGAGTCTGTCAGCTGTTATTTACGCGCCATTTCGCAGTGGAATCTGTGGTGCCATTGGGTCCCAATCACACAATCCTCAAAGCTGAACATAAGACATTTGGGAAAATAGATGTTCATCATTTAAACCGGAGAAAGACCCAACGACGAAGAAGGTGGGAACAATGAATTGAATTAATTTCAATTGATCGGATAGCACAACTCGGCCTTGTAGGCATGGTCCCTGTTGAATAGTATATTCTATTCGTATTAGGTACATTGTTCTATCTCTAACCTGAGTGTTTTCTCCATCATGTATTAGTGGTTGTTACGGTGCGATGAGTTGGTGTAGAAGATGATGTGGCTTCCATGTAAGATCTAATAGATCGAGCAGTTATAACAATGACAAATCTACCATTTTAGGATTCTGTCTATTATTAGAGCGGTACTCATGACGAAGTAGACTATAATTCTACAAATCAATCATGGGAATTCCGTATGATATTGACTATCTTCTCAGTCTCGCCATGGTGTCGAAGAAGCCTACAAAGTGTTGTCCATTCCTCGCTATCAAATGCTTTCTCGTGTTCAATGAAATTTATGTAGAGTGATGAATCCCATTCAAATGACTGTTCCAAAATGATCCATAGTGTTGCGATTTGGTCTATACACAATTGATCCTTACGGAATCAGGCCTGTTGCTCTCGAATTTGAGCATCTACGGTGTCCTTCATTCACTTCAGCGAAACCCAGTTGAAAACTTTTACTGGTATTGAGAGAGAAGTGGTGCCTCTGATCAAAGAGGGGAATGGTAATCCATGGGTGAGTACGTGTTTTTCGATTCTCCCCTTAAAGCTACTCAAAGAAGGAATGTGGTCAATTCGGCTGGGAGGGTGTTTCAAATAGAGGCAACTCTGAGTGAGAAAAATTGAAGGCGTGTGCGTGTATTTGCTATTTGATGTGGAATCTTTCGAGGGTTTTCTCAAGGAGTGTGGCGATGATGTTCTGGTAATACCTCGTGTTCGGATGGCTTGGCGTACACAATATGTTGTATGCTATTGTCAGATCTCACTTTCTTCTCCTGTAGCTCAACAAGAGTAATCCCATGTGTTGAAGTCTTTCCTTTAGGATTTGGATCTATCACTCACTTGGTTGCCCATCTCTGTGCTTGATTTAAGAGATTTACACCTCTCTTTTTAAAGAGTGTAAGCGGTAATATTGTGGACTTCGAGGTGAGACTGCATATGTTTTCAGCAGTGTTGGGAACAACCCTGAGGTGGTTGCCCCAAATTGTCTACACATGAACTAGAGAGCTGCGTCTGACTTGTCTGCATCCTCTGTGCGATTCGGATCGATGTCTAGGCTCTCGGTAGTTACAATCCAGAGATCACTCTTTAAGGAGACAATCTAAAACGGACTTCCAAGTAGGCTTTAAGTGCTTTGTGCCAAATGGGCCAGAATGTTCATGATATGACATTTCAACAAGTTAAATGTTAACCTGTTATCTACTGTTCCTTTTTCTATTGTAGTGTGGTCCTTTAGAATCTCAAGTGGATCTTTTTGACTTCTTATGAACTCTCAGTTTCTTGCATTATCTGCATAGGTCAGTGCCACAGAACTAATTTTATCTAACAGGTTATTGATAAAAATCGAGTACAGGAGTGGTCTTCTAGCGTTCTCATGCTACTAGTATATTGAACTTATATGACTTCTTTTCCTGAACCGTGTTAAACCGAATAGAGAATGCTGTTTTTATCCATACATTCTCTCATCTGTTTGTTGACCAATCCTTCTGTTACTTTTGACAGTACTGGAAGTCATACGACTGGTCTGCAACAGGCTAGGTTTATTTATCATCACATTTAAAGGCTGAAGAGAGAATGGTTTGTCTCTATTCTCTTGTGATTGGCGTGAATCTAGTGAATGCCTGAAAATCTCACACATTGGTATTCTGATAGCTTCCACGGACCGTTTCAGGATTCCAGGCTGGATGTTATCAAATACTGGTGACTTTCCTGGATTTCTATAATACTAGCCCGAGAGTTGGTTGGATTTTTCCCAGACCATCAAGTGGCACTAGAGTTGAAAGGAGTTTCGCACCTTTAGGCTGAAAGTTTATTTGGACCACAGAGTTGACTACATAGACTTCTTTATCCCTGTTAATGATCTTCGGAAGTTGCTCCCTTGGTTCGTGAAGATATTTGGAGTGAGTTTAGCCTGAAAACATCTTTTTCTGTGGACTTTGACAGTGCTTCTGTTTCTTAGTGCTATGTAAGAGTCGCGACCCGTACTAGGTGTTTCGTACTTCTCTTGACCCAGGATCTTTGCTTTCTGGGTACGTGCTTACCATGGGGTACATTGTTTTAGACCGCAACCAAAGTAACGTCCTCCACCACCTCCCAGTGGTCATTCGCTTTTATTCTTCTCCACTGTTGTAGTCATAAGAGTGTTCAAGATCCTTCATCATGGTCATGTGGTTTGCTTCTGTATAGCTACTATAGGGAGCGTCCTCGTTCCCCCAAACGTCTTATGTGTGGTAGCGTTATTAATTGCCGAATCATAGTCACCGCTGCACATTGGTACTCGGAAATGGATATCCTCGAATAGGAACTGGTCATCTGTCAGCGAACGGACTCACAGTTTGCAAATCCATGCTCACCACAACGCATTTGCATGCAATACCTTTATATTCAAAGTACGTCAATCAAATCAAATCAGAAGTCAAAACGGAGATGGCCGAAAATATGTTTAGAAAGCTATCTATATGTCGATTAGCATTCTGTCTTAGCTGATTAACGGTTGCAAAGGATGAGTAGCACGGCGTACTCACTAATGATCTGGTGAGAATGTGTGACCGAGAACACTCGGGTAGGTATTTCCAGTAAAGTTAGTTAGGTCAGTATCAGCGGAAAAGACTCGGAGAACATATTATTTGATTAGTAAACGCGCGCTTTTCGAACGGGAAGTTTAGTCTTAACGTGATTTGCCTTTATCAAACTTTTGCTGTGTTCTTACGCAACAAAAGTACCATTTCTATCCTGAGCTATACGTTCGGTAGATTACTTTTTTATAGTTTCACCATATTTACTAGTCAACTGTAGTTTCGCCTCAGCTTACTATCCGGTTTTTTTCTTCACGTAAAGACTAATTCAGTATATCTTACTCGTTTTTATCCATTTCTGTCCGTTTTCAATGTGCTTTTTAGTGTACTTTTACGGTCTTAGGCTTTTGTAAGCATCTATAACATAGTTTGCGTCAACATAGTCATGAAAAACTCATGCAAGCGTCCGAGATGTCATTTCGCTGTTACAACTGGCATGCAGTGCGACAACTGCAAAGGTTGGTTCCACGAAGCGTGCACAGATCTGACGGCAACTACTTACAACAGACTCAGCAAGCCGGACCAAAAGTGGGTGTGTATCGCGTGCAGCACGGTCGCTGTAGTCTTGCTGAGTAACATCATCGTCCTACTATCAGGTCTGCGGAACAATTTGTCAGCAAACTTGGATAACGACAGTAAAAAAAAGGGTAAACAAACAAGAGCGCGCAATAAACACAAGATTAGGGGTGTCGATAGATGTGTCATCGATGGAGCATCCATAAGCACTAATTATGACGTGTTGAAGCTCAGCACCATCATTACGTCGACGGCATTAAACTCCTTAAGTAAACTCGGGTCTCCGAGCTCAGGGTCTCTGGACACAATAGTGGTTCCCAAAAACCCTGTAGGTGATTCGACCTACGTTAGCAGGGCCCGAAAGAACCAGGTGTCACCGCTAAGGATAAGCATCCCAAGTGTTGTTGTACGGAAAGCAACTGGTGACCTGGTCTCACAGTCCACTCGCAAGAATGTTCGTCCGGCCATCAAAGAGCCCAAGATTCAAAAACGTGCCTTGATCTCCAGACAACAAGGTATTAAACCTGAACCCATCGGGAAACCTGGTAAACCAACAACAGTTCGTGACGATTCTCTCACAATCATGAATCTCACTGACAATCCTGACCTTCCTCTCAGTCTGCAGGACAAAAATGATAGGATGCTCCGGAGTGAACTGAACAAGAAGCTCGAACATCCTAGAACAGAGCCTTTGACGGTCACCCGGCTCACTCGAGGAAAGGATTTCAAGCATCTAAATCACCCGAGGCTACTTCGTGTAACACTTAAGAATGCTACCGACGTAGAGGATGTTTTGCTAGCCAGTTACTTGCTGAAATCCGATGGGAACGTAAGAATATTTCCCGACATACCATACTCCGAGCGCAATATCATACGAAACATCCCTAAACAATCTCGAGAGACGTTTATCCGAGGGAGAAACATAATTGTGCAAGGTATACCAAAAAATACGGGCCCTACTCAATCAAACTCTGACATCAGGAAATGGAAATTCATCAAACAGTCCTTGAGGCTCAAACACATACTGACTCAGCATGTGATGAGACTAGCCAAGAAGGATGGTAATCCTAGACCCCGTCTAATGAAGATAACCTTCTCATCCTCCCACATGGCGGCTGAAACTTTGGAAGCATTTCGTGCAAACAGACGTTGATTGCCACCTGGAATCCACATGCATTGGATAGGCCATAGGAAGCTAGAACCAAACACAAAGGCAAGATGGAGCTGACCATTCCACTTGCGGACTGTCTAGATGATAAAAAAACGTGTAAAGGACAGGGCCTACCACATCGGCAAACCTCGTATAGGTAGACTGCCTGTCCATTCACGTAAGACTCATACAGACAAACAGGACGAAGCTCATGCGTTCCAAAGTGAAAGCATAAACTGCTTATATATGAACGTCTCGAGTCTACCAAACAAATTGGATGAATTACGTGAACTTAGAAACGCTAATAAGGCCCGTTTGATAAGAATATCTGAAACCTGGATATCTTGTCAGTTCTCAGACCAAGAGTTAGCATTACCTGGGATGTCTTTGTTCCACAACGACAGAAAATCAGGAACTGGGGGCGGAGTAGCTGTTTACATACGTTCTTGCTTGATGGTGCATCAAGTTCATAACCTCGAGTTTAATAATCTTGAGGAATCCGTATGATGCTCTGTACGATTGTCTACTACTTTGAGGTGTCTAGTCGGAGTCATTTACAAGAAGCCAACTGCCGACATCGAGTACAATAGTCGTATGCTGGAAGGGCTGTCCCACTCTACTCGCCTCAGTTTCACACACATCTTGATTCTAGGGGACTTTATTCTCCCTAGAGTCAACTTGGCGGAACACACGTACACTGGAGGCGACAACTCAATTGAAGCTCGGTTCTTTAACCTCATCAATGACTTGGGCTTATATGAAAATGCGAGGTCGTCAACTCGTTGGAGAAACGTTCAAACACTATCGCGGTTAGACTGTGTATTCACAAACGAAGAATTCCTACTTGACAACCTCTCAATCCTGGCTCCTCTGGTAAAAAGGGATCATGCCGTCATAGCCTTCAGTTTTGTCAGCAAAACTAAGCTAAGGTACCCCACCAATAACTTGTGTTGGAATTTTAAACAGTTAGGTGTGCCAGCTCTACATGACTATCTACAATAGGTGGTTTGGGATGTTCACCCTCAACTCGATGTGGACGGTCATTGGGACTTCTTACTGCACACGCTCTTATGTGCTACAAACCATTCAGTTCCTCAAACGGTTCCCAAAAGCTGCAAGTCACCTACAGTAATCAAGAACCGTACCCTTCGCCTGCTGAGCCGAAAAAGGCACTGTTGTGCGGAATACAAACGAACTAATAACGACGGAGCGTATAGGTAATATAACCATATAAGGAACATATGCACGAAGGCTATAAGAGAAGACAGGCTTCAGTACCAGACAAAACGTATGGACAAATTTGCCTCTGATCCTAAAAGCTTATTCCTTTATGCAGCCTCTCTTCGTCAAGTCAAAACTGGAGTTTCCCAACTGCTAGGTCATAACGGCCCGACCAACAACGATGACGACGCCGCTAACCTGTTGCCTGAACATTACTCTCAGATATTTCAACCGACACACATCAACTTTTCTGATGACAGTTTCATCTGCGATTCCATAGGACTTTCCGAAGTGAACCCAAGAGCTGATTTGGTGTTCCGGAAACTGCAGCACTTAAGACTAGACACTTCTCATGGCCCGGTTATAGTCTATTCTGCCATACTGAAGGAAGCAGCCTCAATCCTGGCAATGCCGCCTAGCGTAATGTTCTCACACTCGCTAGACCGAGGCAAACTACCGGAAAATTGGAAGTTGGCTCACATCACACCAATTTTCAAAGGTGGTCGACGCAATGAACCTTCAAGTTATCGGCCGGTGGCTCTTCTGTCATTACCTTCAAAACTCATAGATTCTTTGATATGTAATGGTATAAATGACCATTTACTGTCCTTAAATTTCTTCTCACCCCAACAGCATGGTTTTAGGAAGGGCTACTCTTGTATAACCAACCTGCTGACTGAGGTGAACAGATGGACAAGCATCGCAAGGGAAAGATTGACATCATCTACCTAGATTTCTCAAAAGCTTTTGATATGGTTAACTATTTATGTCTTATCAATAAGCTCGAAAGACTAGGTATCAGACCACCTCTAATCGGTTGGCTTACTTCATACCTGGAAAATCGACACTTTAAAATTAGGGTGGCCACATTGCAGTATGATCGATAGCATTCGATCTGCACTAATAAGGACTAGACAAGCATGAAATTGATCACCACCCAGTGATCAATCAATTGTGAAAGTTAGGGTTAATTTAACTTTATCTCAGGCTATGGAATATCCTAGTGGGGTCCCCCAGGGCTCAGTACTAGGACCTCTTCTCTTCTTGATCTACATAGATGATCTTCCTCAACAGGTAACGTCAAAATTATTACTCTTTGCCGATGATATTAAACTTTGGAGAGAGATACGCAATCAAAACGATATACAGGCACTTCAAGAGGATCTGACTCGACTCCAAAGTTGGACAGATACTAATGGACTTACTTTTAACGCTTCAAAGTGTAAAGTAGTCCATCTGCGACATTTCGCAGACTACAGTTATAACTTAAGAAATTCCTCTCTAGTTGTATCCCTAGCTGAAAAAGATTTGGGAGTCCTGTTACTCTATGATTTAAAGTCTTACGCTAACTAAGACAAAAATGTTATCCGAGCAAACCTTGCACTGGTAACGTTGAAGCGCATTTTAGGACAGTTCGACGGAAGAACGTTTCACATGATCTTCAATAGTTTTATCCGTTATTACTTAAAGTACAGAAACATAGTACTTCCCTCTCACTCCCAAAGGATAAGGACACTTTGGAGTGTATCCAATGGCGAGCCACAAAATCATTTCGAGGACTCAGATTTAAACCTTACGAAGAGCACCTCTATTCAACAGGCCTTTACCCATTAGAGTATAAACGTCTTAAAGGTGATCTATTAATGGCTTATATATTCTCAACATCCTCTTAAACACCTACTTAAGCTTAGTTCGAACACTAACCTAAAAGGTAACACCCAGAAACTGGAGACACAACATAGCAGAACGGACTGTAGACACAACTTCTACTCCATTAGATTTGTCAAATGCTGGAATTCGCTGCCGGTCGAGCTAATCTAAGCGATTTCTCAGGAGTCTTTCAGGAAGAAACTTGATCTATTCTTAAGGATTAGGGATAGTATCAAACTATGATTTACGAATTTCTTTTTCCTCTTTTTTTGGCAATATACCCAGGTTCCTGCCCGAAGGTTTTGGTGATCCACTGCTACTAGACACGGAAGCCTGTTAAGCGCAAGCTTCTTCTATTCCGTCCACAACCATTTGCTCCATTTGTTTACCGCTACAACTGTTTACGTACACGTATTTGAATTTCAAGGTCTTCCTGGTTGTTTTTTGTTTCTGACATTTCTGTAACGTCTTTTTTATTATTTCATTAAAGAGTTTATTTTCCGTTTTGTATAGTTCTAACTTTAACCAGTGACTTTCAGGACTACGGATTTTCAGAGGCATACATAAAACTGGCATTCAGTCACTTATTTAAATCAGTTATGTGACAGTATTATGTGTATTTCGATGGAATAGCATCGCCTTCAAAATTCGATAACTGCTTTTACTTAACTTGAGGGTCATTAATGTGTCGTAATCTTGTGATAACACTTGAATTCAGACAAGAGGCTAGACTCACTTCGCTACAGTCACCCGATTTCTTGGAAGCCGCAATAGAAAGCTTTGGGGAAGTTTTAATGAAATGTCACAAAACTCTAAGAATCACTTCAGTACTAAATGTTCAGTGATAAACTGCTTTGTAAAAAACTTGCAAATTTTCCCTGATAATAAGAAAAAAGAAACTGAAACTGTTGCATTGTGTTGCTGGGTTTGTGTTAGTAACGCTTACACGAGCAACTTTGCCAAGGCTTTTAGTTTGTTATTGCTATGTCATAGCAGAACGCTTCAGTATACAGACATTTTATAAGGTTATTATTATCCAGTTAATTTCAAGGTGAAGCCATAGCGTGACCATAATTTCGGCACTTAGGATTCCTAAAATATTTAAGCGCCAACTCTGACAGCAAAAGGAAGCATGAAGTATCCTTGCATCAAGGATCCTAAAGAATTAACGTTGTTTCTCAAACAATACCACTGTTCACATAACTTGTGAAAAAATTAGATACCACTGTTCACATAAATTGTGAAAAAATTAGATATGGTTGTAGACTCGATTTAATCTCAATAGCACTAGCAAACTGTCATCATTGTAAAAGCTCATCAAATACAACGCCGTGTTGACTTCGTGTATAACGGTAATAAAAGCTGAACTATGAGATAAATTCCCCATTTAACCTCGTTCACCAACCGCAGACTAACTCTCACTATGTAAATACAGTAATAAAAGCTAGATACCAATTTTTTCGGTAGAATTTATTTCGTACGTTCTGCTACTCAGACATACAATAAGCATCGAGGTGGAAATCATTGTGTACCCAATTTTAGTAAGCGTCATTCAGCACTTATAGTCAGTCAGACAAAAGCAAACCAAAAACAGGAAACAAATGGAGTAAGCGAGGGAAAATGTACACAAAAAAACACCCAAGGTTGCTAGTTAATAATGGACAAGGGTATATATACAAAATAATTCAAAATGATCAGGTGAAATTTCTTGTCCAGAAGTTGAAATAAATTCATTTAAGTTACTATGTAACCCCCCTGTAAGAAATTGAGCAATAATTTTTGAAAGCTTTTAAAGAAATTATTCGCAAAAGATATGCAAAAACCGTTTGACGGGCAACAAAATAATGTACTAATTTAAGCAAAGTACAATGCTAATTAAAAGTTGAGTGTGCGATATGGAAATGCTGCATTTTCGTAACAAAAAGTATGCATATTGTGTAAGTACAGAGACATTTAAAGATGTTATCAATAGAATGCTATCCTGTCTCAGTAATTAAACATCTTGTTGGAGACCGTAACCTCTGTAGTATCATTTGATTAGATGGCTTTGGACCATCTTTCAAATCTATCGGTACGTGTTAGTATTTATGTTTATTCTCTAAATGATGCGAACGGACCAACTCTGTTTACATGGACGTGCTGTAATCTATAATCTGGTTTCGAAAATGTTTCAATGAACTGACAGTATATCAATGGACTTAAAACCGATGGCAGGCTAGAAAAGCCTGTGATTACTGTCGGATATCACTGTTCAATTTCCTCCGTGATTATCTCGAATTACTTTGACTGAAGTCCTGACTCGTAATTATAAAATCCCATGTAATTTATCGAACACTGTTGTTAGTGCAAACAGTCTCTTTCATTTTATAGACATGTCACAAATGTTCTAGGATTATCCATGTTCATGAAATCTCTTCAATCAGCCGTGACTTGTCAACCCTAATCTAAACCCTTAGTAGTAAATCTCTTAAATGTATACGACCACTGACATGACTCTTAAATTTCGGAATACGGATTTAATAAGTGTCGTCCGTTTAAAATCCGATTGTCGTCATTGACGTTTATACAAATCAACTTTAAGGACCCACCCTAAAGCTTTTATAATGGGATGTATAGATCTAGATGATAAGTGTTGCGGATTGAACGCTATATTCGTCTCCTAAGCTATTCTGTAACCCCCAAGCTAGAACTATACAGCAACCTGAACACGAGAGAGAAGACTCAAAGTATGCGAGAAGTAGTTTACTTCAAGGTTCATTTTAATACGGAAAATACAGGGTTTTTATGATATTTTAAATGTTTTTGGGTTTCTAGAAGATTCTGGAATGCTACCAAACATAGTAGCAGTACAGCAACCGACCAATCAGAACCTCTGTATGTAACGTTTCGCTTCCTTGATATTTTTGGAAAAAACTCTAAGTGAACACTGATTGAAGGAGACGCTTCTTAGTGTTTCCTGACTCTTGTTTATCTCTTGCGAGAAATTTGCGGATCACCTCAACACTAAAGATTTTGTTAGTTTGCATAAATACTCAGTAAACTTTAAGCTCCGTCGCTTCAGTGTTTTTTCCCAACCATTTAGTGACATGTTTGCGTTTTCCTTAAAATTATTTGGTTGGAGTTGTTGAAAGACATATTTAGTTCACACAGAGAAGTATAGTATAAAAATGAAAATCATTTACTAGGGTACATCATTTTCATGACTAAAAATATCAATACGAAATTCTTGCAAAGCAAAGAGTTAAGCAAATCCTAAAGTGTAAATATGTCAGTCCTAACAATTTCCATTTTTAAACTGTGAATACTGAATATGCTAGTTCGATTTTTTCTTATTTTCAGATTATATATGTGCTGATATTTTCACCTGCAGTCTTTCCCAGTTATTGCCAGTCACAAGTCATCGAGGTGTATTGTGTGACCAACCTGAATATGATAGAAAATCAAGATACTATTGAGCTCAAAAATTATAAAAAACTAAAAAATACATACAAACTATTTTGTGTGGGTTGTGTCGTTTTTCTTACTGGGTTTCTTTTCATATTTTTTGGCCGTCCATACACATTTGATCGAACAAACAAGGATTTGTTCTTTGTTTTTGGACTGGTTTTTATTTTCCCCGGATCATTCATAGCATTGTTGTCAGCGTATTTTCTTTTTCGTCTGTGGAATATTTCAAATGACTTCATAAAACTTAATAAAACTCCTGTTTATCCTGAAGATACAGTTGAAGACCTTGTACCTCCTGAGAAACAATTGGTTGAACCCATAGAAACTTCTCCTAATTTTTCTAAATTTGGTTTAGATTTAAATGAACCTATATGAACTATCAACACTAACCAAAACAACCATTCTACCTATTACGTGTTTTCTTGTTTTACGGTCATTTGGAGGCTTATCAGTCTTTTTGTATAGAAAATAAATAATGCACATATTGTTTTTCTATTTTTATTTATTTACCCGAAAAAAATTGAATTTTAATTAAAATTCAAAGTTTTAATTTGTATATACTCGGAACTGCTTTATATGTATGTCCCACTTTGTCTGTCCCACCCTCGATTTGATGTAGAAGAGGAAAATAATCAGCAATCCCGTTTGTTTCAATCAGTCTAAATGTAATCTGAACTGATTACGGTTTTTGGTACAAACGTTCTCATTGTTTTTTTCATCATAAGTTGAATGAATATGAAACACTAAAGTTAATGAATACGTAGTTATATGTTGTTGAAAACGTGAATTTAAGTTCATAACATCACTTTGACCACTTTTGATGGTCTAACTTCAAACTATTTTGTCGGGTGCATTTGCTAAAGGTGAACACCACATTACATAGAAATTATGGTATAGAAATCACTGTCGTGTTGCTTGTTCATTAATGCTGTCAAAGTTACTATCATCACGTTTACCACGTATTTATATAATCAAGTAAATCGATGTATCAACCTACTATATTCTGATTGTTTGTGGGTGAAACTTTTGAATAGCCTCAGTGTTATATTTTAGATGAAACTTAGTTTCAGTAATTTATGACTCCAAACACTTGAATTATGAAGAACTTTGATCTACAACTAGTGATAATAGAAAGACAACCAAATGAATACCTTTTTGCTTAAATCAGGCTATCATATGAATAACTAACGCTATTGTACAAAAGATGAACTTTATCTTAGACAGTGATGCAAAAACTTAAACAACTATCTCATAAAGATCATCAGCTACACTAATTTACCTAAAACAGGTAACGTAAATATGTGTAACACATATGTTCGTCCCGCTTCCCACCTCACTATTCAATATAATTTACACTGTAATCCGACTTGGGAAAATTTCTATGTGATCAAATTAAGATATTTTACAAGGCCATACAATCAACAACTAATAGATCGTTTGAGTATTAAGTTTATTTTTCAATATGCTGGCACAGGTAAAAAGTTGATCGCAAACCAAATCACCGCATATAGGAAATCAATACTGGTTTTATAATAATAATGGTAATAATAAAATGAACAACTCATTGAAATGATTGTCTATCATGCAGACTTTTGTTGTCTTAATTCTTCCATTGATCCTTTACTCACAACTCATGGTGTGTAATAAAAATTACTTGTTTCTCAAGTACCGCAGATTTTAGACTGTTCCTAACAATTTTCAATTTGATGTATCAATCCTTAAGATTGTTAACGAAAGAAATCTATCCAATTTAACTTCAAATAAAAGGTTTTATTTGAATTACGATTATTTTCACAAGCACTATTAATCGATAGTAAGATTCTATGTAAAATGCATCCAAAATCATGGTTGATTAATTAAATAACGTTTAAAGTTTCGGAAAGATGATAATTTGTGTTAAAATCATTCAGTTTCCTTTATCAAAATGATAATATATGTAAGGTACTTTGAGATGGGAAAATAAAAATTCACGTTTTTCTCTTAGTTATATGATCGTAGATAACAACTTGAAGATACTTGTCAGTTTCGACGATTGTTCTTTTGGAATTATCACCGGGGCATGCAGCCTGAAATGAATGAAAATTAAACGGTGCGGTATTTAATTACAAGACATATAGTGTAAAAAAGTAATATTTTTGTAGTATACTAAATTAAGGGACCAACGTTTTTAATTTGTAGAACAATCTACAAATTACGCATTGATCATGGAATTATAAAAATGTTCCCTAGAGGTTTTTATTTAAATTCATTGAAAAATATAAATTAAAAATCTTGGGTAATGTTGCTTCTATCATGAGGATTGAAAACTAAGGGAACAATTTAATTTTGCTGATACAATCAAATCAATAGTTAGACATTCATTATGCTGACAAAGTTTGAAAATATATTAAATAAATAATAAGACTGGATTTAAGTTATACTTAATGTTTGGATTCAGTCGAACCGTCTACACAAATCTTATGATTAGTACAAGGAATTGATATACAGTAATCAAGTCCTTATCTATTTTTTAAATTTGATTTAAAGCTAATCAAATTTACATCAGACTTAGTTAATAAGGTTCAAAAGTGTGGTAATGTACAGTTTAAAATATTCTGCTATATCCATAAACGTTTAGTTCTCTCATGCGATTGGTAAGGAAGCCTGAAATTTGAATGTATAATGATCTATTAATAAAAGCTGTCTAAATTCTGGCCTGAAAAATTCATACTTGAATAATGTTAGAAATTCATGCAATTTTTCGATCAAAACTTACGAAACAATAACTTACGGTTGGATCAACATTTAAAATTTTTCTGTCACGTTTATTCTTCAAAAGAAGGCCATTAGGATTTTCTGTTATTACAGTGTAATTCGGTGATGAATTGGCTACAACATTGTGAGTTTCCCAATTGTAGAAACTAGGAATTAAGTTTACGTACATTTACATATATTAGTTTTTGTGTGAAGTATTCATACTTCAAACAGTTATTTACACATGGAGTCATGTTAATAAAAGCCAACTTAGGTGTTTATTTACGATAAGTGTGTGTCCTTGTTTTCATAGGGATGAATTAGTTAGTTGGGAGACTGAACTTAAGGTAGTTAAAAATGAATAGGTGGGGAGGACTTCATTCTCGAGAATTTGTGAATAACATTAGAAACTTAAGAACTATAGAGATATTGTATTTATAAGAATAAGAGTGAGCATTTTAAATGCGTGCTGAAAGATTATTTAAAATCTTTGGAAAGGTAGAAATGAAAAGCATATCGTCAGAAAAACCAATCAAATACATTATATCACGCAGTCATCTATGATGTAAAAACTACTTTATGTTTCACTTTAGAATAGTTAAATACATTTTTAGAAAAATGCCCAGCCTGATTATTGCTTCAGTGTTTTAAAGGATTATAGTGTGCATAAACTTTCTTAGCTAAAACGGCCTTATTTAACAAAATTTTGATATTTTAGAAAGTTAAATAACTGAGTATGAGCCCGGAAGTCAGTTGGTAATATTTACATTATAAACTAGGATATTTGTGCATCGGTTTAAGTTGCTACATCACATTAACGAAGAGTAAAAGTTATCAACACAAATGCTAGAGTCGTAGAAGTATCAGCAGCAGTAGAAAATATTAAATATATAAAACTGAAACACCCATAAAGCAATTTCGGGGCTCATGATCTAAAACAATATGATAAATGAGTGCACCTAAGTCATTACGAACGATTGTGAGCCATATCACTCAACTTCTACAACCAATGGTTATGTTTATCACTCGGGTCCCAATTAGGTATTTTGTAACTACCAATATGTCTGCCACATAACTTCACAAACTGCTATCACGTATTGATTTTTTGAACCCTACCTTTCTTTAAACCTACTCCTATGTCAGATAAGACCTCCTGATGAGATAGGCGGTGGTTGGGCCTACGTGGTGCATATCTAAACCACCTCAGTTGATGAGCCTTCACTACCTTATCAACTGAATAAACACCATTTAAAATCTTATGCTTAACATTAACATTGATCGATTGGCGGTCCCAAAATGCTCAATCCATGTTTTAAACACCTAGAATCAAACAAAAGTAACCTCTAAGTGTCCTTTAGTCTTAATGATCATGCTTAGCATTCATAAAGTGGGATAAGGATTGTTGCTGCACAGTATATTTATCTTTTAGTTAGCAGACGAACATCTCATCTACTTTACAAGTGACACATTTTGGCAAAGGCCAATTAAGATTTTTGAGTCTGTTTCGAGACTTGGTCATAAATGCATATAGATCAACAGTTTCAATATTACTAGGAAGTTTAATTACTGCATACTTATTGTAACATGGTTGATCCAGTGGAACTTTGAGGCTCTAGAAACAATTCGTTTATTCCATATCTTAAAATAAAATATCTTTCAGTTTCTGTATTTTGATTCTTTCGTGAACCTAATGATATAACTATGGGATTCTTTGAATAAAATCATATAAAAACTAACTGCTGTCTATTAAAAATAGTAAAATTGAATTGCTAAGCAAATTAAGCACACTGTTTTACAATATACCTTAGATCTCCTGTTCTTGGGAGCAACTTTTTCTTTTCTTTAAAGTATACTGTGAAGTCTTCAGATTTCAAACGATGTGCATAATCTATGTAGCCCGATATTTCTTGACCACGTGAATTCTTATCTCTAATAAAAATAATAGTCTAAAAATACAAAAGTTTAGAATGTAATGCAGATGTTATGTATCAGTTGATTTAAAAAAGTATATTGCTAAGGTGGTTGTTGAAAAGCTAGGTAAATATTACCCAGGTGGTCAGACTGAAGTAAATAAAATTGGTCCTACGTTTAAATCTTAGTGGGTGTTTATTAAGGGCTTGAACCAGTAGGATGGTTTATAAAAAAAGTAACATATAAATAGTGGGATGCAAACAACTCACATGACCAGTGTTTTATTCATTTTGTAGAAGCAGGCGTTACAAATAACAAATGTCTTTTGGCCATGTCGGCCCTAGATTTTCAGGTGTGAAAACTATTTGATAAGTTGATTTTTGGATTATGTTGGTTGTGGTAATTAAGCAATAAATCCTTTCAGTCAGCAACTCTCTATTAAGGTACATATTTACAGCTAAAAAAGGGTTTCAAATTAGTTTGGTACGAATAAGAAAATTAGGCCATACAACTAGAAGTGACAATAAGTCAAGATATATATCCAGACTACTAGGTTAGTTATTACTGTCTTTCGCCATTGATACTTTGAAGGACATGTGATAAACACTGTGAAGTATTGAAATGAGGGCCTCATGGAACGTTTTCGGATAGCTTAGGCAATAGCCTGTATTGTTTAATCACTATAAGATTTAGGTTATACCTATATTTTTGCAAAGTTCTAAATTCTTAAGATTTAAAAATTATCAATCTGTGTTCTTACAGTTTTGTAGATACATTATTACTTCAAATGATGAAAGTGATGATTAAATGGAGGTTCAAATAAACTTCATATATATTCTTCAAAATTAGCGTGTCAGGATCAATGAGAATAGTGTTGAGGATGCAAAAATTCGTACATATGTTTTACCAAATGGAAAAGGAAAACAAACAAATATCCATAGGGTACAGATTATCAAAATTTTGAAAATCGATCTTTTGACTACGATCGATGAATTAAGATTGACTCAGCATTTACATTCAATGTATGGTAGCCCAGCTATACTGATACATACATACAAGAACACATATATTAAGACATGCATGAACAAACTTAAATAACTACACCCACGCAAACAAGTACTGTTGTGTAGTATGGTGTTGAATTTCCATACTGATAAAAAGCCTATTTGTACAAGAGCCAAACTAACTATTAGAGTAACAAGACTGAAGGTGAAATAGTGCTTTAACAACTAAAGGAAATCGGGAATGAACGATTTCTGTGGTCTCATATATCACGTACCATCAAACCAAAAACGATCAACAATGAGATTTGGGTTGATCCTTTAATTCACTTACCTAAACTTTTGTCGTGTGTTTTATGCCGGCTTCCACAAAATTATCTTAAAAAGCCAACACATGGCCAGATAGGTTGTAATATTTACGAAGTTTTCAAATGATCTAAATAGATGAGATTCGCTTAATATTTTAAAATTTACTACTTCTACTTTCAAATGCTAAAAAATGTTACTTACGGACATTTGACCAGTCCGATTAGAACCTTCCCGCTCAGCTAAAGCTTGGAGGAGTGGACACGTTATCTTCAGACCGAAAGAAGACAATGCACTAGAACAAACGGAAAGTTTTATAAGGATACTGATTTACGTGCTTAAAAATTTATTCTCAAAGATGATCCTGTCATAAGAGTATGTTAAAGTGATTTTTCACTTAAGGTGGGACGGTAAAATATCTGTTTCACAACATTTTTACATGTGACACCTCTTTGATTGCACGATACCAACCCGATCAGATTAAAAGACAGAAAACGAAGATGTTCAGAGATATGTTTGGAAAGCTAGCAATATGTCGAAAAGTGTTCTATCTAAGCTCGCTAACGGTTACAAGGGACGAGTAGCACGGCGTACTCACTAATGATCTGGTGCAAATGTGTGATCGAGAGCCTTCGGTTAGGTATCTCCAGTAAAGCTAATGAGGTCCAAATCAATGGCAAGGACTTACAGAACAAATTATTTTGCGTTTCTATTTACTGCTATACCGTTTTTGTCTCTAGATGTTTGAAAGGTCGCTCAATTTCGAGGGCTTTACGTTAGTAAGGGCCGACAGAACACAAAAGCGCAAAGGAGGGGGAGTAGCTCTATTTATTAGGAATGCTATCCCATTTACCATTATCGATAGTGTATCTCATGAGAGTGGGACGTGTGAATTAGTTAGTCTTCGCCTAAAATGCAAGGGACAAGAGCTGCTGATTGGTTTGGTCAATCGCAGTCCAAGCTGTGAGGCAAATGAGATCCTGTTAAGCAGTCTCAATACTTGGTCCCAAAGTGGTCGATGTCTAATCCTAGGGGACTTTAACGCACCTATGGTAGACTGGGAAAATCTGCGAACTAAATCGTCGGAGAATTCTTTCGAGCAGGAACTAGTTGATGGGGTTATCACATGTGCTCTAGTGCAACATGTGAAAGAAGCGACAAGGTACGATTCGGACACCGAATCATCCTTATTAGATCTTATACTGACTCACTATGAGGATGATGTTGCGAACCTCCAACATATGCCACCCTTAGGTAAAAGTGACCACGCAGTTTTAACTTTCGACTTCCATATAACTGTCAGTCATGAGGACGCGTCAGTCCAGTCCAGATCCAACGTTTGGAAAGCAAACATACCAGCCATCATGCACTCAGCATCGTTAATAGATTGGACAATAGACCCAGAGTCCTCTATTGAAACGGCCTGCGACGCATTTCGAAATTCATACTTAAAAGTTACCACACCTCACATCCCTTGGACTATACCAAAGGGACCGAAAAACTCTCCACCATGGTTCAGTAGGGAGGTCCGTATTCTTCTCCGCAAGAAAAGGAAAATGTGGGATAGATTTAGGATACTGGGGACTGATGAGGCAAAATCTCAGTATCGAAAGGCTCGGAACACTTGTGCCTCGACCCTCCGTAAGTCTAGAAAATTGTACGAAGAAAAACTTGTAAAGGAATCCATAGAATGTCCTAAGCGCTTGTATTCCTATATAAACCAAAGGACAAGGAGAAAAGGAAATATTCCTGCTCTATGGGGAGACAGTATTGCTTCATCATTAGTGGAGGACGACTTTGGTAAGGCTCAAGCGTTCTCGAACTACTTTAGCAACGTGTATACCATAGAAGCGCCCTTCTCGTCAGCGTATACAGATCCCCCCATACATACACTGGATAGCGTGACCATTAAAGAACTCGATGTCTTTGGTCTGCTAAATAAGCTTGACATAGGTAAATCCACGGGGCCCGATGAATTACATCCTAGGCTACTAAAGGAATTATCTAACTTCGTTGCAAGCCCTTTAAGTACATGCTTTAACCTATCCGTTACGCAGGGTCGCTTACCGAAAGATTGGAAAAACGCCATAGTAAGTCCTGTCTTCAAAACAGGTACGAAACACAAACCTGAGAACTACCGCCCCGTTAGCCTAACTGGTGTGGTTGTTAAAATATTAGAAAAGATTATTAGGGAGGAGCTGTTTAAGTATCTCGATAAAAACCGGATCCTCTCGGAGAAGCAGCACGGCTTCAGAATAGGTTATTCTTGTCTCACTAACTTATTAGTGGCTCGTGAAAGCTGGTGCGCTCTTAAGGACCAAAAGCTACCTGTAGACGTCGCCTTCATTGATTTCAGTAAAGCTTTTGATAAAGTTCCGCACAACCGGCTGTTATATAAGTTAAGAAAAGTCGGGATTGGAGGCAATTTATTGATGTGGATAAAAGACTTCTTAGTTGGGCGTCAACAAAGAGTTCGGGTGAACTCAAAGTTATCTAGCTGGGAAACTGTGCTTAGTGGAGTGCCCCAGGGTACAGTTTTGGGGCCAGTGCTATTCCTCTTGTATGTAAATGACCTTCCTTGTCTCCTCTCATCGTCGGTCTTGCTATATGCTGACGATGTCAAGATATGGAAAGCGATACGACGTAAGAGTGATAGCTTAGAACTTCAAAATGACCTGAAGAAGTTATCTGAATGGTCTCAAACATGGCAGTTGCCGATAAATACTTCCAAGTGTGTTGTGGTGCATATCGGTCATCAAGGCACAAATACATACACGATGGATAACACTGAGCTACCTGTCGTCCAGACATATAATGACTTAGACGTTATCGTTAGTCAAGACTTAAAGACTACTGCACACTGCCGTGCAATAGTCGCCAAAAGTTTTAGATCGTTATGGTCAATACGTAGGGCTTTTAGTCATGTCGACGCTAAGACGTTTTTGACTTTGTATACAGTGTTTGTTCGTCCTAAACTTGAGTACTGCATACAAGCGGCTAGCCCCTGCTTAAAAAAAGACAGTGAGCTTCTGGAAAAGGTTCAGAGAACGGCGACTAAGCTGGTTCCCGGAATAGCAAAGCTTCCGTATGAATCTCGACTGGCCAAGCTGAACCTTTTCCCGTTATCTTATCGCAGAACTAGAGGCGACTTGATTACAGTCTACAAATTGCTTAGTGATAAATTTGCACCTAACATGCCCTCATTTTTCTTGTCTTCCAAAACAGAGAATTTACGAGGACACTCCAAAAAAGTTCACAAGCTGAGAACAAATTACTTGTCAGCTGACTATCGACTTTCCCATCGAATAATCAACGAGTGGAATTCACTACCTCAGCACGTGGTTGAGGCTCCATCCGTCGACTCTTTCAAAAGAAAGTTGGATCAACTGAGAGACCACCATTGCCAGGACTAACATAGGCCATCGAGCCTCCTGTCCTTCCCAAACTGAAACTGAATTACCTGCATTTCACCTAAATACGCGTCAAGTTATCTAGATTTCGTGCACGCCGTTGCACAGCACTTGAGCTCAAAAAAAAAAATAAAATGCTTTGCAATTATATTAAAAACAACAATAAAATTTGGCTAATAACAATGCTTAACATTCCTAATATTAGCTATGAAGACCAATGTTTACAAGTTCGCATACAAATATACAAGCCTTAATGCTGACTGACAACAGACAAATATGTACACAGAAAAACGTACAGACCATAACAATATTCTTTGAGGACAAGTGATAAAAAGTTGAAAAATCTGCAGACCAGGTACCTAACAATTTACTTTTTTTGTTGCTCTTTAGCTAGCATTGCCTCCGCAAGTGCTTTCTTACGACTGTTGAACTCCTCACGTTTGAGTGTTTCACCTGATCCTCTGTAACCTAGTTCAACAAGTTGTCGAGCTATTTCTTCATCCTTAAAATTTTCAAGTAATGAATAAAGAATATGATGAACCTCCAAATAAAAAAGATCAGTGGCCGTTATTTGGGAATCTAGATAGTCCTCATATGTTTCAAACTGTGCTACAGCATCATCTATCCCAACAGATGAAGATATCTGGTCATCCGAGTTATTTGTCATGAAATCGTGTCGTTCCAACTTATATTTCTGCGTGTCATCACTACGTTGATCAACTGAAATAATACAGTCAAACAAACAAAAACCCGAAAAGAAATAATCTTAACCTTACTCACAGAAAAATTAGTCTTCAAAATAAAAAATTATCCCAATTTTGCGTAAGTTTGGTTGTGTTGTCATATAACAATACACCGTTGTATTTACCAAATTAGAAGCCAGTATTCTTAGTTTCTAAGACATGATTGTATTCATCTTCTGGTGGACTTCAATCACTAAGATTTTCAAAATCACTATACGCTTGTTTTAATGGACCACTGCGATCACGTTTTTCCGTGTTTTACTTCCTTCTGAGCCAGCGCAGGTCTATATATTCTCGCGCTCGACTAGAAACATTTAACTGTAATCTAGGCTCTGAGAAGAAGAACTTTTAGCTTCTGTATCACAAACACCTAATGGATTTTGACATGTATGTTATACAATTCAACAAACTATCAAATAATATATTGAAATGGACGTTTTGTACTTTTAAGTTGGTAATGTTGAAATGATTTCATAAAAGATACACTCTTTGGCACGAATTAGCAATGAATGCTTATAAATGCATTTGAAATTCAATTCGACTTATATTCGGTTTATTTTGCGTATTACTAAGTAGCCATGACTTTGTCCTCCATTGAGTTAATACTTTTAATATCAGTTGTATGTCAAAGAAAGTTCAATGAGTCTGAAGAAATATCGACTATGGAGTGTTTGACGGCTTTACTACCCGAAATGTTCCCTTACGAAAAAATCTCAATGTTAAACATACCAGGACTCAAAGTTGGGGTATTAAAACTTTTGTTTAGTGAAGGCCGATATGAGTGTATATTCAAACTAAGCCGACTAGATGTCTTGAGAAACGTGCAGCGATTGGCGATCATGAATTGATAAGTTGCATCAAACACTTGAACTTGAATGACATGAGTAAATGTTTTGAACGACTAAACAGGGTATGACGTAAGTTTTGACGATATCTATCCTTCATATGAATTCGATTTCGAGCTTCTATTCGTACCCTGGAATATAGCAATCAGGTTGTATTTGTGTTACGCGGTAACTCCTTATAATGGTTGATACGCGAGCTAAATTATTATCTTGAGTGTGATGAGATCCAATGATGAGCATCATGGAACGCAAGATTATGGATGAGGGTCTAAATAGTCACAAGCCCAGGAATAAATGAACTTCGTTCTCTTCCGTTTTTCATATTGTCGTAGTTCGTTAGGTGCGTGCGTTCCTCTTAAAGCAATCCGATGTATAACATTTCTGACTTCAAACCGCTTATAGAGTATTAGCCGAACGTACGCACCGACTGTATATAATGATGAATAAATGTATTCAAATTGATTTTCAAATGTAGGTAGAACTAGATGAGCACAAATGAATTTATTATATTTGTAATTTATAATAAAACAGAATCAAGTAAAAAGAATCATGTTAATACAAATACCACATCCGTCACAGCTTAAATGAGAATCTAAATTTCTGTAATTGGTTGTACTTCTCTTCAAGTTCATCACGTGTCTGTCCGATAGCGTATTCGATATATACACTGTATGATCTAGAATGTACTAATTAATGTTAAAATTAACAACCGAAATAGGAAATTGGAAATTTGATCGACATGATGGTTGTGCATACGATATCATTGATACCTTGAATTCGCACGGGGGATTTTCCAACACTATTCACCACAATTCCTATGACTGGTCGGAAGTCATTACCACGATAATACTTAACTTCAACAGACTTCAAACACTACATATCCTTCTTTTAATAACTCTGATGAATTCTCTTTCGTCACAGAACGTTTGTCATTTCCATATTGAAGTCGAAATGTTTCTATTTTCTCCTGTTCATTAAATGTCGAGGCGGAAATAGATTCAGTAGCAGTTTTTAATGTCCTGAAAAACGTATATTCCAGACTATTAATATAAAGGTTCTTGGGATCAGGAAACATGTGTTTGCACTCCATACTACTCAGCTAGGTAGTAGCTGTGTCCTCAGCAAAATTAGAGCAATTATCATTCACCAACACCATGAGAACCTCTTCTCGACTAACCATTTTTCTTATTACTTAGACTGTGAAGCAAGGACTCAGTGAAGTTATGAAAAAATTTCAGGTCACTTCGGAAAAGTATCAATAGCTACAAGTGCATAGTATTCGTCAAGAAAAGAACCACAGTAGTCTGCATGAATTTTCTGTCATGTTTCAAGCGATACTGGCTATGGAGCCCACTTCGAAGGATAACATTTCATCTTATGAATTACAACGTAAGATATATGTCTACATTTATCTCTGGCCACTAACATATGAAGCTTGCCAAGTGCATCATTCAAAATCAACCTCAGGGAACAGAGGCAATCAGTCCGTTCGATCAAGGAATTACAGCCAATATGGTGAGTGACATTAAAACAATTTTAAATAAAGGAAAGATGGAGCTGTTTCTAATAATGCAATGACATCCTGGAAATACTTAGAATCCAAAAGCCACAGACCATGTTGTAAAATTAACTGCAATAAATTTCAATAATAAAAGTCAATAACGAAAGCACAAAAGAAGATAAAAAAAAGTGTAGTACGGAAATGAGAAGAGCTAGTCACAAAAGAAACGGAGAATGTGTTTCCTCCATCAGTCAGTCAGTCAGTAACAACGTAGAACTTCGTACGTACGCACATCAGTTCGAGTTGTCACACCACATTAACACAGAGATGCAGAGGTCGATTCAAATCCCTTTGTGGGAGGGGTAATAAAAGTATAAGCAGTAATCGGGAAGATTAGGGTTTGGAGATGTTATTAAAGGGTTATAATACAGTGGAATAAGTTTGGAAAGAAAAAAAGAAAGAAACATGAAGAATTCAGAAGATTTGAATTTGAGAGAACATAGAGAGTATATGCACCTGCGCCATGGCAAACGATTTTGAACCATGAAATTCAGGGTCTCTAACCATCGGTTGATATCATCTCGCGGTCTTTAACCAGGTTTATATTTATTTATTTATTTGAACACATAAATATTGGTACAAGAGAGCGCCAATATATATGCGCCACACAGGTAGTCTTCAACTACCAACATGACTCAGTCCACTTGTCAGTGACTTCATGGACTTGTGCCATGTTTTGGTCTGGCCGCCCCTAGCTTTCTTCCAACCTACTTCTATACCACTGAACATCGCACATCGAGGCAGTCGGTAGTTGGGCATACGTAACACATGTCCCAGTCATCTCAACTGATGAAGTTTCACTACGTCACCAATCGATTTGCCAGCATTACCTAGTGCCCGTTTCCTAACAACTGCATTATTTACTCGATGGTCCCAGGATATACGAGCAATGTTTCGAAGACACCTATGATCAAATACTAGTAATCTACGAATATCCTCTACTCTTACCGGCCATGTTTCACTGCCATAAAGTAGGACGGAACGAACTGCTGCGCAGTAAGCACGTCCTTCTGTTGATAAATGGATATCTCGCCTACGCCATAAATGACGCAAGTTGGCAAAAGCTAGTCGAGCCTTTTGTATCCGTGCTGAGATTTCGTCACACACCAGACCACAAGAGCTGGTGAGACTTCCAAGATAAGTGAAGTGATCGACACGCTCAATTACTTCACTCCCTATCATTAGTTCGGGTGTCGATGCAACCCAATCCTGAAGCAACATTTTGCGTTTCGGGGGGTGGGGTGGAATCGCATCCCGAACATGCTAGCATTGTTGTTTGGAGTAGTCAGAAGACTCTGCATTTTGTCAGCGTCTTCACCAAATAAAACTATGTCATCAGCATATTCTAAGTCAACAAGTGAACCTCGTGGTAGAAGTTCAACCCCTGGAAATCTAGACGCGGAAAGTGTTATCTCTAAAGGTACGTCGACGACAAATTTGAACAAGAATGGAGAGAGTGAACAGACCTGACGAACACCACTTGAGGTAAACAATTCTGATGACAGTCCTCCATAAGCCCTCACTCGACCAGTTGTGTTCGAGTAGAGAGCCTCTACAATGTTAATGTACTTCTTTGGTACTCCTTTCAGTGACAAACACTGCCATAAAACCTCACGATCAACACAGTCGAAAGCAGCTATACCTACGCCAACGAGGCCACGGGAAGCAGAATCAGGGCTTCCAGATTCACGAAATGTGAAATGAGTCGGTTCTTTATTTTCGTATGGTGAGGACAGATGAATAACGCCACTCGGATCCTGTATGCGCGTTTCGGAGACACAGCACACATCGATGGCGCGAGATTCTAAAGTCCTAGCTAAGGGAGCCTGTTGTCCTATTCGGCACAGTGTTCGTACGTTAAAAGCTCCAACGTGTAGTTTAAAGTGTGGTTTCAGGAGACCAGGAATAACGTTCCGCGTACTCGAATCGTTTGCCCTAGCGTTACGAGATGATAAAGAGACGTGAGGAGGATTAGTCATGGAGATAAGAGAGTCAACCTTTTCTAAACCCGCCTCTCCTTGTGGGAAGGCAGCATCGCTGCAGATGCTGGTTATCTGAGGGAAACACCTTACTGCTGTCACACCGCTCTACAGTCAGCAGTACGACTTCGCCCTCAGACCTTGAGTTGCTGCTTTTGGTCTTACCGTTCTCCAATCGACCAGCCTGGCATAGTAGAACCTACAGGAACATATGTTCCAGCCAATATAGCTCGGTTGGGTCATCACGATAGGCAAGCCCGACCACCGCGTCAAGGTAGCAGCTTCACTCGGGCGTTTCTTTCATAATTGCGTATGAGCGTATAAAAACAGATCTTGCAATGAAGTCATTTTATAGCTCGCAACACAGCCGTTTCTTTCCTCAGAATTTCTGCATAACCGAGTTAAGCAACAGCAAGTTCGCGTAAAACGTAGTTTGGAAGGTCCGTAATATATTTCTCAGTCAAAGGCCGCTAGAAAGCGTTATGTTTCTGATCATGAACTATTTTATCAGAACTAAGAACAGTGAGATCATCTTGATGAACTTCAACACCATCGGGATCACTGACCACATCATTCATCACTTTCTGAAATATAGCTGGAGAACAACCTAAAGCAAATGGAAGTGATGTGTATTTGAAAAGGCCAAAACTAGCGTTAATTGTCGTGAAAATAGATCGAGATTGATCTGAAAAAATTTTAGGATAAGAATCATTTAAGTAAGCACTTTAGAATCATGAAGTTGATTCAGACTATCTTCAGTCTGCACCGTCCTGTATGTCTGCTTCAACAAACTGGAGTTCAATTTTAATATATAATCAATACATAGTCTAGGTGTCTTGCCATCAGAATTAGATGAATACCAATATCTATTCTGCACTTGGCACTTACAACTATCAAATATTTAGGCAAAGCATCAAGATCTTCTTTAGCAAATAAAACTCGACTCGTTATGAAACGAGAAAGGAAAACTTTGTAATCGGTGCTTATTAAGAGAAGAACTGAAATTATTTGACTGAATAGTGTCATACTAAATATCGTTAACATAACTGTGTTTTTTATGTTGTGCTCAAATTTTGTTTTTGTTTGTTTATAAGTTTGACCTCCGATACATTTTGTTTCACTCTGCTTTATATTTGGTATTTTAACAGTTTTGCTCCACGAACCTAAAAATTAAAGATTTGCTGTATAACTGTTATATTTATTATTCGAACAATATATTTTTGTTGGTTACTTATAATACGCTCATAAACTTTTGTATCTGAACCGGACTTGGTTTTCTTGTCATTTAGGTCATAGGACACGAGTGGGTCGACCGTGCTCCAATAATAGACCAGAGAAAAACTTGGCTATAATATTTTTGGACTATGGAAAATACTTTCCAAAGTCATGAATTAAATACATGATAATTAGGAGCACCGAGCCTAACAAAAACACAAACTACAGGGTTCATCATCATTAGTGGCAAAATGAACAGTAGTTTAACAAATAGACTTGATATGTCTTGCTTTAGCACACTTGAAGCGTATGGCATGACGATAAGCACATGGATTACTTGAGAGACGTTTACAACATAAATATTTAACGAGTTTTTGCTCACCTTTGTAGCGTGGGGTCGAGTCGAGATTGACTATGAACACCGCTACCAAAAAACTCATGCCAAATGACTCCATAAAATACCCCGGAAGCCAAATATCAAAAGGCAGTTAATGGACCAAGTCGAGATATATTTGCTGGCGATCTCGTGGTATCGAAAGGATACCGAGATCGTGCCAAGATACAACCTTGGTTACAGAACGTAACCGAAGTCACAATCAAATGTGTGAGAATAATGGATGCTTTTTAGCACAGTTAAACAAAAGCACATTAAAACAGTCACTGGTACAATTGGTTATAATAATAATTGTTTCCAATAAATCAATCTTCTCATGATAAAAGTGAGTCACTACATCTTTATTTAGCACTTTGCAGTTTATCAATGAATTGTTTGTTATGTTTTCACGAAAACGAAGATCATCTTTAATTACCCGTTCACCACTGTGGCCTTGTGTACGAACTGGATTAGGAAAATTATATAATGTAGTGAAAGTATTGATGCCTCATAATTAATTTGTGCAGTCCTAAAATTTAGAATAGAACACTTCGGTATTTGTATAAACTTGCTTTCCGAATCCCGTATGTTAGACCCTGCATCGATCAAGCAGCTGCACACGAAGTTGTTCACCAAGATAACACTTGAAGGCTTATTTCTGCATTTCAACGATAAGTTATCTAACCTCCTGGATATTCTAACTAATCGTTCTACAAAATCTTGTTCTTTCGCAACATTCAAAGCTTGTACACTTTACATGATTTATAATTAATTCTTTGTGAGCTTTGTAGGAATGTGAAATAAGCTTATCTGGAAATGTCAGTGTTTAGTGGGCTTTAGGAATCCTTTTCTATAAATGTAAGTAAATAAGCCAAAATTTTATCATTATTAACATCTTTCCTGGTCATACTCCAGATTTAGAACCTTTCCATGTTATGTTCGAAAGATTCGGAATTTGAATGTATATCACAGTGCTCAGTCCAAGGTTTCATCACGACGCCAATGTGATAATTACGAGTGTTCAAATCATTGCATTAACTAGCGATGCCCGAAATAGTGAAAATTAAGGCAGGTAGAACTATGTGCGCAAAAAATGAAAGTATTGTATTTAGAATTCGTAATCAGCGAGAATCAAGTACAAAGAAACCATTAGTTCGAACAAATACCATACATATCCACAAATAATGGACGATATGCTACTTTGTCTTCACGACATTTTGAATCGCTATTACGGTGTTATTTTATCGTACAGAGAGTTGTAAAACATGAATGCATGTGAATTTTTTGTACGCTTACTAGTTTGCTCATAATCGCATGTTATTATTACCCATTTTAACGAAATTCATCTGCTTTGTTTACTTAAGTATGAAATTTCTGTATATTACACTCGCCCATCATATGGCACTATACTCTATACTTTTTTGTTAACGTTAGCCGTATACCACTCCTGTTTTATCCATAAAAACATCTTTTCAAATTAATGTGACATTTTTTACATGAGTTATTTTTAGGGGCTCGTACTATGTCATGCCCATAAAGGTTATTTCGGCTTCTGTTCTGACCAGTTCATTCGTCCCTCTCAAGCCACATTTTGACCTTGTAACTTAGTTGCCTACTTTTATATGACTGTATGTGTGTTAATTATTTATCCTACTCATTACGTGTCCGTAAGTTATTTTGCGTGTGACTATAAATATTGAGTGACAATCGGTTAAATCAAACAGACTCACTTGTCCTCTTCATTTTACATCATTTCTTTTCGTTTCGCTTCGCTCTTTCCACTTATCGTTGTTCCCACGATTGTCAGCTGAAATCAATGAATGTAAGATATATACGAATCCAGACTTCATTTTCGTATTTGACTTATTTTAGTTATGTTATTCGCTAATGCGATCTACGTCAATAGGTATTTACGAGGATTGACGGAATTTATAAATCGATAACAACTATTATCCTCTGATTCAAGTGGTCAAATATAGGGCTGCTAAAATGTGGATAGTTCTTCAACTTGCTACCAGCATATCGAATACAGGTTTTCATTGATAATTGTTCAAGTTAGTGGGTTGGACACTTCTTTTTTGCGTCGATGTCCAAATCTGTGGTGTATATAAGATAACCGTGTTTATCTGCTAAGTCTATCGCCAAAGCACTGCAGAAGTGTTCTAGTACAAGATTGGAGTTCAAAGATTACTACAGGGTTCTCTGCAGTTTCAAAATGTTTGCTGGGTACGTTGCGGTGCCAAAACCAATCATAATTTCGTTTCACTATCGTCCGGAAGTCAGTGGAGCACGCTAAGGTGCTCCTGAGACCGACAGGTCGTGCATTGTGACATATCTTTTCAGGGACAGACTATATCTAATGTACAAGGGTTTTCAGTGATATGCAGAATTGCATCTGTGACAAAAAATATCCCACCAACTACGTCATTTTGCAATGATATATGGACAATTTAATGATTAAGATTCTAATATTTGACTTGGATGCAGAAGACCAACGGTCCAAAGTTTGTTCAGTTAGAACGAACTAAGTGTTTTTGTATAGTATAGAAAGTACTTTTGAGACATATTGAATTATATTGTGGTACAAACTTTCTGCTTAATTTAATTGATTCTAGCTTTACAAGCAAGACGAATTTAGCAAAAATACCAGTACAGCTTCTATTACAGTCAAAAGCTTCTCTAGCAAAACACAGTTTACTAAACCCTAAGAAGAGTGATTAACAAAATGGGACTAACTGTTGAGCTACGAGTAATTGTTTCCATTAGTTAGTTAGAGGGTGATAAAAACTTCTATTCTTTTGTAAAAATTTGTCACAGGTCATTTTTTGGAAGAGTTCGTCGAACATTTGTTGATCAGTTAGATATCCCTTTCAGAACAATTATTTAATAAATTATATAAATTGAGGATATCATTACCAAAAGAATTAAATTTAGTTTACTTTGTAGACTCCGAAGGTAATGAAGTTACAGAGACTTGACTATGTGAATCCGCTAGGGCTTAACTTTGGAAGCCAGCCCAAGCACAGCTGAACCAGGATTCCGTATAATAAAGTTAAGAAGATATAAGTTGTGGGAAAACTTGCAATACAGAATCGACTTACTCCTTACATCATCATGGAATTTTATTATCAAGTAAGCAACTATATTTTGATGACAGGATTAGAACTTAATATTAACGGAGTAATTTACAACTTAGTGGTTGGTTCTAAACATTTCTATTGAAAAAAAAATCCAGAACAAAACTATGATTACAATTAACACTGAACAAATGTCAGAAAACTACAAAATACAAAGTAAGCATCATGAAAAAAATGAAATCACATACAAGAAATGAGGGAAATTGAAAACAGGAATGATTATCAGTAGTAATGTTGATGGTTAGAAATGAAAAAGTTAAATAGTTGAATAAAATAGATATACTTCGAAAATAAAAACCGGCGAAATTATAATTATTTTCAAAACAACAGTAGTGTGAAAATTAAGCCACAATCTCGTGTATTAATCCCAATCGAAAGGATTTAATGATCGTGGCTTGGAAACATTTTGTTGTCGTTGCTGTTCACCGATCACAGATTCATTGAAACCCACATCTACAGACTCATGATGTTCAGATCTATGATTAAATGAATGAGATGTTACATTTTCATTACCATCACCCTCATCATCATTAAAATTGACAGAATCACTGGTCTCATCAAATGGATTTAATGGTTTATGTACAGACAAATTAGATTGAGCTGGATTAGTAGATGAGAAATAACCAACAGATATAGATGATTCCAATTCAAAAGGGTTGGTTGATGAACTGTGATAATCACTAGCAGTATAGGGAGTTTTAGCATTTGTCGAAGTCAAAGTAGTCTGATTTGACAAAGAATTTCTAGGTAATGTTGGAGACCTAGTAATAAAATAATCAAATATTTGTATGAAAACGTGTCTACTGTATAAAAAAAATACAGAGATAATTTGAATACTGTGACAATGATTCACTCGGATTAATAGATATAGAAATTCAACCTGAAGTCTATTAGCTGAAAATTCACAGTAATAAATTAAAGCAGTTTTTGTTTGGGTTATTATGTAGTATAAATAAGGTTTATATAAACTTGGTCCCCACTTAATCAAAACAAAATTCACTAACAACCTAAAGGAGCTGAGTAAAACTGTTTTCTTTTAGATTGAATCATCTAAGCAGCATAGTGCATTCATTCCTTTTTGTTATGATAATTACTGTTTAGAAAACAGAAATGAGTATTGAACATATACCATCAGTTCCATTATGATGTGTTCACTACTCAGTTTTATGGACTAATATTTGTTTTTACCATTAAAAATAAATTATTTCTGGAGAAATTTTGGGAAATTCCCTTATTTCTCTAGAAGAGTAAACTTAAATGATTTGTATTATAACCTAAATGATTCACGGAACTAAGCAGCTTCATTTGTTTTACTAAACGGTTATGTAATGTAGATCTTTGAAAAAGGAAGATTAAAATAAAACTGGGGTCTTTTATATCAATGGTATATGTAACATTTAAAATTTAATAACTGACGATTAATGTAATTGAAGTTGTAGAAGTTAGAATAAAAAAATACTGAATAGTAAAAAGTTAGGTGTTCATTTTTGCCTATCTCTAGTATTTAAAGTGGTGACTTTGTAAAATGACTTGAAAACACTTGTTTTCCAACTAACTACGATGTACGTTCAAATTCTGCTTTATCTGATTGTAGTTTAAACATACAACTAAGTAGCTAACTCTCTCACGAAAAATATAAATCGAAACATAAACCATTCAATATGTACATAGTTATTTAGTTGAATTCAATCACATTTATTAAATAATATCCATTAGAAGTCGATAGTAATATTGTAAAAGAAGAATATACATGACGAATTTATTCGAAGAGTTGCTTTGAAAATGAAAAGTGAGTCAAATAAACAACAAATAAAAAGAGGGAAACTTCAAGATTAGTTCACTTAGTTACCAGAATCTGACTACATCTAGTGATTATTAAGTACTTCGCAATTATTTAACTAATGGATGGACTACAAACGAAAATTTTTTAAAGGGATGATATAATAGTATTCTAATATAGATGAATCCATAACTTATAAATAGGAAATTATGTAACCAAGTATGTTGTGAATTGTCTGAAAGCTGTAAACAAATTTTGTCGATCAGTTTTGATAATTGTTTTCCACTCAATGAATAAAAAGTTTATAACATTGACAGTAATCTAAAACCAAAACGTCAAGTTGAAAATACTTACATAGTTCTGAAGAAAATTTTATTTTTGAACACTGGATTCAGGAGAGAAACGGAAGCTGAAATACTAAAGAACGGTCTATTTGGATCTCAGAGCTCCAAACTATTTTCACCAACAAGTCACTCATTCAACAAAATGTAAAAAGTAAGCTGCCGCTTTCGACTACCTTAATGTTCATTTATCAGTTTACTAGCCATTATGGAGCAGGTTATATCGGACTTGTAAAGCCCTGACCGAAGCTGCTACCTTGAAGCGGTGGTCGGGCTTGCCTATCGTGATGACCCAACCGAGCTATATTGGCTGGAACATATGTTCCTGTAGGTTCTACCATGCCAGGCAGGTCGATTGGAGAACGGTAAGATCAAAAGCAGCAACTCAAGGTCTGAGGGCGAAGTCGTACTGCTGACTGTAGAGCGGTGTGACAGCAGTAAGGTGTTTTCCTCAGACAACCAGCATCTGCAGCGATGCTGCCTTCCCACAAGGAGGGGCGGGGTTAGAAAAGGTTGACTCTAAAAATGTCACACCTCACCTTACCACACGGATTTCCGTATCCGGCGGTAAGGCCCTTTGAAGAACGGAGCTAATACGTCAAAATCCTTCCACAAAAAGGCCGTGCGCGACCGGCCTCAAGCAGTTGTCCCTTGGGCTCTGCTGTCATGCTCCCAGGTCGTTCAGGCCAACACTGATCCAACTTCCTTTTCAGGTTCCTCAAGAAATACCCTTCCACGGTGTGGGCAGCCGGGAAGTGATACCAGCCCCCATACCCATAACAACACACGAGACCAAGTTAATCATATTAAAATCCTTCCTATACCTTCTAATATCTCTCTTATCTCCATGACTAATCCTCCTCACGTCTCTTTATCATCTCGTAACGCTAGGTCAAACGATTCGAGTACGCGGAACGTTATTCCTGGTCTCCTGAAACCACAATTTAAACTACACGTTGGAGCTTTTAACGTACGAACACTGTGCCGAATAGGACAACAGGCTCCCTTAGCTAGGACTTTAGAATCCCGCGCCATCGATGTGTGCTGAGTCTCTGAAACGCGCATACAGGATCAGAGTAGCGTCATTCATCTGACCTCACCATACGAAAATAAAGAACCGACTCGATTTACGCTTCGTGTATCTGGAAGCCCTGATTCTGCTTCCCGTGGCCTCGCCGGCGTAGGTATAGCATTGAGTCCTAGGGCATAACTAGCTCTCTTAGAGTGGTTCCCAATAGATAGTTGTTTATGCGCTGTCCGACTAAACGGAACAGTAAGGATCCGAAAAGATAGGGACACTCATCTTTGCCTATTCTCCCACTGACTGCAGAGCAGATGATATAAAAGCTGAGTTTTACAGAGGGCTATCTGACCTCCTCCGAAAAGCTAAGCGCTCGGATGTAGTAATAGTGGCCGGTGACTTTAATGCTCAAGTAGGCAAACTAAGCGATAGGGAAAGACACCTGGGTGGATCTTATAGCATCGTGGCTCAAAGAACAGATAATGGCGACCGTCTGTTGCAGTTATGCTCAGATAACCGCCTGTTCCTTGCAAATACTAACTTTAGGCACAAGGAAAAACATCTCTTAACATGGAGACCCCCTAATTCGTCCCAACATTGGACACAAATAGATCACATCGCTATCAGCCACCGATGGAGGGGGCTCGATAGAAGACTGTCACTCATTCTGGAGCACATGCTTAGATCCAGATCATGCTCTAGTACGAGCGCGTATTTGCCTGCGTCTTACTGGACGTAGGGAAAGACGCTGCAAGGAAACTTTCTATGGTCCTACTTAATGATAGTCAAGCTAAGAGTATAGTAAAGGAACAACTAGAAGAACAGTTAGGCAGCCATGTATGTGATGTCCATCCCGAGGCAGCGTGGAATGACGTCCGAAAAGCTATGGAAACAGCAGTGATATCTTCTAGTAAGGTAAACCATAAGGTTAGGGAGAAACACTGGATCTCAGCACCATCCATCGCACTGATAGATTCTCGGTAACTCATTCCATCTGGCTCTGAACATAATGAAGAGCGGAGTCAGCTTAAGCACAAGCTGATACGAAGTCTACGCAATGATCGTGAACAGTGGTGGGTAGCGAAAGCAAGAGAGATGGAAAAGGCAGCGGCAATAGGTAATAGCAGACAATTGTTCAGACTTGTTAAAGAAACCGGTATTAGGAAACCGACTGTTAGCGAAACACTCTCAGAGAAAGATTGACATATTATACACTCTCAATCCAGGAGATTGGATCGATGGGCAGAACACTCTAGGGATCAGTTCAACTGGCCTTCAGCCACACTTCGGTTTCCCACGATCTCCAGTCAACCTTAATGGCAAGTTAATGTAGGTCCTCCGTCTCCTTACGAAGTTGAAAAAGCCATAGGAAATCTGAAGCAAGGGAGAGCAGCAGGCCCTGACAGGTTTACTCCTGAGATTTTTAAGGATGGTGGTTCAGTATTAGCAGTGAGATTAACTGAGGTCTTAGGTAGAATTTGTGAACTGGACGTAATCCCATCTGAATGGTCTCAATCACTGATTGTGCCAGTCTATAAGAAAGGACAAAAGTCCTCTTGTGACAATCACAAAGGAATCAGTTTGACTAATATAGTGTCTAAAATATTAGCTTCAATAATACTTCGACGCCTAACTAAAGCTCGTGCAGAACAGAGTAGAGAAAATCGGGCTGGTTTTCGACCTGGACGTGGTTGTATAGATCAGATATCCACACTATATCATGTTCCAGAAAATAGACACACATTCAGACGCCCCACAATCGTAGTATTTCTCGATCTTAAGGCGGCATTCGACTCTGTTGATCGTAAGGTTCTATGGCAGTGCTTGTCACTGAAAGGAGTACCAAAGAAGTACATTAACCTTGTAAAGGCTCTCCACTCGAAGATAACTGGTCGAGTGAGGGCTTATGGAGAACTGTCATCAGAATTGATTACCTCAAGTGGTGTTCGTCAGGTCTGTCCACTCTCTCCATTCTTGTTCAACTTTGTCGTCGACGTACTTTTAGAGATAACACTTTCCTCGTCTAGATTTCCAGGGGTTGAACTTCTACCACGAGGTTCACTTGTTGACTTAGAATATGCTGATGACATAGTTTTATTTGGTGAAGACGCTGACAAAATGCAGAGTCTTCTGACCACTCCAAACAACAATGCTAGCATGTTCGGGATGCGATTCTCCTCTTCGAAATGCAAAATGTTGCTTCAGGATTGGGTTGCATCGACACCCGAACTAATGATAGGGAGTGAAGTAATTGAGCGTGTCGATCACTTCACTTATCTTGGAAGTCTCACCAGCTCTTGTGGTCTGGTGTGTGACGAAATCTCAGCACGGATACAAAAGGCTCGACTAGCTTTTGCGAACTTGCGTCATTTATGGCGTAGGCGAGATATCCATTTATCAACAGAAGGACGTGCTTACTGCGCAGCAGTTCGTTCCGTCCTACTTTATGGCAGTGAAACATGGCCGGTAAGAGTAGAGGATATCCGTAGATTACTAGTATTTGATCATAGGTGTCTTCGAAACATTGCTCATATATCCTGGGACCATCGAGTAAATAATGCAGTTGTTAGGAAACGGGCACTAGGTAATGCTGGCAAATCGATTGGTGACGTAGTGAAACTTCATCAGTTGAGATGGCTGGGACATGTGTTACGTATGCCCAACCATCGAATGCCTCGACGTGCGATGTTCAGTGGTATAGGAGTAGGCTGGAAGAAAGCTAGGGGCGGCCAGACCAAAACATGGCACAAGTCCATGAAGTCACTGACAAGTGAACTGAGTCATGTTGGTAGGTGTAGACTAGCTGGTTGGGATCCGAGCGATGATAGCAAACGATGGTTAGAGACCTTGAATGACATGGCTCAAAATCGTTTGCGATGGCGCAGGTGTATACACTCTTTGTGTTCTCCTAAATTATAATCTTCTGAATTATTCATGTCTCTTCCTTTTTTCTCTTCTCAAATTTATTTCATTGTATTATAATCCTAGAATAACATCTTCAAACCCTAATCTTTTCGACTATTGCTTATACTCTTACTACACCTACCACAAAGGGATTTGAATCGACAACTGCATCTCTGTGTTAATGTGGTGTGGCAACTCGAACTGCTGTACGTACGTACGAAGTCCTACGTTGTCATTGACTGACTGACTTGTAAAGCATGCACTTGGTAAACGAATATCCGAGCACTACACTACATGGGTATCCAATGGGGAATGAAAGTCGATCAACAACTTAATCCTTGAACATAAAGTCAACTTAGGTCACACCTGGTGAATCGTCATCCAAAGTCCTCTACAAAGTGAAAAGAACTGACCGAGAAAAGGTTTGGATGAGGAATTTGTGCACAGCTGAGGCTATGAGCAATTCACCATTTTAAACCCTACCTCTGTATATGGAAGAGTCATGTTCAATAAGTTATTCTCCCATGACTAGCTTTTCTAACCATTCCTTTGAATTTAACAAATTATAAGTGGTAAGTATTACCCTCTTCTTAGCTTATTTTACAAAGCATAGTTATACTTAACCTGTAGATTGTTGCCTTTTATAACTTCTAAAACTATAACATAACGTAAGCTCTGGATGATTTGTGATTACTTTGCTAAATGACGTAACCATTTTTTATTCAAGGTTTGAAAACTTTAATGACATTAAAATGACACCCATTCATAAATTATTATATTCAATACTTGAAATTTTTGATAATCTTGACTAAATTATGAAACATCACTTTACTTTGATTAACTTCCATTTGAACAAGTTTGACTATCATTGGTAACTTTGTAACACTCCTCTATTTCACCATAGACAAATATGTGAAAAAAGTACCTGTAAAAATATTTCAATTCACTTACTTATAAGAAGTCGAAACTTTCAATGATCCAATGGATTGTTTATCTACAGACATGACATCATCATGATTAATATTTTTTTGATTTTGACTACCGATTGATTTACTTTGATTAGTTAATAGTCCAGAACTCTGAGCTAAAACATTAGATAGAGCTTTACTTAAAAGTGGAGAATGAATTGATGATGAATTGAAATCGGTCGCCAAAGTTGTAGTGGAAATGTTATTTGCAAAAGAAGGTATATTATGAGATTCTTTAGTAGTAGGTAGTTCTTTCGCTAGATCTAATGCAGTTTTCAGTTGAATTAATAATTGATCAGGGGATTCTTTAACATTCCCAGATAATGATTTATTAATTGGCAAGGTATTATTGATTTCGGCCAACAACTTCCTAAACGAAGGATTGATAAGAATTACAATTTAAATTATTAAGTCATATATAGAATTCATTATTCAAAACTTTTGTTATCTGTACCATTTGATTTAAAGTCTATTTCAGTAAATGAAAACCAAGTCGAGTAAACTGGCAGTCGGAAAATGTGATTACTGATTTACCAAAATAAATCAATCTAACTTGATTTTATTAACAGTTAATTGTTAGCTTTGAAATTAAAATACATACAGGATTCATTTGATGAAATGTAGAACGAATTATTTCGTGCAAACTAGAAACAACATGAACAGAAACTAAAGACCATAGAATAATTGAAAGAATTTAAAAGTTAGAATTTTCGAGATATGACAACAACTGCTCATCTATTTTTACCTTGCGAATGGAAAGTCTACAAGGGGAACAGTATTAAAAAATTGAGAAAAAGTTGAAGCTGTGATACATATTATAAAATAATGTAACTACAATTGGTCCATAGAGAGATATCAGTAACATAAAGCGTTAGCCACATCTATTGTATGCTAGTAATATTGAATATATTAGCAAATAAGCTGAAACTGATGATCAGCAACATAGAATTAAACCAATTTAAGCAAACTGTGTTTTTTTAAAGAAAACATTCGGTGATGGTTTTCGTGAACAGTCTATTTAAAAATGATAGTAATGCCGATAAAATAAACGCCAGTAAACAGCAATCAATACAAAAGTATGAGGAAAAAATCTGATCATCACAACTACTAAATAACTTACTTATTTTGAGGTGCACACTGAGGGCATTGTTGATCACCATAAGCATAGTTGTCAAAGCATCTATTAATCAATAATTTATAGGCAGAAAAAAAATGCATACAAAGTTACATTGATTTTTTTCCATGAGTGGGGAAAATATGTGAAATAACTGTTTAGTAAACTACAAAACGGTGTGATAAACATCCAGTATTTCATGAATTTCTACATTTTATTGAATCTTGCTGAAAGAATGAACTCAGGTTATCTAGTCTTTTTGTACATAAATAATAGTTCTTGCTTGTAAGTATAACTGTAGTGAACAAGAACACGGGTGGGGACAATCGAATTTATTTAGCACGAAAATTACAGACTATCTCAACAAAATCTGAATACCATAAAGTCAACGGTCAATTTGCAAATTATCAATGCATCATATCAAACTGCACTGCTCAAGTTGCAAACACTAATCCATTGTCTCCCATTTCATTGTTCATGCGATTTCTTACAAATTCCATTGTGTTCTTGCTCTTCTCCATCTTCCGCTGCCAGACATCACGCCGATTTAACGCACGTTATATACTACTTATATCAATATAAGTAGTTCACACCACATAACCACGATAGCATTATTTTTCTATTTCATATATCCACCATGACCTTAGTTGCTATTCGACCGATTGTTTTTACTTTTAGTTTGCTAATTTTGTTATCATTTCATTAACCAAATTGAATTCATGAATAATAACTTTCTTTTGAATTCCTAATTTTTCTCTGTATCCTATCACATTTTGAGGATTTGCTTTCAAAATATTGTGTATCGGTTACCCGATTTATCGAGTTCACATTAGATTCTATTCATATTAAAAGAATCTCAATCGTAAAACTTAACCAAGGCAATTTATTAAATAAAATTACCACGACTCAGTTTTAATTTGCTTCCATATATCAAATACAATTTATACATATGTGATTCTTGAGGGACTTAGATTCTTACATTTCTAACTCACCAACAAGATGAAGAACAAACTAACAAGAAAAATGTAGATGAATATTATCTGTAGAAAAAGTCAATTAATCTTTATATACCAAGGTTCTATTTTACATTAGGAAAAATTCAAAAAGAGGTTAGCAAATATTTCAGTAATATAATAGTCTATCAATTTCGACAATACAAAATCATAGCATTTATTTTTCTAGCAATCGTGATAAAAACTAAATTTTCATAGTCAGATAATGAATATCATATGAATGTATAGAGTAAAAAATTATAAGAACTGTTGTCAAATCTGTAAATGAATAGTTTTACCACAACCTTTTCCATGTTTAACGTTATAGATACCAAGTATAATGCTGAAGATATATACATGAATTTCTCAAAAAAGTATTATTTTCTAGTAAGACATTTAATCTTTACTTTAAAATGCCTTGAATTATCACGTTGTTGATATTTTGAGGGAATTTTGATCAGTTTTAGTTGGTATTTGGTCATCCTGTAGAGATTGTCTCGATAAAGCCATTATGTTTAAGTTTATATGGAATAGATAAAATGTGATTAGCGGTGAAATCCAGTTGGCGTATTTCGTCCTATTTGAAAGTCATCTATTGAGCGTACCCAGAAGTATATTCCGTTTATTCAACACCTAATCTTTCTAATTATCTTGAGAAACACGTTTTAACCAATGTACAATGACTATTACTATGTCAGTAGAGAGACGGGAATGTAAACAGGTGATATAGCGGAACGAAGGTGGAGAAGCCGTTTATTAATCAAACAAAAGTATATAGAATCTGATAATTTGATCGCCTTAACTAAGCCAAGAGAATAATACTATTTAGTCAAATGCACAACTTATTTTGATTGTTAGTATAAGTAATTGCACAACATGATCTGTTTTTGCTAAGTGATTAGGAGCAATCAGTATGAATCCCTTGACCTAAATTTCATGGTAGTTGGTACTTGCCAACGAGGCGTATCTACAGTCTTCTAAGAAATGGGAATAAAATCTATATCGTGTAAGATCAGTAAGAGACGTTGCCACCGAAACATTTGGGTTATTACTGACTACCAATAGTACTGAGATTTTCACGTTAATTGATGATTGAGTAATAACTAGTACCATGATTGTCAAATTTCTTCACAATGGTTAAGGTTTATTGATGATGAATGTAATAATTTTATCACTTTTCGAGAGAACACAGATTATACAAGGAAACAGTAAAATTCAAACATTACACCTACACCCTATGATAAGAATGGTCACATAAAAAATGAATTGATGGAGGGTCCAGACTTTGATGACACAGCTGACATTTTTGTTGTTGAAATATTTTCACTCTAGAACGCGAAAACATATAAACAAATTAGTGGTAGGGAAAGAGATGAAAAACGGTAATTAACAATATGCTTCTGGAGAGAAATAATGAAAATCTTATCATGGAAATACCAGAATTATTCTATAGATGAAATCTTTAAAAAAGCAACGTGTCGTTGCTTGCCTAATCACTGCCTAATTCGACAAGCGTTGTTTACTGGTGTATGAGTAGGTTGGAAGAAAGCAAGGAACAGCTAAACCAGAACATGATACCAGTCCATGAAATTAGTGACGATTGAAATGAACCATGTCTCTATGTACAAACTACCTGAGGGAGGTCAGAGCGATTATTATTAGGTGAGATGGCTAAGGAATGATCACATTCGGAGAGATACAACCACTCTTTATCTTCCCTTAAACCTTGGGTTCTAAAATTATTTTATACCTTTCAATCCGCGAATTCAGGCTTCTTAACTCCTATCGTATGTGTCTAACCTTTTCCATTACCACAAATGCTGTTAATACCTCTACCATTCCGAAATGTGAGTTGATAGATGCAGACTACTTGGTTGGAGTCCGCGCGACTATTGTAACTAATGCTTGGAGACTCTGGGTGATATGGACCAGAATCGATCACAATGGCGGTGTGTACACTCTTTGTCTTCCTTTAAACTGTGAGATTAAAATTACTTTATTCCTTTCTTCCTACCAATTACTTCTTTCTTCTTGTATTATATCCTTATATACAATCTTCCTTTTATATGTTGACACTACTAAAGTAAGCACTTCTACGAATTCGGTGTTTATCTTGTTGTGCTAATGAGGTGTGGCAATTTGGACCGATACATATATGTGCCTGGTTCTAAATTGTAGCCGACTGACTGAAAAGGGCCAAGGAAAATTAAAATATGTCTAAACTCAATCAATCAAACAGTCAAATATCAATACAGAGGAGTCGCAACGTCATAATCATTGGTTGAAGATAAACAGCGTTGGATGCCGACTCAGTGATCAAGAGCTCGTACGTGAAACCGAGGGTCCTGAGGTTCGAATCCCTTGTGAGGGATCGTGGATACGCACTGCCGAGGAGTCCCACAGCAGGACGAAACAACCGCTCACTGCTTCCGGGTTTTCAATGGTGGTCTAACATTGGTCGGTCCATGAGTTCGATTATTAATCATGAAAAGTTGACGAATACAAAAAAACTTACTGATTGCTTAATTTACGTACTACTTCACGATTATTCATTGTTTCCTTACGGAGACGATCCACTTCATTTTTCATACTGTTAATTCGATTACTGCCAGCTTCTAAGTGGCGTAGAAGATAATCCTATGAAACAGAATAAGCATCGTAAGAAATCAGAAGATTATTTGAGAAAGAAAATCAATATACATATCCGGTAAGCACAAAACGTGAAGATCCATTTATGAAATATACATAGATACACATATTATTAGTAGCCTTACATGTAACATTGTGAAATCAGAAGTAATGTATACAAGTGATTACTGAAATGCTAATGCTACAGCTGATGAATACTCAGAGAGGAGAAACCCGTATATATATACGTATATATATACAAAATAATAACAGATATTGGTTCTAAAGATGATCATAACGTACACGTATCGTTCCAACATTACAACAATTTTCATGATCACTATCACACAATAACTGTAGGACAACAAGTGGTGATGCCAGATTTAAACGGTCCACTTCTGAATAAATTTTCAAAAGAATAGAAAGTAAAATGTGAAGTGAAACATAACAATCAGTTAAAAATAGACAACCAAGAAGTTTACAATCAATATCTTGATTGATTAGTATTATAAATAAAATTATTTTCATTGAGTATCTACATACACTTAAAAAAATTTATTATGAGAAATATTCATATTTGGATTTAGGAGTCGATCTAAACTAGACCATCATAGAAATCTTGGAAGCACTAGAAGGCTGTTTCGTCCTAGTATGGAACACCCTAGAAGTATGCATCCACGATCACGCACACGGGACTGAAACCCAGGACCCCCATCTCGAGCGCAAACTCTCAACCTCTAGACCACCAAACCGGCATCCATCGGTGTTAATGTCTAACTCCAATCGATCCATGATCTTGCGCAACCCTTTGTCCATTGTCTGAGGTGGATAACTGTCTCACACCCGACACGGATTCACCTCCACTGGTCGATTGTGAAAATACTACAATCTCCGCAAATCATCATACTGAAAGTACTCATATATCAATAGACTAATTAAAGTCAAGACTTAGTATATTGGAAAGTAATCATTGGGACATATTGTGAAAAGATAATTTACAATATATAGAGATTCACCTTCAATGTTTATTTTTCTTTAAGGATTTAATGTCAGTTGCTTAGCCATCAACTAGTAATAAAAAATGTCAAGTAATAACTAACTTCAAAATTCCCCATAGGAAGACTAGAACGTGTGTTTAGTCAATTCATGACTAGCATAAAGATTTAAAATGTTTAAATGTCGAGAAATGTTGAGAAAGTTACTCATGGACGTGAAGGTAACAATATCGAAATTATTTTTCATTCAAAGTCTAGTCCACAGATAAAGCAAGTCTTAAAGTAGTATTTTTGTAGCGAGAATAATAGCGACATCCAACTGATTAGTTACTCTCTAGAGGCTAGTTCTAAAGTGATTTAGGTATTTTACCAGCAAACTTCGATGATACTTAACAGTTTATGTTACCTACAGATTAAATGACACATCAGTCAGTAACAACGTAGAACTTCGTACGTACGTACATCAGTTCGAGTTGCCATACCACATGACACATTCTATTCATTATAAGATTGTTCTTCTTACGGTTTTCATACCTGTTATGAACAAACATGTTTCGGATAAGAAAAGTTTTAACAGTCATCACTAAACATTCCTAGGAAGTTTATTTATATTTAAACACTCGGAAGCATTTTAACAAAGCTACGAAAACTAATCTTTAGTATAGTTTCATTGAGATCGTGAAACCATCCACATTAGACTACCACTGAAAACCTAGAAGCACTGGACAACCGTTTTGTCCTAGTACGAGACTCTTTAGCAATCGTCATCAATGATCTATACAGTTCACATAGTTCTTGATAGAATTCTCAATAAAGATGAATAGCTTGACTAAAATAAACCATATTTATAGATATAATGAATATAGAGTGATAAAAGTGAAGTTGAAAAAGTTACTATTGATTAAATAAATAGATAAAAATACAACTTACGATCTAGGACTCGTTTAAGAATATCTGAATGTTCGGGTTTGTGTGAGTAATTAATCAAAGCAGTAAGCCATAAATTGGGCATTTGGTTACTAGATAAATAATAAATATGGACAGGTGAATTATCGACAGCGTAAAGAAGACGTAATCACTGAACTAAAGGCATTGGCTATTTGATGATGAGAACAGAAGAGTTAACTACCAATCTATGGTAGAAAGTAATAGAACATTTTAATAACTGACAAGAAGCATAATATTTCGCATTGTGAAATTGAAGCTCTAGTTACTAGGATAGTATGAGAATAAAATAATTTGTAAACGAATTGGTTTAGATACCAGACTTTTAAATCACACCCCACTAAAGAGAAGTACGACTAAACACGCTTAGTAAATGTGGCTTAGTCAGAGCCCAAATCAGTAAGCCGTTACTCAGTTATAAAACAACGTATGCTTTTTTCACCTTTAAACCTGTAAAACAAATCAGAATAATATTACAAGCAAGAATTAGACCTGAAAATCAGTCCTTAATTGGTTGGAGAGTAAATAAACTATAAATTGATTTCGCTAACGTCACCTTATCATGTTATATTTTGTAAATAAGCATTTTATTTCGTTATACAGCAAAACCTATCCTGCTAGCCAGTGGTCTGATTTGAAGTTACTTAAGGGCTTGGGTCAACAATACAGTCACCTGGGCAGCCATTATTCGGTCACATGACTACTGCATACCATTGGTTGATTAGTATACTACTCATTGACTTGACGTTTGGAAATTTATTCATTTTTAAAACCCGAATTCATTACATAAACAACGAAAAGTAGACTAAATGAAGAGTTACATATGTAAAAAACGTTAAATTATGTACGCAATGGCAATAAGATTTATCATATTTTTTATTTGTAAGGAGAAAACGATCACGTAATATTTAACGTCATGCTGTGATACTTATGATATTAACTTTTACTTAGTATTAATACTTTACACTATCACTTCGATAAATGTTATGTAACATGAATTAGACGGGGCAATCACCAAATTTGCTCAAGTATTTAAAAAATAAGATGCAAGAAATATATATATCGACGTACCCATAATCTTCACATACACTCATTATCTCTTTATTCATATCTTGTGATATGTAATATCGAAGGATTTGATCATATCTAAGTTAAGTTTAGAACACACTGTCATGTATTCAAATTAAGAAAACTTACAACTTTTGTTTCTCCCATAAATAAATACAACCTTTGTAAAATTGTCGCTGATGGCAAACAACTAAAGCTTTCTTTTCATCGTACTGCAGCTATATTAGGTGATTATAAAAAAACATAATTTAAAACTAATGTAACGCGTAAACAGTATCCAATTAAATATAAATTCTGCAAATCGTAATTACTAACTAATTGAAAACAAATAATTCGTCGTTGTATGGTTGAACACTTTATCTGGCCAGGTTAGACAACGGACAGTTAATGATGATCAAGAAGTCTACCCTCATTTACTCGATTGAAACAACTTGACAAGAATAAAGCTTTAAAAATTATCCAGCGTATCCTATAAAATTTTCTGTATGGTCTACAAGTTTTTCGTTTGCATATTGTTGAAGTTATCAGAATCCATATTTAAAAATATAACCACTATACTCAAAAGAAGTTTATACAAACATTCGTTCTATCCTAGTCATCCACACAAGCCATACCAAAGTGTTTTATAACTTAATTTTGATTCCTTCCAACTTTTCAGGATTTCTTGCACTTTTGCGTGCTTACATAAAGTTGATATTCGCTTCATTATTTTTACCCAACCACTATTTAATTTCCTTGTTATCAAAGTACTTTGCTAATTCGAATATTAGAGAGAGGGATATGATGAAAGACGAATTGAAAAGAAACATTTTTTTCACTCTATTAGCCATTTAGAGGGTAAACATTTTGCGCCTATCTAAGACTTGTCAATAAGATTTGAACAACGTATTAAATAGGTTAAATTGAAAGCAATTCAAATTATCCTATCCAACAAATTGCATATTAGACAAAGATTCCAAACTAAATTCACATAGATAGACGCTATAATTACCAATGGCGATTGGATAGGAGTCAAAAATTAGTCCATAAATTATGACAACTTGATGATTATGCAAATAAGAAACAGAAAAATGTTTATGAAAGAACACAACCGTCTGAATCATAGTAATAAGTAATATAACTAACTTACCCTTTTTTTCACTAACCTTTTAGGCTCTACTTGATTACAATCAAGACTCCCTAAGCTTATTCACCGAAATGAAACGAAAAGATTAACAGAAAAATACTTCGTGACGGCAAGGTATTACTTAGAAAGGGTGTCTGCTTTAAACTAACCTCACTATTCGATAATAATTGCATCGCCATTTGAAATAGTTGAACTGGTTCTTCATTGATCATTGATTTATCAGCTTCCAATCGATTCGCTTCATATAATAATAATTCTAAGAATGTATCCACAACTCCTGCAACCAATTTAGAAGGTGAAGCCGTCTTGAATTTAAGCCAAGAAAGAGAGAAACAACGATGTAGTATAGAACATATATAAAAAAACACAATTAAACTGTAAGGAAAATGTAAAAATCCATAGGTATTTATGGCATTAATAATAAAAAGGAACAAACGCGTGCCCAAGATTCCACTACTAAACATAATCCATTTGTTCTATAAAATTCATAGGTGTTTGGTGAGTGGTTGAACGAGAGTATCGTAGACCAGCTGAACAGTATTTATGAGATTCGTGTGAATTGCAACAGTGACAGAGTGTATACTTACATGTCCACACGAATGCCAACGTTTATTCAGAATTACCTGTGGGTGTATTTACTAACTAATAATTAGTGTTGTTACAAGAGATTCTTCTCACTGAAAGATCTATGTTGAATCGATAAATACACGGGCATTAGTAATTATTTTCTATGATATATTCAATAGTGATAAACAATATTGCATCATTTTGCTTCTGAACTTTCGCATCTTGCTTGTCATTTGTGGAGTGAATAAGTTTAAACTTCACAAATGTCATGTAATTTAGATAAATTTGTTACAGTCGGTAATAAACAACATAGGACCTGGGATATATTTATGCATAGATCAAAGTAGAAACAACATAGATCAGTACGAAGTGAAAACAATAATGCCGAAATTAACGAAGAAAACTAAACATATTAAATAAAGATCATAAACAACAAGTAGAATAGAATATTGGGAAGTAAGAAAATACTATTAAAAATAAAGAAATAAGAGGAAGGTAACGAATGACTATATTTATCTGTACGCTGGCCAGTGCAACATATTTAGGTAGTCAGTAGGTAAGCAGAGAAATACATAGTACATCCACTTGAATCGATTAACATAAACAGTCACACCAGTCAGTTTACAATCATCTGTACCAAATAATTTAAAATCTAAGTTTACCAATACTCACTTCGTGGTTCTAACATATGCGAACATTGATTCAAGAAGACATTTATACTCTTCCACCAAAAAAACTGGTATTTGGTGTATGTCACTGATCACTAAATGTCATGTTGTATAGCCATAAAAAGGTTACAAAAATAATTTAAGTTATTTAAATATGGAACTTTAGTAAATGTTATGTTAGGGAACTAGTTATTTAATAATTCGATTGTTAAGAAAACATATAAGTATGTTTTTAAAATGACTGCTTTGCATTAACATGAACAAGAATTAACGGCAAAAACAATAAAACTTACATTGATGTAACGATCAAGAAACTGCATTAAACCTTTAGGATTATTAACAAACACTTTCAAGAAGTGTTGTACATTGATTCGACTAGCATCTACAACCAAACAACGAGGAAATAATCCTTAATAAGTAAAAACGTACAACAGTAAAAATATTGTAACGAATAAAATAAATGGTGACTATCACTGAGAAATCCTCATCATATTAAAATACAGATTGATGAATGAAGAATATTCTTTTCAATAAATCATCGTCAGGTTCAAAGCAAATACAGAGGGAAAAAACTGTGCCACTTAACAAAAAGACTGTGTTGACAAGAGAAATAACATCTTGACCTTTACGAAAAAAAATTGGAGATAAATAGGGAATTCTATCAAACATATACAAAACAATTACGCCAACATGTACCCATTCGCCAAGGTTCTACTCACTACCGAAGGTGCACAAACCGAATAACTAATTGAGACCAATTTACGACATGTACAATCCCCCTTATCATACTGTATCAAAGGGGTTAGTAACCATCCAAAACCACTCCACGAACGCATAGTAAAGCATAGTATTAAAGATGTATTCCAGTTTCTGGACGTAACATCATGGTTTGCAAATGTTTCACTCAGGAAGAGTGCATAGTATATCTGTGAATAACTTAGAGAACAAGAAACACACTATAACCCTTATGTACTATGAACGTAAAATTTAAATTCGATGGTGAAATACATAGACAAATAAGTGGTGTCACGATGGACTCACTAAGTGACCCCATATTGGCTGACATTTGTCTCGCTAAACTAAAAAACGGTCCACTAATACAACAGACTGACAAGTTTCCATTTTAATGCCGATACCTTCATCCTTTGTAACGACCATACTGACCCGATAGAAGCACTGAAGCGATTAAATGAAGTTCATCCCTCCAAAAAATTCACATGTGAGGAACAAAATAGAGGTCGGAGAGCCTTTCTAGATGTTTTATTTACAAGAAGAGTAGATGGGTTATTGAGAAGAAAATCAAGCAAAAAAACTACTTAGATTGTCCAATATACAAATGTTTTTAGTTTTGATTCTCTACAATATAAAAGGAACCTGATTAAGACACTTCATTAGAGAATAAAGACCATATGCTCCCTAAATGCGGTTGAAAAAGAAACAAAGTCACTGCGTACTACCCTGAGAGAAAGGATATTCTGAGTTGTTTATAAGTAAACATTTAGCCAAGAAAAGACAGCATAGAGCCTAACAATGAGCAAAAAGCCACTTTATATGCACCTACAATTTAGAGGCGATACAACCAGCGAAATGCTAATACTAATGTTGCACAGGATAATCTAAAGAACTTATAATGTAGGTAAACTACGATTATGTAGGGAGATAAATGTTTATGTGAAGTCTTATAATAATTTTGTCCAATCGGCATTGAATCGTTATTATTATGCGACTCGTTTTGTATGATTAATTCTACGATAGTCAGCAGCACAATGATTAGAAAAGCATTATTATGCTCAAGACCAATCATATTTACAAGGAAAATGTAGATTTTTAACATAAAAGTCCAATTATGAAACACTTCAAGCATTATTTTGTGGATCCCCATCAAATGGTAGGTTGAAATCTTAATGAAAAAACTTATTTTTAAAAAGATACAGACATATACTGTTAATTTAGTAGCGAAAAGCATGAAACAGAAAACGAAATACACCACAGTATCGTTTTCTGTTACCTAGACTGCCGGAAAGTCTCAATCAAACACTGAATGTTTGTGTCGGCTACGTAACTTCAGCGAGAATATTTACACATATATCTGAAAAATAACAAAAGATGCTAGTGGATAGTTATTAAAAAAAGGCGGAAAAAAATCATAATAACTTGGGAAAATGATGTTATTCAAAAGCAAAAGAAAATATAAATCCTACCCGGATGAGCACATAGTTTGTCCAAAAGCTTAATTGTATCCTCAGGACAACGAGTGATCAACTGATGTCCATATTCACTGATAGATTTCAATGCCTGGAAAGAAACAAATAATGAGAAATATGATTTAGAGACTAATGATTGTACATGCAATTCAGTATAATAACGAGATGGTATATGAATTTTTCTGAAGTGCTGAATAAACGAAGCACTAAAATCAAGATCTCAGTGATCACTTAAACTCTTAATAACATTTACATATAGAAATACTTTAACAATTAGTTCTAAAATTACTTGAACGGAATATGAGTATGCTTTGCTATATGTATGAGCCATTTGGGATTTCAGTTGTCAACAGCATCATCATTACAAAGCGTTTATGGTCTATAAAATATCACTCTGAGAAAGTAACTAGCTGAAATGCTATCATTCGGCTGTTTCAGAAATAAATAAGAGGTTTATACGAACCGATCTAATATCTACTTTTACATTTAGTAACCAACACATTTCGAAGTAGGTGTTGACTTCAGATACACAACCGATGGCATGATTACATTTAAGATATATTCTTGATGGACTATTACAGCATTAATGCCTCATTTGTCCATTTCTAATTTTTGCTTAATACAATAAAGTATAGTTCATCTGTGAAATTATTGATAAGAGACAAGTTGGTAGTTTAATGACAATGTAGGTGAAATAAGTTTGAAAGCGCTAAGAGTAAACTTTCTGTAACTGTGGCATCCTATTGAATACTAACGAAGTACTCAGAGTACATAGAATAAGATCCGAGCAAATGATCTAGCAAAGAAAGTGCATTATTCAAAGTCAAATTATGAATAAGTTTTATAAGAAAAAAAAGACAAACAAATGAGCAGATAAAAATAACTGTTAGGACTTTTTGTGGAGATTCATTTAATTTGAAGGTGGTTTACATGACGAATTAACATCAGTTGAACTGCAACTAAATACCAGGGAACATTAAACAGGAGTTTGTCATCGTACCCCGGGAACGTGCACTTATGTCAAGGGTGGAAACCAGGGCTTTCGGGTCTCAAACAGGTTGCTTAACGCCTAGACCAGTTGAAGTCAAATGATGCACAACTCCAGCTTCAATCAATGATTTTGTGAGACAATCCTGTGGTTCCATTGGTAAGCTTTTACGAAACCCCTCAGCAATGATATAATCACTTACTCAATAATGACCTGGTTGAGATGAGTCTTCCCAAATTCTGGTGAGAAGCCATCAACGGCCGAACTTAGCCATATAGAAAGTGAGACAGTAGTCACCAATGGAGGTAGATGATCTTGACACTATACTGGTAACTTACTAAAATCGGAAATATGAACCATTGGATTCTAAATCCACATTCTTAAAAATAAACTCTGATAGCAAGACCATTAAGGCCCTCAGGTTTGGTTTCTAAAATGTGTACTGCAGAAAAGTCCCATATAAAAGTGGAAGATTTTCCGTGCCCCCTGGATTTCAGTGGAACACCAATTCATGTCATTCTGTGAAGAAAATCACCCATAAGATAAAACAAATAATCCAAATCGATAAAAAATAATGAAGACTTTTACAACACAACTTACTTCATCGAAATTCAACCTGTTGATCATTTTAAGCGCTGATTTACCATCATTTAAGTCTTCTATTAAAAGACCTATACAGTCTATGTATCGGTCAGTATTTTCAGCTAGTTTGACAGCTGCATTAATATATTTTGATTGCTTTAAAACATGCAAAGCTGATGTTATGTCTAACACTGCATTTATAGGAGCCTATATTTAATTTTGAAAGAAAATAAAATAGTAAATGGAACTAGATTATATCAACATAATGGGTTAAAAGAAGTGACTTCAGATTAAGAAAAATACTGGACCATCAATAATAACAAATAGTGGATGCGCACTGCTGAGGAGTCCCATGATAGGACGAAACGGCCGTCCAGTGCTTCCAGGTTTTCAATGGTGGTCTAGCTTCAACTGACTTATGATTTCAATCTGTGAAAATTTCTAAAATCTCCACAAACCCCTTCTGAAAATAGTAAATACACTGATGACCTGAGATGTAGAGTTACGTGTAAGCTTCTTGGATGGACTTAATAATGTAACAGAAAACAAAGATAGTATGGTCTCAAATATGTCGTTCTGGAACAAAAAGCAACAATTTGCTTTTACTATTCTGTATCATTTATTATTTAAACGACTCAGTCTAGTCTTATCATAACACAATAAACCATTTTTGGCCATCGTTTATACCGGATGGAGGTGAAACTACTGACATAGATACTAGCCATGTCATATTCACTTATTATAACTGGTTATTCTTAAATTCAAAGACTACTAAGGTATTTGAATTTACAGAGTTAATTTTCGGAATTAATTGGTTGAGGACAACCACGGTAATATTGTCAAATATTAACTAGTAGAATCCGCAAAGGTTTGCCATTCAAATATACACATAGATAATATCTACTAATATGAGTTCAACTTCATCCACTTGTTCATAGATCCTACGTTGGAAGCAGAATGTCGCATTTTTATTTACTATAAGGTGATTTCCATTTATAACGGACAACAGATAAACGATATTTTAATGGTGATTACAATGTTTCTGTAGAGACAAAAATAATTGTCAAGGACAAATTCGCAGGTTTACTGAAGCCTTGGTTATTCGCAAATTTACTCCCCCTGATGTGTACAAAAAAGATCTGTCGTAGCCTTGAATTTATCCCGGTAATCCTTAAGTCATCTTATGGCCTAGGGTAATCCAACAATTTTCTGTACCATCTCTTAACTTTATTACCTTGTTTACTTGAACTTTCATTTAATTGACCTTTATTAATCCTTATACAAAATACTCTGACAAGTATGTGTCACTAGATTGTTTGAAATGTGTAGCACAAATACATTACATTTTTGAGATCAACTCCGTCCTTTCATTACTCTATCGAAAGTTATAAAAGGGACTAATTGCTTTAAAAATAAGCGTCTTGAAAAATCTCCGGTTCAGTATTAATGTCATTCCTGTTCCTGAACTGAATGCACTGGATAAAGATTGTTCTATTAGTGATAATTGTTGCAAAAATACGAGTTCCACATTTCCAAGAGATTAAAGTGTCGAAATTCATGCTCATTAAAAAACACACTATTAGGCTCTTTGATGTATTTTTGTAGATATGAATTTTCATGGAACAATCACTACGTAAAAAATACGTATTAAAATTGTTCAGTGTATAAGCGACTAGTGATATTTGTTTCTTCGAACGAATATCTTGATCATGACGATTAAAGGAGAATTTAAGGAGATAAGATTCAGCTTTACTAAAACCTGTAAAATACTATATTGAGCTTAAGTACTAGTAGTGAGAGGTTTAGTTTCGCGACTACCGAATCTCACTTTCTATTATATACAGTTTGTTACAAAAAATTTCGTATCAGAAAATGCAAAAAAAGCAATTCAAAAACATTTTAACTTACTTTAACAAATTGTTCTATCTTATTTACATCTTGTAATCGACAATAACAGTTAAGGAGTAATATTAAATGGTCACTTGTTGACAAGTTTCGTTCTTTTAATGCTTCTAAATAGGTAGTTAACTGAATGATGTGACTGCCTTCAAGAAACTAATAAAAAGCAAAGTTCAAAGAATTTACAAATAACATAATTTTGAAGCATTTATATCGTAACAGATGTAAAAGTCCACCATTTTTAACATATAATTTTGTCAAGTTCATGGACTTATGACTATTGAGCCTGATGATGAAGTTATTGAAAAGGACGATTCGCTCAAATATCCCTTGTTTTTGAATAGTGAAAAAATTAATGGTAAAAAAACCTTGTATCAGTGTGATCATAGCAATTACATCATCACATTGTTTAAGTAATCATAAAAAATAACTGGTATAATGCAGTAACTATAAAAAAGCTTATTAACTAGACGAAACTTCGTATGTTTCATCATGAAAAACAATGAGACTGAAGTAAGCGAAGTAGATCTGAACAAGTCACCTGGTAGTTAAAAAAAAGGATATTATCGTTTAGTGTTTACTTCAACTAGGGATAAACGAACCAAAACGCAACATCAGTTCATGGAATCATTAACTACTGATTTGAGATATGTTCGCAAATGCAGAATACCCGGTTAGAATAATGAGATAATCACGACCAATGGTTGGAGGTTTTGTGTGAAGTGACCCAGAACCAGTCACAATGACGCAGATGCTCACACTCTTCATCTCGTTCCAGATCATGAAGGTCATTATTCCTTCATACACACCTCTCTACTTTGTATTTTCGAACTATGTCCTCTCAATATTCATCTTGTTAATTTCATTTCGTCGTGGTAATATGATACGGGAACTCAGGCTAAAATAAATTTGTACCCGATCCTACGTTGATGATCATTAAACAACTGAGTTATCACCTTATGATATAAGATCAAATGGTAAAATAAATTGGAGGGAAAAAGAGAAAGTATTCGTAATGAATGGCTGTATGTTTGACCTGGTCTTAAATACTTCAATAAAAACAGAGGAGTGGTTATGTTTAATACGGAAAACCTAGTACGGGTTATTAGTTTCATAGTAGTGCTCGTCAATCGGTGAACCTTAATGGAAGCTATTAGGTAAAATAAAATGTATAACTTGAATGTTTGAACTACCGAATTAGTACTTTTGCAAAAGCTAATTGAAAATTTCTAGGAACTAATGTTGATTAAAAGTACGGAACTTATTGGAACGATTGGTAATGCGAAATTTCCTTTGGAAAATATACTCAATTATATATGGTCGTAACAAATTTTGATGTTATATTTTGTCAGTTTATTCCAACAGGAAGAGAGCGAGAGGAATATGAACTATGATAGTCTGAAATAAATAACTGTTAAACTAAAGACAATGCTGCGGTAAATATTGAAGATTTCGTTCGTTTGTTACAATCACAGAAGCAAACCACACCTGAAAAAAATTCTAAAAAGACGCTACTACAAAAAGCAATTCAAACAGTCACTTCGAAATATACATAAAATCATCATATTGTTCAAACTACAGGCTTGATAATTATTTAGTTGTGAAGTTATTAATTCAAAATTCATTGTATGCTAAAATTTTAATTCATTCTTAGGTATTTTAAAATAAAAAGTCTCCTGAAACATGAAAACAACAAACATACTTACTCTCTGGATAACAAATGACGCTTCAAGTTTACCAATTGTTTTGATATATTCACGAATAGATGCATCATAATCTTTTTGTCTGAAATGTAGAAACAAAATAATACAAAAGTAATCCATGATTTTAGTGCACATAAGAAAATCAGTTGATTATTATTTAAGAAAAAGAGAGAAATAGTTATATTACAGAAAATATTTACAGTTTTGAGTTGATGGACAACGCAATACAATCATTAGCGCTTTGAAGTTCAATAAGCTTCTTTAATTGATTTTAAAGTATTTGTCATAATTGAGTTGTCTCATCATTACATTTCCAAAGAGTACATAATTGAGGATTGCAAAGTATTGAAGAAAAGATACAAGACACTTTGAAAATATTCTTTAAGTTGCACAGGTTGCGTTAATAGATAGAAAATCCGACAGATCAATTGGTCAGTTAAATGAAGTCAAGTCAATTAAATTTATGGATATCAAGGTTAGAATTCATGAAATAACATATTTCCTTAAACATAGTGTAACAGAAGAGTGTACAGTGATTAAGTTGACCAGGTTGCTATGAAGAAGTAGGATCGTATGTACAACAACGAAAAGCGAATGTCCGGATCCCAAACCAATGGTGCACATGGTCTCCAGTATCCTGAGGGAACAAATGGCGTATGAACCAATCGTTGGTGACCGGCTGCATAGGACTGCATTTCCTCACGATGATCCACTGCCTTGTGGGTCAGACATTTAGGTCAAAGGCTCGGGGTGTGGCCCCCTATGAAAACCACCTGCTTCGGTCTGGGAACCCGGGCAGTATCACAGCACACACATAAATATAATGAAATGTCGATCAAACGACTCACATTATTATTATTAACACCATTGGCTGCCGGCTCAGTGGTTTAGTTGGTTAGGCGTCTGGCGCGAGACTGATAGGTCCTGGGTTCGAACCTCTCGGAAGTGCGGGACGGCGAATTCACACTGCTGAGGAGTCCGATACTAGGACGAAACGGCCATCCAGTGCTTCCAGGTTTTCCATGGTGGTCTAGCTTCGAATGACTCATTATTTCAATATGTGAAGTTTCTAAAATCTCCACAAACCCATTCTGATATTATTATTATTGTTATTATTGTTACTTTTACGTCATTTATTCATTCTCCCCTCTGTCTATCCTTATTTTTCGACTTATACAGCAGCTCGCCTATGATGGAAACTCGGTCCTATCAAAACGTTCTCGAGCCACTTCCCGGCATGGCACAAGTCCATGAAGTCACTGACAAGTGGACGGAGTCATGTCGGTAGGTGTAGACTACCTGGTTAAAGACCGCGAGATTATAGCAACCGATGGTTAGAGACCTTGAATGACATGGCTTAAAATCGTTTGCAATGGCGCAGGTGCATCCACTCTTTGTGTTCTCCCAAATTTTGATCTTCTGATTCCCCCTTGTCTCTTTTTTTTATTCCCAAGTTTATTTCACTGTATTATACTCTTTAAGTAACATCTCCAAACACTAATCTTTCCGATTACTGCTTATACTCTTATTACCTCTACCACTAAGGGATTTGAATCGACCACTGAATCTCTGTGCTAATGTGGTTTGGCAACTCGAACTGATGTACGTACGTACGAAGTTCTACGTTGTTACTGACTGACACTGCCCGGTTGAAAATTGTATGCTACCATCAAATACGAATACTGAAGCAGTTTTTCTGAAACCACGTGCACCATTCAAACTGGCTGCCATCAACGTTCGCACACTTATGCAAGTCGGACAACAGATAGCGCTGGCTGGCTATGTCTTTGGAAAGTCTTCACATTGATGTTTGTTGTCTATCCGAGACCCGTATTCAAGACTCTGGTGAAGTATTACAAATTCGCTCTCCATCTGTCGCTTCGAAAAGCTTGTTTTACGTGCGTTCATCCGGGGACCCTGTGGCATGTTCGTCTGGTCTTGCTGGCGTTGGTGTCGAACTAAGCGCTAGAGCTGAGGCAGCACTAATCGATTGGATCACCATTAACAGTCGGTTATGTGCTGTTAGATTAGAAAGTCCCATCAAAGTGAGAGGAAATCGACGTGAGAAACTGTGTCTTTTCGTCATCTCCCCCTATGCCTCGACAGATTGCAGCCCGGATGCAGTGAAGGATGAATTCTATCACCAGTTATCTGTTCTTCTCCAGAAAGTGCGTTCGACAGATATTGTAGTACTAGCCGGAGACTTGAATGCTCAGGTCGGGCGTCTAGGCACAGAAGAGAGTCGTTTAGGTGGCCGATGGGGACTTGTTGGTCGCAGGACAGATAACGTGGACCGTCTACTGCAACTGTTCACAGACCAAAACCTAACTTCTAGCACAATCATCGCCGATGTGCCACCTAGAGTCCTCCCTATGCATCGGCTCAGAAGGAGCCGAAGATATTCCATCCAATCACCTTTTAGAAGAATATTCTAGAATTCAACGTGTAGCCTCCTGACTGGTCAATGGTAATAATCCCATGTACGCGGATTGGTGGACTGTAATGATGATTCGTTCTTACTAACTTTGTACTATAATTGACACTGTTTGGAATAATATTCCTTTCGTTAGTCTTCTGTCTTCTTACTGCGACTTGGAAGGGTTTTGGTGTTCAAGTGCTCTGTTATACGCGGTATATCAAGAAATTAGCCTTTAAGATATAACACAAACCAATTAAAATAATTAAATAAAAATAACGATCAGATGATAAGTTATATGTGAAATGATTATCCTATGAACATAACTTACTTATAAAGGTGATCAGCGTAACGCCAAAATATGTGAGCCAATTCATTTTCATCAAAATGTTGAGATTTAGCTATCCTAAAATGTAATTTAGAAAAACTGCTTCATTTTCCTTTCACTAGCAGAAAAAATATGTAGATATTAAAATTAGTTGATATATTTATGCTAATTTGGCTTGGTTTCTATAGTCAACTCTAAGAACGATTGAGTTAGGATAATAATCGAACAAAAATCGAACAATTTAGAATATGATATTTTAACAGTATCATGCATTGTAAAACAACAAATTACAGATTTAAATGTTAACTTCGTACATTTGAATGAAAGTGATATTTAAGAGTTATCATTTGAGTTAAAAACTGACAGTAAATTTTGTTGATATTATTAATAGAGATTACATTTACTTTATTTCGTATTTCAAGGTTGTTTTGCTGAATAGTTTAGGATATCCATATGATATATTTTATTTACATGGAGACAATAACCATGTATAAAGGTATTTGAGTACTTAAAGTAGAATTTGTGGACTTTTTCCATATGTTTCAGCCTTATTTAATAATAAAAATGATACATAAGGGTTAATGTGTATAAACAAGAGATCAAACTGTTACATTTATTAATTAACGAATTTGTCATGATGAGATATTGATAGATAGCCAAAGAAATTTAGACATATTCTAACTTACGAAACTCATATTTTTGACAAAATATTTGTATATTTTTTAAGAATCAAGTAAACTGTTGTAATAACAGAAAGATGTTTTAAAAGTTGGAATCGTCGAAACTCATTGATTAAAGTTTTGGTTTATAGTTACTGAGTAGTTAAATTATCATGTATTTGTTTTCCATTTATCTTAAGCTTTCGGTTAACATACAAAGTACTGTTATGTGACTTGCTATTTCTAATTATATTGTCAGACTGGTACTTACAGTCTTTCTCATTCACAGCCATCTTTGGCTTGTTTCATTAATATTCATTTTATTCAGCGATGTATTCCGATATGATTGTATGTAAAGCACGACAGTTCAAAGTAAAAAGATAATAGATGACTGTTGCTTTTGGACTCAGGGCCGGACAAAGAAAGGGGCTTGAGGATAGTGGAGCAATAGGAACCTAGCTGCTGACTCAAGGTTAATAGTGCTGATCGGACGTGCATTTGGCCAATTCGGGGACATTGGGCTGATGAGGAAATGGTAGACAAGAAATAGACCAAAATTAGGATTGGGATTCTAATTGGTGACTTGGCACACGATATTGGTCAGCGGTCTCAATACGTTTATGATTTATTTATGTAAACACATAAACATTGATACAAGGAGGCATCAAAATATATATCCGTTACAGAAAATGTGTATGAAGGCCGAGATACTGTCCAGTTTCCCAAACTGAAGCAGGCGGTTTTCTTAGGAGATCACTCCCCAAGCCTTGGACCTAGAGATTCAATCATTAAGGCAACAGAGCAATGTTAGTAGGTCCGATCCCATGGTCGCCGATGAACAACAACAGGTTCATACGCCATTAGTTCCCTTAAGATCCTGGAGCTAATGTTCTCAATGGTGTGGAATCAGGGTTCTTCAACTCCGCTAGGTGGATCCATCCAAATATCGTTTCAACTGTTGTAACTCATCGCTTGAGTTTGCAAAATCAGATATAGGTTCAATTAACCATAGCCATGCCACCGAGAGATATCAAAAGCCAAAACAAAACAGTTTATATTCGAGATTCAGAACAATAACTTATAAACAGGTATTTAATTTCAAATATTCCAAATATATCAAATTCGCCAACCAGTATATAATATATCAGTTTTTCTCATTGGTTGTAAGGATCCTCAAATTACAATATATTGTTTTGATGTAAACATAGGGAATAGAATCCGAAGTTTAACACCGATGCCCTATTAATACCAATCAGTCTTCAATACACGTAAACATTTTAGATGAAAATGTGTAACTATGTCAAGTGAGCGTATGCGTACACATATATAATGTTTCTGAGTGTATCAATAATGAGTAGTTATTGTTTCTACGATAATTTTTCTTTACTTCAAAACAGTAAATAGGATATTTACTACCAAACTTAGTCGATAAATGAGCTCGTTTTTGTTCGATAACGTTGAATTAACCTCTCTTTTTTCATTGCCTATGCCCAAAGTTAAATATTCGCTGCTGGTTCAAATAAAAGTGTGTCATACAACGAAAATAACAATAATAACTTGACAAGATCATGTGCCTAACTTACTCAATAGCTAAATTGAAATTCTTTTTTGAAAATAACATGTCCAACTTAATTTGAGTATCTTTTTCAGTTAAACAAATCATCTGCAACAAAGTTTATATGAAATTAACTGAACAATAGTGAAAAGAAGAGATCATAAGAAAAATTATAGAATAATTCAATTAAACATTCCATTTATTTTGAAAAAAAATCAGTTGCTAATTATTTCAGTACGTTATTCTACTTTATTCTTACAAGTACTCACTGAATTTTAATATTTGTTTAGTACGAAATTTATAATTATTTTAATGTAGTTATTAATTAGTGTAAAGAAAAATTGTGTATAAAGAATGCTATTTTTTACCATAAATTATACAATCATAACTGTAGGACAAGTTTGTCTTCCTTGATTTTGTGATTATCTTCTTGAGGTATCTTATTTCAGTCCCATGAAATCATCTTCCTTATGAAGTGCTGAGAGATTCTTAGTAAAACATCATTTTTATAAGTTTTCTTCAACACACTTCGGTATTTTTTTCAATTTGTCGGGTGCTTCAATTTGCTGGCAGTACATTTAGCGAGATATTTTACCATCATTGTATGAATTTCTACGGATAGATTAATTTTTATTACAATACTCTTATCCCTTTATAACTCTGATCTTGAGCAGTGTTTCGAAGTGTCTAAGCGTGAGCAGTTATAGTGTGCTTAATGAAGTTTGACGAACATTTTGTCGGAGTTCAATTCGAAAATATTAACCCAATCGTTTACAAAACTTTGAGAACATTAGGGTGATTTCAATGAATGAACACAAACAATGAACCTTCGAAATTATGCAACCAATACATTTGATACAATCTACAACTATTAAAAAAGCCAAACATGGATATGATGAGCAAGCTCTTAGTTGATTGAAGCACAATCGACCTGAGAAACTGATTATTTCCGTTTCGTTATGACATTAATTTGTGCTTATTTTTCCGTTAATATTTTGTACACAAGCATAATTAGAAGAGTTATAACTTATGTTCACTCATTGAAGTTAATATTGAGATCACTTAGTCTTGCGTACTATTGCGTTGATATCTTCACACTGCGTAGCGAAGAGCAGATTTTAACAATGGTGACTGAAGTAATTCATGAGTTTTAGGTCTAGAGATATCCGGTGCAGGTCCTAAAAATTTCCCTCCTGGTTAAGGTTATAACAATTGAAGGTGGTTATTTGAAAGAAAATTTCAACTGACGTAGACATGAAATTATTGCTTGAATAACAGATGAAAATTTGTCGGAACATCCATCTGTCAAGACGTTGAATCAACCTGTTACATCCCACAAGACATCAAAAGCTGAACGAATTGCTAATGTTTTCTGAATTTTTCCATGATTCGTTTCCCAACATAACTTTTAATTCCTGGTTCAAACATCATGAAGATTTCTTCCGAGTTGAGTTGGCGCGTAACGCTAATTAGTGCTGGAGACGGTTGGAAGAAATTTAAGGGCGGCCAAACCAAAACGTGTCATCAGTCCTTGAAGTCACTAACTCCTGGTCTTAGCCACGTTGATAGATGCAAATTACTTGGTTGGGATCCGCGCGACTATCGTATCTAATTGTTGGAGACTCTGGGTGAAATGGCTCAGAATAGATCACAATGGCTTCGGTGTATACACACTTTGTCTTCCCTTAAACAGTGAGATTAAAATTACTTTAATCCTTTCTTTCTACGAACTAATTCTTTATTCCTGTACTACATCCTGATACACAATCTTTCTTTTATATATTATTACCAATGAAGTAACTACCTCTACGAACTTGGTGATTATCTCGTTTTGCTAATGAGGTGTGGCAACTTGAACCGGTGTATATATGTACCTGGTCCACTGTTGTAGCTAACTGATTGCAAACCAACATTATGCATGGAAGATACGATGACTAATGCGCAATCACGGTAACACAGAACATGAAAGTCATCCAAGTTTTTTATTACAATACAAACCACGTGATCCGAGTTCCGAAGAGATATCAAAAATATTGTCCCAGATTTTCGAAGACTAGTGTTCACTTTTTAGTACGTAATATCAATGTATGAGGCTCAGAAAATGAGGAACTGATAACTTGGTCACTTGTGCAGCTATTGCTTAAGCAGAAAGTGAACGCTTTCGGGTATAATCGACTAGTTCAATTGTCTTATTCTTTATCTATGAACTATAACCTCTAAATGTTGGCGCCCGCGTACATCTACTGAGTAAAGTTGAGATGATACCCCCGATAATGTTACAAATAGTCACTGTGGAATGTAGACGACTGATAGATCTGAAATATGACACTGAGATGCTGAGGAAACCAGAGCAATTCAGTGCATTACATGTGGTTGCAACTTCAAGAGGATCACATAGTCAACCCCTTCCTAACCAACAGCTTGAAAACGTCTACACCATGTTGGCACTGTGGTGGATGGCATTTTACAAATCTTTCGGGAGTTGATTAGAGTTAGAAATCTCCACCATTAGACTTCAATTCTATTATCTGTAATAATCCACTCTCCTATTCTTGTGAAAAGTTCTAAGTTTAATCCGTTGTAGGGTCATAGATGCGCTTGTCTTAAGAACCCTATATTTGGACGAAAGTGCTGCTCATTAATTCTTAGTTTCGAATAGCTGTTTGGCTGGAAACAGTTTGTGGTATCAGTCAGTCAGTAATAATTACCAAACATAGAACATGGAACAAATGCGCGTTTGCCTATGCTGACATATCACATTAGCACGACAAGATGAAATTAACAAGATGAATAGTAAAGGAATCGACATAATGCAGTAGCAATGATAACAAGAAAGAACAGACATTCATAATATAGTTTGAAAAAACACAAAGTGGAGAGGGGTGTTTGAAGGAATACTGGCCTTCATGATCTAGAGCGAGATGAAGTGTGAAAGCAGTTTCGCCAATGTGATTGATCTTAAGGCATCTCACGCAAAGTGTCCAACGACTGATCCAGGTTATTTTGCATACCCTAAGCAGATAGTCTGCATCAATCAACGAGGCTCAAACTAAAGGTCAATGATTTCATGGACCGATGTGAATTTTTAGTTCGACAGCACCTAACTTTCTCCAAACGTACTTCTACAACAGCGAAGATTGATCTTAAAAGCAGAGGGTGGTTAGGCATACGTAATACGCATCTTAAACACCCTCAGTTGATAAACATTCACTATCTCATCAATTGATTTACCATTTTCTACTAGTGCTCTACGCCTAACCACATACCTGCTCACCCTATCGTCCACAATGCACAAGCAATGCCTTGTCTACTCCTGAGGTGTAAACTATCTCCAAATTAAACTATCTTAACAAATCTCCAATCCTAGTAACACTCGCACATGTATGGATTGTAACGCATCCTAACTCAGGAAAGTAAAGATGAACTCCAAAGTTTAAAATCAATATAAAAGACAAGGAAAATAAAAAAATTCACAAACTTTCGAAGTTGTTCCAACAACATCCTCATCTTTATTACTCAATGTCTCTTCTATTGATTGATTGAAACATTCATTTCCACACAATAAATAAATACCATTCCACTCAATGAATAAAGCTTTGAAGTAGGTGAAATGAAATTCACCAGCAACAAATTTATTGTTATAATCTTGGATAACAATTGTACCCGAAGTAATATAATTAAATGATTGAGATGATGGGAGCGGTGGTGAAAGTGTTGTTCCTGTCGCCGTTGTCGTTGCAGTAGTATTTGTTGTTGTTGCTACAGCTGATGATGAGGATGACAATGATTTCCTTATATCTTTATTTTTATATGATAAGTTTAGAAATGGATTATAAGAATTGACTAGTGATTCTCTAGAAATAAAAGAAAGAAAAAAGAAGCACATCACAGTTACTAACATATATGTGAGAAAGAGCTCTGATTGGTTCGTACATAGTACGAAAATAATAATTGTTATTATAATAAGTTTCTTCACCAGGTAATTAGGTACGAGACACATTCTAAGTGTGAGGGTTAGTGAAGCTACCCGAATCGCCTTAACAGAAGTAGCTGGAGTAAATTTCGAACCTGGGACTCGGCGGCTGAAAGTCCCTTAACCACTAAGCCACCCTTTTCATAATTCCGTTCCCCAACTATTCAGATGGAAAAAAAACGATTGAATTCGTCGTTTCTGATCGTGTTAATCACATTGTATTTATTTTCGTGAGCATAGATATTCGCTTATATTCATTTTCGTCACTGTATATGTGTGCCTGGAGTGCGTGTTTGTTTACCACTTATCTAATTAACTGTTTTGTGACTACATTAGCTCATGCAATGATTCATTCAATCAATCTAGATGGGTGCTATTAAACTCATGCTTACTGAACACTTGGATGAAATGCAGTATTTCTGTTTCATTTCGTATTTGACTTTTGAATAACACTGTTACCAAAATAGGGTTAGGTGAAGAATTGTGTATAAATTTAAATACATTCAGATGTACTACAGTGATAACACAGAACCAAACACATTTAAATCTTTCTTGTTAACACTCAGTAAATGATACATAGAATCTGGAGATTCAAATACAACTTATCCGTGGCGTTTAGATGTTTGGTTGATGGAAGAATATGTAACGACTGAATCATATTTAGGAAATGGGTAAAAGGTTAATAACCAAGGTGGCGATCTTGAGTGGTGAATATAATTAAGCACTAACTGAGCACAATTTGACTACCAGGTTAAATAATGCATCTGCAAGAATGATGGAGTTGGAAAATTTTGACACTACATAATACTCAATTTAAAAATACAAATCTATCGCTATAAATTACCTATGGTAGGTTAATATATATAGTGTTTAAAGTATAAATTCCCTGCCCCAAAAATAGGCGAGGTTGGTTTTAAATCAAAAACCTAGTTAATGGTTAGATTTTAATAACGCTATCGAATCTAGTCTCAGTAAATGAGTTAACACAATAAACTTATTGGTGTGGGGCCCTGGGGATATCGAAATTCTTATTTCAACGAAACTAGAAACCACATCACTAAGTGGCAGAATCACAGAACAAGATAGTAATCAATAATTAATGATTAGTCAATGAACTTCAGTATGGTAGAAACAAAGTTACATGTATCTTAAGAGATTATTCTGATGAAGAGGTCAGCGAGATTATCGCAACTAATAGTCGGAGACGATGGTTGACATAGCTCGGAATGGCTCACAATAAAATAGATGTAACCACTTATTTATTTATGTAGTTAGACTTATAAACACTGATACAAGGAGGCATCAAACATATATGCGCCACATAAATCATTCGATTTATGTGAGGGCTGAGATACTGCCCGGGTGCCCAGACAGAAGCAGGTAACCACTCCTTGTCTCTCTTTAGACTCTGTGTTTCAAAATAACAATTTGCCATTTTTATTCCAACATTTCATACTTTCTTCTCGAGTCACAGTGTCTATGACTAATGATTTCTACTACCACTCATAGTGTTGCTCCTTCCACTGCTTTTGCATCTCGCTGTTCTGATATGATGTGGCAACCTGAACCGATATGTGTACGTCTAGTTTTACATTGAGTATGATTGATTGTGTTAACTGAAGTTCGTAAAAGTAGCCCAGATAAACTAAAGATCTCAGATGCTTCATGAGTTCTCATGAAGTCGTAAACACACCAGATGGATAAGTAGTAAAAAGTATTTCAAATATGGATGTAATAATTTTACAGTAATTAATAATGGCAAACAGATTGTTTTCAGATTGCCAATATATGGATACCCTTGAATGTTGAAAATATTATATTTAGTTTTTCGATAATTTAAAACTTCCTACACTGGAAATCATTTGGAACCTTAACATGTACATCTAATGAAACTTTATTTTACCATTTGTTATGAAGTGGAAAATAATGTTAGTATTGTCAGATAGGAAGAAGATTGAGATAAACCACACTAAAATCACATTGAGGAAATAGATATTTAAACAATAACTTACCCGGTATTTTTCAGTATAATCAAATAATTTTTGTATGTTTCTAAAGCAATTTTTTCGCCATCTGTAGCTAAACAAGGTCCCCTACCATCCCAATTGTAGAAGTATACAGCCTTTAAAAAAATATTGTACAGTAATAATTGATGTATTTGTATGTATAGGCTCAATATACATGAATAGTTATTAAGTCTTGCAAGAATGGCTATAAAATAAATGGTATATCACCACAATACAATTTAGTCTAACATAATCAGCCTATTTTATGTTATACAATAACGGATTCTGTGATATTTTTAGGTAGTAATTTACAAACTTACATCTGAACATGCCACAGCAAACTGAGGACTGGCTCCAGTAATATCATCAGTAAATAGCATAGTTGTACAGTGAGGTCGTACTCCAAACCGGTCCAGTACAGTCTACACATAGATTTATATGAAAAATATTTAAAAATGAAACTGAGGATATGAGACAGTACTGATCAAAGTGTATAGTAGGTTTTCGAAGCAAATTCATTAACGTACTATATTATTTAAAATTTTATACAAAATAGAATTTAGATTGAAAATATTAACGTAACACGTATACAAGCACAACAAAACCATGCTAATAACAAAATATTATATCTAAAACAATATATAATTTATTCCTAAAAACATAAATTGTAACAAAGCATGATCTAGAAAATATCACAGGTCTCGCATATCATAGTTTTTAATTTTGAGAGTTATAGAATTTGCAACTAAAATGACATAATATTAAGGAAAACAAAGTTAGGTCACTTGGTTGAAAATCGACGGAAATGATGCAATCATATCCTATTCTTTGAGTTTTATTTCAGTTCACACAATTTATAATTCTCCAGTTATGTAAATTGCTTCCGTACTCAGTTTATGGTTTTGTAAGTGTTTGTATCCTTCAATTGATATTAATGACTGTAATTAATCAGTCACACTTGGCACGTGTGAATCCTGAGTAGATTGATTCAATATTGCCAAATATTAACATGTATTTTAGTAAAGTTGGTCAGAGGCTAGCTATGTATACCTGGCGAGTCTCAAATGGGACGAAACGTGTGTAATGGATCACAGTGCTAACCACTATCCAACTTTAGTGAATTTATGATGTTTAGTTAACACTTAAGCCGATGTTATTATGTTCCCTACCAATCTTATAACGTTCCTTTCTAACTTTCTTACTATGAGGTGTCCCAACTTGTACTAATAAACATCCATACTAGGAGCTACGTTGTATAAAACTGGTTAATAAACCAAACCAATTAAGTGGAAGAAAAAAACAAATTTAGAACCGACCTGTACAAAACCAATATCCATAAGCCTACCTTATACTTAATTTTCTCTCTTTGACCAAGTACGAAACTCATCAAACTTTGCTCTGAAGCTGCGAAAACAATAGGATCTAAACATTGATTAATATTTGAAAGATCACTATTCGCGTAATTTTGTAGTTTATTTTGTTGATGATAATGATAATTTGGGACGTATAAACCTAACCCAGTGACAGGACATAGAAATTCATAGAGAATAGAACGTTTACACTGCCTAAAAGAAACAAACAAAATATTGGTGAATAGAATATGATGAATGTCAAAAGGTTGAACAAACTATCGATAAGTTATGTTGTTTTATATTATTAATGTTATTAGAAATCTGTTAATATATTCATAAGTTTTGACTGTCTTTACCGGCTTCGATTGGAAACACTAAAGTTATCAACTCACAAATGTTTACACAGTGGTTTCACAGTAAACAATCTTTGCAAGACTGAAAAAAATGAAAATTGATTCCGAGATAAATTTCTCAAGCCGGTATATTTGTTTTAAAACAAACAATATCATCATAAATTAACTATACAATAACTTGCCTTTCACGAGTGATATCTCCTTTGAATAATTGAACTATACCATTCACATGACCCAAAACCATATAATGAAGACCTTCGTCTATGGCCAAACAAGTAACCTATTGATTGTAGAAATAAGGATACAATATAAGTATGATGTTGAAACATAAAGATAGAAAAGTAGTAGAATTTTAAACTTTATAGTACCAAAGTATGTCTGCAGTCCTATGAAAAATTTGATGCCGGACACAGCAGGTTTCTTCTCTATGAACCCCAGCTATTCCATGAGACAAAACTCGTTTAAAATATTTTTGGAAGAATTAATTCAATTGTATATTGATCAAATTCAATAATTATTTATTGCAAAAAGTATCGACCGTGTACATGCCATTTAAGCACAAAATTGTAGTGAATAGAACAACCAAAATACATTGAAAACTAATGAACGAAAATGAGTTTAATATGTAAATTTTAAGACTGGTTTTTTCCATAATATGTGACCCTTGGCGAGTTAGCATTCCCAACAAACTAGTGCAATGCTTATTTAACAAGCGTTTATTGACGAGTATAGAATAACGATAACAATCTAGCTAGTAAAGTGTGAGTTGTAGGAGGCTTAACATTATTCGATGATTACTGTTGGAAAGGATCTTTCTAATTCAGTGATGATGATAAGCAATAGTCAACCATATTTCATAAACAGTATGTCAGAACAACGACTTTAATGATACAGTAATGACACTTTGTAACCATTCGCTCTTTGTCATCGTCTGATGTCTGAAAATTGACGAACCAGAATAACTAAACGTTTCCGAGATGTTCACTTGTTGGGTGAATTAAGTATATCTAAGTAAGAAATACATATCACCAAATGATCATTTATCATGCCATTTATCAATTCATACATAAATCTAGAATTGATCGCATGGTGAATGAATGTTAGTTTTGATTAAATAGCGAAAATTTTTAGTCCCGTATTGTTAATGACAACATTTAAAATGTATAGAAAGTAAGGAAAAGCGTAACCTGAAGATATAAATCATATGTCATATATGGCTTTAGTTTAGAAACAACAAATCAAGCTTGATACCTCTTGAAAAATATTTTCTGCAACCCACCTACACAAGATAAAACATTGACGCTTGTAGATAATGTAGTCAAACCACAAAAAAGTTGATTTCCCATGTTACATGCAGTCCACGATATTGATGTCTATTATACTTTCTTAATAATTCAAAATTTCACTCATCATAGGTGTGAACACTTTTCTTATAAATGTCACTAATAATAAGCGTAAATGGAGTTTTCTCTTATTCTGCATAAATAATAGACAAAAATGAGTCTATGTACAGAGTAGGTCAGCAAACCATACTTTTAACAAGATTTGCTAGCTTGGTAAAATGAAAGCAAATGATTTTGGGTAAGCTGAATATCTTCTTAGCTCTCCATAAACAAAAAACCACAGTTTATCATTGGGTAGAAACGATCATTTTAACTTACGTAAGCAAGAGGAAGCCCAGAGGGAGTGACCGATGTGACCCGACAACAAAATGGTGTCATTTTATTTGTCCACTAAATTAAAACAAAAAACAATGGAGTTATCAAAAATACGATACTAGTTTCGAAGTGCTAAACAAATCACAACTTTAAGAATAAAATATAGTTTGCTCCTAAATCGGAGGAAAAGATTTTCGTATGGTAATACTCATTAACTGACAAAAATGATGTTTACAGATTAATAACATGTCTACTATATCATTATAAGTGAGCTAATGAAATAATTTGAGTGATAATGAAACATTGGTTTGTGAACTCGGCTCTGAAGAATATGCTTGTGTGTGAGGCTGATAAACTAAGTTGTATGTGGAAGGTTTGCATCTTGAAGCCAGAAGGTGAAAGTCGTGCTTCATAAATAAAGCACTGTTTCATCATGGGGATTGGATAATAAAAACAAGAGACATAATACGTGTCTTATCATACATAGTTTGTTGACTTCATTCTGAGGTATGTGGCAAAGGTTGTTCGAAATCAAAAAGTACTCCAATGTTATCGTGATTATATTTTCAAAACTACATTATACACAAACTGTCAACAAAGAAATATGTAAATAAACTAACTTACTTTTGTAAGGTTCCATACTTTTAAATTGATCTCCTTTGTTTTGTCTTCCTGAATAGATGTAAAATACAAAATCCATAAAAGGACGTTAGTATGTTAAGAAAGGTATCCACATATTTTAGGTGATAGACACGTTGAAAGCTTATTTCACTGTTAGTAATTATCAAAAGTTTAACAGACCAGAATGTCTGGACGCAATTAAAAGCAATTTGCTCTGTTCGACAATGAAGAACGGAGACAGAAAGGTCTTGAGAATATTTGGTATCCGACTTTGCAGTAAAACATAACCTTTTTCTTGCATTAGACTTCAAAATTTTTACATGTTATTTGGCTTCACATAATTGACAGAAAGCCCAGGACCTAAGTTTTATTTCTCCATATTTGAAGATACAAGTACCAGTCAGGTTCCAACTAGTGTCTATGTTATATCCTAGTGAAGATAACATTACGAGTAACGTCTGAGACCTATTAGTGGACTAATATTATTTATATATTCTTATGGTATAAATATTCAGTAGCTAGATTATGTATATCTATAGTCCCCTTGTTATAAGCTTTATTTTGACTTAGAGATTACTATTGTATGTTCAGTTTATTGACTACTGCCTCCCACGTTCACAGACACTTTTTGGCTTTATTGTGTATGAATGTTATTTCTTATTTTATGCTGCGTTGCGGTCTGTTTGTTTGGTATATAAATCCAGTATGTCTGAGACAAATTATTCGCACAGTGGAGTCTGTTATTGGCATTCTGGACTCAGCTGGACAGGCTAGGCGAGAAACGGACTAATAGGACGCTAGGCTGATCAGACCGGTCGAATGTCATTGGTTTAGTACAGTATACGAGCGAATAAATCGTATTTTGATTGGCGAATAGATTACGTGATAACAACTGGCTCATAAAGTCACAACAGTCTACTTTTAGAATTGGGAAGAAACTTACATCTAATTACGTAAGAGATTGGAAAAACTTCAAGACATGCAGATAAAAGAATGAACATTGAGCTTAGGTGGTTATATGGACTACATTCACAGGACTTAACTAACTAAATAATTAAAAAGTATAAGATAAAAAGTGAAATAATGGTTGAAGTTTGCTTAACCCAGTAAAATGTTTGATTAAAAACACCACGTTATTGGTGACTGCCTTCTGGTACTCAATAAAACATATCGCAGTTTTGAAGACAAAGATAAGTCTACAAATCACTGCCCGACCGTTGTTGCTACCTTGACGTGGTGGTCGGGCTTGCCTATCGTGACGAAGCAACCGAGCTATACTGGCTGGAACAACCGTTCCTCAAGGTCCTACCATGTCAGACAGGTCGGTTGAAGAGCGGTAAGACTAAAAGCAACAAACCTAAGGTCCGAAGGCGAAGTCGTACTGCTGACTGTACAGAGGTGTGACAGCAGTAAGGTGTTTCCTTCAGACAACCAGCATGACAGCGATGCTGCCTTCCCACAAGGAGGGGTGGGGTTAGAAAAGGTCGACCCTAAAAATGCACACCTCACCTTACCTCACGGATTTCCGTCTCCGGCGGTAAGGCCCTTTGAAGAACGGAGCTAACATGTCAAAAACCTTCCACGGAAAGGCCGTGCGCGACCGGCCTCAAGCAGTTGTCCCTTGGGCACTGCGGTCACGCTCTCAGGTCGCCGAGACCGCCTCTAATCCAATTTCCTTTTCAGGTACCTCCAGAAGAACCCTTCCACGGTGTGGGCAACCGGGAAGTGATAACCGCCCTCATACCTCTAACAGCACCCAAGACCACTGTATTCATAATCAACCTTCCTCTTCAATTCCTATTATCCCTCCTACATCGACTTTCAACCCTAAACTTCCTCCTTCGGCTTCTTCCTCAAGTGTCACCATAGCCAACGATTCTAGTGCTCAAAACTCTGTCCCAGGTCTACTGAAACCTCGCTCCAAACTACACATTGGAGCTTTCAACGTACGCACTTTATGTCAAATCGGTCAGCAGGCTTCCTTGGCTAAAACCCTAGAGTCTCTTTCCATCGATGTATGCTGTGTCTCCGAAACACGCATACAGGATTCCAGTGTGGTCATTCACTTGACCTCACCTCGGCAAAACGGAGAGCCAACGAGATACACCCTACGTGTATCTGGTGACCCGATGGCCAGTTCTCGTGGACTGGCAGGTGTAGGCATAGCACTAAGCATGAGGGCGGAACAAGCACTGCTAGAGTGGATCCCCATCAACAGTCGTCTATGTGCTGTTCGGCTAAACGGCTCCGTAAGAACTCGGAAGGATAGGGACACACGTCGTTGCCTTTTTGTCGTTTCTGCCTACGCTCCCACTGACTGCAGCTCCGATGAAGTGAAAGATGAATTTTACAGAAAGCTTTCTGAACTTCTTCAGAAAGCTAAACGCTCAGACATAGTACTCGTAGGGGGTGACTTTAATGCGCAGATAGGTAGCTTAAACCAAACAGAAAGGCATTTAGGTGGATATTTTAGCATTCCGGCACAGCGAACAGATAATGGTGATCGTCTGCTGCAACTGTGCTCAGACAATCGCTTATTTTTAGCAAACACAAATTTTAAGCATAAGGAGAGACATCGTCTAACATGGCGACCCCCTACACCAAACCAACGATGGACTCAAATAGACCATATTGCCATCAGTCATCGTTGGAGAGGGTCGGTAGAAGATTGTCGCTCATTCTGGAGTACCTGCTTGGACTCCGATCATGCCCTAATACGGGCACGCATCTGCTTGCGCCTCACCGGACGCAAAAAAGCCACATTAAAAAGACCAATTAGAACTGAATTGAGTAACGAGAAAACCAAAAATAGGTTCGAAGAACAACTGAGTTCACACTTAAGTAGTTCTGAACACGAGGCTGACCCAGATGTTGCTTGGAAAGACATACAAGCAGCTGTGGAAGCAGCAGTGACATCTATTAGCAACTTAAACCACAGAGTTTCAAAGAACCAGTGGATTTCTTCAAAGTCTATTACACTGATGGATTCTCGCAAATTCGTCCCATCAGGTTCGGAACATGATGAAGAGCGACAACAAATCAGATCTAGGTTAAGAAAAAGTTTAAGAAACGACCGTGAGCAGTGGTGGGCAACGAAAGCAAAAGAGATGGAAAAGGCGGCGACTATAGGGAACACAAGACAACTTTACAGACTAATAAAAGAAACTGGAATTAATAAGTCAAGTGTAAGTGAGATTATATCGGAAAAAGACGATACTCTCATCTGCTCTCAGTCCAGACGTTTAGAACGATGGGCGGAACACTTTAATGAACAGTTCAGCTGGCCTTCAGCGACTCTACAACTACCCTCCATTCCCAGACAGCGTGAATGGAACATTGAAGTAGGTCCCCCAACTCTTGCTGAAGTTCAAAAGGCTATAGATAATCTGAAACGAGGAAGGGCAGCTGGACCAGATGGACTGGTTCCAGAAGTCTTTAAGGATGGTGGTCCAATTTTAGCGATTAGGTTGACTAATATTTTAGCTAAGATCTGGGAGTTAGACGTTATTCCATCTGACTGGTCACAATCACTTATCGTCCCAATATATAAGAAAGGGTCAAAATCATCCTGTGACAACCACAGAGGGATTAGTTTAACTAATATAATATCTAAAATACTAGCCTCGATAATTATCAGATGCCTAACTAAAACTCGTGAACTGCAAACACGAGAAAACCAAGCTGGTTTCAGACCTGGTCGTGGCTGCATCGACCACATATTCACCATTCGTCAGGTTTTAGAACACAGGCACACTTATCGGCGTCCGACGATGGTGGTCTTTCTTGACTTAAAAGCAGCATTTGACTCGGTAGACCGCGAGGTTCTGTGGCAGTGTCTGTCATTGAAAGGCGTACCTCAGAAGTACATAAACCTTGTGAAGGCTCTTTACTCGAACACTACTAGTCGAGTGAGAGCTTATGGCGAACTGTCATCTACTTTTGCAACCTCAAGTGGTGTCCGTCAAGGATGTCCACTTTCCCCATTTTTGTTTAACTTCATCATAGACCTACTGATGGAAATAACTTTCTCGTCGACTGAGTTCTCGGGTATTGATCTCTTTCCAGGAGGTCCACTTATCGACTTAGAATACGCAGATGACATAGTCCTGTTTGGTGAAGACGCTGACAAAATGCAAAGTCTTCTGGTAGCACTGAGCAACAATGCCAGAATGTTTGGAATGCGCTTCTCTCCCTCGAAATGCAAGTTGTTGCTTCAGGACTGGTCTGCGTTAACACCTGAACTAAGGATAGGGAGTGAAGTAGTCGAACGCGTTGACAACTTCACTTATCTTGGAAGTCTGATCAGCCCTAATGGGTTGGTATCGGACGAAATCTCAGCACGGATTCGAAAAGCTCGTTTGGCTTTTGCCAACTTACGTCACCTGTGGCGAAGGCGAGATATCCGTCTATCAATAAAAGGACAAGTATACTGCGCGGCAGTCCGTTCTGTTTTACTTTACGGTAGCGAAACATGGCCATTAAGAGTAGAAGACACTCGCAAGCTGCTAGTATTTGACCACAGATGCCTTAGAAATATTGCTGGCGTCTGCTGGGATAATCGGGTAAGTAATAGTGAGGTTAGACGCAGGGTATTAGGAAAGGATGGTAAATCAGTTGATGAGGTTATGAATCTTCATCGACTGAGATGGTTGGGCCACGTGTTACGTATGCCTGAACACCGATTACCACGACGTGCAATGCTATCCGGTGTTGGGGATGGTTGGAAGAAAGTTAGGGGCGGCCAAACCAAAACGTGGCATCAGTGCTTGAAGTCACTAACTTCTAGTCTGAGCCATGTTGGTAGATGCAGACTACTTGGTTGGGGTCCGTGTGACTATCGTAACCAATGGTTGGAGACTCTTGGTGACATGGCTCAGAATCGATCACAATGGCGTAGGTGTATACACTCGGTTTCTTCCCTTAAACTAAGAGATTAAAAGCGCTTCATATCTTTCTCTCTACTAACCAATTCTTTCTTCTTGTACTATATCTCTATATGCAATCTTTCTCTTATATATTACCACCTTTTACCTAACCACTGTTATGAATCCGGTGTTCATCTTGTTGTGCTGATGCGGTATGGCAACCTGGACCGATGCACATAAGTGCATGGTTCTACGTTGTAGCTGACTGACTGACTGACTGACAAATCACTGAGATAGCAGAACAAATCATAGCAGTGAGAATTAAAAGGGTGGACTTTCATAGGAGCAGTGGAATAGTATGTAAAACTAGTTTTTCATAAGAACTTACACCAATAGTTATGAGTAAATCATGCTCCTTCATTTGATGCATTAGGTGAACACAGCTGTCGTGAGCTTGAAATGAAGTTATGTGTAAGCCCCGATCTACACGATGTGCAAAGCCATAAGAATCCCCAAACCATATGTGACCACGACCATATGTTGTGCAGTTGGTGCTAACGGTCTATCAAGGTATTGGAAAATAATTCATTATTTGCAAAACATGTATTATACGAAAGTATGAGATAAACTGACTGACAATGCTTTCCAATAGCCCTTCAAATAGCTCTATGCCTTACGGAAAGAGGTAAATATTCTGCTATACAAAAACGTGTAGCTTTTGTCCTGATAAAGTGTAACAAAACTAGTGTCTTTTGATAGTCCTTATTTAAAAATCAATTTAAAGCTGTTCCTACGACATAAAGCTGCCATTTTCCTATGAATTAACTAAGCAGTCAAACAAACGTTAACTATAACTGAACACTATGTAGTACTCCCCATAGTGCCCAAAAAATAAAACAATGAAAATGTCAATTTAATATTTAAAAACCTTTAAAATCTAACTCAAGTAATTTAGAGACCTTAAGTAGATGTCAAAAATCTAAGTGATAAAACGAGGTCACAGGAAAAAACTTGATTGTTTAGCATGCAAAAACTCCGTAATTTTGAATGTGTGAAAACCAACATCTGGATATTTAAACTGAAGTAGAAGATGAGATATTAAAAGTCCGTGACTTCTTGGCTGTCAATTTTAATTTTAAGATTATTAAATACTTATTAGCTACATGAATCAAATTGGAAGACAAAAAGTTCTGGACTCGATTACTGTGTGAGGGACTGTAGATAGTGCTGCATTTTATACTAGGATGAAACGGCCATCAAGTGATTTCAGGTTTCGAATGGTGTTCCAAGTTAATCCGGTCCATAATTTCAACTCAATTCAACAATCTGAACAACTCCATATTCACAAGGTATCTGTTTTGTATTTTGGACAGTACGGAAAGACATTCCAAGATAAAGGTATTTCACAAAAAAAATTGTGCTTTTCGACCGAAGGTGCTACCTTGAAGTGGTAGTTCAGACATATTGGCTGGGATAGTCAGACATTTAGGTCCTACCATGCCAGGTAAGTTGGTTGAAGAACGGTAAGACTGAAAGCAGCAACTTACAGTTTAATGGCGAAGCCTTTCTGCTGGCTGTAGAATGAGACATCAACAAGATGTTTTGCTTAAACACCTGTCAGCTGCAACGATACTGTTTCTTCATAAATGAAGAGGAAGTCAGGAAAGGTAGACCCTTAAACTATTACACCTCACCTTACCACGCGGATTCATGACTTCGTCTTTAAGGCCTCGTGAAGCATGAGGCTCACACATTACAAACTTTTCACAGAAAGGCCGTGTAACTGACCTTAGGCAGTTGTAACCCTTGCCATAAGGTTACGCTCCCAAGTCACTATGACCACTACTAAGTCAGTTTCTTTTCCAAGCTCATCAAAAAGTGTCGTTTCACAATGTCCAACATTTTACTTCACCCAATTAAGCATCTGAAAATGTGTGTGCACAGGATAACATAAGTATTCATTAATCGTTTACCAGAAAGGAACTTTAGAATTAACATCATTTTATTTATAAAATAACTATGGTTATTGACATGACTTAAAATCGTTTGCGACGGTGCAGGTGCATTTATTCCTTGTTTTCTTTTAGATCCCAAGTTTCCACATCCCTTATAGTTCGTTCTATTTATTTTTAGCTTATCAATTCATATTTTTCTAGATTATATATTGGATTCCTATTTTCTATTACCACTAATGCTGTTGCCACATCTACTACTCTAGGATTCGCCATGACAATTTCATCTCACAGTGCTGATAGAGTGCTGCAATTTGGACCGATATAGACAAAAACCGGGTTCCATGTTGTATATGACAGACGTTTCTTGAGTGTTTAGTTGTATTCATATAAGATACAGAGTAGGCTGTTGGTGAACAAAATAGAAGAGCACAAGGGTTCGAAACTTCCAATTAGTGGATGAAAATTTCGTAATGACAATGGTTAGAAACAGTAAAACCTATTTCATAATTGAGATTTCCGAACACTTTATGAAGTAGCACAAATCAGTTTTTCAATAAACCACAGCACGTGTATAAAATTAGCAAAAGATATCGTCAAAAAGATCTTCATTGCTAAACTTTCAATGTTTATTCCACAATAACGCAATGAGTTACTTTCGTCGTATCCTGAAATCTTCCAATTGTTCATTGTTAAGTAGGGTTCTTAAATTTTAGGGGAAACGAAAAACATGCAGTCCAATAACAATGCACAAGTTACTTTTCGGTAACACTAGATCTATGATGCATATCATTCACCCCATTACCATAACTCGATGAGCTATTGAGATACAAGTGTTAGAATGCAAGCCAATGTTATACCTTCTTAACTTGAGTAACGAAGGAAACCGGTTCATTCATTGAAAAAGAAGTAAAGTGAAGTTAGCAAGGAAAATTCGACTGGACTGCTTTTATTTACTTGAATATTAAAAAAAAGCTTACCTGCAGCTTAGAAAACTGATTTTCGTCGCCCAGTAAATCTACTTCTTTTCGATCGAACAAGAGTAGCCGCCGAGACTGACAATGAATATTAATTTAGAAAAATGAAAGTTGACTTAGACGAATATGATTAAAAATTAGAGTCGAAATTTTACACTGAGTCTAACAGATTAGAATGAAGAGTTTCTGTCCTCACCTAGATTAGCTACCCTAAGCAATTATACGGCTATCCATTGATATTTTTAATTATTTTTATTGCAGATTGATCTCTAGTATTTTTCTTAGTCTAATATTTTACAGTTCGAATTCTCACTACAAGAACTACACATATACTTCAAGTATTCGGATGAAGTAGTTTTGTGTAGTAGAAACGATCCAAAGTGGCGAGCTTTTTCAGAACATTGAGTGGTAATTCGAGAATATTTACGTTCCCTATCGTGACGCTAATTGCTTCTTTAAGGTTATTCAGGATTTATACCTTGCATTTCTCAACCATCCAAACGATCAGGCATTGAGCATAGAAAAAAATTGATGTATCAATTCTTTACGTCTTATATATGGAAACGACTTGGGGTGCGATTAGTAAGGATGACGATGACCTCGCTCACGAACTGAAACTAAGAGTGGTGGGCAAAAACTAGATTTTTGCATTACTAATCTCTAAAATGATAGGTAAATCATGTAATAAAAATCTGGTTGACAAACTTTAATTTTACACTGTACTCACGAAAACCAAAGGATTTTACGGATGCAAAGCTTGAAGGCAATGCAGTGTCGCAAACCTGTTGAAACCAAAGATTTTAGGTATAAGCAGTGACATTCACTGATTCCTACGCGAAACTAGTGTCCTGTAGTCTGTGTACTATATACACGAATATTCAATAGTAAACCAGCGTCTGTGTAGAACAAAAAACTTCAATATGTTGGTTAAAAAAGTCGAAAAACATTAAGAGTCCATGATGGTTTTTTGTTATGATCAAAGTTATTACTTAGGTGACTGACAGGAGCTATCAGACTTAAGTCAAATTTCGAATTATATTAAGCAAGAAAATCTCGTGCGACCGCGGTAAAGTAGAAGATTGGAAATTTTCAAAAATATATCCAGATGCATACTGTTGTATTGCTTTTGTTTGTTGCTTCTGTTGCATTTTTAGTTCCGAAAATCTCTTAACATACGACCATCAGTGCACTGAATAATTGGATTAGGGGACACAATGAGAATATGTTCACTGCCCAATGTCGTAACATCCCTTTTGGAAAGTCATGGAGTATGATAACAGTTCATCTCCAATGTTATGAAATCTCATAAGCCAACTTACATATGCCATTTACATACAAGTCAAGGTCAATTTTGTGTCCACCAATTCCAGACTGAGCGCGTAATTAAAAGTCTTCAGTTTTCAGTAATAAGGATAGTAGATCTATCGACCTATATTAATCCTTGCAGTTTGTAATACTGTGGAGGTCCAATCTCGTTCTGAATATATCAACTGAAGGTGCTGATATTACGTGTTTCGGTATAGAATTCCAGTAATTCACTACTCGGTGAGATTTGATCTCGGTTTTTGAACTTTCTCCGAATGTCCTCTCAAACGATCAGTCGTAGAGTGAAGTAAAAGATAAGACATGTTAATACCAAGGTCATCGTTTAGTATACGACAAGCCAATATCAGGTCACTGTATTCTACGGTAAGATAACGGAAATAAGTTAAGGTGTCTCAGTCTGTCTTCATAAGACAGGCCAGATAAACCTTTTATCGTCATAGTACCTCGTCGTTAAACTCCTTACAGCATCTCTGCCTCATACTTGAAACAAGGACTCGCTGCTTATTCTAAATGTGGTCCACATAAGTCGGGTATAATGATCTAAACATTTCATCTAAATAATGGAAAGACCTGTAGTGACTCACAGTTATCACGAGAACACGACTGGTTTAGTAAAAACAACTATTATCATAACCAATTGTGCCAGTGACTGTTTTAATGTGCTTTTGTTTCACTGTGCTAAAAACACCCATTATTCTTACACTTTGATTGTGACTTCGCGCGAATTCCGTTACGTTCTGTAACCAAGCTTCTATCCTGGCACGATCTCGGTATCCTTTTGATGCCACGAGATCGCCAGCGAATATATCTCAACTTGGTTCATTAACTGCCTTCTGATATTTGGCTTCTCGGGGATTTTATGGAGTCATTTGGCACCAGTTTCTTGGTAGCGGTGTTCATAGTCAATCTCCACTGGACACCACGCTACAGACCTACGAATAGACCATAATACCCTATAGCCTTTCGCAGCAGTAGCATTACAGTGACTAGTGGTTTTGGGATCATTGCTTAATATGACCCTTGAATCTTTATATTTTCTTACTTTTGGTAGCACGAATCGCATATTGTATAGTGATACTATTCATCATAGTTATTAATTTGCATCAGTACACACTTATTAAGATTTACTTCTAATGAATACCGGTTCGTCCATGCCACCAATGAGCTAAGATCATTCTGTAATACTATCCTATCCGACATACCATGTATGGGTCTCCAAATTTTTATGTCATCAGCGAAGAGTAGAACGGATGATTTCGCTATAGTTGCTAGTTCATTAACATAAAGTAAAAAGAGAAGAGGACGGAGGATTGTACTTTGAGGAACTCCACTTTTTACAGATACCCACGAGGTGAGAGCCCCATTTACCCTTACTCTTTGTCTCCTGTCATGCAGAAAGTTACTTATCCAATCTACGACTGTATAATGGATTCCAAAACGTTCCAGTTTGAATTTAAGACCAGAGTGGGAGACTTTGTCGAAGGCTTTACTTAGATCTACGAAGATTACATCCACAGGAATATTCCAATCTCTTGCAGCAGCCCAATCTTCTCTTGAAATGAGAAGATTTGATAGGTATGAAAGGCCTCTCCAAAAACCATGTTGTTCCCTGGAGAAAAGATTATGCCCCTCAGCATAGTTTATAACAGATATCTGAATGATTTTTTCCATCAGCTTTATAACTGCACTAGTTAAGCTAACAAGCCTATAATTACTAACTAAATCCCTACTCCCAGCCTTATACACCGGATTTATCATAGCGTCTTTCGAGTCTCTGGGCACTCTGGACTGCCTCAGTGACATGTCAAACAGCATCGCAAATGGTTCAGCAATTACCTCTTATATGGCTTCAGTAATCCTAGGATGAATATGATCAAGACGACTGGACTTATCAGGTTTGAGATGCTGAAGTAGCCTTAAAACAGTACCTTTCTGAATGACTACAGGATCCATCAGCGGGCCGCCACGATCACAATGAATCATTGGTCGTTCCTCATTACCGATAGAAAACACTTTACTGAAATATTCCGATGAAGCTTCAGCTTCTTCAGTACCGTTTTCTGCCAAGAATAACGGATTTTTTTGTATCAAAAGTGATGGAATTCCATCGCTTCTCTCAATTTGAATTTTTAAATACGAGAATAACCATTTCGATTATATCTAAAATCCCTAACCAATTGTTTTCTATATGATCGTCTAGTTTTACTTACTCTTAATCTTACAATAACTGGATCTGTATTGTTCTAAGCCAGTAGAGATGAACATATTCCAGTGCCTCTTCCTTTTTCTAAGAAGTTTCCTGACTGTTTTAGCTATCCATGTTGAACTATTATTCAGTCTTCGCGATAACAGGTATGGTATGAACGAGGACGTAACTAAGCTAAACTTACCTTTAAATACGGACCATGCTTCTTCAACTGATAAGCCAGTATCTGCAAACCAATTTGTCTTAGCATCGCATTCCTGAATGGCTGATAAGTTAGCTTTCCATACATTTGGGCAGGGTGTAACCTGATCGTATTACATGTCCCTAGTTCTAAACGTGAATGACAACATAGAGTGATCGCTGCTCACTAATGGCGGAAGAACATATAGATCGGCGGTATCCTCAGTCTCATGAGTGATTACCAAGTCCAACAGAGAAAAACCTTAGTTAGTACCAAAACGTGTGGGTTTGGATACATGCCGCACTAGCGCATGCTCCATTATTGTTACCAGGATCATAATGTCAAAGGAGTTTATAGATCCTTCCGTGGTCATCTCAATCCAACTAAAGTAGGTGCATCAAAGTCTCTTATCATCAAGCATCTGGTATTTGCACTCCAAAGATGAACGTGCTCTAAAATAAAGTCATCAGCTAAACAGATAGATGTACTACATCCGATAATCAATTTACAGGTAATCACTTCACAAGTACCGCTATCATGGGATTCGCTAGTAGAGGAGCGGATATTCATATTATTGGCTATATATAACAGGACGCCACCTCCTTTTTACATCTGTCCTGAGGTAATGGTATCCGGATAATTCTGGATCAATGTCTAAGTCATGAACTAAACAAGTTTCTGTCTCTACCACAATGAGTGGCCTTAATCTGTCCACTAATGCTCCTAGTTCATGGAACTTATTTCTTAGACTACGAGCGTTAACATTAGCATTCGCTTACAAGACTTGATTATCCGAAAACCCAACAGCCGGAAATTTTCCTCACCGTTTTGTCGACGGGTTTCTAGTGCTCTCTTCCTTCTTATTCTATCTTCGAGAGGCATGTCATGTTCAACTCGGATGTCGGAATTGTCGTGACAACGAGCGCTACTTAATTGGAGATCCCGTCGCTTCTCCGATCCCAGACTTACCTTGAGGACTTTGCAAGGTCGGGGTTCCACATTGTCCTCAGTCCTCTTGCCTATTCTTATCAGTTTTTGACCTGAACCCATTTAGAGTTATCTGGTAAGATACTATGGATATATTCTCCCAGCTTCTCTAAATCATGCGCGTGCCTAATTTTGGGATCATGGTCGTTTGACACCAGCACTTTGCTCACAATAATATTCGATGATATTAGATTCTTTTTCTCAGTCACGTCAGGGTGGGTTTCTTTCTTACTATCAGATTTTGGTAGTGCGTTTTGTGACTTACAATGGGAGTCCACCAGTGACTTGCTAACCACCTGCTTACTGCCTACAGCTTTTTTCATTTCGTTTCGTTTTCTCCGTACTGTAGTCCATTTTTCATCCCTCAGGACACTGGGACTATTTGGAGCGGTGACATTTTTATCCAGATCTTCAGCTTCCACTAGAGGTGCATGGTTACCAATGTCAGTGTCACGTGGTACTACCCCTCCCTCGTCAATGTTAACGGAGAATTCACTTTTACGTCAGTCAAAGTCGGTTCTTTAAGGCGTCAGGTACTACATGTACTACACTGACACATTCGTCACTGTCAGTGCTCGTGTTATCAGCGCATGCGCCATCGTTCTTCTTACAATCCAAAGCCAGTAGGCTCATAGCCTCTTGTGTTAGTAACGTCTTATTTGCACAGCAAAACATGCAAAGTCAATGTGGGTTGGGTTTTGAACATCTTTTGTATGCGGTGGGACTTAAACGGGTGCACATCTTATGGAACCACTTTTTTCATTCATAACACTGCATTACTTCCTCCACAGGAAACAGACAGTTTAGTTATCCACATTTGTGAGTACTACCAACCATTGTAGTCAGATTAAGGTTTAAAACACAATATGAACACAGTATGAACACAGTGTCAGTCAACGAGTAAAAGGGTACTACAAGGAAAACTTTAGAAAGATTTCAAACCTTAACTAAGGTATTTTGATTTAGACCAAGAATGCTTTTGATCCACTAATTACACAAAAGCAAGGATAATCACAACAGGTACAATATCATTTCCCTTTTTGAAGCACTGACGACAAACTAATTTAGAAACAGAAACGATACTCTAATCAAATACTTTAACTGAAATAAACTCAATTAAAGTGAAAACAGTAGTCTTGATACGTAATGAAGGATCAAAACAATAGAATTTACTCAGCGAGGAAAAATACCACTGTCCTTTTAATTAGCGCGCACAATGCTTTCTGAAAATCCAAGATAATTCCCATAAGTTGTCGTCTACTTTGCCAGGAAATTCTTGTGAGTGGTCGTTTCGGTTCATCTTTATCAATAAGCAGATGGCTAATGCCTCATTCTAGTAATCTTTGAGGATAATCAAAGTACTGTATACGTGCATAATAAAGTCACAGTACCTGAAAAAACGACTCAGTCATTAAGTGGTTCATTCCAACCCTGAGAGCATGTTTTAGTTTACTGTGCTGCAATCTATTAAACGAAGGTGTGATAACAGATCAGTGAAGGGGAGAATATTATGGACCAACTCTGCTAACTTCAACTACGGGACATTCTCGTCAATACTCCTAAGAACTGTTAAAAAACCGTGGCTACCTCTGACCGACAAACTTTTTAGAACATTAAAAATTTCTCGTTGTGTCAGCGTATCGGCAGCAAGCACTAGACAAACTATCTATCTACATAAACGTACACTACATTATAAAAATGACAACATGATGGTGAATCATGCACTTAATTTCATTGTTAATGATGTTGAGTGTAGAATAGTTAATCGGCATATGTGGCTATTTTAGGCATGAGATTGTCAGTCTGTCGTGCATATTACTCTTTGAAATACTTTATCTACAATTAAACAAACTCAAAGTTTATACAGATATTCTGGAACTAGCAACGCTTTTGTCTGTAGCATATTTATTATCAAAGGTTACCGACACAGTCAAAACACAAGTGAGGTTTGAATGTGTTCAAAAAAGTATTTGGAAGGTTGTCCGTGCTTTGAGAAGCCTTGGATCTGAGCTGCAGTCAGTGGGAGTGTAGGCAGAAATGACGAAAGGGCAACAATGTGTGTCCCTAACCTTGCGAGTTCTTACGAAGCAGTTTAGCCGAACTGCACATAGACGACTGTTAATGGAGATCCACTCTAATGGTGCTTGTTCTGCCTTCGTACTTAGTGCTATGCCAGTCTACGAGAACTAGCCATCGAGTCGCACGAACGAATGTATTGTATTTGGAATTTGAAACCAGGCAGTCACTAAGTACAGAGAAATCATTAGTTCATACAGACACCACATTAACCTAACATCTCAAACTCAGTACCATGATCCTCCAACATGGAGTCAAGTGGTATTCTCGATTCACATTCCTTGGCATGTGTGAAAGATCAAAAGAACCTAAGTGATTCACAATATGTTACACAAATCAGGACTCTGTAAGAAAGCTTGATTACGATAGATAGTTAATCTACTCTTTATCCTTTGATATAATTTCTTTGTTTTTTGAGATGGTGAAGGAGATCGACAGTCTTGTCACAATAAGAGATCTTTCTTTGTAGTTGTGCTTAGTTTGAAGTAAAAAAGCAAATAACAGGTGAATTTCAATTAGGATGTCGAACTTAACCTTTTCACGAGTTATTTAAATAATCATAATCATTTTCCATCTTCTGAAGCCGGTGTAAATAACATGACATCCGATAAGCGATTTTCTTGACAATCAGGATATCGAATGTTACTAGATACTTACCATCCATTCATTGTTTTTTCGCTGCACCTATCATATAATATCCTAGTTACATGTATGCCATTTGAAATTCTGTTTTTTTGTTTGTGATGATGGTACTGGTTCAAGTCTTTACTGAACTCTAGCAGGTAAAACATGTGTTACAATTGATCTGATTCACCTTAACCTCTTAATATCGTGTCAATTGAGATCGCTATAACAATAGAACTGAGGGACTCAATTTATGTAATTTTCAGTGGGCAATACATAAAATGATGCTGCGTGATCGATCGGCTGATAAACCTATCTTTAATTGCACTGAAATTCAAAAATTTAGATTATGCAGAGACATTAGTTCATCTCTGATACACTTTTTACGTGGCATTTCAAGTATTTAATTTATTGACGTAATTAATTGATTATTGATTGACATAGAGGGCCAGTTACTCAGTTTATAATCATACTAAAACATCTTTTTATAGGTATAAATATTCTGACAAATACTTCAGTGTAATGGTATATTTCGGCTTACATCAGAATCATTAAAACTCTGTCTAACTTAAGCAGACAATTATATAAACTAAATCGGAACCCATGCGTATAAAAAGCATATCTTTATGACTTAGAAAAGCAGTCTTCATTTTTCTGTTTCGATTTACATTTATTTCAAATACATATTCAAGCATAATTAGTGATAAATAACACGGTTAGTGGTTTCAAGTTAGGATGCTAACATTGATGAACATATGTTTAGCGTTTTGGAAATAAGAAATATATTAAAACGAACTCTGCTAAGAATTACGAAATGAAGCCATATAGAGCTACACGCAGGATAAACGTGAATAGAATGATTCAAAGGACCGTACTGACAGTATATCTACCGATTTTTATAAAAACCAAATTTAATAGGTTAACACTTCACCTGAAGAAACATCCTATCATCAAAATGAGATTTCACTTGATCGAGTTCTAATTTTATCATTGATTTCTTCCCCAAATACATTAAACCGAATTTGAATGCTTATAAAAACCTTTCATAAATATCTATTAAATAAAAACTGAATAAATTCTACGCCCATGTTGGTAGTAACCCGAATTTATAAATCATATTAAACTGAGGTTTGATGACTTAAGCCTAGAAAAATGTCTTAGCTACGATGAATTAATGTCATTTCATAATAGACATTTTAAAAGTGCTTCAGTCTTTGGTTATATAATGCAGAAATATACTTAAATCACATAAAGTCATTCATCATCAATACTACGATCACTGTAAGAGTTGAAAAAAATATGTATTCATTGTGAAGCATTAGGAGATATCCAAGAATAGCCTGATTGTGGAACTTAGGAAAATCATCTATTTCTTAGTACACAAATTAAGTGGAGTTGCACAATTGACTAAATTAATCAATCTCCACTCAGTAATGTATGGAATGATATATCAACCTAATACCAGAACTCTTTAAGTTTGAATTAAAAAGTTGCACTTTGTCACCCCGCCTCCGTAAATATATATATATATATATATATATATATATATATATATATATATATATATATATATATACTTTATCATCTGTTGTGATTTATACGGAAAGCAGAGCAATTCTGAATATCATATTTACTATGTTCTTTGAAACTCGTAAATTTTTACCATTATTTGTTGGAATTATGATAGGAATTATTGTTATCTCACTAAAACCTAGATTTGAAAATAAAGTTATTCTATGTACAAATGATAAATCCAGAAAAAAACATACAGATTTACATCCAAAGATAAGAAAACAATATAAAATCCAATCAAATAAAGCAGTCGAACAAACTTACTGTAAGTTATGCTCATCCATTTATTTAACAAATTTAGTTCTCACTAACTCATTAGAATGTAAATGATAAGGTTATCACCGTGAAATTTAAGTAGAACTTTGGCAGAATATATTTCCTTACAGACCAGTAACAAAATAATAAAGAATAAAGAGGTATGTAGTGTTAAAGAGCTGTCTGATTACAAATGTTTACCACAGTTTTCAACTAATAGCCATAAATTAAGTACTTACTTACGCCTGTCGCTCCCTTTGGAGCATAGGCCGCCGACCAGCATTCTCCAACCCCCTCTGTTCTGGGCCTTCTTTTCTAGATCCATCCAATTCCTGCTCATTTTTCTCATGTCTATCTCCATTTCCCGGCGTAATGTGTTCTTTGGTCTTCCTCTCCTCCTTTGGCCTTGAGGATTTCATGTGACGGGTTGCCTTGTGACGCAGTTCGCTGCTTTCTTCAATGTGTCCTATCCACTTCCAGTGCTCCTTCCTGATTTCTTTTTCCGCTGGGATCTGGTATGTTCTCCCCCACAGAAGGTTGTTGAAAATAGTGTCCGGCTGATGGATCCGAAGTATTTTACGTAGACAACTGTTAATGATGGCTTCAGTAGTTCTTCAGGTATCCGCCCCATACAGTAGAACTGTCTTGACATTTGTATTGAAAACCCTGACTTTGGTGTTGGTTGACAGTTGTTTTGAGTTCCAGATGTCCTTCAGTTGTAAATATACTACTCTTGCTTTACCGATCCGCGCTTTCATATCTGCATCAGATCCACCGTGTTCATCAGTGATGCTGCCCAAATATGTAAAGGTTTTTACATCTTCCAAATATTTAAGAAAAACAAAGTACTTTTGGAAAAATTACTATTCAGAATGTTGTAAGATTCATAGAAAAATTAAAAAAATTCTGTAACATAAACAAACATTTTGGCAAGCTATTTTTTTGGAGAATTTGATGAACAAGTTTGAGATTGCCTGAATCTAAAAGAAAAATGGAATAAACTCATCAGTCAATTGTCTAATCATAGTTAATCTATTTCTCATAATTGTTCCAGTCTTAGCAGCTTCACTATTCTCATACGTGTTCCATGCAAAACAGTCAGTTAATTTCTGTAGTAAATAATTAAAACAATCATTGAAATTATGTGAACATTTTGAATTTTATAATTCATTATTTTATGAATTTTAGTTTTGATTGTGTTACATTCCAATATTAAATTGAAAATTGCTATTTTAGTTTCTTTTTCTAAAATTGTGATATTCGTTTTTTTTCCTTCATTTGATAATTAAAGCTTCAATAATTGGTAAATTACCATTGAAGAACAATAGGTTGAACATTCGTAATTACATATAACACATTATATACCAGTGAATTACCAACATAGAGCTTAATATCTTTTCATGTTTAGCTTTCAATATAATGAATGTGAATTTTCTAACTTACATACATACATACGCCTGTGACCCTGAATGGAGCATAGGTCGCCGACCAGAAATTTTCCAACTACCTAATAAAAGGTGTACTTTGAACTCTATGAAATACATAACTTTTTTCATCTTGATTCAAGTATTAAACTAGTAATTCTTTGAATTTATACTGTATTCATCAAGTTGATCAAGTATAATAACTCGAATATTATTAAGTATCCAATTAAACAGTATGAATTTCTTGACAGTTATTTTTGAACATATAGATTTTAATCTTAAATTAAATAATTAACTGAATGCTTTCTATGAATTTGTTCTAAACTAAATTATTTTACTAAGAAACTTCAACTTTTCACTTCAACAAGTACCCTACGAATTATTATTTTTGAACAGCTTATAATAATCATAGTTGGTTAATTAATTAGAGATATGTGATTCCTATTAAAAACCTAGTTTTAATGCTAGTTAAAGTCTACAAATGAGTATTAGTTACAAACAGCTCATGATATTTAATTTACCAGGATTGATAGTCTCCTTTTTTATAACTTACTTTAAGATACATTCAGTACTAAAGATAGGATATAGAAACAATAGTGGATAACAAACATAAACAAATGATGCTAAAGAATTTATTAGAATTCCATTGATTTCTTCTCAATTTAGAATACATTATACAAAATCTTGTTCTTATAAAATCAGTCTTCCTTTCGAATGTTTTAATTTGTCATCTTGAAAACATCATTTATCGGAAATTCATCTATGCAATTTAAAGGATATACTTTATATTTGACTTAACAATGAAGTACACATCACAAATTTCTGAAATACAGAAACTAACTTTATAATTTCACTGGTTGAAATCATGAGTCCATTGAAGCTAAACCATCATGGAAAACCTGGAAGGACTAGACGGCCGTTTCGTCCTAGTATGGGAATCTTCAGCAATGCGCATCCACGATCCTGCACCCCGCGAGATTCGAACCCAGTGAAGTTTCTAAAAATGTCCACAATACCCCTTCTGATAATAATAATAATAATAATAATAATCACCTGCTCACTAATGACTGACTTCAAGAGATGCTCCTGGAATTCTAGTGAGAAGTAGTTGCCAGTGGAGCCCAACCAGGTTTGTTGTGAGATAGGAACTCACTGAAGACAATGGTGTACGGTGGCGCAATTTCGTGGATTGGTTGAAGTTAAACATTAACACCATTGGATGCCGGTTCAGTGGTCTAATTGGTTAAGCGCCTGGCGTAAGACTGGCAGGCCTTGGGTTCGGATTTCGCGGGGTGCGGAATCAAGGATGCGCATTGTTGAGGAGTCCCGGCCGTCCAGTCCTTCCAGGTTTTCCATGGTGGTCTAGCTTCAATGAACTCATGATTTCAACTAGTGAAATTTATAAAAATCTCCACAAAACCCATTCTGATAATAACTTTATAATATTTAATATCAACTCATAAAAATTGTATATTGATAAATATTACATTAATGTTGATATAATAATTATTTGTTTTTTTCATATTATTATTTAGTAATGAATATAGAAGAAGCTAAAAAATTACATTTATCTATTCGTATATTATGTTACATTAATACAATACCAAAAACACATAGAACTAAAGCTATTTATGTTAAAAATAGTTGGGCAAAACGTTGTACAAAATATCTATTTATGAGTAGTGTATATGACAAGGAATTACCAACAATTAGTAAGTAGAAAAAAAAATTCATATGATAGAATTTTAATTTTTATGTAACTTGATTTCAGCTAATTCTAAGAGTTTTTACACTTTAGTTAATATAAATTGTTTACTTTGATTGGTTAATAATTTACACTAGTTGAAAACATGAGTCAACTGAAGCTAGATCATCATGGAAAACCTGGACTTCAAGAGGCATTTCCTGTAGTTCTAGTGAGAAGCTATGACCAGTGGAGTTAAACCAGGTCTGTTTTGAAATATCATCTCACTGACGACAATGGTGTATGGTGGAGCAATTTCGTGGATTGGTTGAAGTTAGACATTAACACCGTTGGATTTCGGCCAGCTCAGTGGTCTAATGGTGAAGCGCTCGCGAGCGAGGTTGATAGGTCCTGGGTTCGAACCTCGCTGGAGGCGGGATCGTGGGTGTGCACTGCTGAGGAGTACATACTAGGACGAAGCGGCCGTCCAGTGCTTCCAGGTTTTACATGGTGGTCTAGCTTCAATGGACTCATGATTTCAACTAGTGAAATTTCTAAAATCTCCACAATACCGCTACTGATAATAATTTACAGTTAATTTGTTAAGCTAAGACGTTAATTTTTAATGAAATTGTAAACATTTTGAGGAAATTTAATTTATTTAGTTAACAAGTTTACATAGTTTAAATCATGAATTGATTTTGATTTGACCATCATTAAAATCTAGGAAGTACTAGACAGCTAATTCGTTCTATTATGTCATTCCTCAACAGTGTGTACCCACAGTTCAGACAAGAGTCCCATATTAAAATGGTTATCAACGGCATCCTGGTTTTCAATGGTGATCCAGTTAAGATTGGTTTGTAATTTAAACCATGAAATTTCTGTAATCTCCACAAACTTCTTATACCGTTACTTTAATATATACAAGTTTTATCATGGATTCACATTTTGTAAAAAGTTGCAGATCTTTTCAGTTATGATGAATTCTGTAGTATTTATTCAAAACTTTATTTTAAACCATTTTTGTTACAAATAAGTTAATACTCTTAATCTGTATGCTTTTCAGTTACGAAATCACTTTTTTTTTTCATGAACTCAGCTCGGAGAACAAAACTCCACCAAAATCATCCACCTGAGCTACAAATCTTCTCCACCATTTCATGAACTCTGTTACAGCGATACGAACTGAAAAGTTCAAATAAATTATTATTATATAACAGTACTTATTGTTTATTGAAGTTGGAACTACAATCACAATATGGATTCATTTGAACTAAGGTGTCGAGTAGTGCTGATATAGAAAAAAACTCACTATGACTCCCTACTTTTCTTTAGAATTAAAGTTCATGTGACACTAACAACAATTTTTTCACTTTCTCTTATATTTAATCAAACTTTTGGTTAGAATAACAAAAATCAAGAGCAGTGACCACAAACTCCGTCGAATTCAAATTACTCAGTTGTAAAAATACACAAATAAATTCTAAATCACATTTTACAATAAAAGGTTGATCTCAAGATTCCTAGTGATACAGTTGCCGTTACTATTTTCGAACACTTCAAAATAAGACATCAGTGTTTAAGTCCAAAGGATTACACATAATTACAAAAGAAGCCCACAGAACAGGTACTAGTCAGTAGATTAAGCAATTTCTGTCCTCAAGTGAAATGTTCTACCATTTGCTGAAATAGTGTAAATATACTTACTTGAGCCTGTTATCCCTCGTAGAGGAGCATAGGCTACTCACCAGCATTCTCCATTGAACTCGGTCTTGAATGATCGTTTTCAGTTGTTATTGATCCTTTTGATGTATGAGTGTAAATACACCAACTCTTTATTCAGCTCTGACTACCAACGAAAATCGTTCCTATTATTACTTCATCATCTGAATTTTTTCACTGATGAGATTGAAAACTGAAATAGTAAATCTTTAACGACATGTTGATTCATTAAGTAAAAACCTTGATATTACCTAAATACACATACTCTTCATAATTTTCCTGGTAGTGACAAACAATCGAGTCTAAGATGTAAGTTCCTCGTTATTCAGGGTATTTCAACCGAATGAACTTGTATTATAATGCTGAAATTCATAATGAAACTCGAACTCAATGTTCAAATTATAAAATCATATGATTGAATTTGAAAATGGAAATTATAATAGTAAGACTTTGTACTGTTTTTTTTCAGAAAAGTTTATTTGAATACTTTTGTTCGCCTAATTAATCTACTAATATCACTAAGATTTTAAAATTTATTTTAAACTGAGTATAAACTTTACTAAAATCTATCAGTTAATGAAGTCATTCCTTGAATTATCACGTAAAAATCACCGAGTATTTCTGAATATATTGAAAAACTGTGAAGAGAAATAATGACAATTATTCTTTCTAGTATCGTGAATTTATGAAGATTGAAATACTTTTACTTTTTAAATCACGAATCGGTTTTACCTAAACCACCATTGAAAACCTGAAAGCTTAGGATGGGTGTTTCATCCCAGTATGGTATTCCTCAGCAGCCCTCCGTTAACTAGCATTTGCCACATTGTTAATGTGTTTATTCTAAGGCAGAGATAGTCTAACAAACAATATGGCCATATCCATTTTAAACTATTTATTATTCTTTTACTAAACTAACATTTAACAATTTTTTGTTCATAGAGTTAAATTTAAGTTATCCAGAAAGTCGTCAACATTTATGGAGTAAAATGCGAGCAATTCTTCGTTATGTCTATCAATATCGAGATGATTATGATTATTTTTTAAAAGCAGATGATGATACTTTTGTAATCATGGAAAATTTAAGATCTGTTTTACATCAGCATAATCCTAAAGATCCATTTATGATTGGTTATAATTTTCCAGTAAGTTTGATTATTTTTGTACTTTTGGAAATTCACAATATCTAACAGTAGTTATATTCATGATTTCCTCTATTTCTCAAATGTGATTATGTAACAAAAGCTCATTTAATAAAATCAATCTGAAAAATTTAAGTTTTTAGATTTTAAATGATAGTTCTTTTATCAGTTATTGTGAAGGTATAAACCTGAAATAATCATATGCAAGAATACTAGTTACTTGATCTTTGAGTATGACTGGTTGATATAATATTATTGACCAGAGTACGAAAGTTTTTGTAAAACGTCAGTTGAGAATTATCTAAAACAATGGCACTTTTACTCTCTCTTGATAATTACCTAAATCTTATAGAGAGTGCTAATACTCTCAAGATTTCAGACATATCTTGGTGATAATATCTAACGTTTTAAGAAGGCACTCAGTTTTGAGTTGCATAAGGTTTGTAAATAAAGCTGTTAAAAGTAAGTCAAGTCATTGCTTAAGTTATAAGTGCTTGTCATAGTCTGTTGGTTGTGTGATATAGAAGAAATACTCGGGTGATTAAATTTTTTTGCAAAGTCCAACCAATGAAAATTATTCGTAAACCTTGTATAAGTTATTATAAATAGGTTTATTTCTGAATTCACTTGGTATTGTTTACATTAATCTTTCCATTGATGTTTAGGACTGCGATTGATCAGTCTCTTATTGGCATATGTGCCTCGATATTGCCTTAATTCACAAGCATTATAATCAAAGATGGATCGTGACAATCAGTGGGATCCAGGACTCAGTAGCTAAGTGGATAACGCGATGGCGTTTGAAGCGAATGGTACTGAATTCGAGTTCCAGGGTGAACATCAACTCTGAGATGCAGGTTTATCCAGCTGATGAGTTCGAAATAGGACAGAAAGCGTGTCCTGAATTCCACTGCCAGCCACTATCCATCTTTGCTTAGTGTTATTTTTATTTTATACTGGGCACTATTTCGCCATATTTCGTGTTCTTATAATTAAGAGAGATTACCTTATAACCCAAATTATTAGTAAAATCTTTTTATACAAATACGGAAGTATAATGGAAGAACAAATTTCTGCATCTAATATTATTACTTCTTTTCTAAACACATTTGATTATTAGTAATGAAGTAGTATATCCAACATAAAAGAATAATTCAACCTAGCGAATTCTTTTTTCTAAATAATCAATTTATAAATGATTAGTTCAGATAACTTCTATCACTAACTGACATAATCTCGAGAATTACTAAATATTGCTAAACTCAATCAATAGATAAAATATACTACTGATATCTATAAGATCAAAGGTGAATACATATTCTTACTCATAACTCAGTTGATTATTTTTATAGTAATCTGTTTGATAATCAATCTTTAATGATCTAAATTTATTAGAAATTAGATAGATTGAGTTTATTCCACTAATTTATTGATTAAAAGTGAATTTGATCTTTGAACTTAAATGTTAAAATTTAGCAACTAAATCAATGCGACTTATCAAAAATAGAAATCGCTTAAGACATTTTCTCTATCGGAATTAATTATTGGAAAGAATGTAGTCATTGTAAGCGATGGTGATGTTTCATTGTGTACTAGTATTCCTATTGATAAATGTTTAGAATTCATTAGTGCTTTACTAGAGAACGACATAGTGTTTCTGACAGATGTCCTTTAAGCATTAGTCTAATCATGAAATTCTTAAAGCTTGGTTTAAATTCGACACTATTTACTTTTAACGGGACGTTATACAAACAAACTAACAGTATAACAATGGGATCCACCGTGTCCCCGATTTCAGTCAACTTGTTTGCGGAACACATAGAATCAAATATTTTCTCCAACGACATTAAACAATGAATTTGGCTTAGATATGTAGATGATACATTTGTCGTAATAAAAAAGACCCATCTAAGATCTTTTTCAAAGTGAATCTGTAGTGACTTACTTTTATCAAGAGAACGTGATTGGTTTAACAGTGCACACATACATGCACACAAATTTACATACATATCGCTTATGAATCACCTTGACCGAAATGCATGACATTGATTTGTTCGAACCTGTTTTTTGGTTGGTCACATAATATTCTTAATGTTCCGTTGTACTATTTAAACTTGGATTAATTTTGATTTGGTTATTTATTCTCTGAAGAAGTGGCTTACACTGAGTCATGAAACGTTGGAAAATCTAATTTTCCTAGTCGTTGGGATATTACAAGTATATCATTTGTTTTTATTAAAACTATTCATAAGTATACACTAGACTTCACTAAATGAAATCAGACCTACGAATTACAAACCTTTTGATGAAGATTTCGTTTTTCAGTATATTGGGTAATAAGGTTTACAGTAGTAAGAATTATTACGACATTGAGAATTTAATGTTTTGTAGTCATGTAAAAGAGTGAAGAGTCAAGTGTAAGCCCGGTAGATTTTATAGAAGATGAACGAAACACAACTATTAGAGCTTTTAATCTAGGAATCAATACATAGGTTGTATCAACTGTTATAATAGTTCTGTATATGAATTATGCAAGTTTCTTTTTGTGTTGTTCTGTTCTTTGTTGGATTGCCTTTATTTTAAAACGTATTACTTTTCACATCATGTACAGGTTATAATTTGCTTGTTGTTGACATTTTAGTCTGCCATTATTCTAACTTATTTAGCTTGTATACATTTGAAATTTGCTCAGTAGATCCACTTTAGTCATAAAACCATTTGTTCAAACAGTCTGTCATCAAGCATTAAGTCAAATAATCATTTCTTTCTGATATGAAGAGTCATCTAACAATAGGTATGTTAGTTTAGATATGTGGTATAATATCTAAGAGCGAATATAAATAATTTTGCAACCATGTTTAAAGGATTACCTATCAGTTGAATAAACATCTCTACTCTCCTGTACATGAACAATAAGTTGACATTACATTTCCGGAAACTAGAACCGTATGCCGTTAATCTACAGATATTGAGTTCCAATAATCCTAATAATCTGGAATTACATAGTTAAGATCAACAAACTAACGAATATTTGTTAACTTCAGAACTGATGATGTTTTACTTATTGGGTATCGAATCAAACGATTACACACGATAATAACAACGGGAGTGAAATCTTATTAGCGAACATAAGTTTCAAACTACCTAACAATACAACTTGATTATTTCTTTCATTTGTTTCTAAACAAGATATATATTGTATTGATTCTTTGATAGTACCTCACAAAAAATGGTTATTTCTCTGGAGGTGCAGGTTATGTCCTCTCACAAGAAGCATTAAAGCGTATTGTTGAACAAGCTATTGACAAGCATCCAAGTTGTCCGACGTATGATGAAGACAAAGAAGATGTGAAATTAAGTAAGTGCTGGAGATCGATTACATGTTTAACATCAAAGCGATTGAAAACTTGATCAGAAAATGCAATGAAATTAGGTGGTTTACTCAGCTGATCTAGTCCTGAGCAAACGGCGCAGTGATAATGTTTCGCATTGACTCAAAAGATACTGAAATGATTTTGTTCATTTCCACTATTACTGAATTTATGAAACGGGAAACTTGTTATTGGTATTATGTTATAATTCTTCTTGATTTTGCCGATTATTTAGTGCACTGTAACTCCAGAGTAACATAAGGTGATAGTTTATTATATCTATGTTTGGTATTCAACATCTTGTGGTATCTGGTCCTCAATTTTTTCGTAATCATAATCAAGCTGTGATTAAACAAATTTGAACTGACTTCTTTTGATTGTTTGAGTCCGCAGAACCAACTGTTTCTATGTCCTGTTCATCAAGAGATTTGAAGTTTCAGAGTACGCATTACTTAGGGGCCTTAAACTAGTAAGAATAAACAGTTCAGTGTTGTTTAGTTTTTAATAATTGTTTAGCAGGTATCACTCAGTAGAGAAAACTATCTTGAAATCAAACTAATCACTAAACCCTTAGCCATATACTTACTGATGATTATCTTTTAGATGTAGTTTTCTAATTTCTATGTAGTCTACTAATTCTAGAGAGAAGCAGTTACACACAGGTATAATTGTTTCAGTAACTGAACATAAGCAATGGTCTAAATTTGCCGGTAGGATTAAATATCTGGAATGGATTCTAAGCAATGTCATTTGTACTCACTGCTTAGGAGTCCTGAAAAGAAGTATTTCGCAAACAATATATTTATATCTCATTGCAGCAAATCTAATTAATACTAGTTACCCAGTTGATTGGAGTTGATTAAATGATTAAACAGTAAATAGTGTACATTGTCAGCTCGTCAGCTTTTCCTAATAATTTACACATATATTAGAGCTTTTTGACATTCAGTGTTTTTGATTTTCAGGTATGTGTGGTCAACCAGTCGGTGTAAAACTATATCATATGGTTGATTTAAATGGGACCTTTCCATTCACCTGGCGAAGAGAACAAAGAAACTATTATCTTTTCCAATGGCGCAGTCTCGAAGGTGAATTTCTTAGCTTAGTTCACCCAAAGAAACGCGCTAAAAATTCTAAATCTCCAGCAACTACATCAAAATCGGTTGATCATCTTCATGATCCAAGTGTAAGAATTTGCATATATATTTTTGTTCATTTATAAAATTTTGTTAATCTAAATGTTTTCTGGAACTTTATGAAAGTAGATGAGCAAACATTGATCAACTGAATATTGAAGATTTGATTTATATTTATTTAATTTACACAACACATATCTAGCTTGACAAAAGGTTTTTTGCACTAATCAAGTTCCAAAGTATTTCGCAGTCATATAATTCATATTTTGAGTTATTATAAATAAACAATATTCTATCCATTTGTTCACTGAAGAAGTGGCTTACAATGAGCCACGAAACATCGAAAGATTTAGTCTTTCTATTGCTTGGGATATGACAGATATATTATTTTTATTGGTAATATTCTATCCCGTTTGTTAATATGTTTGCTTACTTCAATCAGAACACCTCTTTATTCCAAAAAAGATCATTATAACAACCACCATATGAGTTGAAAACAAAATCAGACACAGCGGTAAACATTTTTGCATGTAGTTACGATGTATATAGGTTATTTTTTCAACACATTCCTTCCATTAGTAAGTATCAAAAGAGTCCTGGAGTGAACACCAACTCTGGGATTCAGGTACATCCGGCTGACGAGCCCCAAATGGGACGAACCGCGCGTCCTGGATTCCACTGCTAGCCACCATTCATCTGTGCTCATAAGGCTTGTGAATTAAGGCAATATGGAGACAGTATGCCCAGTATGCAAATATTCCAATAAGAAACTGATCAATTGCAGTCCAAACATCAATGGAAAGATACAAGCAAACAATACCAAGTAAATTTTTTTTTACTATGTTTAGGAAGAATGCAAAAACAATACAACATGTAGGATACCTTTGTTTGAATATTTAAAAGTATTTTAATATTAAGATATTTTGCTTTTTGTGAAAACACTCCAAAATTACCTATTAATTGTCAATGAGAACCCATGAAACATACATATATACTAGGGATAAATAAATAATCTAGAGAGAAACCGTGGTAGATTTTATAGATAACCATCCAGTCTTCGTACCGTTGAACACATGATTAAAGCATTTACTATATTTGTGGATGATCATTAAGGCATAAATGACTACGAAAACTGAAGCATAAATTAAAATTTTGAAAGCATCCATTTATGACACACATTCTTCATTAAATATGTTTTATTTATAAGGATTTATACTTCCCTATTGTTGTTATTGTTGTTAAATCTGCAACTGATCAGTTACCAGATTTAATAAAAAGTTGTGACTAAACAACGATGCACAGTCAATCCACTAATGATGCACACATTTCAATAGGAACTGATCAACTGTGATCCTTAACATCAATAATGGTAAACCTTTAAAAATCAAAAATTTCATACCGATCATACAAGCAAATAACGGTTTGAACTCAGTATCACCATGAATTACATGTTGTAAGTTTGAAGAGGACAGTACTGAGTTTGAGTCCTGGCGTTAGATTAAGGTCCATCTGGCTGACGCATCCGAAACAGAACAAAACATACATCCTTGATCCTACTACTATCCACAATCAAAATTTACAAAGACACTAAGTTTAGTTTAAATTACAGAAAACATTTCATTTTTCATGTGAACTTATATATTTATTTACTGTCAGCAAATACTAACCTAAGATTTTTCCAGCTTATTTATGTAATGTAATATTTTTCTTGCGGATCTTTGGAGATTTTAGAATTTTCAGTTTAAATCACAAACTGATCTTAACTAGACTACTGTTAAAAACCTGTTTCGTTCTAGTATGGGGCTTTTCAGTATTGTTCGTTCACGAACCAAAACAGCAGCATTCAGCTGTGTTACTGTTTGATTTCAACCGAACCACGATGTTGCGCAGTCTCCATCCATTGGCTGAAGCTTATAGCAGCCCACACTCGATACGGATAATATCTTAAGTGAAGTCTCAGGTGGGGAAAATCAGTTCATTGTTCAATGCACAATCACACAATGGTTCATAAAAATGTGAAAATTGTACATCTAATACATCGTTTGCGAATCTTTGAATAGCTTTTTACAAGCTTCATTGTTCCTTAATTCGTGTTGTTATCTTGATTGTTTTCAGTTTTATTCTTTTTTCTCTTCACTTCAATCTTCTCAACCTTCTGCTCACAGACGTCCTACTTCCATTGGTATTGCATACTACATATGTCTGTAAACACAAGTAACACACATCACGATAGGACTTCACTGGTCGCAGCTTCTCACTAAAATAGGGGAGACCCATACTAAGACGAGACGGCATTTCAGTGTTTTCAGGTTTTCACTGGTGATCAAACTAAGACCAAGTCGTGGTTTAAACTTTAAAAATATTTGACAAAAATATGGTGACCTTTAAATGTACTTAAGTTTGGGTCTTAATCAGTATTTTTACAGTAGAAATAAAATACTGTATTTAGTTATCTGGGGATATTTTGAGGTCTGACGCCGGTATTGAAATGATTAGGCCATGCTTTAAAAAAATGATCAAAAAATCAAAGAGTAGTGAATTTGTTAATGGTATAGTTTCAATACTAATGCAAATGGTGATACTTTTCTCGATTTTTTTTTCAAGGAAATAAACATTATTTTACGTCTTTAATTTGAGTATTTATTTGAAAATTAATCTTTGATGACCATTAAATACTATTTCCACCATATACATAACGACGTTTTGCTAACTCTTCCTTTTCTGAGCTAAGCTTTCGTTTAGAACGACATCTTTGACGTTTATTTCTTCCAGTGGTAAATGCATTATAATGAAGCAAATAATGAAACATAAATGTAAAATAAAATAATGAATCAGACTTGACAAATGGAAAGAACTATTCAAATCACTTTTTTAAAATCATCATTATAGTGAAATAGCTTTTACCTAAGTTCTGCGGCTTAATGGCAGGCTTTGTAATGACGAGGAAGAGCTGTTGTTAAAACGAAAACACAAACACAATATATACGACACATGGTCCTAACAAAATCGTATTTGTCTATCTTACTGACTTAATTTTTTCACCGAATAAAATTATGTAGTCAGGTATTGTCATAACTGAACGGCTGCAGATTTGAGGGTAGTGAATTATCGATCGGACCAAAGACGCGCAAACACGTAGAACGGCCTAGGGTTCTGATTGGCCCCGCTTCCCTGTCTAGCCCAGCAGTTGAGTCCAGAACGCAAGTCACAGCCTCGGATATATGAATCATTATATTTCAAACATACTTTGTTTATATACCAGTCAATCAGACCACAACGTACCATAAAATAGAAATTAACATTGTACAATATTGATTAGTAGGAAAATAACACGTGAAATAAGTACTGACCAATAAGAAAATCATACCATGTCCAAGTCCAAGAATAGCATTAGACCTAATAGGATAATTTCTGGGATATTTCCCTGAATATCCCAACAGGTATGACATCGCCACCATTGTAAACTGAAAAAACTTGATACATTTTTTTACTTACGAGTGTATAGTCTGCAATTTCTATGTCAAATTATGATATATCGGAATGATTCTGTTGAGCATTGAGTTTTATGTTTATATCAGAAATATTACTCTGTGTGTATAAATAAATAGTATATGCTTTTAAATCAGGCAATAATCTTACGCTAAAACACCAATTCCTATTTAGTTATTTGGAAATGAGTAGTCATGTATTTTAATTTATTTTTAAATGTTATTGATAAATATTTCTTCTGTGCCCTGTTAGTGTAACTCTAATAACTTATTTTCTATTGATCTAAAGGATTTACTCAGTGATCACTTGATTAGTTTGCACTATATTCAACCATTCTATATGTATTTACTGGAATTTGTTTTATATCACTTGAGACCAATTCAGGAAATGGATTATTTGAATGCATAACTGTCGAGGAAAAAAATAAATTAAAACTACGTTGAGAAACCACACTTTATGTGTATGATTTTTAAACTTACTATTGTCTCTAATTGTATTATGTACTGTATGAAATAGAATTAAAATTAACTTTATTGTTTATCAACGATTTATTTCATTTTAAAATCATGATTATTTTTTTTAATGTTACCTTTTGGAATGACGTATTATGTAATTTGTTTGTTGTGACACTTCAACTGTCTTCGATGTAAATATCGTTTTATTAACCAGTAAAAGGTAAATATTTCATCATTTTTTCTTGAATTTCACGTTTCCAACAAGTGTCTACGTAGGTCATTTCTCTACTACATTATTTTAGCGTCTTAGATTGTATAACTAGTTTCATCAAGAACGGGCAATAAATCAATAACTTTCTTCTATGTCTTCTTTTTACATTAAAGCTATGTAAAAGCATAATTCTTTAATTTTACTTAAATGAAAGAACACTTGGAGGAGAAAACCAATTTAGTATCTAATGCCAAATCACACAGTGGCTTAGTATGCTATGAAAATTTTACATTAAATACATCCTTTTACGTTATCCTTCACGTATTCTATTATTTCTCTAGTTCTGTTGTTCTATTGATTTCATTTCTAATTCCTTCCTGTTTTCTTCATTTCTATCTTCGGCTTCCAGGGATTCCGCTTCAGATTGGTACTACATACTACTTGTATTTATCAGCATACACCACACTACTTGTGTAAATCAAGCGCTTTTTGATAATAAATATCTAGCCAAATACGGATTGAAATATATTAACGAATAATTCCATTTTTTTCTGAAGAAATACCAAAGGCCTTGAAACAAAGTAAAGTAGCTAAAACTATTAGTATCCGGAAAACATATAACAACACTCGACATACTTGCCCATCAATTGTGGTTAGGATAATCAGCAAACATGAAAACCAGATAATTAACAAGTATTAAGATAATACATATTAGCGTTAATTTTCTAGTTGTAGATGATTCAACATCTGACGCTAACTGCAACAGAAAATCTTCAGGAGTCATCCCTACTCTTGAAATTCCAAAACATATACCTGTTGAGATTGATTGTGTGAAATTTTGTCTGGTTTTCTAACAGTTGAAAATGATTTAGTTCACTGTGTGATATACATCACTCTTCTTTTCAGAAAAATAAGGACGGTGGTATTTTTCCTCTGAGTATATTTTATAGCATTGATCGTTTAATTACGCATCAAGATTATTGTTTTTGCTTTAATTAAATTTATTACAGTTAAAGTATTCTCCAAGAGTATCGCTTTTTTTCTAGAAAGATTTATAATCTGTACTTTTTGAGTACGGATACAAAGAAGGCACTGGTATTTTTTCATCGCTGAGTATATCTTTTAGTATTGTTTGTATCCAAAAGTTTTAAGGTTTTTTCGTATCTACTGAAGTCAGATTTTTTCATTGTTGTTAGATGCACTGATAAACAAACCTCTGTTTCTTGTGTTCAGTGTCTATCACATAGTAAGCCATAAAATATACTCATTCTTGTGGTCAGTTTTCTCTTCTGTTCTTCCTGTGGGATCACAAAACAATTTTATACTGCAAGTAAAACATAGTTGTGTCAGACCTGCATGTTATTTCCCTGTCGATAATGGGATGCATTGTGACAACTACAATAAGTGTTATCACAATGTGTGCACCGGACTTACACCGGCTACATATAAAAGGCGCTGAAAGCCAATATAACATTGGCTGTGCAAAGTATGTTGTTCTAAAAAGTCTTTGTTGATTCTTGAGGAGACTGAACTGCTGAACATGGTTAGAAGATTGCTCTCACATAAACAGGCAGCTGAATTCCGCTTTCGAGGAAATAGAAAGCGTTATCATGAGCCCAGCTCTGGATTTGAATGAGACCATAAAAGTGGACCCCATCAGGGAAGCGGATAACAATCATACGAATGTGGGCATTGTCACAAGGGAAAAAAAGGCTCACTGAGAAGAAGAAACTATTCATAGACAGTACAAAGGCATGTGGATCTACGGATTCAGTTCCGGATTCACATATCAACGCAAAACAAACTATGGGGGAGCCAAGTCTGGGTGGTGTAGAGCATGTAATTAAGAGACTAAATAAGAAAAGTGAGTTGCTCAAATTCACACCTAGGAAGAGAAAAGTAATAAAACAGAACGTGACTACTGCGTTTGACGCTAAATTGGAATGGAATTGCGGGGAAGAGACGAGTTTAGGAACTAAAATTCCACAACGTGTTTAAAACGAACCGCGCTGAGAGGCCAGTCACTTTTCGTAAGTTAGGAGGATCTTCCGAAAAGGAAACAAAGGCTCAATTTCAGCACAACCTCAGTTGCATTAAATCCTTGATAAGCCAGCTACTCCCAGAAATTTTCGAGAGTTAGCATTTGTAAGTTTTATAGAATAAGAAAAAAGGTGGATTCTGAAAGTACTCAGGAAAACCACCTCTTGAAAGTTACCTTCGCTGCGGCTGGAGACAAAAACCTGATACTGGATCCATAATCAACGTCCGTGAGTATCTCAGCCTGGTTGACCGTATTGAAAGATGAGCTGCAGAAGTAAAAATAAATGAGCGCCTCCAAAATGGTGAAAGAAACCTCTTACTCAAGGGTTTTCAAATTGTAAGCGTTTGCAGCAAAACGATCCTTAAACCACTCTGGGTGGTAACAGAATTAAAAGTGTGCTACACAAATGCTCCCAACACGAAGGTCAGAATTTTTAATACAAATGTTAAGACAACCTGTTGTGGGAGAGAACAAACCAGATCTCAGTGGACGAAAAAATCAAGAAGAAGCGCCTAAAGTGGATAGGACACACACTGAGGAAAGCAGCGAACTGCGTCGCAAGACAAGCATTCACATGAACTTTTCAAGGTCAAAGGACAAGAGGAAGACCAAAGAACACATCACACCGAGAAATGGAGACAGACATGGGAAGAATGAAAAACTATTTAATAGAACTGGAAAGAAAGGTCCAAGATAGAGTGGGCTGGAGAATGCTGGTCGGCGGCCTTTGCTCTATAGGGGGTAACGAGCGCAAGTAAGTAAGTAAGTACACAATTGCTCGCAGCCTACTTAATAAAATGACGGAGCTGAAGACAATGATGGATAAAGAAGAACTGGATGTTATTGCTGTCTCGGAAACATGATTGTCGTCAGAAATATCCGATAATGAAATTCAATTGACTGGTTTTTTATCCAGTAGGGCCGATCGATTGAAAACCAAGGGAAGCCGTGTTATCCTGTACATGAAAAGTACCCTTACCATACGAAAGTGGCACATCATTCAGGACGATGTGATTTGATATGCTGCAGTCTGAAATGTAGACGGCAAGATATTTAATTAGTCTTAGTTTATCTCAGTCCAGAATGTGTAATAGATGACTTCCTACTAAGTCATCTTAAGTCCTGGTGTGACAGGGCAAAAGCCTTATAGTAAGCGACTTTAATGCACCGTATATAAACTGGGTAAACTCATTTGATTGCAAACTGTTATAAACCTCAATTGGATTAGCTTTATCCCAGCACATTAGAGATCCCACAAGATATGATTTACGAAACTCCTCTTCTCTTTCGGATTTAGTCTTCTCATACGTCAAGTGATTAAGTGGAAAATTGGACGGGCATTAAATCTCACTAGGTTAGGACTGACGCGGACCCTTTATCTTTTATCATCGGGGCAAACATCTTGTTGAGATAGTTCAAACGAATTCACAGGAATCTTTCAAGAGAAAACTTGACATATTATCTCGGATTTAGTTTTAACACACGGTGATGACTTTGGTCAAATGACTTTCTTCTCACCACTAGGGAGAAGTGACTATGCAGTCATATTATTCAAATTCATGGCTGAGATGGCCTGTCAAACAGTTGCACCGGCTCGCCGTAATATATGGAAGGCAGATATGAAGGCAATCAACTCCGTAGAATCGGCTGAAAACTGGAGAATCGACTCAAGGGCATCAGCGTGAGAGGCATGAACTTACTTCAGACATTTACACAATCGGGTAACTCAACCATATATACCTTGGACAGTCCCAAAGAAGAAGAAGCACGGCCATCCCTGGATAAGCCGGGATAGTCGACGTTTATTATGACAAAAGAAGAAATGTTGGAATACTGCCATCAGCCTTAGCACAGCAAGTACGATGGAACGCTACAGGTCGGTAAGAAACAAGTGTATAATTAAAATCTGCAAAGCTCAGAGAAATTATGAAGCGCATTTGGCACAATCTGCAATTACGCAGCCTAAGAGATAATTCTCGTATATAAATTTTTAAACAAGGATGCAACTTGTATTCCCAACTTAATTAAAGGAGGAAATGGATTTGAAATGATAGAGAATTATCAGGAAAAAGCAGAGGATTTGGAAGAACTATTTCGGAGCAGTTTTCATTCAGGAACCTCTTCCAGACGAAGAACTAGATCCAAATACAAAGTAAATAAACTTTCTGACCATTGCGCATTTTGATGGAGACGATGTAATTAGGGCTATTACACCTTAAACACGGAAAGGTCAACTGGGCTAAATGAACTGCACTCCGAAATCTTGGGGAGGATTGCATTATATATTGCAGTCCCACCAACTGTGATATTCAATATGTCACTTGACCAAGGTGTGTTACCTATGGACTGGAAGGATGCAGTCGTCAGTACTATACATAAAACAGGACCAAGATAACTTCCATCGAACTACATACCTGTCAGTCTCGACAGTGTCGTGGTTAAAATAATGGAAAGAATAGTCGAAACGACCGTAACGACACTCGTGCAAGCTAAAAACTTGTTAAACAGCGAACAACATGGTTTCAGAAAAGGTTTATCTTGCATAAAAGACCTCCTTGTAACAAGGGAGCAATGGATAGAGGCTATGTACAGTAAAAACTCAGCGGATGTTGTCTACGTAGACTTCAGCAAAGCATTAGTTAAAGTGCTAACAAATGAACTGCTCTTGAAGCTGCAAAATCTATACATTGCCAAACCTCCTGTAAAATGGTTCAGGGATTTCTCAGTAAGCCATAAACAGAAAACAAGATTAAATTCCAAGTGCTCAACCTGGAAAACAGTACTCGAAGGAGTACTGACAGGTTCTGTCCTAGGTCTGTTACTTTTTATGCTCTATGTAAATGGTCTCCCAAGTACAGTTCAGCCCCCAATTTTACTATGCGCTGATGAGGTAAAAATCTGGAGGAATAACAGGAAACTCTGATGCATGCACAATTCGGGCAGACTTAGATATTCTGATCAGCTGGCCTAAAAAAATATTTGTATCAGTCGATTCAACCAAGTTTGTCTACGTGAACTTTGGGGATACAAAGGTTAATAGGTACAGGATAGGGGGAGTACCTGTATTCATGGTCCGGTCTCGCAAGGATCTTGGGGTAATAGTGAGTCATGGTCTTAGGACCACAGACCGTTCCCGGGAGGTTGCAGTCAAGACGTTTAGACCTAATATATTCTCTCTTTTACTTCACACTAAATCCGAATATATCAGAGGAAATGGCGGTCGAGTAGAAAAGCCAAGAACGAACAAAATACCCGTGGCATACAGGCTTTCACACTGAACCATCAATTCCTGGAATTTTTTACCCGAAGTACTGTTGTCCACACTTTCAATTGACTCATTTAACAGAAGATTAGAAACTCACTGAAGCATACTAGAAAAGGAATAACGTAAGCTGCAGATCTTCTACCCTTATTACACAAATCTAGATCTGCTTTAAAAGTGAACAGTTATATCGGTTTGTGGTCTCCGATTAAACTAACGAGTCCGGTTTCTATCAGGGAATGGAATTTAGAGCGATCCCCTACAGAGCTAAAATATTATTCGAGCCTTCACACTAAATGTTTTTTAGAGGGTCACATCATCGTAACCTACGTTGGGGAGTTCCACAACTGATTGATTATAGCCTCGGATAATTTCGCACAAATTTTTATGCAAGCTCGTTTGTGTTCTGTATTGGTTAGGTACCCTGTTATGTGTATTCAGGTAATAAAATCAACTGTTGATCCACTAGTGTTCAGGAGGTTACTAACTGTATGATACGTCATAAAGTAATGAATCGGCTGTAAATGAAGCGCTTCCAGGTGATTGAGTTTATGGGTGCTTTTTTCCACAATATCTTTTTAGTTTCTGCTGTTTAAATCCATTGCAAGAGAGTTATATACTTTTTAGGTAAAAGAACATATTGTTAAAGTTAATTCTAGATAGGGCCTTGGTAAACACTAAATTCAACCTTGAATATTCTCACAGTTATGCTATCAATTGTTCTAGAAAGAGATCATAAGAGGTAGCATGATCTGTTGGCACCAAAACCCAAGTATAAGTGACACCGAGAGTATGATTCTAATGTCATTTTCATCAGTGGGAAGTGTGAAATTAGACTTTCCCAGAAAGGAAGTGTTGGATGAAGCATCATTTCCATTCACCACTGGCATTCTGTATTTACTGGCATTAAGAATTATAATTACAGACGTCTAGTTGTGCATCCTGCATAAGTCCCCTTGGAGAGTCAGGATATCAATGGGGCCAGATATCTCATCAGAAATGTTAAGGTCATCTACATTTGGGAGGGTTAAGTATCCTGGAAAGTGAAGTAGGTTGTCAGTGAGGTATATGAATAAGTTAGGTACAAAAAAATATCGAAAATCAATCCGATAGAGTGGTGCAAACCCTGGTATTGTGTAACTTTCTTCTTCGGTAGTCCGAGAGCCACTTCATCAAACACCCGGCTATATTCTGTAGGTTGCCTGAGGAAAGTCTGGGAGACTGATGTGAACTAAGTGGTTGTGTTTCGACGAGATCGACAAGATATTCTAGCCATTCAGCAAATTTGTGTAACAAGGTATACATGGTAGAAAATTGTGTTGGAATCCAACAGAAATGGATTTTTTAAAAACTCAGTCACAGAGATAACCATTACTAACGCTTGTTACGACCCTCAATACATCAGAGAGCAAGAAAATTGAATAATAGTTGGATGATTTTACAATGTTACTCTCCTTTTGCAAAGGTACGACTAACACTTATTTTCAACCTCAAGAAACTGCTCATAACGGAGAAACATTTGACGAGAGTAGGACGAGAGAAGTGAAGAAGGCCTGAAAACTCTTCCTAAGTTAGATATAGTTTCAGATAGCACATTTATAGAATTATGGTCTACTTCGTTATTAGTACTGCTCTAATAATAGACCTAATCCTAAAATTGTAGATTTGTCATTGATGTAACTGCCAAATCTATAAGATCTTACGTCGAAGTCACACCCTTGTTCACCCTGACTCCTCGTATCATAAGAATCGCTAATATATGATGGAAAAATTTAGGCTGGAGATAGAACATTATACTTAATTTGGATACACAATAATTACTACGCCTGCAAAGCTGAGCCATGCCGTCCGACTAATCTGAATTAATTGAATGAATGTTACCGCGCCCACCTTACTGACCTTCTCTTAGCGTTACACGTTGAAAGTCTATTTTCCCTGGTCTCGTGTTCAGCCTTGAGGACTGTGTGGTTAGAGCTCAATGCTGCTACATACTCACACGGGTTCACATACTTCAGAGTCGCATTGATTTTGAGGAGTTCCGACTCCATAATGCTTAGATGAGCTTAGGAAGAGGTATGGGGGTTTAATTTGAAAATGATTTTGCCAACTGAGAATAAAGTTGTCAGGATTCTTTAGCCATCTGCTTATTTAGTATGTGTCTGTGTACTGTTAAAGTATCCTAACCCACGATACTCAACTTGATCTTTGCTTTCTCTTTCAAAAATTTTTCAGAAACTTATGGTTACTCACCATAGACGTCATCAGACTAGATTGGTGAGTTACCCTGTTTCGTTTGATTTTCTCAGTGAAAGTATTTCGTAAAGCTTTGTAGTACTAATAGTTATTGTTATCATCGAAGCAACGACAGTTGTTCTGGACAGCGGAATTGGTCTGGGCGAGTTCGCAAGTGCCATACTCTAGTCAGGAGGATGACCTTAGATGTTTGATATATGACTTGCCGAGGGAGGCTGTTGACAAAGGACTTGTTGGAGGATATTTCATCATTTGTACTAACTGATGATTTCTTTGTACTTGATGACTGCTTGGTTTCGAATTCTAAATACATTACGTTTAGAAGCACTCATTTGGTTCTACCTACCTTAAATTGCACTATTTTGGAAATTCTTAGCTAACGCAATAATTCGAATACTTCTAATTATCATAGATCTCTTTCGGACAATTTCATCACCCATAACCTTCGACAGAATCTTATTCTCTCTCCCAGGTCAATCTTTTGAGGTCTGCTCTGACATCGCGAAAATCAGCTCTGAGAAAGCTTTAGGATTGATCACGGAAAGTATGTTACGGAGAGAATGGATAGTAGGATGACTCTGTTGCTATGATCCAATTAGTTTAGTACTAGTAAGTCAGTGAATTTTATTACATAACTGGCGAAGATACAATCCCAATACATGTCCATCATGTCCTCATGGATTACATTAAGTAACATCTAATAATCTGAATTATCCTACCAAGTCTCTAATGTACAAAACCACTTTAAAACCGTAGCCTAATTAGAAGTGATTTTGAATGTTTAAATCACGAATCAATAGCATCTGAGAAAATTTTAATTTTTTAGGGCTCTTCATACCTCTTGAAGAAATGTACTGGTAAGAGCAGCTATGGCTATGGGTGATGTATAAAATACACTACAAGACAAAAGATATGGATTCCACCCACGCCGAAAAACAAAACATCCTGAGGCCTTATTATGGAAGATGAAATTTCTAGATCTCCGACAGATCTAAATATATAGAGCATGACCCTATCATCAACAATTTCAGATCTGTCATCATAAAACAGCTGGAGGTTGTTGTAGACATGTTCCCTATCACTAATATCACTAGTAGTTTCACGGGAGGCCGTCATACTTTGGTCTCTTCCGTTTGTAAGGTGTGATCTGTCATCGAAATCATCAATCATACGATGAAACGCTTAATACCATATATACTCCTCTTGACCTAGATTATTCACCAATCACAATTTTATTTTTATCATAAAACAATTTTCGATTTGTTGACTCATTTTTCCAATTCTCTAGTTACTGTTCGGTATGTTGTTCATGTCTCTATTTCCCTTGTTCAGTAGAATGTTTATTTTGTACACTGTAGTTTAGAAACAGTTAAGGTTTATCATGTCAAGTAGTTCACTTGTTGTGACTTTGACTAAGCTAAGACTCTGTGTTTGACAGTCAGGGGAATAGTTTGGAATTGTATCTGTAGGTAATTACTTCCCACACCGTTGTCTTTTACTAGATAATTGATGTATTGGAATCAGGAAACCATATTTCACCCAAAATCACAATAGCTAAGTTGTTATTAGAACAAGAAGGCCATTTATTCTCACTGACGACCCGAGCTCAGCAAACTAAAATATTTTTATAACACAACCACCTTATGCCTCTACACAACACGAAGAGCGCTTTACCATTGTCGATTGTCAAATGTTAACTGTAGTGTCTATGTCATACACTGAAAACTAACACTTTAAAGGGCCAAGATTTATATTCGCTGTCTTTAGTTGATCCCCACTACCAAAAATAACTTTCGCAACACATAAGATGCATTACTCCTGCTGGATAGCACTGAAGTAGCATACAATGAAACAATCTAGAATGAGAACCAATCAGACGAGCCATTCATTTTTAAAAATCAGGTAAGATTATAAACATTGTAGTTGGCAACAAACTTGATGAAAATAATGTATGTTCTGATATCAGATTTATGTTAAGAAGACTGACAAGTAAAATAGAAGAACAAATAAGTCCTCGATAACTATGTTAACCATCGTCATATAGACTTTTTAACTCGATAGCAGGTCAATAGCATTAGAAAAGCTGAATTTATTTTTCACAAAACTAGTTTAAACGTTTCTAAATTAACAACCTTGTGAACTGATGTGACTTTGCGCGTTTTCAAATATTGCACTAGGTAGCGTTGGCTTATTTTTCGTATTGATAAGCAATTGTGTCAATTGTTGTTATAATCTTAAATGCCTATGTTTAACTGCGAAACTCTGGCTCATGAGTGATAAGTAGTTTAATGATGTTGGAACCATTAAAATAAACGGGAAAAGTGGTCATAATCAGGTGTTTATACGTTAGTTACTTTTAATTGATGATTTTGAACTGTATTCAACCTTCACATTGTTTAATTCAAAGCCAATGGTAAAATATATTATTTCCATGTTTTTGTGTATGTATGGATATTTCCATTGTTGATTACTTGATTTTGCTGCCATGACACCAATCATAGTACTATTTTTTTCAAAGTACAGAGTAATGGTAAAAACAAAAAATAATTTAAAAAACGGCTGTAACAACAGTCGAGATTCTTCACCAAGTCCTTACCTATATTAAAATTAACTGACTAGTTAGCTATATTATAAAATAAAAGCTGCGTCATTAACATTCAAGCCTTAAGTTATTCAAATAGAAGATAGCCAGTTTGGTTGCATATCTTTTCTAAGGCATGATGAAAAAGTTATTAAGTTTCTAATAGACTCTCCTAGCAGTTTAGAGATTTAATCTAAAAATCTACACCAGTCTAACGAGTACCGTACCCACTAGTCTCAATCAGGATATGAGTTTGCGTCACTATCCAAAAATTTCTTATCACTACTCCCAAAATCTCTATGACCTTATAGCAAATAAGCTTTTAACAGCAACTTAACACTTGTCTTTGCACGCTTAATATCTGGTTTCGAATATTTAATAACCATTTCAGTCCGCGATCAGATTGATGGTGGGTTCGTAGACCTGCGTTAATGTTTTCAGTACATAATTGCATAAAGACTTAGATTTTTCTGCCAGGTATTCACTGAAGAACGTAATGCCAATTACTTCGCTTTAGTGTTCCAGACGTTGATTAATGGTTGATAAGTACGGTTCCCCACCCTGAGTTCCTACGATCACGCTTTTTAAGCTTGTCAAGATGGTTTCAGATATGATTGATCCTAAAGGCAGAAAAAAATTGAGACACGTTAGCACTCAGTTCATTTAAGGTGCAAAACAACAACTTAAAATCACTTTACTTCGTGAAGAAAGGTGAAGAAATAGGGTTAGGTAGTTTAATTGCCCTTTCATCAAAGAAATTAAAGTGTCTAAATCTTGCTAGGATGAAATCTCTTAGTATTTTTTCCTTTATTTAACTGGCCTTTGGGTTATTCATTTTACTAATTGTTGACTAAAAGATAACTGTGGGGTTGATTATATGACAATGGAGATTTTACGTTCACGAACTATAGTCTAAACCTAATGTGTCGACCGATATGTATTGATATATCAGTCTTTTAGGCTACTGTCAAGCCTTATAGCGTATAAACCACGCCACATATTTAAACGAGGAAAATATTTCGATTTCGATGCTCTTCAAACCTTAAACGTAACACAATTTAACCACTGTTGATAAATTGAAGCGGGACTTGAGGTATAAAACATCACCGAACCGAGAGGAAAACAGTGTAACGATGGAAATCTTCATTGTATGCAAACAGTCGTCACTTTTCAACGGAGGAACAGTGATTCGTTTAATAACAGCTAAGGGTTTTTACTAAACTCTTACTTTGATTTATAGCTTCTTCTTAGCTTTCTTGCGCTATCTTTACTTTAAAATGATGAGTTGAAATTCATCATCAACATGTATGTATTATATGATATTCTCCCAGTTACTACTTCTTCTTGCTCAATATTCACTTCAAAAAAATCTGTTCTATACAGTTTGTCTTATTTTATGCTACTATTTAGAAAATACCGTCCTGTAAATCATACTTCATCTAACTTTCTGAAAATTGATCCTCTTATATATATTCACTTATCAGCTTAGGACAAGTAAACGATATTTTCTTATTTAAAGGCGCTGACAAATCCCATCTTATAATCTCTTAGAGTAGTAATTCAACCATGTTTGAGACGAGTTTTCATCCCTCTCAATGCATATTTTTGCACGAGAAACGGCCTTCACCATTTCTTAGTTTGATCGTAGGGTGTACAGTAGTTAAGTGCGTCAACCATATTTGGTGTGCAGTAGTCCGCTATGTATTACTTAACGGCTACGAAATACGGTTTACGGAACCTAAAGACCTGTTGGCTTCTGTTTCATAACATTGGATTCTCTGTAGTATTGTTTGAATATCATGAAACGACTGGATGGTTAGGCATAAGATACTAGGGGAAGATGTAAAATCGGTCGATGAAGTAGTGAATCTTCATTAACAGAGGTGGACGGGACGCGTACATTTTATGACTAACTGCCAACTTCAGCAGTTAATGCTCACTGGAGTGGGAGAAGGTTGAAGGAAAGCTAAAGGTGTTGCGAAACCAAGACATTGAGTCGTTCCATGTGAAGTTCTAAGATGTGTAATTTACAAAACCATTCTTACTCATCGATTAACATGTTTAAACAGTATTTGAGATGTTGTCCTTATCCATTAGAATAACAAAGATCATTCTGATTCAGTTAGATGAAAAACTCCAGAAACACAAAATTAGGTAGTTTAAAGAAGAAAATTAGTTGTAATGTTTTAGCAGTCATTAACTATTAAACCTAAAATTGATAAAATAACAAATATTTATATCGGACTTTTTTCAATACCTTATAGTTTTAAAATGTTATTCCTGTTTCTTATATATACACTGATAATTTTGACCTGTGGTTATTAAACTAGGAGTTTTGGTCAGTGATAGACCTGAATAGTTTTCAAAAAAGTATAAGATAGGGACATTTTCATCTTTGTTTTAAATAGTTAAATAATTTTTATGTTTTTCGTTTTTATTTATATTTCTACTAGGATTTACTTTTTATCCTGATCAATGTGAAGGTGTAAATTAAGCTACAAAGCTTCCTTCATCATCATCTTCTTAATCAGAATATTAATGTTTCTAAGTAAGTTTTCATTTCTATCACTTAATCTTTCAAAGTGAAATCTCCGTTGAAAATTAATTTGTTTTAAACAACTGGTCTATTCATGACCTCAATTATTCAACCGTCAACACAATCCTCGTCTTTTTTATCGTTATCATTTGAACCAAATGTCCGAAATAAGAAAGTTTTGCCATTATTGTCACCACAGCAAATACACAGTTCAAAGAATACTCGACATGTTATCAATTGTAACCATTTATGCCACAAATCTTCAGCGGATGGGAACTTATTGAATAATATGACACATCCACATGTAGTTAAACATCATTTGTCTTGTAAACCAGAGGCTACTCCGACTAATATTCCAAAGACATTACTTTTATCTCCACCACTACCAATACGTCGTAGACCCGGTGATTCACTAGCATCACATAGTTGTTCAAGAGGTTCAACTAGTCGATCATTATCTTCGGATCATTGTGAACGCAGTAAGTTGTGTGAAACATGACAAATATTTATTAACAGGGGCAAAACGTTATTTCTATTTATAAATACCATTTAATATTTTAATTTGTAGTGAGATAATGGTTATTTAACTTTTAACCAATAAAAACCACTAATTATAGATTATATATGTATAGATAGTATTTCTAATATTTCCCCCTACCCAAAGATGGAGACAACATAAAATTTAACATTCAAAGTTACCCCGCTTCACGTTATCAGGAGGAGATGGAAATAAGAATTATTTATTTATTTATTTTAACACATAGATATTGGTACAAGGAGGCACCAAATACATATGCGCCACACAAATCTCATTTGACTTGTGTGAGGGCTGTGATACTGCCCGGGTGCCCAAACCGAACCAGGTGGTTTTCTTAGGGGGCCACTTCCCGAGCCTTCGACCTGAAGGTGTGATCCACGAGGCAGTAGAGCATCGTAAGGGCATGCAGTCTCCTGGTAGCCGGTGACCAACGATTGGTTCATACGCCGTTTGTTTCCGCAGTATACTGGAGCCCGTATGCACCATTGATTTGGAATCAGGGTTTTACAACTCTCCTAGGTGTACTTTCCATGTCCACTAACCCGGTCAAAGCACCGGACGTTCGCTTTTCGTCCTCTCACTTTCGTAAACAACACCCCCGCCACGAGAAGGTAGTGAGTAGAACTTCCCTGGCAGAGGCTATATACGTGTGGCCATGTGAGAGCATTTCGAGTGGGGGAGCGGACTTTCCACTCTCGACCGTACCAGGGCATTTGGGGGCAATAAGAATTATAATGGTATAAAAATGATGTTACCGAAAATAGTAAAAGATAGAGGTATAATTATATTTAGAATATGAAAATCGAAAAAAATAACTGATCTGTGTGACTAACCGATTTTATGCCATATAAATTAATGTCGTTTTAAGCTTCGCCTAAGTTCGTTCAAACATTCTTGTTAGGTAGCTTGTACCGTCATGTACGGTTTGAACCTAACAAAGAAAAAACCGTTGCCGTCGCGAATAGAATTTAAGTAAAACAACATAGCACATTGTAGTAGGACCTGACTAAATGAAAGCAACAAGTACTTCACTTATTTTCAGCTATTCACATCTGTAACTTCAGTAACTGATTCTCAAATAGAAATTTCATTTGAATCAACTGTAATATAATTCGGAACTTTATATGAAGTGTAGAATGATTTTGTGATTTTTATAATTTAACAATCATATCTTGAAATTAAAAGATGACCTTGACCCGATCTATAATAATGTAGTATGTAACTCTCAACATAGACAAATTTAGTGAGTTTGACTTAAATCACTAATTATTTTTCTTATTCTAACATAACGGATTTTGTAACGACACTTAAATTATTAATTGTTTTGAAATTGTTTCAATACAAGAATTTGTGCAAATTGAAATTCACCGGATTATCATATTGTTACTTCGCTTCGATTGGGACTCATACATTGAAATATATTTCACCCAATATTAGGTTATAAAATTAAAAAAACATCGTTAAACTACATCTATGAATTCTATCTCTAATGGTTAAAAACGTTCATAATAGCGGAAATTTTACGGACGCTACTAAGATGTAGAGGGAAGGGATCATATATTTTTGTTTTTAGCAAAGCAACAATATTTAAAATGCCAAACGGCATTGGACATTTTTTTGAAATTTTCCTAATTACAATCTACTTCGTACGGATTTCTGTCAATGTTTTTTTCATCCTGGTGAATTTTATTCCAATTCTTTCCGTAAGTAAAAGTGACAAATAAATGTGTACCTCGTGTGTTTTCTGTGCGTATGAAAGAGAAAATAAAGTGAAAGAAAATCACCCGATGTCAAAAAATTTGGCACAGTGCCAAAAATTTCCCTTGTTGTTTTCGCTTTATCGTTAGACTTCATGTCCTAAATTAAATGGACCAATCAACTGTGACATAAATACTCTTTATTCATTGGCTAGTCTTGACTACTAGAAATTTTGTTGTTTTCATCTATCAATAAAGTAGGGAAACTATCAAGTACTACAAAAAAAAATAGATAGATCAGCTGATGTAATGTTTAGTAAATTCGTTTTATTTTTTCTGCCTTCAAAAGGGTTAATGGCATTTATTTGACTTTTTTAAGGATTGATCTTTTTTTACCTAGTATTGTTAATCCATTGAATGAAGACGCTTAAAATAATCTGAAATATTTCGAATGGCTTAGGTGACAATGTTGACTTACGAGAAATGCATTAATCTCTCTGTGTCTCCGTAAATTCAAAGCATCATTGAACAAGAACATGAGTAAGTTAAAATTAAATCCCACAAGGTGACTTACCTTTCGAAGAAGTTTTTAAAAGTCACTCTACACTTTCTTGAAACCCTTAAAACTATCAGTAATCAGTCGAAGACATAAATGCTTAATCGTGATTAAAAATCAATATTAGGTAATGTGCTTGAAATGTTGACTGCTGTGTTATTAACTCCTGGTAGATTTCAGCTTAATTGTTTGTGGAACTTAAAAAACTATGTGGCTATTTGGTTTAGTGTTAGATTTATTTCTAATGATCCTGACTAAATTCCATTTGTAATAGTCTTTATAGAGCACTTGTCACTGGATTTAATGATAAGCAACTAGTAATTAGACATAGATTTACATCAACCCGATTTTCCACACTCGATACTAACTCAGTGAGTGGGAATTAACAAAATTAAATGCATTTTAGTTAAAATAATACTAGCAAGCTCAGTAACCAATCCAAAATCGGACGTAGAATTCCTAAAGAACAAATAAATAATAGGAATGAAAAGTGAAAAATACTATTAAATGTGAATATTCATGGGAAAATGTAAAATGAAGGTATTTGAGCCACTGACAAAGATTGTAAATCATGTCACCTAAGGTCTCCAACCATAGATTAGAGTCATTTCATAAACCTCCATTAAGAAGTCCATACTTCCCAACACTGCTCACAACTATGGTCAGTGACTCAGAGCTGATATCATCCGTTCATCTGTCCTATTTTAGTATTTCTCTATCCTACTTACACCTATGCTGTCTAGTATCGTATTTCTAGGAAAGTGGTGATTAGGATTGCCGAAAATACTCCCCCCCCCTTCAATTTAATCACCAAAGGACCATTAATTCATTTATCGGTTTACTTTTTCGACCTAATACCTTCAATAATCTCGCGTGTAAAGTTATGGACATCTTGAGTAAGTAAACCTATGTAGGTTGGGATCATTTATCAGCTGAAGCACTTGAATGATGTAATTTTCACGCTTTGACAGCGCGCATATATCCGTATAAATTTTAGACGCTATATATTTCCTTATTAATATAGTCCTGTTACATCCTTTTTGTTTATCTAAGTTCTTTTTATACATTTTTTATTTCTTAAGAGATTCGATAACATGAATTAGTGCACTGTTGTGCATCACTCTTTTTCACTGATGTGCGTTTGAACCTTGGAAACTTAGTATATTTCAAGTTATACACTTTCCATCGTCTGAAAGGAAACACGAAGTACAATAGACAGCTCGAAATCAATTAGAAGATTTGGACTTGGCAGATGACCTGGCCTTTCCATTCTATACACATCGGCAAATGCAGATGAAGACAACTAGTGTAGCATCAGCCTCTGCATCAGTAGGCCTCAACATACGCGACGGAAAAGCAAGATCCTCAATTGCAACACGGAGATCATCAAGCAAACCAATCACACTTGATAGAGAAGCTCTGGAAGAGGCGGAAAGTTTCAAGTACCTGGGTAGCATCGTCGACGAATGTGGAGGATCTGATGCAGACCTAAAGGCAAGGGTCGGCACAGCAAGGGCCTCATTCCTACAATTGAAGAATATATGAAACTCAAAACAACTGTCAACCAATAGCAAAGTGAGAATCTTCAATACGAACGTCAAGACAGTTCTATTGTGTGGAGCTGAAACTTGGAGATCTACTACAATTATCATCAAAACCGTGCAAGTATTTATAAACAATTGTCTACGTAAGAAACTAAATATCCATTGACCGGATATCATCAGTAACAGTCTACTGTGGGAGAGAACAAACTAATTTCGAGCTGAAGAGGAAATTATGAAGAGATGTTGAAAGTGGATAGTATATACATTGAGTAAATCACCGAACTGCATCACGAGGCGGACGCTAACTTGAAATCGTGAAGGGAAACGAAAAAGAGAAAGACCAAGGGACACATTGCATCGAGAATCGGGAGGAGACATCAAAAAGATAAGTAGCAGCTAGAAACAAACGGAAAGGATTGTCTAGGACAGAATTGGATGGAAAACGCTTGTTGGCGATCCTTACTTCTCCACGAAGGGTAACAGGCATAAGTAAAAATAGTAAGTAGACCAAGATAGTCTTGGAATCGAAACCAGAAGTAGATGGTTTAACCCGCTACATATACTTAATTTTATTGTTAAGTTTGTCTTTTCGTCTTTGTTTTGTTGTTGCCTTTTGATTTTACCTCTAACAAGCCTATAGTTTCATCAAAACAATAAAAATTACTTGATAATAAATCCCGTTTAATAATAATTTTAAGAAGCTAGGTTAATGGGCAGTTTTTTCTCCTGTTTTTCTCTCTTCTAATTTGATCGAAATGTGACAGTTTAAACCAAACTAAGTAACTAGCTCAAACTTGGCATGGAGCCAAATCTCACATCCCTAAAAGATACATGATTTCTTCCCATAACTGACTGCCTATTACTTTTTGTATAGTTGTTATTGTTGTTTATGTGTTTATCATATGTTATCTATCTGGCTTCTGTTCGCATTTTGCTCATGGTCCACCCATTAATAAATTGTATGTACTGTTTAAAAACAGACATATAAATCAAACGTGTATACATTTTGAGATTAATGCTTATATGGGAGAAATATATAAACATACATATATGTGTACGTATGTAAGTGTCATACACTTGTCTGGGATTCATTCAGATTGATTACAGAAAGTCACTGTAGCATGAATTATTACATAGGCCATAATTATCATCTTTGGTTAAATATCTTAAATAGTTGTACTGTCATTCTTTAGTTACCACTATGAGAGATGGTTTCTATTTAATAATGTGAACATAATAATGACAGAGTAATTGAGTTATTTTCAAAAATTTTACAACATACTCAGTAATTATATCAAAGTTATGATTATCTCTTTCTTCTTCTGCATTTTTATTTTCTGTATGAAAAATTTTTAAACAATTTTATGGTGTAAATAGGATAGATACAAATGTCCTCTAGATTCTGCCATACATTCAAAATACTGTAATAAATAATTATAATCTGACAGGTACAATATCACTAGTTCAAGAGTTGTGATTAGCGTAAATGTTAATATTCAATTGATGTACATGTATGTTACTTCGATTATGATAAATATTAGTTAATGGGCAATCGAGACTTATTTTCGCATTCGTCCATTTATAACTTACCCGAAATAGATTAAAAATGTGGATTATTCATTCAGTTATTGGAAAAGTCGGTGAGACTATAATTTATGGTATCATTCCAATCACTTGAAGCGTTAAAGAGCGCCATCAGAACTTATGAAAGGGTGACGTACTGCCATTATGCAGTGAGCAACTCTCATTTCCATAAGGATTAGAAGTTGTATATTAAATTTGTATGTTGGAGAAATGGCCGTAGAGCACCTAGCGGATCCTCACAGTCGATTAGACGAAGGAGGTAATTTGAATAGTGTTATTATATTATTCATGAAGGACTGAAATGAACACCCAATGTCCAGCCTTCATCTATTGTAAGTTTATTGAAGGTTACTGGACTGTTGTTTGTGTGGATGTGCATCAAAATCATGAGTGCAACTATCTGAGGCACCACAACAATTCTTCGGTGCACAGGTTAACTGACGCGGAATTTAAAACAGTGCCACCTTTTCTGATTTCGGGTACAGCAGCATTCAATGTTGTGCACTCCGTTTACCAATCGTATGGGAAGCGCCTGAACCCTCAAAATGTTTTTTACATGCATCAAAAAGTGTTCTCGCAGGCCAACCTTCCTGGTAAGCAGTGTGCCTATTTATATTGTAAACATTAGATAATTACGCTAAATTGAAAACTCACATCATATCAATTGGTGGGTTTTTTGAGTACGAAATTGATGAAGAAAATTGTCTTCAGTTCCTTTTCTTCTCAATCGCTGATCAAATGAATTCGACAACTAGTTTTCTTGATATTGTTGGTTTTGACGGGACCCACAAAACCAATAACGAAAATTTATTTTTGTATCAAATAGGTGTATTGGATATGAATTTAATGTCAGTATCTGCTTAAGTAGCCTTTATAAATTGCAAAACATCTGCATTGCTGTCACGTTTACTTTCATTCTTCAAGCGTTCAACTAGCAGTCGGGAGTTGGTTAGTATTGTCACAGATGACTCACCTGCAATAGCCGATAAGATGTCTTACTCATGAAATAGTCAACTTGACGGACCGGATTTACTCCTGTTTGAAAAGTGTGGTCGATAATCGAACTCATCAATGATAACATGAAATGCTAACTACTATATTAACTCCCCTTGACCTTGCCTTGATTAGTCACCAATTACAACACGTATAAAGAGAATGGGTGAAAGTGGCATATAGAACTCTTAAGACGGATAGAGAGCCTTTATTTATTTGTTTTGTTGACTCATTTTTCCAATTCTCTAGTTACTGTTCAGTATGTTGTTCATGTCTCTATTTTCCGTGTTCAATAGAATGTATTAACTGTTTATTTCGTATACTAATTGTGTTGATTTGCGTTTTAGAAATATATAAAGTTTATCAGGCCAAATAGTTTACTTGTTGTGACTTTGGCTAAGCTAAGACTCTATGTTTGACAGTCTGGGAAATTGTTTAGAAAATCATATGTAGGAAATTGCTTTATATACTGTTTTCATTTGACATTTAGCTGACGACGTGAGTTTTCGAGAAAAAAATATCACCTCTAAAATGTAAGAATTCTCTCTGAAAGCATCTAAATTATTAATTCAATCTGTCATAATTGTTGACTTTCCTCAACTAAAAGTCTAAATCTAACTTATGTAATTAGAATTCCTCTTTGTCAAGCAATTAAACTTGACGGTTAATAGTAATATTAATGATAGTTTAAGTTATCCGTTTTTTGATATTCAGTTCCGAATTTTGATTGGTCTTTATTGGCCTATGTACATCTCGTGTGGATACCTTCGATATAGCTATGTCATTAGTAATTTAGAATAGATGGACTGTAGGAAGTTGTAGAATCCAAGACGCGCTTTTCGGCCTATTTAAGATTCGTCATTCCAATTTATCAATACCCCAGTGCTGATCACTTACTCGTTAAACAGGTTAAGGATTTTACAAACTTCGTAATCTGGCGGATAGTGTATTTTTGTTTGGATCAAAAAGTAATGTATTCGAATCTCAGTGTGAACTTCAGCACGAATGCATGTACATTCACCTAACGGGTCCCAGATGAGAAGAAATGTACATCCTGGATTCCGCTGTTAGCTTTAATCCATCTATCCTAAGTAACTTGACCGTTTACGACTTTTTAAGATCATCATAATAATTAAATATACGTTGACTAACTAAATTTTGACATTGTCTTCTTCATTGGTCAAATATTCTGACCTTTACTAACTGTAAATTGTAATTTTTACCATCGCTCACATTATAATCACCATACCGATTATTGTACCATCATCAGTTATCTTGAAATGTTAACATTTACTTGGGGAATTGGAAATATTTAACATTTTTCCTAATTCAATGCAGTGAAGATTTTCCACATCACTTTTTTCGTCATTCCTTTAGACAGATTTTAAAAACTTTGCATTTTTGTCTATAGTTAACTAATTCCTTTTTTATGGTTTGCATCATATGATTTGGCTCAAATTCACTGTGTTTATAATGTCTGGTTTTATCTTTTCTGGACTGTATGATAAACGAATTGTCTAGATAAAATGAAATTCGTTTGTTTCAATTCGCTATTTCACTGGCAAGTGATTAGATTAATTGGAAAGTAATTTTTTTCTACTAAAATGATTGGTAGGATTCGTTTCACTGAAAACGATTATTTTCAAGGTTGTTTTCCCTATGAACCACGAAAATAGAAAGACGGTTTACAGAGTTATGGAGCAAACTAATGAATGAAGATGGTCAAAAATGCATGTTAATTGTATCTAAATGATCTCTTACTGTATTCGTGAATCATTTAGAGTTGATATATTTCAGTACAAATGTACGTACTATGAAATTTAAGAGGTTTATTTGCTTCATAGTTTACTTCACGGACTGACTGTAGTTAGACCCCCCAGTGGGATAGTGGTTGCAGATTACTGAGAAGTCTTTTAGTAAAACTAAACAGCTTCCTGATCATTAATAGTTGTCTAATTTAGACTTGAAACTACAAAGCTCAACAGTCTCCATAAATAATCCCTCATGCTAATTTATTTATTCATTACTAAAAGGAATGTGGCTATTTCTAAGTTCTCTTTGGTATTTTTCTATCCAATGATGCCTCGTAAATTTTTGCGCGAAATTGCAAGCTCATTGTAAGAAAGCTTATGTGTTATATGAGCTAAATGAAACCTGACAATATTTGGTTCTTAAAATGACTCGAATTGACAAAAATATCTTAGATGAAATCAAACAGTAAATATGACTTGATGTTTTAAAAAAAATTACAAGAAATGCCCTCTCTTGATACAGACTTTATGGTAGAGTATTTGATTTTATTCAATGCATTGTTAAGGGTGTAGGCTTAGCTTTTCAATAACTATTAGTTTAAGATTGTAGTATGTTTTCTCGAAGGCTCTCTTTATTCTATCTCGAAACTATGCTATGTGATTTTCCTCTAAATGGTGAAGTATTATATACTCTTTTCTTCGAAACAGAATTCTAGAGTTTTTATGTTATCTGAGTTTTAAACCGATTTAAGAACTTTGTCGGATAACTGTTTGATATCAGTTTCTTGGTCAGAAATTTGTTTCTTCTTCGACAGCATCAGAATTGATACATTAATTCACTCTCCTGTTTAACTATTTCCTGGTCTCATTTCTTGTGTTACACGTTTGAAATAAAGTTCATTCTAACAACTTCGTATCGTTTTTTATACTATTGACTATTGTCGTCAAAACGGTAGTCTGGTTTAGTACTAAACGAGAATTAGGATAGACTTGTTGATACCTACTACAACTTATCTGGATAGCCATGGTGACCGACAAATATAAATGAATTATGAGTTTGAATATTTGAGATTGGGGGATACAGTTGGCTATATGTCTTTTACTTCTTTCTCTGTCTAGTTGTGTGTTACCCAAGTGTTACAACTATGCGTCGTAGCTGATTCGGACCACAGACCTTACACTATCCTTCTATGTTTCACACTGATCAGCTTGATGTCTTTTAGATTTCATGGGTCTATTAGGCGAATTATTCAGGACTGCACCGAAAGAGATCAACATTTTCTAAAATAAACAATATAAATTAAACGAATTATGTACGTGTAGTACTGAGAAATTGAGTGACTGTCATATTCATTAGTTCATTAACTTTTGTTTCGTATTTCATTTGTTTACATTTTGATCATATAATCTGAAATTATTTTTTTTCCAAAAACAGATCATTCAACTTTAGATAATGAATACTGTCAAACGAAAACTTCTTTTCAGTCATTAAATTCAACTACAAATAAATTAATCAAATCGCAATCACCTCTAATGAAATTGAAAAAGTCTTCACATTTTATATCATTAACTAAAAGCAATGAATTTAATTCAAATGATTTTTTATATACTGAAAATCATGCAAATCGTCACCAGGTTACTAATCAATTAAATAAAGAAGAATTTTCACATTTTCCTGTTGGTTTTCGATGGAATTACATTTTTGTAAAATTATCCAATTGGTTTCAACGTGTACATACAATAAATTATTCAAAAACATCATCAGATCATGTATCATCTTCTATACCGATACATAATAATAAATCTGCTTCTATTTCAAATTCCTCTCGTTATCAAATAAGAAAATTTGAACCAATTAGATCACGAAGTCAATCAGATGAAAAATCTGGCAAAATTAAATCTAACTTACGTAATAATCATTTTTTTAGTGATTCTAAAACAAAAATACAATTATCAAATGAAATTAATAATCCTAAACGAAATATTTTATCGTAAGTTGATTTATTTTCCTTTTGCACAGTAGTTTATCACAACTAAGTATAAACAATGTAAACGTATTTATATTCAATTATTGTTATTGATACAATTCAAATACATTTATTTAATTTGATAATCATTAACTGTTTAACTAAGTCATCTAAGTAGTATCAGAATACCTGAGCTAATATCCTCAAGACGTTGAATAGAATAATTTAGAATCGGTTGTAATGACACAAATACATTCAGTCTTTTCTTGAAAATATTTATCTTTTACTTCGTAAATTTGTTCTTCCTTCTTGAATTATATTGTCTCTGTTCACTTTTCCCTATTGTTATTATTATTCTTACTACTACTTCTAATACTGTCACGACTTTTACCACTCCGACTATTGTCTTGATAATTTCACCTTACCGTACTGATGTGGTATGGTAAATTAAACAGATAAATAGATGTGATTTTTAAGTTGATAATTGTAGAGATCTAATTGTTATAACTTGTGATCGCAGATTAGAGAGCAGTGACTTATCGATCGGAACAATGACGCGTAAACCCGTAGAGTTCTAATTGGCCCTGCTTTCCGCCTAACCCAGCCAGATAAGTCTAGAACACAAGTCTCAGTCTGTGTGACATGAATCATTATATTACAAACATACTGAGTTTATACACCAATCAAACAGACCACAACGTACCAATAAAATATGAAACAACATTTGTACAAGAATAAGCCAGATGTGGCTGTGAGTGAGGGAGGTAGTAATTAATATATTGCGTATAACTCAAGAATGGTAAGACGTATAATAATAGTTTATGGGTCAAAATAAAGCTTATAAAAAAAGGAATATGAATATGCATAGTTTAGTTACCTAATAGTTATACAATAGAAATATACATTTAGTATTGATCCATCAATAGATCCCAAAAGTTACCGCCCATTATTGTTGGGACATAACACTAATCGGTTGAAAAAGCATGTAAATTAAAATATTTTTCTTAAAAAACTGAAATTTAATTAAAGACTCATTACAAATAGTGTAAAGCCAGAAAAATATTTTGGCCTTGTTTAAAACTTATTAGCATCACATAGCCACAAGATTGAACTGGTATCCATATTGAAAAGTGATTGGCTCTGTTACAATTTTTATTATTATCACATTTACTATTATTATTATTATTTTAGTGGATGATTTTCTGCCACAGACTTCCAACAGTGTATTATGAATACTGTATCCACTTACTTTATAGTTTATCTACAAATTACGACAGTTATAGGAGAACTGATTTTTACGTTCAGATATATTTAGAAACGTCTCATTATTTAATTTCCTTTATTATGGAACGATTTCAATAAAGAGTTGTTTTGTTGTACTTAGATTAATTGTAAAATTCAGTATTATTTGTCTACATTTTCGTATAATTAAATATTTAGTGGGGTCAGACAGTTAGCTACAACCTAGGACCAGGCATATATATACATCGGTCCAAGTTGCCACACTTCATTAGCACTACTAGATGATCACCAAATTCATAGAAGTAGTTACTTCAGTAGTGGTAATATATAAAATAAAGATTGCGTATGAGGATATAATGCAGAGAGAAAGAAGTAGTTCGTAGAAAGATAAAATAATTTTAGCCTCACGGTTTAAGGGAAGATAAAGATTGTATATATCTACTCCATTGTGATCGATCCTCATCCATGTCACCCAGAGTTTCTAACCATTGTTTAAGATAGTCGCGCGGATCCCAACCTAGTTGTCTTCATCTACTAACATGGCTCAGACCAGAAGTTAGTGACTTCAAGGACTGATGCCACGTTTTGGTTTGACCGCCCCTTTCTTTCAACCGTCTTCAACACTATTCAGCATTGCGCGTCGTGATAATCGGTGTTCAGGCATGCGTAACATGTAGCCCAACCATCTCAGTCGGTGACGATTTACGACCATCATTCCCTAATACCCTGCGCTTAATCTCACTATTATTTAACCGGTGATCCCAGCAGATGCAAGCAATATTTCTAAAACTTCTGTAATCATATACTAGTAACTTACGTGTGGTGAGTTAAAAACCTAGTATTTATCATTCATTCATGATGACAGTTGAACGGAATCCTAAATGATTTAAGTATTAATGAAATAAGTTTAATATACATGTTTTTCATATCACAATAGAAGTAGACTATTGAATAAATTAGTAGTTTAATGGTTAGCTGTGGTAGTTAACTACCAATCATTGAATTTTTGGTCAACTAGCTAATATTACAAAACCCTCTTACAAAATTTATAGTTCAAAATAGTTTAAATGATTAAACACCAAAATCAAAATCAGTAGAAGTTAATGTACTCAGCTTAAAGTCACAATGTTTATATAGAGACTAGTGATCTTGTTTCACAGTTCAAATAGTAATAAGTGGTTTAAAGTTTGAATCTGTTATCTACTGGGTATACATATAATTACAACTTAATATTTATTACCAACTGTTTCTTTTTTTTTAAAGTACTTCTAAGATTCGACTAAAATGTAATTAGTATAGGGGTTGTGGAGATTATTAAGTTTTTGATTGAGATAATGAATCAATTGATGTTAGACCATCACAATTGAAAACCTGGAAGCACTGGACGGCCGTTTCGTCCTATTGTGAGACTCCTCAGCAGTGCGCATCCGGTTGGTTAAGCGTTCGCGCTCGAGGCTGAAGGCCCTGGGTTCGAATCCCGCTCGCGGGATCGTGGATGTGCACTGCTGAGTAGTCCCACAATAGGACGAAACGGCCGTCCAGTGCTTCCAGGTTTTCAATTGTGATGGTCTAACATCAATTGGTTCATGATCTCAATAAAATGTAACTGTTGAAATTGTTCAAACTAATACTGAATAAATATAGTTCGTCTCTTATGTATTTGTATTTTATTATTCAGATCAGATATTGAATGTATAAACAATTTGAAAAAGGGAAGTTTACCATTCTTTTCATCTTCATTAATATCTAATGAGAAATCAGTTGAAAATTTAATAGATTTTTGTCATACTGATCAATCTCCTATAGTTTCCAATAATTATTCTTGCAGTAATAGTAACAATAGTAATTCATGTTCGTGTTCAATTATGTCGCTCAATGATTTAACATACAGTAAATTTCATGAAATCTCTTCAAAATATAATGATATAAATTGTTTTTGTACTCAAAGTTGTCCAATAAATTCACATCAATTAAATGAATTACATCTTGATAATGAGATATCATTTACATCATGTGTATCTGATTGTTGTTTTTGTCAAAGATACCTCAATTACTGTGATCATAATCGGTTAGTTTCATTTTCTTCTAATAATCAATATGAACAAGATGATCGAATTGTACAATCATCACATTATCATGATCTAAAACAACAGTATTACCATCATTATTATTCTTGTCAACATCATCACCATTATCACCATCATCATCATCATCACCGTCGACTGCAACATCATCATTTAAGTCATGATTTCAATCAACATCATATAAAGTTCACGAATAATCAACACACAACAAATACATGTTGTACAAATTATCCAAAACAAAACAAAGCTGTAAGAAATTTTCATTTGAATTTAGAAAACCAATATACTACTATTGGTCAACTAGATCAAATGAGATCTGATTGTAGGAAAATATCTCCATCAAATAATAAAAAAATTGATTGTTCATCTCCGGTTATCACTTTACAGTGTTTAAATTTGACAGAAAAACAATCAAATAGATTGGACGATAATATTGGAAATGTAACAAGTGTAGATAGCAATAATAATAATAATAATAATAATAATAATAATAATAATAATAATAATAATAATAATAATAATAATAATAATAATAATACAATAGATAATGAGCTTTCAATGAATACAAGAAATATCTCATCATGTTTCATAGATTATCATCAACATCATAATCAAACGCTTGTACAAGATCCTGAGCATGAAGCTGTTGAGCATATGAATGAAGGTGACAAAATTGTAAAATGTACAAACTCAGAAATTACATGTTCAAATTTAGCTAGTGGTAAATCTTTTGATGAAAAAGTACATTCGACGAATATTTCAAAAACTGATGTTACTACTACTACTACTACTACTGCTAATACATTTCTTCATCAAAAGTTTGTAACAGATTTGATACTTTTAAAACGCGTAAGTTATTTATAAATAATAATTGAATATATTCACCATTCAAGATTTAACTATTTTCTATATGTTGGGTCAGAGTTGAAATACAAGGACGAGCTTGAGAGAATCTGGGAATGAGTTTGGCAGGCTGTTAATACATTCAGCCAATCAGAATACAACGAATGCCTGAGGGTTTTATAATGCCATGATTGGGATACAGAGTTGTTATTGAGGCCTAAGAGGATAATTATTTGGGGTTAAGATTAGGATATGTAGTTCAGGTATTAGAGTTAGAATTAGGATCTACACTTCATAATTGACGGTTTAGGTTTTAAAAATTATTACTGGTTTTGCCAAACCCTGAACTGTACATCCTAATTTTTTATAAATATGCCATAATATTTTTTGAGTGAATCTTTTCAGGATGGAGTTAACCGGGAGAAATTCCTTCACCATCCGTAAACGACATTTCCAATTTATATATGATGCGCCGTGACGTTCAAACTAGTTATACATTCACTACCTCCCCGCTCTTATTGTTCAGCTTTGTTATATCCTATGACCCGTCAAGTATCATGTGACAAAATCGCCAATCAAAATATCGATTTCTATGACCTTGTCCCTATGCTACATCACTGGTGTGTTAAACAGCACTAGCAGCCTTAAGTTAACTCTAAGTCTTCATTGGTCTTCTGTAAAACAACTCACCTAACCCATCCCGTTCATTCCAGAACACAAATATCAGCCTCCAGTGTGTGAATCGTATATCTCAGACATATGTGGTTTATATACAGGCCTACCAGACTGCATCACACCATAAAATTAAAAAAAATTACTATATAAGATCAAGTCAAAAGTGGCTGTATGGGATACTGTAACTAATAAACTGGCAATAAATTAAGAAGGATAAATCGTATAACAGTAGCCAATAAGTCAAATGAATGCTTATGACAAGAATAATATGAATATACATATAATCTAGTCACCTAGTAATTATCCATTGAGAATCTATGTAATAATAATTCACAAATAATTCCTGGCGGTTACTATTCATTTATTCTTCATTCAGATATAACAAACTCAGCTAATGTTGGTTGTTGTTTTTTTTTCGAGATTATAGTAAGAGAAATGATCTCAAGAATAGTATTCCAAAGTTGTTTATTTTTTGTGTTAATCACTGTAATGTAAATTTCAGTTTTGATTATATTAGAAATGATGCTAATTTAACTGGGAGATCATAATAATGATAATTTTATTTTGGATAATATACCGCTTTATTTATCAGTTTAGATATTATTTGAAGATCCAAAATTAAATTGTTTTGTTAAAATAAAATATTTAGTATTATATGATTGTGGATTATAATCCTCAATGGATTATCAATTCAATTCAACTGGTTTTCACATTTAAAGTACTTTTAAGTATTAATCAATGCTTATAATCACTTGCATTATATTCGATTTAAGGACTTACACTAATGTACATATGCACTGTGGGGTTGTTGTTTTTTTCATTTAAAGATATGTAGGATTATTTCAAATTAATAAGCTTAGTAAAATGTTTCCTCTCTTTAACCATTTTTCCATATTTATTAAATAAACGAGAAAATTCTTTATGAATTTTAGTTCGAGTACTTTGTATTGATTAATTCCAAAGGTTTTTAGGGACATCTACAAGTAGTTAGTAGATTTTGGTGGCGTTTTGTTCTCTGAGCTGGATGGTTTGATCGTGGAGCTTTCATCGTTCTTCTGAACGACATCATCAGCACAAACTTCAAATAGAAGTGAAGTGTTCGAATTTCTCCATATGTGTTTCACAGCTTGTTCTGTGCAACTCGATGTTGACTGGTTCTTGTTGACCTTAAATTTATCATTGTTTACTTCTTTGTTTTGGTTGTGTCTCCCATTGGTTTGATTTTTGTTCCTATATTTATGCATGATTTTCCTGATTGGTTGATAAATTGGATTGATTTCAATATGTTTGTTGATCGCTGATTGACCTGAGTGCCAGGCTTCTAAAAATTCTCTGGTGTTTTTGGAGATTCCTCTGTCTGAGATTTCTACATTTTCCCAATCGAATGAGTGCCCGTAGTTATCCACGTGTATTGATATAAGTGAAGAGATATCATGGCGTTTGACTGCTAATTGATGTTCATGTAAGCGTAGGTGGAGGGGGCGTCCGCTTTGCCCGATGTAGTGTTTGTCGTAGTTGGTACAATTTATTTTGTAGATGATGTTTGGTTTGTTTTCCTTTGATATTTCATCCTTTGGTTTGCATAGGATTGATTGTAGTGATTTTGTTGGTTTGTGTGCCACACCTATTCCGAAGGTTTTCAGTAGTCTCGTTGCGGTTTCTGATATTCCTTGTATGTACGGTAGGGTGATCCTTTTGTTGATTTTTGTGCTTGACTTGGGTTCTGATGCTGTGTGCCGTTGGTGCTTTTTGATGAAGTTGATTGGGTAGCCGTTCTTCTGAAATATATCCTTTAGGTATTTCTCTCCATTTTTTCGTGCTGCTAGTGTGCTGCAGTGTGTCCTCGCCCTCTTGAACAATGTGTGTACGCAGTTGATTTTGTGAGCTGTTGGGTTGTTGCTGTTGTAGTTGAGAATTTGATCTGTATGGGTCGGTTTCCTATATACTTGAGTTTCCAGTTTTCCTGTGTCAGTTCTAGTGATCAATATATCCAAGAATGCTAGTTGGTTGTTTGACTCCTGTTCCATTGTGAACTTGATGTCATTGAAAACGTTGTTGATCAGTTTGTATGTGTTTTCCAGTTCATTCTTTTTGATGATGACGAAGGTGTCGTCTACGTAGCGAATCCAAATTTTTGGCATGATCACTGGTAATATCGTGGCTTCTCCACCATCGCAAGTAGTTAGTAAAATTAAAATAATTTAAAGAGCTATCCGACTATTATCACTTTGTACTATAAGAACTTTTGTGATTTGTCAAGTTTCATATATCTTATTTAAATCTCCAACTATCAGGCTGAATTTGGTTTGTAGTTTGTATCTTCCTATTGATATCGATGAATTTGCTTTATTCTAAATGAGTTTATCTCAATGGAATTTTCTATTTGCCATATGAATGTTACGTAAAAATGTAATTGAGTCAACAAAGCAAAGAATGCTCGATTTTCGTTTTGTTATATTTCAAGACGTTTACACAAATTTTCTGTTATTCATATTTTAAGTAAATGAACCAAATAAATTATCCGCTTTTCTAGACATCCATATTGTACTATTTACTTCTTTTCAATAAGAAACAAGTTGAATTTTTCAATTTCCAATTGGATTTCTAAGTTTTTATTCAAACGTTTTATAAATCTTTTTATACTACTGATAAGTAGTGCGATAAACAACATTAAATGTTTTTCTGTTAAAGATTGGTTGGTACTGGGGTCCATTGACAGTGGATGAAGCTGAATTGCTATTAAAAAACTGCACAGATGGAACTTTTCTTGTACGTGACAGTAGTCATGATTCATATATTTTAAGTGTCAGTTTTCGCTCTGGTGGTCAAATTTATCATACAAGGATTGAACATCTGGCTGGTAAGTTATCTTAACAGTAGGAATCGGTACAATAAAAATAGTTGTTAAATACCTTACATATTATATCTTATCTTATAACACTTTCAACTATACTTAAGTTTTTATGCATTTAAATCTATTAAGCTCTTTAATTAACTTATTTAATAAACGATGTCATCCGGTCGGTAACAATTTGTCTATATCTTTACGTTATTGCTATCATGTATGAATGATCACACATTACAGCCCACACGTATATAGGCCTTGCTGGCTTAGATGTTACTTAACTAAGTAATTCGATAACCCCTTCGCTTTCTAATATATATGTGCATCTTAAAACCCATTATTTTATAAATTCGCCTGCATTCTCATTTTATCTGTTTTCTCTTTGTGTATTTGATGGTCTTGTTATGTGTACTATGCTATAGTAAACTGTAGTCGTCTCTTGATACTGTCTTTTGAATTTATACGCCTCTGTTAGTTATTTAATAACGATTATGAGAACGGATGATATACTAAAATACAGGGATTATCCCGAAGATCTTCTACTACAGTCTAATCAAGAGAAGTTTATGTATATATTCTTCCTGTTCCATCTTATATGATGTTAAAACTGCTCGTAGGAATCGTGAAATCCTGGAATCAAAATACATGATATTGTTACTAAAAATGCAATGCATTTTAACAAGCGCCAATTTGTGAGCTATTGAAGATATTTACACATACCAAGGTGTGGACAGAGGAGAAGTACCTTTTGTTATATTTATATAGGAATTATTTACTAATTAACAGCCAGTAGCTCGATCAATTCATCTATGGAGCCCGTCGTTTAGATCGGACGATGTTTGTTGACGGGCTCTCCACATTAGTGGCCCGAGATCTGACTCCAAGGAGAGCGTATGAATGTTTGTTATCGCATATCCTCGTATATAATCATCGACTTAAATGGCGTTAGTCAATAACGGATTTAGATAAGTCAAATAACGAGAATGGACTTTTGAATGCATATATTTCGTATATGAAGCGAATGGAATAGGAGAAAGCAAAACGACGAGCATTGGAGATGTCGGGTAAGCCAACTCCCCTTTAACCAAACGTTGATCAATAATTATAGTTACACAATAATAAGTTACAGAAATGTGATGAGTAATGGGATAAGAAGTATACACACACCTACACGCTCATATAAAAACAGTCAAGATTGATAAGCGAATAATTAAAAAGGTCAAAACGTGACTCAAGTAGAATGAATAGAATGGGTTGTCCGAAAGCTAGGATAAGGTATATGAGCTTAACATAATAACCAATACTATACATCTACTAACAAATCGAAACGAGAAATGTACGCAGCAAGTATATGCACTGTTACAAATAACCAGATGTTTAATGAAAACACAAGAAATGAATGCAAACGGTTAAGGATGTTAATTAAATATAATTACAACAGTAAATTGATCAAATATCACATTTTCGTAGAAATACTTAGTAAAACCGTACATTAACAAGGAAGATTCATCGTCAAGCGCCTAAAAATGGTTGAGGACGATATAAGTTACTAAATAATAGTAAGTAGTATAAAAATGAGCAACCATAAACTGGCAAACTCGAATTACAGCCTTACTTTTCGAGTGTTGTCAACACCTAAAAACAGGAATTTAAACCAAAAGAACAATAAATTGTATTTGATATTGATTCTATCTATGTTTCTATTGGAGAGCCTTACACTTCAAAAAATTTGTGTTCAACACAAATAACAAGTCATATATGTTGTCTTTAACGGCATGGCTCATTACAAATTTAAGAGAATGTCATTAAATGTTATGGTTTGAAGTATTAACGCTACAATTACCATAACAAAACAAATATTTTGCGGTAAGGTTTGATGTATACAAACAACCAATTAATCAGTGTTTTTCTGTAGTGGTTAGTATTGGTCGAATTTTAATTCACTAAATTAAGTATCTTTTACTGCCTTACTGAAGAACTGTATTTCGAGTCTGAGGTTTCATTGCAATATCAGATAACTTTTGAAAATTCGGATAATAAAGTATAAACCTAGATGTTCAATATTCCGGTGTAGTTTATTCACCAATCAACACTAATATAAATGTTAACCATGAAATTGTCTCATTGTGTGCTCTTAATATCTAGACTACCATACCGTTATCATTTCACGTTACTGCACGTTCAATACTTCCTAGTTTCCAACGGTTTTCTAGCTAAGATTAGTCTATGATGTAAACTGAAAATTTATTAATTTTAGAAACTTCCTATCTAAAATATTTTTAAAATATTCATTGTATTACAATAGTTGTCCTATGTTATTTGTTCATTTATAATTACAGGTAAATTTAGCTTGGCTCTATTAAATGATTTAAATGACAATATTTCATCAAGTGTAGCTGAGTGTATTGAACGTGTAATGGTTGATTCTTTTCAAGATCGTATGCATTTTTTACCAACTGTTGATGACTCTTCACCATCTATTAATATTAATACCAATGTACAGTTTATGAATAATGATCAACATCAATCTGACCAACATCGGCAACTTCAACAATTTAATAATCATAATAATATTAATAATAATACATCACAATCATTCGAATCCACACGCCGTACTACCTCTACTACACATATTAAAGCTTCTTTAATTCATCCATTGTCACGTTTTTTAATTGTTCCATCATTAGTACATTTATGTCGTTTTGAATTGCTGTTACATGTTCGACATGATCATATTGATTTATTACCATTACCACCTCATATATTACGTTATTTAAAAGAAAGTCAATATTATGCAGAATTTATTCCAGCTTATTTAGAATTATTAACCAATATGAATAGTAATAATGATAAAGTTTAATCACAATTTTAATAATAATAATAATATGGTCAATTTACATGGATTTCTTTGTTTTATTGTAAGAAAATTTACAATCAGCATTTCTATTATTACATTCCAATATATAAATAAAAATTTATTATTATTCATTCAATATGTTGTATACAATGATGAAACGATAAAAGATTATCAATGACAATGGATACTCTACACAAATTATTATTATTATATAGTTTTATGCTGAGTAAAAACAGAAAGAAAAAAACATTCTGTTTTGATGTTGTTCGTTTAGTTCTATTTATTTGTTTGTTTCACATCTACTTTTTATTGATTACAGTTATGTGTGTGTGTGTGTTTTGAATGCAACTGTTGATGTTGTGTTACTATCATGTTGATTATTGAGAATTTACCATTGTGGATATCACAAACTATACTACTATTTAATCATGAATAGTAGTTCTTTTTTTTACTATAGTTTGTTTAGTGAATATTTAGACATATGAATACAGAATTTGTTTGATTATAGTTCTTTCTTTCTTTTTCTTTTTTAAAGAACAATCAAGAAAAACTATGTATGAATTCTACCTCACATTATGTAAATATGTGTTCTTTCCTTCAAATAATTACAATATATATATTTACAGAATTTCTATTCATAAATTTTAAAGTGAGCGTTTAGTTCATAAATATCCATATAAACATAAACTTGACTTAAAAATCAATACGACATTCAAACGGATTCGAATATTGAACATCAGTTCTTATTTTTTATGTTCTCTCTTTATTGATTATTTGTTATTGTAGTTGTGTTTTGTTCTTCTTTTTTTTGTTGTTGGTTTTATATTATCGACAGTGATAATAAGATGGACTTTTACAACATAAACTTCATTATTTTATTAAATTTTCCATCGGTTATTATTATTTGTGTATATAAGTGTGCTAATCGTACTATTTAGCTTATAGTCTTACTAGTTTCTTTTGTCTTTTTTGTTCTTCTGGTTATTTTCACTGTTTATTTTTTATAGCTGTTATTATCAATGTGAATATTTCTAGTGTGTAGTATTAGTAGTATTAGTAGTAGTAATTGTATTAAGTAGTAAGATTTAATCACTGTTTAAATATGTTTCAATGTTCTGTACGTCTGCTTACCGAAATATTAATGAACTGTGTCATAGTATTATGACAATCAATCTCTATTTTGTTGTTTTAATTTACATTACAAACACAAATATTAATGATAATAAATAGTTTATTTAAGTAAGAGATAAATTTTAACAAAACTATTGTACGTGTAAATAGGCTAATAGTTTTATTTATATTTTCAAGTAGAAATAAGCAAAATGTAACGTACATAGATTTATGATTAAATGATCGACAAATTATAAATCCACACTTCATATTCAATTGATCGAACTGTTGAAATCAGGGAAAATTCTTCTTAGAAAAGAGTGAGTATGTGTAAGCAACTACAATAGTTTACCATCGTAATTATTATTATGACATTTAATAGACCTTTTCTTTTCAGTCCTTTCAAGGATCTAATCTGAAACACTTAAACTTCACCTTGAATATATTTACATTAGTTAACAGAAAGTATTACATAATATCTGGATAGTTTAGTTAAAACTGTGAGTTTCTTACCATTGTGACAATGAATTCTTAAATGTTTGTTGGTGATTGGCAGAATAGTTGGATCGTCAAAAACATGGTAAGAATTTTTAATGTCCATGTTTCGACCAAATATTAGGTTCTGCCATTCAGAAGAAGAGAAATTAATGGATCAAAACCACTTCGCACTGTTCTTGTTGACTTCTTACAACATAGACCATAAATCATAAATTTCTATTTTAATAGTAGAGATTATATTGAGTTAATCTCTTGATTTTTCTAAAGACTAAGTTGAAATGAATATGATTCAGTTAAGTTTACCAAAATTTAGCTATGGCGTAATAACCATTTATCAGTGTAGTCAAAAGCCATTAAAATCCGTGAAATATTTGTAGATAATGGTTTGATTTAGTACATTATTACCACACATTGGCATCAACTCAAGATCCATTGAAAATTGGGAGGTAGGAGACAGTTGTTCCGTCTTTGATAGTCCCGAAATAATATACATCAAGAATCTAACCAAGAACCTTGCTATCTGCCGATAAGGGATTTTATGGACCATATTTTCACGTGATTAAAATATCCTAGACTGAACCTCTATTACGGTATTGAATGACGACTACAGCCGGATCCTGATATAAAACGTAACAGCTATCTTTTACAATGGGATGTCAGTTAAAATGCTTATCAATTACTATCACTAGTTACAGTGAAAAATGTAGTCTATCTCAAGGATGATATTCAACATATTGATTATGTTTCTATTGGTTGTAAATCGATTTTTACTCAATTCGAATTAGTGATTTGCTATATGTTCTCAAGATGGCTATTCATATCTGTTTATTCTATTTATAATCATAGTTCCCAGTAAGGGATTGTCCAGTTTGTTAAATTTCATTAGAGTCATGAACCAGTTGAATTTACACAATCATTCAAAGGCTGGGAGCACTAGATAGCCGTCTCTTCCTAGTATGAGACCCCTCAGTAATGCCCATCCACTACCTCGCGTCCGAAAATCGAACTACTGAGGAGTACCATACTAGAACGAACCAGTCTTCCAGTGCTTCCAAGTTTCTAATGGTGATCTAACTTAGATCGCCTCATGGTTTCAATTATAATCATTGTGACAGAAAGAAAGTACTTGATTCTTTTGAGCTCAACATTCCGCAAAAGCGTAGTCAGAACATAGTAAACCATATCTCTCAAACCGATGTTGAACGTAATATAGCGAAAATAGCCTCTTTGGTTGTAATGGATAAGTTTTTCATCAGAGGCTAAAGTGGAGATTGATTAAAAACTAGATGCTGAGACCAGTATTATTATCCCTTGCACAGATGATACCAGTAGAATATAATCACTGCCTATCACAGAAGGCACTGTCAGTGACATAGAAAGCGGTTATAAGTACGTTGATGAAGGTAGAGTAGTTGGTCAGTCACTAAAGCCTTCGAATGCTTTGGCTTTTACAAGCATATTGTTGTAAGTTCTGTACTTCCAATTGACACAGAGTAGTTATCTAGGGAAGCATTGCTTGACTTTTCAGAGACGTCTTTACGTAGCTGGAGGGATTTGGGTGGTCAGTGTAACGGAAAGAACACACCGAAAGTCTTTCTAAAGCATTTTATTGGACAGTGTTATCATTTTTTCATCCCTTTTCCCTGTTATGTATTCTAAACTTTATTCAGATCTCTTTTAGCTACACTTTATGTTCTTCTGTCTTCCTTGTCTTGGCTTTGATTTTTGACTTTGATTAAAGATTTACCATACCACAAAGTTGCACGATGGCTGGCAGATAAATTAGAACCACTTCGTCAACGATTAGCCACCTATACACTAAAGGATTCATTTGCATTTTCTGACAGCTGGAATCACATAAACATTGCTGGTAAGTTTATAGTTTCCTTTGATTTGACATCATTGTTTACAAAAATACAACTTCTTGAAACCATAGACATAATTTGTCAGCATCCTGACATCCTACATCTACCAGCAATAGAATTCAAACGACTATTACTCATGTGTACAAAAGAAGTTCAGTTCCAATTCAACAATACTATATAACGACAAACCGATGGTGTAGCAATGGGAAGTCCGTTAGGCCCTGTCCTAGCAGACATTTTCATGGCTAACCTCGAAAGAACCAAGCTCAAAGGAGCGATTGATGAGATGATGTATTATTCGAAGATGTTGATGATACGTTCATCGTATGTAATAATCAACAACACGCAACAAATCTGCTAAAATTTTTCAATGAAGCTCATCCAAATATTCATTTCACTATGGAACATGAAAAAGAAAACAAGTTCCATTTTCTCGATATCGCGATGAAACGAAGAAAGGATGGTACAGTTCAACGCTCAGTTTATAAGAAAGACAAATGGAATGGTAGTTATCTCAATTTCAACAGCTGTTGTCCAATCAATTATAAAAAGTCACTTGTCAAAACATTGTTTCACAGGACAGAAAGAATATGTACTACCGATACAATAGAAGAGGAAGTTATGAATGCTAAAAAGTGTTTATGGAATAACGGATACCCATTGAAATTTATTGAGAAATATGGAAAACGTGGAGATAAAGTATCCAAAGAAACTAAAGTAAATAAAGAACCTGTTTTTATTCAACTCAAATTCAAAGGTGATAATGTCACAGGGTCAATCAATATGAGATTAAAAACTGCATTGACAAAAACATATCCTGCAGCAAAATTGATTGTCCTGTCCAAAACAACATGTTCCTTGACACAATCAAAGGTCGACAGGTATCCCTTTCATGTTACCACCAACTGTGTATACAAATGTACATGTATCTGCCAAAGCAATTACATTGGTAGAACAGAAAAGAGAGCCTACGTCCGATTCAAAGAACATATTCCGAAGGGTTTGAGATCATACGGACAAGGAGCATTCAGCAACGCTATCGCAAGACATCTCCTTGACACAGGACACGAAGTCGATATGCTCAAGTCATTCAAGGTAATCAAGAAACAATCGAACTCAAACCTTTTGAAATTTGCCGAAGCGATAGCAAACAAACGTTTAAAACCAGATCTTTGTATACAAAATGAAACAGTAATAAATCTTTCTTCGCCCTGGTAACATTACCCCCCTTCTTTTATTTTTTCTAAATTTATTTATTATGTCATTCCAACTCTTTCTGAATTTTATAATTACATCATTCATAACTTACTTACTTACTTACGCCTGTTACTCCTCGTGAAGGAGCATAGGCCGCTCACCAGCATTCTCCATCCAACCCTGTCCTGGGCAATCCTTTCTAGCTCCGTCCAGTTGTAATTCATCGTTTTCATATCTGCTTCTATTATCCGACGCAATGTGTTCTTCGGCCTTCCTCTTTTTCGCTTCCCTTCAGGATTCCAAGTTAGGGCTTGCCTCGTGATGCAATTTGACGATTTGCGTAATGTATGTCCTATCCATTTCCATCGTCTTTTCCTAATTTCTTCTTCAGCTGGAAGTTGGTTTGTTCTCTCCCACAGAAGGCTATTGCTGATGGTATCCGGCCAATGGATGTTGAGTATCTTGCGAAGACAACTATTTATAAATACTTGTACCTTCTTAATGGTGGTTGTTGTAGTTCTCCAAGTTTCAGCTCCATACAGTAGAACTGCTTTGACGTTGGTATTGAAGATTCTCACTTTGATATTGGTTGAAAGTTGTTTTGAGTTCCATATGTTCTTTAACTGTAGGAATGCTGTCCTTGCTTTGCCAATCCTTGCCTTTACGTCTGCATCTGAACCTCCTTGTTCATCGATGATGCTTCCCAGGTATGTGAAGGATTCTACATCTTCCAGAGTTTCGCCATCAAGAGTGATTGGATTGTTGTTTTCCGCTTTGAATTTGAGGACTTTGGTTTTTCCTTTGTGTATACTGAGGCCTACTGATGCAGAGACTGCTGCTACACTGGCTGTCTTCATCTGCATCTGTTCGTGTGTATGCGATAAGAGGGCTAGGTCATCTGCGAAGTCCAAATCGTCTAATTGATTTTGAGCTGTCCATTGTATTCCGTGTTATGACCTTATTAACTCTAACAAAATCTTTGCTACATTATGTTGCATATATTCATCCTTCATCACCCTCTGATGTATAAGTATGTCAATATCTATAATGACGTTGAATTTCAAATATTTTAGGTTGTAAGCAGCTGATAAGAACCTAACGAAATAAAATGAATTCATATTATTCTGCACTAACCTTTGTTCTTGCTCTCTTTAAAGATTTACGTTTAATTACTTCATCTTACTGTTGTATGTTACCGGACTATTGACAATAAGGTTGTGTTTGACTAAACCCAAGGTCGTGGCGTGGTCCAGTATATAATTGTCAACCTTTGACTGTCTGCTTGGAAAGGTTAGTGCAATTTTTGCAGATAGATATCTGATCCCATTTTTTTGGAAATCTTTTTTATTGATTGTCAGCACAGGGTGTACCGTTTGAAGTGTTTTGTACTTTTTATATTATTTATTTTCCATCTTAATTTAGAACTGCTTAAACTGAATACAGAGTTTGTGCTTTGATATATTTTAATACGAGTCACTCAAAAACAATTGGTACTATATAAAGAACATAGTTTGACCTAATCGAATAAACATTAGTTCGTTAGTTTTGTTTTTTAGATCGAATACTGAATATTCGGTCGTTACAATTATGGTTTATCAGAGGACAATATAGTGCATATATATTTAAAAACTCGTCAATATAATTTGATCATTTTATTAACTGGCTTATTTTCAATTCATAATCATTCAATCCTCCTAACATACATAACAGATTATTCACAATAATTTACAAACTATCATTAATTTTCAAAATGGGAATTTCATCAATTGATTGGTACAGAAATTAACCGAAAGTTAACATCTATAATCAATGTTCAATATTATTGAAAATTTGTTTATTTTAATGTATAACTATTATAAGTTAAAATAAATAATCATTATCAATTTGATTCTGCTTGTTTACAAACATGTCACGTGACCTTTTGTTTATAGATATTTATATTACTAATGAAATAGTAATAATAATAATAATAATAATAATAATAATAATAATAATAGTAATGGTAATAATAATAATAAGCTAACTATACATTTAATACATAGATTAATGTGATCAACTTTGGCCATTTGGAATTTATTATCTTTCATCCCTTTGATATTCTCTCATTATATTAGCTTATCTCATGAAAAACTTGTTCTCTTTATTGTAAAAAATAAGTTGATTGGAAAAATATAGTGATAGATAGAATATATTTATTGTTATATGATTTAGGATTATCAATGTTACCAAAAATTTTCTATCCACAATAGAGATAACATATTTTCAACATAATAGTAATTCGATCAAAATGAATGACGTAATAGTAAAATATATAAGCGAAAGAACCATTGTTTTTTTCCAAACAGATAACATGACATAAATATATACATAATAAAGGAGAGAAAAATCTGACTATGGTGAATTTATTTATTTAAATCATGAACCGATCAGTGTTAGGTCACCATTTAAAACCTGGAAGCACTGGATGGCCGGTTTGTTCTATAAGACTCTTCAGCATCCACGATCCCGCACGCTAGATTCGAACCATGTGTTCATTAGCGGTTAGCTTTGTGAGGTAATTTTCGGAGTTCTAGAGAGAAGCCATGATCAGTGGAATTAATCCGTGTCGTGTGTGAGGCAGTTACCCATTGAAGACAATGGGTACTGAATGCTTTAATAACTGTCTTAATAAATTCATCTTGTAAAATAATCTGTATATGGATGGCTTAAATCTCACTGTTAAATCAATAAATGCCAACTAATCAATCACGTTTCCATTATATTCTTATATTACATAAAGAACTGATTTTTTTAAAGAACAATTCGGTTGTAATTGCACACCAGATCTCATTTTTGAAAATTTTCTATCTGATAAGTGTTTATTTATTAATTTCAATGGTTAAGATCATGAGTCAGTTGAAGCCAGACCACCACAGAAAACCTGGAAGCAGTGGACGACCATTCCGTCCTAGTGTGGGACTCCTCAACAGTGCGCATACACGACCTCGCCCCCTGCAAGATTCGAACCCAGGACCTACTGGTTTCGCGCGGAGCACTTAACCGCTAGATCACTGAGCCGGCAACCAACGGTGTTAATGTATAACTTCAACTAATCCACGAAATTGAGCGACACATCCACCATTATCTTCAGTGAGTTACCATCTCACAACAGACCTGGTTGATCTCCACTGGTCACTACCTCTTTATTTATTAGTTTAAAATTATGGGACATATTTTAGGAACAGTAATAAAGAGACATAGTAATTAACACCATGGGCTTTACTGTAGTTCATAGTCATCAATTTCAGGGTAGAATGAATAAGGTAACTTGACATGACGAAAAAAAAATTTTTGAATCACATGTAAACAACGTACTATTTACCAATAGAAATTGTAGAGGTATTTATCATTATAATTATGCCTATTTTTTATTCGAGTGATAAAACAATATTCCATAGAAATAATAATTTAAAGACAGAGATTTGCTTAATATTTACATTTAGAAATCTGGTTTATTGCACAATTATTTGGTGAATTTCGAATGTCCTGATATAAAATTTCTCTGCACTCAGGAGGAAGTATTGCCAGTATGTAGCATAATATAATGATAAATCTTATGATTCTCCACAAAAAAATACCTAACAAAATCTAGTTGTTTGAAAAACAGTTCAACGATCGCTTTATTCAATATTCATATATTTTGCAGAAGAAAAATATCTTCCTTAATGTCAACGCATAAAATATGAAGAGGTATAAATATCAGTTAACCAATATAATATCAATGTTCTTTATAGATTGAAAGACTATTAGACAAAGGTGGTGGGACATTTTAACTGCAGCAAATTTTCTTTATGGCAAGTACAGTGTTTTTTTGGTGTATTTGAAAAATTAGAAAATCTCTTCCCCTTTCCTTATCCTTTAACCTAACTGAAATGTGATTGGTTGTTTAACACTAAGCGTTATGACCAATCGGAAAAAGATAATTTCTTCAATAAATGTAATTTACTCCCCTTAAACATCAGACTATTATACCTAATATTATGTATGTATATATATATATGTATAGTCATTCGTATTGAAACTAGATTATAGATTGCTATTCAAGTAAAACACTATAATTGCATGACTTTTAAAGAAATTTACCTATTCTAAGAGGAAATTATATAATTTATTAAAACATGGTTAAAGGAAGAAATACTACTAACAATAATATTACTGAGGATTCTATGGATGATTTTGGTGGTGATGATCCAGGGTGAGTTTTAAAAAAATTTCTACTTGTTTGTCAATAATTTTAAAGTTTTTCGGTGTAGATCATTTTTGGTACAAGTCTCATGTAAATTTTCCTTCAGAGTATTATGCAATATGTTGCCTTTATTAAAAGATTATTTCAAACTTAAAGTTAAATGTAAAGTATCTCACCGGTTTTACTAACTGATTAGTAATGTTTAGGTTACGGAAACCAGTATAACTAAGATCTAAAGACTAGGTAGTATCACATAAAATGTGCCTAAGGATCTGGTTTATAAATATTTAGGTGTACTAGTTTAACATTATTCAGTCCACAATATTGCACGACTATCATTCATTTTCCGTGGCGGGTACCTTTCTCATATCAAACACGGTTGGACTCCACTGTTCATTGCTTCTCATCAAATCTTTGGGAATTTCCTCTTGAAGCCAGTCACTTGTAACTACCTATATCTGTCAGCATGGAATTATGCAAATTGTTAAAATTCATTGAAGTCATGAATCGATGAGTTATTTGTTGATTTTAGATTAAATCAGTAACTACAAATAGGTTGATGCGTCTCTCTTTAACGTTAACCTTACTGTAAGGGATATTGGTGTTACCTGGATGCCCCAAAATAAGTATGAAAACCAAGGTTTTAATTCATAACTTATAGGTTGAATTTTGAGTTTTCTAATTGCTGAGACATTATTTCACTTAAACAAGAGGATTATTGAAGTAAATTAGATTAAGACTAAATTATTTTAGCCAATAATTAAATTAAGTATCCAGCTATCTTATATATATTTTTATAGCCTTTAAATACTATAAAAGTAGAAAACTTCATTAGAATCAAACAATTACTACACCTGGATTCCGTTAGTAACAACTTGAATAGGAAACACAACTTTTTGGTTTTCTCAATAATGTTAGAAAACAATTATTGATATGAACAATACATGTAACAAGAAAAGATCATTAGTTATCATTTTATTAAACATAAATGTATATAAGACTATGTTTATTAATTATTTGGTTTTTTGTAAGTTCTATATGAGTAGCAGTTAACCGATGTTAATTATTTAGAAATTGATTGATTGAAATTAATAGTTGAATTCGTGAGTGATTTAAAGCTAGACCACCATGGAAAACCTAGAATCACTGGATGGCCGTTCAGGTTTTCCATTGTAGTTTAGCTTTAATTGACTCATGGATTCAACTATTAAATTACTAAAATCTCTTTCTGATAATAATCGGAATTAGTTTAAAAACGTTTGAAACACGTTTGAGACACGTTCCACTGACAACAGTAGATGATTTTCGCGATGTATGGAGAGTATTGAAATTAAAGATCTGGACCACAGTATTCCAGCTCAATTGTGTTATCAGTAGTTTGAGTTCGTTGTGGTATAATCCTTAGATAAGTTATAGATTCATACTGATCAGGATCCTTATACTATGACAAAACTGTGGTCCACTGTCCCCTAGTTTTTAATGGTACCCCAACTGCAGTCAGTTTGTGATGAATAAGTTTTTTTATTAAAATAGTATGAACTATTTGTATTTCAGTCACACCAAACTTACTACCCGTATTATGATAGATTAGTAGCTAAAGTGGTTCAAGTTTCATATATTAAGTCTCAGGTTCAAATATCACTCCACCTAGTTCTATATGAAAAACTGAGTAGTGTCATCAACCTTTATAGACCAATAGTAATACTCGAAATTCAGTACTTAGACCTCTAAGTAGGAGATGACCTAATTTATCGACCTGAGTAAATATTTAAGAATAAACACTAAAATTAGCAGTTTCACTAGAGAACCCGTTATGTAACATTTGCAATTCATGACATATTAAAAGTTAAACAATCGAAGATTATTAATGGTGAAGAAAAATTATAAATTGTTGCGCAAGGCATCAAAACGTCTCCTCAACATAGTAACTAGATTAAACTGAAATATAGCTACAATTAAAAGATATAAAAGGGAGTGGATCATAATGCTTATTCCTAAAGGAGTTGAAAACCCGTTACTTTCGCAACAAAAGTCATTATTTTGTCTTCCAATTGATATACTGACCTCAAAGTAAACTGAGATCATTCTATAATCTGTTTCTAAAATTTTATTCTGATTTAATTGCAGTGATTTTGTGAAAATTGGTTCATCGAGTAGGTCGTATTCGTAACAGGTTAATCTCAGTTAGTGTACCACTGTAATCTGGTGGTACTGTCTTGTCCTAGAATCATACTCTTTAAATATGAGCATCCGTAAACTAGCCGTGTATTGAACCCAGGACATTTATCCATCCCAGAGAAAGCTTAATTATTAAAAACCACTGGATCGGCGTCTAAAGATGCAAATGTGATTGAAGTTGAGGTTGAATTAGTGGTCTGAATGGTCATGTATTATTCATGATACCTGAAATCTTAGAGTTCGATACCTGGTGATATTGTAAGTAAGCACGGTATAGGAGTTATACGCCAGGGCGGGGGTAGTTGTCCGCTACTACTATTATGTTAACTCAGTGACGAACGACTTTTTTATTAATACTACCCAACTGTTTTTTCAAGACCGAAGTTCCTTGTGAAATATTTTGAAAAAACGATTAGATATACATTTTTCACCAAAATCAAGTAGGAAAATTCATTTGAATAAAACAGAAATCAATATTTTACTTTTCAAATCCGAATAATGTACAATCAGTTTAAGATCAGAAAATGTTCCGAGCCTCAAATTATATACTGCTAAACAATGTTACTGGAAAGCATTATAAACTATGAACAAATTTGTGGATATCTGGATTTTATTCTAACTTAGTGGATGAAAGGTGATAAATTCAAGTTCAAGTGTCAACATTTAAATAGATACGATAACATCCTGGTGAAAAGTTCCATAACAGATGAAAAATACACTTTCTGTAATGCACTATTAATCACAATACATCTATTTTCATATTACTCGACTGTCATAACATAAGTGAATAAAATAATCCTATCACAATTATTTTGTACAGTATTAATAATTATAACGATAGTAATAATAATAATAATAATAATAGTATTAAATGATTAAAAATCCTCGACTCATTTTGATTCTATATGAATGCATAGCACTTATCAACAATAGTTAGGTTTTACATAACTTCCAATATGTATTTAAAAAGTGAAACAAGGATTCATTGTTAAATAATGAAGCAATTATTCATGAATCTCTTTAGCTATCTATTCATTACTAAGACAAAAGGTATGTGTAGATTTTTCAGTATGACTACAGTTTTAACTGGTTGTCGAAACCAATTAAAAAACAAGTAGCAATGAACTATCATTTTAAAGTATTTATGAAACATCTGTAATCAGTTTGTAATGGTATCGTGAGTGAATTCTGTGAAAGAATCTCCAATTAATATGAAGCAATTTTAAGTGTTTTTTGTTTTAAAATGATTCTCCGGCGCAAGTTTAACCCTAATGATAATTATCCAATAGAATAATAATACTTTATTAGGGAAACTTCTAACTGTTGTCTTATGAAATGAAATAGTGTAATTCAATATTCAATATGTATTAGGATATGTACTGGAATCTTGGATGTGCACTGTTGAGGAGTCATACAATAGGATGAAACGACCGTCTAGTGCTTCCAGATTTTTCATGGTGACCTAGCTTCAAATGACTCATGAGTTCAACCATTGAAATATGTGTTTGTTCATAAATCAATGAAAATTCACAGTTTTTTTCAACAGATTCCCCATCTCCTAATAATATTTAACACTTTAACTCAAACTTATTCATTCTGTATTTATTTGATGTATATGAATTCGTTTTAGAAAAAAATATATGTGATTGTATTTTCACTAAGATATATTTTATGCATCTGTCGAAAAATTTTTTTACAAACGAATGGTAATACGACACTGACTACTGACCAATACACCGGTAATTTAACGGTCGATTTATTGATTTTCTAATATTTTGAGTATATGATAATGATTAATTGTTCACCAACGAAGTGGTTCATCGTATATATGGGACTATTTATATATATACGTTTAATCAAAATAAAAATCATGAATGATTTGGTAACCAAATTACATCATCATTTATTTTAAATAAAACGTTCATTGTTAATCATTAAGTAATTTTGACAATATAAAATTACACTAAGTAACTAAATAATAAACTAATATGAACGATATTTACAAGTAAAATATAAGAAAGGAACTTGTTATGTAATAATTATATGGTGATGCAATATTCATTGAAAATTGTTGTCATTAAAATTGATTTCTTTAATGTGACATCTGTTCCACGATTTTTATTATGATTAGTCTTAGGAACAATAAAAATTGGAGTAAAGTGTATAATTAAACGTATAGAGAAATCTTACATAATTATGTATTTAACAGTTGGTGTAAAACTATTGAATGGTAGTCCTACATCTGAGGCTTTATACATCAATATATAGATATTGTTCATCAGACTTATTTTTCTTAAGAAATCTCAACTGGTTCACTCATATAGTTGAAGAAGACATCTCCAGCTTAAAAGTTCTATATGTAAGGGTTGAACATATAAGATATTCAATGCAACGGAAGTGATTCTACATTATCACTATGGTTATATTCAGCAATTTTTTACAAAGACTATACATTCAATTCGTTGTGAATTGATTTACATCCTATCTGACAACCTTAATTCTTTCATCCAGTAAATAAAAATGTGTCCTGTAGTTTGCTACAATGTTATGGTATAAAATAGTAACAGTCATCTAATGTCTCATACCAAACAGATCGCTTTCCTCTTATTGAAGTATACAAAAATAAAGGTTGCAATTAAATGAGGAAGTATTTTCTATTTTGATTACTTTTCAAGGAATTTTATTTATGAGAATAGACACAATGAAATAGGTAACTTGTTTTATAAAGGTAATAAATTATAAATCTTTTTCTAAATACTGGTTACACTTGTTTTGGTATAGGTTTCCGTATGTGCTGGTGGTGGAGGGGTGTGGTAAGTGGAAATGCTGATCTGTGTATGTGTGTGTGTATACTAGGAATGACTTATTTTCTTCTACATTGAATAGAGATTATAATTTCAGGTCAGTTGTAATTAAATTCATTTAGAAAAATAGTATTTGAACTACAATTTTATTAAAATATGCTTAATTACGTGCAAAATATAGAAGTGATTTCCGAACTAATTAATAGTGGAATCATTGTCATCATTGTTGTTTATCTTGTTTTGAATATTCAACTGACTTTTAAAAAAAATATGACCTATTCATCATCTATTTACATAATTCCATGTCTGTTGAATCAATAAAGTGATGTGTAGATTATACTCATTAAAAGTGAATCACTTACAAAATATCCCTTAGATCAACTTAAGTTTATTTCTGTGCATATTTGTAGGTCTATGACCAATTATTTCTATGTAAAGTATGGTAAAATCATTAAATGTTTGTTTTAACTAATTGGATTTAACAGAAATTTTGTTAAGGAAAATCTTTTTGAGACATAATTAATCGAGTTTACATAAGTGTATGTGTGTATGCAAGTATTGTACAATATGTCTTATGAATGGTTTGTTCAAATTTTCGTTTATAGTTGGTACTGTATTTTTTTCCTGGGATTTCATATTCTTCAAAGAATAATAATGGCAAATAGATGAAACACATAGATTTTCCCAAATTTTGTTTAAGTTATATCTTATAATTTATGTTGTTTTTATCTTAACATATTGAACTCATAGCTGAAGGAATGAGAACATTTTGTATTGCCTGCTTGATGTTAGTAGTCCCAATTAATGTTATTATTACAATAAATGAATATTAATGAAATTGAATGTATGTGTTTAACTTAATTTAGGACTTATCAGTTAGGGTTACTAGTAGTTTTTCGAGAACTGTATTGTCTTATCGACACTTTATCAGTAATTACAATTCGAGATAAGTGTTTATTACAAATTATGTCACTACTATTGCCTTCTTTTATATAATGTAGATTTCATATACTTAGCTTTGGGTTATACTATTTGTGAAAGCCTAGATGTAACTGAGTTTCAACCTGCAATCTAATAGTTGAAAGCCTAATGCTTTAATTACTTACTCATCGTTCTCATTTCACCAAAATTAATAGCAGGTATTCTCAAGTCAATACTTGAAAACAAAGAATAACAGTTATCAAACTGATGTGTTAATCTAACTGACTATTATAACAATACACAGAAGTCTCTCGACCTTTCATAACGTCAACTTCAACAATCCCTTATATCATATCATATTCTTTTCATAAATCATATCATTATTTAAACCATACTGTAACCCATATAGATTTTGTTAGATTAGCAACTAAATTAACCTCAAATGTGTGAAAACTATGTTTGCATGATGCAATTAATCAAGTAAGGGAAATCATGAAGGTGTAAACATTTATATAATAAAAAACTAAGTCATATAAATGTTAACACTACTGATTAAAGCCTATTTTCAATAAAAGTTTTGTAAAAATGATTTGTTTTTAACAAAATATACTCATCAAGGTGGAATAATTCTCATAGAAAGATGTGGACTTCTAATACAAAAAGCAATGTATCTTAGATACTATTTTTATAAGACTGAGGTTAAGTAGTCTTATCTATAGCTTTTCATAACTTGAAGATCTCATTAGAAATGGTATCTCCAACTTCAAATCTCATAAACAATCTTAATTTCCTAAAAGACTTCAGCTACTTTCTTCTCATTTGATTTGAATCATCTAATATTTAACACAATGTACTGTGATATCAGATTATTGATACTGTTTCTTGATTATCAGTAGCCAAGGAAACATGATAATGAATATCAGTCAACAATTAATTAATAATAATGTTTCTTTTGAATTTATATATTCAAAATCACAAGCGCTAATAAAGTTTTCTTGTTGTGTTCTTTGAAATCAATCCATTCATTACTTTTTATTACATAGAACTGATTACAACTGAATAATGATTATTTAAATTATAAAGAACTCAGTACTTTCATTATTTCATCCAACCAGATCCTTTGATAAATTAAGCAGATCAACGTATATGTTGAATTGCTTCTATTTCACAGTTTCTCATCAGCCGCAAGAAGTCTAAAATCATACTCATTAATACAATAATAAGCAAAGTTTTCACATATTATAATCTTGTTTTATCTTCATGATGCTTATTACTAAAAATATAAATACGCATCAACCTTAACTATGTTTATTCATGGAATTTCTTTGGTTTTATGCTTTCTATTATGATTGTTTTTGGCTATAAAATAGAATGAAGTTATTTCCTATTTTGACAGCTTACTATTCACACTTTTTTAAAATCATTATTATCCATTCTGGAAATTACACAGTGAGCGATCACATTAATCATAAATAAGAAATCTATTAATTGTAAATTAAAGTAAAGCTCAGCATTTGATAGATACAGTGTTAATGTATAAAAATGAAAAAAGTTTGCAAACTTGGTAACTAAGTGTATTTTCATGTACTTGCTTTTAAGTCACAGGGTTTTATAATGTATGGTTAAGCTATTTATCTCCCTAAACGATGAAACTATAATTTATGACCTTTGATAAACGCTAAAATGACCTTGGAATGTTCACCTACTTATTGGGGTTAAATGAGGGTTACATATATTAGTGTGAGGAATCAGGATTGAAATTTACAGTTGAACGTTAGGGTTGGGAATTAGATGTAATGTTTTCATCAAGAACTGACATATGATATAATGCCAAAATGGTATTTAACCAAATGAGTGAAAAAATTTCGTGCCAAATCCCAGATCTGCTATCTCAAACCTGATTGGTTCGTTCATAAATTAGTTTCACCAAAGGCAGTCTGCTCATCATTATCCAGTTGGAACTATTGATAAGTTTTGCATGACTAGATTAAGATCTTGACGATTGTTTCTATCAAATGTAATCTAGTGAATTCTTTCTTGGAGCTGGTTAAAAGTGTAATTGTTTGAACTAATCAGTTTCTTAAATTTAGTGTATATCATAACAGGTAGAAATAAAGCATTTTCAGTTCTTACAACCTCTCTATGTGTAAATGATATTCAGCTACTCAACCTTAATAGTTAGTGAAATAAATTTAGTGACAATTAGTGATTTAATTCAACGGATAAATTCAAATGTATTTATTATAATAGAGAATAAACTTATTATAATTATTAAGTAACAATTGATTAGGGATAGTGATCAAAATTCAATTCTTAACATCAGCAATGAGAATATTCAAACAAGCATAATGGAATTCATTCTCACTGCTTATATTAGTGGTTATTTGAACTCAATAGCTCAGTGGAAGATGCTGGGTTCAGATCGCGGAATGAAAATCAATATCGAGATCCAGACACTTCCAACTGACTAGTTTTAAATAGAACTGTTACCAGTTATTCATCTTTATCAGAATCATGTTTATTGAATAGATGTTTCAATTTATTATCAAACTATTTTAATTTATATTTTTTTAATTTTAGTTCTCCATACACTTCTGGAACAGATAGAAAACGCAGACGTGGAGTAAGTTATAACTTACAAGAAATTTCAATAGATTTGTTTCACATTAGACTTTAATATATGAAATTACAATATTTATAACATATCTGTTTAAGTGGAATTGGTTATTTTATGGTTAAAGATGCTAAATCCCTCATAACTATAATGTTCTTATTTTGCTAATTTATTTTTTTCATTTCGAGTCGTATCTTCAATATCTAATCTTTCCTATTACCACTGATACCATTATTACATCCGTTACTCTGGGATATGATTTGAAAACTTCATCGCTCTGTGATAATTGGGTATGGCAACTTGAACTGATGTACATACATACAAGTTCTACGTTGTAACTGACTGACGGACTATAAATATTTTGTGTGACTACTACTAGAACTTTTGATCGCAAACATGTTATTTATATAGTTATTTAGTATTCGAAAAGCAATTGTGATATGAGTTTTTAGAAATTACTGACCCGTAAACTAGTAGTGAACTGTTTGAGTATAGCTCAAAGATGGTATCATTGATTGACTAAATAAGTTAGTCTAACTTACTAAACTATCAAAAAGATAATAATATACGGTGAAAAAGTCATCTATACTATGTATCACAAACTGTTTGGTAGGTTGTTATACAGTATACACTGACTAAATTATAATAGAGTAACTCAGGATATTACAAGTTAAAGATCAATCTCATCAACAATGTAACATATACATTTAGCTAATAGTTAGAATACTGAATTACTACTAATTAATTAATTAATAGTTGAAATCGCTTGGAGGATTGCTTTCAATATACATGATGGTAACTACTTCTTATCAATGTAAGCTCAAATTTATATAGAATAACTCCAGAACACATTTAATCAATATTATTCATAATGTAAAAAATTGATTATTTGTGTCTTCTTTTTCGCTGTCATCTATATGAAATTAAAATTATTTCGTTTAATTTATGTTAACATTGTGGAGAAAAGAATTAATCATTATATGAACTGTAATGACAAATCATTTTTCTTTAAAATTCCTAAACCAACATCGGTTACTATATTACAGAAACTAATAAATTTGACTATCATTGATTTGAAAAGTGTCAACTAGATAATATCGATAATCACATTAATAGAAAGTAACAGATAGTGTAGATAAAGTTGATAACTCGTCTTCCAATGAAGTACAAATAAGATAATAATGATATATAATCTTATTATAATTGACAGAAGAGGATAATCAAATACATGAAGACAGGACAGATATCTATTTATGACATTATCAAGTTGTTGAGAAATATCAATTTTATCTTCATGTTTTACTTATGATACTTAGAAAGAGGTTGTTCAATAATATTTGATCATCTCATCATTTAAAAGTCATGAGATAAGAAAAATATGAGTTCAAATAGTCTGAATGAAGGTCATGTATTCAATCCACATGCACATATTTTTTGAAAAAATATATATAAGTCATGTATTTATTTACAATGTAGAACTTCTTACTATATGGAATCCCCATCGACTAATTTAGATTTGTAGACTATTCTCTTAGATATATACTGGACCATCTGTTAGAGTACAAATTAAAAATAAAACGTTTTGGGACTGTTTACTGACAGTCAAAAATAAATTCACTTCTTGTTTGAGATGTTAAGTGATTGAGGGTAGTAAACTGTAAACCTTGAATCTAGGTGAAAGTTATATAGCACAAAATTTAAGTTCAGAGTGTTCTGTCAACAATTTTCAACTAACTTTGGCGGCCTGCATGGATATCTGGGGTACCTGTTCCTGCCATCTACATATTTAAATAATTTATCAGTTTTTGTTTATATTAACACTTCATTATGCCTATTAATCGCATAACCTATTCAGAAGTGTTTATGAAAATTCAACGATCTTTCGATGTACAAGACGTCGTGGTAGCTGACAATAGGTATTGAAAAGAATGAACGTTATTGAGTTTTCGATTGCTGAACAACTAATGTATAACTGGCAATCACTCAATATTTATCGCCAGAATCGATGGAGAAATAAGCAAAGGAAATTTGTTGAAATACTTTGTGCTGAGAATTCTGTATTGTACCAAAAGTATAATATTGAATAAAGCCACTAATAATAACAATATCTCATCACAGTGTTTGTGACGTGAAATCACTTAGTCCAGTAGCCACATCACAAAGTGAACAATGAAATATCGATAGAATTAAGTTTTTGATAATAATCACAGAGATATTACTACTGTTATGCAGTAGGAGTTATGAAAATATACATATAGAAATAAATGGTTTTGTTGTTTAATGAGAATAATTCACCAACTATTATTATATAACGTGTTCAGTTTGATTGAAAAAGTCACAATCAACTTCCTTTACATCATTTACTAGGAAAGAATAATTACTTACACCATTTTTAAGTTGATTTTCTGAAAAAAAGACAATAAAATAGACGACTGATCAAACTGGATTAACAGTTTGGCTTTTGACCAGTCAGTCATTCAGCTACAACGTTGGATCAGACACATATACATCGGTCTAAGATGCAACACCTAATAAACACAACAAAATGAATATCAAATTCATTCAAGTAGTCACTTCAGTGGTGGCAATATATAAAAGGAAGATTGAATATAAGTATATAATACAGGAAGAAAGAATCAGTTCGTAGGAAGAAGGGAATAAGATCATTTCAATCTCACGGTTTGAGGGAAGACAGAGAGTGTATACACCGAAGCCATTGTGACCGATTCTGAGCCATATTACACAGAGTCTCCAACCATTGGTTACGATAGTCACGTGCACCCTAACCAAACAGTCTGCATCTACCAGCATGGATCAGACTAGAAGTTAGTGACTTTGGTCACCCCTAACGTTTTTCCAACCGTCTTCAACACTAGTTAGCATTGCACGTCGTGGTAATCGGTGTTCAGGCATGCGTAACATGTGGCCCAACCATTTCAGTCAATTAAGATTTGGTTATCTAACTGGATTCAATTTACCACTAATCAAAAGAAGTCGAACATTTCTAGAATGTAATTCATACTGTGCTTGTTACATTTATTTCTACTAAGTTTTATAAATAAATCAGTTAAAACTGAATAGAATTAATATTAAATTCTAATATATCTGATTACATAATCAATGTAGAAGGAAAGTAATTGAGGCAATATGTTAAACGTTGAATTATTTATTAATTCACTAGAAGGAATTAACACACATCAAATTGATCATCGCCCAGTGATCAATCAATTGTTATTGCATCTCACTCCTACAGGAAGTCGGTCGCGGTCCAGATAGCCCAGTGGTAACGTCTCTGAATAAAAAGCTGGATAACACAGGATTAAATCCTTCAGGGAGCACCAGTTCCCTCAAGTTTACAGGCACACTTTGCTGACGAAACTCGGGTCCAGGGTTTCCTGTCAACTACCTCCAACCACCATCTAATCTCACAATAGTGCACGCAGTGTTGAATCACCTAGGCTGGTGGACACATTGTAACATGGTCGATAGCATTTGATTTGCACTAAGAAGGACTTGACACCCATGACATTGATCACCACCCATTGATCAATCAATTGTAATTAATTCACTAGAATTTTCGACCTTTGATTTGTACAACTGAATTCATTTCAAACCAAGTTTAATCAAAACAAATACTTAATACAATCAGCCATGTATTCAGATATTAAATTACTCTAAGAAAAATTAAACTATTTTTAAAAAAAGTACCCAATATTGAAATGGTACACCAAATTATTAGTATAAATGAAAATCTTTAACATTTTAAATCAATGGTGTTTCTAAAATGTGAGATTCATATTTAGCAGTTACTTGACAGGACAATGTACTCACTTCGTAAAAATTTTGATTTGGTTTAAATCAATAAGTTATCAAATGATTAACAAATATGACATTAAACATCTTTATGCCTAAATATATACATAACTCACCTATATTATTATTCGATAATTAAGTTTAATTTTCTCATTATAGCAGTACTTAAATGATTAAAAGACTCAATTTTTACACAGTTGATCTTAGGTTCAAACTTAACTCTGATTACTTTAATCTGAATAATCTTGATTACGTAAACATGTACTTTGTAAACAATTTAAACACAGTAAAAAGAGAAAAAAAGAATATTCATTCCAAGTTTTAGAGCTGATTATTTTTTGAATAACTTTTTTTTTCTTCTGTGTCTTTTTTCCCCAGGTGATTGAAAAACGTAGACGTGATCGAATCAATTGTAGTTTAGCAGATCTTAAACGTTTAGTACCAGATTCAAATCATAAACCTGTAAGTAATTCATTCAGAATTGAAAAGATATATCGTTAAAAAATTTCTATTATATTAAAATACAATTTTATGAACGAAGAACATTCTTCTGTTCAATAATTTCTCATCAGGTTCTACAATTATCTCATATCCAAACTAATAGTCCATAAAATTGACCAGATTTAAGGCAGAGTACACCATTTAAAATTGTAATATGTGAATCAAGAATTGTTGTTTGTAATATTTTTACCGCTATTATTATTACACTTGATAAACGTTTTGAGAAATTTATTCACCATCCACCCCCATCTACTATATCTGACCTAATTCATATGACTCTACATATTACGTAATTTCTTATTTTTATTCCATTATTATCTCTCGCTCTCACCTCATGTTGATCACATTTATACTGATCATTATTTATCGCACAATTTCATTTCACTTATAAACTGATTCAAGTTAGTCAACCCCAAAATTGACGATCTGACTTGATTTATATGACAAACAACAATTCTTGATTCATATATTACAATTTCTAAATGATGTACTCTGACTTAAATCTGGAAAATTTTATGGATTATTACATTGGATATGAGATAATTGTAGAACATGATGAGAAATTATTGAACAGAATATTCTTCCTTCATACAATTGTGTTTCAAAAGATATATATATATATATATATATATATATATATATATATATATATATATATATATATATATATATATATATATATGCTTGGCATAACATTTGTAAATGATTATTTCTTAACTGTTATCCTTATACTAATCCTTTGAACATTTATTCTCTGAAGAAGTAGCTTACACTAAGTCACGAAACGCCAGAAAATCTGACTTTTCTACTCATTAGGTTATCACAAATATATTAATTGGTGTACGGTGGCACAACTTTATGGATTGGTTGAAGTTGGACATTAGCACCATTGGATGCCATCTAAGTGGTCTAGTTGGTTAAGCGCCTGGCGCGAGATCGTAGATGTGCACTGCTGAGGAGTCCCACAATAAGACGAAATGGCCGTCCAGTGTTTTCAGGTTTTCCATGGTGGTCTAGCTTCAATTGACTCATAATTTCAATCTGTGAAATTTCTAAAATCTCCACAAACCCCATCTGAAAATATATTAATTAACTAATTTTTTTAAAATATTAGCTATAATGAAGAAATAATTGAGTAGAAATTGCTGAGTTTGTTTGAGTTGCAATATTTCTTTAGATTACGAAATCTATAACATTTGAATAAAAGAAAATATGATCAAATTCTATTGAACAATACAAAATATATGAAGGGACATTTATCATATTGTTAAAGTGTATATTCATATATATCTATTGAGAGATATTAGATCTTAAAATTAGAAATTTATTATTCCTAAGTTAATCTAAACTGGATGAGATGTGATCTTAGTCTTTCTAAAGATACTCCATGAATGAAACTAAATTCATGATGTCGTAGTATGACCTAGATACCTATGACCTTAATTCCTGAGATATTAGGCACTAGGCAGAATACTTTCAGTGAGGTTTGTGAACCGTATTCTTGTGTTTATTTCTGATAGGTGATACAATATTATTTTAAAAGAAACTGCTATAAAGAAGGTATGAGATATATTTACGAAGAAATGATATAAATTCATTTATCTGGTGAACTTTATTAATATGGTTACAATCTGAAATTCATATTGAAAGTTTTAAATAATGTTTCTTTTTTTTTTCATATTATTAGAAGGATAGTGAATTACATAGGTAACAGAGTTGTGGATAAATTAAAGACAGTAAATATAATTGATGATAAAACTTTACAGCTCTAGTAGATGCTTTTGGTATTTTCTAAGTTCTGTAATCTAGAAGTTTAAATTGTCAGTACGGGAATTTGTGGAGGTTATAGTATTTTCATAGTTGAATTCATTAATTGATCTAAGCTAGAACACTAGTGAAAATGTAGAAGCAATAAATGGCTGTTTTGGCTTAGTATGTGGAGTTTTCATTGTTGATCTGGTCAATATTATCAGCAGTTACGTAGTGTAGTAGGAAAAAAGTTTATATCTGTATTTTATAAGGTTGTTTCTTCATAAGTGTAAATTCTTGTAAATGTAATGAAACGTGATGCACATTTGACAATTGCAAATAATCAATACAAATACACAAAATTTCACTGGTATCATTTCACTTAACCACCCAAAACGAACAATAAATGACGTAGATAGTAAACAGATAAAAAAGAGATCTGAGGAACAAACAAATAAATTCATATTTCTTATCTACATTCATTGGTCTTACTCGATTAGAAATAATTTTGTTACACTACATAAACTTCTACAATAATATAAGTTTTACATTAAATTGCATTCATAAATCCATTGACTCTTCCGTAAATCAACTAGCTTGCTTTCGTTAAAACAAAGAACTATACTTCTTAAATCAATGTTTTTAATTCATAGATTTTGGTACGTGGTGCATATGTTGATTTTATTCTTTTGTATGTGTACAAGTTTATGTCAATAGTTTTTCTATTTTACTATTATACAATGTTTGCATTACCACTACTGATTATGAGTGACCTTAGAAACAAGATCTTTAAAATGATCTTGTCAATGATAAGTTTACCTATGAAGACTATGTATGTGTTTGAATATTGCTAGATGTATCTCACAATCATCGATGTAAACAAATTTTAGATAAGATAATTTCACTTTTTACCTGTACATGTGAACACATAGTCAAAACTGTAGTTTTATGAAAAGAAAACATTGAGAGAGAAGAATGTTTCCTAGATTACAAAGCAATCTATGATCATATCATGTTGCTGTGATTGCTAATTGATGATAAGCTAATCAGATACCTTAGTAACATCATTATCAAAGTAGAGAAAACTGATCCATTATTATACATTTACAGCGTCTATGATAGGTGCAACATAAAATGAACACTTTACTGATCATTATCTATCTACAGGCCAAATGCATTCGTACTCCTAAAATTATTGAAAGGACTTTATCATCTTACATTTACATGCAGTAGATATATGCTTGAGTGTGTTCATGATTCTTAATGATGGATGTGAAATTTTTTAATCACTGCCCTGTTTTATCTAATATTCATTCTTTTCGAATCAACTATGAAGATGGATTGTTAATTGAATACAATCTCGGTTAATTTATAATGGATAAAAGTTTAAATAATCGTTAAATAAACTTTACAAATTTTAATAGTAAGATTTAAATAAACTTGACAATACTTTTCAAAAAGAGAGGCCATCAGAATGCTTGATTTTTAACACATTAACAAAAATCGAATGAATTGATGAGAAAGAAGGTTCTGATTTGATTAAGTTGTCAGTTAAATCTGTAATCAATATACAGTTCTGCCTAGTTAAGGAGAGAGAAGTAACGTTACTATACCAAAGGCATGTGTTAATTTTCATGTTTTATTTGTTTAAACAGATAAATATTAATACAAGGAGGCACCAAACAAATATGCGCCACATAAATTATTCGATTTACGCCCAGGTGCCCAAACCGAAGCAGGTGATTTTCTTAGAAAACCAAACCTGTAGTGTTCGACTTAAAGGCTTAATCCACAAGGCAGTGGAACAATGCTAGTAGATGCAGTCCCATAGTATCCAGCGACCAACGATTGGTTTATACGCCATTTGTTCCTACGGGATCCTGGATCCTCCGTATCCACCAACCCGGTTAAAGCGCTGGACATTCACTTCTCATCCTCTCAAGTTCGTAAACAACATCCACTCCACGAGAAGGCAGTGAATAGGACTTCCCTGGCAGTTGTTGTATTCACGTGGCCACTTGAGAGAAGGAGAGCTGACTCTCCCTACTCTCGGCTATAAAAGGGCATTAGATTAATAGAAATTAAACTCGAAATATCATCGAGCCATTCAACATTGTTTTGAAGGAGTCGTTAACTACTTAGAAACTATAATAAATAAATGAGTTAGAGGGTAATAAATACTTTAATTAATATTAGTTGAGTATCATAGTCAGATACAATTAATATAATGTTTGGTACATATGTGTATTTATTCAAGTCGCCATTTCATATGAACACGATAAGTAGAAATCAACAAGATAATTAGTAAACAAGTTAAACTAATGTAGTCAAAATTGTAATAAAAAAAGATTAAACATTCAGAATCTGATTCGAAATGATAGAATATGAAGGAATTTTTTTTATAAATAAACACTAAAATTCAAGATTTAGAGTAATGAATTATTAAAAGGGATCTGTGCATAAGTTACAATGAGACTTCTACTACATTTATCTAAAAAAAAATGAACTTGATCATTTCATATTTCTAAAATGTTACCTTTCATTGAAGAGAAAAATTTAATATCTTGATAATTTGTCTAATGTATATTGTCAATTATAATAATAGATTATTCTTCTTCTTCTCTATTCAATTCAAAATAACTTTATATTTATGTATAGAGACGTTTATGAAAAGATCTTCATAGTTAACTAAATAAGATTAATGTGAATGTATTAAATATTATTATAAGTAATAAAGTACACCTGCTTATCTTGGAGAAGAATAAAAATGTATCACCATAGTGGAGCAGCTGGTCTAATTACATACATATATATATATATATGAATGCCAAATATTCTTGATTAAAAAGGAATTTTTATTATCGGATCAACTAAAAGGAATATTTGAGCAGAATATAACTTATTTTACTTACACCTTGAGTAACTAAAAGAAAGATGATGTAGACACGTTTACACAAACAGACACACACACACACAAATGATTCTTTTTCCTTTCCTTGTATTCCAAGGGGATAGAGAACAGTGAAGTGACAAAAAAATATGACATAAAATAAATAAATTCGACCTAAAGAAAGAAAATTATGCTTAAATACAGATATATTCATAAAATAAATTACTCAAAAAAACCAGATGAGAATCATGTTTGCTCGAACTTAACCAATTATGTTTATGTATATCGATGAAAGATATGTGTTTGTGTATATGAGTTACTGTTGTCTTTAACTGATTCGATTTTTGAACATATTTGTAAATGAAGAGTAAAATAGGAAAGAACCATCTGCATTACATGTAAACATATTTTTAATGAATAAAATGATCTCTGATCCTTTGTTGTATAAGTTTTATTGATTTTTATGTTTGTGATTGTTCTGAATTAGATATAAAGCTTGACTCGGTATGTATTTTATGAATTTCAACTCATGTAAATTGCCTGATCGACATCTTTATAATATATTTAGTTCAATCTTAAAGTTTTCCCAACATTGTCCAATGTCTAGGCCTAATCAAAGATTCAGTCGTTTAACACACTGATCCATTACTGAACAATAACCAATACCACGTTTATGAGGTTTTGAAAAATGATCAAATTTTATCTATCAGGTTGTAACATGGCCACTAGTCCAAGAGGCTTGACATCACATACATAATGCATAGTTTTTCTGTGGTCGGAGGTAGTTGGTCTAATGGGGACCACTAGTGTTTTTTGAGATTACGGCTACATGTTACAGGTGAATGCCAAGTGGTATGTGATTTAGGTTCAGGGTTTCCTTCCGAATACCTTCAACCTTCTGTGAGTTGATTTCCAACTATTTGATTACTGAGCGGAGATCTCCTTGGGTCACCATATAATATAACTGGCAACCATAAAATTTTATATATATATATATAAACTAGTAAAATATAGTAACACATATTGTTAGGAGTGACAAATAAATTTACTATCATTACGGCTGAATAATTATCATAAAATATTATAAATTTACTGGAACTAGAAATGTCTAACCATAATTACAGACTTGTGAGCTTAAATGTATTATGTTAGGATGAGGGGTCATAGTATGCCACAAACGAAGATCAAATCTATTGTTCAATCCCCTAACCTCTAGTTTACAATCTTTCTCCAGAGATTTTTTTAGTTCATGATAAAATTTACTTTCAGAAAATATGTTTTTATCGTTATCAAAGATTTGATATGTTCTCAAACCCAAAACAATCAAATTATATACTTCTTTTGTAGTATGTGGTTGTGGAGATTTCGTAATTTCATATATTTATTATTTTATCTATGTACAGGCCAAATGCATTCGTACTCCTAAAATTATTGAAAGGACTTTATCATCTTACATTTACATGCAGTAGATATATGCTTAAGTGTGTTCATGATTCTTAATGATGGATGTGAAATTTTGTTTTGTGAATTCAAATTGTAATAATTTTAAACGAGGCTCTTATTGATTAATGTTTCAGTTTACTTACCCTTCATAGAGGAGCATGGGCCTCCCACCAGCACTCTCTATCCAACCTTGTCCTGGGCAATCCTTTCCAGTTTTTTCCAGTTGCTATTCATCCTTTTTCAGTTTTCTTATGATTAAACAAAACGATTCATAACTCATTATATCCATTTTTCGGTTATTATCTAGTTGATATAGTTTCCTGGTGTAAATGACTTAGTAATGAAATATAATATTTTGATTTATAACGCCATCACTGATTAAATATTTTCATTGATTTAATAGGGTTCAGCCAAACTGGAAAAGGCTGAAATACTTCAACTTACCGTTGAATTTTTACAGAGACTTCATAAAGAAGGTGAGCGTATAATGGAATTCTGTTTCTTTAATTTACATGCTAAAATATGAAAACATTTCACTCATTGAATAACACTACCATAGCAACCGGCTAAAATGTCGTGGACATGTTATGTTAAAATGTACCTACTATGACCCTTCTTAAGCACATAAATATGTTCCCTTTTGGTTAAGATTTTAAAACTGATTATACTTCATTTATACAAATAATATTATTCTATGCATGATTTCTTTTCGGCAATTTTGAACGGCTTAAAAGCCAAGAACCGTACAAGATAAAATGAAACTTGTTTTCTAAGTGCTTCTCACCAGATTTCAACCACTTTACATCGAAACATAGCGGTCATATTGTAACTTGGTCCATAAAATTCCATCGGCACTAAGGACTTGACAAATATTACATTGGTTACTAATTACTGATTGATCGAAGTAAACCTCTTAGCCCTACATGAAATCATTAGTCATTGAAATAGTTCAGTAGTAACTCTAGAATTTCAAGCTGGTTCACTTGGGTTTGCATCGAACATGGTGAATCAGTTTACTCAAAATTACAGGTATGGCTTGTTGACGAGCTTTAAACAGCCAGAAACATAAGTGCAAGGTTTCATGAAGCGCATATCTCCAATCGTATAACATATTCAGTAGCAAATATTCTGTAGTAGTTTATGTAGAGAATTCTTTTTTTATCATTTTAAAGGCTATGTACTTGGTTCAGAAGCTCGTTCAATTGAATTACGTCGTATAGGATTTAAAGATTGTCTCTTAGAAGTAACTCGTTTATTATCCACATATGATGGTATCAATATATCTGGTCAAGAATTAAGTCGACATCTATTGAATCATCTTCATCAGTGTGAAAAACAAAGAGATATAGAAACAAAAACTTATTTAGCTAATATTGCTTCTGTAGCCAATGCAATGTATTCAAAAGTGAATTCATCTAATTCCACTGCTACCACCACTACCACTGTTGTTGACCAACAACATCAGTTACAATGTCAATCATATTTACATTCTCACCAACAATACAACTTAAATCATTCTAACAGTTCAAATTCAATGAAGTCAAAATATTCTAAAAACAATTCACGTGTAAATGAACAGTCGGAATTATTGGATAAACAATCAACTACACTTTCATTAACAAATAATTCCGTAAACCTTTTACAAACTAATGCATGTCATCAAAATGATGCTTATTATACTTCATCAACATTTCAAAATAGTAAAAATAATTACACATCATATCACTCAGTAGATTGTAAAATGAATGAGGAACAAACTTCCCATAAATATCCATATAAATTAGAAGATAGATACTCGGAACAATTACCTAATTACTTTTTACAAACGAATACATTTTATCCAAATTATATGTATAATGAATATTGGAACAAGAGTTCACCATATACTACTTCATCATATTTATCGACTTCCACAACGACCACTTCTGTATCTAATGGGAATGGAATTATAACATGTGGATCAAGTTATTTAAATACTAACTACCATACTTTCTCCAATTTCTCGAATACAACATATTCTACCATAAATACTAACAATAGTAATATTGGTAATTCTCAGTTATCTACCGGTCTTGGTCCAAATGAAAGTCAATCTACATCATCGCCACCATTTCGTTCAACACCAGAAGAATCAGATATTGGCTTCAGTCCACATTTGAAAATTAATTTATCAAATATTGTAGGAAACGATGAAATTGAAGATGATTGTAATTATTACAATCGTGAATGTACAGGGGGATTTATAACATCAACAACAACTACAACAGTCTCCTCATCTAATATGACTGCTGCAACAATGAAGCCAATCCTAACAAAAGAATTTTACCAACAATCTCACTATGACGACAATCATGAATATTCTTATCATCGAAAAAATGATGTAGGCATGAATTTATCTGGTAATTATCAATGTTCACCTATTAAATCACATTCTTACCCTATGAATAACAATGAAATAGATCCAAGACATTTATCCAACATATATAATAATCAGTACAATCATTCGTTGTATTCAAATTCTCCCAATAATACATGGAATCATATTAGTAAAACAACAGATATAGTACAATATCAAGCTAATCTTCTTCATCATTCACATGCACCAAACTCTGTACTAAACACGGATGAGCGTACAAATTTATCTACAATACCGTTATCAACAATTTCGCATAGTTTCAGTTCTGACACTAATACTACTACCGTATGTAGTATAAATAACAGAATACTTAGTGAATTAAGATAATAATAATAATAATAATGAATAAAACGATTTTGTTATAAATCAGATTATACTTTATTAATTTATGAATAAACTTCTGTAGAATTCATACGCACAAATGCCTAAAGTTATCTAACTAGCAAAAACAGATTTTGTACAGTACATTTTCCATTATTAATTCATAGATTAATAAAGTGTTTTTCTTTTTCTTTTTTGTATTTCTTCATCTCCTATTTTCTATTACTTATATTGTGTACACATTAATGTTAACTTTGTAAATTTGTTGTAAATTACCAAAGAAATTCATTAATATTAAGCACAGAATTATTATTATTTTAAAGAAATAGATTAGCATTGAAAGTTTTCAATGATAGTTAATTATGACTTATGGGATTATAGATGAAGAGTGGTTGTAGAGTCAGTCAGTCAGTCAGTCAGTCAGTCAGTCAGTCAGTCAGTTAGTTAGTCAGTCAGTCAGTCAGTCAGTCAGTCAGTCAGTCAGTCAGTCAGTCAGTTAGTCAGTCAGTCAGTCAGCCAGTCAGTCAGTAAGTAACAACGTAGAACTTCGTACGTACGTACATCAGTTCGAGTTGCCACATCACATTAGAACAGAGATGCAGTTGTTGATTCAAATCCCTTAGTAGTAGAGGCATTAAGAGTATAAGTAGTAATCGGAAACATTAGGGTTTGAAGATGTCATTTAAGGAGTATAATTCAGTGAAATAAATTTTGAACGAGAAAAAAAAGAGACAAGGATGATTCAGGAGATTAGAATTTGGGAGAACACAAAGAGTGGATGCACCTGAGCCATTGCAAACGATTTTGAGCCATGTCATTCAGGGTCTCTAACCATCGGTTGCTATCATCTCGCGGATCCCAACCAGTTAGTCTACACCTGCAAACATGGCTCAGTCTACTTGTCAGTGACTTCATGGACTTGTGCCATGTTTTAGTCTGGCCGCCTCTAGCTTTCTTCCAACCTGCTCCTACACCGGAAAAAATCGCACGTCGAGGCAGTCGGTAGTTGGGCATACGTAACACGTGTCTCAGCCATCTCAACTGATGAAGTTTCACCACTTCATCAATTGATTTGCCACCCTTATCTAGTACCCGTTTCCTAGCAACTGTATTACTTACTCGATGGTCCCAGGATATACGAGCAATGTTTCGAAAACACCTATGATTAAATACTAGTAACCTACGAATATCCTCTACTCTTACCGACCATGTTTCACTGCCATCGTGTAAGTAATAGTGAGGTTAGAAGCAGGGTATTAGGAAATGATGGTAAATCAGTCGATGAGGTTGTAGATCTTTATCGACTAAAATGGTTAAGTCACATGTTACGCCTGTCTAAACACCGTTCACCACGACACGCAATGCTGACTAGTGTTGAAGACGGTTGGAAAAACGTTAGGTGTGACCAAAGTCACTAACTTCTAGTCTGATCCGTGTTGGTAGATGCAGACTATTTGGTTAGGGTTCACGTGACTATCGTAACCAATGGTTGGAGACTTTGTGTGATATAGCTCAGAATCAGTCACAATGGCTTCGGTGTATACACTCTCTGTCTTCCCTCAAACCGTGAGATTAAAATGATCTTATTCCCTTCTTCCTACGAACTGATTCTTTCTTCCTGTATTATATACTTATATTCAATCTTCCTTTTATATATTGCCACCACTGAAGTGACTACTTGAATGAATTTGGTATTCATTTGGTTGTGTTTATTAGGTGTTGCATCTTGGACCGATGTATGTGTCTGATCCAACGTTGTAGCTAACTGACTGAGTGGAGTTCGATTAAAACGATGGTTCAAATCTCTTAATGAATTAGGTATCCTTCAAAACTGCATAACAGTATGATCCTTATCAAAGTAATGATGATTGGAGCTTTGCACAGAATTGTTTAGAAAAGTCTATGCACTTAGGAATAAGACTGGTAGACAAAATAAACCACTTAAATTTATACTATTCCCCAATTTATTTACTTATTAGGAAACACAATAATGAAAGACCACAAAACACGAGATTATATATACTACTTACTGAAACCTTTATGTCAAATAGCATAGTTTACAGCAAACTGACAGAAAGATTTTAAAATTAACTAATTTTCTTAAACTTTCAGGTTATTGCAATTTTAGATGCACTATTATAGTTAATAATGTAAATCTACATTTAAACTAATCATTGTTGTTATTAAAGAGGAAGAATATATTGATAAAATCTCAACGAAAGAACTTGAAGTAAATCTATTGTTATGTTACAATTGTTATTATCAAGTGAAATGAAACCAATGAGTTCAGTGAAACAATTGATCAGCCGGTAATTCGTTAGCAAATATAAAATAACTTATAATCTATGTGAAATGGATGCCGGCTCAGTGGTCTAGTTGGTTAAGCGCCTGGCGCGAGACTGATAGGTCATGGGTTCGAAGCCCGCGAGGCGGAGTCGTGGATGCGCACTGCTGAGGAGTCCCACAATAGGATGAAACAGCCGTCCAGTGCTTCCAGGTTTTCCATGGTGATCTAGCTTCAACTGACTTATGATCTCAAACTGTTTCACTTACAAATAAAAGCTTAACATACTCGAATTAGCAATTGATAGATATTCCAAGCCTTGAAACCATCTGTTTAATTTGTTTCTCATTCTTTCTTTCTTTCTTTTTCCATGATGAATTGTCCATCTTTTTAAAGGTTTATTTGTAATAAAATAAAATATTATTCTACTTTATATTACATGTAATACAATAATTAGACAAACTATTTATTTTAGCATGAATAAAATTTGGCAAAAATCAAGTCACTATCAGAATATTCATCATTATTGAATCAATAAAATTAATGGTGTTTTATTCTTGATCGAATATTATGAATTTGATTTTTGTAACTATGCATCAATCTGTTGCAATTATTATCTAATTTTCTATATGAAACATGTAACAGTTCAATGTTTCTATTGTTTATGTCGGTTTAAATTTATGATTATAAATTTCTTTTTTAAAAAAGAAGGAATTATTGTAACAAAGTAATACACATAACTAATACAGATTTCACTAATTAGTCACTATTATTCTAATTATTTCTTGTAACAGTTAAGTAAAAGCTAATCCGTGTCAAGTAGAGACAGGTATCTACCTCAGTATAATCGAAGTTGGTCGCGTAATTTAGTGGATTGGTTGATGTTAGACACTAATACCATTGGATGCCAGCTCAGTGGTTCAGTAGGTTAAGCGTTCGCGAGCGAGACTGAAGGCCCTGGGTTCGAATCCCACGAGCGGGATCGTGGATGCGCACTGTTGAGGAGTCCCACAATAGGACGGAACGGCCGTCCAGTGCTTCCAGGTTTCCAACAGTGGCCTAACATCAATTGGTTCATGATCGCAATCAAAGAAATTAATAATCTCCACAACCTCTATACTGAAAAATGTATTTCATTTGCATTGAGTAAATTTCAAAATGTCATTGGAAAAACATGTGAGTAGGAATATGATTTAAAGATAATTAGAAGTTATCTGCTTCATTTTGGGCACCTGAATAGTAAGTATCATAACCCATGTACAAATCAGTTGACTTGTGTGGCACATATGTATTCGGTGCTACTTTGTACGAATATTTATTTGTTCAAATAAATAAATAGATAAATAAGAAGTTATGAATCACTAGGTCGCTAATATGATTAACTGAATTCAGTCATATTTTTACGTAAATGAATTAAGAATTTTCAGATTTAATTGAATTTTCTTAATATTAGTGATGACTGAAGTTCAAGTCAAAAGTTTCAATTAAAAATAATTGATAACTGATAGAAACTTTAATCAGTTAACCTACTGTCCTTGGGATTTTCGTTGATTGCTATTATTAACTTAACATCTGTAAAATAACTTTCATTAAGCATTGAACTTTACTATTTAGTTCCGTATAAACTGTTATGACTTTACGTCCGGCTAGTTATCAAGTAATTTATTCGACAATCAAAATACGACTTATTCTTTTTTGTATTGTACTAAACCAATGACGTTCAACCGGTATGAGCAGCCTAACGTCTTCTTAGTCCCTTGCTCGCCTAGGCTGCCGAGTTGAGTTCATAACCCCAATAACAGCTTCTATCATGCGAATCATTTATTTCAGACATACTGGGTTTATATCACAACAAAACAGACCGCATCACACCACAAAATAGGAAATAACATTCATACACAATAAAGCCAAAAAGTGGCTGTGAACGTGGGAGACAGTAATTAATGAACTAAGTATAATTTAAGAACAGTAAATCGTATAATAATGATCTATAGGTCAAAATGAAGCTGATAACAAGATAAATATAAATTTACATAACCTAGTTACTTAATAATTATACCATACATAAGAATATATAAGTAATATTAGTCCATTAATAGATCTCAGTAGTTACTCGTAATTTAATCTTCGCTAGGATATAACGTAAACATTTGCTAGTTAGTTCTGGTTTGTTCATAGCGCGATTTATTAATTAGATTGAAAATATTGATAATCAACCTAGATGAGTGAGTTACAGGTCGTTTTATGCACAGTTCCATCAGTACGTTATGACAATCCATTTGCACATAAACTAACTGAGACTAAGTTTTGGATCGCTGCGATAATTATGCTATCTGAGTGCTTCTTATATTCATGCATCACATGAACAAGCAAAATTAAATGTTTTCTTTGACTTATGTGTAAAACATATTATTTAGTAGCGTGATACTACAGATCAACAATATGCCTGGATCTTGTTCATACACTTTACTACATTAAATCACATTATTCAGTATAATGTATGAAGAACATTAAAAAAAGTCTTTCAATAGCCTATATTCATTGGACATAACAGGTATTCTTTAGATAGTATCTCATTTATTCTTTGAACTGAGCATTATTCAGAAGATTCATTACCGATTGAATAAAGTCAAGTATAAAGCTTTTCCGCACAGTTCCTTGCGTTAAAGTTTTAGAATAAAATGTATAGAATGTTTCACTCTTTACTTATTTAATCTCTACCTTTGTTTTAAACATTAATTATTAAACATATGGATGTTTTCAGATAAGAAACTGAGTGTTTACTAAAAGTAATTAAATAATAATTATTAGAAATTAATTCTTCTCAGTGAGATTATCTTCTGATTTGTACAGTCATGCACAAATATTAGAATATCAGTCTACAAGCATGTTGTATGTTTTTCGTTTTATCATTAAGGATACACATATGTCAATAAGTGACTGATTAATTTCAGTCCTATATAACAATGGGAAGATACAAGTAAACAACATCAAGTTAATTCAAAACTACACCACATTGCACAAGCAGGTGATTAGCAGGACTCAGTAGCCAAGTGGATAGCGTGATGGCATTTGAAGCTGCCGATACTGAGTTCGAGTTCCAGTGTGAATATCAACTCTGAGATGCAGGTAAATCCAGCTGACGAGTCTCAAATAGGACAAAACATGCGTTCTAGATCCCACTACTAGTCACTATCCATGATTAGTAATATCACACTTATGTTTATATATTGACTGACAAATTATTTATTAATTTACGATTTTATTACAATACATAAAACAGTTAGTATTATTTTCCTATTTTTATTTGTATCTACCAGTTACAGGTGTTGATAGAAATTCCTTAGTAATTTTCTAATCTCTTTCTTTCATTTATTCTCTCGAAATGATTGTAAAATCCATATTTTGTAAACATGTATATTGTATATTCTTGTAAACAAATATTCTTTTCTTTTCCCATTCTATTTACATATCTGTCTATTATACCATAATTATTTGAAATATTCATTAAATATTTAATAATAAAAATGAATAATTCAAATAAAACTTACCAATCAACTAATCAACCAGATGTTTATCTAACAACCATTAATATGAACAATTACTAAGTAAAACAAACATTAATTTAAAGAAGAATGAATTAAACTTTAAGAAATGGAAAGAAGAGAAGGAAAAGGAATGATCTAAAGAAAGAGGAAACTGTAAACAAAAAAAATCAAGAATAATGACTTTTATGTTCAAACAAAAGAAAAAGATTCATTAAATTATATGACATTTCTTCATTATGATTTGTAACTATGTCAGAAGTGTGTTATTATGCATTTTCTTCCAAAAAAGTCAAATATTGGCACTTTAAAAAAAAAATTATCATGGTGATATGAAATTCTCCCAGTTAATTAATTAATTAATGAGAAGAAAAGAAAATCTGTGAAACAGATTTTAGTCTTACCATCTTGATTTAATCAAGCATGAAAATGTTTATAACTATGAAATCATATAGTTGTAAACTGATTAAGGCTAAGGATCAGTATGAATAGTGTTCAAATAGTTGCTAATGTTGTTACTAGGTGATGTATTGTTCTAACCCGATAGCTAAATTTAATAGTTTAGTAAATTAGACTATAACATCTGAAATAATTCAAACATGATTTGATTTTTAATCAGAATATTAAAGTATAAACAAGAAATTGTTAAATTTAGAAGTAGATACCGTTATCTCATGGATTTGATCAACCATTAATCTAGTTACAGAAATTCAAATGAATTTCGCATGAACCTACTATGTATAACTATGATCTCATTTATGGTCAGATCATTTTATCATTACAAAAAAGCAATCAATTCATTGCATATTCGGTGCTTGATAAACGAATTGATGAATGGTTGAGAAGATTTGTAGCTCTGGTGGATGATTTTGATGGAGTTTTGTTCTCCAGCTCAGAGAACAAAACTCCATCAGAATTAAAGACTTTTTGGTGATTAAATTAGTGATGGATAAATGCTATTTCAGGGTTACTTAACTTATCAGTATAGGGATTTGCGGATGTAACCGAATTTTAAAATTAGTATCACTAACACTCCTTCTTTAGACAGTCGGTGAAAATCAAGAAGAGCTGGGAAGCTGTTGTGTAGAGCAGTTGTCACCCACAATCTCAACGTGAATCAAACTCAAGATCTTCAAACTTTGAGGTAAGTTCTTAACCTTTAAACCGCTTAGCTTATATATTGAAATTTTATTACCATAAATTTGTTTAAGAGCTCGTCTGTTTATCGAAATAAAAGTCTGCTGTTCAATAGTTCATTACGTACTCCCTTACTACTGTGAATCATATGCTTTGAAAGTGAAATTTAAGCTTAGGTTTCTGAAATTTGATTATATATACCTTCAAACTAACAATCATGCATAGCGAAATCACCAGGCAAGGTTGTAAATATAATGTCAAGTAGAAGTGGTCAACCAGTTAATGAGACTCAGGAATTTCATCAAATTGGATGACTGAGACATGTTTGATGCATACCTGACAACTACTTGTATCAATATGATATTCTGGTAAACACTAATAGTTTAGAAGTTATGAATTTAACGGATCGTCTTGTGGCATTAGCTCATGAAGTTTCTAATTTTTGCTCTGAGTTGTATTGTGAGTTGCATGGTTTACGGTTGAAGCTTGCAATTTTATCGTAGTTTGTGTTTAGAGACCTTAAATGACAAGGCTTTCAGTCACTAACAGTATTCAAACACTATCATTCTTTATCTTACTTAAGAGTTTGAGTATTATTATTGCTTAGTACCTTTCAATTTAGGATTATGTCACTTTTGATCTCTATTTCTCATGTTTTTCATTACAGTTGGTACTATTATTTCACCCTTTCGTCTCCCCATTTGTTAGCTTTCTTTCACTATGAGGATAGGAGGTGCACCACAAACATGTTAGGTCCTACTCCATTTATATCACTTTTTCTGTTAAGACCATGATTGATTCTTTACATTCTAAAGTTATATGAACGAAATTATTTCTGAGTTGTGAGAAAATAATTGATGTTGGACCATCATTGAAAACCTGTAAGCACTGGACGGCCGTTTCGTGCTATTGTGGGACTCCTCAGCAGTGTGCGTCCACAATTCCGCTCGCGGGATTCGAACCCAGGGCCTTCAATCTCGCGCGCGAACGCGAAAAATGTCTATCCAAAAGCTACTGAGTCCCATATAACAAATATAACTTCTTCTTAACTGTTACATTGAAACACAGGTTTAGTGATTTGAATATGGTGATGCTGGACGAAAACTCAGTGATTTAAATGTTTGGCGCTTGCCTTTGAAATTGAGGTTTTGGGGCTCATTCCATCGTAAATCCGGATATGTAGCATACTGAAGAGTTCTATACTAAGATGAAGCATCTATCTAGTGCTTCCTAGTTCCCACTGATTACCTATTAAAATCAGTTCGTGGTATGAAAACTCATACACAACAATCTTCACAGCATTCTATAATAACAAACTAGATTGTTTATAATCTAAATATTTCTATAATATCAAATGATCTATTAACTGATATTAGTAATAATATTTCATCTTAAATCAAAAGTAGTTCATCATCATTAATTGATCAATTTACTTTCTTGAAACCTCATTCATTGTTTATTTTTCATATGATTTCTACTTCCTTATTTATTTTCCTTTAGGCATTTAAAAATTATAAGTGTTGTGCAAATAATGAACATAACCGACAGAAATTATTGCGCCACATCAATATTTATAAATCCATTAATTATCTTTTTGACTTGGGTATTTATTTCAAGAAGTCTGAATATACACTTGACCTTAACTAATAATTATTTAGTAGAAAAATATTAGGTAATTATGTTTTATAAGACTGATATAGTTTGGATCCAGAAGAGAAAATGAATATTCAATTGAATTCTTGTTTATAATGCACTTGACAAATATATTTTGATTTTTATCCCATACTAGGATGAAATGGCCGTCCAGTGCTTCCAGGTTTTCAATGGTGGTCTAGCTTCAACTGACTCATGATTTCAATCTGTGAAATTACATAAATTTATGTTGTTATTATGAAATGCATTAGGTTAAAATGCACTTCACCATTGAAATGTAAAATCTGATAAATATTCCATAAAACCAAATGATGTAAGCCCCTTTGTGTATACGAAAGCATCCGTTATGTATATTATATATTGACAATAATCCATTATTCCACATTACGTGTAAAGTTACTTCTCTTAGTTTCATTATTAATGTATATGATACTTATTTCTAATTTCAATTAGATTATCATTAATCATTTCGTCGAAAAATTCGGTTCTTCAGATGTATTTTTCTTAGTGTTTGATGTTTCGCTATTTTAGCTTTGGTTTATTAATCTTGAGTTGATTTATTTATTTATACAATCGTGGACAGAATCCTGTCCTTTGTTTTCAGGATCATATTTTCTAATTGACAAGTAACTAACTTTTTTTTTCTTTAATAATTTATTTACTTGATATATAATATACTTGATTATACAAGTTCTCTGTTTTAAATTGCTAGCAAGATAGCTTAAGCAAGCCGTATTTACGTATTTTGTATACTTTCTAACTTTAATTATTGTCACAGGTTTTTTTAAATCATGAGTCAGTTGAAGCTAGACCACCATTGAAAACCTGGAAGCACTGGACGGCCGTTTCGTCCTGGTATGGGACTCCTCAGCAGTGCGCATTCACGGTCCCGCACCACGCGGGATAATAATAATCAACTGCTCACTAGTGACTGACTTCAAGAAAAGCTCCTGGAGTTCTAGTGAGAAGCCGTTACCAGTGGAGTTCAACCGGTCTGTTGTGAGATAAAACTCACTGAAGACAATGGTGTACAGTGGCGCAACTTCGTGGATTGGTTGAAGTTAGACATTAACACCGTTGGATGCCGGCTCAGTGGTCTAATGGTTAAGTGCTCGCGCGCGAAGCCAGTAGGTCCTGGGTTCGAGCCCCGCGTGGTGCGGGACCGTGGATGCGCACTGCTGAGGAGTCCCATACCAGGACGAAACGGCCGTCCAGTGCTTCCAGGTTTTCAATGGTGGTCTAGCTTCAACTGACTCATGATTTAAAAAAACCTGTGAAATTTCGTAAATTCTCCACAAAACCCATTCTGATTTTAATTATTGTATTTGTGTTCAAATACTGTAGTAAGTATCACAAAACAATAGTCTTTTGTTGTCCTTTGGGGGGCACACGCGTCACTTGCATACTCAAACCGTTCATAACAATGGAAAATTCAAACTACAGAACTTTTCCCTTCTAAACTAAAAAAGAAATAGCTTAATCAAAATCACCTCTATAATAAAAATGTGTCTGAACATCTGAATATGTTTAACACGCCTATCAATACATTCATATACGATATAGAGGGAAGGTAAGGAGTCATTTTGTAGCGCCAGTGAAATATCACAGAGCCCTCGATGAATCATGCATCTAGTTGAGTTGTTTCTGTGTTGGGGGACTAGCTACAGGACGTTGAATTTTTTACTAAACATTCCCAAGTTCAGGGTTAACTAAGTCCATGAAAATGGAGCATTCAGCAGTCAATCGCCCATGTCTATACTGTTGGAAAGTATTTCATAGGTTAGGAGGTCAGAGAACACGTTATTTATGACCCCGACGCATGCGGTATCATAACTACCATCATATAACACTTATAGTTCGTTCAGGTTATGCTTGCCGTCGAATATATCTGTAACTAACAAGATATAAGAGAAACCCATATAATTTTAGCATTAATTACATAATATTTGTCTGAGTTGATGGGCTTGTCAACGTAATCTGCTGTGGTGTTGTGCAGAAGGTGAACATGAGTGAAAGGATAGCTAAATACTGGCAAACTGTGTGAATCTTGATGAAGGAATTATCACTTCTTGTTAAACAGCCTTAGTGTGGTGTTTGAATGAACTAATGATTTCTTTGTATCTGTTGAATGCTTGACTTCGAATTCCAAATACAGTACATTCATTCGTGCTTATCTAATACTTCTTGATTAAACTGGGGTTCCTAGTTTGTACTATAATTCATATACTCCTAATTATCACACTTAGTTTGGCCTAAATCAGAAGAAAATTTAGGATTTGTAGCCTTCGATTCCGGATGTTTGAACGTCTTAATTTTATCTCTTTAAAATGACTCATTATTCAACTTATTCGCAAGAACTTGTAGAAAGAAGGTAACAGCCAAGTCCTTTGTCTCTTGGCTGCGTAATTTCGAGATAACTGAGGTGACTCAATTTAGGTTTCTTTTGAATTGTCTTATAATTCATGGTCTATTTTCCCCTATTTTTATCGCTTTTGGGATAAACTGATATTTTTGTACGGATACTTCGGAGTCGGAGTTTCCTGCCCTACAGATATTAATTTCATGGTAGGTATCTCAATGGTCCATAAGGATAGATCGTGTACAGACCAAACTGCAACACTACGGATTATTGTTATTGAATGGAATTCATCACTCTACATCAACTTCATTGACTACGGAAAAGCATTTGATAGCGTGGACAGGATAACACTATGGAAGCTTCTTCGACACTACAGCCTACCTCAGAAGATAGTCAACATCATACAGAATTCCTATGATGGATTAAACTGCAAAATCGTGCATGAAGGACAATTGACAGATTCGTTCGAAGTAAAAACCGGTTTCAGGCAAGGTTGCTTACCCTCTTTCTCTTGATCTAATCACAAATGACGGAGAAGATTTGGAAGATGTGAAAACATTTACATATTTGGGCAGCATCATTGGTGAACACGGTGGATCTGATGCAGATGTGAAGGCACGGATCGGAAAAGCAAAAATAGCATATTTACAACTGAAATACATCTGCAATTCAAAACAACTGTCAACCAACATCAAGGCCAGAATTTTCAATACAAATGTCAACACAGTTCTACTGTATGAAACGGAAACCTGCAGAACTACCAAACCCATCATCCAGATGATACAAGGGTTTAGTAACAGTTGTCCACGTAAATACGTCGGATCCTATGGTCAGACACTATTAGCAACAACTTACTATAAGAGCAAACAAACCAGATCCCAGTGGAGGAGGAAATCAGGTAGAAGCACTGGAAGTGGATAGGATACATATTGAGGAAAGCACAGAATCGCGTCACAAGGCAAGTCCTCACATGGAATCCTCAAGGCCAAAGGAGGAGGAGAAGAGGAAGATCAAAGAACACATTACACCGGGAAATGGAGATAGACATGAGAAAAATGAACAAGAATTAGATGGAACTAGAAACGAAGGCCGGGGAGAGAGTGGATTGGAGAATGCTGGTAGGCGGCCTATGCTACATTGGGAGCAACAGGCGTAGGTATGTAAGTAAGTAAGCATAAGGTGATGTATAATCACTTACGATGTAGTATGAAACCTAATAGGCAATAAATCTATGTAACTACTTTATTCACATAGGTTGTGTGTAACATCAGCTAGGGTGAAAATAAGTATTCTTAAGTAATGATCGGTTTTGAGATTTATGTGTAGGTGGACATCACTTAGTAACATGAGACATGCATTCTTTAACCGATCAGTCATTATCTACGTAGAGCACGGAAAAAAGGTGGGTTAGCTTAACTAACCATACAACATCAATGCGAAAAATATAATTACAGGAGAAAAGCCTTTAAATATTTTTACAGTTTCCGCCAGATATTCATGATAGTCACTATAAGAAGTCTAGTAAATCCCAAATAACACCTACTACCAATATAAGTGTACTAGTTGTACGTGCAGTCAAGTCGCAGTATGAATATCTGTCATCTATTTTTACCTTCTAAATGCTATACAGTTCAAGTAACTTGGTTCTGCATAATAACATCGGCATTTTAGATCTCGCGAATGACACTAATAATAACCTGAAACCAAAAACGAATAGCAAGATACAAAATAAAGTCATTGGTTCGATACATCGAACTTATAGAAAAAATTAAACCTTAATCGTTGAGAACCTTGCATCTATGCTCGTTCAGAAAGTATTACTCTCGTGGTCACCAGATTTACTCAGTAAGGTCTAATTATACTATGATGATCTTAAGAATTTGATCAGATTCAGTCAATTGGTAGACAGCTTGTATGAATGAATGATTTAGTACAAAAGTAAAAAATTCGTATCAACAAAGACTGGGCGTTTAAGAGCTGCCCCAAGACAATGCAACCCAAAAATTTATTTACGACCTTAATTTGCATTAGTATTGTGTTTTTGGTCATCCCGTATTAAACGTTGAAGCTTCGTGTGTTTAAAATGATAACTTCGTGCTCCGACTATTTTGTTACACGATCCGGGTAGAAATTTATTACATTCACTAGTTTAGATTCTCTCTAGTAGAAAACGTAGTGTAATTACCATCATTGTAAGTTTATTAAAAAGATATTGCTATTGCATTGATAATGAATTCTTTTGAGCTGGCTGTAGGTTATTAATCGTTAGAGATTTTGATGTTCATATCGGTGTTGAAGAAGTGAGGTCGGACGTTAGTTCTTAGCTAACAACTTTAAACCCCAAAATTTATTTCCAAACATAATTTTAAATTATAGACTTAATCCTTGTCTAGCAGTTTGTAAGAACAACAGAAACAAATTAGAAACTGCTGTCGAAGTCACTACGAAACGAATGAAGCACACCTTACTCTTTGTTAGCTTTTGACAAGGTCTTTGTATGTCCTATCTACACTTGTATCTCTATTTATTGATAATAGATGGTGATATGCAAATCATTTTGCTAGGGGTAACCTTGGCTGATAGATTATTTGTTTGTTGTAAGTATTGATTATGAGAACAAATTGGACTAATTACGGTTAAAAAGTTTCATAAATTTACGCAAAAACACATTGTGGTTACATAAATACCAAAATTTATTTTGGAACTGACTATCTGAAGTGAAGACACGTCAAAAGATGCTCAAATATGCACCATTTACCCACTAAGGGAACAAAAAGATAGAATAAGAAATAATTTTTCAGTCGGATGCTCCCTTAATCTCATAGTAGTTTGACTTGAATGTTTCATGGTCAGACGTTAAGATCGGGCATCACAGATTTTTCCTACGCTTTAGTAGTTTATATATTCTTTCAGCAATCATTGAAGAGTGACTCTATAATATACTTGGTATTCGATTGTTTTATCTTCGAATATGGTCTTAAATTTACTCGACACTTCAGAGGACTGATCCATATTGCCCAACCAGTTTGGTTATATGAGTGAAAATAAATGGTTGACACACACTTGGATTAGAGGCAACAGATTCAAGTGGTATATCATGAGCTTTGGACCTGAAGTGAAAACAGTAGGATCACTGTTTGCTAGGAAAAGCGTCAATGGGGAAGGGCTGATATATAGGCATCGTTAATAAATTTTCCACTGAAGTTAGCAGCTCATAGATTGCACTGCGAGGAATCGACGTTTTTGGGTTTTGCTGTTTACATGACCAGGGTAAGACAGATATTCAGGAATACTGTTAAGAAAATGATGGACAGTATATTGAACCGTCTTTTGAAACTCAGATTGCATGATGTTCTCAACAGGGACTGTCAGAATTATCAACCACATCAACAACTGACATGGGGTACTGTGGTCAGATTAGTGTGTATTGAACTGTGAGAGATTTCTGTTGGAGCTGCGGAATAGCGAAAATGCAACACTTAGGGTTACATTAGGGAGGATTACAGTTTGTATTTACACGGCATAATTTTTAGAGTATTGTATTACTGTAATACTATATTCTCATGATATGGGGTTCCGCTTGACTTATAAGCTATTTTTTATCCGTCTAACTGTTTCTTAACTGTTATTAGTATTCGTTCACGTTCTGCTCCGCCCAATACCACTTGTGTCTCGGTTTTTACATATAGTGTGTTGTAGTTTGACAATTAATATATCAGAAAGCGTAAATGTTTATGGTTTGACCCGGTATTAAGTGCAATTATCTTTGCTACTAGAACGATAGACCTAATCCCGAAATTGCAGATTTACCATGATACGACTACTTAATCTATGATACATAACGTGGAATTCATATCGTCGTCTATACTGACTCGTCTTATCATTACACTTGGCAATATGATGTTTGGAACTTCTGAAGGAAAAGGAATCGGTTACACAGGGTGACCACGCCTGTATGGCCGAGCCATGTCATGCTGATTAAGTCTTCCTGCATTCGCTATATTTGCGTTTCCCCAAGTGTTAAATCATGAATGTGAATCTTCTTAGTTATCGTATGTTCAGTTTCAGGGATCGTGTGGTTGGAGAACAATACCACTACAAGCCTACGAATGCTTTATTGTGTCTGTATCTCACATATCACCGGATACAAGCAAGAAGAGAAACGTGTGTTTTGGACGTATGGGCTTTGATAACGATAGTAGTTACTGTTCAGGGTTCTCTGAACCTTTTCCAGAATCTCACTGTCTTTTTTAAAGCAGGGGCTAGTCGCTTGTATGCAGTACTCAAGTTTAGGACGTATGATCACTGTAGGCTACGTTTACAGGTAACGTTTGGTTCTTAAGAGCCCACCAGCTTTCACGAGCGACTAACAAGTTAGTGAGACAAGCGCAACCTATTCTGAAACCATGCTGCTTCTCCGAAAGGATCCGGTTTTCATTGAGAATTTTAAACAGCTCCTTCCAAATAATATTTTCTGAGATTTAAACAACCACACTGGTTAGGCTAACGGGTTGGTGATTCTCAGGTTTATGTTTCGTACCTGTTTTGAAAACAGGACTTACTATGGCGTTTTTCCAGTCTTTTGGTAAACGATCCTGCGTTACGGATAGGTTAAAGGATATACTTAAAGGGTTCGCAACGAAGTTAGATAATCCCTTCAGTAGCCTAGGATGCAACTCATCGAGCCCCGTGGATTTACCTATGTCAAGCTTATTTAGAAGACCAAAGACATCGAGTTCTTTAATGGTCACGCTGTTCAGTGGATGTGTGGGGGGATTTGTATGCGTTGATGGGAAGGGTTCTTCTGTGGTATTTACATTGCTAAAGTAGTTTGAGAACACTTGAGCCTTACCAAAGTCGTCCTCCACTAGTGAAGTGGCAGTACCGTCTCCCCATAGTGCAGGAATATTTCCTCTTCTTTTTGTCCTTTGGTTTATATAGGAATAGTAGCATTTAGAACATTCTATGGATTCCTTAACAACTTTTTCTTCGCATAACATTCTAGACCTGCGGAGATTAAAGGCTTCGAACGACATGGCTGAAAATCATTTGAAATGGAGGAGGTCTACCCATGATTTGTTTTCTTTTAAATCCTTAGACCCTAAATTTCTTTTAACGTTTCTGTTCTTATTTCTCTAGTTTATATCTTCTTTCAGAGTCGTATCTTTGATGTCTAATCTTTCTTACTGCCAGTAGCACTGTTATTTTTTTCATTGCTATGATAGTTGAATTTAAAACATCATCGCTTTGTGTTAATGGGGTATGGCAACTTGGATTGAATGTATATACGTTGTGAGTGACTAACTGACTAAAACCCATCATATGAACTACTAAAACACATACAATGCACAAAATACAGCATTAAAAGCTGCGCATTCCATGTGAGACTGTTATATCTATCGGAAACATGATGGAAGACCCAAATCAATGTGTCGTGAACCACAAGGATTGTTATAATGGATAACTTTTAAGGTCGCATGTGTATTAGTCACACATTTGATTGTGATTGTTATTTGTTATCGATAGTCCGCATTGTCAAATGTAAGTTCATTTTAATTGCTAACTGGTTTATCGACTTAACTTTCACCTCTTTTTCTATAAGAATCTCTCATATACTGTGTTTTACACATTTCTCTGACAAAACAAACGGACAAACTGATCACAAAATAGTCAAAGGCCGAACATAACAATTTTACGTTTCAGACTTGAAATGTCACTATCTTGGAAGCCCCCTCAATCTCATGAATCAGAAAACGACAAAAATAATGTGAGCAGAAAATCAGTTATCTTAAGTTTATTGAGTCCAAACAAAGGAAGATTATTTGGAAGCAATACGTCCATCGCTGATATGCCCTGTAGCGTACACTTGCTGGATGATCGTTGCATGTCCGTTTCAGTATCAGTAAGCGATTTATTAGACTATGATTTATAAATGCTATCATTTTAGCGAGTAGTTACTGATTAAAGTTTTTCAACATATAAACTTATTTGAATCATGGTAACGAATTGCTGTTTCGAAGCCACAAATGTTCACAGTAATGTTGATAGATACTTAACTTTCGAAGTATTGTTTTGGTAAAATATTTTCTGAGTAAAATAAGAAAGAATTCACCCTCAATTTGTGTTAGAGAAAGATTCATTTTAAAGTCTATGTTTTAAATGTACGTTGTTGTAGAATGGATCAAAATAAGATAGAAATTGTTCCACTGTTTTCAAGTCTTACAAATAAATCATCTCTATTTAAGGAAAGTGAAAATCAAGAAAACTATGGCTAGTTTTAGCAATGGTTGAATTTGGTCCGAACATTTTTATGGTACAAGCTATTACCAGGCACTGAAACAGTGAAAATTCTTTGAAAGAGTCAGTATTCAACTTGCAAGTATTGAAAATATTCACATGGTTGGTTTTGTTCTATCTAAAGAATCAGATGTAATCTGATGTCAAGTTAGTATTCAAGAGTACGAAACGATAGACTATAAAGCTACCCTCAACCAGGAATAAAACTGAAAGTATATAAAAATAGGAACAGTACAATCTGTTGATTATTTTCGAAAACTGTTTAGTTGATTTGGTCCACCACAGTTATTGTTACCGTAAAATCGACTTTTTTACCTTTGTATTTTTCGACTTCATATCACTGTGCCGATGTTAAATGTGATAGCATGAAATTGTACAGATTTTTTCGGGGCCATACGTTGTTTACAAAGGGGCGACTAACTAGAGTTGGTTATAACTCTTCTTACTTTTATTTGCTCAAAAGAAAAAGCACTTTAGGTTTGGATGCTGACCACATTAGTTTTGATGGACTCACATAGCTGAAGGCGGTCGGTCATGCATCCGCAACCACTAGCCAGTTTGGAACAGTCACTTTTCGATATATTGATAGCCTATCAAATATATCTTCAAAACCCCTCGCTTCTGACTTTTGATTTCACTGGGTGGGCTCAATTAATTATAGAAGGTGTTACTGGTTAAAGTGCTGTCACACTACAAATACCTGTGGCATCTTCAGTCTTACCTACTGTTCTAAAAATAAAGTTCAGTTCTTTATTTATTACTAGCTCTGTCTAAAAGGTTCAATACTTGTATAAAGTATCTTATGATACGTTTTACTGTGGTTTTTGCTGTTTATGTTTGAAGTTTTTTAAACCCCTATCTGCACCTTAGTTAGTCATAATTTTCTGTTATTCTTTGAGAGAAGAATAGTTTCCCGATAAATGACGCAAGATCGAGCAATGAACAATATTTTCAAACACTTTAATGACCAAATTAATTGAACTAAGTTGGTAATGGGAGTCAACTATGTCCTCAATGTGGATTCAATAAACCAAACAACAACATATCAGTCTTTCTTTGGTTTCGTCCGGTTTAATAGTTTAGCGGCGTTAGTACCGTGACAATGATGTGTGATAGTACTAATTTTATGAGATAAAATTTTTTGAACCAAAGAACTTATCAAGCAATAGATTCGAAAGCAAAACTAGTGTTTTTTACTTCTTGGTCCTCATATGTTATATTTTTCTGATTTACTAATTACAATTGTTATGTTGGGTCTGCTTTTTACTCCCAAAATAAGCAGATAAAACTCCATGGCTTAGAATATATCTTGAGATTGTTTCGCATACGTATTGCTAACGGAAGAGTAATGAAATCGTTTTGCTCTGGCCACGGGATTCTCATTTTCCAAGATATTCCCGCAGTTATTAAACTATCTATTCCTCTCATGTCAGTTTGTTCTTTAATAATAGCACTTTGTGCAACTTTTGTCAACTTATTTTTCTTAGCACTTGTTATGTGCTTATTGCCATTATAGAGTGATGTTTTTGACCCAATTGTTACTTTACTAAATAATGCTCAACCTTCTGAATAGCCCTTTAAACCTTTTAATAATTGTTACATATAAATCAAAATGGTGAAACTAAACGGTTAAGTCATGTGACTCATTCATAAAGATCTTTAAAGTTTAGTGATAAGTAATTCCCAATAAACAAACATGGGTTGAGCCATCATGCTTAAAGCTAGATTCTAGCTTTAGTGGGAGAGAAAAGGTTTATTCTGATATAACTTTGTCTAGATGATGATTCACAAGTCCATTAAATCTGTATCCATAGTTTAAATAACAATCACTTATCAGTAATAAATTATAGAAACAACCGAAGTCATTCACCCAGAGAGAGTTATTTGGGCGCTAAGCCTGGTGATATTCATCAAAAAGAGAACAGCGTTGTTACATACAAACACTTTTACATTGTTTAACCGTTTTTAATAGCAATCCCAGATTTATGTGCCTCCTTCAGGCCTTATAATATCAGTTTTGCTCTTTAAAAGTTTAGTGAAATCTACTTATTGTCAAGGAAATTTAACATACCCATTTGTTGATAAAACTGAGAGCTGATTTTTAACTATCTCTTACTAAATTCAGTAAAATACTGGAATAATCCTTGTGTAAATTTTGATTAGCAAATTCTCTGTATAGCTACCAGATGATACCAACTGTCTTTTAATTCATTAGTGTGGTTCAATTTACAAGAAATCAAAACTTCAATGATGTGATTACTGTTTGAAGTCATAATATGCTTGTCTCTGTTCCTGACATTAGAATAATTACGCCATCCTTCGGAAAGAATATAAAACTTATTTCGTACTACAAAAAGCTTAGGAAATTTCCTACTGTCATTTTGCCCTGTGACGATTTAGCGAGTATAAGACTCTGGCATAAAGTGGGATTCCAAAAGACTGCAGGTAGCTGAACCAAGATCTGGTATTAGTTAATGGAATTATTAACTGAGAAGAGCACAGAAGCTCAAAGTTCCTGACTAATTTACCCATAGTTTAGAAATGTACTTCTTCGAATTCCGTTTCTCAAAATACTGAGCATTTGTCAATTTATGTTCGTTTATTCCATATTAAGTGAACTCTTCCAATATTTTTTTAATTCTAACTATTTTTCCCCAAGCTCTTCTATCTGTCTCATTAAAAAAATTTGAATATCAATATAATATGTTTTCGTGAATAATTTTTTGTACTATATCTTGTTCATCTCTGAGTTTGTCATAAACGACTGATTTAAAACAAACGTTTAGCACATTTTTCAAGGTAACATAGTATCTTTTAAGAGGGTGTAAACATATTAGTGAAAGTTTTATTATGATTTGATAAATAATACATACTAATTCAGTTTTACTATTCCTATTCGTTATTTAATATTCTGTTGGATATTTTGATGAATAATTGATCAGGTCACACACTTCTCTTAAACTATTCATCCATCTGATTGATAGAATTTATTAGTATAATATAATAATAACAGTATTAAAAGTTACTAATACTAATAGTTTAATGTATATAATCAACAAAGTCTTCTTTTAATATTTCACTATTGAAGTATGTACACAAACTCATGGAGGTATGAGTCAATTTGATAAAAGAGTACACAGTTGAAAAAAACAAACAATACGACAAATCAATAATATTCCATACAAAATATGCTTATCAATATTAAAACAAAATTTTTTATAATTTAATTGATTTTGTAAAAGAACACTAAATCAATTTTTCAAAAAAAAAGATGTATTATCTCTATTTGAATTAAAGTTGATACTTAACATAGCAACAATTCACTACTTCTGTTTTCTTAATTTATATATTTTAACTCAACAACATGTGATGAATACGAATAATTTAATACATTTTAATGGAATCAAAGTTTTGATAAATTTGTTCTTTATATATATATATTTAAAAGAAGTGGAGAGATTACAGTTTTGTTATCTTTCATTGACTTTAGAGGAATTTTCTAGAACGTCTGGCATGCGATTTAAACTTTCTAATCATGGAACAAATAATATATTAAGATACATCTTTATCTTAATACAGGATTCATTTTAAGAATTAATGTTATGTTGACTTATATACAATAGTTTGTAGTTGGTAACCACGGAATAAATTTTATTATTTGTCTTATTATACGCCTATAGAATCAAATTGATGAAAATAGAATTTACTCACTGTTTCATTCAGTTTATCATCCAGTACGAATAAACAAATCAGATGATGAATAGTTTATCTACAAGAAATAAAGAAGCTATAACTTGTATGAGTTTATAACAACTAAACTGTACTAAAATGAGTTATAAGATATAAAGAGGAGGTGGTTTAACGTTTAGAGTTCTAGATTTATCAAAAAATTATAATTAAAGATCTAAACTAATGCGTTTTTATGTATTAGAGTAGAAACATCGACCCTTTACTCTGCAATGACTTGAACTAACATATCAATGAATCATATTCTACATTTTTCTGGAAAATTGCAGTAATAAAAACATCATATATAACTTACTGTTTTAATCAAGTTATCCAAATGTAATTGCAATTACCCGGTAGAAGCACTACCAAATGGAGTGTTATAGATAGAGAATAAGTCCATAATTACAAGATCGGTGCGACTTTTTCACACTACTAAACTTGAATAATCCTTAAACGGATCTCGATATTACTATGCATCTTACTAGACAATAAGCAGATTGTTGTGTTAAATCATGAATTAATTATGTACAGTATTTTGATGTAACTTCTGGAATCGTTCTTGTTTTCAAAAATGGTACAAAAGCTCATTTGCATAGGCATAATATAGTTCCCTTCTAGATTTTTCATAAGGTTACCATTAGAGCTTATATGAGAACAAATTAAGACATTCATACCACATAGACTTGTAGCTAATAATGTATTTAAGTTCCACTGATCAGTAAACTTTAAAACCAAGAAAATATTATTGATATTAGGAATTATGGTTTAAAGCTGTGTAGCAGGTTTGCTTAATATCTTCTGTGGTGATCGGACTATATAATAAAACTAATCAATTTAAAAGCATTATAAGGTCAACCCAGACATATTACATCATCTTCTAACTTCTTTAGTACATCATCGTTGAGATCATCAAACGGTTAGTTGGAAAACTAGGTAACCACATCGATAATCACACCAGTGCTCTAATAATATTTCATTATTGTAAGCTAACCAACCACTTTTTTCGCTGTTCTTTATTTTACATGTTGTTGAGTAGTAAACCATTTTTTTCAGAAAATTGTAACACATATCCTGAAAAACTGAACTATGCAAAACTTAAAACCAGAAATCAAATCATTTCTCAGAAAGATGATTGGTAAACTAGCTTTTATAAAGCATATGAAAACCATTTCAGCTATGATATTATTTCATAAACGTGTATGCAAATTCATGATACAATTTATTGATCACTGGGTGGTGATCAATGTCATGCATGTCTAGACCTTATTAGTGCAGATCGAATGCTATCGATCATGTTACAATGTGGCTACCAGCCTAGGTGACTCGACACTATTGTGAGATTAGATGGTGGTTGGAGGTTTTGCGCTACTTGGCACTCGTCAGCAAGGTGTACCTGTAATCTTGAGGGAACTGGTGCTCCCTGACGTATTCGATCTCGTGTCACCCAGCTTCACTTTCAGAGACGTTACCACTGAGCTATCCGAGCCGCAACCGACCTCCTGTAGGACTGAGATGTAATCACAATTGATTGGTCACTGAGGGGCGATCAATGTCATGAGTGTCTAGTCCTTATTATTGCAGATCGAATGCTATCGACCATGTTGCAATGTGGCCACCAGCCTAGGCTAGTGTTCCCTCAAGATTACAGGTACACCTTGCTGACGAGTGTCAAGTAACAAGAAACCCTGGTTTAGGGTTTCCTGTCGACTACCTCCAACCACCATCTAAATTCATAATACAGTTATTCATATAACTATAAGATAAATTATTGATAAAGTTTTAGCATATTAGAATCGTGTAAGTTTCTAATCAAGATGAAATATTTATTATACTGAACTATTTTTAAAAAAAAAGGTAGTATTATCGATCTGAATTTGGTCATTTAAGTTTCATTCTTGGCTTAACATAGAATTAGTTTGATAGAACAAACTGTATTGTGTGAAGATTAAATATTTAATTCCAATATTACTTACTAATTATTTAACTTGATATGATTTGGTTTAGTAATTTTTTTGTTTTGTTTTTAGACATAAAATTATTCTTTATTTGGATAATACAGAATGACAATGATTTATGATAGTATTTATTGTCTGGTATAAGTATTTTTTTTAGGATTGTGGTCACGTAAAAGAGAAAGAAAACAACATTTAGTTCTTGTTAATCAGCTTATTGACTTTGAAAACAAACAAACAAACAAATAAAGTAATATCTATTTGTTCCTTTAGATCTATTCAAGGGTTATTATAGTCTAAGTTCATTTGTAAATGTATTAATCATAATCATTAACTATTAGTGACTAAGATAGAACAGTTTTTTGGGTTGTTTTTTTTAAACAAAGAACAAACTGTAAGCTTGAAATGAACTTCGATATGTACAATGTAATTTGTAGATTTAAAGACACTCATTCATAAAGTATGTAAATGAAATTGTGTAGGTGTTTTTTTGTTTTGCTTCATTTAATGTTTCAATATGTAAGTCATTTTCATAGTCATGTGTTAATGTAAGTAAGTAGTCAATTCATAAATTCAAAAAAAAATCAACCCACACAAAACAAAACTTGACTTATTATAAATTTGATTTTAAGAATTGTAATAATGATAATAAACCAAATTGTTTAAATATGAAGTATATAATGAATACCAGTTATTGATTAGTTGTCTTGTACATTATTTAATTCATTGATTCAGTGTTTTTGATTAGATATTAAAGTGTCTTTCTCTTTCGTAATTATGTATAGAAAAATAGATACCCTAGATACAACCCTATACGAATTAATTCAATAGACTATCACATAAAATATTATTTTTATGATTTATGATAACTACTGTCTGAAAAATAAATAAATGGTCGCTCTGGTTGTCAGAAGGGGCATCGGCCTCGTAGCTTCCGAAGGAATTCGGCTTTCATCATGAGGCGTCATAGTTCTTCTAAATGAAGACCTTCTGACTCCCAGGGCAGAGTTTAAAAGGTTTGAATAATTTTTTCTGGTAAGCGTTTGTTTAGCGAGTTAGTTTTCTACGGGATGGGGACGCTAACCCCATGCCCAACCCTCCTCCTTTACCCGGGCTTGGGACCGGCAGTAGCCCCCAGGCGGGACTCCAGGCGGAGTTTCTGGAAAACATAGTTGCTTTATATATATATATATATATATATATATATATATATATATATATATATATATATATACTGTTAAAGGTTGCTCAGTTTGAGCTACTGACCAACTTGAGTCATATGCTAACTCAAGAGATCTTCTAAATTACTAGTTCTACAATAATGATTTGAAGACTACTTCTGTGAAATAACAAGCAAGTAGTATTACAAAATTATATTTGGAATCTTAAGTAGTTTGAAAGTAACCTGAATAACTTAACTATAATTCTTATAGAACTTAGTAATCCTGTTTGTATGGATCACTCAATTAGTTGCCAATAAAATCTTTTTATAACATGATCATAGACATACATCGAAAAAGTAAATCTTTTTTAAATATTTTTCTTCTACCTTTAGAATAAAGCATTTGGAAGATGTTTACTCGAAGTTGTTTGTGAACGTCTTGATGTTCTACCATATATATCCTATTTTGGACTTCGTTATTCTGACAATAATGGTATGAATGTAAGTGGTTTTGATGTGTTAAAATTTGTAAGTCATTCAAAAAAAAACTTCATGATTAAGTATAAATGTATGATTAACAATAATCCTTCAATGTTTGTCGTTTTAAAAAAATAATTTACCATAAATTATTGGCACAGCGGTTACTGTGTTGAGGATAATAAATGATCATACTAGAATCATCATTTAGTAATTGAAAGGTGAATATATGTAATTACCCTTCATTATAATTTATCATAGAACATTAATTTCATAGTATCTTATCATAAGTATCTAAATAAAATAGATAAACATCTCAATGGACTGGCTATTTCCAAATTATAAATTACCGAAATACTTGGTATACTGATAGAGTTTATTAAAAATAATTCTGAAAATAGTTGACATGTTGAAAATGTTTAAAGAAAGTTATAATACCTTACCAGTCCAGTAAAGTTTAGACATACTATTATTTGTAATCACTGGTATAAGACTTCGTAAGTGTTAAATATATTTTGAAAAAAAGATTTTATTAGTTTTTATTAAATGATCTCATAGAAACAAATGAAAATGACATTAAAACCCAAATTAAATAGAAATGAAGATTGAAAAATTAATGATCTGTGTCTATTAGAAGAACAGTGTTAAAACCTTAACAATGTGAAACATAAACAAAGATGGATAGTGGCTAGCAGTGGAATCCAGAACACGCGTTTCATCCTATTTTGGACTAGTCAGCTGGATGTACTTACATCTCAGAGTTGATGTTCACTCTGAGACTCAAACCCAGTACTGTTTGCTTCAAACGCCATCACGTTATCCACTTAGCTACTGAGTCCTGATAGTCACTTATTTGCACATTGAGGTAAAGTTTAAATTTACTTGGTATTGTTTTACTTGGATCTGCTCATTGATGTTTGGGACTGCAACTGATCAATCTCTTGTTGGCATATGTGCTTACTGTGAGGATTGCCTCGATACCGGGTTCGAGTCCCAAATAGGACGAGACACATGTCCTGGATTCCACTGTTAGCCACTATCCATCTTTGCTTATAATGCTTGTGAATTAAGACAATATCGAGGCGATACGCACAGGTTGTACATATGCCAATAAGAGATTGATCAATTACAGTCTTAAACATCAATGGGAATATTCAAGTAAACAATACTAAGTGAATTTAATGTGAAACATACTTTTAGAAAATCAACCGATTTTCCGCCAACCGGAATATTATTGTAATTACTTCATAAAATTAAGTGATGTAGGTGTTAAATAGTGAATGATTTGTGTACTGTTTGGTTTTTAGTAAAAAACCATGTGAGTGAAAAAAGAGTTAAAACAAAAGTTTTCTTCTGAGGTATGATGTTTTGCATGTATACTTTCTACTGTCTATTTCGCATTGATACATCTATTGTACACTCAACATTTGTTTTCTTTTCTCAAAAGCCGTGTATTTGAACATCATGTGACTTCAAATGTATATTGTTCTCAAAATGTATTATGCATTTTATATTTAAAAGGCTTTGGGAATCTAATGTTAAAAGTTAAACTATATGACTTTGATTTCTGTATTTACCAACTAAGATGAAACGGCCGTCTAGTGCTTTCAGGTTGTCAATGTTGGTCCAACATTGATCCATTCATGATATCAATTTAAACCTATATATATATATAGTCTTAATAAAGTGATCAACATAACCAAAACAACGATTGCAAAGATTTAGATAAATCTTTGATATTACTAACAAATTACTCCTAGTCAATCAAACAGTTTATTTAATAAAATAAATACATTATTAATTAATGTTTCGATATATGACAATCATAATAAAACTGCCTAATTGTTCGAAGAAAATAATCATAACTGTTTGAATGGTGTTTCATATGTAGCATATTTAAAAGAATATAAGTCCAGTTACTTAACATTTGCACATATATTATCCTTTAAATGGTAACAGTTTTCCTAATCCTATTTATAGAGGGAAACAGAAAGGACAACTTAAAAGCATGCAAAAAATTTCCACTGTTCAAATTAACATACTAGAAAGAGGCGATCTATAATAACAAGATAATATTAAATTGAAAATAAAGGATTAGAGTGAATGGATTGTCGGATATATAAATGAAATGTAGTGAAATAATTACGAAACAAAACGAGATAAGACATCAGTAAATTTAAAACAATGTAATCGATTTTGTTTCATGCAGTTAGACTTTCTTGACCATTTGAATTTCAAATCTTATATCGGGTCAAAACCTAGCTACTGGATCTATTGATATGTTGGAATAATTTAGCCATATACTACTTAACTAGTGAGTCTCAAAATCTTTATTTATAGTCACATACCTTTCAACTTTGAAGGTGATATCTCGTAATACGGTACTGACTTAATTACATCGTTTGCTTTCATCAGTATGATATAATATTGCTAACATGTTTAAAGGCTTGGGAATAACAACCTTCCCTGTTGTGTTATGTTGATGATGATACCTGAAACGTACAATCAGTCACTTTTCTCCTGGATGCCTGTAAACATAATGCATTTTTTAGTTGATTTTGCTTCATAATATTTCAGTTCTTTTGCATTTGCTATCATTCTTACTTGTACTATCAGTCCGTTTAACATTAGTCCATATACCTTGTTCTTAACCTACTGTACTCATTAAGTTATATTAAGCTTAATTTAGATACATGTAACCAGTTACTGTCTGATAACACTCGTTTTCCTATTTCTCGCTTAGCAATGGATCAATTTAAATGACAAAATCAGTAAACAGCTTAAAGGTGAGTATATATCATACTTTTTGATCAATATGTAACATTCTGTATCTTATTTATTTGTTATATATATATATCACCTACAGAAATAGTTAGACAGAAACGAAACATAATTTGCTATAAAAATATCTATCAGTTGGAGTTTCCTGGATTTGTACTAAGCACTATATATGATAACTAAGACAAAATAAAAATCAATAGTCATATTGTCAAAAGTGAGACATTAAAATTTCTCAAGTTAAAACGAATATTCAACAAATGTAATAGATTTTGAATTATACTATTTAGTTTTCTGAACAGTTAATTTCATTTGACTTACAGACTCTAATCATCATGATATAACGCTCTTACAATGTTTAGACTGATGACTACTAACTTAATTAATTGATACTATGTATTAGTTTGATTATCCTCGAACTTTCACACATTCTTATTTACAAAGGTAGATGGTGGTTAGCAGTAGAATCCAGGACATGCACTTCATACTATTTCGGTCTCGTCAGCTGGATGTACATGCATCATAGAGTTGATGTTCACTCTGGGACGCGAACTTAAGGCAATATCGAGACAATCCTCACAGGATCCTCATATACCAATAACAGACTAATTAATTACAGTCTTAAACATCAATGGGAAGATTCAAACCAACAATACCGAATGAATTTTTATGTAACTTTCAAAGATATGATCATTTAGTAGATGTATGTGACTCAAATACAAGTGAATTAGATATAGCTTACTTTTCGTATCTTGGCACTTATGGAATATTCATTAACAAGATGTAGTGATATTTGAAGTCATCTATCTCATATATTTTAAAAAGATTGCTGTAAACAATCTAATCGATTGGTTTTTCCAAATAAGGATGACTAAATAATTTACTAGATAGTAGTTGTTTTTTTCCTTTGAATTAATTTATTGCTTACTTGTAATCTTAACCTGTTCGTTAATCATCAAACCTACTACTTCAGATAGAGTACATAAAAATAAATGAATGAAACGCCGCCTATCAAATTATGAGGAATTCAGTAATTGAATTCATGAGTCAACTGAAGCTAAACCGCCATAGAAAACCTGCTGAGGAGTCCCATACTAGAATGAAACGGCTGTCTAGTGCTTCCAAGTTTTCCAACTGACTTATGAATTTAACTATTAAATTACTGAAATCTACACAAAACCCTCTTCTAATTATAAGAAATCCGTTTTAAAAAGTGCTATCAGGAAAACACGTCTCTAGATTAGATATAATATTACAGTTTTATATTATGAATTCATTTAATATAATATCATAATTTACTAAACATTTTGATCTTTTATTATAAAAAAAACCCAGATTTTACACTGTTTTCTTCATTGAATCAAGTTTTTAATGGTTAAGGTCATGAGTCAGTTGGAGCTAGACCACCATGGAAAACCTGGAAGCACTGGACGACCGTTCCGTTCTAGTGTGGGACTCCTCAGCAGTGCGCGTCCACGACCTCGCCCCCTGCAAGATTCGAACCCAGGACCTACTGGTTTCGTGCGTGAGCACTTGACCACTAGACCACTGAGCCGGCACCAAACGGTGTTAATGTCTAACTTCAACTAATCGACGAAATTGAGCGATACATCCACCATTATCTTCAGTGAGTTACTATGTCACAACAGACCTGTTTGTTGAGGAGTTCCACAATTGGATGAAACGGCCATTCAATGCTTCCAGGTTTCCCATGGTGGTCTCGCTTCAACTAACTTATGATCTTAACCATTGAAATTACTATAATATCCACAAAACCCCTTCTGATATAAAAGATTTTAAGTTTAAATTTACTTCATTAAACATGAATTTCAACTGTAAATAAAAGAAACATTGAAGATAAACAAAATCAACACATCTATTCATAATTCAATACATTTAAGAATAACCAAGTGATTATTATCACTGATGATAAATCGATATAATATTAAACCTACTAATTCACCATACATTCAACTTTACTCGTAGGATGATTAATGTCTTTGTTATATGTATGTTAAATATGTGCCATTTACAAATTATTAATGACAATACATATTGAGCAATTCATATGATTTATCATTTAAAATAACTGTCTAAATTTAAATGTATTATTTTGTTACTTATTTAGAAACCAGTTAAAACATTCTTATACCAATTTAATTTTATGTCAGAAGGGTTTTTTTGTGTGGATATTATAATAATTTCAATGGTTGAGATCATGAGTCAATTGAAGCTAGACCATTACGGAAAACTTGGAAGCACTGGACGGTTGTTTCTCCCTATCGTGGGATTTCTCAGCAGAGCGCACGCACGATCTCGCCTCGTGTCAATTTATTTATACATAATTAATTTTGATTCATAATTAGTTGACTCCATTTTTGTTTGTTTGTTTGTTTGTTACATCTTCTGTTCTATATTTGCAGAAGTTAAAAATTCCACGTTTGGTTTTCGATTTATTTATTATCCAAACAATCCATTGGCGTGTTTCCCTAATGAAACAATTCGGTAAGTATTGAACAATTTCGTTGTAATGATTTAGTAATAGTAATCATGGCAGTATTATTAATAATAATCTTTGTTTGTTATCAAACAAAAAGGTTTTCATCCTTTTCACAACAAAAATCAAATATTCCAGTATATAGTGGTTGATTAATTATATACCATGAATTAAAATCTCTAATAAACATTATTAATTGATTAAATAATGTTCATCGTAACATTGTCAATGATAAGATGGATGATAGCTAGTAGTGAAATGTAAAACGCACACAAGCTAATGGCTATCAGGACTCAGTAGCTAAGTAGATAGCATGATGGCGTCCGAAGCTAATGGTACTTGGTTCGAGTCCGGCAGTGATGCAAGTACACCCAGCTGACAAGTCTTAAATAGAACAAAACGCGTGTCTTGGATTCCACTGATAGCCACCATCCATCTTTGCTTCTAACGCTTGTGACTTAAATCATAATGAGGTATTTTGCACAGTATGCACATATGCCAATGAGAGATTGATCAATTACAATCTTAAGCATCAATGGTAAGATTCAAATACTGAATACAAAATGTATTGTAAGTGATAGTTTATAATTTAACCTGATGGATATTGATTTTAATTTTCAGCAAAGATAATGAGATTAAATACATTTGACGGATCTAAATGTTTATCCTGTTAAAATATTTTCTTAATCAAAGGCTTACATCATTTGTGTGTTCATTAAAAAAAAATATGTTCATATTTTATTAAACTGACAGAAATGAGCTTAGTTGTATATTTGTAACAATTCACCACTTAAAATTGTACTTTTATGTATGAAAAGTCTATTCAGATAATAAGGTTTAAGTGGAATAATTCTAAATTGTTACATAATTATACAATAATATATATATGCTTTTATTATATGTACAATAGTTAGGGAGGTTTTTTATTGAAACGGAGGAGTTTATGGAGGTCGTACTAATATTAACAGTTACATTTATGGTTCGTTCTAAGCTAGACCACCACTGAAAACCTGAAAGAACTGTATCACCGTCTTGTTTTAGTGTGAGATTCTTCAGCGGTGTAAAATCGCGGATACACACTGCTGAGGAGTTTCACACTAGGACGAAATAGCCATCTAGTACTTCTAGGTTTTCAGTATTGGTCTAGCTTAGATCAATTCGTGAATTTAACGATTAAGATGATTTTTTCCTGAATATGGTTTATAAATACTAATCAATGTTTTGATTTGAAATAATCAGAGAATTTATAAAGATCGAACATGGTTAGAATAAAGTTTTACATTTTACGACGAATAATTGAACTTCACGTAGAAAAAAACCCCATGAAATTTCTTATACATTTACATTTAACATTTAAAGCCTTTGATTCTGGTACAAATAATTTGAGTTTAACATCATTAATGATAAGAAATTATGTTATGAATAAAGGTAACATTTTAGGCTCAGCTTTGTAAATAAATAATTAACCTATTTCAATTTAGTTTGTCAGTGAATACTTTGAATTGTTAATAATAATGATAATAATAATAATAATAATTGAATACATTCTTATTAGTCTATCGAAATTTATCAAAGGGACCAATCGCTTTACACTTTAGATAGTTAGGTATCGAATAAAACTCAGATTCAGATCTATCGACTTATATATGTATATACTTTGTAGATTATATTAATTTGTTAAGATGAAATATTACGCAACAAAATCATTATACTATATATGTTAAGACTCATAATGTTCCTTTATATATTTATTTACTAAAGTGTAATTAGATCAGTTTTGGGAAATCTTGTTCAAGACATTAATGTGAAGCTTTATAAATTTCACATCATACAAGTAAAAAGGTTTGATTACAATTGCTAACCTCCATGTTAGATACTTATTCTTATAATTTCTGACCTATCCTACGAGAATTGTAGCCAAATTACCAGTTTATAAATACTATGCACGATTGTTTATATATAAACTTGTATCTTGATTTTGTATGTAAACACAATAAAACGATCGATAATTTGATTGTAATTAAAATATGAATAAGAGTTAGGTGTTTTATTAGTTAACTAAGAGGAAGATAATTTAGATTTTGTTGTCAATTGGATATTGTTTAATTTCGACTAATCTGTTCACATTTAAAAAGTTGCAAATGTGATCAATCAATTATGCAGTAAATCTTTACTGTTGTAAACCAGAGAGAGAGAGAGAGATCAGAAAACAAAAACAATTTTATTTGTTAAAAAAGTTTATTCAAGGTACTTTAGTTTGGAACTTAATGAGATCCGTTGAGAGAAACCGACATGCCAACAGGAATTCAGTCTCAATTATGTAAAAATTGACTGAAAGAAAACAGTTCTTATCTTTCTTCCTGTTGTGTATTAATGAATAAACAATTAGTTACTTTAAACTTAAGTTTCAAATACTAATTGGAATATGAGATAAAGTACTGTAAATATGTGTGGTAGAGAAGTATACTGTCGTTTATTAAATTTTGAAACACAATTAAAGAATTCGTAAATTATACGGTTACTGTAACCAGTACAATAGTATTGCTCTGTATTAAGAAACATCAAACATGGTAAATAAACGCTTGACATGAAATAGTAATTTTTCTTAAGTTAATTAGTTATAAAATCTAAGGTGAAGGGTCTAACTAAGTAGAAAATCATTCACCGTTATTTGAATAACAAAATGGAACTATATGTTGTTTTCACTATTTTTCTTCATCACTTGCCTTCATCTGAGTACATATGATAAAATTTTCTCCCTATCAAAACTTATTATCTCTAGATTTCTAGCTTTAAAATATCTAATTATCATCAACTAAACAGTCTCGAACTATGATGAAATCATTATTTATTACTTGTGATATAACAGGGGAACAAAAATAGTTTTATTTCTATGCATGATATGACTATGCTACGACAATAACACTGGTGACCGAGTTTATAATACCGTTAGATTAAATAGTCAAACGGTATACTGTACACAGAATAAATCATTTTTGTTCTTTACAGTGATAAACTACTATATATATATATCACTATATCTAAAAACAGCTCCAATTAACATTCTTTTTATTGATATATTAGTCAGTTACTCATAAACAACTTAGAGAGGTCATAATATGAGTATTGACCGCATAGATAGTAGTAGAAAAGATTATGAAATTTAATAGAATATAGACGAAACTTTGGATACTTTAGTTTCATTTATTTACTCGTATATACTTTCTTGGCAGGATGAATAAAATAATCATAGTTATTTTATTCTTCAAAAATTGATTAATTAATTAAAAAAGATCCCAGCTTAAATCTAAATAGTGTTTAAAATACATAGTTCCGTTGAATGGTACCATTTTGCGAATTATGTACATATAAGCTACAGATTTTCTTAAGATCATCAATCCTTGATTGCACTGTAACTGAATGATATCTTGTTTTTCTTTAATGACAAAGTTTAACGAATATAGACAAACAATAGTTTTTATAAGGTCAATCATATATGTCCGTTTATCGTAAATTTTATCAGAAATGGTTAACGAACACCGTGGTAGCACTAAATTGTATATGTCATATAATCTTAGTAACGAAATTCAGTGTTTTCAATAGATTCGATGAAAAGACAACCGAACTGGCGGTATAGTAAATCGAGGTCCACTAGGTTCTGATTTTGTAGATATTTTTATGATTAATCTTCAAAAAACTAAGCTCAAAGGATTGACTTGTGATGTGATGTATTATGCCAGGTATATTGACGACAATTTTATGGTATGTAATGATCAGCAACCCGCAAAACACCTGCTAAAGCTTATTAACAATGCTCTTAGAAATATCCAGTTCGCTATGATACATAGAATGAATAATAAGTTACACTTTCTTGATGTTGTAATACAACATAGTGAAGATGGGATAATTCAACGTTCAGTCTATTGGAAAGACACACGATGTTGGTTATATTTGAATTTTAACAGATTTTGTTAAGTCGGTTCCAAAACAGCACTTGTCAAAACATCATTTCAGAGAACAGGAAGGATTTGTATTGCCGATACACTGGATGTAAAACTTGTGAATGTTGAGAAATATTCAAAGAACAAATGAAACCTGCGGAAATCTGTCAAGAAATACAGAATGTAGGTATTAAGACTAAAAAACATGCAAAATCAAACATTATTTTCATTCAACCTGAATTTAAATGCGATAACGTTACAGGGATAATGAAAAAAAGACTAGAGAACGACACTAACTAGAACGTAATTCGCAATCGAACCAACTATCTTATATAAAATAACATGCCTTTTACTACAGTCAAAGATCGATAGAAACTCTTATTATGTTACCGTCAAATGAGGTTATAAATCCGCATGTAACTGTCAAAAGAATTATAGGCTTTTAGTTACTCTACTCCATGAGATCTCTTTGATACAGGATATCAAATTGGTCTAATAAAATCTTTCATGATGATTAGTCGACAATCAAACTTTACTCTTCTTAAATCTAGCTAAGGTTAAAAGTCAGACATGTTTTATCGGATTCGTGTATTGATAAAGAAGCAATGATAAATATTTAATTACCATAATGATATCTCTCTTACTTCATTGCATCTCTCGCTAGAACTTTTTCTTTCTATCTAATTGTTTCATTTTCAATTTTTCTGAATACATAATTTTATCAGAAGGTGTTTTGTGGATATTATAGTAATTTTAACTGTTGAAATCATGAATCAATTGAAGCTATACCACCATGGAAAACCTGGAAGCATTGAACGGCCGTTTCGTCCTATGATGGGACTCCTCAGTAGTAGAGTTCAACATTCATGTTACATTTTGCATTCTTGAATTCTTGTATAGGGTTCACACTGTATAATATTGTCTATTCTCAATTTTAATTAGAATATACATATTTGTTATGTTTTACATAAATGTAATTTTATATTAATTGACTACTTATCTTATTTTTATTTCAACTCTTAGTTATTTACTTTTCCTTCAGTTGAGAAGGGATTTTTATGTTGGTCGTTTAAGAGCACAAGCAATGAAGATTTATGAATTAGCAGCATACGCTATACAAGGTAATTAATTTTAATATTATTACATTGATACATTGAAAAAAATTAATTTACCAAAATGTTACAAGATATACTGTGTATTATATAATGACTGATTATATTATGTGATGAATAAACATGATAGTAACTAAGGTATATGAATTTTTTTTATCTGATAATTGTTAGCCATGATTGTTTAATCTTTCCATTAATTATGAGACAGTTTTATTCAAAACAATTAATCCCTTTGATAATGCAGTGAAAAGACGAAGTTTATGAGAATTATGTGATATATTTGCGTAATACTTTTCGAACAGTCTGATCACATATATACTTATTAAGACATTTTTATATGAAAATTAAAATGTAAACTAGACAGATTAAAGGTAAGCCGTAACAAAGAAAAAAAAAATAATAAAGTACACGAAAACAATGTGATTACCACTCTGGATATTAAATCGGTATTACCAGGGTAGGTTAAGTGTAAGGACAAATTATTTTTGAACGCTTAAAAGGGGTCTCAGTTTTCATACAGCCAAGGTTTCAATAAACCTCAGTATACGTCCTTGAAGGCTTTTGTATAACACTACAAATGCTGACTTGATGTCAGCCTTATGACCGGTCTTAACCAAATGTTTCGCAATGGAGGATGGTGTCTGTCTATCCTATTGTCTTATTTGACCAATGGAATTAATTCGTTCCTGCAGCCATTTTGATATGTGTTTACTCACCCTTAATTGCAAATCACGATCGCTCCTCCCTATGAACGTGTCCTGCACATACATGTGATTTGATAGACACAATAGGATTGGTAGAAGATAGACACTAACACTGTTGGATGCCGGCTCGGTAGTCTAGTGGTTAAACGCTCGTGAGCGAGTCTGATCGATCCTAGGTTCGAATCTCGCAAGGTGGGATCGTGGATACGCACTGCTGAGGAGTCCCACAATGGGACGAAACGGCCGTCCAATGCTTCCAAGTTTTCCATGGTGATCTAGCTTCAATTGACTCATGATTTCAATAAGTGAAATTTCCAAAATCTCCACAAAACACATTCTGATAATAATAATTACCTGCTCACTAGTGACTGTCTTCAGGAAAAACTCCCGAAGTTCTAGTGAGAAGTCGTTACCAGTGGAGTTCAACCAGGTCTGTTGTGAGATAGGAACTCACTGAAGACAATGGTGTACGGTGGCGCAACTTCGTGGATTGGTTGAGGTTAGACACTAACACCGTTGGATGCCGGCTCAGTGGTCTACTGGTTGAGTGCTCACGCGTGAAGCCAGTGGGTCCTGGGTTCGAGCCCCGCGTGATGCGGGATCGTGGATGCGCACTGCTGAGGAGTCCCACAATGGAACGAAACGGCCGTCCAGTGCTTCCAGGTTTTCAATGGTGGTCTAGCTTCAACTGACTCATGATTTCAATCTGTGAAATTTCTAAAATCTCCACAAAACACATTCTGATAATTATAACTACTTCTGTAAGCAATTTCCTGTAGTTAATACAAGATTTACGGGGAAACTTTCAGAACATCGATAAAATGATGTTATGAGATCATAATCTTAAAATTATATAAATAAAACTTATTTTGTTAAGTAATAATTTGACAAAGTTGTTTATTATTCAGTTCATTAATAATGTCATAGAATAATTTAGATGTTTACTTTGAACAAAGGAAAAAGAGCTCATTATCACTATGTAATGCATTGATTATAATATTTATCAGATGGGTATGCTTATCGAATAATTGTCTTTTTATTACGATATAATATGCTTTCCCTTATCAGTCTTAAATGGTCTAGCAACTAAGATAATTTAAAAAAAACTTCTTCATAAGGAGTATTCCATTTGTTTTAGCGTTTTGGATTTCACTTAAGAAAATTATAACTATTTTGTCTTTGGTAGGCTCATCAGTATAATACAATTCAACATTGCCGATTCGGTTCTGTTCAGCTGTGTTTCATTTTCACCACATTTTTAATATACAATTACTTTACTATCAAAGATATTCTTGTAGGTGAATACAAATAAGATTAAAAACAATTGAATACAATGACTGTTGCCATTGTTTGTCTGACAGGCTTTTGTTTTGTTAATTTTTTTTTCAAAAAAACTTATTCAATATAGCTGAACATGGTCTCAAGGAGATTCCTCAAGGTTTTGACGTGGATACTATTCCTGGTGGTATGCGTGTTCTTCCTCAACTAACAAAACCTATTGTACGGCGAATCAAAAATCAACTTGAACAAATCATGTAAGCTTTAAGGCTAACGGTTTGTTTCTAAAATTTCATTTCAATGTAGTGTGATAGTAAAGTTCAATATGAAAAGGCTATTATAGATTTGCAGCCTAATGTATTTTCAATGTCTTCAGCGTTTTTATCACAATAGGAATAACGATTTTAATAGTACAAATTTGAATAGGGCTAAAGTGCACTTTAGATTTTTCAGTTGATACATAAAATATTATATTAGATGGTTAACGATAACCTATATTAAGCCTTAGGCTCAGTTTAGGTATTTCTTGGAACTATTCAGCAGGGCATATTTCCCTAAATCAGAGAGCTGATCTGCAAAGTAGGATTCAGATGCGCACCATTCAATCCTATATTTGGGGGCAGTATCATTGAGGGTGAATAATATGGCCTCCGGTTTTTGGGGGCAGGTTTTGGTGGTAAGGACTGACTTGTATAAAACTTGGTTTTAGGATATTCCACCGAATATCTCCAATCAGTTAATAAGAAGTAGTTTGTATTTTGATACTGATCCACTCAGAGTGTTGACCACACTGAAATTTAATTGATAAAATTAGTTAATTACTAAGCAATGAAAGAGGACTCTGGTTATCACTACGTTTTTAATTCTCACTTCAGTTAGACTATTAATGAATGTTTATTTGCTTGAAACCCATTTAGCAGTACAGATTCATACACTTGGACTCAATCCATAGTCTTTTGTATACAAACAGTTTAAACCCATGTGAATGGAGTGTTGTTTTAATTTACCAACCATTGAGTAACTGTTAAATAGTTTAACCACATTAAATCCTAAAGTGTGAAAATTAAAACAGTATAAGATTCCTCAGAGTGTTATACAGAATAATATCTATGAGTAGATTGAAAGATTGCTATACTATCAAATTACCCACTTGTTTTACATCAACACCCACCTTAAGACATTGATCAGAGTATCAACATATTTGTTCATAAATATTAATTCGTTATTCTAATTATTAAATAAATACATAATATCACAGATTGAAATCATGAGTCAGTTGAAGCTAGACCACCATTGAAAACCTGGAAGCACTGGACGGCCGTTTCATCCTAGTATTGGACTCATGATTTTAATCTGTGAAATTTCTAAAATCTCCACAAAACACATTCTGATAATAATAATTACCTGCTCACTAGTGACTGATTTCAGGAAAAACTCCCAAAGTTCTAGTGAGAAGCCGTTACCAGTGGAGTTCAACCAGGTCTGTTGTGAGATAGGAACTCACTGAAGACAATGGTGTACGGTGGCGCAACTTCGTGAATTGGTTGAAGTTAGACATTAACACCATTGGATGCCGGCTCAGTGGTCTACTGGTTAAGTGCTCGCGCGCGAAGCCAGTAGGTCCTGGGTTCGAGTTCCGCGTGATGCGGGATCGTGGATGCGCACTGCTGAGGAATCCCATACTAAGATGAAACGGCCGTCCAGTGCTTCCAGGTTTTCAATGTTGGTCTAGCTTCAACTGACTCATGATTTCAATCTGTGAAATTTCTAAAATCTTCACAATACCCATTCTGATAAATACATAATAGTTATCTATCACAGTTTAGTTTATGGGACATACAATGATTTTTGTATACATTTGTATTGATTTGAATGATAATAAACGCACTAATATCCTTCATAACCTTTGAAATTATCACACAGTTTATCTTATCTATCTCTGAATTCCACTCAACTAGTACACTACCCATCCGTAATGTTTCCTTGATTCTAAACACTAAATAACCTCTGACCTGTTCTTGCATATATATATATATATATATATATATATATATATATATATAGTTAATAAGCCATCGCATTATTCACTCAGCTACTGAGTCCTGAAGCGAATGGCACTGGGTTCGAGTCCCAGAGTGAACATCAACTCTGAGATGCAGATACATCTCGATGGCGAGTCCCAAATAGGACGAAACATGTGTCCTGGATTCCACTGCTAGCCACTATCCATCGTGGCTTACGAAAAGCTTGTGAATTAAGGCAATATCGAGGCATACGCACAGTATGCACATGTGCCAATAACAGACTGATCAACTGAAGTCCTAAACCTCAATGGAAAGATACAAGGAAAACAATACCAAGTGAATATGTAGTTATTATTGATAACCTTTGTCCTTCCAATGATTTACATTCAATTATGTCAATTGTTTCATACTGTTTCTTATCTCAATGTAAAGTTCCAATACATATTTGGTTGTAAGCAATTGACGAGAAACCACGAAATATAATGAATTCATATTATTTTGCATCGATATTTGTTCTGGCTTTATTTAAATTCATAAAGGGAACTAATTGCATGAAACACTAAAATCTCTTGCCATTTTTCAAATACTATACATTCTTTACATCTGTTTTAACTATATTATTTTTATCCTACTATTATATTTTCCTTATTTATTAATAATCTAAAGCTAATATTGATAAATGAAACATGAAACAAAGTAAAAATCGTTATCGACGGAATGTTTGCTTCGATTACATTACTTCTGAACTATAGACCACACTACTACTACTACTACTACTACTACTACTACTACTACTAATAATAATAATAATAATAATAATAATAATAATAATAATAATAATAATAATAATAATAATAATAATGAATATTGAATGTTAAAATTACATTCGAAATAATCTATTGAATAAACCAATGAAATTTAATTCAATTCTAAAGAAACTCAAACCAGTTTGTTGGACGCCCAATTTCTTTTAGACCGTTCATTATAAAAACAAACATTCTTTATATCAAATCACAAATATTTCTTATTGAACTATGATTTTTGTTTTAGTTCACTGTGATTTTTTAAATTTTTTTAAATTTTTTCTTGGAATAGAAAATATCTTATTTCAAATATGATGATAATAAGGAATAATGTAGACAAGCATGACATTGTTCACCACCCAGTGATCAATCAATTGTGATAAAATCTCAGTCCTACAGGAGGTTAGTCACGGTTCGAATAGCTCAGTGGTAACGTCTCTGAACGTGAAGCTGGGTGACACGAGATCGAATCCTTCAGGGAGCACCAGTTTCCTCAGGATTACAGGTACACCTTGCATACGAGTGCCAACTAGCACAAAACCCGGGTCCAGGGTTTCCTGTTGACTACCTCCAACCATCATCTAAATCTCAATACATAGTGCCCGCAGTGTCGAGTCACCTAGACTAGTGGCCACATTTCAACTAGGTCGATAGCATTCGATCTGCACTAATAAGGTCTAGGCAAGCATGACATTGATCGCCACTCAGTGATCAAACAATTGTGAATGTAATTCTCTCCCTAACTATTTACTATATTTAATACATACTTGCGCCTGTTACTCCTAACGGAGCATAGGCCGCCGAACAGCATTCTCCAACCCACTCTGTCCTGGGCCTTCTTTTCTAATCCAATCCAATTCTTGTTCATTTTTCTCATGTCTATCTCCATTTCCCGACGTAATGTGTTCTTTGATCTTCCTCTTTTCCTTTGGCCTTGAGGATTCCATGTGAGGGCTTGTCTTGTGAATAGTTAATACATACTTGTATATAAATCTATATAATATGCTAAATTTATATTTGGCATGTTTTACAATCACATACATAACAAATTTCAAGAATCTTATATAGTAATAATGATAATACTTGAAAATGATAGAATAATCTAACACAATAATGATTCACATTTAATGAAGGGTATTTGAAAAAAAAAGCCTAATAGAATAAGTCTATATAAAATAGTTTAATAAAAAAGAATAGATCAAAGGATGATAGAATATTGAATGTCTTTGTAATAATATTGATTAATCGTTGGTTAATAAAGTTTTGATTAGATTATTTATGGTTTAGATAATCAATAAGTTGATAACATTGTCAACTTACTTACTTACCTAATTACTTACGACTGTTACTCCCGATTGAACAAAGGCCACCGACCAGCATTCTCCAACTCACACTCTCCTCGCCCTTCCTTTACAGTTCTATCCAATTTTTGTCAATTCTTTTCTCATGTCTGTCTCCATTTCTCAACGTCATGTGTTCTTTGGTTTTCCTCTTCTTCTCCTTTGGCCTTGAGGATTCCATGTGAGGACTTGCCTTGTGACACAGTTCGGTGCTTTCCTTAATGCGTGTCCTATCCACTTCCATTGCTTCTACCTGATTTCTTCCTCTACTGGGATCTGGTTTGTTCTCTCCCATATTAGGTTGTTGCTGATGGTGTCTGACCAATCGGTCAGAAGTATTTTGCGTAGACAACTGTTAATAAACCCTTGTATCATCTGGATGATGGGTTTGGTAGTTCTGCAGGTTTCCGTTTCATACAGTAGAACTGTGTTGACATTTGTATTGAAACTTCTGACCTTGATGTTGGTTGACAGTTGTTTTGAATTGCAGATGTTCTTCAGTTGTAAATATGCTGCTTTTGCTTTTCCGATCCGCGCCTTCACATCTGCATCAGATCCACCGTGTTCACCAATGATGCTGCCCAAATATGTAAATGTTTTTACATCTTCCAAATCTCCGTCAATGGTGACTGGATTGGTGCATGCTGTGTTGTATCGGAGAACCTTGCTCTTCCCTTTGTGTATATTGAGACCTACTGCTGCTGAGGCTGCTGCTACACTGGTCATCTCCTCTTGCATTTGTCGTTGCGTGTGAGATAGAAGAGCCAGATCATCTATGAAGTTTAGATCGTCCAACTGCATCATAGATGTCCACTGTATCCCATGCTTCTTCTCCGATGTTGACGTCTTCATGATTCAGTCGATCACCAGAAGAAAGAGAAAGGGTGAGAGTAAGCAACATTACCTGACATCGGCCTTTACTTCGAACGAGTCTGTCAATTGTCCTCAATGGATGATTTCTCAGTTTAATCCATCATAGGAATTCTGTATGATATTGACTATCTTCTGAGGCACGCTGTAGTATCGAAGATGCTTTCATAGTGTTGTCCTGCCTACGCTATCAAATGCTTTTTCGTAGTCAATGAAGTTGATGTAGAGCGATGAACATTGTCAGCTTGGTACAATAAAAAACTGTATCTTGATTAGTCTAACGTTTTAAATAGATAGACCGACTGATTTTTGTAGCCTAATTCCAATTACGTAAACAGAGTTATTACTAAAAGGTAGAGAATTGGATTAACGGTATTTATTGATATATAATAATTAGTTAAATTTCTTTCGGTACTTTTAAAAGTCGTTCAACAATTGAAATAAATCAGTGTTATATCTAAAGCTTAGATTCTTAATATACCGCGTATAACTTGAACATTGGAACTCTATAACTCTCCAAGTCTCAAATGAAAAAACAGAAGAAAAGTGAAAGGAATGCTATTCTAAACAGTGTCAATTATGGTATAAAACTGTCAGAGATTTATGTTTTTAAGTGTAACAGAATAAAATAAAGATAAAAATTTCTTGTTAGGCTCGGTTTTAAATATTATGGAATTCAGTTACTTAAAACATCGAGATCCAAAAATTCAGATGAATAATTATACCATTACATGATAGTTTTCTATTTATTTGAACATTGGACATTTAAACATCACGGTCTCATTTCTGTTTTATTTGCTCCCTGTTGATATCCTCATTGTATTACACATACTTTGATATTACAAGTAAAATTATTTGTTTGTGATGAAAGTTCAAATACAGGCAAATTAATTTGCAAGTATGTATTGTAATTTTTTGTTTATTAATTGTAAAGTGGCATGTCTAAATCTGAAGCTCTGGAGAAATTCATCGATGAAGCGTCAAAAATCGAAACCTATGGCATGGAACCTTTTCAGGTGCAAGTAAGTGTGACACAATATTTCCGCCATTTAAATTTATTTAGTAACTTAGCTTTCGAGCTTGTTATAATGCATACTTAAACCAGTCGTTACATCCGACAGCCTGGTTATTTAGTAGTATTGTGCTGTAAATCCAGGTGACTAAATTTAGTACTATAAAATGTAAATAACCCTGAATCTGTAACTCGTGGGACAAATTAATTTCAACAATAAGAAAATAAAATAAAATTTAAGATCACATAGACCACCTAACACTGACTTAGAATCCTAAAGGAAAGGAAGGTCAAAAGATGCAGACATCAAAAGAATGAATAGTAACTCGAAACAACTGGGAAAGATTATCCAGGACAGAGTTTCATAGAGAATCCTTTTAAGTGTCCTATGCTCCTCCACGAGGGGTAAAAAGCGTAAGTAAGTCAACAAGTTATATATAGCTTAGGCAATAAGCGACCAGGAATTTGTTGAATCCAATATGACTCTAAAACGAGTTTATTCTATGTCAACCGCATTTTGTATATTTAAGTATATATTTGTGACAGAAATTCCGAGTGAAAACAAAGTATTTAACTGGTTCTTTCTATTGGCCTTTACAAAGATGATAATAAAATAGTTTTTACAAAGCATGCACTTTACAGTTGATTGATCGATGAGTAATGACCAGTGTCATGTTTCTTTAGTTCGTTAGTTCTGATACAACTCTGTCAATTATGCTACAGTATAGCCACTAGTCTAAATGACTCAACACCACATTTAATATGTCAAGATATTAGGTGTTTGCATCTATTCTTTCAAGAATATGCGTATACCTTACTGACGAGTCCTAAACAGTGCCGAACCTAGGGTCAGGGTTTTTTGTTGAGTACCTCCGGTCACCTAAGCAACCAAACAATATGTTCTTTAACACAATAAAACTATAATGTTTTTGTTTTATTGTAAATCATCTACATAGTACTGAAGAAGCAGTTATTTAAAAGATTTTTTAATCACAATTTTGTTAAAAATGGTAAACAAGCCTTGAAATGTTATAAAATCAGTCAAATATTAAACATCATATTCAGATTGCGTTGTAATATGTTTCGAGTAAACGACAAATACTCATGAGTTCAGTATCTAATAACTATTTCTCCTAACAGACGAACATTTATAGCTTTTCTAATTTTCAAGTCAATTAGATAAGTAGATATTCTGCAAAACTAGTCAATATAATTCTGTCAGCAATAAAGTTAAAAAGAATGAAGTCAATTATTATCTGCTGACTATTGATTGACATATCCCAAATAATTCATCATTTACTCCTTTAATTTTTGTTTTGAGTGATGCTACACCAAATTTTTAGAGAATCTTATTTTGTCTACGCACACACATTTTACCAACGATTACTGGTCTACACAAATATGAGTTATAAAACTTCTACAGAGTGTTTTAACTAACCGTTATGATATCTAACTTAAAACGGATATGATTAAAAGTTAGGTTAAGATGATCAATAGCATAGAGACATAAAAGCTTCATTTTCTAAAATATGAGTTTCATATTTGCTTGTTTGTCAAGATTATTCAATAACAGTGTATTTGTTCATTTCATAAATATATATTTTTTGATTGAGATCATGAACCGATTGATGTTAGACCATCATTGAGAACCTGGAAGCACTGGACGGCCGTTTCGTACTGTTGTGTGGATGCGCACTGCTGAGGAGTTCCACAATAGGACAAAACGGCCGTCCAGTGCTTCCAGGTTCTCAATGATTGTCTAACATCAATCGGTTCATGATCTCAATCAAAAACTTAACAATCTCCACAAGCCCTAAACCCATAAATATTTGTTAGATTTCCTTCTTGTGAATTTTGTCTCATTATTGCTCACAGTTTACATGTTAGTTGTTTTTCCTCAGAGATAGATTCAAGGTTACATTTATTTCTGTATCTAATTGTCAACTTAAAATTATGTTTGATTTTGAATTTAAAGTCAACAATAAAAGAATCGCTCTTTTTTTCAAGTTACACAATTATTTTGTTCTATAAGAAGGTTATTATCCTGATGACCAGTATAATAATTTAAACTATAATAGAGAAGAGAAAAACCATTTACATGTTGTTATGACTTTATGTCCGGCTTTTTATCACGTGATTTATCCACCAATCAAAATACGACTTATACAATCTTCGCACTGTGCCAAAACCAATGACTTTCGACCGGTATGGGCAGTTTAGCGTCCTTAATGATTCTATGTCCGCCTAGCCCGTACATTTGAGTCCAGAACACCAAATACCAGCTTCCAATATGCGAATCGAATCATTTATTTCAGAGATACTGAGTTTACATATCAATCAAACAGATCGCAACACACAATAAAATAGGAAATAATATTTGTACACAATAAAGCCAAAAAATGACTGTGAACGTGGGAGGCAATAGTCAATAAACTGAACATAGCTTAAGAACAGTAAATCGTACAATGATAAATTATAAATCAAAATGAAACTTATAATAAGAAGAATATAAATATACATAATCTAATTATGGAATAGTTAAACCATAAGAATATATAGATAATATTAGTCAATTAATATGTTTCAGTAGTTACTCGTGATTTAATCTTTGCTCAGATATAACACATGTTTGTTTAATTCCTTTCTAAGTAAGTGAAGAACAGTTTGAAACTATAAGGTAACATATAAAATCATTTTCTTTTTACCGAAAATATTAATGAAGAGCAACAAACAGAAAAGATAATTAACTAAACGAACTATATACCTTCACAAACTGATGAACCGGAAATCATATAAGATTATGAGATAACATTTTGAGATCAAGAAAAAACAATCATTTTTTTATAAGCAGAGATGGATAGTGGCTGGCAGTGGAATCCAGGACGCGCGTTTCGTCCTGTTTGGGACTCGTCAGCTGGGTGTACCTGCATCTCAGAGTTGATGTTCGCTCTGGGACTCGAACTCAGTACCGTTCGCTTCAAACGCCATCGCGTTATCCACTAAGCTACTGAGTCCTGATAGCCGCTTGAGTTCGAGTCCTAGAGTGAACATCAACTCTGAGATGCAGGTACATCCAGCTGACGAGCCCCAAACAGGACGAAACGCGCGTCCTGGATTCCACTGCTAGCCACTATCCATCTCTGCTTATAATGCTTGTAAATTAAGGCAATATCGAGGCATACGCACAGTATGCACATATGCCAATAAGAGACTGATCAACTTCAGTCCTAAAACATCAATGGGAAGATTCAAATAAAACAATATCAAGTGAATTAATCATTTTTTTGTTTGCTTATTTTTCTATGAAAAAAAGTTTTAGTTTTTGATTTTTCACTCGTTAGAAATAAAAAAATTTCTACTAAGAAATAGACATATATAAATAATACTTTTAAGCATAGATTTGTTTGTTGGAAAAAGTCAGTGCATCAGCTGATTTTGGTTACGTTCATAATAATAATAATAATAATAATAATAATGGTAGTAATAGTAATAGTAATAATAATAATAATAATAAAGATGTTTCGAAAAATACTGATTACATCAGATGTTTTAATGAAAATTAAATCAATATTCTTATTAAGTTCTTATTATCTCCTATACTGTTGTTCCATGTGACAATGGTCTTAACGAACTCATTATGAATGAAAAAACAAACAAATTCTAATTTAACTAACATAGTGACAAAACATAAAAAAAGAACTACTGAATATTCTATCATTTATTTTTTGAGTAGTAATTTTAATTATAAAAAAACATTTGTTATATATGAATGTTATTTATTTCTGGGGTTATGAATTAGGAAAATGTTTACTAGCAAGTTTAGTTGAATTTATGAAAGATAAAGTGAAAAGAAAGTAAATACTTCATACCTAATCTAAGTGATATAACTAACTGTTTTATATTAATTAAATTTTTAAGAATAATATTACAAAATTGATAAGAACTGGCTTCATTAAATACTTCATATCTTGATTCATGGAGCTTTATATAGATTAAAATAAACTTAATGCTTAGTTCATGCTCTTTTTGAACTAGTTAATGCGAATCATAGAGTTATAAATAAATAATATATTTGTAATATTCCAATGAGTAGAAAATGAGATTTTCTGACGTTTCGTGACTTAGTGTAAGTCACTTCTTCAGAGAATAAATAAACAAATTAAAATTAATCCAAGTTTAGATAGTACAACGGAACAAGTCACGAAACGTCAGAAAATCTAATTTTCCACTCATTGGGATATTACAAACTTATTATTTTTATTTATAACAATCTACTCTATGCTCAGTTTGTTCGAAATTATCAAATCAAATCTTGATAATGATACCTACAAATCATAGAGTGTTTCTTACTTACGACCTAAGTTTAATAATGGAGTTGTATTTCCGTTCAGTGATATATAGTTATATTACTTAATTACTTACTTACTTACAGTTGTTACCGTTCGTGGAGGAACATAGGGCACCCAACAGGATTCTCCATCAAACTCTGTCTTGGATAATTTGTCCCAATTTTTTCGAGTTGCTATTCATTCTTTTGATGTCTGCTTCCGATTCTCGGTGTAGTGTGTCTTTTGACCTTCCTCTTTTCCGTTTCCCTTCAGGATTTCAAATTAGCGCGTGCATCATGATGCAGTTTGGTGATTTCTACAATATATCCCTTAGTTGTATTCACAGATCATTTTTATTTAGTTTTAGATTGGGAGCTATTCACTACAATCATAAGATAATCTCAGTTGTTTGGAACAGGAATAATAATTCAGATGCAAGATGATGAAATAACAGTCACGTAAAATTTGACTAGATAAATGTGTATTTAACTAGTTGGTCTGATGAAATTTATTCAAAACAAAATATGTCTACCTTAAACATATCAAAATAATAATAAAGAAGCAAACATCACACTACCATATCATTTGGATTAATATAAATAGTTTCTTTCTAGTAAAATATTAAAGATTTTATAATCGGAAGAAAGGTTTAATTTTATAATTTTAATATACTTACTTACGCCTGTTACTCCCGATTGAACAAAGGCCACTGACCAGCATTCTCCAACTCACTCTCCCCTCGCTCTTCCTTTACAGTTCTATCCAATCTTAGTTAGTTTCTTTCTCATGTCTGTCTCCATTTCTCAACTTAATGTGTTCTTTGGTTTTCCTCTTCACCTCCTTTGGCCTTGAGGAATTCATGTGAGGGTTTGCCTTGTGACGCGATTCTGTGCTTTCCGCAATATGTGTCCTATCCACTTCCAGTGCTTCTCCCTGATTTTTTCCTCCACTGGGATCTGGTTTGTTCTCTCCCATATTAGGTTGTTGCTGATGGTGTCTGACCAACGGATCCAAAGTATTTTGCGTAGACAACTGTTAATAAACTCTTGTATCGTCTGGATGATGGGTTTGGTAGTTGTGCAGGTTTCCGTTTCATACAGTAGAACTGTGTTGACATTTATATTGAAACTTCTGACCTTGATGTTGGTTGACAGTTGTTTTGAATTGCAGATGTTCTTCAGTTGTAAATATGTTCCTCTTGCTTTGCCGATCTGTGCCATAATTTTAATATAAGGATTATGTAAATAAGTTTTCGTTCTCAGAGACCAAAACTTTATCAAAATCATCCACCTGAGCTACAAATCTTTTCACCATCTCAGTTATGTAAATAAGTGTTAATTCAGATCACAGGTAGACTTTACTAACAAGTACCAAACTGTACGAAACCATCTCTATATACTTTGCATTTGAAAGTACCTTTTCTATTACCCTCTTCATTTGTTTTTCTTATCTTGATTCACATCACTTAAATTTATTTTAGTTGTTGTTGTTTTTATTTTTTGAATATTATTTAAATTAGTGTTAACTTGTAATGATTGAATTTAGAACAAACTACTATTTCATCATTTCTGTCTATCTTATTCTCGAAGTTCAAGTATATCTGAACACAATTATGTATTTATCCAAAAACAGTTGAGATTGAATATAAAGGATACTTAAACACGTCATAACACATTAGTCTTGTATAATTATACCTAAATCTGTATAAGCTATTTGAATATACGAAAAAATAAGTAATAAAAATCATTAAGAGTACAAAAACAAGAATTGTTTACAAAAAGTGATTGGTAAATTCTCAGGATATGAATATGGTTATAAATTAAGTTATCTGATATATTCTTAACAAAAGTGAAATGGGAAATATTTACTAGCACGTTTACTTTGCTTTAAAGTTAAAACTTGTTTTTGATTGAGATTATGAATCGATGAATGTTAGACCACTATTGAAAACTTGGAGGCACTAGACGACTGTTTTGTCCTAGTATGAGATTCTTCAGCAGCGCTCATCTACGATCCTGCACTCAGCACTCGGACCCGGGACCTTCGGTTTCACTTTCGGGATCGTGGATGCACACTACGAAAAGTTCCATACAAGAGCGAAACAGCCGTCCAGTACTTCAAAATTTTCAATGGTGGTCTAGCATTCATCGATTCATGATCTCAATCAAAAACTTAACAATCTCCACAACCCTACACTGATCAAACTTGTTTGTCTACAAGCTCTTTGATTTGTATCTTGTTTTAAACTTCATTAAATCTGCATATCACATAAAATGGTTTCCTCGAATTGACATTTCATCCATCTGAATCTATGTCATAGATACTAATGATCTTTTGTGAAAAACGTCATGAAACAGGTCCAATTCATCCTGTACGGCAGTTTATTATTAGATTAACTAATAGCATCTAATAATTTAAAAATGTCTGTCAATAATTTTGTGTTATTTCTCTCATTATCTACAATGAAAACCAATTTATCTAAAGTTTTTACATTTGGTTCCATGTAAGATTTTATAGATACGACATTGAAGAGTGTAGAGTACGGACAAAACAGCTTCTGATTGCATTCCACTTTTAACGTATTCTTTAGTTAATGTAAATTCATATTGACCATGAAATATATCAGACTAACGTTTTGATAAATGAACAACACATTGGTGAGTTTTAGCACTAAACAAGAAGTAATTTCAATTTTAATGACTACAATTCAAGTAATATATATATATATATATATATATATATATATATATATATATATATATATATATATATATATATATATATATATATATATATATATATGAGTAGGTGAAAATTTTATATAACAGCTATGAATAACTTAATTGATGGAAGATTGATCAAAATATTTGTTGTTTTGTACTTTTATAATTGGTGGTCATAGTACAATTTTACTTAACAATATTATTGATTTGGTTTTCCTTAAATCATACAAATCTGTACGCTTACGCATATCCAAAGAGTCTAATAGTCAATATTTATGCATTATTATGTTATTAATTGTTAATATTTACTTTAGATTTTACTTTTTATCAGAATGGGTTTTGTGGAGATTTTTAGAAATTTTACAAGTTGAAATCATGAGTCAATTGAAGCTAGACCACCATGGAAAACCTGGAAGCACTGGACGGCCGTTTCGTCCTAGTATGGGACTGCTCAGCAGTGCGCATCCACGATCTCGCACCCTGCGGGATTCGAAACCAGGACCTACTGGTTTCGCGCGCGAGCACTTAACCACTTTTTATTCACAGTAATAATGTCAGTTTTCTAAAAGTATCTTTTTTTAGAAATTGTTGAATGCATTTTCAAGCAACTTAATTACTTGACCACAAGATATCACATTCTAGGCTGAGATTTTTTTCCTAGAGAGAATGGATAATTACTTCTTAAAATAAACCCTTGAGGTATTTATTAAGAAGCATAAAAAGATAAATTCGATAGAAGTGATCTATTAACTTTGATCGAGAACTTTATTTGGTAGTGTGTGTGAACTAATATCAGATCGAATTAAGTCACTTTATACACTTACACCTGGTGATTGCTAGGAATTAATACTAATGGTTAAAGTAGAAAGTCATTGTTATTATTCCATCAAACGGTAATATCACTAGCTTCATGTAAGTGTTGTTTTATTTAGTTGAACTTACCTCAATGTTAATTATCGATAGACATTGAAATAACTACTTTTGAAAGCTTAGCGTCATGCTATGCGCCACTTATATCCACATAAGTAGTATGTAACGATGGTCAGACATAAAATGTATTTCAATGAAAGTTCGAGAGGGAAAGAAAGGGAATGGTAAGCAATTGGTATGAAAATGTATGAACAAAGAAATCTGAGACGATGGATTGATATTTGCAAAAGGAATAGTTAAGTTTGAGACAATTGATTGATATTTTGCAAATTAGCTATTGATTGTATAGTTCTCAGATTTTAGTGAGATGTTCTGTAATTTTGTGTTCAAATACATCCGGTTGTTCCCAACGATATTTTTGTTCACTACAGTGTTTCTAAGGAGACCAAAAATAATACTATAAAATTTATTTTTCACTTCATTTCAGCACCAAGATGAAAAACTATAAACAAGCAACACTTTATTTTGATCCCTTCAAGTTTCACAGTCTTAAATGTTTTTGTGGGTAAAACTTTAGATCAGTAACAGTTTAAACGTTTGAAATTTTAGTTATTCTGTTTTTGAAACATTCTCTCTTTTGTGAATATTAAAACTTATGAAGGTAATCGTCTATATGTACAAAGTTAAACTACCACCACTGATAATCACTAGTTAATAAAAAATTTCCTGATAAAATTTGTTGCTTATCGAATCGTGTACATTTTCAATTGTCTCAATGAATTGAATGAATCTTACATATTTTGAACTGAACCTATGCACATTTTTATTGGTTCAACATAAGTGACATAGTACACTTATCTGTACTAAGACAAAAGATCTAACTGAAGTTTTTTTGAAGTAATTTCATAATTATGTTAGATAATTCAGTTAAGTAATTTGTCGATAATTTTGAGTTGTTTCCTTCTAATATTTCAAAGGTAAATACTTAAGTTATAACTGGTACCAGAGCATTGATTGATTATAGAGAAGCACTGTAATTAAATTTACGAATCGTTTCTTAACTTGAAACATATATATGTGATGAGGATAGACTGTACGGTTATTCTTTAGATTTTAAGAAATGGGATTAATTGGCTCTTTTATTGTTGTTAACCCACAAATGTTTTACATATTTTGCTTACATTTTGTTACCCTTTTTAACTGGACTGTTGAACTGTAGAATACTTGGGGGGACGGGGATAATGAAACCCTGTTAATGTTGTTTTAGCGCTCGATATATTTGTTACGGTCTAGTGGTAAGATGATGAGAATTATATAGGACATAGGATATTAGAGATTTAAGATTTTGAATACGTTTCTCTTTAAAGTCTGTGTGAGGACGAGTGATACTGTAGTGGCTGGTACCATGTCAATCCCATATAAACTACTCTAGCTTCTCGGCAGACCAATTTATTCATACTTCTCAAGACACATCTTGACCTTGTCACTTATTAATTCTGGCTATTTTTATTTGAGTGTGTGTTGATTGTTTACTCTATTTATCGTGTGTCTGTAACTTATTTTTGTCTGAGTATAAATGTTGAGTCACGCTTTTTCAAATTGGGTCGATTCACTCGCCTTCTACACTGCGAGTCATTTCGTTTCGTTTCGCTTCTTCTGCTTTGTTTCTCTGATTGTCTGTTCTGATCAATGAGTGTACGAAGCATATGTATTCAAAATTCATTCTCTTATTTGACTTATTTAATTCCGTTATTCACTAACGCGAATGAAATCGATGATTAAATACTAGGATTGGTGACATATATATTTCGATAACAATCAGCATACAATCTGATTGGAATCGAATACGAGGCCACAAAAATACTACTTGGTCACCTTAACTAACGTAGGTCAGAAAGAAGATTGAGAATTATCATCACGTACTAACTGAAAGCTGAGTGCTTCAACATTTAATCCACATTATGTCATAAACTGATGGTTTTCTTGAAGTTGCGATTGAACCAAATGGGTAGTAAATTGTTATGTAACGTATTAGCGAATTGAGTATATATATAATAATAAATCTTGATGATCAAATTGAAAAGTTATTTAATAATAAATGAGTTTCAAAGAAGTGTCTTGCGTAAAGTTATTGGGTTTTAATAGAAGGGATCCCATATTTCATAATGCTGCTAAACTTGATATTTTTTACTGAAATAGAATAAAACTAAGATGTTTTCTACAGAAAAAGGGACCCGAATTATTTAAGCAGTGCAAAAAATGTAATGACGTTGTTATCATGATGTAATTCATTTTCCATCTTTTTATGTTCATAGTATCTGTTGTTTGACCACAAAACCATGTGTTATTGTAAATACATACTGAAGATGATTATTCCCTTTAAATAAGTAGCATATTTAAAATCATTGAAAGTTTTTCTTTGCCTCGTCAAACTTTGTTAGAAATAAGTAAAAACAGATTATAATTTTGAGATGATGGAGAAGATTTGTAGCTTAGGTGGATGATTTTAGTCGAGTTTTGTTCTTTGAGCTGGTTGGTTTGATCGTGGTCATGAAACAGTTGTTTGATGCTCCCTGATTTTCAATTATCCTCTAGTTGATATCGATCTATGATTAACAATTTATTTGATGATGGTTGGTTATTTGGCTGATGGACTTATATCTTCATCACTTAGCTGTTGAGAGTTGTTACAGCAAATTTTGTGCATTATTAATTGAACATTGTTCTGGGTAAAATTAGTGATATTAACTAAACAGAGAAGCTAGGAAAACGTTCTCATAAAATGATAAAAGCCAACTGTTTTTTTTTGTTTAGGGATTTGTGGTGATTATAGAATTTTCACAATTCAAATCCCAAGCTGATCTTTGCTGGGCCATCATTTAGAACCTAGAAGCAGTGGATGGATGTTTCGTCTTAGTATAGGACTACTAAACAATAACTGTCCCCAATCCCACATGTGAGATTCAAACCTTAAACCTTATGTTTTACGTACGGACACTTATCCCTTAACCATTAAGCTACGGTCCAGGTGTATACAAGTTTAAATTCAATCAATACACGATATTGCATAATCCTTTATCTGTTGCTTGGGCTAGATAACTACCTCACATCCGACACGGAATAGAAATTCTTGTTGCATTTAATAAATCAATGAATTTAAGTATTGTTTTCATTTAGGAAGAGGTTAATTTTTAACCCTTCACAAAGTAAAATATCTTTAAGAATGTTTACTTTTAAAGGAAATTAATCAATCTAATTTTTCAATCAATCAAATTTCATTACTTTTTTTTCAAGAATTACCATAAACTTTTAGAATTTGTACAGTATTCATTTTGTTAATTCTCTTTTCAAGGATCAACGCCAAAATGGTTTATGTATTGGATTTAATTATAAAGGTATTTCTATATTTAAAGATGGTTGCAGTATCAATGTGTTTGAATGGTAAGTATACTACTATCTTCTAATTAAAATCACATGATTATAGATACTTTAATTAATTAACTTGTCACAAGTATACAATCAATTACATATTCAATATCAATTACTTTTTTTATACCTTAGATTTAGCAAATTTAAAATTGTGTCCAAAATCTACCTTTCAAATAACTATCTCACAGTTTAATTTATTTTTACCACATATTTTAAGACTTGAAAACAATTTACAACTATAATCGGTTATCATTTAAATGGAATAATCATTGATTAATCAGAATAACAATAGATGTAAACATTTAGAAGATCTATTTTGAGTATCAAAAATGATTTTTAACATATTTAGTATTATAAGCAAAGGTCGATAGTGGCTAGTAGTGGAATCCAGGACGCGCGTTAAGGCAATATCGAGGCATACACAGAGTATGCACATATGCCAATAAGAGACTGATCAATTTCAGTCCTAAAACATCAATGGGAAGATTCAAGTAAAAACAATATCAAGTGAATATTTAGTATTGTTTTACTTGATGATTAAGACTGCAATTGACTAATCTCTTATTGGCCTATGTGCGCACTATGCGTATTGTCTCGATATTGTCTTAACGTACGAGCATTATAACCTAACGAGTCTCAAATAGAAGGAATCGCGCGTCCGGGATTTCACTTCTAGCCAATATTCATCTTTGATTTTTAACATAGTTGATAACTTCACATTTTGTTTGTCTTGATACAAAATTCTAAAGTTGCTAAAAATATTATTGAACTTCATTTGTTGTATTATGTTTATGCAGCATTTGTGTGATTAATATGACTTAATAATAAAAATGAAATTGAACCTAAAAGTAAATAATGAAATAGAATTAAAAAGTATATTACAATCCATTCAGGACAATTTTTGTAGATTAAAGGATTTACTGGTGGCGTTTGGAAATGTGTTTATTTGCAAAATACGTCAACATGAACTGTACATTGTGTAATAACTTGTAGATTGTATTAGTACAGTCTTTCATTGCCTTATGGTTAATTATACTTGCTATTCAAATTGTAATCTATGATCAATGTGGCTGTTTTATGATCATATTTTACTGATATTATTGAACAGTATATGTCACTTCATGTTACAACGTATTGAAACAAAGAAATTTATGGAAATAGTATGACTTGAACATAAACAATGAGATGAAGAGACAAATGATACATAAATAGAATAAGGATATCATGGCCTAGTTTGTAAAATATGAATGTGAATTTACCATGGTCTAAAATTAATTATTATCTGTTTCTTATAGAATCTATTCAAAAAGTCTATAACTTCTTGTACAAGTTCTCTGAATATTTAAGGATTATTTTGATCAGATTTATATTTTCAGGTGTCAGTTTTTAGTTCTTTCCAAGCTTAACATTTACACCACTAGGAAACACATGTTTTTCAGAACTAAATCGAAGCATGTTTACTAATTTCTCATTTAGTGAAGATTCACGATCATTGTGTATAGCTTATTTCTGAATGATGGATTAGCTCATCATCTCGGAAATTTTCTTTAGGTATCATCCTATATACTGAAAAATGATTTAAAGCATCCATATATGAGAGTCAACATATATCGTTATCACATTATGTAATCACGTATTAAGCCACATAAGAAAAGAAAGGAAATAGTGGATTATTTAGAGAAGTTCAGTTTGTTGCTGTGCCACTTGTCATATCCACAAAACCCTAAACTAATTTGATCCTTGATACTGGGACTCTAAGAATCGGATAATGTAGGTGATAATAAGAAATCCATAGACATGGATTTACTTGATCCTCAGAATAAATCAAAATAATATATGAATATACAAATTTCTATATGAGTTGTTTACAGTTAGACTAGTATTCAGATTTGTATAAGTTGAATTAAACTATACTTCGAGTTGATTAATCAATAAACTACTATATGAAGATATAGTTGCGAAATCATACAATTAAACATCAATAACTAATGTGAATACATTTTATAGATGATTTTGAAAAAAAATCAATTTCATATGTTCCTCTCACACTTCAGTCAATTCAATGCCTGCTCACCATATAACCACTGTTTGAATCATTTAACAGTGGTGGTCAATAAATGAATCCAATCAACATAACAATAGTAAAGGGATGCGTAGTTCTATTACATAAGAATAAAACGCATAAATGATAAATGCAATTTATTATTAAGTATTAGTTTGAAAGTAATAATATTATAAATGAAACAGATGACAATGAAAAATTGTTTGCGGTCAACGTATTAATTTATAAATAGTAAAAAAAGTAAGAAGTATGTATTAGAGAACTTCGCTTAAGCATTTTTTTCTGCACAAAATCAATGAAAATGTGCTAAAAGTTATGTAATTTATTGTTTACATATTTACCATCACTTGCCGGCTCAGTGGTCTAGTTGGTTAATCGCCTGGCGCGCGACTGATAGGTCCTGCGTTCGAGTCCTGTGAGGCGGGGTCGTGGGTGCGCACTGTTGAGGAGTTCCATAATAGAACGAAACGGCCGTCCAGTGCTTTCAGGTTTTCCATGGTGGTCTAGCTTCAATTGACTCATGATCTCAACTGTAGAGATTGTATTTTAAGCCACATTAAATCATTTTATGATCTTGTATACTGCTGTAAACTTATGTTTTTGTTAGTTAAAAAGGAAGATTTTATTAAGGTTAGGGCTTTTTGTAGGTTGTTTAGAAGAAGTGAGTTTATAGTGGAGACTAATAACAGTAGAGTTATCGCTAACCATAAATAGTAGTCACCTTGTTCACAAATATAACTCAAACTATAAACCTTCAAGTCTGGCATTTAGTACGATAATCTTAGAATATAATGAACTGAATTTCTAAATTCATTGAATGTTTTGGTACAAATTAAATTAGTCAAGTTAAAATGAGCAACTAAGCTAATGTATCCATAGGTCATTAGTTTCACCATGTAACAACTGAAAATAAGAAGTTCCTACAAGAAATATAGTTTGCATTGACAAAAAGCAAACGATTGTTCAATGTTTATCCAATTATTAGTGCTAAGCTAATTTATATGATGTTGCTATTTCTTAAGCAAAACAGAAGCTAGTGTATTATTCACTAATTAGTTTGTAATCGTTTAAACAAAATATTAAACATTTCTATTTGATGAAATTCTTAGTGCATTGAATTTCTTCAATCCTTAAATTTCAATTACTTTGTGCTAATTAATAAAGTTCAACAGTTGAGATCATGAGTCAGTTGAAGCTAGACCACCATGGAAAGTTTGGATGGCCGTTTCGTCCTATTGTGGGACTCCTCAGCAGTGCTTGCCCACGAGCCCGCCTCGCAGGATTTGAACCCAGGACCATGCAGTCAGCGCTTAACCACTAAGCCGGCCTCCAACGGTGTTAATGTCTGACTTCAATTAATTGACGAAAGTAAGCGATCACCGTAACTGTCTTTTGGATTGTGGATGCGCACTGCTGAGAAGTCTCGTGATAGGAAGAAACGGCCATCCAGTACTTCCAGGTTTTCTAACATTGATTCATTCTTGATATCAATCTAAAGTCAGAAACCTTCAAAACCCTATACTGATGATATGAACTCATAAACGTTTTAAATATTTATCGTTTGTTTTCAGTATTGAAGTCTAATTTCAGTTTTTTTCTATTATCGCTATACAGGGCATTTATTAAAAACATTTATCCAGAGAAAAAGAATTTGGTTTTAGTCGTTAGTGGAAAAGCGGTAAATTCTGTTGTTGATTCATCATTTATGTTGAGTTAACTTGTGTTTGAAAACAAAGTTTAATTTATATTGTATTATTGAAAGCATATAAATAATATAATGTGCTTTCATTTTATCTGTATTTATTCTGTTTTGAGTCAAGGTTTTCACTAAGTTTTCATGTATTCTGCATTGTCATGATTTCTTCATGACATTTCCTTATAAAGAAAAAGAAATCAAACAGATATTTATTGTTGTTTCATTAGTTCAGTATTAAACTGGTTTCATCATAAAACTAATATCCTCACGATTTGATTAGTAAATATGTAAGATTATCGATTCTTATGCACTTCATTCCTTTGCTTGTACTAACTTACTCTCGGAAGGGAATAAGTGTTATTCTCAAAATGCTGTAAAATATAGCGATTCGTTTTGGTGACATCAATGAAGCACAGTTTTTTTTAGATGAAGTGGAAAAGCTCGGATTGATGATCTGGGTTGTGTGGCAGGATGTCAACTTACTGATGGGAACCACAGCAAATGTCGTATTTAGTGGTAATAGATGCTGAGTTGCACGACCCAAAATGAATTAAAATAGCTTCATTACATCAATTCTTTATGTTCCTTTAAATCTCTGGTTGATTTTCATTCATAATTTTGAAAATGAGTGACTGATTTATCATAAGTGCAAATATCTTCCCAAAATAGTAGTAAACCTAGCTTTCCTTATAAATTTGCTCTCATATTTCTTTTCAGTCAGAGGATGACAGAGATCTTGTTCTTGGGTTCAAATGTAAATCGCCTTCAGAAGCCAAAACTTTATGCTTACGAGCACTCAACTGTAAAACATTCAAAGAGTAGGTCATTTTTCACTCAATAGAAACTGTAAATTACATGTTTTAACTTTTTGTATTATTGGATATTTATTATATATTTTACAATGTTTTAAAATTTTTCCCTTTAATTTCATCAGTCAGGTATTATTTTCAGGGGTCTCTAGTTCAACATGTTTTACTATTCTATATCGAGTACACGTTCATTAATTTGTATTTACTATGGTACAGCCTCACATACCGGTTCATATTAATGGTTAACATGGAAAATTTACATACTTTTGTAAATGATGTCATTGGTTGTCATGTAAAGTTCATTATTTTTGTTGAATAACTTAAAAACTTACGAACCACGATAGGTTTCAAGGATGATTAGTAGGGGAGTAGGAATACAATTCAATTTATTACTAGCTTCAAATTAGGTTCGAATTATCGTAGAAACGTTCTGTAGTTTTCTACTCACGTGTAATGTTTTTATGGTCCACTCCGACGAATCAAATAGGTTTTCCATTTTAAATCAGACTAAGATGTTCTTTGCCTGATCGTCAAATGATAGTAGATAACTTAACAATTTCTAATCATTACAGGTCGATTCATTGTTTGTAAACAAATTTCGAAATCTTGTTATCAGATTATAGTCGCTTATTTCTTAAGTCATTAGTACACCCTAGAAGGCATATTTAGTGAAAACGTTAATCATTCAACTAAATGAATAAAAATGTAGTTAATAAACAAACTATGAATTGCAGAACAACACAGCTTTTTAGAGTATAAATATCAGTAGTTAACAAAAGTGAATTTGAGACTATCTTTCAAAGTTAGGCTATCGGATAAAATTTATAAACACTGATACACCAAAAAAACAGTGTTCTTGTTGATAGTGGTCTGAACCAGGACATAGAATTCAAAGAAAAAGTTTATTGTTACAGTTTCACTGGAGCAACCGACGCATAAATTCACACTTCTTAAACTACTTACTATTTGTGAGTAGCATGTAGTAAACGTCATAAGAAGCGGTGTTCATGAACGTTAATAAAGGCAAAATTTATTTAAGTGAACTGGAGATCCTAATATCTACGCTTCTCAAATGAAAAAATTGATAGCTATTATTCTGTTTCTTACTGTTATGAGTCTGCATAGCTAGTTAGTTCCTTCACATTAAGTTATGCTTAATCGTGACATTTTCGACTATCAGTTAGCTATTCAAAAGACTGAATCCTGTTCACTGATGGGAATCATCTCGAAAATGCCGAATATTGATGGCGTTTTTTGTAATGGCACTGAAAATAAGCTCTTCATGTTCTACCTTTATTGCAGGCACTAAACTAGTAAAAAATATAGCATGAAACAAAAATATGATAGTCTGATGACTGATATAGAAATTTTGGTGAAGTTATGTTTTCTGAGCTGGACGGTTTGGTCATGGAGCATTCGTTGTTCTTCTGATCAACATTCTCAGCACAAACTTCGCGTAGAAGCAAAGTATTTGAGTTTCTCTGCATATGACTAACAGATTGTCTTGTTAATCTTGATCTTGGTTGATTATTGTTGACCTTTACGCTATCATTTTCTACCTCTTTGTTTTGATTATATCTCCCTTTGACTTGATTCTTGCACCTATATTTGTCCACAATCTTTCTGATTGGTTGGTATTTTGAAGTGCTTGTTGATTGCTGACTGACCTGAGTACCAAGTTCCAAAAACTTCCTGGTGTTCTTAATAGTCTTTCTATTCTGGATGTCAACATTTTCCCAGTTGATTGTGCATTCATACTTGTCCATACGCATTGATATAAGTGAACATATGTTATGGCGTTTGATCACTAATTGATGTTCATGCAGGCAAAGATGAAGAGATCATCCACTTTGTGTTATGTGGTGTTGTTTGTGACAGGAATAGTTTGTTTTGCAGATGATGTTTTTTTCTCCTTTGTCACTTCGTACTTTGGTTTGCATAGGACTGATTGAAGTGGTTTCACTGGTTTATGTGCTAAATTTATTCCAAATAGCTTCAAGAATTTCGTGACTTTTGATATATTTTTATATATAGTAGGATGATCCGTTTACCGGTCTCTATACTTAATTTTGTTTCAGCTGATAAGTTTGTTTAGTATTTTTAGATGAATTTGTTTGAGAATCCATTGTTTTGAAAGATGGTCATTAAATATTTTCCTTCATTTTTCTGCTCTGCAAGTATGTTACAATGTACCGTCCTCCTCTTGAAGAAAGTTTTTAGGCAGTTGATTTTGTGAGTTCTTGGGTTGCTGCTACTATCGTTGGGAATCTGATACACTGCTTCTGCAATAAGTCTTGTCATTTCTGGTCTCATTGATGTCCTTTTCGTTTGTTCGTAAATTTTATTGTTAAATTAAAGATGTGTTGTTATTCATAAATCAATGAGTTGTAGCAGACTTTGAAGATCCGTGTATTCTGGGAGATTTCTGTCGTTAGTGAGGAACATGGTTAAAGTTCCTTTTCTAAGCTTAGTTTGATTAAGGTGAATATAGCACTTTTATCCAAGGATATCATCAGTTCGCCGTTGTTGACTTGATTCTACTTAACCTTATCGAACAGTTGTACGAGAGATTTAATAAAGTGGTCGGATCAATCCATTAAATGGTTCAGTATCCTTGAAATTTCTTTTGATAGATTGTATGTTGAGGTTCCAGAGAGTGATAAAATTGGACGTAATGGGATGTTTGATTAGTATAGTTTCGGCCTACCGTAGAATCGAGGGAGTGCTAGTCCATTAGATTTCATTTTTTATGGTTTTGCTTTGACTAGTTTGTTTAAAGTTTATGAGATTTGTTTGTTGCTCACATAAACAATAAATTAGTAACATGAGAGAACGCATATTTATTTCAACACCCGAATACATAGGTTTATTTCTTGTTATTATTAATTGTATAATTTACCACACTGTCACTGTTGTTTATCCAAAAAACCCTTTGGTTGATTTGGTGTTTTACATATATGTATACTAAATATAACTGTATGTTAGAATAAGACTAAAGAAAGTCCTAACTGAAGACAATATTGTTCATTTATGTGTCTAATTTATATATAGTTTGATTAAGTTATTGATCAAATGAGTTAGTAAACTTTGTCATCTATTAAGAGTATACAAGTTTAGTCTTTAAATCATTTTTTTCAGTACTTCGATATTACTTGATTTTTTAGGTAGATATCAGTTAGTTATTTGAATAATATTTTTGATTGAGTAGTCAGTCCTGGATTCCATTGCTAACCACTATCCATCTTTGCTTATTTAAATATGTTTAATAATTGTTTAGGATATATAATTGTTTCTCATATTTAATCTTATAGAGTACAATTACAGGAGATGTCTCTTATTCCTCGACCTTTTAGAACATCTAACATTTTAGCTTATCGGTGAGTAATAGTTACTTAATTATAGTTACTTATAGTTACTTAATTTTTTTAATCAGTAATATAATGGTTTATGATCATTATGATTTTACATTTTTTTCTCATTAATTTAACCATTTATTTCAAATAACTTCATATGATCATTCATTTACTCATGTAACAGTACGGAATTCATTATGTTAACTTAATTAACTCATTTCAATATATGGATAAATAAACATGACAAATTAACAAAAATCAATTCAGATATTGCATAGAAATTTTCACATATAATTATCAATTTCAATAGTTGAGATCATGAGCTAATTGAAGCTAGACCACCATGGAAAGCCTTAAAGCACTAGACGGTCGTTTCGTCCTATTGTGCTGAGGAGTCCCACAATAGGAAGAAACGGCTGTCCAGTGCTTCCAGGTTTTCCATGGTGGTCTAGCTTCAATTAACTGATGATCTCAACTATTGAATTTACTATACTATCCAAAAAAATCCTTTTGATACATAAACATCGTTTAGGTAAAATTCTATGAGTTAGCATATTTAATTTATTATTTTCATTTTACTATAATCAACATACTTTTCAACTTATGATTACTTATTTAACTTAAAGTTCCATTTATTGTAATATTGAAGACATCTGGTAACGGTTAAAATATACCCATAATCTTTTAGGTGTATGTGATTATTTATGTCGTTACAAAAGACTTTCTTTGATTACTTGATATAACTTCAGATCTTACATTCACATTATGATAAATTTGCAAAACCAAATCATCTCTTACCAGTCCAGTTTCTCGCTTTTATATCATTATGTCATGAATGTCTTCCCTAAACAAACTTCTTAGAACTATTTAACTCTATGATAGCTGTCTTGAAGTAGTATACGTAGTCTATAAATTTGTTTCTACGATGCTTATAGACAGTTAAGAAGTAAAATATTTTTAATTACTTCATGAACAGAATAGAGAATGTTAACCCAAACCTTATAGATTATCTTTCAGATGTTTGCTTACCAATCTAAAAATCATTCTAAGAAAAATGTTCATTTTCTATTAACTACATACATATATTTTCCCTACTCAAATACCCACTGATAGTATGATTTTCTAACAAATTGAAGCTTATCAGCTTGCCATGAACTCATTCTTATTAAATTATAATATGGTGTATGCTACTTATGTCGACAGATATAAGTTGTAAGTAATACCAATCACAAGTGGGATTCCCAAGATCAGAAGGTTGAAAAGATCGAATTGAAGAGAACAGGAATGTAAACAGAGAGTAATTGTAGTAACAGCAGGAATGAAGGAAAGATGAAATTTGTATGAGACAATTGATCAAAAATGTGCAGATGATGTATGTAATGTATGGTTTGCATATTTTACGAAAACATTCTGTAATTTGTATTAATCAATAAATTGGTTCTCCTCACCTCAGCGTTCGTTTACTACAACAATATGTTCAATAAAATTATGGTTAGAGCATAAATTTTCCCGCAGATTACAATTTCCCGTCATTGTTTTATTCTAAAGAATTGATCAGTCGATCTTATCATAGACGTATGAAACACTGTAAAGTTGATGTAGCTTTTAAAAAAACTGTTATAATGTTTAGTGGTGAATAAATATGTACATATTTGTATTAGGTTTTAGCCTTAAATAAAATACACTAGAACATCCACTGAATTATAATGAAATTCAACCAGGCAATTTATAATTGATCATAAATGTTGACTATCATCCTGAAGTGGCTTCGTTTCTTTAAATAATCACCTTTTATAATTGTTATCATATAAATCCCAACGGTATTTGAAATCAGAAGGCAATAAAAGGCGGCGACTACAGTTTATTTGTGGACAGCACGGATGACAAAGCTATTAACACATTGAACAAGTTTGAAGCGGAGAGACGAATGTGTGTATGTGAGCAAATACAGAGGCAAATTTATAGTCAAATCGAATCAAGGCCCAGTTAGGATTTTCAAAGGCTAATAATAGGTTTCGAATACATATATACATATATATTCAAGTGATTAACATTTTAGCCAGAGTCTGTCATGTGACCAAGTATACATGTTTATACAGACAACAAAATGATTATCTATTAAGTTAATAAAAAGACTTAACCAAAATTAACCATAATCAAAATTGATTGTAGGAGAGTTGCTATAGTCCTTTGTTCTTTGGAAATCCGCATACTTTGTTGATTATCTCCCATACCATTACATACTACTATTATAATGTTGTTTAGTACAAAAATTTGAATCTTGTAGACAATTAAAATGATTTGAAAGTAACTCTATTGATAAATAATGAAGCTATAATTGAATTGTATGCACTTCAACAATTAAAAATTGACGCGTTGGATAAACAGATTCAAGTAGATTAGTGAGTCACGCGTTGACGTTTAAAGTAAAAAAAAACAGTGTTCGGGACTCTATATGGACATCGATATGGATAGAGATACATCTAGCTGACTAGTTCCAAATAAGACGAAACAAGTGCACTGAATTTCTTTGCTAGCCACATACAGAAAATACTAAGAACTTGTAACTAAAGTGTATATTGAGGCTACCTCCCTTCAGGAAGAACACATGGCAATATAGATTGATCAATTGCAGTCCATAAGATCAACAACGGGTAAAAACAACCACATCTATAAAGTAATCAACATTGATTAATATTTGGTTTTTGTTTTCTCTTCACAGACCATCAGAAATTATTAATCAAGATTCTTTAAGTGATTCTTCTGATAGTTCACAGTATGCTTCACTAAAATGGTGAGTGGTGCCTGTTTAAGTACTAGTTATTTCATAATGGTTCAACTGGGGAGCAATAATATTTGAACAATAGTCAACTAATTTGTACATTTTTCAAAATCTCGAGATTATTATTTTTGTTTATGGCGAATAGGTCTAACTGATAATTTATTAGGGAATTTTCATTTGGAATCATTCTGATTAAATTAATTCACTACTAGATGGTTGAAGAATCGCCACTAAAAATCATATAAATGACGCTTACCACTATCTAACAAGCTGATATCACATTTAGATAAAAAAATGTTAAATACATCTTATTTACACATCAATCACATGAATATACGATCTATTTTCGTTCTTTGAAATATTCCATTACATCAATTTTACGTTGTTTGTAGCGATAAACTTTAGAAGTGTTTCAGCAGAAGAGAGTGATGTCAGCAATACAAATATTCTGAAGCTAGTATTCTATTATTCTTATTAAATGGGTCGATAATTGATAAGTGTCGACACTAAATTGGAAGATCGATTAGATGTCTAACATACAGTTTCTTAATTTGAAACCTAAATTATTTTGTTTGTTTTTAACCCTGGTTTTACATATGAGCAGTGATTTTCAGATGAATGTATCTGATCTCTGAAATCACAAACGTACTTCAGATAAAATGAACAATCAGAAGTGATGTTAGTTTATAGTACAACACTGCTGATAGTATACACACTGTCATAGTCATAAATTTTTTTAGCACAGAGTTATCCCTATTTGATGCAAAACATAAATATTTCAAGAAGGTGGGATCACTATAACATTATTTGTGTTTCAGAGTGATCGATTTTATATCACTGACATATATGATACATTAAACTATACGTTCGCTAGAGTTCAGTGTTTAGCTGGAAGTTATGCTTAAGATACATCAGAATAGTATATCAAGGGTGTAAATAAATTTGATAGACTGAATATTGTGAATATATACCTTATGTAAAAGAAAATTCTACAACATTGATTGTGACAGCAGACCAAGCGACTAAAAACAAGTAATTACATAATGAGTAAACGGTGATAGGAATTAAATGAGTAAAGCTCATTTAATAAAATAAGATTACTAATCTGGAAGATAGTTGAAATAAAAACTCAGAGACGTAATAAATGCAAAAAAAAGTTAAAGAAAATGTTTAAGATGCAACGAAGGAATATTTATCACCAAAACAAGAAAGGATTAATAACCATCTCCTTTTGAACATATAAGTCAGGTTTTTGACGCCTGATAGCAACGGCTTCAGCAAACTTCAAACGACTGGAGTTTGGCTGCCTACTTATCACCTTAAAAAATTGCAAGGTATCGACTTGATGTCCTGTATCCAAGAGACGTTTGGTGATTGCACTGTTTAGAGTCTTTCTTTTTCTCTCTTATTCTGAGGTTTTTTTTGAACATGCTCAAAAAATTCAAGATATATCCTCATTTATGTTCGGCCAATGTAGCTGCTTTGGCAGGTACATGTAAATATATAAATACAGTTGGCGGTAACATGAAAGGGGTGCTTGTCAACCTTTGATTGAGTTATTGAACATGTTGTTTTATACATAATTAATAGTATGGTTGCGGGGTAAGTTCTGGCTAGTGCAGTGTTCAGTCTCTTGTTGATTGTGTTTGCGACGTCATCACCTTTGAAGTTGAGATTTATAGATACTGGTTTTTTATTGACCGTACTAACTTCCGTCTCGTTTTCTTTAGGTTTTTTTTATATTTTTCAATAAGTTTTCGTGGGTAGCAGTTGTCTCTCAGGCATTCTTTGTATCATAATTATAGAAATATTCTCATCGTTGAAGATTATTAGAATATTTATATGTTAAATAATATACATAGATTCTAAAAATATAACTTTCGTAGGTTATGTGGAAAGGGATTAATGTATGAGATAGATATTTAAAGTTATACAATAATGATAACAACAACAAAGATTGATTATAAGATTTGAATGTTTGGAGCTCAGATTAAACTTTGAAAAAAGTATGAAGATTAATTTTCACTAGGAAATAAAAGTATGTTGGAAATAGTGTTCAAAGCAGAGAAAGAGTGTCAACATTAATCTGGTTTAAGTCTTTTGATAGCGATTGCTTCAGTAAAACGTAATAAGATTTTCGTTTTTCAATAGTTTTGAATGATTTTGAAACATTAAAGTCATGTTCATTATCAAGTAAATTGTGGGCGATTGAACTATTGATGACATAGTAACATCTTGGTCTCAACTTTTGAGGAATGTACTTGACAGTGGAAATAGTTACTTTTCTTTCTTTTCATTTTGTGTGTGTGCTTTGGCATTCATATGTAAACTGGTATTTGCAGGAAACGTAGGATGAGCGTCTGTCCACTTTCAAATGTCTCAAAGAGCGATTGGTTTCTTATATTGAGACAAATTTTGTGACTGAATAAAACATTTTTGAAGTAATCATTAGTCTAAAATCAATTTCGTTACTTTTAAGGCTAACTCGTATAAAACTAGGATTGTTTCCCAAATTCTTCCATATTCATAACTGTTTCTATTAGTCTTTATCGATGAGAATATTTCTAAGGTTATGATACAAAGAATGTATATTCATTTTGAATGAATTATAATATTTTGTTTGGATTGTAAGTAGCTGATGGGACATTGTGAAATGTAATGCATCCACTCTTTGTGTTTTCCCAAATTCTAATCTTCTGAATTCTTCGTGTCCTTATTTTTTCTCTTTCCAAATTTATTTCACTGGATTATACTCCTTGAATAACATCTTCAAACCCTAATCTTCCCGATTACTGCTTATACTCTTACCGCCTCTACCACTACGGGATTTGAATCGAAAACTGCATCTCTGTGCTAATGTGATATGGCAACTCGAACTGATGTACGTACGTACGAAGTTCCACGTTGTTACTGACTGACTGACTGAATTCATATTATTCCATTAAGTTTGTTCTCATTACTGTATTTAAATTAATTTATCACTGGTAATAATTTTAAATGTTATTTTTTAAAGTCATTTTTCATAATAAATATGTCTGTATATATTTTTCTTCAGTAAATATACTCCAACTGTAAATATTCAAACAGATGTAACAACAACAGCAACAACAACAACAACAACAATTGCAACAAAAAAATCACATAAAAATTCAACTAGTTCAGAAGCAAGTGAAAATACAGCATGGCCGATCGATTTTACAGCATTCGTTGGAAAAGAATGTATTGCTAATAATGATGTTAATCAAGACAATACTAATCAAAATAATGATGATCAAACACATAGAATAAATATATCATATTTAGATCCCCCATCAAAACCGGTGAATAGAGTAAGTCCACGAACTAGTTTTGGCGGAAGTATGGACTTACCTATACCAAGTGAAAAAAGACCACAAGTTTCTGAGTTATCATGGAAATCTAAACCGGTTCATCGATTAGTTAATTCATCTTCTATCAATGTGAACAAGTAAGTTTTTATTAAGTTTATATTTTGTTTTCATAATATTACACGTGATAGTAACAAATGGTGTTAGGTAGAGGGTAGTTACCTACAGAAGATAATAGGAGGTGATCGTACAATATTGTGGACTGATCGATATCAAAACCGCTCAATGCTGGATCAGTGATCTGGACGTTAAGCGTGTGAGCGCATGACTGAAAATCCAGCGTGCGGGATCGTAGACGCACACTGCTAAAGGACCCGATATTAGAACATGATGACCATTTAGTGCTTCCAGGTTTTCACTTGTGGTCTAACTTAGAACGTTTTGTGATTTTAGTAAAAATGAACAATATCCACAACCGCATATTTACAACAAATCAATTTGGAATTAGGCATCTTACAGTTACTTGTTCGATAATATATTTGCAAACGTAGATTGTTGAGCATAACTCAGTAGTTTGAAACTTAACGCATCTTCCTAAGAATTAAGGATTTTGGACTTGATTATTAGTGAGTATAATAATTCTTAGCAGAAAGGAATTTTTGTAGATATTATAGTAATTTAATAGTTGAGTTCATGAGTCAACTAAAGCTAGGCTCAGTGGTCAAGATGTTAAGCATTCGCACGCAAGACGAAAGGTCCTAGATTCAAATCTTGTGTGCGGGATCTCAACTAAAATACTAGTTATAACATTTAATCTATGTATCATTAAAAATATTCAACATTTAGAGAATGTACATCATCTGAACTGTATAAAGTACAAGTTTTCAAAGTAACCTCAAATTGTGATGAATCATTGAATATATCTATATCTAGGTTGTTGATTAAAAGTTACAAAACACGATTTTGTGATGATTTTATCTATTAATTGACATCTTTTTGAGAATTCTCGAAAGTCACAGAATACTGAAAAGTTATTTCTTCCTGTTATTAAAATCCTAATTAGAAAATACAATACTTAGATTATCTTTACTTATACTACAACTTATCACAGTAAAATACAAGCTGAGGTGAAAAGTATCTAATTTCTATTGCAATATTCAAAACATAATATCTCTCAACAAAAATCATTATGTTCTAGAGGTAATTTATAGATTATCAGAAGTATTATGGAGATTTTAATAATTTCAATAGTTGAAATCATGAGTCAATTGGAGCTAGTCCATCATAGAAAACCTGGAAGCACTGGACGACCTTTTTGTCTTAGTATCATCTGCTCACTAATGACTGACTTCAAGAGGCATTTCCTGGAGTTCTAGTGGGAAGTCGTGACCAGTGGAGTTCAACCAGGTCTGTTGTGAGATATCGACTCACTGAAGACAATGGTTTGCGGTGGCGTAATTTCATGGATTGGTTGAAGTTAGACATTAAAACAGCTGGATGCTGACTCAGTGGTCCAATGGTTAGGCGCTCGCGCGCTAGACTGGTAGGTCCTGGGTTCGAATCTCGCGGGGGCGTGGTCGTGGATGCACAGTGCTGAGGAACGGCCGTCAAATGCTTCCAGGTTCCCTATGGTGGGCTAGCTTCAAGTGACTCATGATTTCAAATACTGAAATTCATGGTTTACTCAACATCGATATTGGTGTTATGATCTTCATGATAAGAGCTAAAAGACATATACCTTTATAAATTATAGAGTCGGAAAATTAACTGGTGAATCGTCGTATATCCCGAGAGATTATATTTCATCTCTTATAAGATAATATTCGTTTATATAATCTACTGTTTTAAATATTTACAGTTAATGAAATGAAGAGGGAATAAAAATTCCTTTCACTTTGAGTAGCTTTCTAAAACTTATTAAAGACACTAATTAAACATGGAATAATTTCAGAAATGTTTAGTTGCTATCAGAATAATAGATAGACTATAAGTATTTAATAATAAAACTACTGTCTTATATTAAAAAGAGCAAGAACAAAACTTCTAGCAGAATAGCATGAATTCATTTTATTTCATTAGTTCTCTTTCACTACTTACAATCTATGAGAACCAATGAAATAAAATGAATTATTATTAGTAATGACTTTAATCAATATTATATTTTGGCACAATATAGAATTCTCAGCACAGGGTATTTCAACAAGTTCCTTTTACAGAAAAAAAACAAAAATAAAAAAAGAATGCAAAAATATGAAAAAAAAGAAACTGTACCACTTTCCAAATTAGAGACATGTTTAAGAATACAGGTTATTGACTAGATTGGCTCTAGATAAGGTATTATAGAACTTTTATACTTTTGCTTGTGTTCATGAATTTTAATGTAATTATGTCTCGTTCTATCAGAAGATATACGAGGAGAAATATATAAATAAAGGGATGGTTAGTATCTAATAAGATAACGTTTCCCACGAGTTTGCATGTCTTTAGATGTCTATCCACAACCATATTAATTATGAACTCGAATGACTCACCACACACATTGTTAACTAACTTCAGCACTCTCTGCAATACAGCAAACTGTTTTCTCAAAAGTTCGTGAAAGAATATTGGAGAACAGTAAAGAATAATAGGTAATATACTTGAATTGACAAATTGTAAGAGTAAATAACGAGTATACAGCCACTTTATGTAGTAAGTCAAACGAAAAACTATTCTGCTAAAATCTTCATTCTTTCTCCTTTCAAAATAATAAAAGGAACTATGTGTTTGAGAAAAATATTGTTTCATAGTTTTAGATTATGATTAATATATTCAAAACAAATATTAATTCACTCTAAGCTTTATCCACAAATATCATAATAGATTTTAGTAGGGTAACTACAGTTTATTAGTTATATCTTTTGGTTATTACATTATATATATATGTGATTATTCTTATGTTACTTTATAGTGAAGATGATAAATAACCAAATATATCTCAGTTGAACATTATCAATTATTAATAATATGAAGTATAATGAATACTGTTTTCTTCTTTCCTATTCTTTTGACAACTATTAAAATAAACAAAAAATATAACTACCGATGAATTATACAACACTTTTGAATGATTCATTATTATTATTATTATAATCCTCATTATGATCACTAATATTATCTAATATGATAATGAATCTGAATCGATGTATTCAGTTCTTTTTTTCTTTCAATCATTATCATAATTTGATAATGTATATTTATGTAATTCTTCACTTCAATCATTCACTATTATGAATTCATATTAAAAGAACAATAAAAGTAAACAAAAAGAAAATATGAATTTCATAGATTAATGTCTTTCATAATGTATATTGTAAAAACAAAAAGATAGTTCGTTTTATTCTTTATTTTATTCTCGTCTTCATTTTTATTTTTATTTTATTTTTGTTGTGTTTTTTTCTCTCTTTCAATTTTTACTACACATTGTATCACTTAATGTAAAGAGTTAAAGTAAAGAAAACGAATCAAATGTGAATTAACTTTATATAGATTTATTGTTTAATTATAGTAATAATACTATTAATGTTTTTTTTTGTATTTTTATTTGTTTCTTTACGCGTTCAATCCTTCTTTTTTCTTTTTTTCTCTCTATTCCATATAATTAATTGAATAAAAAAACAAAATATTTTAATGATTTTTCATTTAAGTTATCAGATTTAAATAATTTATTTTGATTATTCAAATGATTCGTTATTAGTTAAACAAAAATTGACTAATTATCATCATGTATTACTGAAGAACAATATTAGTAACTATGCCATTATTATTATTATTATTAGTCGATTATTTGCACGTTACTTATTTTGGGAAATTTCTTTCAGTTGGTGATTTTTAAAAAAATATTTTCTGTCTACATTTTATTTCTTTTATTTTACCTTTTGAAATTCAATTCTTATTTGTATATTCTATTTTGTTTTGTTAATTCAATGATTTTGTTTATTATTATTATTATTATTATTATTATTATTATTATTATTATTATTATTATCTATTAATAATTTAATGAATGTGATCTGTTTCCATAACAATATGTCATTGGTAAAAAGATGGGGTGGAGTGAGAGAATGGGATGGATATACTTGTTTATCATTAATTATCTATTTATTATGTTTTAGGTGTAATACATGGATTAATTTAATTTGTTTTTATTCTGTATGTTGTGTAAATGATAAATAGAATGTATAAAAAAATATATATGAAATGATGTTTTTTTTTTCTTCATTGAATGAGTTGTCTTTATGGAGAATAGTTTAATTTGAAGATAGTTGTTGTCAAACATAAATTATTTAAATAATGTTTGTAAATTAAGAATTATTGAATAGCTGTTTTATTCTGATTTGAGACTATTGAGGAGTGCTAATTTCTTAACTTTATTGTAGACCTATTTTAAAACTTCTATATTTAGTAATTGGCTTAGTATCTCATTTAACTTTAGTCAGTTTGGCATGTTGTTCAATAATGACACATTGAAATTACTAAGCAACTAATTAATCTATGATTTGTTTGTGGACCATTGAATTTTAATTTTTAATGGTCTAAAGCTGACTGGGGAGTTGTGAGAGGTGAAGGTCCTTGACATAGTCTAACATGAGATCCCAGGCACTCGATGCTAAAAGTTCTTCAACAAAGAAGAAAATACACCTCCAAGATTATATCTTTTTTTCCTAATTTCGTTATCCATGCATAGGTTGCCGATTGCTGATATTTGCATCTTGCTAAGCACGATTATTTTGAAAATAATATGTATTTGACCTTATAACTGAATAAATCTTGGTCCCGCCCTAAATATGCATCTACTTAGTTATTTTCACGCATTAATAAGTGTTAACATCTATCTACTACATGAGAACTCTACAATTGATTGATCACTGAGTACTGACCAGTATCCTATGTGCTATGCCCTTCTTATTGCATGTTACTACTCAGTGATCAATCATTTGTAAATGCATCTTAGTCCCACAGGAGGTCAGTTGCGGCTCAGATAGATCATCAATAACGCCTCCAACTGTGAAGTAGGGTGACACGGGACCAAATCCGTCAGGGAGCATCCGTTCCCTCAGAATTACAGGTGTACTATACTGACGAATATCAAATTGCGCGCAACCTAGATCAAACGGGATTTCCTGTCGGCTACTTCCAACCGTCACCCTACATGAATACATCTTTGCAAGTGATTTACAATACTAAATTATCTGATACGGTGATTACATCAAACAGTCAGTTGTGAAATAAGTCGACAATGGAATAAGGATAGTTTCCAAAATTTTATTTCAGTACTGTTTGAACGAAATAAAACAAAGGTAAATAGCATGAGTGATCGCATTAATACAACTAAAAACAAAAATAAGAAATACATATCTAAGATGAAACTATTGAAGTTCGGATAAACGATTGGCTTAATATTTTAATAAAAATAAAATATAGAAGTATCTGCTTCACTGACATCTTTGATGAGCAACGATTCCAACCATATATCTCATGAACCTTAGCTACATTGTGTGAATCTCAAGGATTAATTCTAATTATTATTATTATTTTTCATTTAAACACATAGATATTGGTACAAGGAGGCACCAAATACACATGCGCAACACAGATCTCATTTGATATGTGTGAGGGCTGTGATACTGCCCGGGTGCCCAAACCGAAGCAGGTGGTTTTCTTAGGGGTCACACTTCGAGCCTTTGACCTACAGGTCTGATCCACGAGGCAGTGGAGCATCGTAAGGAGATGCAGTTCCATGGTAGCCAGTGGCCAATAATTAGTTCATACGCCATTTGTTCCCTCAGGGTACTGGATCCCATGTGCACCATTGTTTCGGAATCAGGGTTTTCCAACTCTCCAAGGTGTACTTTCCATGTCCACCAACCCAGTCAAAGCGCCGAACGTTCGCTTTTCGTCCTCTCACTTTCGCAAACAATACCTCCTCCACGATAAGGCAATGAGTAGGACTTTCCTGTCAGAGGCTATATACACGTGGCCATGTGAGATCATCTGGAGAGGGAGAGCGGACTCTTCTCACTGTCGGCCGTACCAGGGCATTTGAGGGCATTAATTCAAATAATTGATTAAATACTTTAAAGCTCGATCTAATCATTCCTCGTTTGCATTCAATTTACTCCTATACTGGCTAGCATATAACATTAAAATAAGCGGTAACTGGTCATTAAAAGCAAATCGTAATCTCTTTATCCAGTGAGTGTTCATTTAGTTGCAAACCGATTCATTATCTTTGGTTTCGTGCTTAAACTCAAAATTATCCGTCAGTTCGACTACATGTATAACTGAACATCATCAACCTGTGTAAATTCGCGTCTTCAGAGGTTATTTTTCCAAAATTTATTTTTCATTTTTGTTTGAATCTTCCCATTGATGATCAGGACTGCAGTTGATCAGTTTATTATTGACATATATGTAACCTCTGTCGACAACTCAGTGGAACGAGATGGTGTTCAAAGCAAACGGTGGACGGGATGGAAATCAACTGTAGGATGCAGGTAGACACAGCTGACGAGCCTCAAACAGAATGAGACGCGTGCCTTGGATACCACTGCTAGCCGCCATCCGTTTTCGTCCTTTTACTCTGTTCATAAAAAGAGTACAGACCAAATGTCTCATAATATGCTTTCATTTCACCATACGATTATTCTCAAAGCCTCTTTACTGGCGGTTTTAAACGATAGCAGGAAGGAAAACATTCTCTTATCAATACCGACATTTCTTTTTACATCAACCCATTATGGGTTGTGGAAAGATCTGAAGAGAGCTGGAACAATCAGTTTACCTTACTATTTTATTTCCTACGATCGAACTGAATATTGATATTAACCAATTCTGACCAAATAACATTCAATTTTAAAGACTACTGTACTATCCAGTTACTTTCGTAGTAAATAAATGAATGAATACTACCTTTACTAATAACTAAAATGTTATTAGTTAAATAGAAAAAAACACAGCTAATTCCACACTGTCAATGTCGTTTATCATTAATGGCTTTTAAAGCTGTGTTATATTCAATTAGTAACTAATAAATCGTACATAACCTATATTTGATGACTGATATCTCATTATAAGCTTTACAGTTATTTCGAAATGAGGTACATTTATTTGAATAGTTTCTTCAAAAAAACTGTTTACATCTGATAATGTTATAATTAACTCATATAATAACGATGTATCTAAAAAGTGAACCATGTATTCGTCAAAACTAGTCAGTTATGAATTACTTGTCATAGAAAACTTGTAAGTTTTTGATTTATGATTTATGAAATAATGATTTACGAGAAAAGTACAAACAGTGGATTAATTTATGTGACTATGTGGTACTACTTACTACTAAAAAGTAGTGTATAGTTTATCTACCAATATTGTCGCCCACCGTGTATAAGTTACATTAAAAGCTGTAAGATTTCATCTCCACTGTAACAAATTCTAGTCTTGGCACAGAATGAGTACAGTTTGAAAAGACATTCTATTTCACGACTAAAATATTAGTGTAGAGAACATATTGTTCTTCGAATACTTGAATATCAGTTCCATCATTTCATAGAACTCGGTTGTAGGACACAATTCAACCGATTGTGATTATCTAAAGTATAGATATATTTTGGTGTGCAAACACAAGAGTAAACTGAACTGGCTTTGTTAAGAAAATTCTGTGTAATATACTCAAGTTTTAAGCAGAATTGTTCAACTTATTAAATTTTTAAAATCGTAATACTGCTTTCGCCGCAGGTAACTATTATCGTTCACTTCTTAAAGAGGGGTTATAGAGGTGTATATTAAAGACATAGATAGTAATCTTATGCTTCAATATCCCCATGTGTTCAATGAATAAATTATAACGTTCATAAAGTTTTTCATAATTATATATTCGAGAAGCTGAATTTCAATACTCAAAAATATTTGTCCCATCAAATTTTTAGTGATAAATTTATAATCATTTGGTTATTACTAGGGTACCTTGAAGCACATTGTATGAGGATAAGAAATTTAATTTTACTAAGAAGTAGTGAGCATTATCAATAAATGTCATTCAAAAGTCCTGCCGGATTAAAACACATCTATGAATGATGATTGTTATATTCGATAAATTCACTTCAAATTCTACAGTTATAGATCCAAATGAATGATCGACATACCAAGTTTTAGGCAAGCCCATCTTTCGAAGTTATATGTATGAGAATCTCAGCACGGATACAGAAGGCTCGACTAGCTTTTACCAACTTGCGTCATTTATGGCGTAGGCGAGATATCCGTCTATCAACCAAAGGACGGGTTTACTGCGCAGCAGTTCGTCCCGTCCTACTTTATGGCAGTGAAACATGGCCGGTAAGAGTAGAGGATATTCGTAGGTTACTAGTATTTGATCATAAGTGTCCTCGAAATGTTGCTCGTATATCCTGGGACCATCGAGTAAGTAACGCAGTTGTTAGGAAACGGATACTAGGTAAGGATGGCAAGTCGATTGATGAAGTGATGAAACTTCATCAGTTGTGATGGCTGGGACACGTGTTACATTTGCCCAACGACCGACTGCCTCGACGTGTGATGTTCAGTGGTATAGGAGTAGGTTGGAAGAGAGCTGGGGGCGGCCAGACCAAAACATGGCACAAGTTTATGCAGTCACTGACAAGTGGACTGAGTGATCCATGTTGGTAGGTGTAGACTAACTGGTTGAGAAACGCGAGATGATAGCAACCGATTGTTAGAGACCCTGAATGACATGACTCAAAATCGTTTGCAATGGCGCAAGTGCATCCACTCTTTGTGTTCTCCCAAATTTTCATCTCCTGGTTCCTCGTTGTCTCTTTTTTCTCGTCCCAAATTTATTTCACTGGATTATACTCTCTAAATAAAATCTCCAAACCCTAATCTTCCCGATTACTGCTTATACTCTTCCTACATCTACCACAACGGGATTCGAATCGACCACTGCATCTCTGTGCTAATGTGGTATGGCAACTCGAACTGATGTACGTACGTACGAAGTTCTACGTTGTTACTGACTGACTGATATATGAGAATAAAGAATTATTTCAAAATGAAATAAAATTTTGATATAAATAAAAATGGAAATCATTAGACGAAAATATTTTTCATTTCAGTCTAATTGTTAATGATGTAATAATTAGATTGGAATGTTAATTAAAACAAATTTATATACTCATTGAAGTTATAAGATGAATAATCTGAAAGAATACAGATAATATATAGAGTGAGAGAAATATTCATATGATTACAAACCAGATTACATATTTGATCTTAGACCACGTAGTGTATGAAGTGATTCGAATTCAGTAGGAAATAATAAAATTTGTTAAGTACTGACCAAATTATCCGTATGTCAAGAAAATGACCAATGATAATCACAGCAATACAAAGAACCGTCAATAGTAATAATAATAATAACTATAATAATAGTAACAAGATTTGAGGTACAACAAGACAAAAGTGAATAATACATGTGCATTAGTTAGAATAAGTCATCCTACAATTCGTTTTGTATTGGTTGTTTGAATCTTCCCATTGATACTTAAGACTGCAATTGATCAGTCTCTCATTGTCATATGTGTACTCTGTGCGGATTACCTCTATATTGACTTACGTCACAAGCATTGTAAGCAAAGATGGATGATGGCTAGCAGTGGAATCCAGGACACACTTTTCGTCCTATTTGGAACTTACTAGCTTGCGCAATGGGTGATCATCTGGACTCAATAGCTAAACGGATAACGTGATGGTATTTAAAGCAAATGTTACCGGATCGGAATCCCGGAGTGAACATTAACTCTGGGATTCAGGTACATCCAGTTTCAAGTAGGACAAAAAGTGCGTCCGGGATTCCACTGCTATTTACCATCCATCTTTCTAATCTCTTATTAGGCGTTATGCTGGTCGTGGTAAAAGAAGCGTCTGAACTTACTACTTCTGTGCACAAAGCTGGAGTTTTTCCAACGTTAATATCAACTGCTTTCAGTAGTATTGCATTTTATGAGCTAAATAGTTCTACCGTAAAGATTCTGTTATTATCGGTACACAATGCAGACAAAAATGTGCTATTCGAATTTCTCTATATACGAATAAAAGATTAATTTGTTAACCTTGAATTCGATTTAAAAACCTGAGCAACTGTAAATTCAAAAGCATCGTGAACCATATTAAGCTGATCGAACCTTTAACCACATTTGAAACTACTCAGAAAAGTATCTAATAACTGTTTATTAAAAGAACGGCTACTCACGAAGTTCAACAACAGTCATGAAATAAAATGTAGAAATCAGAGAAAGGATTATCCTAACATATGTGAAAGACAAACTGCAGATTGCAACCGGATTGTTGGAGTTGATTATAATAAGACAGCAAAATTACTTCAGCCTCTCTTATGCAAACTAAAACATGGAATGACAGAAAAGTGAAAGCCAAACGTCACTTAGACAATAAACTCCACCATGTGCGATAAACAGCATATTCCTCTTGATCTTCATTTGGTTGAATAAAAATTAGTTGTCAGACGCAACGATGTATCTCCACTTATATCAATGCATGTAGTTAGTCGTGGACAAATGCTCAACTGGTAAGATTTTTGGATCGTAGACAGAGGTAACATAAAGAACGTCGAGGGGTTTCTAGACATTTAGGACCTAAGTGAATCAGCAATCAATAAATATCTAAATTGATTTAATTTATCAACCAGTTAGTAAAATCAAGAACAATTATAGGGATGAAAGTTGGATCAAAATGGTAGGCAGTCAAATTAAGTATGCAGCTAAAGTACAATTTCCAACAGTAACCAGTTATTAGAATTAAACTGTTAGTCATACATGAAAAGATTTGATTATCTGACTCTTCTATGAAGTTTGTGCTGATGATTTTATCTAGAAAAACAATGGAAATCTAACGGTTAAACCGCTTAGCTTCGAGAACGCAGATCTAATCAAATCATCTTCCAGAGTTACAAATTCTATTCACCATTTCAGAATAGTTATCACTTCTTTTTATTCAATGAACTTTTAGCCTGATTGATATTGACAGACTTAGTTTAACTAATATTTTATTTTAAAAACTATGTTTTACTTATAAGCTATGAATGAATTCAAAGGAGGTATTTGAGTTTTAACTTGACCATTCTTTTAGATTAATAATTTAGATGTATAACTGTAAAGTTTGATGAGATGATATTCTTCTTTAATCCAACAGTATTCACATAGTGTTTGTTATTTATCAAATTACATGTATGATTTTCAAATATATATATATATATATATATATATATATATATATATATATATTTGAAACCAATACAATTGTTTAGAAACTACAATGCAGTTGAAGTATCTACGTATAGTCAACTTAATCTCTACATGTTTTAAATGATGAGCTTTTTAAACTTACGTGCAAATAATAAGAGTAATTTCTTTAAACGTTTTTACAGTATCCTTTTTTCCAGTATTGAAATATAAGATTTAACTTAACTTATTAAATTCCAACTTATAAACATAATGAGAAAGTTTATTGAGATTACTTAATATTATGAATGATTTTCACCATGAAATAACTTCAGGCAGTGATACTTTGGAAACCATGAAAACAGTGAACTAATTTTCTATCCTAATGTGAAACTTCACAGAAATAATTACGAACAAGTAGTCAAGGAACGAATCTAGAATCTTCTATTCACTAATCTTCTAATCCATAAACAATATTATTTTCGAATGAACCTATATAAATTCAAATATGGAAGACAGTTTTTTGTATCCAACCATTTTAAATGAAAAAGAGAATTAAGATAGACAAAACACCTTTTATTACTTTCAATGGTTAAGATCATGAGTCAGTTGAAGCTAGACCACCATGGAAAACCTGGAAGCACTGGACGGCCGTTTCGTCCCATTGTGGAACTCCTCAGTAATGCGCATCCATGACCTCACCCCCTGCGAGATTCCAACTTAGGACCTACTGGCTTTCCACGCGAGCACTTAACCATTAGACCACCGAGCCGGCCGGCATCCAACGGTGTTAATGTCTAACTTTAACTAATCCATGAAATTGAGCGACATATTCACCACTGTCTTCAGTGAGTTACTACCTCACAACAGACCTGGTTGAACTCCACTGGTCACTACTTCTCACTAGAACTCCAGGATATACCTCGTGAAGCCAGTCACTAGTGAGCATATCAACTGACTCATGATCTTAACCATTGAAATTACTACAATCTTCACAAAACCCATTTGATATTAATCTTTTATTACTATTTATCCCTCAACATGTAAGCGTTTTTGTTTGTTTGTATATAAACACATATTGATTAACTAGAAGAAATAAGACGTTTTCTATTCGGAGGGATTTAATTAATGTAAATGTTTACCACAATATTTATTTATTTATTAATCAATTATTGATTAAATAAATTGACTGATGAGTAACTTTAATGGATGAAAAATGATTCACTCTTTTGTAATATTTTTTTTAAAAAAAGATCAGAAAATCGATAAAATCGATAAAATCAAAGATATAGAATACAATGATGATAATTATTATAAGCAAATCAATTTAGTTAATTAAGCAGATGAAAAGAGATCAAAACTAACCAAATAAAATAAAATAAGTAAATAAAAAGAATCCACAATTATGTATCATAACAAAACAAAATGGACAATGTAACAACATAGATGAAAAAAAAACAAACAAAACAAAACAACAACAACGACAACGACAACAACACAAGACAATAACAAAAACAAACAAAGAGAAAGAATCTAACATTAATGTTCTTTCTTTTATTTTTCTCGCTTTCATTCCATTTTTCATTTAGATAAGTTATAACTAATGATTGATAAATTTACTAATTTGAAATTTCATTGTATTATATCAGCTAATTTATTTGTATCCAAATTTTATGAAACGGAACATTTACTATCACGTTTTAATTTTAAATATTCTGGATCGTATATATGATTGCCTTCACCTAAATAACGCATTTTATAATCTTTAGTACGTTGTTCAACTACTGATATTGGTAAACTATAAGCCATTACTTTACGTTTACCATGTATAAGTACCTGAAAAAACAAAAACAAAATTATTAGATATCTATATAAGGTATTATAGAAAATGATTATTTTTATGGGTAAAATAAGAAAATTCAGTGAGACTATAATTTAAACATGATCTTTGAGCAATGTTAATATGATCTTGAATATACTGACCTACCTATTAGGGTTAAATGAAAATTACAGTTGATAGTTAAGGTTAGGAATTCGACTTAATATTTTCATCACGGAGTGATATAAGCTAAAATGCTAAAACTATATTTAGCTAAGTGAATGAATGAATTTCGAGACGAAATCCAAGACCTGTTATCCTAAATCGGATTGGTTTGTCCACTGAAAATTCTGGTTAACTATTAATTAATAAAACATAATAACGGGCTTTGTAATGACATTCATTTTAGTATATATGTAGCGATTTCAGTAAAAATATTACATTATTTCACTTGAAATGCATTTATAAATAGCAAATGTTAATACAGAGGAATGAGTGAATCAACACTCTTTAAGTACTTATCAGCTGAACATTTTATTTTGCATTTTTACATGGGAAGTTTTAACCCTAAATTAGACACTTATTATAACGGGAAGACTAGTGAAGTTAAAACTTTCGGAACTATTTTTCGGATTGTAACCATTCATATTTCTGTGGTATAATTCGTAGATAACTGTATTATCGTATTTCCATATTTATCTTATTATCAGCTTCCAGTACACCTAGTACACACTGCTATATGTCTTACTATTCTTTATTTATTGCCAATTAATTATGTATTGTTTGCTTCATCCTCTACCAATTATTGCAAGGTTATGTTCAAGGTATGATTTCTTACTTTGTGTACTTTTTGGTCAACCAATTCATTTATACTACTGTAGGCGTTTTGAATAAATGTGAGAACTAATCTGTTTTCCAACTCCATTTTCAAACTGGCTATCGTGTTAAAAGAAGTTCAAGAAGCAATAAGCGTTAAGTCCCTGTTTGTGTCTAATTAATCGGTGTGAAAATTCGTGAAATGGGAAGTTGCTAGTCCCAGTTGCTGTATAGGTGGATTATTAGATAATCGGAACTCTCATTGTATAATATATCACATGATATCGATTAGAATCTCAAGCTATAACCATACCACAGATGATTTTAATCATATTTTTAAGTTCCAATACATATTAAAAACCTAACATAAACTAAATTCATGGTTTAATTAGGGTAGATTTAGCTAATGATAATCAGTTGATGCCATTTACAAAATAATACCAAAGCAATTATTAAAATGTTGAACAAACTAGATCAAATGTTTACCATTGTTCAGCTGATAAAAATAATCAGAAATTAGCATAAAAATAGAAACAATATAAAGACAGAAAGGAATCAGTTAGGATAACCAGTATAGATTGTCTAATTGTAAGAAAATGAATATTCACTGTCTGATTCATTTAGTGGTAGCTTAAATCAAAACAAATAGCAACGATAATAGCATATAATATCAATTTTCTTGCCAGCTAATCTTATCAGATGTAAGTAATATGAGTGTCTTTCGTCAATAATCTAATATCAGTATGACGATTTGTGGAAATTGTAGAATTTTCGCAATTAAAATTATGAGTCGATTTAAGGTCGACCACAATTGGAAACTTTCAGGCAATGGACGGCCATTCCATTATAGTATGGGACTAACCTGCAGTACACATCCACAATTCCACATTCACAACTCAAACTTGGAGCCTTCAGTCTCGCACACGAACTCCTAAATTCTGGATCACCTGGATTTTAAGTGAGAATCCGTGATCAGTGAAGTCCAAACGCGTCACTTGTCAGACTGTTATCGACCTCAAACAACGGATGAAGGGTTTTGCAAGATCATGGGTTGATTGGATGCCAACTCAGTGGTCTAGAGGTTAAGTGTTCTCAAGCGAGACCGACGATTCCGGGTTTTAGTCCTGCGTATGGAATTGTGGATGTGCACTGCAATAAAGTCCCATACTGGAGCAAAACGGCCTTCCAGTGCTTCCAGATTCCCAATGATGGTCTAGTTTGGCCCAACTCGTGACTTCAACTGTGAAAATAATCTAGTAGTAAAACAATCCATTATTTTCAAAATGGTTTAACGAGTGTTTTAAATATTTTTTTCCAGATTTCTATAGCCCCTAAACTACTTAACCTAACAAAGTGATGTTACAAAAGCAGTTGGTTATCTGGGGTCTGCATCTTATTGGATAAGGCAAAGGCTTTCTAAACAAAAATGTGTCGGCTTCAAATCTCAGAGTGAACATCACTTCTGCTGACGATTCCCAAATGGGACGAAATGCATATCCTGAATTTCATTACCAACTATATTCTAAAAATTCTATATAAAAGCGATATTAAGTTAAAATGATACACATTTCTAATCGTTTTATTTATTATTTCGTTTACCAATTTACCTAAACATATCTAACCAGTAAAGATTATTTTCTTAAAGTAACATGGTAAAACATAATAATTATTTTTATTTTTCCTGGGAGAAATGAAATTAAACAGTTCAGTTTTCTGTGCATGAGTATGCTATTTTTGAAGTGATTACGAGTTCACCTAGTCTGCGAACGGAACAAAGACTCTGTGATCAAAACCAATAAGCTAGCTATTCTGATACGTTCCAGCCCCACTAACTAGAGAGAAGCGTTCAAATTCGAAACGGGGAAATATATTCAGCAAGCAGCTAGAAGCACGTGCAATCCCGACCCATCTAGTCGGGAATACACTCATTTATATATTGGTTTGTACACCCATAATTCATATAAGAATGTCGTATGTTATACAGAATAAAATGTCATAGGGGAAAACGAAACCGAATACTATACCGAGTGATCATCAAATTGAATTAAACAGAGTAAATCAATCTAATTTTGAATTCTTATCATGGTCATAACTGAGTTAGTTAACTAGACATCTATGAGTTATATTTAGAAATAACTAACAAAGGGTGATAAACTAAGTAAAAGTATGACATTATAGTCAAATGACTTGATTGCTTTCAATTAACCTACCCTAATATAATAAGTTATCTTCAGTGATTCTAAGCAGCTTTGTGGAACTGAATTGATTGGAACATTTAAGGTTAAATGACAACCGGCTTTACGGGCATCTCTAGGTAAATCTTTAAATGAATCACAATGTAACGTTCTTTGTGATTGTTCTGTTGAGTTTAAAGATTCACATGATACACGAAAATCACGATAATGACTTGGTAAATGTTGTGAATTAGAAAATAATCGTCCACTTTCAGTTTCAGCTGCTTCAGAGAATGGTAATGGTAGATTTTCAGTAAAAGTAGTTTTTTCTGTACGTCCATCAATAAAAACATTAGGAGGATACTTTTTCAATTTATATAATGCTTTTGTATCAGAAACTTTTAATCCAGGTATATGAAATATACGAAGTAAATAAGCTTCAGCATAACGTATACCAACTGGTTCATCCGTAAATATATAAATATTAATATCATCAGCCTCTTGAAAGATTATATTTTCAATCTGAAAACGATAATCAAAATGTAAAATCGTATTTTGTTAAAATTAATCAACCAGAAAAAAGTCAAATGTTCAATGAACATAGTTTAATAGCTATTTGTAAGCAATGATGGATAATGTCTAGCAGTGGAATTCAGGACGCGCGTTTCGTCCTATTTGGGACTCGTCAGCTGGATGTACCTGTATCTCAGAGTTGATGTTCACTCTTGGACTCGAACTCAGTACCATTCGCTTCAAACGCCATCGCGTTATCCACTCAGCTACTGAGCCCTGACGAGTCCCAAATAGGACGAAACGCGCGTCCTGGATTCCACTGCTAGCCACTATCCATCATTGCTTACAAATAGCTTGTGAATTAAGGTAATATCGAGGCATACGCACAGTATGCACACATGCAAATAACAGACTGACCAATTGCAGTTTTAAACCTCAATGGGAAGATACAAGCCAAACAATACCAAGTGAATAATTTAATAGCTTTTAAAATACTCTTATGGAAGCTGAATAGACTGCTAAAGTTTTTGACCATAATTTTAGGAGACAGATGAATTTAGGAGCTGATATAAGCTGGACCATCAGTGAAAACATGGAAGCACTAGACGAACATTACAAGTATGAGACTCTTCTGCAGTGCGCTGTTCAGTGATTTTAGAGTTTCAATAATGATCCAACTTAGATCAATTCGTGTATTCAACTGTTAAAATACTACATCCTTCACAAATCCCCATACTGATAATTTTAGAAAAATCAAATTTCATATATTGATAACAACTATATTGTATAATTCAAATTTTGATATTTTCTTAAATGATCAATCAACTTTTTTAAAGAAAAGTGAATGCTTTTGTAAAATCTTATTCCCTATATCTCAATTTTTTGAAGTTTATATATTAAGCTTGTGAATTAACACATACTCTTATGTACTTATTTGAAAGTTGTTGTCATAGCAACTTAGAAAATTTACTGTAATATACTAAATTTATAGAATGATATTAGGAAATATTAGAAAAGTGATCACATTATCAAAAGGAATACAAACTAGTTATTAGTTCCCTTAAAGTATTATGTAAAACTGATTCATTTTAGTAAAAATAAAATAACTAAGAGCATTCAAACTATTTTAAGATATTCATGTGCATAAATTATACTTAATTGAAGTGTTTTGTAGAAAAACGTATTGGAAAATCAACGTTATTACAGATATTGACATACTTATACATATTAGGGTGATTAAAGATGTATCATGATGTTGTATCATATATGTTATATGAAATATAACTAAACTAGAGGGGAAACACTGAACTTGTAATTCAATGTTATTACATTCTATTTGTCCTGGATAGTTTGTTTATAATGTTTTCATTATATATATTGTATCATATTAACAAAATCTAATTCAAATAAATAACAAAAGAAATGTTATATCATCTCTGTCAAATTCTATTCATTGAATTCATTATAAAAGAATAATAGTTAGATAGGATAATGAGGTTGATATTCAAGAATTTTGATAGATTTAATCCATTAAATATCTTTTACGGTATATAATTGACTTGAATTATCAATATGATTTTGGATAAACTTGTAGCCTACTCGAATATTTAGGTGACCTGTTACTATCATCTAGATAATTCAATAAGTTATCTGTTTTTGTTTAACACATCACTATTGTCTCATAATCGCATAACTTATTCAAGTGTGTTTGTGTACAAGTTATAAAAAAGTACAATCAATGACATTGTGGTTTCTGACAATCTGCATTGAAAAGGATGAACATTATTCAGATATCGATTCCTGATCTGTTAATATCTAACTAATGATCACTTATTATTTATCGTCAGGATCGATTAAGAAATAAGAAAAAGGAACTTTTCGATATACTTTATGCTGATATTTCTATATTGTACCAAAAATATAATGCTTAAAAAAACCATTAATAAAATAATACTAAATAAATTTAAATTTATAGTTAGTAGTATTCACTAAAGTAACATTTAATAAACCATCATTATCTTAGAAATGATGATTTGGTTGAGAATTTTGCAAAAATATCATAGATAATCACATTATTTCAATTATTGTAAATAACAGAAGGACCGATAGGTCCTGGGTTCGAATCCTGAAGGGCAGGACCGTGGATGCGCACTGCTGAGAAGTCCTACAATAGAACGAAACGGCTTTCCAGTCCTTCCAGGTTTTCTATGATGGTTTAGCTCCTATTGACCCATGGTCTCGACTATTAGATCATAAATAAGTGGAAAAAGTTTTATTTGATAAGGAATTTATTGAATAATAATAATAATGGAAGGAACTATGTTTAAAAATTATACCTGTATTAACATTTGTCTATTTTCCATTGTAAATGTTTTCATGATAGCTGGTATTCGTCCACCATTAGGAAGTGTATAATTTGGTGGACCACAACTAAGAACTTTGACATTTAAATTATCTGTACTGATTGTTGCTGAATTATTTTCATTTGGTCGACTCAGTCTGATTGTTCCATAGATATAATATCTATTGTAAAAAAAAATTAATGAAAGAATAACAGTAAACAGTAAAGGCGAAATTCTATAAAATCTCAAAAATTAACATATTGTGAATTAGAACATACATAAGCGAACGATATTGTTTTTAATTAGTGTTGGAGAGACCCGGAATATCCCTCCAGAAAGGCTCGAAAGGACCTTGAAAACTCTTGGGAATATTTTGTCTAATTAGCATTGATTAGAAGTTTCTCAGAAACATTTAGAAAATGGAGAGTCAGGTGACTTATTTCTGACCGAATGATTACTTATCGTGCTACTATGTTTAAAAAGGTTCTAGAACTTTCCAGAAGCTCAAAGCTATCTGAAATACTATAAATACCCTGAATTCTCTGTACATAAACTAACCTTGGATTAAAGCGTTCCTTCCATATTTCGTGCCTTTTCCATCGTGTTCAAGTTGTCGTATAGATTTAGCCTGAGGTTATTAGTAGAGCTTAGGAAGCCTATTCAAGTGTTCAGACAGACGATTTATCAGTTACATTCTCATCAAGCTTTACTCAGATATGCACTAGTATTTATATGTATATACGAAATTACTAAACCAATTCAGGTAGTTTATGAGTCAATGTTAACAGTAAAATGGATTACATAAATAAACATACTAATTGATTTCGTATATGCATATCAAGATTACTGTATATTAGAGTTAGGCCGGATGAGGATCCAACTGGAATTCCATAAGCCTGGAACATATGCTTAAGTGAAATGACGACATTTTATCTTTGAATTAACTGGATCCATCTCATTTAGTCAACTAACTTGTGTAAACTAGTGATATGGTAATTTATTCATTTAGAACATTTTTCCTTAAACTGATTATCAGTCCTTTGGTTCACTGTTTAACATGTTCGCAGTTTAATATGAAGTCCCCAAGTTTGACTTTCAATAAGAATAAATCAATCATAGAATTTAATGAATCAGTTTTTCATTGAATATTGGTCTTGAAAAGTGTTTTGGAGATTTTGGCTAAAAGCTTTCAAAATTAATAACCCAGTAACTCCAAAATTGAGCCAACCAGTCAAACTCGTTAAACAAATTGTTTTCACAATCACATTTAACTAACTTGAAATATTATGACTAAAGTTCATACAATCGATTTCATATTATAATAAAACCTCGTTTACAACTGTTTATTTGGAGACACAAAACTAAAACCTTTCCATAACTATGTAGAATTAAAACACAGCAAAATGTAACGGACCTTAATGGCAACCATTCTTAAGTGTCATTAACTGACTCTCGTCTGACTACATTTTTTCACAGCTTGATGAATAATAAAAGCTCTTCCTACCTTATCAAACCTTTACATATAGATGGTTGATGATGTAGGTCATGATAATAATGTCTAAACATTTACATAATAAATATTCACAGCCTTTAATCGTTCATTTGCATTTTTCGGTGTGTCCCACCATCTGGATTACCTCCTCGTCTGGTTTCTAAGTGTTTCATCAAGATCATGCTTTCAGTTTATTGAAACTCTTTACTCCGTCTGACAATTGTTGCAACTTTGAATCCGCTTTCTGCTGCATACTACCTACAAACAATCCTGTGAGTAGCGTCCACCACAATGGCAGTGGAGCTTAGCGATTGGATGATATTGGTTGATGAATATAACATCATCAGTTGATCGTTTTTATATTCCATACATACATGAAATTTTCTAGTAAACAGTTTATGACTAGCCTATTAGAGATCTCACTCAAACATATACAAAGGAAAATTACTAAATTTGTTCCAAATATTTATTAAATTAAATAAAACGTCATCTACGAAACTAAGAGGAGTCGTTTTGTGTGAAAAACTCAATTTCCGTAAGTTCGAAAATGGAGTTTTTATTTAAAATTTTAGCTGAATTACATAACAGCTGTTTGATATAGCAGTTCATTTTTACTAGTAACGACTCAATATTTAATAAATTAAACATACCCAATTGAAATATAATCATGACAGCTTATAAAACAGCTTCATAGTTTGATTGGGAAAAAAATTAGTCTTACCTATGAATAATTTCTACTTCATGCGTAAAACCAACTTTACCCTTTAGTAATATTGATGGATGTGCATCACTTTCCAGAGGAAATGCAAAAGGAATTGCATGATCACCTGGAGCAAGTTGGACAGGTCCAATATATGGTGAGAAACATGGATCACTAAGATCAACTTCTTTTACTGGTGACTGCATAAATTCTGGTTCTTGACAAGTAAATTTACGTATTGGCATTCTTTTACCAACTGATGGGTCATCGGACAAAACAGTATATGATATAGGTATTCGTTTCTAAAATAATAAATGTAAGAAAGTACAGTTAGGTGAGCACAAACGTTTAATCAACGCATTTTATGAGTACTTTTAAGTAAAATATATTTGAATGGACGGTAAATTGTTCGACTACTTTACATACAAGCTGCAGATGCCTGCATTATTCCATGTACTATATGCTCATATAACTTGTATATACATTTGGAGGTGTTCAGTTCGACACTGAAATGCAGTTTACTCTTATTAATGGAAATTAGCTGCTACCATGAGTGAAAATTTATGCCTGAAAACTCAGTGACATCTGATTTCGTACTCTCATAATTCAATTGAGAAGATTACTTTAGTAATATTACTCACTAATAGACAAATTTTCAGCGATAGTTTGTTCATTATTCTAACCTACATAAAACACGTCGTTATAGAATGTCTATTTATAAAAAACACACCTTATAGTACATTCAATTCAATTTGAATAGAGTCGACTTGATGAATTTCATACCATGGCTGGCTTTAATTTTATCACATAATGCGAATAGTTTACTTAGTATGCTTATCAGCGTTTCAGTAAAATGTATCGAAATCCCAATTTATATTACTTAATGTGAAACAAAATTACGATTACCAATGAAGCAAGAAATTGGGTTTTTCATACATACGTCAAGCGATATTTATTTCTGGAAATTCATTGTTTGTCGAACATCACAATACATTTCATGAAAAGGTTTGTAGCTGATCTTATGACACTTCATATGAAAGATCAGTTTTGTGAAAGGCTGCAATTGACTATAAAGAAGTGTCCGGGAAAGAACTTGACCATCCTGATGGGAGTCCTAAACTACAAAGTCGGAATCGACAACATCAGGTATAAAGATATTATGACGTGACACGGACTGAGAGAAAGGAACGCGAATGGTAAGATATTTGGAAATTTGTATGGATTCAAAAAAATGATTATAGGTGGCACAATATTCCTACGGAGATCCAAGTAGATCATATTTTTATCAATAAAAAATTCAGAAGACAATCGAAGACATGGGAACTAGAAGACAAATTGATGTAGCTTCAGGTCATCAACTGGTTGTGGCCAAGATCAAACTGAGGATAAAGAAACACTGGACAGCTGGGAAAACAGCAGTACAAATTTTCAATACGGCCTTCCTACGAGATACTAGCAATCTCAACCAATTCAAAATAGCTCTCAACATCAGGTTCCAAGCCTTACAGGACTTACTGAAAGAAGGAAAAACTACTATGAAGAACAACCAGAAGGGGGTCATAGAAGCACCGACTTCGACAAGACAAGAGGTTCTAGGTCGCAAAAAGCATCATCATAAAGGACGAGTCTCTATGGAATCCATGTTTTGGGTTCAAGTGAGGAAGAACAAGAAGACAGCAATTAATAATAGCCAAACAAAAGCGGAGAAAGTCAAGGCAAAAGCTGAATACACAGAAACAAACAAGCAGATGAAGCAGAGCATTAGAGCTCACAAGCAAAAATACATGGAAGACCTGGCAACGACAGCGGAAATAGTTGCAAAAGAAGGAAATATTGGACAACCAGGGAAATATAGTAAGCCAGAGCTACTTATCAAGAACAAAGAAGGTAAACCGATCACTGAAGTTCTAGAACAGGAGAGCAGGTGGATAGGAGACTAAATATTTCTTGAGTCCACTGGACTCACTAAACACACACAGACCTTCCTATCGTTGTCACCTCACAAAAGGTCGAAGAAATCAGGATGGTCATCAATCAAGAACGGGAAAACAGCAGAACCAGACAACATGTCAACTGAAGCACTGAAGTCAGACAACTAGGTAAAGCAAGGATTTCTCACATCCTATTCAGGAAGATTTGGGATGAGGAATGAGTGCCGACAGGCTGGAAATACGGATATCTCTTCAAGATACCATTGAAAGGAGATCTCAGTAAGTCTGAGTACTGCAAGGATATCGCACTCCTATCGGTACTAGAAAACGTTTTCAATGGAGTGTTGTTGAACTAGATGAAAGATTTACTTTGCGATCAGTCGTGCACAAACCGATTCGCGATACTATGGATCATCGTTGAACAGTCAGTTGAATGAGACTTATCACTATACATCAAACTTTTTGATTGTGGGAAAGCATGGATAGGATGAACTTATGGATTCTTGTTTAATAATATGGTGTACCTGAGAAGTTCGTTAGCATCGTATGAAATCCACAAGACGAACGACAGTGCAAAGTCGTGCTTAGATGAAAGCTGAGAGTTGCATTCAAAATGAGGACCGGAGTCATGCAAGGCTACTTACTCTCTTCCTTTTCCTTTCTTCTGGCGGTTGACTGGATTATGAAGATCTCGAAATATCAAGGGGAACATCAAGAACCTAGGACAGCTTACACGCAGCCAGATGATTCGAACTCCGCAGATCATCTAGCTGTCCTACCACATACACACCAACAAATGAAGGTCAAGACAGCCAGTGTAGCAGCAGCAACCTCTGCGTCGGTAGGTCTCAACATACACGAGGGAAAAAGCAAGGTCATGAAATACAACACAGGAAGGTAATTATGAACAATTTTTTACTCAAGATACTCAATGTCCGTTGACCGGAAACCATTAGCAACAGCCTACTTTGGGAGAGGATAAACCAGCTTCCATCTGAAGATGAAATTAGGAAACGACGATGAAGGTGGGTGGGACATACATTGAGGAAATCATCAAACTGTATCATGAAGCGAGCGCTAACGTGGAATCTTAAAGGGAAACTGAAGAGTGGAAGATCAAAGAATATATTATATCGGGAATTGGAAGCAAACGTGAAAAGGATGAATAGCAACTGGAAAGAACTTGGAAAGATTGTCCAGTACAAAGTTGAATGGAGAATGCTGGTGGTTGGCCTATGCTACTTCGTGAGAGGTAACAGGCGTAAGTAGGTAAGCAATAGTTCGAATCACTTCATACACTACATGGTCTTTGACCAAGTTTGTGAGAATTTGTAATCATATTACCATTTCTCTCACCATATATAATCTATATTCATTCAGATTATTCATCTTATAACTTTACTGAGTAAATAAATTTGTTTATTTAACATTCCAAGCTAACGATTTTTGCATAAACATTTCATTTTAGAAACAACCCTGAATTTATATTGAAACGTACATACTAAGTGATTTCTGTGTATTATTTTTATCCTGATTATTGCACTCAGAATTGTTGAGTAAGTTGGGTTTAGATGATATATCAGATAATTGAGTAATAGTTCTATTTCATTCTCATCTTTTATATTTATCCTTATTTATATACACTCAATTACTTGACAGTTGTTAAGTCAATATGTTACAGTGGTTACAGAACGAAAGACATTCCATATATTATGCCTAAATTCAGTGGTAAAATAAATTAAAAATGTTCGTCAGTACATTATGGTAAATGTCGTAATAACAATAGCAAATTTTACCTCCATATCTTGTTTCTCATCTGAAGATATTGTTTTTGTAATCATTTCTGTGGTAATAGTTAAAGTATTCAATTTAATTGGTTCTTTAAGACATATATAAACAACACCACGTAGTGCACCACCTGGAACTACAGCTGAATCGAATATACGAATAATAACACGTTCCACAGAATCATTAAGTTCACCAAATTGATTAGATAATGTTGCAAGCTTTTGTTCAGGTATATCACTTAGATCAGGTTTTCTAATTATAAAATAGTCATCAAACATATATGGTTCTGTAGGCGCTGATAGAGTTACAGGTGCAATGCTCGTTTTCACTATCGATAAAAGAACAATATATGATAAGAAAAATATATAAATAGTTCATTATTAGTTGTAAAAATGATAAATCGATTGAAACCTGTCTAATTTCGATACATTCAGTAACGTATAAACTTTAAACGATCTTAAATTATTAAAAAAATTATGTATAGTTGGACTATTGGAAGATATTTTAGTGGCCCCTCGGAATCTTACTCCAATTAGGTCATAATTTAATGTCAACACGAACAAAAATAATAATTCCACGTTAGGTGATAATATAGCACTAATGTGTTAATGAGACTATGATAATTATTTGAATCATAATGGGACAATCTGTAGGAGTTGGCTTACATGCCTTCACCGCTCGTCATTTCGCTTAGCTCCTTTCTATTCTCTTCTTCAATATTTTGTCTGGATCAAAGATTGTATGAAATATACGTATTCAAAATTCATTCTCGTATTTGACTTATTTAATTTCGTTATTCACTAATGCGATTTAAGTCGATGAAATATACGAGGACATGCGACATATATATTTCGACAGCAATCATTCAGTAATGAACATTCATATTGACTTAATTGGAGTCAGATTCCAGGCCAGTAAAATATTTTTGATGAACAATTCAAATCCTGTAACTTGAAAATTTAGAATAAAACTACTTAACATTTATTATATAGTTTTTGATTTTTTGAGAAAGAAAATACAAACTTTCAACTCATTAGCCTGGTATACTTTCAACCCAAATTTTAAGTTCTTATGAAGATTTAAACCAAGTAAACTTCACTTCAAACATTTTATAGCAACTCACGCGCATTGAGTTGGTTCACATTTAATTCGGTGAAGTCATTTTGTTAACTTATCAACGAACTGAGTCATCCGTACAACAACAACTTATCTATATCATTGTATCTTCATTATTGTTGCGAATGTATGAACATGTATGCTTGAGCATTGCTTACTGCCTACGCATTTATTCACTCTGCTAGCCTTACTACTAACCGCTTAATTGATTCGATGATTCATTCATTTCACCTGGCGGCCTGCTTGAATATCTGGGCTACCTGTTTCTGCCATCTGATTATTTCAACAAGTTATCTGTTTTTTATTTGTTTTAATTTATAATTATGTCTATTAATCGCATAACCTATTCAGGCGCTTTTATGAAAAGCCTACGACCTTTCGCTGCACAAGTTACGAAAAAGTACTATAAAAGGCATCGTGGTGGTTGGCAATATTCGTCAAAGAGAATGAACATTAATCGTATGCCAATTCTCGAGCTGCTTAATTCTAACTGCCGATCATTAATCAACAAAGTGGACTATCTGCAATTCCTACTTAGTCAAAATACGTATCGTAATTATGGTGTCATCACAATTCAAGAATCTTGGTTGAATGATTTACAGGATGACTGCCTTGTATCACTACGTGATTTTAAAATTTATCGTCAGGATCGATCGAACAATAAAAAGAGGTGTGGTGGCGGTGTAGCTACGTTTGTAAACATAAACTGGTGTCGATCGTCGTTTGTGTGTTTTAAGTTTTCAAATGACTTTATCGACTGTCTAACTCTAAGATGTCGTCCAAAACATCTAAATAAATACAAATATGTTTATGTTACCAATATCTACGTGACTCCAGATTGCACATCATCTGCACTATCTGTTTTTGCTGATGAATTCACTGAGTTCGCTCTTACTGCCTTCAGTGATTCACTTTCAGTTGTATGTGGTGACTTCAATTCATGTGACTGTAGCTTCCTTACGTCACTAGGTCACCAAAATGTAGTGGATTTTCCTACCCGTTTGGATGCTTATCTAGACTTCGTCTTCATTAATGATGTGGGTATATATGCGACTCGTAAACGTGCTCCATTATCTAGCTCAGATCACTGTATAATTCGTGTTCTACCTACAGTATATGGAAAGCATGAGAAGAGTACACTCTTACGTCAAACCAAGAAAGTCAAATATAGGAATTACTCAGAAGAAAATATCCGAAATCTGAAGCGCATGTTTCATACGACTCACTCGAAAACACTACTGATGTTATCACTTGTTACCTTAAATTCTGTTTTAATATTTGCTGTCCCACTGAAACCATTTTTGTAAGTTTTGATCGATTTACATCTACACAACTAAAACGACTACGAAGGATGAAAGAAAGAATGTACAAGGAGAAGAACTCTAATGAAGTTCGTAAGCTAAATGGTCTGATAAACCTAGAGATTAAACGTCTCAACTCTATGTTTACTCAAAAGCTCTTATCTTGCAAAAACTCTCCAAGTATGTGGAAACTCTTTAAAGAACTTACAGGTGACAGACAGTTTAGAAGCGATAACCAGCTGAATGTTTGTGACTTAAATAATTCTTTTGTTCGTCAGTCATCTGATGTGATGCTCCCTCTATCCACGGGTTTAAAAAATAGCTGTGTTCCTACTTTCACTAAAACTGATGTACGAGGATGTCTCCGGTCGCTTGATTCATCTCGATGTTTGGGACCTGATGATATCCCAAACATCCTTTTTAAAAAATGTGCTGACGTTCTGTGTCATCCGTTCACAACTATATTTAACAGATCCTTCTCATCTAATCTCATACCGAAAATGTGGAGAAAGATGAAGATAATTCCTGTACCCAAGAAAGCATCTGGTGATAAGAATGTAAAATTTAGACCTATTGCAATAACTTCACCCTTCCTCAAAACCATGGAAAAATTATTAATACTTCCACTTCAGCTTGCGATAAAAGAGCATACTGACCCATACCAGTTTGCATACAGGCGCAAAAGAAGCACTTTAGATGCTGTTGCAGTTCTGCACCACAACATAGTGTTCAACTTAGAAAAGAGTAAGAAGTATGTTCGTTGTGCTTTTCTGAACTATACTTCAGCTTTTGACTCTATACCAAGACAACGTTTACTTAACAAGTTAATCAGCGTCAACACTGACAGCTGGATAACCAACTGGCTATGTTCCTACCTCTCTGGAAGGGAACAGTACACTGTGTTTGGAGGAAAATGTTCGGAGTCTCTACTGTCTCAGGAAGGTGTACCACAAGGAGCTGTTCTTTCACCTCTTCTATTTTCTTTTTTATGCATGACCTGCCATCTTCCACAGAAAACACTTTTGTGAAGTATGCGGATGATCTCACTGTATGTATGCCTATATCTTCCTCTTTACATCCCATAGAAATGAATGAGTTTTTGTCTCGTATTGATTGTTGGTCTGTTGGTAATGGTCTCATACTTAATCCGTCTAAATGTCAAGCTGTTAACTTTAGCATGAGACATGAACGGAATATAAACACTTTTTTGAGATCCCATAATGCTTGTGCCATGGGAGACTCTTTGATAAACTCAGTGTCGAAGGTCAATTATCTTGGTGTCACCTTTTCCTCTGATCTGTCTTGGTCTTCCCACGTTTTATCGTTATCAAAGAAGGTTTTCCGTCTGACCTACTACATAAAGAGATTGCATGCTCTTGGGATTACTCGTCATTTACTTTTACAATTTGTCAATTCTTGCATTTTACCTATTATTCTTTACTGTTCTCCATTATTCTTTCCCGGGCTTTTGAGAAAAGACTTTGCTGTATTGCGAAGAGTGCTGAAGGCAGTTAGCAAGATGTGTGGTGAATCTTTCGAGGCCATAATTAATATGGTTGTGGATAGACATTTAAAATCATGCAAACTGCTGGCAGGTGTTATTTGATCAGATACTAGCCATCCCCTTCACTCTTATCTTTCTCCTCGTATATCTTCTGTTAGAACGAGACGTAATTACATTAAAATCCATGCACGTAAGGAAAAGTATAAAAGTTCTATAATACCTTACCTAGCAAATATACTCTGTGACGAACAGGTTATTAGAGTTAACCTAGTCAATAACTTACATTCTTAACATGTCTTTAATTTTAAAAAGTTTGCACAGGTTTTTTTGTTTTTTTTTAATTTTTTTTAAAAAAAAACTTTTTATTTCTTTATGTATTTGCTACTGCCTTTTTGTTCGTTTTTCAGTAAGTAACTTGTTGAAATACACTGTGCTGAGAATTCTATATTGTACCAAAATATAATATTGAATAAAGCCATTAATAATAATAATAATAATAATAATAATATATATATATATGTCCATGTTATTCATGTTTATTGCTCTCTCTCGCCTACTCGTACTCATATTCGCTGACTCATTTGCTCGCTCGCTTGCCTGCTTGCCTTTCGGCACAACTCTTTCATGCTTGTTTGACGCACCTGTAATTTTGGATATCTGTATGTGTGGTCCCATAATAAACATAATCAACACTTCGTATTCATCTTCTGATTAATATACCGTTGAGGCGTTATCTAGTGACGGTTATCTAATATTTGATTGGATAAGGTACATTTATCACCATTCAGGATTGTTATTTAACTCATTTTAGTTTTAGCTATGTGCTTAAGAAGATAAAATGCATCTAATGCACCTTAGAATTATTACAGAATTATTTTCACACCGAAACAAATTAAAGTAAAATCTAAATAAAGTTTTAACAAATTTGATATATGTGCCTGGTCCTACGTTGTAGCTGACTGACTGACTCATATGAAATTTAGAAGAAAATAGTCATCAGTTAATAACTTGATGAATAATATAATATAATAGTTTTAAAAGTTTCACTTACCTGGTGATATTTCTTCATGGTCATTATGTGCCATAATATCCCTTCTCAATTTCGATGGTTTAGCATAGACTAACTGTATATGCTGTCTATTACTCACTTTTGGTGAATTTGTCATGCTGTGATTTTTATATGACTACAATAAAGTTTTCAGAAAATTGTAACAATGTACATTGATTATGTAATAAACAGTTTTTTTAAACAAAAAAATGTCAGATGGGTTTTGTGGAGATTGTAGTAATTTCAATGGTTAAGATCATGACTCAGTTGAAGCTAGACCACCATGGAAAACCTGGAAGCACCGGACGGTCGTTTCGTCCTGGGTTCGAGTTTCTCGTGGTACGGGATCGTGGATGTGCACTGCTGAGGAGTCCCACAATAGGACATAACGGCCGTCCAGTGCTTCCAGGTTTGCCATGGTGGTCTAGCTTCAACTGACTCATGATCTCAACCATCGAAAAGAGATTTAAAAAAAAATTAATTATGAAATTTAAAATGTCTAACTCATGAAATCACTATGTTTATTCACGCTACCAAAGTTACAGATTGTAAAAATGAAACAAATTATTGATAAAGGATACTTACAGATATGGTCGAATCATCTGAATCATTAGACATTTCTACTCAATAGAAGTTTGTGTTTATACTGAGTTAAAATTACTGAGTGAAAATAGAATAATTTATAGTTTAGAAGAAAATTTCTAAGACCAATAAAGATTGGTTACTATGTAATAGATTAACCATTTATAAAATAGTTCAAAGACAAATTATTTCTGAACTATATTGTCATATTTCATAAACACATAAGTCTAACCAACAAAAAGAAAATACTTTGACCTTGTACTTAAACAATAACAGTTGAAGGTATGAATTCCTTCATATTTTTTTTTCTACATTGTGTAGGCGTGATTGTTTATTGTACTGATCACTGTCCAACGAAATCACATCTTTGAGTATAATGTCTGAGTTCATTATCATCATTATTATTCTGAAACTTGACTTCTATATTATTTCCTTTATCTTTTTTAAAACTTTTAATCAAATAAATACTCTTAAATTTTCGTGCAGTTTGTACAATATTTAATAATATTTCTTTCACTCTACTAGTTTCTGGGTTAATTAAATAAATTTTAACTAAATAACAAGCATAAAACAAACACAAATGAAAACCATACAGAATTGAAAGTGTAGTTTTTAGTATAGATAGAAGAATTTAAATAAGAAAGTTGTATACCTTATGATGGTGTAATAAATCATTATACCGACAGTTTTAGTGATAATAATAATTGAAATATGAGTAAAAAAGGATGGAGAGAGTAAATTGAAAATGTTAGCGCTCTTTAAGAGTGATAAAGTCGAAAGATACCATGTTATCAGGATAACTAAACATGAACAGCAGTTTCCGTTATACTCTAAATAATGGTCTGGAATTGCTTCATAGTTAATAGTTCCAGGAAATCGGAATACGACTCAAGGTATTCTTGCTGTATGAACAAAATATTTACAGTACTCACAGATGAAAAAATTCTGTACTTCTTCACCTTCTTCGTCTTAGAATCTTAATTATCTAATTACTTATATAATTTGTTACGTAATTAAAGTAACTTTTAGTGATTATTATTTTAAGATCTGTTGATCAAAGTTTGTCCTACCTCACGTGCTGTGTTATTTTCTTGTTTTTATTACTATTAGTAGTACACATGTTTTCTTACCAACAATTTGTACTTTTTACCTAATATGTGTAGTTATACAATCTAATTCATTATGATGATTGACTCATAAACTGCTTTGATGGGTTTAATATTCTCATATATCCATATTCATGTGCATTAAAGTCTGATGACTATCTAACAGAAAATAATACTTAGCAGTATAGGATTGTGGAAATTGTTGAGTTTTTATTGATAACACGAACCGATCAATGTTTGACCACTACTGAATACCTGGAAGCAGTGGACGACCGTTTCGTTCTACTACGGTACTCATTCATGATCGACAGAGGTCATACACTTCTTAATAGACTTGTCAATAATGATGAATAGCTTGAGTAAAATGAATCATAATTAGAAATACGTAATATTGTTCATTTAAATGCGTTGTTCTAATATTCTAGCTGGATTTAGCTGATGACTGACTACTGAGTTTTTATTATTTTCAATGTGTTGTTTTAATGAAAACAAGGAATCGTATTTGAAATATCCATACAAGTATATCCAAATTTGAAACCCAGGACGCTCATTTTACATGATAAAAATGGTATCATCAATTTGATTGCATGGAATTTGAAGAATCTCATTTTTCCGACTTCATTTAAGTCTTTTGACTACTTACAGATTTAGTCAGTCAACTTTTAAGTTGAAACATAACAGGATTTATTTCAAATTCTTGAATTATCTAAATACTACAAAGAAATATATTGAACCTTTAACAAACCAACTAGAGTTTCTGAAAAGTACTAATAAGAAAAATTTACAATTGATGATTTACATCCAGTATAATGATATTTATTAATTCTATTTTAGTAAAATAGAACTCTAATATATATGCTTCCATGTTTTTATTGGTTGTTTAACTTGAATAGATTCATGATTTCAATAAATTAGCACAATCTTTATAACCGCATACTGATATGATATATAGTTGGATATAAGTATTTTTAATTAATCCAGGCAAGTAACAGGTTTAAACAAACAAAATAGCAATTTACTTACATGCATTAAACTTTCAGTAAATCGTGGATAAATCTCTTTGTAATTATTAGTCACATCTTCTGCATGAACAATAACAATATTAGAAGACTTTAAATATTTATCTTGTTTCATCTGAAACACACAAAAAAAAGGTGATTTTAAGTATTGAACAGGGTAGTAAATTAAAACTTAAAAGAAGTAAAAACACATGTGTTGTTAAAAATTTTCAAATTTAGCTGCAAATAAACTCTCGTTTAATGTTAACACCGTCGGATGCCAGATTAGTGGTCTAGAGGTCCTTTTGAAATTATCTGGCAGTTTACCGATCCTCGTCAAGATCAAGGACAACCATCGCTCACCAATCAATTGTATGCCATGGAATGACTCATGCAGTTGTGATCGCAGACTGTTCCTTGTACTTACTCTTACTAATGTATTTCTGTAATAATGTGATTTGTGTTATACGGTCATCACAGTGTCCATAGCACATGGATACGACGAAAGGTTCATCCACGTTACTAACCATGAGGTATAACTTGGACATTAGCTAGTTGATCACGCCATTCTCATCCAACTCAAGTAGGCCCTCAATCATTCGACAGAGATCATCTATGCTGGTGATCTACAGATTCCTAGTGAAATAGAATAGCTTACTTAAAAAGTAACTCCTTAAATCAGACTTTGTTTTGATGATTAATGTCAACAAAAATCAAAATGTTCATTTGAGAGTTACTTTGCTTCTGTTCTTCATTAAAAAAATCCTGTAGATGAATGCAAAGTATTTATCGGATAAAACAAAGTGCCTTCATTTACTAGCTAGGGAAATCAGTGAGGAAGATGGACATTGGTTCATTTTTAAATTCCTTCAATATGAATACAAAAGGTTATTTAGGGCGTCAGGAGCTTTTGTAGCTTCCTAGTTAGCGCAACTTTTCTTGTTTTATTGCTGACCAACTTCCTATAGCCTGATGCTAGTTAGGTGGTACCATTGTAATGTCATAAAGGGACACAGGTTAATCTTATTAGGAAATTATCAGTTCTTTAAAAAAAAGCATTCTAGATTAGTCTTATTAAAATGGGTATGAACTAAGGTAAACTGTCGATTCAGGGAATCTCACAAATAGCTTGCAACCATTTAAAATCAAACAACCTGTGAGAGGAACATTTGTAAAGTGGGAAGTGACATCCAATGAATCATTTTCTTACCATTTACATTGATATTTCCGATTGAGTCGAAAAAGTCAAAGGAATCAAGGGAGTTGTATCTATTGATGTGCTTTTTAACGGGTTTTAACCATTTAGTAATCAGGTGACACGGAGAGTTGTTCATATCAAGTATAGGACTTAGAGGGACATACTTCCTATGAACTATTGGGACTCCATATAATTTCAGTATTATGAAATACGATGCTCTTAGTTGTTTATAGAATTTGCAACTGATAATAGACACATTCTTCATTTTCCTTAGGATTTTAGTTAACATCCACTCCATTTTGTCAGTTGCAGCTTTTGGCTTATTTGGAGAACTTGACAGCATCCGATAATGTAGGGTAGAATTTAACATCATAGTCGCGTCGATCCAAAAGTACAATTCCCACATCCTTACCCTGGAGACACAGCATTAAATTCTGATTTCTCAGAAGATCAAATAACCGAGATTTATTTTCTTTTGTGAGCGGTCGTCTAGTTGCAGGGATTGTGTTTACATATTAATTACAACAGTTAACTAGAGTTGTTATTCAAATACTCATAATCTCAACTATATACGTGTGTAAGGTCACTTGTCTGAAGAATGAGGCATTCAAACTCAATTTTAGCACCGACTTTATAAAACAGTAATTAAATACATACGTTTCTAGTGTTCTCTCAAAAGAGCATGGATCTCAGTCGGTTTCGAACTTTCCAAGTCTTCTGTAGGGTTTATAGCAGCTTTGTCAATGTAATCCTTAAATCTAACACGTTCATCTTTTGATAAATCATATGAAATACGTGTTCGTAATGAAATATTTAGTTCTATTTCTGATATTCCTGACTTGATTTCATCAATATAATTCAAGGGGAGACATTTCAAATAACGATTATTTGGATGGATCTGGGTTCGACATAATGTTTTGAAAACTGGTCTCAGATAATCATGTTTGTCTACACAACTTTGCAGAAAATCGACTCTGACATTTGCTATAACAAGCTTGACAGAAGAACTAAGAGACACATTGTAATTCTTTGGATAATTAAAATCCATTGTGTCATTGAGTAGAAATGAATAGAATTGAGGGAAAAAACTTCTTTTGAAACGAAAAGATTTAATTAAGCTGTGTAATAGTACTTAAAGCTGTTTGGTTAACCGTAAACAGTTATAAATATCATCCTTTCTCAAGTTTATTATTATGAGCTTTATGTTTTTCATTGTTCTTCACAACTGTCAAGCGGTCAATTATCTTTCATAATTCTGATCCGTAAATTATTTCCATCCTCCTATTCTTCTCTAACCTACTAATTGTTACGCAACCTCTATTGGTATTTGAAATATACATTTATGCATGAATATATTAGATGGATAAATGAGAATAACATTGAAATTAATTTTAATTCGGCTCTTTAAAAAAATATTACACAAAGTGATTTGAACAATAATTTAGACTTACTTTATGTTGATTATTAATCTTATCTTCGTTTGATGACATCTGAAATGTTCTAAACTTGCTAGGAGATATTACACTACTTCTCATCATACTGGGTGAATCATCAATTGCACTAGTTTCTGCAGTGGGTGTTGCATTCCTTGATGAAAATGGATTATTCTGAGTAATACTACTATTATTCATTCCCTAGATAAAATCATCATATAGATTAGATAAATCTAAATGAGAATATTAATTTTGCATATATATTTTTATATTACATTTCAAAACTTTGGCAACTTACTTAACTGTATCATTATTTGACCCTTTCTATTACTTATAGTATCATTTTTTCGTCTCTTTTCAAGTATATGCACCGTCGTTGAATTATCTGAATACCTCTTATTATACCATTTTATAATTCTTAATGAATGTTATTTCAGGGTCTATTTTTTTAAAGTCGATGACATACTTTTTATTGATTGATTCAAACCTTTATCAACTCCACCTGTAGCTCTTATAGGGTTACTGCCGGTCCCAAGCCCGGGTAAAGGAGGAGGGTTGGGCATGGGGTTAGCGTCCCCATCCCGTAGAAAACTAACTTGCTAAAAAAACGCAACCCATAACGCGACCAGTACATTTATTGTAACACTAACAATTTGTACTTTTTACTCATTTAAAAAAAAAAAAATTTATGTAATCTATTTCACTGTTAGCACTGATGCATCAACTGTCATGATTTGTTTAATATGTCCATATTTGTATATTGATATTCTTGTATATTAGAGTAAAGCTTAATAAGGATCTAATTAAAAACAATATTATTCACCTAAATATGTTGTTCTAATTTGGTTTTATTTATAGTTTCATTTGTTTAAACTGATCAATTTCAATTTATCTACTTCTTAATTATGATTAACTTGTGTGTTTAGTTATTTCAATCCATCTTGAACTCAAATATCTTTGGTCATTATTTTTATTGTTCTTAAATCTTTTTTTTCTGTATATGATATTCGTTTGGAACATTTTCTTTTCAATAACATTGACTTTAACCTGGATCTTTGATCCGTTATAGCGGTATATATTTATTTCTTAAAACATAACTTATAGAAGCATTCATAGTTTTAATGTTGAATTATTATTATTATTTATAATTAGCATCTGATTAGAATTTGAATGAATCTATGTTATTTTGTTTAAATACTTTTTTTCTTACTCTCTTCAAAATAATATAGGAGACTATGTGTATGAAATGATAATCTTTGTTAAATCCACTTGTAAGACTGTAGTCAAATAGTGTTTGTAGTTAAACCACATAATTGTAGATTTTTTGATTGAGATCATGAACCAGTTGATGTTAGACCAACACCTTTGGAAACCTGGAAGCACTGAACGGCTGTTTCGTCCCATTGTGGGACTTCTCAGCAGTGCGCATCCACGATTCTGCTCGTGGGATTTGAACTCAGGGCCTTCAGTCTCGCGCGCGAACGCTTAATCAACTGGACCACTGAGCCGGCATACAATGGTGATAGTGTCTACACGCACTGCTGAGGAGTCCCACAATAGGATGAAACGGCCGTCCAGTGCTTCCAGGTTTCCAAAGATGGTGGTCTAATCGATTCATGATCTCAATCAAAGAAATTAATAATCTCCACAAGCCCTATGCTAATAAATGTAGATGTTAGACTTTTCATTGTTCTTTAAATAATACTTACATATTTAGATAATTAGAATTAGAATTGATTATATTTGGTATATTGCTAATGTTACTGCTAAATAATTTAACTATTGGGTTGAAAGTTCTTTTAATATGATACTTTTACTAGTAAAAATGAAAAAATGGCAACAAACACATCCAATTACATTTTTGTAATGTATATAAGTGTAATTTCTATATTATAGTTGGAAACCATTAGTTATAGCTTCGTAATAAAATCTCTATTTGGCACAGTATTTACTATGATGTCATTTATGTGATGAATAAAATCAATAAAGTAAATGTAGGAATTGTCCATAAGTTTATAATTTTCCAATATGTTCTAAGCCATATCAACAAGTTATGAGGGCAAATGACATCAATCTTTTTTTTAAAAATCACATAGATAACTAATATGTTTAAAGCTACTATCATGTTTTTGAATAGACCAGTAGTTCACAAGAGAGAATATATTACTTTTCAATTTCATTAATATAATAAAAACTTAGAAAAATGCAAATTTACATAGGTTGAATGTTTAATGATATTATATTGATTAGTTTAAGAGAGACGGATAGTGTGTACACTGATGCCATTGTGATCGATTTTCAGCCATGTCACCCACAGTCTCCAACCATTCGTCACTACAGTCACGCGGACCCCAACCAAGTAGTTTGCATCTACCAACATGGTTCAGACTAGAGGTTATTGACTTCAAGGACTGGTTCTATATTATGATTAGGCTGCCCCTAACTTTCTCCCAACTGTCTCCAACACTAGTCAGCATTGCGCGTCGTGGTAATTGGACATCTGTGATCAAATAGTAGCAAATTGCGACTATCCTCACTCTCTTTTTTGCTACGTTTCGCAGCCGTATATTGGAATAACACGAACTGCCGCGCAGTATACTCTTTCCTTAGTTGATAGACGGACACCTCGTCTTCGCCATAGGTGACGTACGTTGGCAAAAGCCAAATGAGCTTTCTGAATCCGTGCAGAGATTTCGTCAAACACCAACCCATTATTGTGTCGTTTATCCGTAGCTGCTGTAGTTCTTTTCTACAATAAGTTACTATAAATATCACGCACTCTGGCTTAACGTTTCATAGACAATTTCAACCGTGTCTGTTGTGAGGCAGTAACTCACTGGAGACGGTGGTGGACGGTCGAGCATTATCGTGGATTGGTTGACGTTAGGCATTAACATCGTTGGATGCCGGATCAGTGGTTTAGTGGTTAAGCGCTCACGTGCGAGACTTATGGGTACTGGGTTTGAAACTCGCTAGGCGGGATCGTGGATATACAGTGTCAAGGAGTCCCACGATAGGACGAAACGGGCGTCTAGTGCTTCCAGGTTTTCCATGGTGGTCTAGATTTAATTGAATCATGAATTCAACTGTTGAATTTTATTAATAAGTTGGTCAATAAGTTTAATATACATATTTCCTTTGAAGTCAAAGTAAAAATAATTAATAATCATTTTAATATCAGAAAAATGAGCGATACTTCTATTTTGAAGACTATGTTAATTGGCAGTGGAATCATGAAGATTAATTCCATGTATTCACTTCAACCGGACAGTAATATATTTACCAGTTATAAATTTAAAGAGACGTAAACGTGTGTGATATGATTCTCTTTATACAAATAATTAATTTAAGTAAGCACAAATGTATGAAAAACCTACGATAAGAAAAACGGGAGTAAAACCAGAAAGCATAGAAGTCTAAATATTTTGGCTACAATTTTAAGAAATGCCTTGTTTTTGTTGAGTTTATGATATGAAATCGAAGAATAATTGCCAAAATATATGATAACATTATAAATCATTTAGATAACACTATAGTTACCAAGATATTTTTCAGTTTTTCCCAAATTGGGATTCTTTAGTAGGAAGAAATACTTATTATGATGTTGTTTTGTTGGGACTAACAATGAAAATAAAGAATTTAAGTTTCTGTTAAAAAAGCCCCATTTAGATTACAATATTTCGCCTTGTTTAATGCAATAGGCACAAATTCCTTAATTATGTTGTTATGCTAGGTTGTAGCTGAATATCTCAAATGTATTCTACACTTGTCATTGTTGTACAATGACATTCTTTGACAGATAACTACTAGTTGGACCAAAGGATACTGACAATATTATCATCGAAAACATGAAGTTGACTTTTTCTCATAAATAAAAACTGATAATAAACATGCATAAATATTGTATGTAGTATGAGTTGCCAGGGATATGCAAAATTTGCTAAAAGTATACTCAGATGTACAAGCTGCTATTTTACTCATGGAATTTCTATCACTACAAATCGGTTTCCTTTAAAGATAGTGTCAGGCAGTACATCCGCAATGTGCGCTACACCAACCGATTGATTACTAGCAGCCATTAATATTTGTCGTCTAGTTTTCAGATTGAGTCTACCATTACAAACTAGGTATGTAATATGGTCACTGAATTAAATAACACTCACTCAGCAGGACATTTTATGTTAGTTTTTATTTTGCTTAAGTTCCATACACAAGGCAAGCCTGATATTCTGTGCAACCACTTGGATCCATTTGAAATGATTTGAAACTGTTGATTTCAAAAGAAGTGATTAAACTTACTAATTTCTAGTCATTATCAGTGAATGTTAAGCGAAAACTTTAAGTGACGTTAAACTTTATGATTACATGGCCGGGTTAAATTAAGTTTTTGAATTCATATATAGTCTACTTTAGCTTTACGGATTGATTACTTAATTTGTAATCACCATTAAGTTGTAGTGTAGATTAAAGCAAAGAATAAAAACGAATTTCAAATGAATTTAACTAATTTAGAATCAGACATGATAAAGTCAAACATTATAGTTCAAGTGAATTTCGCTGTATTATAACAACTTAAGTCACATTTTTATAACACATGGATTGTGGTTAGCAGTGAAGCTAAAGACTGGTGTTTTTCCCCTTTAGGACTTTTTGTCTAGCTTATTGTATTCCGATGTTGGCCGAAACTTGAGTCCAGCGCCTTTCTCTCAAAATCATCGACTCGTTATCTGATAATTGAGTCCAGATTGCCACCCACTCGTTCAAAAGGCATAACGTCCACAATGTTATTGGTATGGGTTTGAATTATTCCGTTACTGATATTCAAGAGTGAACTGTGATTAGTCTTTGTCTGTATTTATAAAGTCGTGAGCAGATTATCCTGATATTGCGTCGGCGTTTGAAGCGAAGTTTAACCGATTCGATTCTCTGTGTAAACATCAACGGTGTAAGTACATCAGGTTGTAGAGTTCCGAATGGGGAGAAAGTTTCATCTTGGATTTCACTGCTAAGAGCGGTTCAACTACTCTAAAAGTGTGAAACGAAATAGCTATACCAAGGTGATCTTATAGCGATGTATAAATACCACCAAAGTTTGTTCATTATTTGGTCATATTTATTGTGTCAATTATACCAGAAAGTATAATGATTTTCTAATAACCTATGATTCATGTGCAAAATATATCTATGTGAAATATATGACGTGAAATAGGTTGGTAATGTTATATCGTGATCAGTGAACACACAAGGTTGATAGAAACTTATAATACTAAACTAAATCAGATTTAAAGTCTGTTGATTTAGCATTTTCGGAGTTTATTAATGGGCTAAGGTAATGGTAGATGATAGGCAAAACACTCCGAGACTAGGTTTCGTGCTAGCTAAGGCGCATCTACACTTATGAGTCACTGAGTAGAAACCATTGCAACCTTGCATACTCCTCAGTAAATATCATATCTTACAGTGAGTATCAGGTTCCTGGAGGCCGCTAACAAGTGGTAACTACTATGAACTTAGAGACCAAGGCTTCCGTAATATATTGACGCAAATGGACATTGTAGTTCTAGGTCAAATAGTTTACTTACAATACTGTAACCTGATCAGTAGATTTCAATCAATACAATAGAGTAGATAGTTTAACATTGTGCACTACTTAGTGATTAATTAATGTAAATTATATGATATTTACAAAACAATTTTTTTCTTATTTAGATATTCAAGTCAATTAAAAATTTGAGAATTTACCTAAGATAGACTTAGTTTAAAATTCTGAGTTAATAATAAGATACTGATTTCTTAATATGCATATATATATGTGAGTCAGCCACAACTTAGGACTAGGCACATATATACATCGATACAAGTTGCCATACCTCATTAGCACAATAAGATTAACACCAAATTCATAAATGTTGTCACTTCAGTGATAGTAATATATAAGAGAAATATTGCATATAAGGATATAATACAGGAAGAAAGAATTAGTTGATAGAAAGGAATATATGAAGCGAATTCAATCTCATAGTTTGAGAGAGATGGAGAGTGTATACGCTGATGCCATTGTGATCGATTTTCAGCTATGTCACCCACAATCTCCAACCATTCGTTCCGACATTCACGCAGACCCCAACCAAGTAGTTTGCATCTACCAACATGGTTCAGACTAGAAGTTATTGACTTCAAGGACTGGTTTTATATTATGATTAGGCTGCCCCTAACTTTCTCCCAACTGTCTCCAACACTAGTCAGCATTGGGCGTCGTGGTAATCGGTTTTCAGGCATATGTAATACGTGGCCCAACCATCTCAGTCGATGTTGATTTACAACCCCATCAGCTGATTTACCATCGTTCCCTAATACCCTTCGTCTAACCTCACTATTACTTGCCTGATGATCCCAGCAGATGCAAGCAATATTTCTAAGACTTATGTGGTTAAATACTTCTAAGAAGTAACCTGTTTATGTTTCCGTATAACAAAGAAATATAATGATATTAAAAACAAAAGTCATTGAACAGTGATCTAAGGTTTCTATTATTAAATAACTCAAAAATTCAGAATTCATTTTTATTTGTTTGTATTGTTATTAACTGATTATACATATAAACTGTTGAAAATAAAAGATCTATATGTCATACACCTAGTTTATACATTTAGTCTATTTAAAATGCAATTACAAGAATAAATAACATGTATATATATGCGTAATATATAACTTACATCAGCAGAAACTTCAAAAGAATTCCCTGTAATAACAGATGAATTTGTTATATTCATAACTGTCGGTGTTTTATGATTTATTTTTGGTGTAGATGAAGCAATTGCAACAGGACTAATATTTCTATTTATAGATGGTGATTCAGACTGTTTACCAAATTGTGTATCATTTTCAATTTTTTCATCCTATAAAAGGTCAATAAAATAATTTAATGTATATAATTAAATTCCAAGTGAATATTGAAAATTAAAAACGGTGTTATATTATATAATAAATAGTCAACTATATGTAGAAGGTTCAGTTGATATTATTTACTTGAATCTTCACATTGATGTTTAGGACTTCAATTGATCTGTCTCATATTGGCATATATGCATCCTGTGCGTATTGTCTCAATATTGCCTTAATTCACAAGCATTATAACTAAAGATGGATAGTCGCTAGTAGTGGAATCAAGGATACGTGTCCCGTTCTATTTGGGACTCGTCAGCTGCATGTGCCTGTATTTCAGAGTTTATGTCCACTTTGGGACTTGAACCCTAGTACCGTTCGCTTCAAATGCCATCGCGTTATTCACTTAGTTACTGAGTCCCGATAGACACTTACTTGTGAAACAGAGCGTTTAAGAAGTGAATGGTACTGGATTCGAGTCCCAGAGTGAATATGAACTCTGAGATGCATGTACATCCAGCGCGTCCTGGATTCCACTGCTTACCACTATCCATCTTTACTTTTATGTAATACCATTTAGATATCTATTACTCGTAATAATAATAATCATGCATTATTAATTAAGTGTAATACAATAATATTAAAGGAAAAACTTACAGTCGAATATTTCTATTAGATATAAATAATTTCACAACTTTTTATTCTGTTAATAGGGATATGTGTAATGTTTGTTCATTTAGAACATGTTTCATGTTTATATCGATAAATGAAAATGGAATAATTATCTACTATATTGTGTGTCATCATTACTTTACAGATTATTAGGATTATAAAAGTATGTCATTGGTTTTTAATCACAAGATATTGAAATACTATATAGTGTATAAAAGAATCATGTGAATTATTATTGAATTAATTATAATATAATTTTGGATTGAATCACAGCCAAATGAGAAGAAGAAGAATAATAAGAGGGGAGTTTTGTCTTTAAATATCGTTGTCGATTTATAATAAATAAATTTATGTGTCGATTTAAGCTAGACCATCATTGAAAATCTGGAAGCACTGGATGGCCTTTTCTTCTTAGTATGAGATTTCTAAGCAGTACACATCTATGATGCCACATGTGGAATGAATTCAACTATTATAAATTATTACAATATCCATACACTCTTATTCTAATAACAAATGGATTTTAGTTAGATTAGAGGTAAATTATTAGCTATGAACTCTTGTTTTTAGCACGAAACGTGTAATAAAAACTAAATCATCAAGTTTTAATGGAGGCTATTGTAGTTATTTTAGTTGTTTTCTTCCAAGTTCCAGAGACATTTTGATTTAAAATAAACAAGAAATGAAGCGATGTTAATCATGATATGATTCCATCGACTATTATAATACACTCTATACATGAGCTTCTATAGAGCATTCCAAACAAATGAGCGATAGAAGTTCGAAATCAATAAAATTGTTATTCAATTTAAAAAGTTGAATTATGATATGGATAGACCAAAATATTCTCCACAGACATTCATCCTAGTTAGGTTCATTATTAACAAAAGTCTACTGTATGATTATATATACGGTCCACTACAAATTAATCCATCTGTATTATTTTGATTGATATGCGAACCTTAACTCAAAATAACTACATGTCTCTTTTGGGTTAACAGGGAAATGATTAAATATCTAATTTGACTCTTCGTATCTGCTATATCCTTCTTACATCAGGTTATAATCAATTTAAATTTCATATGATTTGAATACTGATATTGTTGGGAGATAACAGAAGGGAATCTGAAAATCATTTAAAATGTACTAGTATTTTAGTTCAATAATGAACCACTGTTTCGTTTTATACTTTATTTGCTTTCGCTGCATTCAATTACGTTTTTCTCTTTTCTTGAAGACCAATGAGCAGATTTTCTGGTGTTAAACATTTAGGTTAACATAGTTAACGTTATAGCTTGAAGTCGTTTCTATAGTTCTCTTCTCATTTGTTAGTCACAAAGAGTCTGCTTGAATCTCTTAGTTTTTCTGAAAGCATATTGACATACACTAGAGCTGGCTTTATAGTAAGCTGACCATTATCATGTAAAAAGTCTTCTAACTACATGGAGTCCCTATTTAATCTTTCATTGTTATCTTTGTATTGACATTGAATTGCTGTGATATTTTCTACTTTTATCAAAAACGAATATGTAAATATGACCTTAATAGAGAACAATTAGTATAGAGAAATATGTTTCAGAAGGAATAACAGTGATCCATTGATATTCTTCAAATCTCATTGTTCCCATTTAAATACAAATGATCTAGTCTCACGAATGGTTAATCGTGGTTCAACTAATAACAATTCTAATTGTCACCATAAATAACATAACTTCAATTCTTAGGAACAAAGTTAATTGTTTCAGACATACACATTAAGAAAAGTATGTGATATATATATATATATATATATATATGCATTTCTATAATCAGTCTTCATTAGTTATGCATATTGTTTATCATCAATAGTACTATTTATTCTATACACGTTCACAGACAAGTAAAACTGAATCTATCAATAAACAAAAACTTCATTTTGTTATTAACAATATAATCTTTCATTAGTTTATGATCAAATATTTTGATCAATTAAAAACATTCATAATTATTGGAGTCATTTGTTCCAAATCAATAAAAATCAATGAATTATCTTATTGATTTTTCATTACTAAAATATTTCAATAACTATTAGAAGAAAAAGAAATCTATATATTCGATAGGTTTGTTGTTTGATTATATTTTCCTTGATAAAGCTTGGACTAGATTGCCAGGCGAAACGTTGAAATTACTTCAAATTCTTTTGCTGAGATTTTACAACTACATTCTTCCTCTTTAATGACTCATATTAACTCGGCGCCTAAATATTGTGAAACTATTCGTTCAAATTTAGACGAAAGTTCTTATTTATGAAATCTGTTTCTATATTCCGTATTTTTTTTGTTTCTACTGTGTAAATACTCCATATGATTATTACTAAGATATACTATTTTTTTAAAATGATTTATTATATGCATCATTTTACTAGTGATCAACTCAAGCTTATTATGATATTGGTTAGAATATTCATTCATAATTATCAGTATCTTTATACTAATCATTGTTTTGTTTATGTTCATCTTGATTATATTAATCAAAATGATAGATTTTCGTCAAACAATGATATCATTTGGTGAACTATTGGGCGGGGACGTCTGAGGAGTCCCACAATAGGACGGAACGGCCGTCCAGTGCTTCCAGGTTTTCCATGGTAGTCTAGCTTCAACTGACTCATGATCCCAACTGTTGAAATTACTACAATCTCCACAAAACCCCTTCTGATACCAAATATATAATTGTTGAATTAAAAATGATAGTTATTGTATTTTGGTTCAATGAACATAAGTTATGGTTGAACATTGTTGAAAATCTCTAAATAATAATCGAACTAATTTTAAATTTGATAATAAAAGTTATATCACTTAGTGATATGGTAATTAAACTTAGAATATATCAGTTTCATTGATCAACTTTGTCTTCCTACAAATGAAAATCAAGTTAAACGTTTAAAGTACTCTATTCCCGACCGTTGTTGCTACCTTGACGTGGTGGTCGGGCTTGCCTATCGTCATGAAGCAACCGAGCTATACTGGCTGGAACAACCGTTCCTCAAGGTCCTACCATGTCAGACAGGTCGGTTGAAGAGCGGTAAGACTAAAAGCAACAAACCTAAGGTCCGAAGGCGAAGTCGTACTGCTGACTGTACAGAGGTGTGACAGCAGTAAGGTATTTCCTTCAGACAACCAGCATGACAGCAATGCTGCCTTCCCACAAGGAGGGGTGGGGTTAGAAAAGGTCGACCCTAAAAATGCACACCTCGCCTTACCTCACAGATTTCCGTCTCCGGCGGTAAGGCTCTTTGAAGAACGGAGCTAACACGTCAAAAACCTTCCACAAAAAGGCCGTGCGCGACCGGCCTCAAGCAGTTGTCCCTTGGGCACTGCGGTCACGCTCTCAGGTCGCTGAGATCGCCTCTAATCCAATTTCCTTTTCAGGTACCTCCAGAACAACCCTTCCACGGTGTGGGCAACCGGGGAGTGATAACCGCCCTCATACCTCTAACAGCACCCAAGACCACTGTATTCATGATCAACCTTCCTCTTCAATTCCTATTATTCCTCCTACATCGACTTTCAACCCTAAACGTCCTCCTTCGGCTTCTTCCTCAAGTGTCACCATAGCCAATGATTCTAGTGCTCAAAACTCTGTCCCAGGTCTACTGAAACCTTACTCCAAACTACACATTGGAGCTTTCAACGTACGCACTCTATGTCAAATCGGTCAGCAGGCTTCCTTGGCTAAAACCCTAGATTCTCTTTCCATCGATGTATGCTGTGTCTCCGAAACACGCATACAGGATTCCAGTGTGATCATTCACTTGACCTCACCTCGGCAAGACGGAGAGCCAACGAGATACACCCTACGTGTATCTAGTGACCCGATGGCCAGTTCTCGTGGACTGGCAGGTGTAGGCATAGCACTAAGCATGAGGGCGGAACAAGCACTGCTAGAGTGGATCCCCATCAACAGTCGTCTATGTGCTGTTCGGCTAAACGGCTCCGTAAGAACTCGGAAGGATAGGGACACACGTCGTTGCCTTTTTGTCGTTTCTGCCTACGCTCCCACTGACTGCAGCTCAGATGAAGTGAAGGATGAATTTTACAGAAAGCTTTCTGAACTTCTTCAGAAAGCTAAACGCTCAGACATAGTACTCGTAGGGGGTGACTTTAATGCTCAGATAGGTAGCTTAAACCAAACAGAAAGGCATTTAGGTGGATATTTTAGCGTTCCGGCACAGCGAACAGATAATGGTGATCGTCTGCTGCAACTGTGCTCAGACAATCGCTTATTTTTAGCAAACACAAATTTTAAGCATAAGGAGAGACATCGTCTAACATGGCGACCCCCTACACCAAACCAACGATGGACTCAAATAGACAATATTGCCATCAGTCATCGTTGGAGAGGGTCGGTAGAAGATTGTCGCTCATTCTGGAGTACCTGCTTGGACTCCGACCACGCCCTAATACGGGCACGCATCTGCTTGCGCCTCACCGGACGCAAAAAAGCCACATTGAAAAGACCCATTAGAACTGAGTTGAGTAACGAGAAAACCAAAAATAGGTTCCAAGAACAACTGAGTTCACACTTAGGTAGTTCTGAAGACGAGGCTGACCCAGATGTTGCTTGGAAAGACATACAAGCAGCTGTGGAAGCAGCAGTGACATCTATTAGCAACTTAAACCACAGAGTTTCAAAGGACCAGTGGATTTCTTCAAAGTCTATCACATTGATGGATTCTCGCAAACTCGTCCCATCAGGTTCCGAACATGATGAAGAGCGACAACAAATCAGATCTAGGTTAAGAAAAAGTCTAAGAAACGACCGTGAGCAGTGGTGGGCAACGAAAGCAAAAGATATGGAAAAGGCGGCGACTGTAGGGAACACAAGACAGCTTTACAGACTAATAAAAGAAACTGGAATTAATAAGTCAAGTGTAAGTGAGATTATATCAGAAAAAGACGATACACTCATCTGCTCCCAGTCCAGGCGTTTAGAACGATGGGCTGAACATTTCAGAGAACAGTTCAGCTGGCCTTCAGCTACTCTACAACTACCCTCCATTCCCAGAGAGCGTGAATGGAACATTGAAGTAGGTCCCCCAACTCTTGCTGAAGTTCATAAGGCTATAGATAATCTGAAACGAGGAAGGGCTGCTGGTCCAGATGGACTGGCTCCAGAAGTCTTTAAGGATGGTGGTCCAATTTTAGCGGTTAGGTTGACTAATATTTTAGCTAAGATCTGGGAGTTAGATGTTATTCCATCTGACTGGTCACAATCACTTATCGTCCCAATATATAAGAAAGGGTCAAAATCATCCTGTGACAACCACAGAGGGATTAGTTTAACTAATATAATATCTAAAATACTAGCCTCAATAATAATCAAACGCCTAACTAAAACTCGTGAACTGCAAACACGAGAAAATCAAGCTGGCTTCAGACCTGGTCGTGGCTGCATCGACCACATATTCACCATTCGTCAGGTTCTAGAACACAGGCATACTTATCGGCGTCCGACGATGGTGGTCTTTCTTGACTTAAAAGCAGCATTTGACTCGGTAGACCGCGAGATTCTGTGGCAGTGTCTGTCATTGAAAGGCGTACCCCAGAAGTACATAAACCTTATAAAGGCTCTTTACTCGAACACTACTAGTCGAGTGAGAGCTTATGGCGAACTGTCATCTAGTTTTGCAACCTCAAGTGGTGTCCGTCAGGGCTGTCTACTTTCTCCATTTCTGTTTAACTTCATTATAGACCTACTGATGGAAATAACATTCTCGTCGACTGAATTCTCGGGTATTGATCTCCTTCCAGGAGGTCCACTTATCGACTTAGAATACGCAGATGATATAGTCCTGTTTGGTGAAGACTCTGATAAAATGCAGTCTTCTAGTAGCACTAAGCTACAATGCCAGAATATTTGGAATGCGCTTCTCTCTCTCTAAATGCAAGTTGTTGCTTCAGGACTGGTCTGCCTCAACACCTGAACTAAGGATAGGGAGTGAAGTGGTCGAACGCGTCGACAACTTCACTTATCTTGGAAGTCTGATCAGCCCTAATGGGTTGGTATCGGACGAAATCTCAGCACGGATTCGAAAAGCTCGTTTGGCTTTTGCCAACTTACGTCACCTTTGGCGAAGGCGAGATATCCGTCTATCAATAAAAGGACGAGTATAGTGCGCGGCAGTCCGTTCTGTCTTACTTTACGGCAGCGAAACATGGCCTTTAAGAGTAGAAGACACTCGTAAGCTATTAGTATTTGACCACAGATGCCTTATAAATATTACTGGCGTCTGTTGGGATCACCGGGTAAGTAGTAGTGAGGTTAGACGCAGGGTATTAGGTAGAGATGGTAAATCAATTGATGAGGTTGTTAATCTTCATCGACTGAGATGGTTGGGCTACGTGTTACGTATGTCTGAACACCGATTACCACGACGTGCAATGCTATCCGGTATTGGAAATGATTGGAAGAAAGTTAGGGGCGGCCAAACCAAAACGTGGCATCAGTGCTTGAAGTCACTATCCTCTAGTCTGAGCCATGTTGGTAGACGCAGACTACTTGGTTGGGGTCCGCGTGACTATTGTAACCAATGGTTGGAGACTCTTGGAGACATGGCTCAGAATCGATCACAATGGCGTCGGTGTATACACTCTCTGTCTTCCCTTAAACTATGAGATTAAAATCGCTTCATATCTTTCTTTCTATGAAATAATTCTTTCTTCCTGTACTATATCCTTATTACAATCTTTCTTTTATATATTACCACCCCTGAATTAACTACTTTTATGAATCCGGTGTTTATCTTGTTGTGTTAATGAGGTCTGGCAACTTAGACCGATGCACATATGTGCCTGGTCCTACGTTGTAACTGACTGACTGACTGATATACTTGGGACTTGATTTCTATAGAATTATTCATTCAAATTTCAGTGATTTTCATATCGAAACATTAACATTTTTAAGGGTTTGTCAAAAAGGGTGATAGATTGAACATTAAAATTTGAGTAAACTTATAGACTGAAATATAGGATGCTTTTATGAACTTACAGAAGGTTTGAATCGTGGAAAGTGACGATAATTATTCGAATTCCAGTCACTTGAACCATTTTCTATAGAAAAAAAGAAAAAAAAGTATCTTATTGACAAAAGTATTGTATAGTATATGAGATAGAGAACCAAATGTAAATGCAAACATATTTTACATAGTGACTAAAAACATGAAGTTACATGTAGTCACAGGTTGATAATCAATATATATCCAGTATAAATCAACGATAATCTGATGTAATTACTTTAATAGTTTAATTAATGATTCAAAAGGTATCCTGAGTATTAAGCTTTAAAGTTTCAAAGAGATGTTAACGATTATGTCTTTTTATTATGAAAAAAACAGAAGAAGAATATGGCAACATTTTGAATTTGAATATAGAGTTGTTTTATCTACGAGACTAAACTTGTAACTACTGATTGTAAAATGTTAATGTATGAAGGGAAGTAGAACTAACAAATGCTATTTAGAATTCAGCAACATTATTATTTTTGGGTTATCAGCGTAATTCACAGTTTTATTAACACATCTATAAATAGTCACTAATCTCTATGCGAAAACATTCAGTAAAACAGATAAAACGAATCGCAGTTCAATCAACTGTTGAATATCTATCTTAGTGAAAGTTTTGTTTAAGTCTATTATTCTCATCCAGATCATATCCACTTCATTATTTTAAATTTCCATAGTGATATTAAATTTGACTTCTTGTTTCCTTATCCTTATCAATCTTACCATTTTCAATCTAATATTATTAGTTGTCAGTTCATTTAATTACAATTTGTAATTTTGTTATACAGCACGTGAAAAGGAAAGAAAAGTAACTAGATGTTTTTCACAATCATCTTTTAAATATTCATTATTATGGATATAAATGATTGATTGATTGAGGCCATAAATCGATTGATATTAGACCACCATTAAAGACCTGGAGGCTCCGGACGTCCGTTTCTTCCTATTGTGGAACTCCTCAGCAGCGTGCATCCACCATCCCACACCCCACGGGATTCAAACACAGAGCCTTCATTCTCGCGTGCGAACGCTTAAACTACTAGACCACTGAGCCAGCATCCAATTGCGTCAATGTCTAACCTCAACCAATTCACGAAATCGCACCACTATCTTCCATTGTACTGAGGCAGACATCTGTTTCTACCCGACACTGATCAGCTCCACTGGTCACGGCTTCTCACCAGAACTGCGAGAATTTTCTCACGAAGCTAGTCACTGATGAGCACATGGTAATTATCAGTTTAGAGGTTGTGGAGATTGTTAAGTTTTTTTCGATTGAGATCATGTACATTTATCGTACTTGAATTGGTAATACATTTTGTAAATTAATAAAACTACAATTTTATCTATTCATGTTTTAAATATTCATTAATATAGATATAAATGATTTATTGATTGAGATCATATATCGATTGATATTAGACCACCATTGAAAACCTAGAAGTACTAGACGGCCGTTTTTTGGATACACACTGCTGAGAAGTCCCACAATAGGATGAAACGGCCGTCTAATGTTTCCAAGTTTTCAATGGTAGTCTAACATCAATCAGTTCATGATCTCGATCAATAATTTAATAATCTCCACAACTTTTATACTGATAAATAATTTAATTAGAAATATTTTACACATTCCAAGACTGTTTAGTTATTCTTAGGAATCTTCTTTTTTTTCTATTTTTTTTTCTATGATAATAAAAAACTACATTGTCAATCAATAAAAGTGAAATAAAGAAAAACATCTAGAAAGAAAAAAACTAATTGATTTTTTAAAAATATTTTTTTTCTAGAAAAAGAACACAACAAAAAAAAACAACATTCCATCATGACAAGTTACCGAGGAATGTCATTTGTCAGTTTAATGTATCTTTATAATTAATATATGTGAATATATTTTTGTGTGTGTTTTTATATAGAAGAAAATTTCAGTAACGCCTAGTGCATAGAAACCAATTTTATCTACATTTGTGAGTTTTTATCGGGTTTTTTTTTACAAAAAAAATAGTAAATATTTTTTTTTGTTTGGTAAGGTTAATCTAAACTTCTTCTAGCTATGTAAATTTCTAATTATATAACTCTATCTAATCTTTAATAAGATATCAGTATGATGGTTTGTGGAAATTTAAGTAATTTAATAGTTGAATTGATGTGACTATAATTTATGGATGAGTCAGTCGAAAGCGTTTGAAGGATTTCAAGATCATAGTGCCAATTTCAGTACATGATACTTAAGTACGATTAATTCATAGCGGATTTTGAAAGTTGAGCAGCTACAACAAATGGGACAACTGGGAAATCCTTTGTTTGTGATTGTGGTAATCAAATGACTTGTAGACTTTGTGCAGATTCCAGTGATGATGTTGTCTTTCAATGTAATATATGTTGGAGGAAAAAGTTTGCTAGAATAGGATTTTATTCTCGATCTAAATTCAGACTAAAGTAAATTATGATAATTGTTGCGAATTGGATAATAAAAGCACAAGTAACACTGTCTGCAGCCGGCTACTACAATATATACGAATGATTGGAGAGCGTTCAGATGCCTACATAGACTTGGTTATGTGCATCGTATGGTTACCCACAAGTGTCATTTTGTGGAACCAACAACTGGGGTGCAAACAAACAATTTTGAAGCTATATGGTTGAGGCTGAAAGAGGTTTAGTGACTTTATCATGTCTCCAAAGGCCCACTATTATGGAGCAACATATACCATTTCTTCTACCATACGTATTACGATTTCGGAAAATCTGAACCTCTTTTTTAACCTTAACAAGTTGTTGAATCATGTAGAAAAAGTGTATCCACTATAATTCTTTGGTTTTGTATAGTATAGTTTTACCCTATACCAATTGTTTTCTGACTGGCTAATATTTCTAAAGGTCATTAAAGATTCGTTCAAAAGTAGTCCATAAATTATAGTCTCGCCGTTGAATTCATGAGTCAATTAAAGCTAGACCACCATTGAAATCTTGGAAGCAGTGGATAACCGTTTCATTCTAATATAGGACTACTCAGCAGTGCGCATCCACGAGACTCGAAATAAAAATATCACTAAAAGTTGTTATATAGAAGTAAGAAAATGAAAACTGACCAAGAAAATTCAAAAAAATAATAGAATAATATTGTAATCATTAATAAATAGTAAATAGTCAATGTAACATAAAAGACAGATGATTGAACAGTTACAGAATTAAGATAAAATATGGCAAATTGTGGAAAAATAAGTTGTGTATCATCTATAAAACGAATTGAAAACAAACAAAAAATAGGATATAAGCACAAAGAAATGGCACAATGAATAAATTCTATTAATGTAAGAAGATAACAAAATAGAATATATGATAATGACTAAGATTATGATAGAAACTGTGTTCATTTGACAATATTTTGTATACATCATTATAAACTATTTATACTTATAACAATAGATTGAATAATTTCATACAATAAGATCAATTGATAAATTTAGACTGAGCAAAAATAACAAAGTTTTCAGATCAAAATCAATTAATTAGTTTAGTTTACAGTTTCTTATCAGTTGTGTACAACCTAGAATTACAGTTAAATGTATAACTATTAATGCAGTTAGACGATCTAGACTTCGTAGATGATCTGACTTTTCTATCGGAAACACAACAACAAATGCAGGAGAAAACGACCAGTGTGGCAGCAGTGGGTATCAACATACACAAAGGGAAAAGTAAGATTCTCCGATACAACACAGCATGCAACAGTCCAATCACAATTGACAGAGAAGATCCGGAGGATGTACAAACCTGTACGTATTTGGGAAGCATCATTGATGAACATGGTGGATGTGATGCATATGTGAAGGCGCGGATCGGTAAAGCAGGAGCAGCATATTTACAACTGAGGAACGTCTGGAACTCAAAACAACTGTCAACCAACACCAAGGTCAGGATTTTCAATACAAATGTCAAGACAGTTCTACTGTATGGGGCGGAAACTTGGAGAACAACGAAAGTCATCATCCAGAAGGTACAGGTGTTTATTAACAGTTGTCTACGCAAAATACTTCAGATCCGTTGACCGGACATTAATAGCAACAACCTACTATGGGAGAGAATAAATCAGATTCTGTCGGAGGAAGAAATCAGGAAGAAGCACTGGAAGTGGATAGAATACACATTGAGGAAAGCGCTCAACTGCATCACAAGACAAGCCCTCGGATGGAATCCTGAAGGCCAAAGGAGGTAAGAACGACCAAAGAACACATTACACCAGAAATGGAAATAGACATGAGAAAAATGAACAAGAATTGGATGGAACTAGAAAAGAAGACCAAGGAGAGAGTGGGTTGGAGAATGCTGGTCGGCGGTCTATGCTTTATTAGGGGTAACAAGCGTAAGTAAGTAAGTAAGTATAACTATTAAAAGACAGATATATGAATGAAGAATATTCTTTTCAATAAGGTTTATGGTAAAGCACATCATTTAAAATTATAATATGTAAATCAACGATTGTTTGTAATATAAAATGAAATCGTTAATGTACAGCTCGAATGTACAGATTAAGTAATTGATTTTGTCGAAAAGAAAATTTTCTTTGCTGAATTCGCTTTTTCTTATTCAATGACACTGTGGGTTATTTTAATTATTTAACTCATTAATTTTTTTATTGAAATCATGAAGCTAGACCACTATGGAAAACCTAGAAGCATTTAACATTCTCCACAACCCCGAAACTGATAACTACCATGTGCTCATCAATGACTAGCTTCGTGAGAAAATTCTCGCAGTTCTGGTGAGAAGCCGTGACCATTGGAGCTAATCCGTGTCGGGTAAAAACAGATGTCGGCCTCAGTACAATGGAAGATAGTGGATTGGTTGAGGTTAGAAATTAACACCACCAATTTTCGGCTCAGTGGTCTGGTTGGTTAAGCGCCTTGCGCGAGACTGATAGGTCCCGGGTTCGAATCTTGCGGGTGCGGGGTCGTGAATGCGCACTGCTTAGGAGTCCCATATTAGGACCAACCGACCGTCCGGTGCTTCTAAGTTTTCTATGGTTGTCTAATTTCAATTGACTCATGATTTCAACTTAACAATCTCCACAACCCCTTAACTCATAAATCAATAATGTTTGGGTGAAACGTTAACTTGAATGAGCTTATACGTATAAATAAAATTGTGGGATTAGTTATTAGAATAAATATGGTTAACATATGGTGAAAGAGATATTAATGTAATTACAAATCAGAAAGTATGTAATATGTTATATAATATGAATTGGGCGCGAATTAGTACATAAAGGTGGATAAGGAATAAATTTCTCAGGAAGCTTATCAGGTGTAACAGTAGTAAAATCATTAATAATAGTAATAATAATGATAATATGTATGGATAAGTCTAAGCTATGAAAATGAACCTCAATCGAATTATAAAAATGATTAATAACTAGTTGGACTCGAAGTTGGCCAGAGTCAAAGGAGTGGTTGAACATATTTTGTTCGGATGTAAAGCTTAGACTTTTTGATTCGAATAGTTATTGCTTCAGGTGTCTGAAGGATTCTCAATCTGACGGTTTTAGGCAGATTTCTGTTAATACGAAATATTATTGTGAATGATTGCTGCATGTTAGCTTTGTGGCCCGTTTGTACTAAATGAGCTAAAATCGAGCTATTAACAGTTTTAACTATACCTATGCTTAACCACACTATGAGGTGTCAACGAACCCAAAATACAAATTCCTACAACATCTTCCAGTATAACTTGTTCCACAGGAGCAGTTGATATGATAGATATAGAAAGCAGTGACTAATCTAGGCAATTTATCTTTCAATCTCGGAGTGACCATTGGATGAGTAAGAAATAATAATTATGGTTAGGGTGAATTATAGGTTATTTGGATTGTTCTGTGTAACTTGAGTATTAGCGTTTCGCTGGTTGTATCGCCTCTAAATTTCAGGCGCAAAAACAGTAACATTTTTCTCACAGTTAGGCTTTTCTTATGCTCTCTTTTCTTGGCTAAATGTTTATTTATAAACAACTCAGAATATCCATTTTCTCAGGGTAGTATGAAGCGCCTTTTTTTCAATCACATCTAGGGAGCATATGGTCTTTATTCTATAATGAAGTGTCTTAATCAGGTTCCTTATATATTGTAGAGTAACAAAATTAAAGAACTTTGTATATTGGCCAGCTTAAGTAGTTTTCTTTTTTAAGATTCTTCTTAGTAACTCATCTATTCTACTTGTAAGCAGAACATCTAGAAGGGTTATTCTATCTCTTTTTTATTGAGCGATCAACTTCATTAAATCGCTTGAGTATTTCTATCGAGTCAGTATGGTCGCTACAAAGGACGAATGTATCGTCTACATGTCGGCATCACTATGAAAACTTGTCAGTCTAGTGTGCTAGTGGACTATTTTCTGGTTTAGCGAGAAGAGTAGGGATACAAAGTGCATAGATAAACTTAGCAAAGAACAATGTGTATTTATATACCGGTATGTCATAATTCAGAGTCGAATAAGCGTTGTAGTTACTAGTAATCATAGTGGAGAAAAAAGAGACTATGAAAAGTCAATGGAATAAATAAGTGATTGGGTAATCGCTCAACATGATAGAGAATAAAATAAATAAATGTATCAGGATATGTATGGGAATAGGATTGAAGAGAAATTTAAAGTTAATAAAGTTTGTTAGATAAACACCAGTCACCATGGGAGGTGAAGGCTAATCACACTGTTCTTTTGTATAGGTCAGGTCGTAAACGTTTTGAGTGATCGCCTCTGCAAAACGGAGTAAGATTGGTATTCTTTGTCTGTTAATTATTTTGAATACATTACTATCAGTCACTTCACATCCACTATCCAAAAGGTGCACTTGTGAAGACTAGTCATTCTCAGCCGTAGATTGCCAGGATCATGTTCAGAAAACTCAGAAGAGGCCCTTATATTTGTTCTCTCTCCAAACTTGTCTCTTAAGGTACATGTAAACCTACTGCGTTCGAAAAGCATTTTTCACATTTTAAGTGACTGGAAATCATGAATCTGTTATGACTGAAAGACAAACTTGAATAAGGTTAACTACCAATTTATGCCTCACGTTAATCTTTTCTTTAAAACAGTTTCGCTTCCAATTAGTATAGTGTCATCGGCTTGTTATAAAGTGATAAGTATATCAATAGTAGTGTTTTAGAATTACATTACAAATAAATAAGCGTTTCATACTTCTTATTCAAAATAATCATCTCATCTAACTATATATATATACAGCACTTCAATTAATGATAATTACTGTTTAAATGATGACACTTGCTTGAAGATGCAAAAGGTTTTAGGTAATCTTTTTCTGCTTAGTTAAGAATATCAGCTGCTCATTTGAAAACATACCAGAAAAACCTTGTTTTAACAAGATAAAATTTTCAACAAGTACAAGGAAATAGTTTTGTAGAATACAGGGTTATTCTCAAGAGATAATTAATGTTTGGATAATCTAAATTTTATAGTGATTTTATATTATGGGATAAAAATGGATGATCTATATTCCTAACTAAACAAATTTTTGATACAAAGGTATCCTTTTAAATTTACGATAAATAAACAATTAATAGATTAATTCAAAGTAACGTGAAATTTATAAATTACTTACCATAGCTAAAAGAATCAGTGCAATTGAATGAACCTGCTTTCATTATTTTTGCATCTAAACATGTAAAATATTGACATATTAACTTAAGAGATAAGTAAATATGTTACTGATAAGTTATATATCATTTATGATAAATTAAATACTTTTTAAAACGAATAAGAATGTTGTACGTTGTTTTGAATACGTATGTCTATTTATTGACTCATAGGATTGAATACAGTCGACAAGGAAAATTTAAATTATTGACAATGGTGGATTTTATAGTAATTTCAATAGTTGAGATCATGAGTCAATTTAAGTCAAACCACCATGGAAAACTTGGAAGCACTCGATGACCGTTTCATTTTATTGTGGGACTTCTTAGCAATGCGTATCCAGGATCCTACCTCGCGAGATTCGTCCGCGCACGAGACAGAAGATCCTGGTTTTGGATCTCGCGAGGCGGGACCGTGGATGCGCATTGCTGAGGAGTTTTACAATAGGACGAAACGGCTGTTCAGTGCTTCCAGGTTTTTTATGGTAGTCTAGCTTCAATCGACTCATGATCTCAGCTATTGAAATGGTCTACCATATATATATACGCGCATTGAAGACAACCAGATCTTTATTACTTAGTGATCAATCTGTTTGTAAATATCTCAGTACCATAGGATGTCAATTGAGACCTGAATAACTCAGTCATAACGTTTATGATGGTGAAGTCTATTGACATGAATCTGAATCTCCAAAGGAGAGCCAGTTCCCTCAGAATTACACGTACGCCTAGCACGAAACCTAAGCTCAGGATTTCTTGCCAATTACCTAATATTTCAGCATAGTACCCTATATAGAGAGTCGCTTTGTCCAATGATCACATTGCGAATCAGTCTGTAGAATTCAGTCGGCGTAAATAAAGACTAGGAAAACATAATATTGGTCTTAATTTAGTGATCAATGATCTGTGCAACCAAAACTGAGGCTTGACTGAAAATCGATTCTTCGTTTAAAGACTTATTTTAACATAATCAGCATTGTAGTTAGAACTTACTCTGTTTGGTGTTAGGATTATCATAGTATGAATATCGGCGGTCTTTTTGTGAATAATCCTCTGTATGCGGAGAAAAAGAGAAAAAACGATAAATACAGTGGTACGTAATTCATATGATAATAGAACTTTCTCATCATTACTCTTAATTATATCCATTTTTAATGCTCTGTGTTAAAAAAGATGGATAAATCCACAAGCATTATTACCAATCATTTAGCATGATTCATGGCACAAGTACTACTCACAAAGGACAATTCATATTTTTAGTGAATTCTTTCTTTTTTAATGGAATGGAATTTCAAAGTTGATTTATGCTTTGGTATGTTTTCCTGATGATTGTTCATAAGAGAATACGATAAGACAAAATTTATATCAAGTAACTTTGGTTTTAAAAAGATAGACCCTCTAGAGAATTCACTTCATAGTTTGTCGGCCTTATTAACACGAAGATCACCTTATGGTCTTATTCGTGCATAAGGTGATAAGATCTACTCCAGTGGTTGATAAATTTATTGAAGCAAATAAATACGCGATGAGGTCAATAGTGGTTGATAAGCAAAAGAGGATTCTATGAATTCAAAGACTTGATAACTAATCGTGGCTGTAAACTTGAATCTACTTTTTTTTTAAAACTATTCAAGTTTCCAAACATTGAATAGCAATTTGATGGAAGCTTTGATTAAATTTAATATTTTATTTATACTACTTATAAGTAACTGAAATCAAATGATTGTATAATTTGTGAAACTGTGTTTTCGGTATAAATAATTTCTATTTTGTGAAGATGAATATTAATTCAGTGTTTAATCATTGCCAGTATTAAACCCGATAAAAAATGAACATAAAAGGTTATACTTTGAACGTTGAAATATTCAATTTAGTAGACAGGCTATGATTTCAAGTTTCATATTTATAAATGTGTAACATTACTGGTACCACTAAGCACTTTAGTGTTTTATGGAGATACTTGTTATCACCTTTAGATTTTAATATTCACTAGGTTGAAGAACCACAACAGTCAGCAAGTAGAAAATCAAAATATAAATTTCTCATATATAGTTATGAATATTCAGAGCAGTATGACATAAACAGAACAAGTTCAGATCATTGTTAATAGCTTTTATTCTGAATGATGATAATTTAAATTTCATTAGTTGAGATCATGAGTCAGTCGAAGCCAGAAAGCCATGGAAAAGCTGAAATCACTGGACAGCCGTTTCGTCATACTGTAGGACTTTTCATCAGTGTTCGCGCACGATCCTGTTCCCGGGATTTGAACACAGGACCTGCCGGTCTCTCATGCGAGTGCTCAACCATTAGACCACTGAGCCGGCATCCAGCGGTGTTAATGTCTAACTTCAATTAATCTACGAAATTGAGTGACTCATCCGGCCATTGTCATCAGTGAGTTACTATCTTGCAACTGGGTTCGAGTCCCACGAGCGAAATCGTGGATGTGCTCTGTGGATGAGTCTCATAATAGAATGAAACGGCCGTCCAGTACTTCCAAGTTTTCCATGGTGATTTGAATCATAATCTCAACTATTGAAATCAATTTTTAATTAATATTCAATTAAAATGATTAGGCAATCTATGATTATCAGTTTTGCTCTTGGCAACGCTAATAATCAATATGTATTTACTTGGTATAAAAGTTAATTTTGTGTTAAAAGGAATTATTTGAGATAAAAACTTAAATGAATATATATCATGAATGATCATCAATCCTATGGATAACATTCCTTATGTTTTACAGATTCATTCATTATCATACTTCACTGAATGTGTGTATCTGAAAAATTCATTTGCATTCAACATTTTTGTATCATTTCAATCGTTGAGACCATGGGTCCATTGAAGTTATGTTATGTTTGATATGATTACAAACAACATACAAATCTATAATACTCTACTATTCATACTTTATACAAACAAAATAATCATTTGTATTTACATTGGATGAAATTTTCGAGACATTATCGACAAAAAATAGAAACTTTTAAAATGTTTCATACCTTTACTTAGAGACTATAAACTCACCTTTTAATTTTATATAAAATGCACATATAGTTAAGATTTAATCATTGCCAAATCAATATCTAATTCAAGGTCATTCAATAATCAATCAAATCACTATTCACTAAAAACTCTCTTTTGATTACTTTTAAAGTAACCCACATTTACTATCAACAACAACAAAAAATTAAAACTAATGATTGTTTAGATTTCTATTGTTTTCTTTTTACAATAAACATTGACATCAGACATAGTTTACATCATATTTTAACAGTCAGTAATATTGTGAATAAATATGAAATTGATAATCGATTGAGAAAGACTATAGTAAACATTGAACGAGAAGATATTGTCATATTGTAAAGTAAGCTCTGAATACATAAGTATCACATTGATTTACCTATTAACTTGCCAGTTGTAACTGTGATATCAAAGTAACTATTGTTTATGATATTCATATCAATACATACTCGATCGTGTTTTAATGACAGACATCACATTTAACCTTTTTTTGCAATATCTTATAAAGCAAATTACATGTTTCTTTAATCCAGATCAATTTTTTAATGTTAGATGTTTGGTAAACACTTGAGTTTCCTACTCATGTAATAGTAATAATAATAAATCAATTCCGCGCGAAATATTTTGTGGCAGAAAACAATTCTCGGAACTAGTTATGCATTATCACAACAAATTTCTCTTGAACATAGGTTTCCATTGTAATGGATTAAAACTTATTTTAAAAGTATTTTTCTTGCTCAACATCTTCTATTTGTATTCAGTCATTAAAGTTTTTTTATCAAGTTAGCCGTTGTAACTATTTTTTTCCTCTATCATACACAAGATGCTTGAGTTTCAACATGTTTATCTCTCGTTTTTTCCAAAGAATGAATATGAAGGAAAATATTTCAAGAAATTCAGTGTTTGCGCTTGAGATTTTTGGTGTTTAGCATCACAGTAACTTGAAATCGACAACCTTCAACCATCACCTCATCTTAACATAGTTCATGCGATGAAGAGTCACCTAGACTAGTGGTCACAGTTGAAAATGATCTATAGAATTCCGTTTTCACCTGGCACACAGGACATGGTCACAACCCAGTGACCAATCAGTGGTAAATAAACTACAGTCCTACAGGAGGTGATTTGTTGCCCGAATTGCTCAGTGCTAACGTCTCTAACTGCGAAGCTGGGTAATACGAGATCGGATTCACCAGGGAGTATTAGTTCTCCCAAGGTTACAGTTACAACATGCAGACGAGTGCTATGTAACACCGAACCTAGGTTCATTTATCACCTAACAACTTGTGATCTCATTATGGTCCCGTGTAAATATATACAAACAAGAGTCATAATTACTAAGCTTAAGTCAATCTAAAAAGACTAGCTTGATTGAAATGTTGTAACAGTTGAAAAATCGATGGCCGAAACACTTGAGAAAACTGTCTTCTATAGCACTTCATTATGTACAACGTTTTGCATTTCGAAATTTGTGAATAATACAAAGTTTTAATTCTAAATGTTTTCTAGGTTGCTTTGACGAACCCTGTATATACTATAAACATGGTGCATGATATGCAGAACCATTATTTTCAAATGATTTCTAATATTCTTTTAGTTTATAAGCAGCTGATGGAAAGTAACGTAATAAGTGAATTTATATTTATTCTGATACTATTACTGTAAATGTTTTAAAACAAATTAATTATATGATTACAAATAATAAAAGTGTGAATTAAAAGTACTTTACTATCGACGTTACTTGTATGTACTTACCATCTGTGTCAGTTAATGTATCACTGAGATTAATATTACTATAGGCTTTCCTAGTAGATTGTTCAGCTAATGAAAAAAACAAAACAGAAATTAACACACAGATAACTGTATCAACGCTAAAAGACAAGACAAATTGTGTTACTTAGTTATTAGCAATAGGTTGTATTGTTTTGTAATCAATCTCTTTTAGGATAAATGAGACAAAACATCTAAATGAAACATCAAAGAAAGGTGTATCATTCAATGAAATGACTTTTAAAAATAATAATAATTTCGTTCTGCAAATTTGTGCGTTGTTTTTCAAAATAACATTCATTTGTTAAACATTGTAACAATGAAATAAAATAGGAAATTCCATAGTTTTGTAACAATTCCTCTATTTAAATGCAGTCTACATAGCTTAATAAATTCAGGTAGACAACCGTCAGAAACTATGGAGTAGTCGATAATGATCTCATCCTAGTCCTGGACTCCTCAAGGTATAATCTAAAATGATGATTTAGGCAATCATGATAACAATGTTTTTGACAGTTGAAGAATCATGCCTTCACATATTTTTGTCAGTGTTTCAGTGTATGTGTTAGAAACATTAAACAACGATGTAAATTATTGTTATTGTTTGACAACCATCTTTGAAATCATTTATCAGGTAACACTTAGTCATGACACTGTGTTACTCTATTTTAGTCAACTTATAGTGAACGAGATCACAGGTGGGGGACATTCGAATATATTAGAACACGAAATTACAGAACATTTTACCAAAGTCTGAGAACCACACAGTAAATACTTATTTTGCAAAATATCAATCAGTTATCTAAAACTTGACTGTTCCTTTTGAAAATATCAGTCAATCGTCTCAAACTTAATTATTCCTGCATTTTCAAAACCAATTGCTTTTTGTTCCCATTCTTTTCTTCTCGACCTTCTGTTGTCAGACATTCTCACCCTGACTATCGTTACATACTACTACTTTCGATATCAGTAGCACACACCACAAGCTCTTTATCACTTACCGAGATTTCCATAAGCTTTTCTTGCACTGGGCGGTAATCCAAAATCAAACAGTTTTTCACGGTCATTTGGATGAGTAGACGGGGTACTGGACAAGTGATCTATAAAGTTTAGAAAAATGAAAACATAAAATGTAACCAACACATGTAGAATAGAAACAACCTTATAATATGCTAAAACTATGTTTGTTTCATCAAAGCTAAAATGAAACAACTTTTCAACACTGATTGATTTCTTATCAGAATGAGTTTTGTGGAGAGTTTAGGAAATTTCACAGGTTGAAATTATGAGTCAATTGAAGCTAGACCACCATGGAAAACCTGGAAGTATCGGACGGCCGTTTCGTCCTAGTATGGGACTCCTCAGCAGTGCGCATTCACGAACCTGCCCACCGTGGGATTCGAACCCCAGGACCTACTGGCTTCGCACGCGAGCACTTAACCATTAGACCACCGAGTCGGCATCTAACGGTGTTAATGTCGAACTTCAACCAATCCACGAAGTAGCGCCACCATACACCATTTTCTTCAGTGAGCTAATATCTCACAACAGATCTGGTTGAACTCCACAGGTGACGGCTCCTCACTAGGACTCCAGGAGGTTCTCCTGATTTTATTCACTAGTGAGCAGGTGATTATTATTATCAGAATGAGTTTTGTGGAGATTTTTAGAAATTTCATAAGTTGAAATCGTGGATGCGCACTGCTGAGGAGTCCCATACTAGGACGAAACGGCCGTCCAGTGCTTCCAGGTTTTCCATGGTGGTCTAGCTTCAATTGACTCATGATTTCAACCCGATTTTTTATCCTTTTTCACTCGATGTTAGATCATGACAAAACTAATCTTTAGAATGAAATTGATTAGTTAATTTGAAAAATTGATCGATTAAAACTATGCAAAATATAAAAAAAGGCCCTAGTTACTATGATTACAATATCACAAATATAATATATCCTTCTGTTTTTATTTTGTGTTCTCATGTCAATATTTTATTTAACCATAGGCTAATAATAAATTGGCATCGGATTACAATCGTAACAAACTTATTTTTGTACAACCATGTAATATTCACTCAAATCAGAATAGAAGAATTTCTTATGAAATCAATTTTTAAAAAAGTCAAATGTTTCATTTCTTTCTATTTTAAGCTTTATGTTACTTTTTTTTTCATTTTTAACTTCTATTATGCTGATAAATTTTTGTCGTTGTTGTTGTTGTTGTTGTTGCTATGGTTGGAATGTTAGAGATTCAATATATTTCTATCATTACTGTTTATTATATATTTCGAAGGTTGTTTTTAAAACGAATGGTTATCAATATTAATAATAATAATAATAATAATAATAATAATAATAATAGTAATGATACTAATAATAGTATTAAATACAATGAAAATAATTTACTATTGACTCTTATTTGACATTTTATCTCATTAATGAATATACGTTTCTTATAATGCTTATATGAGTATGGTATGTTTAGGTATATATATATATATATATATATCTAGAATAGCTCATATACAGTTTATATTACTGATTTTTAAGACAGTACAATTAATCAACAATTATATCATTATTATAGCATGATTCATATAATAAGAAAGTCATTGAAACAATAAATAAATTGACTTATTGATTAATTGAGAAATAATTAAATACAATAAACTAATTAAATATTTGATTTCCTTTATTAGATTCAATGAATTCTATAATTTAGTTAATATTTATTTATCTTTGTATAGAAAAATAAACATTAGTTTAAATTATGTATAGTAAACAATGTTTACTACCAATAATGATAATGGTAGTATCAGTATGAAGATATTTGATATTTATTTCTGGCAATGTTACTTTTTAGTGAATAATGTTAATAAAATATCAGAAGAGATTATTTGTAAAGATTATAGTAATTTCAGTAGTTAAGATCATGAGTCAATTGAAGTTAAACCACCATGGAAAACCTAGAAGCCCTGAACGGCTGTTTCATTCTATTGTGGGACTCCTCACCAATGCGCGTCCGTGATTCCGACGCGCGAGACCGAAGATCTTGGTTTTGAATCTCGCGAGGCATGATCGTGCATGAGCACTGCTGATGAGTTCTACAATAAAACAAAACGGCTGTTCTATGCTTCCAGGTTTTCCATGGTGGTCTAGCTTCAATTGATTCATGATCTCAACTATTCAGATTATCTAATAATATTACATAGCTTATTATATAAATTTATGAAGGGAAAACTCTAGTTATTATAGGATTCACATATTCCTACTGATCCAATGATCAGTACAAGAATATATTTTCTAACAAAATGAATGGTAATAAAAGACTGATAAACTGATTTATTTAACACTCTAAGACTTCATTGTTATATATATATTTATATATATATATATATATATATATATATATATATATATATATATATATATATATATATATATATATGGGTATACAGAAATTCTTGTTTGAAACATGATATTCCATAGACAGTCTGTTTACATCATTTTTATAGTGTCACCTCACTACTAAAAATTATTCCAAACAAATACATGTATTCAGTATTTTCAGCCGTTACTTTATAATTAAACGGAGAATTGTTAAGCCAGAACACTAATAATGGTTATTATGATAATCAGCAAATTAGAGGAGTTCAGTGAATGTAAATATGATATGAAATATACAAACGATTTTGTAATCACAGTTGTTTGGTTGATTGAATTATGTATATAGGTCAATTAGACAACGAACACTTTAACTCATATAGATAAAATGAGCTCCAGAAAATTAAACTAAGTTACATATGATCTCAACATTCAAATAAATATAGACTAAGCTTTATCACTATATTCCCTGTTATGATTATTTGCATAGGAGAATATTAAGAAGTTATTTTGTGACGATTATTAGATATAAAATATAAACCTGTATATATTCGTTTAGGTAGTCAGTATTTCTCACTTTTAGAATTACAGATAATCTTTGCGCTCATATACCAAAATCAAAAATTCAATGAATACATGATATCATGACTTATGAGTATTATGCATTGTATAAGCAATAGTCTTCGGAAAATCCAAATTGGTTTTATCCATAAAGCAACCACTTATGTAGTCATGAACTTCATAAAGATTTATCAGAGTGATAATGTGATGTTTGCTAGTAAAAGGAAATAACTCGTTCTCTATTCATAGATGTGTTAGTTTAGTTCATGTGATTTGCACACATTAGAAATTAGAACAAAACGTTACAGTGTGAGTTACAGATTGGAAATTAATAGGTGGTAAAGTGAGTTTCGAATTGTGTTTATGTGATCATTTTTAGTATATTGAATATACTAAAATATGTCACGTAACTGTTTTTAATTATACAAATTTAAGAAAACTTGAAAAAGTCTGAGAACTCCAATATTGGTCTATTCGATTTGATCGATAGTTGTTGTGTAACCTTGAAAAATTAATATTTCACAACAACAACTCAAAAGTGTTGTGATTGTGTTATTAACAGGTTGGTCCTACTTCAAACTATTAACAATGCACGTTTGATCTTCCATTTCACTAGTAATCTACTATGAAAATGTAATAAAGAAAAAGAAACGCTTTGGTGCTTATTCCACGGTTCTATAAATTTGTCGGATATAAGCTCAATGTTACATCTTGATATTGATCGTTAGCTTTTCCTTCATTCCTAATCAACATTCGGACAAATCATAGGAATTACTTAGACGATTTTCACTGGGTGGGACGAGAGATGTTATAATGATATTGAAGAATGGGTCATTCCTAATAGTTATATTTGAAATTGAACAGTGAAAGCAAAAGAAGATTCTTTTTAGCTAGATCATTGGTAGAAAACAGTATACCACTTCAATGTTACTGAATGTTTCCATTAAATTAGTGAGACCCTTGGGTTTGTAAATTAGTTGTCAATCAGTCAATTACGAAGTAATATGAAGGATTCAACTGCTGAGAATGTCACATTTCACATAAGTAGTGCAATAAAGAAAATAACTAAACTGAAAAATATTGAAATCAAAAGTCATACCAGTAATTATGTAAATTTAAATGCGGTGAATTTGGTTAAGAAGGAACGATTCAAAACAAAAATGAAAATCAAGGGATTGTAATATGTAGATCTAAAAAAGAATAAGGAATGTAAACATCTATTTCGGTGCTTTAAATTAGGGTATTTAACTGGAGAATAAGACGTTTTGGTTGTAAAGTATGAACAGAATGTGTGTGACATTCGATATAGCTTAATTTATCAGTAAATGATTTACGGCTGTCCTACTCTAGACTGATAAGCAATAAGCATTTTCCCAACCTATAACTTACTGGTCACCACAGTGTACTAGAGTAAGTTGTAGCTGAGAACTCCTCAGTACATGATCTAACTACGTCACAACCTATAGATGGGTAAATTTAACTAATACATTGATTTAACTTCAAGTTTCAGTACTTATGTGAGTTGTAGTAATATAGTTCCATGGTAATTTATACGACATCTCACAATGTTTTCATTATATTGACTGATTAATTCAGTATATAACCTTTATATCTATTAATCAAATTTAAACTGTCAAGTTATCAATATTCTTCATGATAGAGATTGCATAGCTGTTTTTGAATGTTATTACGGCTAAAAACCGACCTTAGTATATTAATGAAAACCTGGAAGGATTGGATAGCTATATTTACCCAAAATGGGACTCCTCAGCAATATATATCAATAACCTTAAAAAGGATCGAACCTAGGACCTCCAAGTTTTGTAGAGAGTGCTTACCCTCTATATCTCTAAGCAGTGTATGAGAAATTTATCCACATAAAACAATGACATTTAGTTGAGGATTATCGCCAGTTGACTGAAGTTAGACATGTCAATCTGGGAACTTTTTAGTACATGATCTAATAACATCACAAACTAGAGATGGGTTACTACTATCTAAGCTTCATTATTGTTAGTCAGATTTGAAAATATGTAAATTAAATGATCATATATATATATATATATATATATATATATATATATATATAGGCACTTATTATTCTTAAATGAATTCTATCAAAAAGTCAATTATTTAGTTAATTCAAACAATTAACATTCTTTCTGTCATCAAAAAAGAGTCGTACGTTTTTTATTCATGTGATCATTTGGATAATGAAATTGTTGATAAGTTTGCCAAATGTTTTCTTTTTAAAAAAAATAACAATAATAATAAAGTCTAAAAGTTGTCGTTTAATAATTAACATTTTAATGTAGATAGAAAATTGTTGTAAATATCCTATCTTACTATTCAGAATGTAATTTAATGTTTCCATGTGGTCTAATATTGAGTAATTGTTTTCAATTAGATCGTCATCAGGCTTTACTCTAATATACATGAATATTTATACGAAAATGTTAAACCAATCAAGGCAATATGAGTCAATAATCACAATGAAATAAAATTTCGAGTTATCTATCGTATACCTCCATCATTTCCCGACGGAGTCCGTTCCCGTCTCCTATATATAGCTGAAGCCATTGGAATTCGTACATATAACCCCAATTTATGTGTACAGAAGAAATACGTGACCCCCCTATCCCTTCCATGGCCAGTTATAACTTAACTAACAATTCTTTTTATTTATTTATTTTATTATTATCCTTATTCATTTTATTTTATTTGTGTTATCATTGACCTTATTTTCACATCCATTATTTGTTTGTAATTTTCCGCCTCTTTGTATTCTTCACTATCTAATTATTTACACACATCTTATTACGTAATGATTTTAATGTTTTGTGATTACTATTCCTAGTCTATTTACCCATGTTTATTTGACCTTCTATTTCCAACGTTTAATTATTGATAAGAGTTTTGTTATGGTATATTATTATTCTCACTATTATCAGTTCACCTGTCTTCCTACTATCAACTTGTACTTTTACTTATTATGTGTAGTGACTTATTCGATTTCATTGTGATTATTGACTCATATTGCCTTGATTGGTTTAAAATTTTCGTATAAATATTCATGTATATTAGAGTAAAGCCTGATGACGATCTAATTGAAAACAATTGTTCGCTTATATGTGTTGTTCTAATTTTCACAATGGGAATCTTTAATATTCTAATATTGAGTATTCAAATAATACTTAAGTTATATAGCGTAACTAGAAAGTTTATCAAATAAATGTAAAATTAACATAATTGGATATGGGTATATAATCCCTGACAAAATTTTCTGATTAATTATATGAACGAAGAATATTCTTTTCAATGAATTTCTCATCAGGTTCTACAATTAGCTCATATCCAAATGAATAATCCAAAAAAAAATTTGGCCAGATTTAAAGTAGAGTAACTTGCTCCACAGAGCAGTTGAATTGATAGATACAGAAAGAGGTGGCTAGTCTAAGTACTTTATCTTTCAACCTTGGAGTGATTATTGAACCTGTGGAAAATATTAGTTGTAGTCTACCTGGATCAAAACTCATTTGAATTGATCTGTTTAATTTCGGTTATATTGGTAGATGTTCTGGGAATTTGTACATTTAAGCTCGTGAGCATCTTCTAGTGTGGTTAAGCAAGGGTGAAGTTAAAACAGTTAACAGCTCCATTTTAAACCATTTAATTCAGAGGGGACATGCAGCCAACACAAAGCAATCTTTCGCAATAATATATCGTGTTAACAACAGTCTACGTAATTGCATCAGACTGAGAATCATACAGACCGCTGAAGCAATTACTATTCGGATCCGAAGTCCAGAGCTTCGCATCCCAAAAACTTATTCTCAGCCTCTCCTTTTACCCTGGCCAACTTTGGGGCCAACTAGTTAATAATCAATTTTATAATACGGTGACAATTTGATTAATGTTAATTTCTTGTCTTCTTTTTATTATCAGTTTAAGGGTTGTGGAGATTGTGAAGTTTTTGATCGAGATTATGAACCAATTGATGTTAGACCACCACTGAAAACCTGAAAGCACTGGACGGCCGTTACGTGGATTGGTTGAGGTTAGACATTTACACAATTGGATGATGGCTTAGTGGTCCAGTAGGTTAATTGTTCGCGCACGAGGCTGAAAGCCCTGGGTTCGAACCCTGCGAGCGGAATCGTGGACGCGCACTGCTGAGGAGTCTCACAATAGGACGAAACGGCCACCCCTATCTCCTATATCTGACCTACTTCACATTATTCTACATATTACGTAATTTCTGATTTTTATTCCATTACTTTCTCTTTCACCCTATGTGGACCATATTTATTCTGATCATTATTTATCGCACAATTTCATTTCACTTATAAACTGATTCAAGTTAGCAACTTTATATTAGTCAACCCCAAAATTGACGATCTAATTTGATTTTATATGACAAGCAACAATTTTTAATTCACATATTACAATTTCCAAATGATGTGATCTGCCTTAAATCTGGAAAATTTTATGGATTATTACATTGGATATGAGATAATTGTAGAACCTGATGAGAAATTCATTGAAAAGAATATTCTTCGTCCATATTAATTGTGTTTTAATATAATGGGAATTTTTCAGCGATTAGTTGTTGTCGAAATGAGGTCAACTTTTGTTCAATTTTTTGATGATGTTTTGTTCTGTGAACTGAATGGTTTGGTCGTTGAGCTTTCATTGTTATTTTGAACAATATCATTAGCACAAACTTCAGGTATGATGAAAGTTCCATGATCAAACCATCCAACTTAAAGAATAAAATTCCGTCAAAATCATCCAACTAAGCTATAAATCTTCTTCATCGTTTCGAGGTTAACTATTGTTGCTTTTAAAATAAAAACTTTATAATTCTCTTTAATTTAAATCATAATGAAGAATATCCCATTTTTAAGCGCAACATTAATATAATTTTATTCTTATATCCTATAATAAGTTTATCATGTTAAACAAGTATAATTAGTTATCTACGGTTTTCTTATTGAAATGAGTTATTCGTTAATCGTTGATTGTATGGATTAGAAATTTTATTATCTAAGATTTACATGAATGATGTTTAACTCGTTTTAAAAATTTGTGATACCTTAGTGAAATCGATGAAGTATTACATAACTGTTATTATGTAAATTAGTTGAATGTCCATTGATTTAAATAGGTAATTATCATGTAAAATGTTCTTACCAAAATTTCTTGTAGGCTAAGTGGGATATAAATTCATGATATCATGCGTTTAATTGGAATCTTATATGATATATGATGAATAAAAAAATGAATGATATGGTTACCAAGGATAAAAAGAGAATCTGACGCACAGGCATTTGCCCTCTATAGATACGATTAAAACAGGCAATCAACATTAGACTAAAAACTGCATTGACAAGAACTTATCCTGCATCTAAATTGATTGTCTTGTCCAAAATAACATGTTCTTTGACACAATCAAAGGCCGATAAGCATCCCTTTCATGTTACCACCAACTGTGTACACAAATGTACATGTATCTGTCAAAGTAGTTACATTGGTAGAACAGAAAAGAGAGCCTACGTCCGATTCAAAGAACATATTCCGAAGAGCTTAACATCAGGCGGACTGAAAGCATTCAGCAGTGCCATCTCAAGACATCTCGTTGATCCGGGACACGAAGTCGATACATTGAAGTCCTTCAAGTTGATTAACAAACAATCAAGCTCAAACCTTTCAAAATTCGCCGAAGCGATAGCAATCAAATGTCTAAAACCAGATCTATGTATACAAAAAGAGACCGTAATAAATCTTTCTTTGCTCTGGTAACATTACCCCCCCCTTATTTATTTATTACGTCATTCACCATTCCAACTCATTCCGAATTTTAAAGTTACATCATTCATAGCTGAATGATTTCGATTCACATCTTTCTTTATTACCATTAATCGATTTTCAGTTATTTCACTTCATAATCATCTAGTATGTTTTTTCAATTCCGTGAGTTTTAATCACCATTTCAATGTTCTGGATTCTTCCCTTACAAACTTTATTTATTTTAAACAAAAAGTTAATGATCCAATTAACTCTATCGGAATCTTCGCCCCATCGTGATACATATATTCATGTTTAATCACCCTCTTACGTATAAGTTTGTCAATATCTGTAATAACGTTGACTTTCAACTATTTTAGGTTGTAAGCAGCTGATGAAGAACTAACAAAACAAAATGAATTCATATTATTCTACACCAGTCTTTGTTCTTGCTCTCTTTAAAATAATAAAAGGAAGTATGTGTATAAAAACAGACATAGGCTTAAAGTATTTCATTAATTTAAATCAATTGAAAATGATAAGCTTAACTACGATACATTTTATACTGATTTAATAAGAGGTTTATCATTCAATTATTATACAAAAGAATAAATTTACAAATAACAACTACTACTCATTAGTTTCTCCTTGACTCCATGCAATGAAAGCTAAACCTGACACTTTAAGGTCAAAACAAACTATAAAATTTACAATAGTGTTCTGTAAATATATGTTTTGTAACTAATCATTTCGTATCAGAAAGGGGTTTATGAATATTATAGTAATTCTAATCGTTGAAATAAATGGTTGCTCTGGTTGTCAGAAGGGGCATCGGTCTCGTAACTTCCGAAGGAATTTGGCTTTCATCATGTGTCGTGTAGCAGCAGCCTCAGCAGCAACAGGTCTCAATATACACAAGGAGAAGAGCAAGGTTCTCCGATACAACACAGCATGCAACAATCCAATCACAATTGACGGAAAATATTTGGAAGATGTAAAAACCTTTACATATCTGGGCAGCATCATTGATGAACATGGTGGATCCGATGCAGATGTGAAGGCGCGGATCTTGCTCTTGCTTTAGCAAGAGCATCATATTTACAACTGAGGAACGTCTGGAACTCAAAACAACTGTCATCCAACACCAAAGTCAGGATCTTTAATACAAATGTCAAGACAGTTCTACTGTATGGGGCGGAAACCTGGAGAACTACGAAAGCAATCATCCAGAAGATACAGGTGTTTATTAACAGTTTTCTACCTACACAAGATACTTCGGATCCTATGGTTAGACACTATTAGCAACAACCTTCTGTGGGAGAGAATAAACCAGATCCTATCGGAGGAAGAAATCAGGAAGAAGCACTGGAAATGGATAGGACACACAATGAGGAAAGCGCTCAACTGCATCACAAGACAAGCCCTCGGATGGAATCCTGAAGGCCAAAGGAGGTAAGAACGACCAAAGAACACATTACGCCAGAAATGGAAATAGACATGAGAAAAATGAATAAGAATTGAATGGAACTAGAAAAGAAGGCCAAGGAGAGAGTGGGTTGTAGAATGCTGGTCGGCGGTCTATGCTCCACTAGGAGTAACAAGCTTAAGTATGTAAGTAAGTAATCGTTGAAAATCATGAGCGAATTAAAAACAGACCATTTTGATAATCTTTTCTTTCTCAATTACACCTTATGTAAGAATGAATTAAATATATTTAATATTTAATATATTTAATAATAATAATAATATATTTAATAATATTTAAATCTAAGATTATCACCTTAAGTATCAATTTAATACAAGTTGATCTACTGTTGACTGATTACTAATTTTATGACTAGAAAGGTTCAGATTTTTTTATAAAAGTAAAAGAAGAGGAAAAGCAATGGGTGCTACATAATAAAATTTAAAATGATTTTTTGAAAGTCACTTTTATGATTAACTATAGAATTGATGATGATAAATAATAAGCATCATTACCAGTTTAACTATGTCCTGCTTAAGTGATGTTACTGTGGTGTTTGAATGAACAAATGATTTCTTTGTACTTGTTGAATGCTTGATTTCGAATTCTTAATACAGTTCATTCGTTTGTAGTTATCTAGTACTTATTGATCCTATTACGTTATTTCTGGGATTCTTAGTTTGTACTATAATTCAAATACTCGTTATTATCACAGTTACTCAATATATTACTCATTTTATGAAAATGTGTAATTTATCAATAATCGTCTCCTATGAGATGATGGAGAAGATTTGTAGCTCAGGTGGATGATTTTGGTGGAGTTTTATTCTCTGAGCTGGATGGTTTGGTCGTGGAGCTTTCATCGTTCTTCTGAACGACATCATCAGCACAAACTTCAAATCCAGCTCACTCAGAGAACAAAATTCCACTAAAATCGTCTCCTATAATAAGTAAATGAATATAAACATAGTTATAAATATTTGTAGCTAAAATTCTATACATTAGGTTCAATTCCCTTTTAATTTGTTTTTATAACTGTTCCATAAATGGTTACAGTCAACCTAGTTCGTTGATATTCCTTCTTTTTTTTTTAACAAAATTTATTTCTATGTCATTTCAGCCATGTTATTTTCTATTGAGTATTGTTTCAATAGGGAATTAATATGTTAATTAATACATGTTATATTATATGATAATGGGTATATAACGAATCACAGCTCTGCTACTTCATACCGTTGAATTAATAAGTTTAAATGTCAGTATATGTTCCATATATAGAAGAATAGGTTAGGATTGTTTTGATATTATTAGCAGATTTATTTAAGGTACAATGTGAAATTTAGTGAATTAGACAGTAATCTGAAATAACTGAGTCAGAGTATGCTACTTGTGGTAATAAGATGTAGTGTTCTATGTCAACGGTTTAATTTTTGTACGTACCAGAACTTCATACGATATAGTGATGCATTATTTTGAATGCAACTACAATGTATAGTGATTTGAATATGTGCGTAAACTGAATTTTTAAGAAAAGACATTTAATATTTAAAAGTTTATTGACTTTAAATTCCAGATGCTGATTGAACTTAAAATGTAAACTTCCAATACAAAATGTATAGACAATTCTGATCTAAAACTGTTACAAATATTTTAAATCGGATATTTATAAGCAAAGATGGATGGTGGCTAGAAGTGGAATGTAGGACATCCTATTATAAACTCGTCAGTTGGATGTACCTATATCTCAGAGTTGGGATGATTCAGGCAAATAATACTAAACAGATATCTACAATTTGCAATGTTATTCATTAATTATTTTGGATAAATATGAAAAGTGGACCTCAAGTAAAATAAATTTTAAAATGCCAATTTTGTCGAACAGGCGTTTATACTTGACAAAAGGTATTTCAAACAAGTGAATTGGCATAGTAACAAAAAAAATGGTTTCATACCATGAAAACTATTTTTTTATGTGGGGGGGAGTCATTAAAATGAAATAACATTTATGTAACCTAAAGTATATATTCTAAAATATTGTAGATAAATTTGGATAAAAACACTAAAATAACTGATAAAAATGTTAACACCACACACTGACTTGTATTTTTCAGCATCTTTTTTTTGAAATATTGAATTGGATTCACTGAGAAAATTATTCCACAAGGAATATCATCAATACTAATACAATATATCAAACATTAACAATGTGTATCCAATAAAAATTGTCTAAATTCTTTTGTAAAAGATCCGTTGTTTAAAAGAACATTCCATTTATCAAACTGGTTATTAGTTATTAAAGATAGTTGTATTTTATTTGAATCACTTGTTTGACCTATCTAAAGTAATACAAAAGAGAAGAAAAGAAAATACGACACAACATTACTAAATTAAATATAGTTAGTAACATATACATATGTATGTGAACATCATGTATTCTGTAATGTTTACTTTATAAATATAATAACCAATGTTTGTCAAATGTTCTATACAATAAATACCATCAGTATGATTAGAATTTAACATTAAAAGAAATTATAAAAATTTGTTAAATAAGACTATAAAAACAGTAGTGTATGTTGACTTATATCTTACTTACAAACATATTTTAAGCATATTTATTACATAATAATAATAAAAAAAATCGTTTGAATAGTAACTTGTATGAGTACACCTACGCGAAACGTCTTCTATTTACCTTTATTCTTTATTTAATTTTATGAACATATGTCTCTCTATCAATCTCTATATCAATCTGTTAAAGCATATGAATTGATACATGACCAGTAAAAACCTAAAATTCACGTAATATACATAAGATTCTTGTTATTATTTAAATGAACATAATTTACACTACATTTAAACAATGTTTGTATTTGTAAACGGGAACAGATAGATCTATTTCTATGTATAAATATACAATAACTGATTGTGATTGTTGATGACTATAAGGCAAAATAACTGATTGTAGGTAATTCAGATTAGTTACCTCAATGAATCTAATAAAATATATCATAAAATATTTGGTTAATGAATGTTTCTTGGTTAATTCGAGGGATTTTTTGGAAATAGTATGCATAAGCTGAGGTTAGACGCGTTCGCGCGCGAGACCAAAGTCCCTGGGTTTGGATACTGCGTGCGGAACCATGGGCACCAGTCCTACACTACGACGAAACGGTCGTCTAGTGCTTCTAGGTCTACAATGGTGGTTTAACATTGATCGATTTATGATCTCAATTAGAAATTCTTTTCTTTATACATTGTTCTACGTTGATGGAAGAACGGCCTAATTTCTATAGAAGGTACACAAACCTCGATTCTGTTTTCTATCGTTTTAATCGTATATCTGAAGTTGCTTTAATACTTGAACGATATTCTTTATAGTAAAACTACTGACATGTTCGTGTAGTGATCTATTATTTTGCGACTTCACATTCGGTTCTATAAATAAAACTACGATTGTCTTCTTCATCTTCTTCGCCACACTAATTAGATTAAAACTTTCAGTTGTTGTATAGACGAATTGTTGATTAAGACCCATCAGAATTCAAAATATATTTTAGATCATCAGTTATGTATCGATTACAATTATCATAGTTCAGGAATAAAGTGAACATAGATCATAGTGAAGAAATATATTGGAAGCTCGTGGTCAGAATCGACAGTAAGTAAATTAATGTAACAAAAATGGATAATGATTTTCTTTCTCCTGAATCGTATTTTGGGTTTACGTACCCCAATCAACTACAACTAATGATTTGTACTCGTCCAATGTTGATAGTGAAACTAAAACATAGATTATCTAAGGTAGTTATTTCTTACTATGTATAAAAATTCGACAATTTATATTGGAGTTACATTGACTGATATTTTAAGAGTTCACTATTCCATACCACGAAACAACTTCCACTGTGTTTAAGTGAAGGTATATTCAAGATATTAAAGAGTTTAATCTGAGATGAATATCAATCAGTTATTGCCCTTAATATGTCATATCTACCAAAATTAATCTAGGAAAAATGGCCAGGCATTAAAACTTCAGGTAGTAGAAATAGTATTCTCAAGAACTAAATACAAAAAGTAGATCCAGTTTCTTTTGCTAACTTGATTGTACACATATTCAATGAATGGATAATCAACTAGATTACAAAGTAACTAGATACGTCTAATTTGTTTATACCCTTGCGCTTGATACTTTTTAAACCTAATTTTTTTCTAATTTAATTGTATTTTGTTGTTAAGCTCTGAAATAATTTATTTTTCATCACTTTAGATCTAGTATCAATTATATGATAAATATCAATCCGTTTACTACGTAATCTCGAATTGTGTACATAGTGTGAACAATCATTTTGTTATTTCTGCAACTATACAATATACTTACTTACTTACTTACTTACTTACTTACTTACTTACTTACTTACTTACTTACTTACTTACTTAATTACGCCTGTTACTCCCAATGGAGCATAGGCCACTAACCAGCATTCTCCAACCCACTCTGTCCTGGGCCTCCTTTTCTAATTCCATCCAATTCTTGTTCATCTTTTTCATGTCTATTTCCATTTCTCGGCGTAATGTGTTCTTTGGTCTTCCTCTTTTCTTTTGGCCTTGAGGATTCCATGTGAGGGCTTGTCTTGTGACGCAGTTGAGTGCTTCTCTCGATGTGTGTCCTGTCCACTTCCAGTGCTTCTTCCTGATTTCTTTCTCCGATAGGATCTGATTTATTCTCTCCCATAGTAGATTGTTACTAATATTGTCTAACCATAGGATCCGAAGTATCTTGTGTAGACAACTGTTAATAAACACCTGTATCTTCTGGATGATGGCTTTTGTAGTTCTGTAGGTTTCTGTTCCATACAGTAGAACTGTCTTGACATTTGTATTGAAAATCCTAACCTTGGTGTTGGTTGACAATTGCTTTGAGTTGCAGATGTTCCTCAGTTGTAAATATGCTGCTCTTGCTTTGCCGATCCGCGCCTTCACATCTGCATCAGATCCACCCTGTTTGAAAAAAAAATTTATTCAAACTATACAATATATGTATTAATTTATTATTGTCACAGTTTATTTTACTCACAATCTGAATAGAGTATACTTTATATCTCTATCAGCTCTAATTATGTATGTTCATGGATTATCTTGTCTCATTAGTTCGACATGATTATTGTGGAAGTTGCTTTGAATTTATCAAAAAAATTTATTCAATTTATACATATGTAGCTGTTTTACAATGAAAGTTAGTTCCTTTAATTATTTTAGATACGGCTTACTGACGAGTGTTAATGAGCCCAAAACCTGGGTCAAAAGTTTCTAGCCGACTACTTCCAACAACCTGACAGCAAAATATCATGAATGCGATATCAAGTCATTTAGATGAGTGGTCATGTTATGACTTTTTTTGATGAAATTATATTAGCATTAAGGACTAAAAAACATGGTAATCATCATGTTTCAGTGATCAATCATTGTAAATGATCCATTCACTGTAAAAGCCAGGATAGTAAACATATAAACATTTGTAAATTTCTCACAACCTATACTCAAGGAACTTGATCTAACTGTTTATGTGCTTGGTAATTCAGATTACCCAGAAAATCAACTGAACATTTGACATAGGTAAGCTTAGTGAAATGTTGACCTGAGCAATAAAATCTCTATTAAGTATCTAAATTTTAGTATTAATTATCTTGTAGTAATTTTTAGATATTAAGAAAGAGAGCATTTACGTTGGAATACCGTAGAATATTGCCGCTGAATTAATCATTTTTATTTAGACAGTCTCATAGAAGTAATCACAATTAAGTATTTTAAAACACGGTAGACTACAAAACAAGAATTAAGTAAATATGACAGTCTGATGTAGTATATATTTTTCAGAACAAGAATATTAAAGTAAACTGTATTTATTATCAGAAAGGGGATTTTTTAGATATTATTGTAATTTAATAGTTAAATTCATGAGCCAATTAAAGCTAGACCACCATGGAAAACCTGAAAGTACTGGACGGCCGTTTCATCTTAGTAGGGTATTACTCAGTAGTGCGCATCCACGATCCCACCTGCGGGATTTGAACCCAGGACCTTTGAACTCATGAATTCAGCTATTAAACTGAAATTATATATTACCATGAAGGTAATTGTTGGAGGGAAGTTGACTGAATAAACACGTTGAACTTTCATGTAATAAATACAGTTGTTGAGCTAAGTATTAAAATAACTCAGTCAATAAATTCCTATATTCATGAATGTACCATTTAGTTCAAAACTGTCCAAACCAATAAATATTACAATTTATTGAAATGTTAATTCAACTGTGTTGTAATCTATTTTGATTGATCTACTTCTGCATGATGCATCATGTTACAGTTATGCTCGTCATATTTAAAAATTCTTGGTTAAAACTGTCCATAAATGAAATGAAAAAGCTGTATCTTTGATGTGTTCGTGAAGATTGTCTCCAATCGTAAACTTTTTTTATAGATTCCTCTTTCTAGGCTTCTACATAAATAACTATCAAAGCTAAATATGATCATGACATTTAAATCTATTTGCCTGTAATAACTTTAAATTGATTAGCTAATGAAAAAGTGTATAGAGAGTTGTTTATGTGAAATAGTTTTTCATTTGACTAAACAATGCATTCTAAAAGTATAATTATTCACCCACTTGATAACCTGATTGAATATGGGTTTCTCACTCCTTATTTCTAATGCAAAAACAATCTGATCAAAGCTGAACACGACTACACTTAGTAAATAGTGAGGAATGTTTAGTAAATGAAAAATTGTTCAGATTATAATCAGAAATAATAACAAGATGAATTATCATTTGCATCACTTGAAAGTCCCTATAGATACCCATGAATACGTACTGTTTTGATGGAGTTTTGTTCTTTGAACTGAATGGTTTGATTGTGAAGCTTTCATCAAAATCATCCACCTGAGCTACAAGTCTTCTCCATCATACCTATTGTTCGAACCGAGTGTTTTATTTTCTATAGTTAAGTACTTTTATTGATTCAGTCATTCACCTTATATAATTCATTTACTCACTCGAATCTATCTGTCCATTCGTAATAGATCAAGGGAATGGTTAACGAGAAAAATGTTATTAATTCATTGAATGATATCTGTTGCAATACACCAGTGTGTTTGAATCATTATCAGTTATGAGTAAAGTGTCAAGAGCTGCATCATTAGCAGATTTATAAAAAAGGGAAAACATTGAAATTTACCTTTTATATTTACAACATAATTCGTTACTTTTGAAATGCGAAACTTATTGTACTTGTACAGTGATTGAAGAAATTGAATTCATTCATGAATTCATCAAGCTTACACGTTATTACCAGCTTGCAAGTCTGTTATTCTGAGAACAGTACAAAGTATTCACTTATTTACGACTACGTTTGTTGAGAGTTTTTTTTGCTTTGGGATTTGAAAAATTGCAAAATTCAGCATAAAAACCACTTAGTTATACTAGATTTAGAATATTGGAAGACTAATCAAGTTAGGATGTTATTTGTCTGAACTGACCATCATAGTTGGTAAGTGAAACGATAAAAACTGTTCCAAGGAAACTAATGCTTCTGTCATTATCTAATCACAATAAACTGCTCCTCATTATTGATTATGTTTTTTGCAATCTAAATACCTTTAACATTGACTCATTTCCATTTATCTGTTGCTTTTTTTTGGTAAATACCAAACTCAGTCATATCATAGGTAAAATAATTCGGTCATAACAAGATATAAGGCATACGAAGGACTCGTGTTACATGTTTAGCCAGCCATCGTAAAAATTTTGTTTAAGTAGATTTCATCTGGTCATATCATTCACCAACATACATGGTATTATTTCCAAGCATATATTCGTTATGCTGTTAAATGTAACCAACTTGATGTACACTGTCGATCGAACCTTTTCACACTAACAGGAAACGTCACTAGTGTTATTAAGTCACATACTTATGCCTATAAGCCCTCTAGGAATAGCATTAGCCACCGACCAAGATTATACAGCAAAGTCTGTCCTGAACTATAACTTCTGGGTATTTCCAAAATGCTATTCACTTCTATGGTGTCTTCTCAAGTTCCCTATACTGCGTGTGCTTTGATCTTCTACTTTCCCGTTTCCCTTCACGAGTACAAATTAGTGTTTGCCTTGTGATGCAGTTTGATGATTTCCTCAATGTATATCTTATCCACTTCCAACGTCTTTACCTAATCTCCTACTCAGTTGAAAGTTGGTTCGTTCTCTCCGATAGTAGGCTGTCGCTGATGGTTTCCGGTCAATGGATATTCCGTTTCATACGTAGACAATTGCTTATAAATACTTGCACTGTTTCGATGACGGTTGTAGCAGATCTTCAAGTTTCAGCTTCATACAATAGAACTGACTTGATGTTCGTATTGAAGATTCTTATTTTGATATTGGTTGACTGTTGTTTTGAGTTCCATATGTTCTTCAGTTGTAGAAATGTTGAACTTATTTTGTCGACCCTCACTTTGACGTCTGCATTTGATTTTCCTCTTTCATCGATGATGCTACACAGGTACGTGAAACTTTCAAACTCTTCCAGGGTTTCCCTATCAAGTGTGATTGCATAGGTGTTCCCTGTGGAGAATTTGGGGATCTTGTAGTGTCAGTTATTATGGCAAGCCCATCTACCTTATTCTATCTTGTGGACATCCTATTTAATTCATTTTATTTGAGTCATATTTTGACCTTGTTAATTATTCGCTTATCAGTCCTGACTGTTTTTATATGAGCGTATATGTATGTGCCCTTCTTATCGCATTAATCACATGTCTGTAGCTTTATTCTGTCTGCCTATAAATATGGAGTAACTCTTGACTAAAAATGGAGTTGGCTTCCCAGCCATCTTCCCTGCGCGTCGTTTTGCTCTGTTCTATTACATTCACTTTACATACGAAATATATGTATTCAACATCCCATTCTCGTTATTTGACTTATTTAATTCCGTTATTGGATAACGCGATCTAAGTCGACAATGATATACGAGAATAGGTGATAGCAAACACTCATGCAATCTGAATTGGAGTCAGATCACGGGCCGCCACAATCTCGCTTTCCTTTGTGTATGTTGAGGCCTACTACTGCAGAGGCTGCCGCTGATACTCTGTTTGTCATGACCTGCATTTATTAGTGTGTATGAAATAGAAGAACCAGGTCATCTGCGATTTCCGAATCGCCTAGTTGTCGATTGTACTGAGTGATTCCTGTCAGATGTCAGGCTCCAGAAGAAAGAGGAAGGGAGAGAGTAGACAGCCTTGTTTAACTCCGGTCCTTACTTGAAATGCGTTTATCAGCTGTCCTACATTCACGAATATGCAGTGTAGTTCGTCGTATAAACTCCGTATGATATTGACGAATTTCTCAGATACTACATAGTATTGAAGAAGTTTCCATAATATTCTCCTATCCACACTGTCAAACTCTACCTCATAATCAAGGAAGTTGATGTATGGTGACGAGTTCCATTCAACTGATTGTTCAATGATGATCCATAATGTCACGATTCGGTCTGTGCACAACCGATCTTTACAGATTCCGCTCTGTTGATACCAAACTTTGTCATCTACTGCGTCTTTCATCCGGTTCAGCAACACTCTACTGAAAACCACAAAGGTGGTTGACGAATGCTATTGAGCGGTCTATTCTCCTCCATGAGAGGTAACAGGCGTAAGTAAGTAAACTGTTATTATTCTTTTAATTTATAAAGAGTTATGCAGTATGAATTTAATAAACTAATTGATAAGCATAGTTAACCGTCATGTATGATTTAGGATATCACTAAGGTTTTTTTTTGTTTTTCATTAAATTAGTTGCTTGATCCATTCAAAATTTATTTTTTTATTTTCTTTATGTATCTGTGTAATATTATACGCGAAATATAATTTTTTTTCTTTTTCTGACAGAACCTTGATATGAAATAAATTAATCTTAGTTTTTATACCCAAAAAAAACTTTTAATAATTTTGATCATACATTTAATTAGTTTGCTCCTTTTCTTTGCTTCAGATTTAGGGGGACCGAAACAACAACAACAAAAAAAATGAAAATTCCGATTTTTTTTGTTTATTGAACAATTCTATTTGTCATTGACAATTAACTTGATGAGAATTTTACAGTTTAGGTAGCAACTGCATGAAGTTAAATGAAAAAAAACACGCTAGCAAACAGACTGTAATCATTAAAAGAATTTGTTACTTAAGATCAATAAAATACATATTGGAGATCATAAATTTAAAAAAATAATCGTATAACAGATCTCACATGACGTAATGTTACCACTATTATTATTACTATTATTATTATTATTATTATTATTATTATTATTATTATTGGTAATTCATTAAAGTCAAGATGTTCTGTGAAAATAGTCTTATACAATAAGATAATATTTTAAAAAGTTAAGTTTATTTAATAGATTTTTAATTACCTTTCTATTGTGATTTGTGCTTTTAGTAGCATATACTTTGAAAAGCTGAAAAGATCGTCAAAGATAATAAATAGTCTTAGACTATTTTGTATTCATCTTAGAGATGATCAATACGGAACATCAAATTGAAGTATTTCCAGTAATCAGTTAATCGAAGAATAACAAGTCATTCTCTTATAAATGCTTAGTGGAACGAAGTGATCTAAGTCAGTTAGTGTTTTATCTAACAATAAATTATTTGACTTTCATTTTTCATTTCTTTCGAGAACTCAAAAGTGATTTTTACACGTTTTTTTTCGGTTGTCCCATCAACCTTTACCTTAATACACTACCATTAATGTTTGTTACTTCATGATTTTCTTATTTATAGTGAGCTTGTTACTGTGATTAGTATTATCATACTTGTTGTTCAACAAAGGTTTAGTAACACACAAAATTCATTATCCGCTTTCAGATTCGTCATACAATTATTATTATTATTATCGTCACCACTGTCAAGGTTATATTTCTGATGCTTGCTTATATTTATTATAAATTGAATTATTTCATCTGACCTATGGTTAACAATATGAACTTAGTGCTTGTGATGACTTAACGGTAAATTCTTTTACTTATTATGTTCTGTTATAATTGATAACCACTACAATTAGTGAACTGAATTGATTTGTACATGATTTATTCGAAACTATTTGTGAAGAACAGGATGTTAGTCATAAAATTTTATCAGAGAACACTGATGCAATCACACTTGATGGAGAAACTCTGAAAGAGGTGGAAAGTCTCACTTATGTAGATGGCATCATCGATGTACATGGAGGATCTGATGCAAACTTAAGGGCAAGGATTGGCAAAGCAAAGACTTCATTCCTACAATTGAATAACATATGGAACTCAAAACAACAGTCAACCAATAGCAAAATGAGAATCTTCAATACGAACATCAAGTCAGTTCTATTGTATGGAGCTGAAACTTGAAGATCTGTTACAACCATCATCAAAGATGTTCTGGCAATTATTGACAGTTGTTTATGCAAGATACCCAATGTCCGTCGGCTGGATATTATGAGCAACAGCCTACTGTGAGAGTGAACAAATTAGTTGCTGGTTGAAGATGAAATTAAGAAAAGACGTTGGAGGTGGTGTGTGGGATATACAACACGTAAATCATCAATCTGCATCATAAGGCAATCGCTAACCTGGAATTCTAAAAGGAAACGTTTAAGAGGAAGGCCGAAGAACACATAATGTCCGGAACTGAGGAAGATATCATAGGAATGAACATCAATTGAGAATAACTGGAAGGGATTGCCCAGAAGAGAGTTCGTTGGAGAATCTTGATCGGTGGCTTATGCTACTTCACGAGTGATAACAGGCGTAAGCAAGTATGTAACTAAGTAAAGAAGTAATTAATGTCCTTATACTTGTTCACAGACTTACCGAATGATTGAAAAGTGAGTCTACATGAGAATATTTAATGATTGAAGACTGGCCTAAATCCATAGACTCCAGGAATCCTTTAATCGTCTTTATTTTGCTTCTGTACTGATTTCCTCGTCATCACTGTTGGATCTATGTCTATAATTATCTGAAACAGAGTGTCGTTAAGTTTGACAGTAATTCAGTGGACACTCATATGAACACAATGAAACTGATTGCTTGATTTGGTGTAATTTTTTTGTGGGAGTTAGGGAAGTTTGTTCTTTGTCGATAAAATTCCAGTTATCTTCTTTGCAGAACTTTAGACTCTCAACAAATATCACTTTTTCACGGACTTAATCTTCACCATAGCTTTCTGTGATTTCATATTTCACTTGATATTTTTAATAATTTTTACTATTATTACATATAATTTTCTATGACCAAATGTTTTGCATACGAATTAGGACATAAATGACAATTTTAGATAATTATCAGAATGGGTATTTTGGAGATTTTTAGAAATTTCACAGGTTGAAATCATGAGTCCATTGAAGCTAGACCACCATGGAAAACCTGGAAGCACTGGACGGCCGTTTCGTCCTATTGTGGGACTCCTCAGCAGTGCGTACCCACAGCCCCGCACCCCACGAGATCCGAACCCAGGACCTACTGGTTTCAGGATTGTCCAATGTGATTTTGTAATAAATGAACTAAACTAGTTTCTTTCACATCATGACAAATGTTCTTTTTTAAAATTCATTATTTATAATGAGAATGATCTGATATAGAAATGAATTTTTACTGAACTAAGGTCAAATATATCTACAGTTCGTCTGAGTGTTATTAACAGGAACTAAGTATGTTTCAGACGTGTTTACCTAAAACATGAACATAGTTTGAGTATTCACTTTACATCAATATTTATCCGTTACAATGACAAGTAGTTTATTTCATGTCTAGTTTGTATATTACACTCAACTATCCACTACAATATACGCTTAATAGGAAAGCTAAAATGAATGCAATATATTGACTAAGATTGCTATTTGATTGACTAGTTACAGGAAAATTAGTTAACGTGCGAATAAACTTGACTTTGCATCTTTCGTAATTGTTAGAATACAGTTTATTTCAAAATTCTCAGCAAAGAAGATATCTATGTAATTAGATCTAATTATTGTAAAAGTTTAAACATATGTAATTATGAAGAATATATATTAGTTTTTAAGTATTTCATTTGATCAAGTAATCGTCGTCTGTAAATCTTGTCTATCATTTGAATATTTTACAATTCATATACATTACTTATACTATTATATATCCCTATCAAAATATTAGGTCCCGATAAACATAATGAATGGTAACGTTTGGATCCTTTTATGGACCAATATTAAACGTACATTTTTATTGTATAATTGTTAAATAACTAAACTATTCATATTCATGTTCCTCTTATTATAAGCATTATTTCGACCATTATTATACGTTTTACCGTTCTTGAGTTTTACCAAATATATTAATCACTACCTCCCGCATTCACAGCCACATTTGGCTAATTCTTGTACAAATGTTATTTTCTATTTTATGCTACGTTGTGGTCTGTTTGATTGGTATATAAACTCAGTATGTTTGAAATATAATGATTTATATCACCGAGGATGAGACTTGTGTTCTGGACTCATCTGGATGGGCTAGGCGGAAAGCAGGGCCTATCAGAACTCTAGGCTGCTCATACATGTCTTTGATCCGATCGATAAGTCACTGCTCTCTAATCGGCGGTCACAAGTTATAACACAAAACTACTATCTATAACATTAATTATGAGGTAATAATGTAAATAATGTAATAATAATGTAAAATCTGTTGCTTGATTTATCAATGTATCTAAGCAACAAAAATTTCTGTAAATAGTCGGGAGTGCCGTACTTTTCTGGAAGCATATTTCAGTGATGAATGTAACAATATATAACTGGTAACTTCAAATTATATAGTTTTGTTTTAAAGTAATTTAATTTGTACTTAACTGTTTTCAGTGAACATGTGATATTTAATAACATACGTGTACTGTTTTATAATTATATAAATTGCCTAGATTTCAAGTACCTAATTAGTAATACCTTTTTAAATATAAGTGTAATATTTATTTTTGTATGGAATATTTTAATTCAATTTGTTACCATGGAAAGAAGGTAAAACCCATTGAAAATATGATGTATATACTACATTACATTCCAACTGTCGTTACAGACATTAACTCAAAAATCAATTAATTTCAAAGTTAGGAGTCTACATATTGAAATCGACCGATGCAAATAGAACGATGTCTGGACTATACCATGGTAACAAATTATGTATTACATAATATATAATGCATAAAAACAAGGTTTATGAAAATAGAAATTACGGAAACTAGTTCAGAGTTTTGAAACCTTTAAGAAATATTTTACAAATGTGATATATTAGTTTTACTAGTATTACTATTATTACTCAATTTACCAGTTGATCAAAAGTTCAACTTATGCTCTTACTGAAGATCTGAATCACTTAACCACGAAACATTGTCATTTATAAATGAACATAGGTCAGAATTACTTATCATCAATAACAATTGTTTGTAAATCCCCTTAGGTAACTTAGTTTAAACTTCATGATATTCAGGGTCAACACGGCTTATCATTAAATCTTGAAAACATGAATTATAGTTTCTGTTTGGAATAAAAATTATCTTGACGTTATACTTTTTATTTGGATAAATCATTTATGTTACTTATGAGTAACCTAACGTTTTATACTCTATCTTGCAGATAATTTTTAAGCATTGGCCTAATGGTGAAATCAATTAAATCGCTGCCTGATTTCAACCTTATTTACGTTCAAAGGAACTTTATACAAACAAATGAACAGAGTACTCCATTGTCAATGATTTTTCCACATTCCATCCTGGATGTCAATAGAACATGCATTTGGCTCATGACAGTTACATGAGGAATATTTCTAAACTGGTAAATACTTTTTCAGCGCTCACAAAATTCGAGAATGGTGATGGACACAGTAAACTACCACTTTTAGAATGTTTAGTTTCAAGAAATTCAACTAGAAGTTTAAAGCTAATCACCTATCGCAAACCGACACACTTAAATCGATATACTGATTTCACCATGGTATATCCAATCAACCCAAAAGTCTGTCCACTTCTAAAGCTATTCAGACGAATGTCAAAATTCATTATATCAGATGAACAGAAACATCTTAAAATTAAATACCTTTCCCATGAATCTTACTAAAACTATGCTAAAACATAATTTCCTTTTATCGAATGATATTAAATTAAATGAATTATCATGAGTTAGGATTATAGTTTTGTCGTACCATCACAGAACAACAGAAGGACTACAATAAATTCTCAAACCACACAAAATTACAGCATTCTATAAAACTACAAACACTTCCAAATTCTTGTGTTCGGATAAAACACACACAACAAGAACAAAGAGTGGTGTAGAATAATATGAATTCATTTTATTTCGTTAGGTTCTCATCAGCTGTTTACAACCTAAGATATTTGAAAATCAACTTTATTACAGATATTGACATACTTATACATAAGAGGGTGATTGAGCATGAATATATGTGTATCATGATGTAGTGAAGATTCCGATAAAGTTAATGAGGTCATAAACATTTTTGTTTCGAATAAATAAATTTTGGGAGGGAAAGTTCCACTATTTCACTATTTCAGTGTTCTGGAACGTTGATTTTGGAATAGTTTGGGTTACAAGTAGCTGATGAGAACCTAACGAAATAAAATAAATTCATATTATTCCGTACCAAACTTCGTTTTTGCTCTGTTTAAAAGTATAAAGGGAACTATGTGTATGAAAATGTCACGTAGCTGTCTCATATAAGAAAAATAATATTGGCCATAATGACATAACAGTATTTATTTAATCAGACCTATTTTAATTTTGATTATTCTAAACACATTCTACTTCGTGCTCTATGTACTATTACAACTTGAGTTAATTTAATTTGTGATATTTTGTGCTTTAAAGATATGGCTTACATAATTATTATCAATCTGCCCAATGCTCAATTTATTTGAAATTATCAAGTCAAATATTGACAATGACAATTACTAACTCTTAATTGTTATTTAATTTATTCAATCCCTGATCATATCTCCTATTTAGTGAAAATTCTGAGATCATAGTAACTGTAAACAGAATTGCCTAGCATTAGTTTCAAGAGTCATATAAATCTAAACGAGTGATGCAATAAGAATTTTGTGCAAATCATTATAGCACCTCTCCTACAATTAAGTTTTTTCACAGTTAATTTTGTCAAACTCTTAATTTATTTAACAGACAGTGTTGTTCAAACAGAAACAATTCGTATTATTGTTATCACTGTCATGTCTGTATAAACATATAGGCTTGATAACGTGTGACTGCCTACGCACGTATCTCTCTTTAGTTAAAATGTTAAAAGATCAAATCATAATTGCCGCTTCATATTTCCTTCTGAATTCACATACCATTGAGATTTATTTATTAACGATTATCAGGGTGATTGATCAACTAAGTCTAAGGAATTATCCCGAAGACAAGCTACTAGATGTTCAATGGTCTTTAATTGTTATGTGACTTCCTCAGTTAACAGCAATATAAACATAGTACTTTTATTCCGGATGTCCTACTTTGATGTAAATCAAATGGTTGAGACCAAAAAGTAACATCTTCCTGTTAATAACTTTATTTTGATAGTATTTTTATTCTATTCTGAATTTTCAGATTACCAAAACAAAATTATTTTTCTAGTGTCATACGTATGGATACCAACTGACGTCATATGATTTCATTCAAAATTGTTCAGTTATAATTTAGTAGTCGAGCTGCGTAGATAGATGATAAATATACTGAAAGTGAGAGTGTACAGACAAGGTTGTTGCTGAATTTGAATCACCTACTACTACTGTGGTGTGGGTTATTTATATCCATATAAATAGTATGTAACGGTGGTCAGGCATAGAATATATTTCAGTAGAAAAGAGCGGAAACGGAAAGCAAGTGGTATGAAAATGCATTAACAATAAAATCTGGGACAACGGACTGATATATGCAAAACGATTCAGTCAAGTTTGAGACGATGGATTGATATTTTGCAAATTAACTATTTACTATATGGTTCTCAGATTTTGTTGAGATGCTCTGTAATTTCGTGTCTAATACATTCGATTGTCCCCACTCGTGTTCTTGTTCACAACACTTCTGCTATTACTACTACTACTAATAATAATAATCACAAGCAAGGATATGATTTCCTGATTACAGAAATACATGTTTGGCTTATACTTTGGAAATTTTTAATAAGAACTCATAGAAATTTAAAAAGCATTTCTAATCTTGAACCAAATAATCTTTTTGTTACCAAGACATTCAAGTTTTTCCAGTAAAACTAAAGCTGCGACCGACTTAGATAAAGATGGATAGTGATTAGCAGTGGAATCCATGATGCGCGTTTCGTCCCATTTAGGACCCGTCAGCTGGATGTACTTGCATTCGAGTTGATGTTCACCCCGGTACTCGAACCCAGTACCGTTCGCCTCAAACACCGTCGCGTTATATACTTAGCTACTGAGTCGTGATAGCCACCTGCTTGCGCAATGCGGTGAAGTTTAAATTCACTTGGTGTTGTTTTACTTGTATCTTCCCGTCGTATTTTTTGTAATGTTTGTTTGAATCTTCCCATTGATGTTTAGGACTGTGATTGATCCTTCTCTGATTGGCATATGTGCATCCTGTGTGGGAAATGATGGAGGTATATGGTAGATCACTTGAAATGATTTTGATTTATCTACAGCATGACCGCTATCAATAAGATAGGCCAAGATAGAACTGCGAATAGATTTTATCTGGCCCTTTATAAACCAAGCTGGTAGATGTTCACTCATTCGTTACTTAAGCTGCCTGGTAGCACGTCATATATAGCTATCTCCACAGGAGCAGCTGAATTCGTAAATGCACATTGAGGAGGCCAACTCAAATAACTTATCCTTCGTTTGAGTAGACATCGCTGGTCGACAAGAGAAGCCAACTAAAGATTGGATGTGTAGTATGTCCTGGTGATTACTTTCGTTAACCTATATTTCAGAGTATCACTAGACACATTCCCGTTGAATTGTAGTTTCATGTACAAAGGTTTCTTACGAACAGTCAAAATCTTCGACTTCTTTATTATGTCAAACATGTACTTCTTAATGAAAGCACTGGGATAGCCGATCTCGGCCAGTGAGTTGTTGATAAATTCAAGCTCCTGACTTAGAGTATCTACTGTAAAGATCTTTTTAGCTCTGTTGGTGAGACATCTAACCAAAATTCTTTTGTAGCGGATAATTGTGTAACTGCATAAATGAGTATATTAGTAGGCAGAGGGGTTTCTTCTATACACGCTTCTACTTAATGTGCCATCACTTCGTCTGCTTAGTGTGACGTCACGGAAGTTCAGCTTTTTGTCATACTCGCTTTCACCAGTGAAACTGATTGCTGAGTGAACACTGGTGAATTGTTCTAGGAGTTTATCCTTACTGGTGTTTTTATCTACGATAATGAAAGTGTCGTCAATGTAGCGGCAATATAAATCAAGCTTCTTAATAATTTCATTAAGAGGTCCATTTTCTAGCTTTGCTGGGAAGAGATCAGCCAAAATCGGGCTCAGAGGTGAGCCCATGGCTATTCTGTTTATTTGTCTATAATAAGTATGGTTGAAGACAAAATGAACATTCAATGTGCATCTTAAGAGCAGTTCCTTTAGATTATCGTCAGGTAAGCCACTGTTGATTTGTTTTTTGATATTTGCTTGCATATAAACTCAATAGTCTCTATAAGCGGTACGTTGGTGAACAAAGATACTACATCCAATGAGATCATATTTTTCATACTAACATTAATATTTTCCACTTTGGAGGTGAATTTGAAGACATCTTTTACACTATTTCTAACAACTAATTTGTACGAAGGCTCTATGATTCGCACTAGCCACTTTGCAATTTTGTGGTAAGGAGAATTGTACATATCTAGAACTGAACGTGGAGGAAGACTCGGTTTATAAAATTTAGGCAAACCGTACAGTCGTGGTGTAAATGATCCAGTCGGTTTAATTGAATCATGAATCTCAGTCGTAATTATTCCCTTTTTCTTCAGATCCTTAAGGAAATTAACCAATTTTCTTTCTACTTTATTATTGATGTCATAATTACTAGTACCTTTCTGAAATTTGCTAGGATCACTGAGCATTTTTTCCATTTTTTACCATGTAATCCTTTTTGTTCATGAGAACTATACCTCCTCCTTTATCTGGTTTGCTTATGATCAGGGTTTCATCTTTTCTTGATTTCGTTAAAGAGTCTCGGTGGTGCTTGGTTAGTAGGTGATTTGTGGTACCCTTACTATTCTTGTATTGTTGGCAGCTATCAACCAATGTGGTCTTAAACCGAGCAAGATCCTCCAATGAGGTAGGAATCAAGTCAGTCATTTGTGAAAATAAATTCTCAAATTGTACATCAGTATCTAATTGGTTGATTCTATGCCTACTTTATTTGACTAATTCTTGTATTACTGATTAAAAAAGGTTTATATATGTGTACATATAAATTGCATCCTCTTTGTATACTGTAATATCCAGATGAAAAATCAGAATAAAACATTTTTATCACTTTTGAAAAAAACAAAAATCTTTTTCTGTTTGTTTATTGTTTTTCTAACCGCTATAATTCAATATTACATGTACCAACAAAATACAAAAATAATTTTCTTAATTGATATATCTATCCAAGGCAAACAAAGAAAGTTGATGCGATTCAAGAGTGGATTTCATAAAAAAACATCTTTCTTAAGAATCTCTTCGATAAATACCGATTAGCTTGTCCAATAGTAATAATAATAATAATAATAATAATAATAATAATAATAATAATAATAATAATAATAATAATAGTAATGTTGACAGTATGCTTCAAAATATGCGCTTAAAATATCAAGTATGGTAGTATTGGACAGTGACATTTATTAAGTTTCTATACGCTTTCCTTTTCTTTGTTTTTTTTGTTTTACTAAAATTTTAAACTTAAATAACCTTTTTTTTTCTTCAATCAAAAGAAGCATTAAAAAAAATTGTTCCGTTGATTGAATATTCACTTAGTCAATAAGTGTACGGTAAGATTTAGAAAAATTACTTTGTTACAACTACTGTATAGAGTCTATAAATCTTTTCATGTTTAAAATTAACATTCTGTTCACATATTGTTTCTGTTAGATAATAATTTATGTTAAATACAAAGTAGGAATTGATAAAATGTAATTTTAGGCATATATAACAACTGAGATTAGTAGATTCTTATGTAAACTGTTAATGCTATTTACAATTGATTGATCATTGGGTGGTGATCAATGTCATGTATATCAGTTGTAATGTGGCCATCAGTCTAGGTGACTCGACATTGCATGCATTATGGTGAAATAAGATGGTAGTTGGGGGTAGTCAACAGAAAACCATTGTTGTGACTTTAAGTTGTGGTTGATTTTAACCCTGTGCAAACTGTTGTGTCCTTGACTGAAAAACTAGAGAGCAGCGTATTTATCGATCGATTCAATGACACGTAAACACGTACGAACGTAATGGACGACCTAGAGTCTCGATTGGCCCCGCTTCCCTGTCTATCCCAGCCAGTTGAGTTCAGAACACAAGTCACAGCCTCGGAGATATGAATCATTGTATTTCAGACATACTCTATTTATATACTAACCAAACATACCACATCGTACCATAAAAATAGTAAACAACATTTTGTACAATATTCAACAAGTGAACAGATATCGACCAATAGGAAATGTCCATTTAAAGTTCAAGGACACCATTGGACTTAACACGATAATTATTGGTCTATTCCTCCTCATCCACAACAACCATGGACCCCGGTTTCGTGCTAATTGGCACTCGTCATTAAGGTGTACCTGTAATCTTGAGGGAACTGATGTTCCCTAACGGATTCGATTCAATTTCACCCAGTGTCACAGTCCAAAACGTTATCACTGGGTTATGCAGGCCGCGAATGACCTTCTATAAGACTGAGATGTATTTACAATTTATTGATAATTGGGTGGTGATCAATGTCATGTTAGATCTTTCTAAATGCAAATCGAATCTTAACGTTAATTTATTAGCGTTAGCGACTTTGAAGAGATGGTAGTTTTATTTCTGTGAATTTATTTAAGTTCCAAAATTATCTTCATGAAATAAATTGAAGAGCTAAAACAAATTGAGTGAACTATCTGATCAATAAACAAGAAGTTTTACTGAATATTTTTATGCTTAAATGAGAGTGTCCAACAATATCCATGTTGTTAAGAGATTATTTATTGATGTAATGGGATGATCTAATATAAATTTTGTAAGTGCTAATTGTAAAGAGATGGATGCCTGTTAGCACTGAAATCCAGGATGCACGTTTCGTTCTACATAAAACTCGTCAGCTGAATGTACCTGAATCTTAGCGTTGGTGTTTACACTGGGTCTCAAATCCGGTACCTTTCACTTTGAACCACATCGATTTATCCACTTAGCTACTTAGTCCAAGCAACCACTGAGTAGCACAACGTAAGCTATTGTTATTTTAATTCATATATGTTGATTGTTTGAATCTTCCCACTGAGCATTATAAGCAGAGATGATGACGAACAGTATAGTCCAGGACAAGCGTTTCATCCCACTTCGGACTCGTAATTTAAATGTACGGGCTGAATTGTTTAACTCGTTCGTTCAGACACTCATAAACAGTTAAAATACATAAAATAATTTTATGTGGATAGGAATTTTTACAAAACTACATAATTGATTTCGTGTATTTCTGCCATGAATTAAATAATTATAATTGTATCAGGGCTTATGACATGAACCTCAATTCTATTCAATTGTTTTTTCACAAAATATCATTTAATAGCTTTGTTTAACTGATTAATTAGTCAATGAATCCAGTAGAACGACTATAATTGTTTTTAATGAAATAGATAGCCAAATCTAAACGTTAATTCTGAATTTAATGACATTCAGTAAAAATAATAGTACGATAATCATATGACTCAAAAGTGATAGTCTATTTACACTATGTATTTGTTCATTTATTTGTTAAACATTAAGCAACTATACAACTAATTCATGTTAGTATCAACAAAAGAATAATTAATAATGATGATTAAAACATGTAACTCAGGCTGCTCATGAAATTTATACTAGACGTTTTAAGTCTATCAGATTTAATTTGTCAGGAATTTCATACGTTTTTCAAGAATCGATCTAACATAATTGATACTGTTAGGTACAATATCATTCTTACAGTGCATAGCCTTCCAGAGTTATCGCTGCTAGAAAAATATCTTCTCGAATCTATTATTATTTCATTGATTTCTAAACTGATATTTAATTATCAAAAAGTGGTTTTTGCGGAGATCTTAGTAATTTTATAGTTGCATTCATGGGCCAGTTAAAGCTAGACCACCAACAAAAACCTGGAAGAACTGGAAGACCGTTTCGTCCTAGTATGGGACTCCTCAGCAGCGTGCACCCACAATCCCGCCCCGCGACATTCGAACCCGGGACGGTGACACGATTTTGTGGATTGGTTGAAGTTAGACATCAACATCGTTAAATGCCGGCTCAGTGGTCTAGAGGTTAAGCGTTCGCGTACGAGACTGTTAAATCCTAGGTTTGAACCTCATGAGGCGTGATCCTGGATAGGCACTACTGAAGAGTTCCATACTAGGGCGAAACAGCTGTCCAGTGCTTCCAGGTTTTTCATGGTGGTCTAGCTTCAATTGGTTCATAAAATTTAACTGTATAATAGTACTCCTCGTGGAGGAACATGAGCCGTCCATCAAAGTTCTCCATCCAACTCTGTCTTGGACAGACACTTCCAGTTGTTTCCGATTGTCATTCATCTTCTTGATTTTTGTTTTCAATCTTTCTTCCCAGTGTGTTCCCTGGCCTTTCTCTTTTCCGTTTTCTTTCAGGATTCCAAGTTAACGATCTAAACTAATAACTATATAGTATATCTATAAAATGTTTATTAACTAGAAATTTTTCATTAATAGATGCATGCAATCATTTAATTACAATAGAAAATTTATTTTCAAATTAAATCATACTAATTATTCCAATTTATTTACTGTCATCTATTCAAAGAAATCAAATAGAACTTTCTAAGTGAATACAAGCATGCGTGCACACACACATACATACATACATACACGTAGAAACACAAACACATACACACACATAAGGAAGTATTCAACCAAACTATAAGTAAACAAATAAATTACTTAATTATTTAAATAAACAATTAAATTTTTGTTTACATTAAGACAAAAGTTAATTTTTGTAAAAGATGGTGAAAATTAGATTAGAAAGTATTCAATAGAAGATTTTTTTTTATTTTTCACTTTGATTACTCATGTCTATCAGTATATTTCAAGGGAAGAAAGAAAAAAGAAGAAAAAGAAGAGAAAGAAAAAGAAGAAAAAGAAGAGAAAGAAAAGGAAGAAAAAGAAGAAAAAAGAAAAGAAGAGAAGAACAGATAACTATTGTGTTATCTTCAATATTGTTAAATTCTTATTAATATTGTACAGAATAAATTTCAGTTTATCTTAATAAATTTTATATCAATTATAATCTATTAATTTCATGAAATGAACTTTCTTTGAAGGATTATTCAATTAATGTTTATGAATTTATAATAAAAAAAAGGTTAGTAAGTAATACAATTATGTTAACTTAGACTAAGTGTAGTTATATTGTAAAGTATAGTCAAGGAAACTGGATACTAATTAAAGATGATTATGAATTTTACCTCTAGAATGATAATGTATTGTCTATTTTCTAAATAATCATCTATGGTGTATTACATTGTGATCTGTTGTGTAAATTATATGATATAATTCTGTGTTCTTTAAAAGATTATCATTGTATTTGAATATGTATTTCACACATTCTCTAGTTTAGTAATGATCAGGAATTCATTATCAATGGACAGTTCAGAATCAATTAGACGATTTGGACTTTGCAGATAACTTAGCCCTCGTATCCAATACATACGAAAAAATGCAGATAAAGACAACCAGTGTAGTAGCGGACTCTGCATCATTAGGTTTCAACATAAACAAGGGGAAAACCAAGGTCCTCAAATACAACATGGAGAACAGCAATCCAATCACACTTGATGGAGAAACTCTAGAAGATGTGGAATCCTTCATATATCTGGGAAGCATCATCTATGGATAAGGAGGATCAAATGCAGACGTAAAGGCGAGGATCGGCAAAGCAAGGGTTGCATTCCTACAATTGAAGAACATATGGAACTCAAAACAACTTTCAAACAATATCAAAGTGAGAATCTTCAATACCAACGTCGAGGCAGTTCTACTGTATGGAACTGAAACTTGGAGAACTACAACAACCACAATCAAGAAAGTACAAGTATTTATGAATAGCTGTCTACGCAAGATACTCAACATCCATTGGCCGGATACCATCAGCAATAGCCTTCTGTGGGAGAGAACAAACCAACTTCCAGTTGAAGAAGAAATTAGGAAAAGGCGATGGAAATGGATAGGATATACATCACGCAAATCGTCAAACTGCATCACGAGGCAAGCGCTGACTTGCAATCCTGAAGGGAAGCGAAAAAGAGGAAGGCCAAACAACACATTGCGTCGGATAATAGAAGCAGATATGAAAACGATGAATTACAACTGGACGGAGCTAGAAAGGATTTCCCAGGACAGGGTTGGATGGAGAATGCTGGTGAGCGACCTATGCTCCTTCACGATGTGTAACAGGCGTAAGTAAGTAAGTAATATTATTTTCCTCGTGTAATTTATCGAGAGTTTTATTAATGATGGCCAAGAAGTCCAAGTGAAGTAGTAAACTTGTAGTGGTACTGGTTTCTAAGTAAATGGTCTTTGAAGCTGAACATAATTCATTTTCAACATGTAACATTAATAGATCAATAATGGAGAACGCGGGAACAATTCATTCAATCGGATGACATGGCTCAGCCTCGCAGACGTGGTCATTTTTTATGACATGTCTTTATTTATATCAAATATATTATTTTGCCTACAGACCAAATGTGTTCTTCAGAAATATTATACATTATATTGCTGATTCTTATGATACGATTAGTCAATGTAGATAATGCCGGTACTTCCACGTAAGATCTCATGGATTAGGTAGTCATATCATGATAAATCTACAATTTTAGGATTGGGTCTGTTATTATTAGCAATACTAATAACGAACTAGACCATAATGCTACAAACTTTCATTATTAATAGAATTTCAAACTACCGTACAATCAAAAATCGATTTTAGTGCACTATCAATAATGTAAAACGTGAATCTATAAGTATAGATTGATAAGAAAAAACGTAGTTATGCAATTCATATTAATTACTAGGCGTAAACTGAAGCTTAGATTATTTGTATGTTATTGAATCAAACATATGTGTTTCTAATCTCATCCTTCTTAATCCTAACTAAGAAATGGATTATTCATTCACAGTGGAATCGATAGTGTTAATAATAAAACAAAAGGAATTTGACTGTTAACATTCATTTATGACACGATATGCCTATAAACGATAAACAATACCATTTTTCATAAATGGGACTTATTACATGAAATATCATTTTAATTAATATCACCGTTGGAAACCGCCTCAGTGGTCTAGAGCTCACACGTGAGACCGAATGTCCCGGGTTCGAGTTCCGCGTCCTCGGTCGTGGGTACGTACTGCAAAAGAGTCCTATACTAGGACAAAACGACCTTCCAGTGCTTCCAAGTTTTTAATGGTGGTCTAACATTTATTCATTCACGATATTAATTGAAAATCAACAATCTTCATAACCCTATACTGATAATACCTTTTTAATCAAAAATAATAATGAACTAGCTAGACTCAAGTGTTTTTACTTTTTATCTATTATCTATTAGTCAAGATGTTAATGTCGATATATTTAAGGTAGATTGCTGTCCTCTTAATGCAACCACTAACATCAAAAAATAATCAATCTATGCTTCATGTTTGTTAATGTAGATTCATCGATAATAACATGATATGAACATAAAAATCAATCGTCCAGTATACTATTTAATAGGATACATAAATAAATAAGGCTGATATGTACACTAAGATATTTAAAGACATTAAATTATTTCAACACACTTATATAAGCATACCAGTGTTCCATTTATTTTTATTCTCAATTATATAAAGAATAAATTTGAAAACATGAATCATGTGAAATTCTATACCTTTTTAAGCGCATATGGTGGTAATTCAGTAAATATTGAAGGATATCTTTATAATGTTGGTAATGACATATAGAAAGGACATCAAGCCAAGCTGGTAAACAGGTGTCGACTTCATAAATTGATGAATAAACTATAAGATGACAATCTAAAAGCCACTTACTCATTAAGTAAATTGTAATTATTTTTATTTTCAATTGATATTATGAATGGCTGAATTTTAGACCATTATTGAAAACCTGAAAGTACTGGACGGTTGTTTCGTCCTAGTACAAGGCTCCTCAACAGTGCGCATCCATAATCTCATGCGAGACTTGAACCCGTTACTAGATAACTCTCAATGGCATGTAAATTTCAGAAGACAATACTAAGACAATAACAAATACGAGTAGAAATGGGAATGCAAGTGAATGCCAGTGTACGAATAAGGACGGATAAAGAGAAGAATGAAATGATGAGATTTAAGAAGCATATATATGTAGGAAAGTGAATGAGATTTAAACAACTATCGTTTAGGCTAGTGAGAAGGATATATGTGTAGGCTGTGAAATATAATGAAGGATAGATGCTCATACATACATACATACATACATACATACATACATACATACATACATACATACATACATACATACATACATACATACATACATACATACATACATACATACATACATACATACATACATACATACATACATACATACATACATACATACATACATACATACATACATACATACATACATACCAACATACATACATACATACATACATACATACATACATACATACATACATACGTACGTACGTACGTACATACATACATACATACATACATACATACATACATACAATAATATAAGCATATGGACAAATTGTTACTGTTCTAGCAACATTGTCTTGCTAAATAAGTTAATTTCAAAGCTTAACAAAACAAAACGTATACAGATTCATATAGGTAGGGAGCTATATATTGAACAATCTCTAGGTTCGCACATCACGACAATAAATTAAAACAAATATCCATCTCTGCTTATAATGCTTGTAAATTAAGGCAATATCGAGGCATACGCACAGTATGCACATATGCCAATAAGAGACTGATCAACTTCAGTCCTAAAACATCAATGGGAAGATTCAAATAAAACAATATCAAGTGAATTAAACTTCACCCCATTGCACAAGCAAGTGGCTATCAGGACTCAGTAGCTAAGTGGATAACGCGATGGCGTTTGAAGCGAACGGTACTGAGTTCGAGTCCCAGAGTGAACATCAACTCTGAGATGCAGGTACATCCAGCTGACGAGTCCCAAACAGGACGAAACGCGCGTCCTGGATTCCACTGCTAGCCACTATCCATCTCTGCTTATAATGCTTGTAAATTAAGGCAATATCGAGGCATACGCACAGTATGCACATATGCCAATAAGAGACTGATCAACTTCAGTCCTAAAACATCAATGGGAAGATTCAAATAAAACAATATCAAGTGAATTAAATATGACTATTGTTCTTGTATCATTAATTGTTTATCAATAGTTTTAATTAGACATTATGGCAATTTAATAGTTGAATTCATGGGTCATTTGGGGATAGACCGCCAAGGGAAGCCTGGACAGCCGTCTCCGCCTAGTATGCCATTCCTCAGTAGTGCGCACCCAGGATCCCGCCTCGTGAGATTCGAACCCAGGACACATCGGTCTTGTGCGCGAACAATTAAGTTGTAAACTACTTAGCCGGTATCCAACGATATTAATGTCTAACTTCAACCAATCCACAAAATTGCGCCACCATTATCATCAGTGAGTTACTATCTCGCAACAGGATTGAGTGAACTCAACTGGTCACTGCTCCCTACTTGAACTGCAGGAAATACATCTTGGAGATAGTCACAAGTGAGCATATGAAACCGATAGTTCCTGGGTTCAAATTTCGCGAGGTGAGATCGTGGATGCGCACTGTTAAGGAGTGGCATACTAGGACGAAACGGCCGTCCAGTGCTTCTATCTTCTTCATTGTCAAAGAAAGAACAAGGTGTATGCTTCATCCAAAACCTAAAAGACATGAAAACCGTTGTGTCACATCCCATTATGTTTACCAATTTCAATGTGTGTGTGGTCACACATATATAGGGAGGAGCAATCGTGATCTCAGTATTAAGGTGTGTGAACATGTACCAAAATGGCTGCAGAAACAAATACAATCAAATGACCCAGTAAGAGCAGGGGATAAACATCCATCATCCTCTTTTGCTAAACGTATAATCGAAACAGGCCATAAGATTGATCTAAACTCGGCTTGTATAAAAGTGTAAAAGGGTATACTAAGGTTTGTTGAAGCCTTAATCATACGAAAATTCAAACCCTCTTTGTGTATTCAAAAACGTTTGTTCTCATTTTAAACCTATCCTGGTAATATTAGCTTATTATCCAGAGTGATTAGGTTTCAAATTGTGTTCACATTATTGTTATTACTCTTATTATTATCCTTGTCTCCTCTTACCCATTAACCTTTTATTTTTATATATAAATGTTCTTAACAAGTATATAATATGTGATCAGATTGTTCGAAATGATAATCCTCGTCTTCTTATTACATTATCGAAATCTACCAAAAGGACTAATTACTTTCCATATTTATTTCATCAAATAGATCTTTACAACGAATGGAATTATTGTCAGTTTAGGGGTTGTGGAGATTGTTCGGTTTTTTATTGAAATCATAAACCGATTGATGTTAGACCACCAATCAAAACCTGGGAGCACTGGACGGCCGTTTCATCCTATTGTGGGACTCCACAATGGTGGTCTAACATCAATCGGTTCACGATCTCAATCAAAAATGCAATCATAATTATTATTATATCGACTAATCATCATTATCAAAAATATTCTGTTGATTGTAATAAGTATTCTAAGTTACAGATTGAAATCATGAGTCAGTTGAAGCTAGACCACCATTGAAAACCTGGAAGCACTGGACAGCCGTTTCGTCCTAGTATGGGACTCCTCAGCAGTGCGCATCCACGACCCGGCACGGCGCGGGGCTCGAACCCAGGACCTACTGGCTTTGCGCGCGAGCACTTAACCACTAGACCATTGAGCCGGCATCCAACGGTATTGATGTCTAACTTCAACCAATCCAACGGCCGTCCAAGGCTTCCAGGTTTTCAATGGTGGTCTAGCTTCAAATGACTCATGATTTCAATCTTTGAAATTTCTAAAATCTCCACAAAACCCATTCTGATAATATTCTAGTTTAATTTATAAATTTATATATATATATATATCGATTTTTTTCTGTACATTGTCCCAACACACTCCATCTGAATATCATAATAATTTGTTGTTGTTGTAAAAATCATCGAGACAATTACATAACATACATTAAACTGTCAAACATTGTATAATCAGATAATCCTAATGTATATATATGCATAAGCCAACTCAGGATACAGAAGAAGAAGAAAAAACATCCACTATCTGATAACACATATTTATATCAATAACCACAATGTGTTCATGTTATATAACTTCCTCATAGTTCGTTTTATCATGAAATATCAGTAAAAACGATAGTTTAATTCTTTTTTCTTTTTGTTTGTTTGTTTTTTTTGAAGAAGAAGAAGAACAACAACAACAAAAAGAGAAACAAAAATGATCAAGATAATGGTCTGAATTCACTTAACTACATATTTATTAATCAATTTTAGTCATTTTATTTACTTTTCTATTTTTGTTTGGAAATAAATAGGGATAATCATGTTTTGACGTATTTCATTTGTTATGTAATTCCCTTTTTTAAAGTCAGACCATTAATAAATCTGATATGATCATAGTTTCAATTTTATTACCAAAAAAAAATAAAAAAAATAAATTATGTAAACTTATTTAATGCATAAATAAATGAATATTTATATTGTTATTTGTTTATTTATAGAATAGTTATATCTAACATCAATGAAATATTTTGTGTTCGACTAATGTTTATTCAAAATTATTTAATGAAGAACAGATATTTCTTGTTTTATTTATAGTGTTTGATAAACTGTTGTATAATTTCAATAGTTGAGAGCATGAGTCAGTTAAATTGGACAGTCTTTTTGTTTTATTATGGGATTCCTCAGCAGTGTGCATCCACGACACTCCTCGTGGGATTCGAACCCAGGACTTATCAGTCTTGCACGGGTGAACGCTTAACCCACTGAGCTGGCATCTAATCGTGTTAATGTCTAAATTCAACTAAACCACGAAATTGAGCGGCATATCCATTAATTTCATCAGTGAGTTTCTATCTCACAACTGAACCGGTTGAACTCCCCTGGTCACTGTTTCTCACTAGAACTCCAGGAAATACATCTTGAAGCCAGTCATTATCGAGCATAAGTTGACTAGTATCAGAAGGGGTTTTGTGGAGATTGTAGTAATTTCAATAGTTGAAATCATGAGTCAATTGAAGCTAGACCACCATGGAAGACCTGGAAGCACTGGTCAGCCATTTCGTCCTATCGCGGGACTCTTCAACAATGAGCATCTACAATTATTCATTTTATATTGTTTTTTGAATCTTCCCATCGATGTTTAAGACTGAAATTGATCTGTGCGGATGGTCTCACGGAGTAAACATCAATTCTGGGATACAGGTACATCCAGCCGCCGAGTCCTTAATAGCGTCCTGGATTCCACTGCTAGCTACCACACATCTTTAATTATAATCCCTTGTGCAGTGACCTTCATAGTAAATCTATACTTGTGATGTAAGAGAAAAACCAAGTTTTATTGATTTACTAATGAAGTATTTATAGGTGTTGTGACATGCTGTTACATATCGATACACAGTATGCCAGATTCTAAATCCCCCAACTGACTACTTCAGCGAGAACACAAAACTGAACAAGAAAGTATATTGAGTTACTGAATGAAATGCACAAATACTCATCCATACATATATATATAACAGTCTATTTTTAGGGAATTGATGCATTGGCCCCAATGAAATGCACTAAATTTTTAGGTCATTTCTGGTTACCATCGACTGACTTTTTGCTACTTCTGATTGGCTTTTCATATCAGTAAATTTCATGTGCAAAAATGATTTTGAATTGCAGTTTTCAATGATGTCAAATGTTACATTTTGTTATTCAGAATCGAACCAAAAATTGGCATTATCAATAAAATATTTCCATAGTATTCTTTTTACAATATAATTTACATTTTATGAGTTCGGAAAACAAACTATCATAATATGAAAGTGTTATAATTTGATGAAATTTAAAAAACTATATTAATATAGAGTCCTTTGTGTGTAATGATTCTTATAAACCTTATAACCGGTAATGTCAGATGTAAATCAACCTTTCATTTTCATTACTGTTTGTTTGAATCTATTTAATAATTTTGATATGTGAATATTACAAAATGTAAACAATCTAACAGTTATCTTTGCTTTACCTAATTTAATAAAAGCATCTCCATTTCCGCAATATTATTATTATTATTATTATTATTATCATTACAATTAGTTGTAAAGTTTATATTAAGGTTGACATTGATTAACAAATCATCATGATTGTTACTGATTAGTTTGACCCAGTTCATTTTAATATAGAATCTATTTGACAGGTTAATAAATGAATGAATAATTCAAATACAATTCGGTTATAAATAACATATTTTCGAACAAACTTGAATCATTCAATATCCTGAATATAATAAATAATTTTTTTTCTGGTTAGCGTTTTTTTAGCGAGTTAGTTTTCTACGGGATGGGGACGCTAACCCCATGCCCAACACTCCTCCTTTATCCGGGCTTGGGACAGGCAGTAGCCCTCGGAGGGACTCCAGGTGGTACATATACTCGAATATAATAAATAGTGAAATTAAAACCTTATTATGTATTCTAATATTATTTTTTGATAATTCAGTTTCTGATGTCAAATACTAATTATCGGTTATGTTTAAATGAACCAAATAGTTAATGAATTAACATCTATTTGATACTTCTTTTAGTTATTTTGAAATGTTCTATTGTACTCTACTAGGATAATCATAAATCATAGATCGTTTTCAAAATATTTCTAAAGAATTTGATTTGATTACCCCAGAAGAATGAATGAACTATTTCGGTAGAAACACTTCAAAGAAATTCCAATTTTTAAATTTGATTTTATTCACTATTTCCTTACAGATGTTAATTTTGATAAACAAAATAAATTATGCTTATATTAACTTTGTTTCTTTTACTGTTAACTCTGAAGTTGTTTTTTTTCTTTTCATTTTAGTATAGTTTGAATTATTGCCACTGTGTAACTAATGTCATGTATAAAAATGAAAAGCCCATTTTTATTTTTAAAAATTACTTCCTAGGAACAAAAATCTCATGATTTGAAGTATATGTAATCAGTACAATTTCAAATTTGATATTTTAGTTCTGACATGAAGTTGGAATAAGTTTTGTAAGGGTCCGAGTTATTCTGTTTCAGATGTTTACGTTTTCTTAAAAAATCACAAACTGACCAAATTTCAGCTACTATTGGAAACCTGGGAACGAAGAATATTCTCTTTATCCTATTGTGTGACGTCTCATACCCGGAACTCGAACCCAGTGCTTTCAGTTTTTCGTTGGCGGTTTAACTAAGGTAAGTTTGTGATCTAAATTACGAAGATTCTAGGCTCTCCACAGATCTTTCAATAAAAATTGCAATAAAGCGCTCAATAGCAGCTATCGTGAAGATTCAACTCTTGAAGTGATAAAACTGTAACCAGTCGAGTTCAACCATGTCGAGTGTCAAACGGTTATCCACTACAGGCAATCGAAGATAATCTCGCAATATCACGAGTTGATCGACTTTATATATTGACATCACTCAGCGTCCGCTCAGCGGTAAAGAGGTTGAACGTTCACTCGAGAGGACGATGGTCTTCGTTTCGATTCACAGATGCAAGTTTGCGTGTGTGTGGGTCTGAGGAATCATGTACTAGAATGAAATAGCCGTCTTATGTTCCCAGACTTCCAGTGGGAGGTTTAAGACAAGTTTATGATCTAAAAACTATGGAAACTATGGAAATATCGGTTAATGATAATGAGTTACTGATCAAAATAAAAAAAATGAAAAGGTAAGTGTTAGGAGCCTAAATATTGATCAAGAAGATGGACAAAGTTAGGTAATTACTAAGAAATGGTCGCGTAACTTGAGAAGTTGAGATGAAAGGCTATTAGAGTAAAATTAGAAACAGAAAAAAGTCTGTGGATGATCAGAGACCGTTAAAGGAAGTTAGAGGGAGAGTAATGGATTTGAAAAATAGGTAAAACAAAAACATGGTATAAATAAGATTGTGTATGTTACTGTTACATCCTCTCGAAATACTTGGCAAATGCTTCGGGAAAGCTAAGAACGCAAGAGCAAATTGTATGGTGAGCTTTTACTTGCTTTGTAGATTGTTTGAGTGCTGAGTCTGTTTTGATTGAATGACCCTTGTTCGCGAAGTGCTTGATTGTAGGGTTTCTCATAGACTCACTCCCGACTTCTTTCAACCAAACCCGATAGTATGTATGACAGTGTCCTAACATTTAGCGAAGGGTGAATATATTATCATTACATTGTCAACCAGAATGAAAACTAGTCTCCTCCTCCTGGGTCTATCTTCCTCGGGTTTTGAACAGTCTACGAAGTAGAAGCCAATAGTTGGGACGCTATCGGAAGTAGACTTATCCCAAGTAGTTATTGAGTAGACGACGTGAACACTTTTTAAAGATAGAGACAACTATTGAATCATTCCATGATATTGGAACACTCTCTAACTGCTAAACCTTCGAGAACAACTCAGTCAGTTGCTTAACCCGAAAGCCACCACCAGGTAGCACGTCAGCGATGACTGTATCTATTTTTAGTAGTGACCCGAACATCCCTCCTCTATTCACAGACGTACGACCTGTGCATTCATGCTCCCAGCTAGTACTTCAATATCTGTTGGACGCAATACTTGTAGAACAATTAACTTGAGGTAAAACATCCTTGATCGTATATAGGTGTCGTCCCCCATGCCTATTTTTTCTCACCTATGTGGATCTTTCCAATTTAACATCACACAACCAACAGTTCTAGCACTTAATGCGATACCAAAGCCAGAAAAAACAAACGAAGGTACCAAAGAGTGCCAGGACAAACGCACATGAAATAAGCTTTCTGAAGTGATAGATGGAGAGGTAATTTGTAGTATTTAATTAGAGGCTTGAATACGGGTCTGTTGTCCAACCTTCATTAGTATGAGGACATTGAAGGAGACTAGTTTGAATGGTATACGTGATTTCAGAGTGACTGATTCAGTATTTATAGTCGGTGGTAGCATTCAAAGTTTGACTATTCAGTAAATTTAGGTCACTTAGTTAAGACAGGGTCCCCATTATTAGCGAGCTTCTGTAGGAGTTGAGTAATAAAATAATGTATAAAACAGGTACAAAGGAATAGACAACGGATGAAATATAAAATAAAAACAAGAGTTAACAAGTAGTTTTGAGTATGATTTACAACAATTACAATTAAAGCGTGAATAGTTTTTCTAGTTGTAGTCATCATTTACTTCTGTCTTTATCTTTAGAACTCTTCTGTAACATATTTCATGTCCCATTATTTCACTACCTTTGGTAAGCTCATTATAATTTTCCCAACATTTGATCAACTTTGAGTGACCCCACATTTGATCAACTTTGAGTGACCCCCCCATATAATCTTCAGAACTTCAACACTAGTAGCCTTAACTCTTTGAAGCTTGATTTCATTTAGTTCAAGCCCATATTCTATATATCTGGGATTTTATTAATTATTATTATCCTAAACTGCACTTATTACTGTGAAAATTTGTTTCTGTAAATTCTTGAATAACTTATCGACATCGGAAGTAAACTGTTGTTTAATCTCATAATTGCAATGCTTTAACAAGTGAATATTATTCGTTTGTTCCAATACCGTTTCCATGTGACTTTATAGACATTTTTATTATCCGAAGTTAGTCACACTCATTAGCTAATGATACATACTGGTGACAGTTGAAATGTTTTTAAATAAGTATGGAGTAGGTCACTGGTTTTGAATGGTAGGAAATTTAGACACAAAACTCATTTAAATCCTCAATCATAGTTTGAGGCTTGACTTCTGCTATAATTAAGTCCTTAACATATGTTACTGATCAGTGAATTATGAAAATTGCCTACAGTGATATCTATCAATTGTGGAGAATTTTTGTTTTCCTTAAATCCACATGTTTCTACATATGTTCTGACATAGCAGAACTTTTGTTTTTCAACTAAATCTTTTCGTGCATCGTGTTAATTTGGATTTTCCATAATTCATGTTTTATCCTTACATTCTTCTCAGGACTCCTTAGTACGTCTAAGGAGTCAGTAGCTGTCAGTAGCATTACTAGTGTATTCCCTGCTTAAGCTATGAATCCAGAATTTATGAGGCGGCTAAAATAACTATTGTATACTGGCTATCTACCACACTAACTTATTTCTTTAATCTCTTCTTCGACAGAATTAGAAACACTACTGAATCGAACATGCACTTACTCAAGTCTACAAATAAAAACCTCTCACTATCTCAAGAGATAGAAATAATTTCTACGGCAGAGATTGTATTCACCAATAATTAAAAATATAACTTATTTCTACATCAACTGTGCTTCACGTTTTTAATATGGATGAAATCGATGATTATTAATGTATCATATTAGTTACGCTTAATTTAAAATGTAATGTAACAGATATTTAGGAATGCAAAATTTGATCAGAATAAATTGCGGTACCTTTATTAAATATATTTAATGATTTAAAAGTTTGATGTTCAAACAATGATACTTATTTACAGTTCATTATTTACAATGCAGATCCATAGTTTTACAGCATACTACAAATTAGTCGATAGATTTAACGGCGAAACGTATAAAACCTGTCTGATCAAATATTGATAATCCAGTTATACTGCTAGTAGCAGGTAGTAAAACATCGTTCATAAGAAAGATAATGTTTTGTTTATATTTTTCTATATTTTTTTGTTGAGAATATCAATCAGCGTATTATCAAAATACCAATATGCAAATGAAATTCCTATCAAATCTGCTTAGAAACACTGAATGATTTTATTCTAGAACTAAATTTGGGTAATACCTTGTTTATTCACCGTCTCTTTCGGAAATACCGCATATATCAAACACTAACCACTATATATGAAATTAGCTTTTTAGTTATTTAAGAAAGAGAACTTCAGACAATTCCGATTTTTTTAAATCTAAACATTAGAGATACTGATTTGCAAGTATTAGTATACAACCCTTAAGACTGATATTATTCTGTAGTCGTAAGTATATCAATTTAGATATTAGTTCTATAAATGAGATATTAAATAAGCCAACCGTGCTTTGTAAATAGAATGCTTACCTATCTGAAAGAGTTATATGTCAGTGTATAAGCATTTCGCTAATTTTACATTCTTCAAAATAATAGTATTTTTTCATTCATATGGTCAAAATAATATCATTAATAGTAGTAAATTTTAAGTTTTCAAATATTTTCTTTTTTCATGGCAAGACTTATTATCTATATTTATCTCTAGTGTAATGGATCAGAACACAAGTAGGGACAATGAAATGTATTTGAATACAAAAATCTGAGGACTATACAGTAAATACTTTATTTGCAAAATATCAATTAATCGTCTTAGACTTTATTGATCTTTCATTTCTACACCAAACATTCTTTGTTCTCGTTCTCTTTTCTTTGATCTTTTTGCAACCTTCTGCCTCTAGGCATGTCAGTTTTAATTGATAATACATATTTTTATCAGTAGAACACACCACACTAGTATATACATCCAAACATTAATCTGTAATATTATCTTATATAGCCTATGGAAGTAAACACTTGGTATCATACAATTCAATTTGTCATAATATTAAAGATCAAAACAAGTCAATACAAATAGCTTTATTCAATGTATACAAATGAAATTAGGAGGAAAGTTAATAATAATAATTCATTTGAACTATAAGTTATATATTATATTCTGATGAGGAGATAAACAAGAGGATGTAAAAATGTTTTATTCATTTACTGTTAATATGGCAAGAAAACAAAACAAAACAAAAACATCTTTTCATTCAAATTAAAATGAACAATAATGAGTCCCATATTCAAATGAGCTGACATTGAAATTTATAATTTTATTGTTCAATAGTAGTACGATTCTGATTCTGATTATTATTACGACGTAATCGATAGAATATTTTCCAGAAGGTATTTTTAAATTGTCTTGACATAGCCAAATATACAAAAAAATTTGCTGGATAAGACAATATCACCAGAAAATTACAGATTTCAACAATCTAAAATAAAATAATAATAATAATAAAATAATTATTATTTTCAGTTTATGGGTTGTGGAGATTGTTAAGTTTTTGATTGAAATCATGAGTCAATTAAAGCTAGACCACCATGGAAAACTTGGAAGCACGGGACGGCCGTTTCGTCCTAGTATGTGACTCCTCAGCAGTGCGCATCCACGATCCCGCATTCACTTGGGATAATCAATAGTTCATTGTGAACCAAATAAAATCTTATCAGGTGAACGCCCCCCTCCAGACGTTTTAGGAGTTTATATTATGTAATAGATATACAGGAATAGACATAAAGTACGGATAATTTCATAATCAACCATATATGAAATAAAATTTATTTTGTCGTTCATATCCATTACTAAAGCATTTATGGTCAATTTTTGATTGAAATTTAGAGTCTGACTTTCATCTCAAGTTTCGGAATGTATTAATTTGATTATGATAGTATTCAGTGAACATTACCTTTTTATATTGATAATGATACAAATTATACACAAGTCGTAAAAATACTACATAACCTTCTATCTAGTGGGTTCATTTCAGTGTTAAAATAATCATTTACAAAAGATACTGATGTATTTCTCGACAATCTAAGGTATGAGATCTAAATGAAAATAGTAATCGTTTCTGACTTTTAACGTTTCACGTTTTGGCATATGTATATTATCATTTATATACATTATAAATGATATGTTTTTCTTACTGTCATCTATTCTCATATATAATCATCAGCTTAAATCGCGTTGGTGAACAACGGATTTAAATGAGTCAAGTACGAGAATGGATTTTTAAATACGTATATTTTGTACACTGATTGATCTGGACGGATAATCAGAGGAACGAAGCGGAATGGCGCTCAGTGGAGAAGGCATGTGAGCCAACTCGATTTAGCCAAGCGTCAATCAATATTTATAGTCACACAAAAATAAGCTACAGACATGTGAAGAGTAGGATAAGATTTACACACATTCACTCATATAAAAACAGTCCAGGTTGATAAGTAAATAATTAACGAAGCCAAAACGTGACTCAGAAAGAATGAATAGATTGGCCTGTTCAGAAGCTAGAATAAGTTATGTGGGTTTAACATAGTAACCGACACTACACTATGTTGCTCAAACATGTTACAGTCAATAAATTTTAATGTCATCTGTATAAAATAATATTTATCGATTTGAAAATAAACGATGGCGTAAGTTCATGGAAAACCCTAGAACATACACCTTTAGGAAGAAATATGTTTACCAAAAAAGTTTTCAATGGACTTATGTAAACAAAAATATTACTTAGTCTATTGTATAATTATACAATATGTATTTTATAAACAAGATAAAATGCTTACATTTCTGTAGCCCTGAATAATTCTTCGCTGCTTCTGTTCAAAACAAATGCTTTGAATCTCGTGGTAGACTTTCATGTTTGAATTATTATAGATATAAAATGGTTGTCAAACAAAGCGAATTCAAATAATTGGTAAAGCAGAGTGATTATTAAACGTGATCAAGATAGCAAGAATCTTAAGTGAATAGTCAATACAGTAGCTTCAGGCACCACTTCAAATTTAAGTGGACTAACGTATTATGCGACTAGCAAATTGTTCGTGACTTATCCTGACGTTTAGTAAGCTTATGTAATATGAAATATGGTATCTTCAATTAATGCATACTTCCCTAATCGATAGATCGTAAAGAGAACTGCTCTATCTGAGTAGAGTTGTACTAACATAAAAGGAAATGGAATGTTTAGCTCTGCAGTATTTTCAAAATTCTCTAAATGATGTAAATGAAATCTACTCTTATCGAGTAGCCTAAATTTCATAAATTTGACTACTCATCAAAACATTCAGTAACCAGATAACTTAAGTATAACTTCTTCAAACAACCAACTTCATGTTTCTGAACTTCATTTGAAAGATCTAACAGAGCAAGTGCCTACTGTTCATGGTAGATATTAGCTTTATTAAATCATATCTAAGCGATAACATTGTAGATAAAACTTTAGAATTATTGGAGCTCATCATCTTTGAGGACAGCAGATGAGATGACACCATACTGTGTTAGTGAAGCATCTTTGAATTAGCTGATTTCTCCCTTACTGATGTAAAGTAATGATCATCCGTAGTGATCATTAGTAACTCAGATTCCAACTTTATTTGTCCCTAATGTATTAAGCCTCATTTAATCCATCGATACGCACTTAAATGTGCTATTTAATTGAAAATTATGAGTCATTGTGTTTCAATAAATTGTCTCACTCGTCACTCTTTATGGAAATGGTGTCTTTTTTCAAACATCATACGTTTATAAAAACCAACTAAGCACTAGTACTAATGTTTATATTACTGTGTGATAAATGTTTCTGGTATAATTGTAAGGAGCTATCACAAAACGTCACTTCAAGGCCAGTAGAACCTATAAGCCTATATTTATCACATCATATAATCATTTAACAAGTTGCAAAGCCCATCATCATTTCCGGTCTATTTAATTAAGTCTGAAGAGAATAATGTATTTTAAGTACTTCCTTTGTATACACTCAAATGCAACTTGTTTTTTAAGCATTCTATCAGTAGATTTTTTAAATTATAATTTATGTATTAATGTAATCTATCATTTCATGTAAAAAGCTTTTGTTTCCGGATGATAACTACTTAAGTGACATTAATCACCTTACTACGCTAATTAAGCCAATATCACTTCCTTCAAATGGCCTTTAACTTGTAATGAGAACTAATCTAGCCTGTTTGCATTGTGTTTATTATAATATGTATAAACATAGGATTCAACCGTTTGTGTACTTTACAATCATATGTATTAATATATTTATTTGTAGGTCTCTTCTCTAAATGTAACTTTTTCAAAGTTAGGGAAGAGCATAATCAGATAACTATTGTTTGACCATACATCTATTTTACTCTACTTGATTCTTATATATGGCTCTTCAATAACTCACGGTCACACAACAAACAATTCAGGTCAATTGTTATTTTGTAACTCTAATGGTACAGGTTGATAATGTTGATTAGTGAACTAGCAATTATATAAAGTATTCATAGAGTATTTATTTATTCTTCTTATGAACACATTATGATTAACCAGGAGATTTAAAACGTGAATTGTATGTGTCCTTAAACTATATCTGGCTCATTTATTTCAAAAAATATTTTTTTTTGGGAGAAACTAATCATACACACATGCGTTTCTCGTAAAAAAAAAGAAACAAAATTACTATGGTTTCACTTATTTAGCTTTAAACTGCAAATAATTTGGTTTAAAATGTTTTAAATTCTGTTCCTAGTTCGTATGGCTTCATTTTCAACAGTAACTTATGAGCCAGTATTAATGAAACATCTTCTTAAGATGAACTCTCACAAAATTTGTTCATTTCATTAACAATCTTGGAACTTATTAAGAGATTGTTATATTTAAGCGAAGATTTAAACATTGTTAAGTCAAGCATACTATCACCAAATCAAGTTATCAGTAAAACATATTGTGATATTTACAAGTTTTGTATTTTATATAAGAGATATTTCTTTGATGTTTTTACAATACAATAATAATGACCGGCTGTTTTAATTGATTCAATTTAAGAGAATAATTAAAAGCTTTTCATTCAACTTCATAAAAAAATGTTCCATTCTATTTATTATTTAACCAGAAAAAAACACGATACAACACAGCATGAACCAATCCAATCACAATTGACGGAGAAAATTTAAAAGATGTAAAAATATTTACATATTTGGGCAGCATCATTGATGAACACGGTGGATCTGATGTAGATATGAAGACGCAGATCTGAAAAGCAACAGCAGCATATTTACAAATGAAGAACATCTGCAACTCAAAAACAACCGTCAACCAATACTAAGGTCAGGATTTTTAATACAAATGTCAAACAGTTCTACTGTATGGGGCGGAAACCTGGAGAAAAACGAAAGCCATCATCCAGAAGATACAGGTGCGTATTAACAGTTTTATACGCAAAATATTTTGGATCCGTTGGTCAGACACTATTAGCAACAACCTACTATGAGAAAGTACAAACCAGATCCTAGTCGAGGAAGAAATCAGGAAGAAGCGGTGGAAGTGGATAGGATACATATTGAAGAAAGAACCTAACTGCATCACAAGGTAAGCCCTCAAATGGAATCCTCAAGGCCAAAGGAGGAGATGGACACGAAAGAACACATTACTTTGAGAAATGGATATAGACATGAGAAGAATGAACAACAATTGGATATAATTAGAAAGGAAGGCATAGTGGGACAGTTTGTTGAAAAATTCTGATCAGCGGCCTATGTTCCATTAGGGGGAAAAGGTGTAAGTAAGAAAAAAAGAAAATAAAGAACTCTAGTGAAAAGTGATTAACTTTCAAAGGAATGTATAGAAAGTAATTCAGAGTAATGGCTGGAATAATAATTCACATTATTTATTATTAATTATTAGCCTTGTATCATCATAGATTTCTATCAAGATATAACAAAAATGAATCAAGTTATTCACTCCATTAAAGATACTATTTATAATGTGAAAAATTATAAATAAGTAATTACATTATACAATACCACTTTCTTTTATGTGAAGTTATTAAAAGAATAATCAAAGTTATTACAATGAAGAAAGTAATTAATTATTTTACTAAAAATCAAATTAATCGTTAAAGAAGGCAGTTATATAGAGTAGAATTTACATTAGATATACATACTATTACAAGTTAATAATTTTTATTTGTTATCGGTACGAGGGTTTAAAGAGATTGTAGTGTTTTCATAGATAAAATCTCAGGTCAAACAAAGCTTGACCATCAATGAAAATATGGAAGCACTGGTTAGCTACTACTACTACCTAGTATGGAATTCTTCAGCACTCACAACTTCACATGTGGGTGTCAAACCTAGGACTTACGGTTTGGCCTCGTGAACGCCTTACCTCTAGGCTAGTGAGCTAACATCAAACGGTATTAGTGTTTAACTTCAATTGATCTACGATGTCGCGCAATTATTTTCTATTATTTTTTATGGGTAATTGATTCATACCTGACACGATTAAACTATAATGGTCACAGATTCTTACTAGTACACCAGGGATTGCATCTTGAATTTAGTCACTTATGAACACATGATTGTTACCAATACGGAGATTTGTACTGATTTTATTGGCTTAATGAATGAAGATTGGGTTACATTTTTCATGATTAAAAAACGTATGATTAGAAATGTCGAAAGTCAGCAGTTAAATTTACTATGAAAAAACAGAAATGATGTTATTAAACCTCTGTTTAGATGATAGGTTATTTGCTAAATAAGATATCATTAACAGCGATGAGTTTAATTCCATTCATCCTAGTTTATGATCTGTTTAATAAGATTTCATATATTGTGATAGCCATAGATATTCCGCCTTAATTAGACTAGTTTGAGTAATTAGTTGGAATTTACATAATCATCTTTTCTAATCTAAGAATTGTAGCTATAAATCTTTTCCAAATGTATACTTAGTATTCATAGAACATTATGGAACCTTCCTCGGCACTATGGTGCGAGTAGCTGAGAAGAGCGTCAACATCAAATGGAATTCATACGACGGATTACACTGCAAAAAGTCCATGGAAGATAGCTGGCAGATGCATTCCAAGTGAGTACCGGAGTCAGACAAAGCTGCTTACATTATATCTCTATCGCCTAGCGGTTGACTTGATTATGAAGATCTCGACATCTTTGGGGAAGCACGGAATAAAATAGACAGTTTAAATGAATTACTCTGCTATCCCATACGCGGACAAATGCACGTGAATATAACTAGTGTTGTATCAGCTTCTGCATCATTAGGCCTCAACATATATAAGGGAAAATGCAACACCCTCAAATACAACGTAGAGAGCACCAATGAAATTACATTCGATGGAGAAACTCTGTAAGAGGTGGGACCTTTCATGTACCTGCCTGAACAGCATCGTAGATGAACGAGTCGGATCAGCTTATGCTCCTCGAAAAAGGGTAACAGTGGTAAGTGAAACGAATATATAGAAACTTGGTTAAAGGTGTGCAAAAATTTCAGTAAAGTTTATAGTATCTATATATTATTCAGGTATTGGGTGAATTAAGTTTATATAATTGAATACAAAGGTATCGACTACATCAATGAAACGACAGTTGATCAGTTAACTAAGGTATTTTTATTATTCTATAAATAGATTAGTTTGAACAACGTAAGAATGGAATGTCAAGAGCATAAACATAAATAATTAAGTTTATGTTAATCACAATTAATGTACTCCTAATAATCTAGTCATCAATAGCTCTCATTATGTTTATTATGTATACATAAGTTGAACATAAGAGTTTCATTAAATTTCACTTAAAACTTGTTTTTCATTCAAGTAGACTTTATTATATATAAATAGTCATTACATCAATGTAAATTATTTCAATAAACTTTCCATTTCAAATAAATAATTAAAGTATATAAATTCATTATCTGATCGATTTTAATGTTACCATGACAATAATTTTTCTTCCACATACGCAAAAAGAATAACATATGTCTGTTAATGAATATTTTTGATGTATAAGGAAAACAATTATTAATTTTTCTTAAGATAAGATACTATACTTTCATTTCATTTTCTATCAGAATATTCTATTGAATTTAATATTAAAATAAAATAAAGATTTGTACATTCGGGCTCGTGAGCATCTCCTAGGTGTAGTCAAAACAGTTAACAGCTCCATTTTAAACCATTTAATTCAGACGAGACATGCAGCCAACATGGAGCAATCTTTCGCAATAATATATCATGTTAACAGCAGTCTACCTAAATCCATCAAACTGAGAATCATACAGACGGCTGAAGTAATTACTATTCAGATCAAAAAGCCAGAGTTTTGCATCCAAAAAAAATTATTTTCAGCTTTTCCTTTTACCCTGATCAACTTTGGGGCCAACTAGTTAATAATCAATCTTATAATACGGTTACGTAATTTGATTAATGTTCATTTTTATGTCCCAAACTTATCTTCTTCTTTTTGTAAGCAATGATGGATAGTGGCTAGCAGTGGAATCAAGTTTGACGCGCGTTTCGTCCTATTTGGGACTCGTCAGTTGAATGTACCTGCATTTCACAGAGTTGATGTTCACTTTGCGACTCGAACCCAGTACCATTCGCTTCAAACGCCATCTCGTGATCCACTCAGCTACTGAGTCCTGATAGCTACTTGCTTATGCAATGAGGTGAATTTAAATTCACTTGGTATTGTTTGGCTTGTATCTTCCCATTGAGGTTTAAGACTGCGATTGATCAGTCTGTTATTGGCATGCGTGCATACTGTGTGTATGCCTCGATATTACCTTAATAAAAGTCTTTTTTTTAAAAAGTATTATTTAGACGAAATAAAATTATTGTTGTTTCACTTATTATTATTTTTGTTTATTTTTGCTGGTTTTTTTTTAGATAAAAAAAATAACAGAAGAATTTATTTTTCATTGAAATGGACTATTTATCACATTGATACAGAAATAAATTATTAATGTGATAATATCTATTACTTTTAAAGAATTGATTAATCTGATATTCAGTTTAAATAAATATTTATGTATGTTTATATCGAGAGGGGGAGATAGAGCGTGAGCGAGAGGGAGGGAGGGAAAAGAAAGAAAGAGAGAGGGAGTATAGAGGGGGGGAGAGTGAGTGACATCCTGAGGTAATAATATTAACCTTAAGAAACAAAACAAGCAATAATAATATATGAAAATTCCCACATGAATAATATTTGTATATAAAAATATATCATTTCTATTTAATTATTTGTTTCAAATAAGGCTATTTATTAGTTGATCTATTAATGTAATAAGAAATTTAGTTAATATTGTAAATAAGATTTTAGGGAATAATAATAATGATGGGAATAAGTTAAATGATTTAGTTTATTTTAAACTGCAAATAAATATATGATTTCACATGGTATTGTTTAGCTTATATCTTCTCATTGAGATTTAAAACTGCAATTGATCAGTCTGTTATTAGCATATGTGCATACTATGCGTATGACTCGATATTACCTTAATTAATATGTGATTTATTTATTATTTCAAGATTTTCGTGAATAGATTGTCAATTTTATTGTCTTTGTTAATGTATTTAACGCATATCCCAGATATTGTCCTTCTTATTAATCGCTTTTAACTAATTTATGTGAAGTGTTAAGGGATGGTCAGATTAAAAATTAAAATCAATCTTTTTTTTAAATGAGACCTTTAGTATATTTTAAAAATGATCTCTTACTATCATACAATGATTTTTATTAAACTATAAAACTATAAAAAGCATCTTTGTACTTATATAAATGTAACTTAGTAGTTATGAAGAATGATGTTTTTTGTAAATATTATTTTCAATCTATGCTAATAGATAAGATGTATCAAGATAGATTTAAGCTAATCAAAATGAACGGTAATTAATATGTTGCTTATGGAATCGATAACTCCGCCTGTAGCTCTTATAGGGTTACTGCCGGTCCCAAGCCCGGGTAAAGGAGGAGGGTTGGGCATGGGGTTAGCGTCCCCATCCCGTAGAAAACTAACTCGCTAAAAAAACGCTTTTAAAAAAACGCTTATGGAATCGATGACAAATAAGTAAAGTAAGAATAGTTGTGTAAGTATTAAGAATTTTAACAGCAACAAAAAAATCGACGTATTTAGAACAATCAAAATTAGTAATTTACGCTATAGGCGTTAAATTACATTAGAACTCGGCTAAGCAACAAGATAACAGGTTTCCCATTTTGGCGCGAAATTCACTCATTACTTGGATAAATAGAGTTTTGCCATTATAGCTGATGTCAATTCATGAAGGAAACCCGAAGCTTAATTCTTAAGCTAAATCATTAACTATAAATAATAATTCTAATTTCTCACCCAGGTTCATAACCCTCATTTAGTCCTAGTTATTAAGTGAACACTCACAAGGTCAGTCTAGCGTTGCTCAAATGTCATCCATAAATTATAGTCTCACCTAGAATTCTTATTTAACCATAAGCAATCTAGAACCTCGTATAATTCTAGATCAGCTTAAATTACAATATCAGACAAACATTGAATAATAAAGTGTATAAAAGGGAGTATCAAGAAAATAGAAACACTAGCATTATAAGCGATATAAATAAATAATCTGGATGAGAATAAACGTTTTGAGAAAGAAGAATGAGTTAATTAATGTAGAGTATTGTTTCCAAAAATTAATTTAAGATTAGATAACAATAAGTGGAAGATCAATACCCGGAAGACAAATCAAGTAATCTAATAAATTAATATATATGTATATCAAACTGTTACGTAACGGAGTGCTGCAAATATTCACAACGTTTACTTCATCTATATTTATAAAGAACTGACTTTTATAATAACATTAGCGTAAGTAAAAAATTATCAAGCTTTTTATACTTATTATTATTATTATTATTATTAATGGCTTTATTCAATATTATATTTTGGTACAATATAGAATTCTAAGCACAGGGTACTTCAACAAGTTACTTACTCAAAAACAGTAACAAATACAAAAATAAAAATAAAAAATAAAAGGTTTTTTTTAAAAAAAAACAACCGAAAAACTGTACAACTTTTCAAATTAGAGACATGTTAAGAATGCAGGTTATTGACTAGGTTAACTCTAACAACCTGTTCGTCACAGAGTATATTTGCTAGGTAAGGTATTATAGAACTTTTATACTTTTGCTTGCGTGCATGGATTTTAATGTAATTACGTTTCGTTCTACCAGAAGATATACAAGGAGAAAGATAAGAGTGAAGGGGGTGGCTAGTATCTGATAAAATAACACCTGCCAGGAGTTTGCATGATTTTAAATGTCTATCCACAACCATATTAATTATGACCTCGAATACGAATATTCGTCAAAATTAGAACGAATAGTTTGACAGAAATTGGGTGCCGAGTATAGAAAAGACATTTTTATGTGAAAATTATATTTGAAATAATCTCAGCGATTGAACTTTCATTAATTCTAACGATTCGTTCAGCTAACTTGTCTGGACTTCTTCAAGGTAATAAATCCGCCCATAAATACGTGATTCTATGTTTGAAAATAGGAGAGAATATCAACCAAATATTTTTATCTTAGTGATTTATACTTTTAAAGATACTAATGATTCCTTATGCAAAATAATAATTCATATATAAAATTTTACTTTAGCACTTTAAATTATTATCATTCGTAGTTATTGGTGTTAAAGTGATACTTACTCAAAATCTTCATCCGGACAGCTTTGAGCACAATTTATGGAGACATTTGACTTAATGCCTAATAAGTATGTAAATTAGCTTGGTTTAAACTTAAATTACTCTGTATTTGTATGAAGTGCTCTCCACAATGAGACTTAACTTTAGATAATCACGTACATAAATCACCCTTCTTTATACATGGTTTTTATTTATCAAAACATGGAAGTATTTAAAATTAATTGTAATTTTTTGTTCGAGAACATGAACCAATTGATGTTAGACCATCACAATTGAAAACCTGGAAGTACTGGACGGCCGTTTCGTCCTATTGTGGGACTCCTCAGCAGTGCGCATCCACGATCCCGCGAGCGCGATTCGAACTCAGGGCCTCCGGTCTCGCGCGCGAACGCTTAACCAACTGGACCACTGAGCCGGCATCCAATGGTGATGATTTCTAACATCAACAAAATAGGCAGAAATCCGAATTCACTTTGCATAACTTTTGTTCTCTCATTATGTGTATTCGAACAATGCGGATAACAATGGTTTAGCAAGCAGAATTGACGTTTAAGGAAATGAATACTTTTAGGTAATCGTATTCTTTTTAGAAAGTAATAGTTTTACTAACTGTTTATCTTGATTCAAAAACTTTAAAAAAATTTTTAGTGTCTGATCGTCACATCTGATAATCAACTGAGTCTTTCGCTTTATTCGTATTATTACACAACTGTGGTTACGTTCTTAGACTTTGACTGGAAGGCCGTTTCGTTCTAGTATGAGAAGGAATCGTAGCTGCGCAGTGCTGAGGAGTCACACAATAGGACGAAACGGCCGTCCAGCGCTCCCAAGTTTTTCATGGTGGTCTAGCTTCAATTGACTAATGATTTCAACTATTGAAATTACCAAAATCTCCACACAACCCCTTCTGATGATAAAAATATATCTATAATTCTTATTACTGTTATAATGATCTTTTTTTATAATGTTTTGATATAACTGCGTAATTATGTTTTACATTGTACGTTTTGTACAGGGACGTACTATTTTCTCAATGATTTTCTGAATTAATTATGCAAGCCAGTTCCTTTATGACTTGATTCTATGAGACAATGTAATTGTAACTATATAACTAATGATCAGTGTTTATGTAGGCCAGAATAATAGTACATTTCTGTAATCCTTTTTTTAATAAGAGCAAATAATACTTATTAATGGTAATTAAAATTACATAATTTTTAAGGCTTGTTTCATTATGAGATTTCTCATAATTCAAGGATAACTTTCGTCTTGAATTGATGACAGTTGCTTAATTTTTGAAAATTCAACAAGAACTGTACACTGTTTTCCCTTTGTTTTTTTAGCTCTTTAACTCGTAAGAACAGTAAATCTTCTTAATCATTTATAGTTACATGTCCATATAATCATTGTGTTGTAGATAGGTTATCAGAAGTTTCATTAAGAAGCCTCCAGTTAGGGAGTTAATTCAGTAAAAAAATAATGAGGTAGCAATCCATCAGACTTCATCATAAATCCAAATAAAGAAATGACATCAATCATTAGATCCCAATTTAATAAGTAATGATCTGAATTTACTGAACTCTATTTTAAATAAAATTGTAAATGCACAAGGTAGAAGAATTTCCAAAGAACAAAAGGAAGTTTAATAGTGAATTGTTTTCTATTATTTGATTGGTGATGTCATTTATTAACGAATACTTATTTATTCTTCTATGAATAAATACTCCTTTTAATAGCTATGAAATCTAGCAACAAACTAGGTTTTATATTCACTTAATAAATAATTACGTATTCACTAACATTCCCCTATTTGAAACAGTGGATTTTATTTGTAATGAAATAACAGAGAGGCGCATATAAGCTTTAATTCCCGCATGCGCAATAAAACAGTTAGTTCTTAGATGCACGATGAATGTCCAATTCCGATTGGATAACGAACACTATAGAGAATTACATGGGGTATCCATGGGGTGACCATTAAGCCCTCTACTAGAAGACATTTTCCTTGCAAAACTAGAAAACAGACCACAATTAGCCATTTAACTTCCAACAAATTTGCCACATGATTTACGACTGTGTTTTTTCACATTGCTGAAACCATTGCAATCCGTGTTCACAAACCTAACCTTTGAATCCAAAAGAAGTTTGTACAACCACTCTCGCTACCTTGCCCATCGGTGTACGGGAGTTTGTAGCAGAAGTTTGATAAACTATTCTCGTATTTTTTCTACTTTTTTATTTTTGTATTTTACTTATTCTCAGCATTCGTCTCTTGATTCTTACATAACTACTATGCTACTGACCATTCATCAAAATATTCTATCAGTTCCTCCTCATTTTTTATATATTGTGCAACGTACAAACTTCTTGATCTTCGAATGATCACTTTGATTATTGTTAATCTTCTTTCTTCCAAGTTACTTAACTGCCTACGCCTGTTAATCCCAATAGAGCATAGGCCGCCGATCAGAATTCTCCAACCCACTCTGTCCCACTCTGCCTTCCTTTCTAGTTCTATCAAATTGTTGTGCATTATTCTCTTGTCTATCTCTATTTCCCGGGGTAGTGTGTTCTTTCGTGCTCCTCTGCTCTCTTGGCCCTTAGGATTCCATGTCTTTTGACGCAGTTGGATACTTTCCTCAATATGTGTCCTATCCACTTCCATCGCTTCTCCTTGATTTCTTCCTCAACTGGGATCGGGTTCGTTCTCTCCAATGGTAGGTTGTTGTCAATAGCGTCTGGAAAACCGATCCCAAATATTTGCGTAGACAACTATTACTATACACTTGTATCTACTGGATGATGGCTTTCGTTGTTCTCCTGGTTTCTGCCCCATATAGTGGAACTGTGTTGACATCTGTATTGAAAATTCTGACCTTAGTATTGGTTGACAGTTATTTTGAATTGGAGATGATCTTCAGTTGTAAATATACTGCTAATGCTTTTCAGATCCGCGCTTTCACATCTGCATCAGATCCACCATGTTCATCAATGATGCTCCCCAGATATGTCAAGGTTTTTACATATTCCAAATCTTCTCAATCAAGTGCGAGTTGATTGATACATGTTCTGATGTATCGGAGAATCTTACTTTTCCCTTTGTTTATATTGAGACCTACTGATGCTGAGGTTGTTGCTTCTACACTGGTCGTTTTCTCCTATATTTGTTGTTGTGTGGGCGATAGGAAGGCCGGATCATCTGTGAAGTCTAGATCGTTCAACTGCATCATAGATGTCCACTGTATCCCGTGCTTCCTTTCAGATGTTAACATCTTCATGATCCAGTCGATCACCAGGAGCGAGAGAAATGTTGAGAGTAAGCAACCTTGTCTGACACCGGTATTTACTTCGTAGGAGTCTGCCAGCTGTCCTCCATGTGTGATTTTGTAGTTTAATCCATCATAGAAATTCTGCATTTCGTAGTGTCGAAGAAGCCTCTATAGTGTTGTCCTATCCACGCACTGAAATTTTGTTAATTTACAATCGATATGTCATTATATAATTATCACATAGCGTACTCATTCGATGAGTATTATTTCATTATGGTAAATCATATATATATATATATATATATATATATATATATATATATATATATATATATATATATATATATATATATATATATTAGTGAAAGGCCATGATGTAAAACTAATTGAATAGAAATCTTTTCATTCGATTCATTCTTTCTTTAATTACTAATAATATCACAAACAAAAAAGGGTTTTGTGGTGATTTTTAGAAATTTCACTGGTTGAAATAATGAATCAGTTGAAGCTAGACCACTATGGAAAACCTGGAAACACTGGACGGCCGTTTCGTCCTAGTATGGGACACTTCAGTAGTACGCATCCACGATCGCGCCTAGCGAGTATCGAACCAAGGACCCATCAGTCTCGCGCCAAGAGCTTAACTAAATAGACCACTGAGCTGGCCGGCATCTAACAGTGTTAATGTCTAACTCCAACCAATCCACGAAGTTGCCCCACCGTACAACCTACTGTATACATTAATAAATATTAAACACTTACTTGATAAAATGCTGATGGTGGATAAATATCTAATAATGTTATAAATGCATAAATACATAAACATATTGTTGTTGGTATTTCTGTAAATAAAAATATACCCAATATAACAAGCATCATTTTGGATGTAGAATCAGTATCAGTTAAATTATGACGTAATGATTTTTTTTTTAAATTTTTATTATTTTTTATTGATTTTAATTCATTATTCAATAAATTGATTTCATTTTGATTTGATTGATCAGATTTTTCTAATTGATTGATTTCATTATATTTTTTATTGATTATATATGAATTGATATTATTTTTATAAAATGTTATTGATTTTTTATCATTATTATTATTATTAGTAGTAGTATTATTATTGATTTTTAGTAATTTTTGTCTATTTTGTATAAAACGTCTTAATGCCATAATTAATAAACCAGTTAATATAGTTAACATAATACATGGTATTAAATTTACAATTAATACACGTATTAATAATAATGTAAAAAATATTGTTTGACTCATTGGTGTACATTTCATTAAATTAATTTTTTGAAATCTTATATAATGATAATGATTTATTTTATCAGTAGTATTAAATAAATATGAAATAAATTGTGAATCTAATAAATAATTTGATATTGATAATGATGATGGTGATGAGGATAGTGGTGGTGGTGGTGATGAGGATGATGGTGGTTGTTGTTGTTGTGGCGGTGGTGGTGGTGGTGGTGGTGAGGATGAGGATGTCGATGATAAAAAACAATATTCTAATGCATTAATAAAATGCATTACAATCATATGCGGTAATTGTAATAATAAACCAGCTAATACAGTTAAAATAATTAATAATTGAACTGATCTCCATTGACATAAACAAATTTGATTTGCTTTTAATGGAAATTGTACATAAATAAATCGTTGTAATGCTAATAATACAGTTAACCATATTGATGATGTATGACATACAGTTGGTAATATTGTAGTTAAATAAGTTACACTATATCCTTTAAATATTGTTAAATTTTCTGAAAATATATTACTTGTTAAAAAGCATAAATATACAGGTAATGGTAATAATACAGTTAATAAATCACATATAGCTATACCTAATAATATAATATTAGTTGAATTACGCATTGTTGGATAATTTAATACAATTGATATTAAACAATTTGTTATAATTGTAAAGAATATTACAAATGGTTGTACATAAGTTTGTAAAATATTACGTAAATAAAAATTCGATTTAAAACTTGTTACACGTGAACAATAAGACATATGTGTAGTACCATGGATATTAATGTAATGTTCCAATAATGGTAAATGATTTGATTGAAAATTATTTAATTCTGTCATGTTTAATGTTGTATAATATATTGAATTTAATTGAGTATTTAAATATATAGCAGTATTTGCTGCATTAATCAAATTCTAAAATAAATAATATTAAAACAAAAATAAATAAATTCAATAGAAAAATAAGAAGGTTAAATAAAATATGGTGTTACCATGATAGATCATAGTTAGTTATTACGTTTTTATTTATTTATTTTAACACATAGATATTGGTACAAGGAGGCATCAAATATATATACACCACACAAATCTCATTTGATATGTGTGAGGACTGTGATACTGCACGGGTGGCCAAACCGAAGCAGGTGGTTTTCTTAGGGGGTCACACCCGGAGCCTTCGGCCTGAAGGTCTGATCCACAAGGCAATAAGGAAACGTAAAGAGATGCAGTTTCATGGTGGCCGGTGATCAACGGTTGGTTCATACGCTATTTGTTCCCGCAGGATACTGGAGTCCATGTGCACCATTGGTTTGGAATCAGAATTTCCTACCTCCCCTAGGTGGACTCTCCATGTCCACCAAGCCGGTTAAAGCGCTGGACGTTCGCTTTTCGTCCTCTAAATTTCGTAACCAACACCCCTGTCGCGAGAAGGCAGTGGGTAGGACTTCTCTGGCAGAGGCTATATACGCGTGGCTATGTGAGAGCATTTTGAGAGTGGGAGCGGACTCTCCCCACTCTCGGTCGTACCAGGGCATTTGGGGGTAGCATGAGGCCTCGCCGAGACTACAACTTCTTCTAGAGTCCTTCTAGGAGTTATTGCTGATCCCATGCCTGGATAAAGAAGAGTCAGGGAATGGGATTAACAAACTTATCCTTCAAAGAAAAACTGTGCTAAAAAACAAAACACCAATGATGTCATGTGCTAATCTGTCCATATTGATACAGTAATGGAATTTCAAGTTTAATGGATGACTAGTTCGTAAATAGTAGGTTTTTGGAAAAATCATATTTAACCATTTAACTGATATTATAATTTCTTTAAATTCACAGAAATATGTGAATTTTTTGTTTTCAAATTGGCTTTATTAGACAACTAGTTAACTAATAAACTACAACTATATAATTAAGAAGACCTCAAATAGTTAAATTAAAAGTAACCATTCACTAATAAACTATCGTTGTTACCACCAGCTTTGAATGGGATATTCTTTAAATTGTAAATAGAATTTGTGCTGATTGCTGAAGGTTAGTGAGATTAATAACAAGTGTCTCTGTCTAGAATAAGTTCGATTTGGGAACGAACTGTAAACTTTGATGATTTTCCAGATATCACTAACTTACATAACAGTTACTTTTCTATCGGTGAAATGATTTGGGATCTACTACCAAATATCGATTGGATGATCGATTGCTTCCAAATACTCTTTAGCTAAGATATGTTTGTGATCAAATCTGCTTTTAACTTTCTATTGTGAGATCCCTTCTTGAATTTCACTTCCATTTTTATTCATCATGGTACTTAGAAATACTTAAACAGATAGCTAGTAGTATTCTTCAAATTCTAAATAATATGAATTTTTCACCCTAAACGGTATTTTTTACTACCACATTGTAATAAAGCTGATGAGAAATAGATGTTATTTTATATATGTTATCTAATTTATCCTACCTGATTCAATAGATAAATATCACCTGTACTGTTCATCGAACAAATTGGAACCGTCATACCGGTCAGAAGAAAATATTTATCGGCTTGGAGATTAAAATTCTAACTTACACCTAAACATCTAAAATTTAAAAAGAATATGAATTACGTAATAAAATAATGAAAGAAATAATTGTAAAATCTTCAATGATTGAAATAGAAAATTCTCCTAACCATTTGATCTTCAGCCAAAAATGAGTTTCTTCAATGTAACAACTTAAATTACTGAATAGAGCCACAAAATGAGTGTGTACTAAATAATTAGCAAATTATGTTAGAATGTTGAATATGGATTTGTAAAGTGAATAAATGAAATCATATAAAGTATATGTATGCATGTGTATTCAGTTCTTTGATAAAAATCAATATTCATTTATGACCGTATACCATGGTCGAGAATAATTTAATCTTTTTGTTTGGTAGCAGAAAATTGTACTTCTCAAAATATGTGAGAATTGCTAAAAATGTTAACATATACAATGTATGCTTGTTTTTGTTGTTATGTCAATCAAATCGGTTTTCAAAGACATAATAGATGGCTGGACAACCAAATATACGTCATTATTGTCTACAATATGAGTTAAAAAGGATGTAAGAATGATAAGTTAATATTTATTTACGAATTATTCATTAGTTTTCACGATGTAACAAAGTGTACTTCATTCCATCCAGTTAAATTGTTGAAGTTTATCAACAGATATAGATTTTCGTCTGTTATTCTTTCATTTATAAGATTCGATACCATTTTGGAGGATTTTGTTTCAATATTAACAAAGAGGATCGTGTGCTTACTAGTAACTAGCTTCAAGATGGTCCATCAGGTGCTTTCATGAGAGAGCGTAAATGATGGTCTTTAGAGCGTGTCGGACATTAGTCCAGCTTACTGGTCTAGGAGTTAAGTATTCGCGCGCAAAATCAAAGGTTTTGTGTTTGATTTTCTAATGCGAGATCGTGAATGTACATTTTTGAGGAACCCCATACTAGGACAAAATGATCATTTATTGCTTGCATATTTTCAAAAGTGACCTATCTGAGGTTAAATAATAGCCCTTTGGAATTTATTATTTTTGGTAGGACAGGAATATCTGACTCCTACATAGTTTATGGCGTAAATATAGAAATAGCGATGTATGAAGAGGTATATTAGTGATCTGTATTATATTATTTATTATGTACGTCAACGGTTAAACTACAAAAACCGAATAGAAGTCAAAAACACTTTAATTGTCACTTGCTTTGAGGTTTACGTTTAAAACTGATCATAGAATTATATTTTTTTAATATTTTGTGATATTGCTAATAATAGGAAACTTCAGGCATAAAATTTAAACTAGAACTGTTCATTTCAAAACGTTTTGTTTATACAGCAATTCTATCATGGCTACATTGATTTCAATTACAAGTGTGGTGGACAAAATTCTGATCGTTCTTTATTATTAACATTGATCATGATGATTGTGATCAAAATATCTTTTCAAATCTAACTCTACAGGTATTGAAATAGCTATATTTCTTAGTTCGTGACACAAACTAAACATATCAGAGATTAGTATTAGAAGGGATTTTGTGAATATTATAGCTATGTTAACAGTTTAAATCACGAGTCAATTAAAGCTAGACCACCATGGAAAACCCGGAAGCACTGGACGGCCGTTTCGTTCTAGTATAAGACGGAATCGTGAATGCACACTACTGAGTAGTCCCACAATAGGATGAAATGACCATCCAGTGCTTTCCAGGTTTCCCATGGTGGTCTAGCTTCAATTGACTCGTGATCTCAACTATTAAATTATCAAAGATTAAATGTTTTGAATATCTGATATATTTTCAAAGAATAGATGTATTTTGCATACTGACGATAATGCTAATGCTAACGAGAATTATTGATGTTACACTAGCAAGTAGCGACAGTGCATTAATATCTTTGCATTCAGTGATTATTTCCCAATATAAACATATTTTCATAGTACAAAGTTTATCCAGAATTAATATAACTTTCAATTATTATTCGGATGTTTTGTAAGGCTAGTGAAATTCCACTGAGCCCTAGCCAAATCATCCGGCAGTTGGATCACTGAATATCGAACAAATCATCGATCCTCGTCAGGGTCAAGAACAACCGACGCTCATCAGTTAATCGTACGCCATGGACTGGCCCATGCGGCAGTGGTCTTACTTTCGCTTGTATCTACTTTAACTAATATATTTTTGTAATAACGTCCTCTGTGTTGTACAGTCTTTAAAGCATCTATGGTACGTCAATGGGGTAGTCCACGTAAGATGCTGACCACGAGGTGTGAATTCAACGTTAGCCAGTTCGTCACGCCATTCCCGTTTAACTCGAGTAGGCTTCCGATCATTTGACATAGATCATCTACGTTGGTGATTTACAGTTTAAAATTAACCTTATAGAAATTTCATCCCTGAGATGTTTTTAGAGATTAATTTGATTAGTCGGTTGTATGAGGAATGGACTAACGTCAGTTAGTTTACTGTGGATAACCAGCTAGCACAGAAGAGTATTAGTGTGAGTTGCTTATGCAATATCTATTCTTGACTTGACTAGAGATTGATCTCAGTACCTTCAGTTCTCGTGATTGGGGGACTTAACCTTGACATACAGGGTTAACGTCCAGTGGTCCACATTTATAAATTTAATTATACGGTGTGAAGATCATTTTATGACATTGTTGATCACTATCTCACTCCCGACAAGGTTGAGCTTTACTAGTCACTACTTCCCATTAAGACCATGAAAATTCATTTCAAAACAAATAGATCAAAAATATACTGTTATATCATTGCTGGAAGTTTCTAAGGCGGTTAGTTACGTTTTATTATGATATTCGTAAAGGAACTTGTAGTGTGGATTATTATTTTAAGCCCATATACCTTATTCTGGCTTTTGGACAGGCCAATCTATTCATTCTACTTGAATCGTATTTCGACAGTGTTAATTATTCACTTGCCAATCTTAATTGTTTTTGTATGAGCGCATATGTGTGTGTACATTTCTTATTCTATTCGTAACATGTCTGTAACTTATTTTTGTGTGACTATAAATATTGATCGACGCCTGACTAAATGGAGCTGGCTTGCCCGCCATCTCCACTGCGCGTCGATTCACTTTACTCTGTTCCACTCACTTCATGTACAAAATATATGTATTCAGAAGTCCATTCTCGTTATTTGAATTATTTAATTCCGTTATTCACTGAACGCGAATTAAGTCGATAATAACATACGAGGATAGGCGACATATACAATTCAATAACAATCATTCATGCGATCTAAGTGGAGTCAGAACTCGGGCCTCTAAAGTGGAGAGCTCATCAACAAACATCGTCCGATCTAAATGACAGCAAAATAAAGGGTCCCACAAACTCACTGTTTAGTCTAATATATAAAGTTTCCTTATATTGTTCTTGACATTTTCTAATGAAGGAGGGCGTTTGACACAACATATGCTATGATGAAAAACGTTTTAGAAGTCAGTAACACCAAATGAACACGATTAGTTTTTTCAACTCTTCCTTAATAACGTACTAAATTATTGATCTAAAACAACAAATCCAAGAAATCTATTGGTTAATGCTTACGATCAATTCAGAATGTTGAAATTCATTGTTTAAGATAATAAGATGAATAACTCAAATATCGCTCTTTCTCCTAAAGTATGACTATATTTAAAATAAATTATGATAGAAAACAAAACTACCATCATTCTCGTCTTATCGTTACATGACTATCAGTTTTAGAATTCCATGACGTCATATGTGAAGTTTTCTGTTGTATCCTGATGTGAATAATGAATGGTAACTTTTTGGACCCATTTGTGGACTAATACTATGCGTTAGATGGAGAATGTTGGTGAGCGGTCTATGCTCCTTAACGAGGAGTAACAGGTGTAAGCAAAGTAAAGCTTTAAATGACTAAATTATTGATATTCGTGTTTTCCTTATCATAAGCTTCATCTTGACCTATGAACTATTACTATACGATTTGCCATTCTTGAGTTATACCCAGTTTATAAATTACTACCTCCCACATTCATAACCACTTTTGGTTAATTCTTGTACAAATTTTGTATTCTATTTCATGATACGATGTGGTCTGTCTGATTAGTATATAAACCCAGTATGTTTGAAATAAATGAATCATATCTCAGAGACTGAGACTGGTGTTCTGGACTTAACATGCACAGCTGAGTGTAAAGCAGGATCGATAAACACTCTAGACTGCTCGTACGGGTTTGATGCTTCATTGATCCGATCGATAATTCACTGCTCTTTAAATGGCGGTATCATCACGTTATACATTAATAAGGATACAAGTCACAAGTTATAACATTTTAGAAAACTGTTGAATACAGAAATAGTGATCAGAAAAAGGTCGAACACGTTATTATTAGAACTAGGAATCATTCAAAGTTACTTTTCATCTATAACATTCATTGAGACAAAAATTGGCAAATCCCTACTTATAAACATATGAAATTAAATATTTTCTACGTGACTTTTTATTTCTAAAAAAAAGTCAGTAATTTAAACCAAAAACAGATATGTAAATTTATCTTGGATTGTTTGATTATTTTATCTTACACAAGGTATGAATTTCTTTTAAATTCGTATTTTTCAATCGCGTTAGATTTAAACAGACATCTACATTCCCTTTCTACAAACATAGAATCATATAAATAAAATGATATTGTCAAAGAAATGTATATAATCTATTGAACATATCTTAAATATAACATTTGTTGAAAAGAAAAAAATAATAGATCTCAATGTATTTTAAACTGATTATGATTTTAACAAACATCAATTCGACTCTTGTATAGAAATGATTATTTTAACTGTTGTGCACATTTGGCTGAAATACTAATATTATGTTTAGAATAGTTTTGGCAAGTAAAAAAATTAACCATATTAGTTTCATTGACATTTTATAATTCATTTCCTGTCATTTTTGTGTTATATTAAGTCAGACGTTATGAAATAGTCAGTCATTTTGATACCACAAATGACAAGCTACATGGTTAAAATGGAATGTGATTACTATCAGTAAGTGAATAGATATTGTTAACTGAATTATGCTTATTATTTAATATATTCATTTTGCCAATGTTTTATTTATTCAACCTGGTTAATAAGTTATGTAGAAGTACATAATGCTTCAAGGAATAGTTTACTCTATGTCAAATCATATTGATTTTTCTTTACATTCAAAGTTACTCTTCTACGATGGATGTCATACAAAGTTTATTTAGTGATAATGCAACGGACGTGAACATGAGTGGGGACGACCAATTGTATTTTAACACAAACTTACAAAGTATCTTGGTTAAATATAAGAATCTAACAGTGAATACTTTATTTGCGAATCTCCCATAATTTGTCTTTCACATTCTGTCTGATTTTTCAGCTTCACTATTCCTTTCTATTTTCTCTTCTATTTTCTTCAACTCGATTTTTTTAGTCTTCTGCTGCCGAAGTTTTTACTTCCGAATGTTACTACATACTAATTATATCAACAAACATAAGAAGCATACACTACAATATTACTAAATCCAATGGATTTCCTGTATTGACTAGTCATACAGCGATAACGTGTGTTTCATGTCTTGTTCAAAGATTCAAAATGATTACAATCCTGTAAATCCATTTATAATCTAGTTTTTGTACACAACTACAAGTACAATACTTAATCTTGTGACTGTTATTTGATGTATTTTTAGGAACATTTATTACGGAAATTTCCTTTTGGCTTACGAAAAGAAAAGAAATAAAGGTATCTTGTATCAGATATGATGTTATTCATTGTTAAATTTCCTTTTCTCGATAATAGTGTAAGTAGGGGTTGCTTTAAAGTAAACCAATCGGGATTTACAACTTAATTGATTTAAAATATGATCTATGTTACTATGTAGGAGAGTTATTAAAGTTTGTTTCATTTCATAGTTGACATCATGGACTGATTTTAGTTAAATATCCATTGAAATCATTTGCATGATTCTTCTCAGTTTTAATTGAATTTTTAGTTAAGATTAGTCGGTGATGTAAATTATAACGATCTATTTATTTTAAAAATATTAACACCAATTTTATGAAATTACCAGGAGTGTACTTGTTCAACAATGAAACAATTTCCCTTGAACTGAGTTATTCTATGCCTCGAAATACATTTTATGTGAATGTTTCAATTTTCTAATCAACCAAACATTTGAACATAGATTTTGTACTTGATCTTACTACCTTCGACGGTTTGATAAAAAGAATGGAAATTATTTTAAGCTTTTACATTATATCGTTAGAAACAGTTTCTTCTTACCATGTACTGATTAAAACATTCAGTTAGTGAATTATGTGATTTCTTCCATTGATTTGATCTTTAAAAGTATTACATAATCGCTTAACTATAGTATTTAGTTTTGGAAGACAAACATACAGGATTTTTTTAATATTTATTACTGCCATGAGGAGCTTTGATTGAAACTGATGTTCATCTGACATGTGTATGTTTAATAAAATTTGGTAATTTGTTCTTCTTTAAAGTTCAATTTACTTGAAAAAAAAGTACTTAATGTGTCAAATCTAATTGTATAACACAGTTTTATGGAAAATTAATCTTTTGGTCTATATTCATATCAACATTTTCAATTTACAATCTAAGTTTATTACTAATTCACTCTTATACAAAAACTATTCATTTTACAAAATGGTTCAGGCTTATGTAAGTGAAAGAATATTAATTTAATTTAGAGGAATTTTAATGTGTATTTCTATATGCTACAGTATGGAATTTTACTTCAATTAATTTATACAACCCATTAAGACATTGAATAAAAAAATAAAGAGAATCCTGAGAAAAAATTTCACTTTTCGATGAAATCATTGACTTAAATTGTACATTCACATTTGTAGTTGTTGGGTAAATGTATAAGTCTATAGAAAGATAGAAAAGATTGCATCATAAAGTGATTCGAGATTTCAAATATCAAATGGAATTGCGTAACAATCAGAAGATTAAAGAAGAATAGGAGGATGGAAATAATTTACGATTCGGAATTATCAAAGATAATTGTTCGCTTGATATGTGAGAAAATCGTAAAGCTCATAATGATAAACCTGAGAAGGGATGATAGTAATAACTGATTAAGGTTAACTTAACAACTTAACGTAATAGTATACAGCTTGAGTAAATCACTTTGTTCTAAAAAATTGCAATGTATCTTTTCGTTCTTCTGTCAAGTTTGTTATAGAAAGTGTCAGAGTCGATTTTCTGCAAAGCTGTGTAGACAAACACGATCATCCGAGACTATTTTTCAATACATCCATCTAAATCATCATGATTCGAAACGTTTCACCTTGAATTACATTATATTATATTATAAAGTCAAGAATATCAGAAATAGAACGAAATATTTCATTACAAACACATATTTCATATGATTTGTAGGACGTCAGCACATTTTTCAAAAAGGAGGTTTGGGATACCACTAGGTGCTAAATATCGGTATGAATTAAGTGACTAGAGACATCTTCGGACATCAGTTTTAGTGAAACTAGGAACATAGGTATTCCTTAAACCTGTGAATGAAAGGAGCATTGCATCAGATGACTGACGTACAAAAGACCTATTTAAGTCACAAACATTAAGCTGGTTATTACTCTTAATCTGTCTGTCACCTTTAAGTTATTTAAAGAGCTTCCACATACTTGGAGAGTTTTTGCAAGACAAGAGTTTTTGAGTAAACATAGAGTTGAGACGTCTAATCTCTAGGTTTATCAGACCATTTAGCTTACGAACTTCATTCGAGTTTTTCTCCCTGTACATTCTTTTTTTCATCCTCCGTAGTCGTTTTAGTTGTGAAGATGTAGGTCGATTAAAACTTACAAAAATGGTCTCAGTGGGACAACAAATGTCAAAACAGAATTTAAGGTAACAAGTGATAACATCAATAGTGATTTCCAGTGAGTCATCTGTAAATAATTCCCAATGAAGTACTTATACCAGTCACATATATACCCACATCATTAATGAAAACGAAGTCTAAATAGGCATCCAAACGAGTAGGAAATCTACTACATGTTGGTGACCTAGTGACGTAAGGAAGCTACAGTCACATGAATTTAAATCACCACATACAACTGAAAGTGAATCACTGAAGGTAGTAACAGCAAACTCAATAAACTCATCAGCGAAAACAGATAGCGCAGATATTGGTAACATAAACATATTTGTATTTATTCAAATGTTTTGGACGATATCTTAAAGTTGGACAGTTGATAAAGTCATTTGAAATCTTGTAACAAGCAAATGAAGATCGACACAAGTTAACGTTCATAAACGTAGCTACCCCGCCGCCACACCTCTCTTTATTGTTTGACCAATCCTGACGATAAATTTTGAAATCACGTAATGATACTAGGCAGTCGTCCTGTAAATCATTTAACCAAGATTCTTGGATTTTGATGACACCACAATTACGATAAATATTTGGACTTAGTAGGAATTGCAGATAGTCCACTTTATTGATTAGTGATCGGCAGTTAGAATTTAGCAGCCTGGGAATCGACATACGATTAACGTTCATTCTCTTTAACGCATATTGCCAACCACCATAATGTCTTTTATAGTACTTTTTTGTAACTTGTGCAGCGAAAGGTAGTAGGCTTTTCACAAACGCACCTGTATAGGTTATGCGATTAATGGACATAATGAGACGTTAAAACAAAATCAAAAACAGATAAGTTGTTGAAATAATTAGATGGCAGAAACTGGTAACCAAGATATTGAAGCAGGCCGCCCTATCTATCTTTCTGATCAGTACTTAAGCCATTACCAATCAAACGATTATTAAACTTGTCTTATAATAAAAAGTTTTAATACCTTTGTTTATTTAACCTCACTATCACCATGTCTAACACACGTTTATTATCAGTATTAGTATTATCCTGTAAAAATAAGTATATATATTTGCGATTGTACAGCTTTGAAAATAAATTCGCCGAAAAGAGAACTCTTAGCTGAACCAGTCTTTCTTATTGAATGTCTTAATGGGTGTATTCCGTTTACTAAAAAAAATTCAATAACTGTTCTCTGAAGAAGTGACTTACACTAAGCTACGAAACGTCAGAAAATTTAATTTTTCTACTCATTGGGATATTACAAATATACTATTTATTTATGACAATCTACCCAATGCTCAGTTTATTCAAAATTATCAAATCAAACTTTGGTAATGATACCTATATTAAGCTTGAAGTTTGCCTTTATTATGCTACAATGAAAATTGGTTGAAAAAAATAACTTATCATAACTAATAATAAGTCAATTGAGCAATCGATAATGCGAATAAATTGGTTATTAAGAAAAGCTGTTTTGATTGGATAGATGGTAAATAGAAGAGCATACTATTCATTTATAAAACATAAACGTACGTCAATTATCAATGAAATGATTTAACAGTCAAAGAAACCTTTTGTGTAGACTAATATATGTGCTAATCAGCCACCATTACATTCATAATACTTCTGAATAAAATGCTGACAAATAAGAGTGTAGGGGTCTACAATTGTGAAAATCAGTAAAAAGCACAATCATCCAGCTCAGAGAACAAAACTCCACCAAAATCATCCACCTGAGCTACAAATCTTCTCCACCATCTCTAAAACACAACCAAACTTTGGATCAAATAAATTTAGAAAAAAGTTTGTAAAATGTATTTTGTAATATTTTTAGTGATAGATATTCAACTCACAAACAGTCATCACGTAAAATATCCTATAGTTATTTTGAAACTTATTGTAGTTCAAAAAAGGTAGACAGCCTAACTCAACTTGAATATATTAGCGAGTAATGGAACTAGATATGTGATAATAACATCAGTTATCAGATAGGTGAATTAGTCAATGGAAATATATGTGCAAACTTTAGTGGAAATACTAGAGGATCAACGTTTTTATTTACTTAAAGTTGTTTACTTATATTTGTGACTTTCTATGCACAATAGTCTGAAATGAAATAAATAATATAATGAGTAATTAACAAATTTATAAGATTTTTTTTATGGTTACTGAAGCTAAGTGAAGTAGCTGTAGCACCCTCATGCCCAAGCAGACTTGATCTGTTTATTACTACATTAATAATCTGAACGATTGGTTATGAATTTTTAAATACTTACATTTGATATGGATGTGTACTCGTCTATTTGTATATTTGTTTATATTATTCCATGTATTTGAACTCTACATGTATTCCAAGTCAATAGTTAATACGGTAGTTGATCACCCAATCAATTCATACTCCATGCAAGCTACTCTATTGATTTCTACGTTAATCAATCTATGATACGGTATACATCACACAATTCACATCTTACAATTCCTATTCTCCTCACATTTGGTCTGTTTAATCATTTGACTTAACAAAACATTATTAAGATATTTTGTATCCGATTACTTATATTGGATTATCAAATGGATCTAATCATGCAGCAGGATGTTTAGGAAAATCCTCGAATTCATTTAATAGTTCTCTGATGTTAGATTTTAACGCTACCAATATATTCAAGCTTTATTGAAAATCGGTTAAGTGAAAATAATATCTAGACAAGAGATGTGAACTTCAACTGTCTACTCAACAATTATAAAGAGCGATAAAGAAGAACCAATATATCAGAAGATAAGAAAAAGTGTGGGAACAATGACTGATGTTCAACTTTAGTTAACCATATTGTCGTTAAAAATATTTTCGACTGAAATGTATTTATTTTGCTTAAATGTTAAAAGTATAAACTGGTCAAATTAAACTCCTAAAATTTTCTATGAGACAATTTCAACGATCATTTTCGCTTTTAAATATTGATTATGACATCATCTAGTAAAGAGAGATTATACGGTGACTTTCAATGAATTAGTTGAATATTATAGGTAATTAGTCAGATATGTTTTGAACTTATAGAATCTTCTCAAATAATCAAAATAATGAGTAGATCATTTTGTTTGTTTTGTTTGCAAAGAATTTAGTCTAGTAAATTACTTTAATCATACAGTAACCTAATGTTTTATTTAAACGTCAGATATGAAATCTCTACAGAAATTCAACAGTACCGAAATCTTTATTTAACTCTTTTGAAATTAGAAAAGACCGATACTTATATTGTATTTTCTAACTATATATTTAATTATGACACACCTTAATCACATTAAGGGCGTCAGTATTTATTGTTAGTTGTAAACCATTAAAAGTCAGTTGACATGAAAAATAGTTTGGGGTAAAATTAGAAATAATAAACAATGAATAAAAGAAATTGAGATAAACGCTTGAGTTTAAAAAAAAACTTGGCATAGAATCAATAATGAACAATTATTCAAGGCGTAAATCATGCTCAACTGTTCATTTAATAAATGTCCAAAATTTAGTAACCAAGCATTGTGATATATTTCTAGATGCTTCCTAAAACAATAAATCTTCTTTTTTTTATTGAATCCATTATACAGATACCACCTGAAAATTATTGATTTATCATCAACAATTGTAAAGTTAAGATTTCCATAAAACAAAATTATATAATTCATTATTTTATTGTTGAAAGAAAAGTCTGTTTATTTCCATGTTTCTTTAGAATGCATCATAAAAGCTAGAACCTAAAGAATGACACATATCGTTCAAATTATGAATGAATATTATAGTAGGAAGTAGTGATATAGAAATAGTTCAAAGAACTTTTGTTTATTATCAATATAATCTAGATTATGTTTCTTTACCTACAGTTAACAGATTCAGTTTACATTTTTGCTGAAAAAAATTATAAAATTAAGTTAACAAAATATTGTCAAAGTCTCTTTTAGAGGTTTACATTACTTTTGTAAGTTTGTTCAAAACGTCCACGCATTGTATTTCTTTTCGTAAGGTTCATATTTGTTAGTAACTATTAACGTTCATGTAACTTATCATGAAAAAACTTTCGTCATCTTATCTACAGTAACAATTAAATTATACCAGAAAATTTAGTTGTAATGTAAAGTGATATCTAAACTAGTAAGAAAAATTAGCTGCCATCTCTTTATTTTCAGTTATTTCAAATAATATTGATACATCCTGATGGATGGATAGTTATTATAGGACACATATCCTTATCAATGATCAGCAATTAGGAGTACAGATAACTACTTAATTTCACAAGATTGATCTTAGCTCAAACCATTTGACTTTTTATACAATTTGAACAAGGAGGTTCAGATGCAGACGTAAAGGCAAAGATTGGTAAAGAAAGGGCCGCATTCCTACAATTGAAGAACATATGGAACTCAAAACAGCTTTCAATCAATATCAAAGTCAGAATCTTCAATACGAACGTTAAGGCAGTCTTACTGTACGGAGCTGAAACTTGGAGAACTACAACAAACATCATCAAGAAGGTACAAGTATTTACATCCATTGGTCGGATACCATTAATAACGGCCTTCTCTGGGAGAGAACAAACCAGCTTCCAGCTGATGAGCGAATTGGGAAAAGATGACGGAAATGGATAGGACGTTCACTACGCAAATCATCAAACTGCATCACAAGGCAAGCCCTAACTTAGAATTCTGAAGGGAAGCGGAAAAATGGAAGGCCAAGGAACACATTACATCGGGAAATCGAGGCAGATATGAAAAGGATGAATAACAACTGGAAAGAGTTGGAAAGGATTGCTTTGGACAGGGTTGGATGGAGAATGCTGGTAAGCGACCTATGCTCCTTCACGACGGGTAACAGGCGTAAGTAAGTAAGTACAATTTGAGTAGAGAAGGTATTGAGGTTTGTTGGACCCATATTCTTACTGATGTTCAAACCGCATTTACTCTATTCGGAAACAATTTGTATGGTGACTGATTATTTAATCATGTTATCAACAGTGATTTTTATAAAGAAGATCTTTGTTCTTCTCTAATCTTTTGAGTATACCATTTTTTATGTTCCAATGCTTTACCAAGTTAATGTGTTACCAGATCGTATGAAATGCTTAATATAAATCTGTCATGTAGTTCTAATAACCTTCATCTTCTCATTACATTATCTAAATTTTATGATAAACTGGTAGAATGAAAGGTTTTAACAATAAAGAAAGATTTTCCAGAAAGTTTGTTTTTTCGAATAGTAGTTTTATTAATTGAAGTTTCAAAACAAAACTTATCACTAAAAAAAACTAATTCATGATGAAGAAGATTTGTAGCTCAAAAGGATGATTTTGATAGAGTTTTGTTCTCAGCTCAAAGAACAAAACAGAATCCCTATGATGCATTAAACTGCAAAATCACACATGGAGGACAGCTAACATACTCCTAAGAAGTAAATACCGGTGTCAGTCAAGGTTGCTTACTCTCAACATTTCTCTTTCTTGACTGGATCATGAAGACGTTAACATCTGTGAGGAAACATGGGAAACAATGTACAGCTAGGATGCAACTAGACGATCTAGAATTTGCAGATGATCCGGATCTTCTGTCGCACACACAACAACAAATATAGGAGAAAACGACCAGTGTAGTAGCAACAACCTCAGCATCAGTAGGTCTCAATATACACAAAGGGAAAAGTAAGATTCTTCGATACATCAGAACATGTATCATTCGAATCGCACTTGATTGAGAAGATTTGGAAGATGTAAAACCTTGACATATCTGGGCAGCATCATTGATGAACACGGTGGATCTGATGGAGATGTGAAAGCGCGGATCGGTAAAGCAATAGCAACATATTTACAAATGAAGAACATCTGCAACTCAAAACAACCGTCAACCAATACAAAAGTCAGAATTTTCAATTAAGGTGTCAACACAGTTCCACTGTATGTGGCAAAAACCAGGAGAACAACGAAAGCCATCATCCAGAAGATACAAGTGTTTATTAACAGTTGTCTACGAAAAATACTTCGGATCCGTTGGTTAGACACTATTAGCAACAACCTACTATGGAAGAGAACGAACCCGATCCCAGTTGAGGAAGAAATCAGGAAGAAGCGATGGAAGTGGGTAGGATACACATTGAGGAAATCACCGAACTGCGTCACAAGGGAAGCCCTCACGTGGAATCTTCAAGGTCAAAGGACAAGAGAAAGACCAAAGAACACATTGCCTTGAGAAATGGAGATAGACATGAGAAAAATGAACAAGAATTGGATGGAACTAGAAGGGAAGGCACAGGACAGAGTGGGTTGGGTAATTCCGGTCGGTGGCCTATGCTCCATTAGGAGTAACATGTGTAATTAAGTAAGTAAGTTAGTATATTCATCATCTTGTAGCTGAGAGTGTGAATAACAATCTAAGAAAATCAGATTACAAATTTATCTATTCATAGAATGAAACTAGGTTACTGAATATTGTAGATGTGATAATGCATAGATTACAAAATCTCTAATTAAAAGCTAAAAACATAATGTTTTATTTAGATTCACTTATTTGTTTTTTCGTTCGTAAAATAGTGGAGGTCAACAATCTTTGATTTAATTTTATTCTTTTTCTAAATTATTTATTTAAATAAGTAGTAACTTCAGAATTGATCAATTAAATTGTTATATATTCAATTTTAAGTTTACAAAAGTTTATCAGCCTACAAGGTGATCAATCATATTTATGTTTGTTCCGTAAATTGATGTACATATATAGATAATAAAGATTGACTTAAACATTCAGTTCAGAATAGTAACGATCGTATCATTCAAATTTTTATGATACATATGGTACAAATGGAATATCTTATTTTCTTTTTTTAAATTGAATTCAGTAACTTGTAGTAAACCCATTCAACTATTGTATTATTTGTCTGATCATTGTAATTTAGACATTTAACCCATTATGCAATATTTTGTGAGTCTGATTCAGTACATGTCTGCACATCAATGTTTAATTTATTCTCTTTCATTGGTTGTAATACACAGACAAACAATAATTTGTCCATACTTGATTAACACTCATGTATGGATTTTTTATACACACTTTTGGTTTACCTGTGTGCTTGCTTCTTGTACGCTTGCGGAGTTTACCAATCTTGAACAATAAACTATCTCTATAACTGATGTTCAGGCTTTTGATTAATCTCGATTGAATCCATTATTCTACTAAATTTAGCCTGCTCAGTTAGGAGAATATTATTTATTAGAGTTAGATATAGGGGGAAATTAATTTCTACAAACTCACTTTATAACTTTTGGTTCTTAAAGTGAAAAATACTGAGCTCAAATTTTAATTTAGATATGAACACTAGAATGTATCCACATCCAAGTGATAAGTCTTAAAAAGGATGAGTTGCCTGATTTTTATTGTTAACTATTATATATCTGAAGGGGTTTGTGGAGATTTTAGAAACTTCATAGATTGAAATCATTAGTCAGTTGAAGATAGACCACCATGGAAAACCTGGAAGCACTGAACGGCCGTTTCGTCCTAGTATGGGACTCCTCTATTATAAATATCTTTAGGATAACTATTGGACATATGTTAAGGAGAAGAATTTTAACCTTTTCTATTTTATCATTTAAATATGAACAAACATTTCTGGTTATTTTAAGAAAAAATATTTTCATCGTTTATAAACCTTGATGTTTTCAATTCTAGTGATTTGTTATCTAATTCATGTTCCAATTTGTTGTTTACATAACATTAACAATGGTGGTGAATGAGTGAACCTGTTTATTTTTTAGTATTTTCTAGTTATTTATTCACTTTACAATCTTTTTAGTATTATTATTATTATTATTATTATTATTATAACATGACTGAATGGATAAACATTGTTTATTTTTCTTGTTCAGATGGCAGTCATTCTTTTTCTCGCCTATAAAAGAATGTTTTGTAAAGGAAATTAACTTCCTTGATAACACTTCTAAAAGCTTTTGTGTATATATATAATGTAAGATGTTTCATGCTAAGTGTTTTGTTTACATGACATCAAATAATCTTCTATTAATTAGTCTTGAGATATATTCTAAAGATGCTTTATTTTGTAAAAAATAACATTTGATGATAGATAAAGGGATATTCATAAAGAGCTATTTATTCATTGTTTATCTTCTATAGCAACTAATATATATATATGTTTACCATTTATTATTCAACTTTTAGTAAATCTAATTAACCGTAATGATAATAACAGTACAAAATATCCTAATTTAACTTCTATTAAAGTCAAATTATACTAACGTTCTTTTGTTCGTGTTCTTATTGTTACATGGAAAATATGACAGGAAGTAATTCTTTTCTTTTATAAAGTAATTAACTCCATTGAAAAAATCTCTAGGTGATAACAGATAAAGAATTTCAATAATGTTTTTTAAGTGAAATATAATTTCTTATTTTGAAAAACAAAATTGTTAGTTTAACTATGACATTGACATTCTAAACCCTAATTAGTATGAAATAAACTGATAGAAAAATCATTTGTATAATACATTACTAAAATAAAGAAAATTGTATGATTATGATAAATGTATTGCCGCTTTAAAGGAAGTCCCATTGAATGTATCTAAAATGTGCTTGAAATGACTTGTTGTATAGATATATATATACCAGTTGAATAGTTAATTCCCTAGTTCACGAAAGTAAAATCGATGAGACATAATTTATGGACGACCTTTGAAAGTGTCCACTTAATAACCAGGACCAAATAAGGGTTCATGAACCTGTATAAGGAATTAGAACTATGATTTATAGTTGATGGTTAAGGTTAGGAATTACATTTAGAGTTTTCATCATGAACTGACATCAGTGATAATGTTATAAATCTTACACCTGATTGTCCAGTCCATAAATTATAATAATTTTGAAAAATTTAAATATAATAACCATACTACTAAGCAATTACATTTAGGCCTTAACATATGGACATATAGGTGATTATATTGTCTTATTTTAATTATCAATTATGATTAATAATAACTATACACTATAATAATTAAAGATATAAGCCAATATGTTAAGATTTGATTAGCATAGAAACATACATGTGCAGTCTATTAAATTATTTTCAATTCAACTAAAAAGTGGAATTTATTTTTAATTATTTAATAAAAGTTAAAAAAAGATTAATTAATTTATATTCTCGAAATCTCTATGGGATAAAACTTATTGTCTAATGAATACTTCAATTTATATTACGGTTTGAATTGTATTATCAAAGTTCAATTTGTTCATAATATTCTCTTAAGTTAGTTATAAATAATTCAAATTCTGATATATTTACCTGCTTTGGTTTCGGTACTTGGGTAGTAACACAGCCCTCACACAAATCTCATTTGACTTGTGTGGCGCATATGTATCTGGTGCCCCGTTGTACTAATATCCATGTGTTCAAATATATATATATATATATATATATATATATATATATATATATATATATATATATAGTTTTATGTATGTAATTAAAATGACTTCATAAATTTTGTAAGCAAAATTTTGTATGTTTTTCAGTGGTCTGTTTCACATAAATGTTTGTCAACAGTGTACAATATTCAATCAATGTTAAAATTGGAGATGACCTTTGAGCGACACCAAAGTAACCTTGAGAATGTTCACCCACTTACTAAGGTTAATTGAGGGTTATAAAGCAATGTAATGAATAACGATAATGATTTACAGTTGATGGTAAGGGTTAGGATTGAGATTTATAGTTTTCACCACTAACTGAAATCAGCTTTAATGCAAAAAACGTTATTTTAACAAATAAGTGAATACATTTCGTGCCAAAATCTAGGACCTGTTATCGTAAATCTGATTGATTCGTCCATAACGTCTTGTCTCAACAATGTTCAAATCTTTCAGATATGAATATTACATGATCATTAAACTAAACAAAAATATATGGTGTTTCACCTTTTTGCATTATGTTTAACAATAGAAGTTAATAGTCTATAAACATGTTAGAAAATAAATCCTTCAATATTATTGAAATATATCTTTGATATGTGGTAGATAACAAACATTTCCATCAAAAGTTTTCCCTGAAATGGTTCAAAACACATGTTTTACCATTAAAGCTGTAAATGTTTAGCAAAACTCTCGTTAAAATTCACCAAGGTACAAATGTACAAAAGAAATGCTACATTTAGGATCAATCATCTGAAGTTTAAAACGAATCCTGTGTATGTAAATGATCTATTTTTAATTATCACTAACAGATATATTGTAATCAAAATATTTGGATCTATGGGTCATTTTATTACTAAAAACACACTTTAGTATTAGATCTTATTGCCCAATTTAATGCTATCTAGAGATTTAACAACCATACAAGGGAATTGTTTATATTTTCCTTAAATTATGTAGATATTAATGAGTCAGAAATAAATGTTTAAGTTTGCTAACTCTGAATAGTTTTATAGATGAAGTGAATAAAACGTCTAGTAGTTTGAGAGAAGTTACCAACTGATGTCAGCTGAAAGTATACTGAACGTTCTACCATGATATTTAGTATATAAATTACAATAGGCTATAAAATCAACCATCTGAGTAACTACATACATTAAAAGTCTTACTGGATAATAATTTATTAAGTAGTATGGTATTTTGTATAGCCCATGTTGTTAATCATATTCTAACCTTGGAATAGCACAATATTAAATTGTCTATACGATTGAGCATCGGAGTTTAATTTGAATAATTTTATATAGTTGCAAGCAATCAATAGAAAGCTGCCACTATTAAATAACTACAAGGAAGAAGTAGTTAGCCAGATTTATATTTAATATTTTATAGAGAACTTAGTCTGTATTGAATTCTGTCGATTATATTTGCAGTGTTAGTTGAAGCGGGTTGTCGAAAAATAATGGACGTTATTAAAACTGATGCAGAAACTAAAACATTTTGTGAACAGGTGGTATATCAGCAAGTCAATGTAGTGTCAGGAGTGGGATTCGAACCCACGCCCGCAGAGTGAACTGCGACCTGAACGCAGCGCCCTGGACCGCTCGGACATAAAACTAGCTAACTAAATATCAGCAATACTGCATTTGAGTTGATGTTCACTCTTGGACTCGAACCTAGTACCGTTCGCTTCAAACGCCATCGCGTTATCCACTCAGCAATACTATTCACCTATAAAAGGTTGATCACTATTAATGGACAAAATAGTATGACCATCCATTTGTAAAAAACTTTAGTTTTCTGAATAAGATGTTCCATAAAGGTTTATGACAAATTGATTACCAATATAATGACAATGCTTGCATGATACTTTTCCAGTTATGAACATTCGGTATAAAAATAAGAAAATATCTAGTTATAGACCAACGTAAATATATGAGTATGTATAAAAATTAATTTTCTCTATGGTCTTATTCATCACTGATACATCATTATCTTATTATTGACGTCATCTTCAAACTACGAATTATTAGAAACAATTGAGGTATTTATTATTCTCAGAGAAAGATATTGATGGTTATTTGCCTGAATATATAAATAAGTTCTAACCTAAATACATTTAACATAATAACACTAATCAGCAAAGTAAATTCATATTCAATTAATACTAATGGTTAAGTGTGAGATAATACTTTAGTAGTCAACTGAAGTATCTGAGAGAAAAAAACAAAAAAATTCAAAATTACATCATCATTAAATGTAATGCGACATAAATCAATAAGGAGTTACTTTTTTCTTTCTTCCTTCAAACTGAATGATACATTCCTAAAAGTAAATTTTGTAATTAATTAGTTGATTACGTGATTAATAACAATGAAGTAAAATACTCACAACATATACTAATCACGAGTTAGGAATTATTTAATTCATTAGATTATTATTATTATTATAGAGATGAAAGATCTATTTTTGATCATTGAAAGTAAATTGTTTTTAAGTGTCATTATTTTAATAGTTGAGATCATGAGTCAATTGAAGTTAGATCACCATAAAAATCATGAAAGTATTGGACGGCTGTTTCGTTTTATGTTGAGACTCTTCGGCATCCATGATCCCGCTTCGTTGGATTTGAACCATGGACCTGTTGATCTCACGAGCGAACGTTTAAACTTTAGACTACTGAGCGCGAGTACGTGAATGCTTACTTATGAAGAGTTTCATACTAGGACGAGACGGCCGTCCAGTGTTACCAGGTCTTTCACGGTGGTCTAGCTTTAGTTTACTCATGTTCTCAACTATTAAAATTACTATTATATCCACAAAATCCCTTCGGATGTTAATAGTCTATTTGTTAGTTTTTTTTCTTCGAATAAAATGGCATTGTAGTAGATATAAAATATATAAATTGTAGTGTAGTTAGTAATATAAAAATTTCAAAGCTTACATGTATTCATTTCTCTAATTTATTTTCATTTTATTTTTCACAATATCTCTGACCAATATGTTGATGATGATGTTGATGATAATATTACATAATCTTATAGTCCTCCATGATATTTGACTTAAAGTGCATTGAAACTCTCTATAAATTATCAGTAATGGGTTGTGGAGATTGTTGAGGTGCTATTAGATCATGAATTGATCAATGGTAGTCTGACATTGATCGGTTCATAATCACAATGAATCTCTTTAGATGTTTTTAAACTATAGGTTTTCAACTACACGTTTTACCAACGAACATAATATCTTGTAAAATTCAGCAAAATAATATAATGAATCGTCATTTAAGGATCAGATTTCATTTTCAGCCATAGTTACAATTTATACAGAAATATTTTCCAGTAACTAATTCATTTATCAACACAGTAAGAAGCAAATGAGATTTAGTTGCTAAATTATTATATTTATAGAATATTATTCTTACTAAAATAACCTCAATTATAAAAGATACGAATGTCATAAAGCAGTTATAGAATTGTATTTGTTGATAAATATATGTTTATTATCATAACTAGATGTTTGTAACGATTGCTTAATTCGAAAACAGTTAATATTATAGGTTAACTTTACCTAGACAATCGATAAAGTGAAGACTATTTAGTAGGGGCCCGTTATTTTATCGTTGTTTAGATCGAACGATGTTGTCGAAAGGGCTCTCCACTTTAGTGGACCGTGGATCTGGCCTCCAATTAGATCGTATGAATGTTTGTTATCGCCTATCCTCGTAAATAATCATCGACTTTAATCTCGTTAGTCAATAACGCAATCAAATAAGTCAAATAACGGGAATGAACTTGTGAATACATATATTTTGTATATAAAGCGAAATGAATAGAGAGAAGAGAAACGACGCAGAGTGGAGATGGCGGGTAAGCCAACTCCTTTTTTAACCAAGCATTAATCAATAGTCATAGTTACACAAAAGTAAGTTACAGACATGTGATGAGCAATGGGATAAGTAAAGTACACACACCTACGCGCTCATATAAAAACAGTCAAGATTGATCAGCGAATAAATAACAAGGTCAGAATGTGACTCAAGTAGAATGAATAGAATGGGCTGTCCGAATGCTAGAATAAGGTATATGGGCTTAACATAATAACCGACACTACAACTACATCAAATAACTGAACGCAGCAGTTACAGTAATGTTAATAACATTGAGTGTGATGAAATGAATTTATTCATATCATCAAATGATTTTCACACTGAACATTTATCTTGATGTGCAGTACAGTTCAAAATATATATTATGTATTCTATGTATGTAAAATATTTATTATATACAAAATGTATGTAAAAAATATACTTTGCTAAAGTTTAGAACAATTAATTCTGATCACTTATGAATAGAACGGAAAACTCATATGGAGTCATTTTATTAAGTACATCGGTCAAAGCAACCACTATTATATATCAGGAAATTTGATGTTACTGGATTCTATTAAAATAAGACGACATACATTTTGATGCTTGATACTAATATGATATTCCTTTTATTTCAGAAATAAAATCAAAGCGAAGTGTAATTAATAAAATCAAGATAAGTCATAGATGATCTGAAAGTAAAATTCTCCGTAAAGTACACACATTTTAAATTCAATTCAGGTTAATTAAATGCTATTTGAAAGAAGTTTATCAACTTGTATATTTTAGATATCACTTTCAAAATTTATTCTCTGAAGAAGTAGCATACACTGAGTTACGAAATGCTTGAAAATCTCATTATTATATTCATTGGAATATTACAAATACATATAAACTTATTTATTATAGATATTACTTTATTCAAGTTATTCTATTTCAATTATGAACAAGTTTCGTCGACGTTTCATTACTGACGCTAATATCAGACATTAAACTAATCTAATATACACTTGATGTTGTTATACTCGTACCTTCCCATCGTTGTTTAGGACTAGAATCGATCAGTTTCATGTTGGCATATGTATATTCGGTGCGGATTACCTCGATGTTGAATTAACTCACAAGTTTTTCAAACAAAGACGGATAGTGACTAGCAGTGAAATACAAGACGCGCGTCTCGTCCTATTTGGGACTGGTCAAATGGATGTACCTATATCCAATTTCATAAGCAGGTGGCTATCAGGAATTAGTACCGAAGTAGATAACGTGATGGTTCTGGAAGTGAATGTTACTGAGTTCGAGCCTCGGAGTGAACATCAACTCTGGAATGCAGGTACATCCCACTGACGAGTCCTAAATAAGATGAAATACGCAACCTACATTTCACTGATAGTCATTAAACATCTTAGCTTCATCTAATTTAATCCGAATAAATATTGATCACAGTCTTTATATAATGAAAAGTAAATTTTAGAAAGATTTATATTTCATATTTAAGCATTAAGTAAAAAAAGAAAAAAATTAAATTCACATTATATAACTAAATATCTTTTTTACAATAAATAACTAAACCATTTCCCATATGTTTACTTTAATCTGTTTGTTTGTTTGTTTTATCCCATTTACATTAACTAACCACAAAATTGGTTAGATTTATGTTTGTTTTTAATTTCTAAATGTTGATTTCATTGATTTTATCTTCTTTATTTTTTCTTTTTTTATAGTCTCATCAATTTATACTCACCTGATATTCATTTAAACAAAACTAATGGTAAGTTGTTAAAATAAATAATCCAACTTAGACGCCATTAATATTCCATTCATTTTATTTTATTTTTTTTTAAAAATGTAATATAACGCGCTCTATACGATAAACATAAAATTTTAAAAAATATTTTTTTTTATTTTTGATTATTTGTAATAATAGGGTGACGACAACGTTTTCACCTAACTACAATTTTATTCTTTTTTTGAGCCTTCTGTTACCCAGTGAAATATTAAGTTCTGATTTAATTTGGTTTATCTTTTTAAAAAAAATAGGAATAGAATACTATTTTTAACAGGGTTTATTTGATCATTTATTAATGATAAATAGCTTCACTGATATATCTAGATTATCGAAAGAGCAATTAAAACATAGAATTAAAATTAATTAATCTGTAAAATAAATAGAGATTTTTATTTCAATTAATATATTTGTAATATTTCAATAAGTAGGAAAAATAAGATTTTCTGATGTTTCGTAACTCAGTATAAGCCACTTCTTCAGAGAATAAATAACCAAATCAAAATTCATTCAAGTTTAAATACACTATTAAAATTGACACGGTTATTTATTCTTTCGAGAAGTGATTTACACTGAGTTATGAAATATTAGAAAATCTAATCTTTATATTCACTGAGATATTACAAATATATTATTTTATTTGTAAAAATCTATTCAGTTTATTCGAAATTGGTATTGATACTTAAAATACTGATTTGATTTGATTTGTTATTATCAATAGTTAAAAATGGAAACAAATAACCATTTTTAATCCACTTGGTGTTGTTTGCTTGTATTTTCCCACTGTTGCATAGGACTAAAATTGATCCATCTCTTATTGGCATATTAGCATTAACTCACAAGATTTATAGGCAAAAATGAATAGTGGCTAGCAGTGGAATCCACGATGAGCGTTTTGTTCTATTTTTCTTTATTACAATCATAAAGAATATAAGGCGAGATATCCGTCTATTCCTTAAGAGACGGGTATACTGCGCAGCAGTTTGCTCTGGGAAACGTGACCATTAGGAACAGAAGATACTTGTAAGCTATTAGAATTTGATCACGAATGTCTTGAAAATATTGCTCGAATCCAATGGGATGCAGGGTATTTGGGAATGATGGTAAATCAGATGATGAGATTTTAAATCTTCATCGACTGAGATGGCTGGGCCACGTTTTACGTATGTCTGAACATCGTCTACCACGACTACTAACTTCTAATATGTGCACTGATGGTAAATGCAGACTACTTGGTTGGGGTCTGCGTGACTATCGTAACCAATGGTTGGAGATTGTGGGTGACATTAATTTGGTATTCAGCTTGTTGTGCTAATTATGTATGACAACTTGGATCGATGCATATATGTTCGTGATTCTACGTTGTAGCTGACTGACAAACAGACTTATTACAATCAACTATCAAAAATGTAATCTTTACACAGTTATATATAGATGAACAATTAATTTTAAACATTATATTTCACAAACTATTGAAAAGATAAACAATTAACTTAGTATTTGTTTAAATAAATTTATTGTTTGTGTTTTTATACAAACATTCATTGTTTATATCAGAAATATATTCAGTAAATTAATTATTTTCATTTCATTTTATAAACTAAACAAAAGTCAGGAATTCAATTTAGTAAGTGATTTATATTAAGAGTATTTAATTAAATGTGTTTAATTCATTGTTATTAACTTTTAATTAACGTTCCCTTGGATAATAAAAAAAAGAGAAGAAAATATCCCTTTCTTTAATTTAATTTATTGAACAATCTATTCTAGCTACTTTCATAATAAATGAGTACTTTTCATAGATGAGGGAAGGGGGGAAAGTAAAATCCAAATAAGAAAATAAAAGGTACCATGAATAACGTCTTTTGTTAAAACTTTTAAATTAATATAACTTTATCTTAAACAGTTTTGACACCTATGAATCTAACGATTTCATTATCTTTATTAGAAGACAGTTCTAAAGCGTAAGTAGATAGTAATTAATTAATAATTTTAAAATCATTTAAATAAAATATTAGTATTTCTATACCAGTAGTCTATCTTGATAATCCTACAGATATATTCACCAAATGGATATTAATACAAGTAGAACGTGATTTATTGAAGATAGTTTATAGATCTAAAGGATTGTTTTAGTTGTTTTTTTTAAAAAGCAACCAAGATTTAAACATCATTTCAGTTTTTTTCGAGTTGCTCACAAACTACCTTCTCTATCATTATAATGACCGTATTCTGTGTAATATAAGCATTTTATTTTAGAATAATATACCGTTATAATGGATGTTACGTAAATGTAATAAGATCAAATCATCGAAGTCATATTTCAAGATATACACATGTTTCTACATGGTTTTGTAGAAAAAAATAAGTTTAGAACTAAATAAGTGTCATAGATACTCATTTGTACTAAAATATGATTTATATAGATTAGAAACGATGTTAATTACTCTAAAAGTATATTCCATAACACATAGATATGATCACTATGAAAGTATGATGAACAACATTTTCAAGTTAACGTATAGTTGATATCAAATTTAACTGAATTGATTCTATAAAAAACTAGAATATATGACTCAATGTATTGAGTTGTTAAAAGAAAAACTGAATATTTTTCAGATTTAGATAAATGAATCATTTTAGTTTGTTAACACTTATTTCTATATTAAACCAACATAAAAAGAAAACTTGCTTTTCAATTTCTATCAGTATGAAATAAATCGTATTAGAATATATGATCATACTTACGAGATGATATAGAAGATTTATCACTTAAATGGATGATCTTGATAAAGTTTTGTTCTTTGAATTATCAGCTCAGAGTATAATTTATAGAAATATAAATTTCACAGGTTGAAATCGTAAGTCAATTGAAGTTAGACCACCATGGAAAACTTGGAAGCAGTGGACGGCCGTTTCGTTCTAGTATGAGACTACTCAGCAATGCGCATCCACGACCCCGCACCCCGAGGGATTCGAATTTAGGACCTACTGGTTTCGCGCGCGAGCACTTAACCACTAGGCCACTGAGCCGGCATCCATGGTAGTCTAGCTTCAATTGACTCTTGATTTCAACCTGTGAAATTTCTAAAAATCTTCACAAAACCCATTTTAAAAATATAAATTTGTCAACATTAAAAGTACACAATTATTACATAATACAATTCAAATGTACTTTAGTACACATTCAATTTGTTTTCCATAAGGCTCATTCAAATCAACTGAAATAAGAACTTACTTAATATTGATATATGGCTCAATATACTTTACTTCTAAGATGCATAATCATACACATATATACATATATATATAATTGAAGTTGTTATCAAATAAATGAAAATTACTTTATTATAATACAACATCAAAAAAAAACTTTCTCATATAACATTTCCTAAATAACCAATGAAATTCAACTTTCCTAAATTATGTATTTTGACTGGTTGTTGAAAGTAATGTAGGATAAAATAGTCAAATGAATATAATTAACTAATATAATTATAATAAACCATATTATTTATTATACAAAATTGTATTCATCATTAATATTTGTATAGTAAGAGTATAAATTTATAGGAAAACATTTTTTTTTAAAAAAGGTTACAATAAATTTTATTAAAACATTAGATGGTGGTTGGAGGTAGTCGACAAGAAACCCTGGGCCCAGGTTTCGAGCTACTTGACACTGGTCAGTATGGTGTACTTGTAATCTTGAGGGAACTGGTGCTCCCAGGGTTTCCTGTCGACTACCTCCAAACACCATCTAATCTCAATATATAGTGCACGCAGTGTCGAGTCACCTAGACTTGTGGCCACATTGCAAAATGATCGGTAGCATTCGATCTGCACTGAACAGGACTTGACATACATGACACTGATCACCATCCAGTAATCAACAAATTGTGATTATATTAAAACATGTTCTGAGCAAATGTAAATCATTACTGTATGTGAATTAACATTTTTTGTGATGATCAGATATATAATTCAATTGTTTAAAAAAAAAGAAATTTTGGATATAATAAACATTACGTTGTATGCTATTTATATCGACATAAGTAGTATATAACATTAATCATAAATGGAATATCTTATAGTAGAAGTTTGAGAAGATTGTATCTTAGAGAACGGGAACAGAGGATAATTGTTACGATAATGAAGGAATAATCAAGTTTAAGACAATTTATAGATATTTTGTAAATGAAATATTCAATCTTTGATTTTTATATTTGATGAAAGAACTCTAATTTTGTATTAAAATGTATTGGTTGTTCACACTTAAATGTTCGTTCATTACAACCAAATTATAATTTGTATATGTATACATGTATATAAAAACCTTGGTGGAAATAATTTGATTTATCCATAAAGTATCAAAAACTTTAATCAAATTATTGCTTTAAAAGATTCAGAAGATTATAAGTTTATATTAATATGTGAACATATGTACCAAACAAAATGAATTAGGATATAAGTTAAAAGCGTTGAACTCTACCGAGTATTTCGCTTACTCAGTATATTAATTAGCACTTGAAATATAAATGTTATTGATTAAAATTTTGTGGGGCCCTTTGTTTTGTTATCATTTAGATCGGACGATGTTGTCGAAAGGGCTATCCACTCTAGTGGCCCGAGATCTGACTCCAGAGCGATTGTAACGATGATTGTTGTTGAAATATATATGTCGCCTACCGTCGTATATAGTCATCGACTTTAATCCCGTTAGCCAATAACGGATTTACATAAGTCATATAACGAGAATGGACTTTTGAATACATATATTTTATATATAAAACGAAATGAATATAGAGAAGGGAAACGACGCAGAGTGGAGATGGCGGGTAAGCCAACTCCCATTTAACCAAACGTTAATCAATAATTATAGTTACACAAAAGTAAGTTACAGACATGTGATGAGCAATGGGATAAGAAATGTACACACACCTACGCGCTCAGATATGCGAATAAATAACAAGGTCGGAATGTGACTCAAGTGGAATGAATAGAATGGGCTGTCCGAATGCTAGAATAAGGTATATGGGCTTAACATAATAACCGACACTACAAAAAAAGCTGCAAATTCAGATCGAAAACACCATAATTTCACTAAAAATCATACAATGATTTCTTCAGTTATTGATAAATCACTTATATTGGAAATGTAAAATATACTTCATTTACTGTTGAAATGCTTTAAATAAAGCAAAATATCTCAGGTCATAATTACATATTGAAACCAGACTAAGATATATTACTATGATCAGTGACGACATCTTCTTGTATGATAATTTGATTTCTTCGGCAAAATGCATACTTGTAGTGTCCGTTGTATTGTTAACCTTACATAGCTCATTTTAGCTTCTGGACAAGCCGATTTATTCATTCTTCTTGAGTCACATTTTGACCTTGTTAATTATTCGCTTATCAATAATGTTTTTGTATGAGCGTATGTGTGTACATCTTATCCTACTCACCACATATCTGTAGCTTATTTTTGTGTGATTATAAATATTGATTGACATTTGATTAAATGGAGTTGGCTCACATGCCTTCTCCACTGTGCGTGATTTTGCACAGATTAGGATTCAAAGTTAAAAATTTGGGTTTTCATTTCAAACTAACATTATGTATAATTCTATAATACTATTTACTCATGTAGATTAATTCATTTTGTATTAAAGTCCAAGTGTCGCTGTGATTGATTCATCCATAAATTACTGTCACGATTGCTCATATTGAATAGGTGAATATACATGTAAAATTAAATAATCTAGGTAGAAATCCACTCTTAATAGTATGTTCGTATAAATCTATTCTATTTGTTTCCAAAGGATAATTTGATATAACTGAATATGGTAAATAATTGTAGAGGCATTTACATTTAAAAAGATATATTTAGTTAGAAATTTAAACGAATGAATACTGTGAATAGAATTTTTCCTAATCACTAACCAGTAACTAAAAACAATTGCAAATCAATAAATAATGAACACATTATTCAATTTGATACGAGGAAAACATGTGTAAGATTGACACCTTAATGAATCATATTCAAACACCATTCGTTTAAAAAAAAAGAGAACAGTTGTTGAATACGTTATAATAATAGGGGTCATTCATTCATTTATACTTACTGAATTAAGGAAAATTAACATTTTGACATCGTTGACTAGTTTGATATGAATATTGCCTCAAACTTAAAGAGTACAACTTTCATTTATATAGAAATATTTGTTTATACAATGTGTCTGGAGAAAAATGAATCTTCTTGGAGTATTTCGTGCTTATAATTGTCTTATCAAGTAAAGATTATTTAACAATATCACTTCTACTATTATGATATCTGAATACTAGTAACAAGCTAGAAACAATTTACTGTTTATTTATCTTTAATAATGATTTTATATTTGAGATCACTTTGGTAGCATGTTCTATACTTTAACTTATAACTAAATATACTGAAGTCCACAATTGTAAATGACAAAACTTATCAAAGAAATTAAATGGATATTATATTTAATAATTCTTAGTATAATCAAATCATAAAAGGTTAATCAACTTTAGCTAGACACGTTTATTGAAAGATAAGAAACTCAAGGAAGTTTGTTTTAAGTATACGATATCTGTAACAGTGCAAAAACATTTCTACTAATCATAGTAAAATATATATTAGTAAATAATAAACTGATGAACAGGATCAAATTAGTTCAGATAGGAAAACGAGAGGAAAAAAGTGCTAATGATATAAACCAATAGGATTCGCAGTCAATATAAAACATTTTTGTTTTCAAAAAAAAAATGGATAATGTAATAATTTCAATAAATCCCTACTCAAAGCTATTCTTCTTGAATACATTTAGGAAATAGACAAAATCATATAACTGAAGAATCATTATAACCTTATAATCTTTATAAAATCACGCAATAGATCATTCCAAATGACTGATTTCTTAATCAATACAAGTATATAATTAGATTTGTTAATCTTCTGTTATGATTTGTCTGGTTATGTGAATGTTTGAAATATCTATATTTCTTTAATAAAATTCATATTTGAATTTTAATATTAAGCTATTTATAAATTGAATCAATAAAAGGAATTCATTTGGTATTGTTTGGCTTGTATCTTCCTATTGAGGTTTAATTCTGCAATTGATCAGTCTGTTATTGGCATATGTGCATACTGTACGTATGCCTCGATATTGCCTTAATTCACAAGCTTTTTGTAAGCAATGTTGGATAACGCAATGGTGTTTGAAGCGAATGATACTGGGTTCGAGTCCCAGAGTGAACATCAACTCTGAGATGCAGGTACATCAAGCTGAAGAGTCCCAAAATAGGACGAAACGCGCGTCCTGGATTCGACTGCTAGCCACTATCCATCATTGCTTGCAAAAAGTGAAAGGAATGTTCCAAAAGTGAATCAAAATATACAAATCAAATGGAATCAGATGTTCCTTTTTATTAACTGTTTATCTTTTTTTAATGATTACTCAAGGAAAAAACCTACGAATGAACAATAGGAATCTTTAAGATTTGTCTAGCCAAAAACAAATAGAATACTATTTTGATTTCAAATAGATTTTACTCTGAACATAGATCTTGTTATTCGTACGTTAAAGGTAATTAGAATAAAGAATGAAGATTTGAAATTATTCGAATTTAATAAAAAAAAGTTTCCTAATTTTCAAAAGGGCTTTTGTTGAGATTTTAGAAATTTCACTGATTGAAATCATGAGTCAATTGAAGCTAGACCACCATGGAAAACCTGGAAGTACCGTTTCATTCTATTGTGGGACTACTGAGCAGTGCGCATCCACGATCCCGTCCCCGGCGAGACTCCTAATTTCTAATTTCTATCGAATGTCAATGAAAATGTTTTTATCATTTTTTATGTGTAACTAGTTCAAATTAAATAGATGAAATACTGGGATCTTTTCTATTGTTTCAGTAATATCTTATTTGGATCAGAAGAATCTCTCTATAAGAATCGATTTATCTAACCAGTCACGAAACTGAAAAACTACAGAGCAATATTATTTATCCCCTGAGATATTTATAAATGTAAAATGATCATATACTTGATAGTGCAATACCTTGGAACTTTTATAATTATAAATAATCAGGTAGTTTTGGCATATTTTATAAAAGTCTGTATTCATAAATTAGGCTTGAATAATAATCGGGCAACATAATTTCAGTCAAGTTCGGTTGATCAAATAAAATTACCAATGAGCATATGTTAAACTTACATAATAAACATGATAAACATATCTGGGCTGTAACTAATATCATACTACTTGATTTATAGTACCGATTAAATACCTTTAAATCTTTTTAAACATTCAATTAATTTAACTGTGCAGATATGTTTTATTATTGCAAGGACAATACTAAAGAGTTATGTTTAAGTGTTTTGATAGTGTAGTAAACGAGAATAAAAGTGAACAAGATCAGAGAATGGTTAGTGTGAAAATGAAGAGACAATCAAGTCTCAGATAAATGATTAACCTTTGGTAAATGAAGAATTTACAGTATAGTTCTCAGATTTCACTAAGAGATTCTGTCATTTTGTGTTCAAATACATTTAGTTGTTCACTCCTGTATTCTCATTCACTACAATAATACCATAATAATATACAATACACTAGATTGTCATTTAAGTTGATGAGAATGTATACTTTATTAAAATAATGATTTGAAAATTAATAATTAGGCACAAACTATAAGAATTTACCACACAGTTAGATTTGGAATGACATCAAAGAAGAAGTATAATTTTAAAAAAAGTGACCTCTGATTTTGTCGGGATTCACAGCCTAAATTTTACATTTTCCGATTTTATAAAAAGTGATAAATTGTTTAGCATTATTTTTTTTTATTAAATCATACAACAGAATAATTTCTATCTTTTGTATTCAATCATCTTTAATGTTTACTTAGTCACATCATATTTCACTGACGTCAATGTACACTATAAACGTTGATTTGGATTAGTGTGTAAGTTTTTGGAATAACAGTTAATATTATTACAAATGTATAATCATTTTTCAAACTTATAACAAACGTACCAATGAAGCGTACACAAGATATATATATATATATATATATATTTACTTGATTACTCCTTGAGCCTTTTTAGAGTTACTGAAAGTGCCAAGTCTGGATAAAGGATGTGCGTTTAGGAGAAGGTTGGCTATCTTATCCAGAAGAAAAAAACCTTGCAAAAATATGTTCCTCCAGTAAAAGGGTATCATATCTGAAATGTATATTTAAGTGACTTGTATATCTAACATAGAAATGAATTTTGTAATTATACTTTTGTAGACTACATTAAAGTAAACGATGTTTCGTTTGTATTCTGATTTTGGGATTTCATATTGTGGTCTAAACACATTACTCCTGATGAAATATATTCATCTCATGTATTTAAATAATTCATTCAAACTTTAATGAAATATTTAGAATAGCTTTATGATTATTACTACAAATACATACTAATAGCTTATTGATAAGGTTTACTAATCAGTAGAAGCTCAACAATAAAAGGATGAACAGGAAATGGAAGGAGCTGGAAAGGATTGCTCAGGACGGGGTTGGATGGAGAATGCTGATGAGCGGTCTATGCTCCTTCATGTGGAGTAACAGGCGTAAGTAAGTCAGTAAGAAGCTTAACATTGAGTTCTATGAAAATATAATATTCAGCATCTAGGTTCAAGTTTGATTGAAATTCTAACAATAATGAGAATAATGAGGATATGATTTTATCTCAGAACTTTCAAAAAAGCATTAGGCTATATATGAATTAATAGTAATTTGTTAGTAAAGTACTTAGGAAATAGATTTCAGTCTCAAGTATTTATTGACCAGAATCTAATTATATTATGCATTTTCATTTTTTATATTATTTTCTAGCCATATATCTAATTAACTAAAATAATTACTGTAAAACGTAGTAACTAATTACCTTAAGCATTTCTGTTCGTATTATATAAACAGTTTGACTATGCTTCGGTAAAAAGAATAAACAAAACAATACGAATAGTTTTGATTAAATTTTAATTTAATCACATTATTCTTACAATAGAAACATATTACTATTTATCTATTATAAATCTCGCGGGGTGCGGGATCGTGGATACGCACTGCTGAGGAGTCCCATACTGGGACGAAACGGCCGTCAAGCGCTTTCAGGTTTTCCATGGTAGTTTAGCTTCAATTGAATCATGATTTCAATCAAAAACTTAACAATCTCCACAACCCTTAAAAAACTGGGAAAAAAAAGAATTATCTTAGAAATGTTTATATTACTTAATTAAATTTTAGTTATGCATAAATATACATTCATTTCAGAGATAAATAATAAAGTGAACTTGAGGAATAATCTTAAAAGTCCATCTTTAAACTTTAATGAACATTAGGTTATTACTGGTTCGCGTTTTCTACGGGATGGGGTCGCTAACCTGATGCCCAACCCTCCTTCTTTACCCGGGCTTGGGACAGGCAGTAGCCCTCAGAGGGACTTCAGGCGGAGTTAGCTTATTACTGAACATGTGTATATTATTTCATAGAGCATTACTATTCTAGTAACCTAAATAAAACTTATAATTTTACGGTAATGAACGTCCAAAACCACAAAGAAAGTTTCTATCTTTAATAGAATCAAGACATTTTTATCCAAATGAATAGTACATGATGACTATTTTCAGAATTTTTCAAGTATGCTTATTGTTCAAAACAGTGATACTTGAGTCAAAATGTCTAAATCCATTTAGTTATGAGACCGTACACTATACTTCAATTGTTTTAAACGTCTTAGTGAAGACTAGTTAGATGGAATTAATATGTAGTTTAAATTATTAATCACAACGGAATTATCGATTATCGACATAAGGTCAAACAAATTGTACGACATTAAAACAACGTATAAAAATTAATCGTTAGCAACAATTTTCTGATCAATAAAAACTATTTTATAACCAATGACTAGAATGAAATTTTTGATTCTTTGGTTCTTTGAGTCTAATCATTTGTCTAAACTATCATCTTATCATTTATGAAAAATGAATAATAAATCTATAAATATTTTGTTTAACATCTTTAAAATAGGCTCTTCATATGCCTTTATTCAACAAAACAGTTATTGAGAAAAAACCTAGATTTCTAGGACATGTATATCAACATAAAAAATAAGGATTTCAATGTCAAACTAATATCTATGTTTAGAACGAAATATTTAAAAAAAAAACTGTTCAACTTGAAGTTAGTGTACATCGTGAACTGATTCTTACCTAAGTTCAATTATTTCGACTTTTATTTAACTTCTATTTTTAAGTCATTTTGTATTGGCTCTTCTCATTGATGTTTAGGACACTTTAGGTCTTATTGGTTATATGTGTATCCTATACGGATTACCCTAAGTCACGAACATTATATGCAAAGATGAATGCTGGTTGGCAGTGGGATTCAAGACGCGTTTTTTGTCCTATTTAGGATTCGTAAGCTAGATGTACCTGTATCTCCGATTTAATGTTCACTTCAGGGCTCGAATTTAGTAACCTTTCGATTCAAACTTCACCTCATTGTACAGACTAGTGGCTATCTGGACTCAGTAGCTAAGTTAATAACGAGATGACTTTCAAAGCGAACAGTATTGCGTTCTCGTCCTGAAGTGAACATCAACTCTGAGATACTGCTACATTCATCTGACGGATCCACTGCTAGCCACTATCCATATTTGCTTTATTTTGATAATAATATATTTTTCCGATATCGTACTCTTATCTGATCAGATTTTATACTATTTTGTTTTATTGTTTTATTTTTGCACTCTTTGAGTTTAACATCATTTATTTTTCATTATCAGTAATGTGTGTATGTTTATTTCATTAGCAACCTGTTTAATTCATTTACTTTCTTTAATCTCTTAAGTGATATTTTATAATCTTTCTTTAAATATACCAATTATACGCAACAGTTAATCCTACTGTTTGAATTTTTATTTTTATCACATTATATCAACACGTGCTTGAACTGAATTCCTACCGACTTTATCTATACAAGTATAAAACAACATAATTTTCATTTATGATGGTGAAATATAAAGAAGATGGTAAGCAGTTGTTGAAAATCAAAACAAATAAATTTATCTTGCGCCTAGCTAATTGAATTGATATTATTTCTCTTTTAAAGATGTTAAAATAGGGATTAATTACTTGATCAGTGTTTGTTGCTTTGTGGTGTCATTGATAGTACTAACAGTAAGTATATGAATATTCAATTCCTCCTATTTAAGATTTATCACTGATTATCAATTTAGAGTAAATGAAATTACTTGTAAATATTATTAATAATTCAAATTTCTAAATGTTAAGTTATGGTTTCGATAGATATTTTCAGATGATGATTACTAAACGGTACGTAAAGCACATCACATATTCAAGTACTAGCAACAATAAGCATGAAATAAATTAGTTGGTTTACGATTGTGATCATGATTTGATCACTATTAGATTACTATTGAAAACCTAGAAGCACAAGACAGTTGTTTCCTCCTAGTATGAGACTCCTGAACAGTGCGCATTTACGATCCCGCATTCTGAACTCAAACTGTGGATCTTCAGTCTCGTGCGCGGACGCTTAACCTCTAGATCACTGAGTCAGCATCTAATAATGTTAGTGTCTAACTTCTCACCAATACATGATCTTAATAATAAAAAAAACTGAACAATCTCTACAATTCCATACTGTTAATTAGTTTTAATAAGGTTAAAATAAATTTTTTATTATTCCTACAATGAACTTCAATGAATAAAATCTTTTATAAATGATAAACTAAATAATTAAAAACAGATAATACAATAGTCAAATGATTAAACTATTTTGACAGAATAGAAAGTGTAAATCCTTTAAAGTTCAAAAGAATTATCTAATATTGTGAAGGTTATATTGATCGTCATTTTAATTAATTCTTATTAAATCCTTTGAGAATAGTGATATATTATATCAATTAATTGTAATTAATAACATTTAATGATTAGTCAGTTTCATAATGAAATGACTTTATATTGAATAAATGTGAAGTATTAGTATTATGTTGTTAACTCATTGATTAGTTAAAGGTTAAACTATAATTCGTTATATAATAAAATAGACATATATTTTCTTATTGAAATTTTAGATTAAGAACAGATTTAGGTTAAAAAAAAAACTATTGAAGACTTGAAAACAATAGTTAGTTGTTCTGTCCTAGAATATAACTTAGATAGATTCAAGATCTCTATGAAATTGAATAATCATCTTAAACCTTATTCTGATGACAATGAATGTCGGGAGGAATTAAATAATTATCAGAAGGGGTTTGTGGAGATTTTAGAAATTTTCACAGATTTAAATCATGAGTCAGTTGAAGCTAGACCACCATTGAAAACCTGGAAGCACTGGACGGCCATTTCGTCCTAGTGTGGGACTCCTCAGTGCTTCCAGGTTTTCAATGGTGGTCTAGCTTCAACTGATTCATGATTTAAATCTGTGAAAATTAAATAATTGTTATAGAAAATGATGTACATAAACAAAATTCTACAGTTCAAGGTAATAAAAATGAAATGGGATTATATTCTGGAGAAAATTCAGATTTCAAAGAAGCTTTAACAACTTATCGTTAAACTAAGTTTCAAAAATCCATTGTTCGTTTGAACAATTGCTTCTTTCATAATCATTATTATTGGGAACCATTTAGTTTTACCCTTTTAATTACCCTTCATTTTAATTAAATGGACTCCGATTTCGATTAGAAAATAGTCTAGAAATAAAGCTGTTATCATAAAATTTTGAATATTCTGGGTTCGATCTCTGGAGATGTTAGCGTTCTGTATTTCTAAAGATTGTTAAACTAGGACTATTTACTAAAACCATAGAATCTTTACAGCAAAATTTAAACTGTCTCTTATCAACAGTATATAAAACGTTCTTACCATTTAAGTCCAATAAATAATTCTATGATAAAAAACAAAATCTCACATCAACCAATTAATTTAGTATTTTCAATTTATTGGTTGTTTTGTGATAAACACAAGTAACTTAGTTACTCTTAACACTATGACCACTGGTCATATTAACGTAATCAGTTTCTTCGTAATCTACACCAAAATAATCTATAAACGATTTGTCTGTGAAACGTTTTTCTTAATTGTTCAATTTTTACTTAATAAATATGTTTTTTTTTATTATCCATAATACAATAAACAGTTTGAACCTCTAAGCAGCACATAGATTTAGGTAAAAGGTTTACGTAATGAAACTACTTATATATTATGCCTTCAAACTATAAGATCAGAGTTCGTTGATTGTATCACTTGGAGGTGAGACATTTAAAGATCTTTTCTATAAGATTGTCAGGTATTTAATAATCCGTAAACGATGCATCAGTCATGTTTTTTTTTAACTGTATAAAACTACACATCCTGTAGTCAGTAATAAATAGCCAAGTAAATCAATATTAAATCTTCCAAATCGTTTGCTAATTATTATTTCTATTTCTAAACGTTGAAAATCATCTAAACTCAATATAAAATAGTCAATTTGTTCTAATCGATAAGATATCCAGTTCATTCATTCACTTCACTAAGAAGATGTATTCATAGTATGATTATAATTACCAAGTAATTTTCAATATAAAAAATCTATCAGAATGTAGTTGCAATAATCAGTAAACAAGACACTAGTATAATTTTAATGTATATAAGAAATTTTACGAAATAAGTTATTATCAGAAGGGGTTTGTAGAGATTTTTAGTAATTTCACTGGTTGAAATCATGATTCAATTAAAGCTAGACCACCATGGAAAACCTGAAAGCACTGTACGGCCGTTTCGTTCTAGTATGGGACTCCTCAACAGTGAGCATCCACGATTACGCACCCCGCGAGATTCGAAATCCGGACCAATCAGTCTCGCGCCAGGCGCCTAACCAACTAGATCACTGAGCCGGCCGGCATCCAGCGGTGTTAATGTCTAACTCCAACCAATCCACGAAGTTGCGCCGCCGTATACCATTGTCTTCAGTGAGCTAATATCTCACAACAGACCTGGTTGAACTCTACTGGTAACGGCTTCTCACTAGAACTTCAGGAGTATCTCTTGAAGTCAGTCACTAGTGAGCAGATGATTATTATTAGAAGGAGTTTTGTTGAGATTTTAGAAATTTCACAGATTGAAATTATGTGAAATAAGTTACATCAAGGAACCATAAACATTGAAAATGCTTCTTCCTATCAATTGCAAGTACTTCATAAATTATTTGTCATTATTTGTGTACATGATTATAAATTTGTGTTTTATTATTATTTGACGTAACATCTTGTAATTACTGTTGATTTTAAAATTAAAACACGAAGTTCAACGAAGGGATCTTTTTTCAACGAATTCATTATCAACCTGTACAATCGTATATATATGAAAAAAGTACTAATTCCGTGAGAAAATGTAAACACAATAAACAAGATGACATAGTAGAAAGATTATAATACTAGATTACGTAATATGAATGATAACAATAGATTGAGTGAATATAATAAGATGTTTTAAATGATTAAAGTGTTTTTACTGGTTGAAATCATGAGTCAATTGAAGCTAGACCACCATGGAAAACCTGAAAGCACGAAACGGTCATTCAGTGCTTTCAGGTTTTCCATGGTGGTCTAGCTTCAATTGACTCATGAATTCAACCAGTGAAATCTCTAAGATCTCCACAAAACCCATTCTGATCAAATGTTTTTGTTATAATAATTAAAGGTCATAGAGGTGTAAAGAATAAATGAGGTGATATGATGAGCATTTACGAATAAAATGATGAGTATATAAGGCATAAGTAAAGCGGGAATGCAGTAATATTAATATTATTAATAATAATAATGATAATAATAATAATAATAGGATAACCAAAATAATTAAGGCCAAGGTAACGATAACGATAAGACATACTTCTTTTGTACGCATAGTTCTGGCTTAAGCTCCTGGATGGTAAGAACTTCGGCTATTTTTTAAGAAATTTTCACAGATTGAAATCATGAGTCAGTTGAAGCCAGACCACTATTGAAAACCTGGAAGCACTGGACGGCCGTTTCGTCCTAGTATGGGACTCCTCAGTGCTTCCAGGTTTTCAATGGTGGTCTAGCTTCAACTGACTCATGATTTCAATCTGTGAAAATTTCTAAAAATCTCCACAAAACACATTCTGATATTTTTTAAGAGTTGAATAAGAAGAAATCTGAGTAGATTTGAACAAATCATATAAACAACCTTAAAATCAGATTATGGATCTGTAGAACGGTTACCTTTCACATTTTCTCACGGAATTAGTACTTTTTTCATATATATACGATTGTACAGGTTGATAATGAATTCGTTGAAAACAGATCCCTTCGTTGAACTTCGTTTTTTAATTTTAATTTTAATGTTTAGATGGGAATTATCTGTCGATTTTAAAATTATTACATAATACATACAAATTATTACATAATCATGGTGAATATATAATTTAAAAAAGATATTTCTATACTGTATCCATGTTTCACTAGATGCCCCTATCCCTAAGTAACCGTTAATTTAAATATTTTGATTAAAATCAATTTATAACATTTTCAATAGATGAGTAGTCCATTTCTTTTCAAATATTTTATTGATCCTAAGATACTGAATTTATGTTTGATTTTAGGTCATTTATAATCTCCTTTGACTACTGACTATTTGACCTAAATTGAATAAGATTTGACTTTATTTATATAAGTCCAATGAATATTCAAATATTTACTTTAAGCAGAAAAAAAATAATTCAAAATCATGTTATCTAAACTGATCAAGATGATGCTTCAGTTATGAACTTTACAAAACATAGTAATTTGATTCATGTTATTAACCGGTCTCCTTTGATAAACTATGATATATCACATAGTGTTTGACAGATGCTTTTAGGTTATTTTAAGACAGTGAACAACCTCGACACTTCAAAAATCAAGAATTTAAAATGTTTTATATTTCACTGTAAATACAGTGATAGTTACGTCTACTTTTTAGTTCAACTTAAGGTTTAATTTGCTGATACCGAAATTCATTGCTATTGTGGTGAACGAACATACAGATTGGAAAGACCATTTTAATGATTAATCCAAAATCACAGAGTGCTTTTGTATAATATGAAAACCATATGTTAAATACATTATTTTCATATCATTCTTCAGTTGTCCTGTACATGCTTTATGATTATTTCAATTGTTTTTATGACAATTGATTTCTGTGTCTCTTTCTGTTCTCTTCAACTGAGTCTTCTCAATTTCCTTTTGGCAGGTATTCCAATTCCCATAGTGCTACATAAGTATATATATATATATATATATATATATATATATATATATATATATATATATACGAGTTTTAGAATTTTCTTGGATGTGCTTCATTACTTAACAATAAAACTCAGTGTTACAAGTTTCTGTAGTGGTTTACAGCACAAGCTGACACAAGTTTATTATGAAAGTAAATTCATTCTAATCTGAAAAAACAAGAGACAAAAGACTGTTTTTATATGGCTGGAAGTAATAAAATTAAGCAGCCATTTACAGAATGCAACGTCTATTGAGTTGCACAGATGAAATTTGTGTTGAAGTTGTTCAGAAAAGCAATAAAAGCATCACGAATAAACCATTTGGCTCAAAGGACGACACTCCACTAAAATGAAAATATTTTTCTGTAATTACAAACAAGAAAAAATCAGATATTCAACGTAAAAGGTACCAATCAAGTTAATTAAAATGTAATAGTAGTCTCAATATTTTGTTATACCCTACTCTAAGATGGTAAGACAACAAAAGTTTATAATGAGATCATGAACTGATTAATGTTAGACCACATTGAAAACCTGGAAGCACTGGTGGCCGTTTCCTCCTAGGATGGGAATTTTCACCAGTGCAGATCTACAATCCTGCACGTCAAACTTGAACTGAGAACCTCTGGTTTAGCACAAGACCGCTTAAACTCTAGACTACTGAACTAACGTCCAACGATGTTAATGTCTAACTCCAAATAATTAACGACATTGCTCAACCATCTTCCATTGTCTTCAGTGGGAAACTGTATCACACACGATATGGAGTTACATGCTAGGAGGAAACAGTCAGCCAGTGCTTCCAGTTTTTTAATGGTAGTCTAATTTAAGTCAATTCATAATCACAATGAAATTCGACAATTTCCACAACCCCATACTGTTAATATAAATTTACCTGAATTCGAGACCTGTATAATCATTTGTGTAAGATTTATTTATTATGCCCCTCAAGACCAGTAATTGAAAATTTCATCTTATAAAACAACATGATTGACTTTACAATTCTTTAGGAACTGTAGTATTACGAAAAGAAATACTACCCATCGTTACATTAGTAGTAGTAGTAAATCGTAGTACAATTAGATATGAAAGTAGGCCATGAATTAATTTTTCCGTTGTTCTGAATCGACCTAAATCAAATCACGATTGAACAACTGGAAGCACTAGTTGACTGTTTCCTCCTAGCATGTAATTATATGTCGAGTGTGATACAGTTTCGCACTGAATCAACGTGTAGTGTCGATTATCATGTTAACCCCATATACTTTATTCTAGCTTCCGAACGCCCATTCTATTCATTCCACTTGAGTCACATCCCGAACTTGTTATTTATTCGCATATCTGAGCGCGTAGGTGTGTGTACATTTCTTATCCCATTACTCATCACATGTCTGTTACTTACTTTTGTGTAACTATAAATATTGATTAACGTTTGGGTAAATGGGAGTTTGCTTACCCGCCATCTCTACTGCGAGCCGTTTCTCTTTTCTCTATTCCATTCGCTTCATATACAAAATATATGTATTCAAAAGTCCATTCTCGTTATATGACTTATGTAAATCCGTTATTGGCTAACGCGATTAAAGTCGATGATTATATACGAGGCTAGGCGAAATATGTATTTTAACAACAATCATCATTACAATCGCCCTGGAGTCAGATCTCGGGCCCCTAAAGTGGAGAGCCCTTTTGACAACATCGTTCGATCTAAATGACGATTAAATAACGGGCCTCCATAAACGGAGGATGGTTGGGCAATGTCGTTAATTATTTGGAGTTAGACATTAACATCGTTGGACATCAGTTCAGTAGTCTAGAGGTTAAGCGGTCTTGTGCTAAACCACAGGTTTGCGGCTCAAGTTTGACGTGCAGGATTGTAGATCTGCACTGTTGAAAATTCCCATCCTAGGAGGAAGCGGCCACCTAGTGCTTCCAAATTTTCAATATGGGACATGATTTCAGTAAATAGCATGTTATTTTCAGTGTGAAATAAACTTGTCGCTAATGATTTGATAAAACTTTATGTTAACAACTTTGCCTAACAACATAAAGTTTGACATTTACCAAAGTAAAGTTTTTAACTCATTGTCTAAAGGTCATATGAATCTCAAGCAATCATAATTTAAAACTTATGTGTGAATTTCTAATTGATTTAAATTTGATTTTTCCGCCAATTTTTTTTATTTATTTTAAATCAAGAAAAATTGTATGAAAAGATTTTCAATTATATACTTTTTTATGAAAATAGAATATCAGAATGGGTTTTCTGGAGATTTTAGAAATTTCACTGATTGAATTCACGATTCAGTTGAAGCTAGACCACCATGGAAAACCTGGAAGCACTGGAGGTCCATTTCGTCGTATTGTGGGACTCCTCAGTAGTGCGCCTGGCGCGAGACTGATAGGTCCTGAGTTCGAATCTCGCGGGGTGCGGGATCGTGGATGCGCACTGCCGAGGAGTCTCGTAAAAGGACAAAAAGGCCGTTCAGTGCTTCCAGGTTTTCCATGGTGATCTAGCTTTAATCGACTCATGATCTTAACTAATGAAATTACTACAATCTCCACAAAACTCCTTTTGATAAAGTCATTTGATTTTTATTGATGAGGTTTGGTAATCTCTAATAGTAACAAGATTTTGATAATGAATTCTATGAAAAATTTCTTTAAATTGTAATTCACTAATAGAAATGTAAGTTATATACCAAAGACGGTTTCTGTAACCCTGTTTTTGGACTCACATACTTTGATTTAACTTTAGTAAGGAATAGGCCCTATTTTGATTATTTTTTAATTAGAAGAAACTATCTGAAATAGAAGCAAACAAATAAAACATCCAATAAATAATAGCAATCAATGTTTACGCGAATCACTCTAATACAACTAAATTATTTCCCTTTGTTTTTGATTGAGATCTTGAACCAATTGATGTTAGACAATCACAATTGAAAACCTGGAAGCACTGGACGGCCGTTTCGTCCCATTGTGGGACTCCTCAGCAGTGCGCATCCACGATCCCGCGGGCGGGATCCGAACCCAGGGCCTTCGGTCTCGCGCGCGAACGCTTAACCAACTGAACCACTGAGCCGGCATCCAATGGTGATAGTTTCTAACATCAACCAATCCACGAAATTGCGCGACCAACTTCCCTTTGTATTGATTAACAGTTCTTATTTTAGTGATTTTGTTTCTTTGTCCATTGAGGCAAATCACCATCTATAATGAAATATGTTACATTGTGAATGTATTTTATTTTCGCCTATCAACTAACAGTAAATCTGTAATGTTTAAAATTTACGTTTTTAAGCTTTTCACCTTTTCTTTGTAAAGACTGATGAATACTTCTTAATGCATGTATACATTTTTGATTATTGCCACTATTATTATTATTATTGGCTTTATTCAATATTATATTTTTGGTACACTATAGAGTTTCCAACGACCTGCTTGAATATCTGGGCTACTTGTTCCTGCATCCAAATATTTCAACAAGTTGCCTGTTTTTGTTTGTTTCAACACATAATGATATCTATTAATCGCATAACCTATTCAGGTGCGTTTATGAAAAGTTAATGACCTTTCTCTGTACAAGTTACAAAAAAGTACAATCAGAGATATCGTGATTACTGACGTTATGCATTGAGAAGGATAAACATCATTCAAATATCAATTCCTGAACTGCTAACATCTAACTGGCAATTACTTAATATTTATTGTCAGGATCGATCAAGAAATTAAAAAATGAAATACTTTGTGTTGAGAATTCTATATTGTACCAGAAATATAATATTGAATAAAACCATGAATAATAATAATCTGACTAGTAAAATGAATCCAACAGAACAATAATTCAGCATGCCATATTGTCTTTTCTATAAATACTTCATTCTTTTCTATATTTGAATTGTGTTATTGTATGATCATGGATAAATGTATGTTTCTACCTGGTAAGAATACATCTTTGTTATGTGTTCAACGACCATGAATTAAGGAGCTTAAAAAGCCATGAGTTGTCTGTTTAACTCTTTTGATTTTCTTTTAGTCACCATAAATTTTTAGGAATCTAAGGAAAACATTTATGTGATTTCTTCGTTATCAATAATCTCCTAACTAATAAAACTTAATGATCATTGTTACTGATAAATGAGAAGGCATTATTTTTGGTTACCAAGCAATATGCTACTGATTTTGATGGAGTTTCGTTCTTTGAGCTGGATGGTTTAGTCAGAGAACAAAACTCTATCAAAATCATCCACCTGAGCTACAAATCTTCTCCAACCATACATAATAAACTAATTATTATTTTAGTGACTCAGCAAGCCGATAAGTGGGTATATGTTCCTTTTCATTGTAATTTAAACGTCATCTGAATATTCTTTTAATGACAACTCTTTACTATTTTTCACTATTTCTCAGTTACTTCCAGGAGACACTTTGAGTAGTTCAATTAAAAAGATTTAGAAAAATATTCATACACGTTTCACAACGTTTGAGTTTTTCTTGTTTCATAGAAATTTAAACAAAAGGAATGAACTGTCTGAAACCTATCAGTATTACGAACGACAAAGCACTTTGATAACAAAGAAGTGTAATTTTATACTGAAGTATATCAAGTTTGATAATCATTTTTACCAAATACAAATAATGAAAGCACAAGTCAATCCAATATGTTTGTATTTAAAGTTAAGAAATTATGTCCATTTAACCGTATATGTAAAGCTGTATTATCTAGATAAAAAAAAGAGTTATTAAATACTCAAACATTGATATAAATCCAACATTAAGTTATTGAAATTTGTTGTTACAGGATTTGATGAATTCATTAACAAAGAATACTAAATCATGACTGGGTTAGGAATTACTGTTTATTTAACATAATAAATCATGACGTTGTAATAAAAAAAATATAAAATATTTATCATTTTAAATTTAGTAGCTTAGCAACTGAATGTTTTATAGAGATGATGAGTTAAATTGTTAACATATATTGTTAAGCAATGGAGTTATCAAGATACATGCACTTATAAACGGATGGTTTTCACTTGTATGTTGTATAAATTATATCTTTATCAGATATATATCGTCACTATCAATGTATGTTCCTAAGTCTGTTTTATTGATGGAATGTACATACATTAGAATTAAATTCATTCTGTAACGAAGGTCTTAAATCGTTAATGAACAGAAGTTATGTAATGACTATACTGATTTTCGGTTATTCATTTTGTAACTAAAAGGTAACTAGTACTTACATTAATCTGAATGTTTATGTACATATCGTTATGGAATTAGATATATTGAGTCAGTTAGTTAGTGATTCTTCTGAATGAAGTAAACCTCATTGTCGCTAGATAATTTCTTCAACAAATGAAGTGGTTGTAGTATTTTCATAAATAATTTTAGTCATCGATATAGATCCAAATTGTCAAGAAAAATTTGTTGTATGGATTCGTTAAATGACGAGGATCAACTTCATTTGAAAGTTTAAAGGTATTTCAGCTAATCAATTTGATTACCTTCCTTTTATCTAATACATGACTAATATCAGCTAAGTGTGAGCGAATGTAGCAGATGTAAGTTTTATAAATAGTTTTTTTCCTATTCTAATTAGTTAGCTACGTGGCACATCATTAGCTAGATCTTCGTTGAATTGTGGCTTGAAGAAGACAAATTTCAAACAAATAGTCCATGTTTCTACCCCTAGGCTCATAGCATACAAATGCTTCTTCAAAACATTCTGTGAACAGCTAATTTTAATCAAATCTTTGTATATAAACTCAATTTATTTATTATTGTTGTCATCTGACAACATGTTTTTATACCTGACTGTAAAGCATTCAATTAAATGTCTCTTGTAATAAATTCGTTCACTGCTACAGAAAAACATGTATTGTGTATATTATTAAGTCACATACAAATGTAATTCTAACTAGCCTAAGTAACTTGGTAATTATTATGAGTCGAAAACACAAGTGAATAAAAGACTATATTTTTTCTCTAGTTCAGAAAACCTAGTTCGAACTAATATGAAGCTGAAGGTTACAAAGTTATTCACATTCAAAGCCAAAAATCATTATCATTGGAATTTTAATGACGTATATGAAATGTATCACCAGAGTTTATGGCACGAATTGTCCATTGGTAGTATGATTAAATAGTCAATCTAACGGTGTCGCTTGTATATTTCCCAGGTAGACAGTTAATAAGAACAAAGCGGAACACCACTTCATTGTTTTATGAGAACCATATCTATACAACATTAGAAAAACCTATATGTGCCTGAAAATAAACAGCATATATGATTGCGGTATACATCTTAAGTCACTTATTAACTCATTTAATACAAAACATTCTTTATTATTTCATAGTAAACAATAAATTTATTTCAATGGTTAAGATCATGAATCAGTTGAAGCTAGACCACCATGGAAAACCTGGAAGCACAAGACGGCCGTTTCGTCCTATTGTGGGACTCCTCAGTAATGTGCATCAATGACCTCGCCTCCTGCGAGATTCGAACCCAGGACCTACTGGTTTCGCGCGCAAGCACTTAACCAAGGCAAGAGCTAACTTGGAATTCTGAAGGCAAGAGGAAAAGAGGAAGGCCAAAGAACACATTACGTTTGGAAACAGAATCAGATAAATTGAGTAAAAAATTATCCGTTGCGTAAAATAAACATTTAAATTATTCCACCTATTGTATAGTTGATACAGTGTTTAGAATACGTATCATCTGTAACATTTACCATGACGTTCATCAGTGAATATGTATTCCTCTTTGTTTAACAAAGAAAAAATACAAATTTTATTTGAATGAATTGTAACGACAGTTTTTTTTCAAAAACTATTTAGACAGGAAATGATCAGAAATGATAATCAAGTTGAAATTTCCCTAGGAAATTAGTTGTCCATAAAATATGTGTATCTTACAACTTATATATATACGTGTATCCTTTTAATACACAGAAGTCTTTGTGTGTGTGTGTGTTTTAAAATACCTATTGATGAACAGACAGAGCTTACATTTTAAGAATCAAGTGCAAATTGTGGTTTCTCGGTGGGACTTTTTGAGGATGTTGAACATTTTGATGTGTGTGTGTGTTCGAGAAATAATTGTTATTAGAACATATCAATAATTTCATCATGTGAGAAATCATCTGTCATTCAAAACGAATCATTAATGTACCTATTTTTTGCATATAAAATTTGTAACATAATTCTAGGTTTATGTTACAGTAACAAATGATAAATCTGTTTATAGAATGACTCAAATTAGCATACTATTTATAATTGACAAAATTTTAGATCCAATTTATTTTATGGTATTCAATATATATCAAAACATTTCTGAGCTAAAATGTTTTTTTCGTTTGTTTGTTTGTTTTAGTGTACATATTATCCGATATGTTATTTACTAATAAACAATAAAACTATGTAAGAAAAAGAAGCATCATTACAAAGATGAATAAATCTCTGGAAGTATAATGAAAACAACTTTGAAGTCTCTATTTGTCATTAAGCTCAATATTAAACTTATGTGTTGATAACAATATTTTACATTACTTGTAAACTGACACTACTACAGCCGTCATCAAGAAGGTGCAAGTATTTATAAATAGTTGTCTACACAAAATACTCAACATCCATTGGCCGGATACCATCAGCAACAGACTTCTCTGGAAGAGACCAAACCAGCTTCCAGCTGAAAAGGAAATTAATAAAAGACGATGGTAATGGATATGACATACATTACGCAAATCATCAAACTGCATCACGAGGCAAGCCCTAACTTGGAATTCTGAAGGGAAGCGGAAAAGTGGAAGGCCAAAGAACACATTACGTTGGGAAATAGAATCAGATATGAAAAGGATGAATAACAACTGGAAAGAGTTGAAATGGATTGCTTTGGATAGAGTGGGATGAAGAATGCTGGTGAGTGGTTTATGCTTCTTCACGAGGATTAACAGGCGTAAGTAAAAAAAAGTGTAAACCAACATATTTCAGTATGTTTCTGTTGAGAAGAAATAAAAATAGTAACTTAAGAACAATAATAGCTCATATGAACAATTGTTAAAAAATACTCAGTTAGATGTTGGAGAACATTTATAGCTCAGTTGAATGATTTCGATAAAGTTTTGTTCTCTGAGCTGGATGATTTCGTCGTGGAACTTTCATCGTTCTTTTGAATGACATGAATAGCACAAACGTCGGGTAGAGATGAAGTGTTTAAATTTCTCCACTGAGAGATACAACCAAAATAAAGAAGTAAACAATGATAGGTCTAAGGTCAAAAAGAACCAATCAACATCGAGGTGTACAGGACAAACTGTCAACCACATGTGGAGAAATTCGAACACTTCACTTCTACCTGAAGTCTGTGGTGATAATGTCGTTCAGAAGAACGATGAAAGCTCTAGGACTAAACCATCGAGCTCAAAGAACAAAACTCCATTAAAATACTCAAATGTACTGAGATCAGTTTTGCTTTTTACTCAAAATATCCATAAATCACTTAGGAAAATGTTATTATTCTACCTTCATAGAAATGAGGGGGTGGGGAATGATTAGTTTCTGTTTTTAGTTTTCCCTACTGTTAGAAAAAAATCACACAAAAAATGGGATGGATAAATTTCATTAAAAGAAAAACACAATAAAATATTCTAACCATTAAAAATCAAAGGAAATAAATAGTTAAATGAATTGTGTACATTAAGAGTTTTTTTTCCTTTTTTTGAAAAAAAAATGAAACAGTACGCGGCAACCATAAATCATGTGTGTTTTAGTTTGCCTTGAAAAATTAGAAAAATAAAGAATAAAAAAATGAAAAAAAAGAACACTATCTAAATATCATGGAATAAATTACATTCAAATGTTGATTTATTTTTATGATGTTTACTGTTTATTTTTAATTGGTGTTCCTAGTGTTTATTAAGATTACAAACTAACTGAGTTTCTTTCATAAAATTAAAGTATTCAATATCAATTTCAATGGTTATGATTATGAGTTAGAACACCATGTAAAACCTGAAAGCATTGAACAGTCGTTTCGTCCTAATATGGGACTTCTCAATGTCAGACGACTTTGAAAATATTAGTATTTGTATGTTTTTTTATAGGAGCTAATAAGATTTGAAAATTCTTGTTGTACACTATAGAGTGAGTAGTGTACAAAGACGATAATTGTTGGAGACAAAAATAACATTGAGTTATATTTTATAATAGGAAATAGATTTCTCATTTCGATATTTTCATAGTTAAAACTAATGTTGAATTATATAAATGATTTGTATTTTAGGTATATTCGAGTAGTGATTGATGTTTGGGATGCATTTCTCTCCCTCTAAATACAAGTTATTGCTTCAGGACCGGCTTGCGTTAGCACCTGAGCTAAGGATAGGTACTGAAGTAGTCGAACGCGTCGACAACTTCACTTATCATGGACGTTTGGTCTGTCCTAATGTGTTGGTGTTTGACGAAATCTCTGCACTGATTTAGAAAGCTCGTTTGGTTTTAACCAGCTTACATCACCTATGGTAAAGGCGAGATATCCGTTTATCAATTAAGGGGCGAATGTACTGTGCAGTAGTTCGTTCTGTTCTACTTTACAGCTACGAAACTTGGCCATTAGGAGTAGAAGATACTCGTAAACTACTAGTATTTGATCACAGATGTCTTGAAAATATTACTCGTATATGCTGGGATCACCGGGTGAGTAATAGTAAGGTTAGACGCAGGGTATTACGGAATGGTAGTAAGTCGGTTGATGAGGTTGTGAATCTTCATCGATTGAGATGGTTGGGCCACGTATTACGTATGCCTGGACACCGTTTACCACGACGTGCAATGCTGATTAGTACCGGAGACGGCTCAAAGAAAGTTAGAGGTGACCAAACCAATTGTGGCATCAGTGCTTGAAGTCACTAACTTCTGGCCTTAGCCATGCTGGTAGATGTAGACTACTTGGTTGGGGTCTGAGTGACTATCGTAACGAATGGTTGGAGACTGTGGGTGACATGGCTCAAAATCGATCACAATGGCGTCGGTGTGTACACTCTCCGATTTCTCTAAATTATGAGATTAAAATTACTTTATACCTATCTTCCTTCCTGTATTATATCCTTATATACATCCTTTATTTTATATATTACTATCACTGAAGTAACTACTTCTATGAATTTGGTGTTTATGTTGTTGTGCTATAGAGGTATGGCAACTTGGATCGATGCATATATGCTCCTGATCCTACGTTGTAGCTGAATGACTGACTGATTGACTGAGCGATTGATGTAAAAGTTCACTATTTTAACGAACAACGCCATCGAATTCATTTATAATGTTTTTATGGACGTCTTGGTTTGGCCTTTATATAACAGCAAGCATGAGTTTATGATTCTATAACTTAATGATCAAATATTTAAAATTAGTTGTTTGTTCAAATATATCTTGTTTAATACACCAAGCTTGTAATCATGTAAATTTCGACATTTTGGAAACTTCATGGATATTTGGCCAGTGCGTAAACACAATAATATAATAGATGGATTGATAGCTCATCAAGAGTTCTGTGAAGGAATGTTAAATGTTGTTTAACTAATGTCACAATAAAATTCGCAAACATTGATAATAGACTTCAGTGTTAATGCCGCTTAAACAAGGGTGTATGTACGGAATGGTATATACTGAACAGATTGAGTACCGCTAGCAGCGGAATTCAGGATGTGTTTTGTCCTGTTTAAGATACGTCTTTTGCACATACGTGTACTACAGGGTTGTAGTTTACTCCGAGACTCAGAACGAGTACTTTACATTTCCAAAACCCAAGTTATCCAATTAACTTCAAAGTCCAGACATTCATTAACTTGTGCAACAGGCATAAACATTGTAACTGAGATTGATCAAAATTCAATAAAAATATCAATAATGAAATTAAACGAACCATAACCAATCAAACTAAAATTTATATCCTGTATTATAATGCCAACAATATCCCGTTTATTCAAGTAATTTTACTAATGCGATGAGGTGTAGTGGTAAATAAATCCCCAAATTAAGTAGCTCTTTAAGTTTTCGACATTGGATTCCGACCATATTAGCTTTAATGGACTCACCTATCTGAAGGTGCCCGGTCATGCATCCGCACCAGATCACGAGTGGGAACGCCGTGCTCAACAACCCCTGCAATCGCTTGCTAGATTAGATCAGACGATCCTCGATATATTGATAGCCTATCAAATATATCTTCGAACCTCCTCACTTCTGTCTTTTGATTTCGCTTGATGGGTACGCTTGATATTAGAAGATGTTACTGGTTAAAGCGTTGTCAAACTCCAAATACCCGTGGCATCTTCAGAGGTATAATCAAAGTAACAAGCACTTTTGGGGTAGTTTCAAGGCATAAATAGCCAACAGAGAGGTGAACAAATGATGGTGGTGATTCTAGTTCATAGAAAGATAGCGACAAACAATCTTGCAGTCTAGTGACTTAGCGTTCGTGCAAAAATGAACGGCTGTGCAGTGCTACCAGGTTTTCAATGGCGGTCTAACACTAGTCACTTCATGGTCTGCAAAAAACCGATAAAAATTTCAGAATAATTTTTGTTAAGAAAAAAATCAGAATGAGACATTTTAACTTTCGAAATAATTATAAATGCTGAAACTATGTGTTCCTATAAATTGCATTTACACAGTGGGTGTAAACGTCAGCTTATTTAGTAATTTGAAGAAACAGATGAGAGTTAGTTTCAATCCCCTCCTCTGTAAGCGGTTGAGTTTAGGCATAAAGTATCTGAATTTGCAGCTAACAATACAGTCATTCCCAAGAATCTAGTGCAAGTCGCTGCTGGGCGAATTCTAGCCTGAATTTATCTTTTATGATAACATTAAGATACAAGTCTAATATTCTAAAAGTTATTCAATACATAATTTCCATTTTAAAATACATGAGTGATAGTTGTAGAGGTTATTTAGAATGCAACCCATAAATGGTTGAACCTTAAAAGTTTATATTAAAACCTGTTCTGAAAAGGACAAATTGTGAAAATACATAGGTCCCATGTCTAGCAGTGGATCAAACCTAAATTACAATCTCACTACTTAAACTTACGTTAATTTTAGTTCGGTTATTTATTTATTTATTCCAAAGAAGTGACTAACATTAAGTAAGGAAATGTCAGAAATGCAATTCTCTACTCATTAAGATGTCACAGAAATATTCTTTCAATAAAAATCTATCTTCTACGGTGAAACTGAAAGGGAGAAGAGGTTTGTTAAAGCAAATACATCCATGTTTTGCGGTGCTCAGTTCCAGCTCCTACTTTGAAAATTACACCGTGACCTCGTCGAGCTACATATTGATTCAGTATTTCACATGGTTTAGCTTATTAGAAGAAGGTAAGTACATTAAATTATGATTATCAGTATACCGAATGATTGACGTTTGCAAAAACAACCGCAGATGTCATTTATATAAGCTATATAAAGCGAAGAACCCTTGACATTATCTTGTATTATCTCACTTATGACCTTGACAGCATGTGACATGTACGAATTTATTTCGAATATTTGGTATCAGTGACAGTTAAGTCAAGCAAGAAGGCGGTTTCTGATCTCGTAAAATGTGGGCTTGGATCCAAGAACTCAATGGCTAACCACGTCAAAACCTTTCGAAATTTCGAAGTAGAGCACTTAAATCAGGTACCCTAGGTTATGTTAAATAAAGACTAGATTAAAGAAGTCAAACTGTCAGATCATGCAAGATCTAAATTTAAAGATATCATGTTGAGAATCGATTATGTTTTTCATGAAGAAAACAATTAGAAAGTCCATCATCAACTTAGTTTCCATTATCCTAGAGATAACTGAACCAATATTTATTGGTCTGATCTCCATACTTGTGCCGTGGTATGATATATGACGTTTTCCAATGGTAAATGTTAGTGCCTGTTTCCAGAGAACGAATAATGAGTTTTACAATAATGTATGTACTTTTGGGCTACTATTATGAGCTGACTACCCTTCACGGTTGGCTCTTAATCTATGAATTTCTCGAATATCATCAAAATTTTCTGCAAGTGTCTTGGTTTATAATTATACGTAACTGGTATACATAGTCGTTGATGTTTTAAGGGGTTCAAAGGAATCCAAGCACAAGCCAGTTATTTAATAAAATGTGTCTACTCTTTCTATGTGATTATAACAAGAGAAGTCATTTCAGTCTGAGCATCCTACCAGAATGCCCATGAAGTCAAAAGCTATATGTTTATAGTCCCTCCTATTTACTACGTTTTGTACTTGACGACTACCAGAGAGGGTAACAGTATTTGGAAGAACACAGACAACCTTTTGACGACTAGACATTTTAAATCCCTTGTTTAGTTGTTCAGATACTGGGATGTTATCTCTACAATAAAATGGATGAGAGATGCCTTGCATGCCATATTGGAGGACGAAACAACTATCATCAACAGTACATGTCAAGTGTTGTTAAGAATTCATCATCGCACAACTGGCCACTACCAGTATTAAAATTAATCCCGGGATAATTGTAATATTCTCTGATGACTGCGCTGGGATCTAGAGCAGAAGTATGTTTAATTGCATAATATACCGTTCAGAGTAGCTAAAGTACTTGGTGTTCTGTATACACAATCTAGGAGTGAACTGTGATTCGAAATGTTAACTAGTATCCAGATCGATTCAGATAGACTGTTGTGAACACTATCTTTCAATTTATTGGTTGTGAAGATCCAAGTCACCGCCATGCTTATTTTCACTGTTAAGGAAATAAAGCATGTAGCTCTGAATATTTAGTTCTGAGCATGAAACTGAGGAAGTTCATCATGATTCATCGATGGTTATAAAAGATGGTCTAGTTAATAAGGCTATGGTCTTTGAGGCTGAAATTTCATCTAGAAGTGAGAGTGCATTGATAAATAATACGTTTAACGAAAATTTCTGAGGGGTAAAAAAGCTAACAAAATTCCCATGGATGTTATGAGTTTTGCGGTAACTAAATTATGGTTTGATTCATGAACACAATGGTTTGGGTTTTGGCCAGTGCGAACTGTAGCGCAAGAGTGAAGACAGATTATTAGAGAATGTAAAAAGTATTATGACGACAAGAAAAATTTATCTGTTTGTAATGATTTGATGCACGGTTAGTAAAATATCTGTTTTTTTAGGTTAAATAGTATATAATGATACATGTTATATCATCTAATCCTGTGTAAGAGAACTGTGGAATGGCACTTCGCGCAGGCTGGTGTCTTGTTGTCCTCTTAGCGTTATCCTTAAGTCTGGACATAGTAGTGTTATATGACACTTTACTCGCACTAACCACATGATGATTGCTGTTAAAATCACATTTTTCTAAGTACACTTTAACCTTGTTTGAAATGAAACCCTCAAAATGGCTTTGAACAACTGCACTGCAAAGATTAGAATTCTAAGTTTACTCTTCTGATGTTCTTTGACTTTCTGAAGTGATGTCAGAATGTTGTAAAGTTAAAGTAAAATTATCGCTTTTCTCTGGTGAAATAAAGTTTAGGCTAACAAAAGATAAGTTTACTCAGTCCTTGCGAAATTCATAATAAGTTCTGTAAAATAAGTTTTACTCAAAGTGCTTATTTTCAAAAGTCTCTGAACAGTAGTTTCACCTGGTACTATACGGACACTTTAAAACTTGGTAAATGCATTGACAGATTGTTTGGAGTCTCTCAGTTATTCAATAGGTAAATGCGAATTCAAAGTGAACAAGATAGAACAGGCGGATCTCCTTACTTTTAATAAGACAGATCCATTGACACGAGCTATCTAGCAGATTTTAAGACCATGAACTCAAGTTATTCAAGTTATGTCTTGTCGGATACGTTGTAAATTATCACATTACTTCAGAAGATCATTTTCACTAGCTATAAAACTAATAACAGATTCAGTCGTCGTAATGTACTCAAGAATGGAGACTACATCTTTGTACAAAGTAACGATGCGGGTAATAATACCTTATTTTCCCGTTTGACATCATTTGTCATTGATGAAAAACCTTCTTAGGAATAGAGTTTGGAGCTCATTCCATTTGCTTGTTTATCTAAACTGTCCAATTCGTATTTCACGTTACATATGCCATAAATGTTTTGTGTGAATGGCGTCTGTTCATTAAATATTGAGTCAGTCAGCAGAGTGAATTCACTCATGATATTATCTGTTGCACAGGGAGTCGATGAGCTTGACGTAAATTTCATAATAGTTGTTATTAATAGGGATCCCTGACATTTGACGGGCTAGGTCTTTCGATAGATGTTCTGTTTTGTTCTTGATAGTATCAATATATGCTATGGTACGTGTTAAATTATATGCTATAATCAACCAAATTTCCTCCACAGCACGTGTAAAAGCGTTGAAATAGTTAGACAGACCACGACTGTTAATAAGCTCAAAACAGTAAGTTCACTCCTATACACTGTCTTATTCTATGATTCATATCAAAAATCAAATAAGTATATTACTCTGACCTGTTTTAACAATACTTACTTTACCTACTCCTGTTACCCCTAATGGAGGAGCATAAGCCGCTAACTAGCATTTTCCATACAACACTGTCCTAGACAATCCTTTCCAGTTCTTTTCAGTCGCTATTTGTATTTTTCCTAACTGCTTCCGATTCTCGACGCAATGTGTTCTTCGGTATTTCTCTTTTCCATTTCCCTTCAAGATTCCAAGTTAGTGTTTGCTTCGTGATGCAGTTTGGTGATTTCCGTAATGTATGTTCTATCCACTTCCAATGTCTCTTCCTGATTTCCTCCTTAGCTGGAAGTTGGTTTGTTTTCTCCCACAGTAGGCTGTTGCTGATAGTATCCGGTCAATGGATGTTGAGTACCTTTCGTAAAGACAATTATTGATAAATACTTGTACCTTTTTGATGATGGTTGTGGTATTTCTCCAAATTCCAGCTTCGTACTGTGGAACTGCTCTGTTATAATAATACATGACTAATAAAGTAAAATAATTAGTTATATCTGTTAGTATTACGTTATTCAAACAAGTTTAGACATCAAAATCTATGGACTGAGCCACAACTACTATAATCTCGTTGCAAAGTAGTTTCATACTATGTTGCTTTATATTTCTTTATCTATGTTTTCTCCATAATGCAAAAGTCTCAGATTGTCTTATAGTCATATTCAAATAGATTTTCATTCATATACATTTTAAAGTTAGTAAGAGTCATTTTGTAAATATTGACTTTATTCAACTTTATGTATTATCTAGAGATGACTTACTTTCAACTAGATAATCATTGGATATTATTTAATGAAACAATAGCTCAGGCTTCATTAATTTAATTACACTACTGAATCCAAATCAAAATACATTGGCTTTGATAATTGAATAGTATATTTAGCCTTTGAATAATGTATCTAATTAAACATTTGTTATAACTTAAACCTGATTAACAGTTTTCATTGATTTGTTGTTTACTCAATGATATTTCTGTGTATAGCTTCTTGATAGTCATCTAGATAATCATTTTTAAATAAACAATTAATCAAAATATATAAAAGTTTACTCAGTTTCTAAGACTCTATATAACTTGTTGATTGTAACAATCTTATCATTATGAATCAATTTCAGAGAAGAAAAGGATAATAATTTGTTTATCAATTATGAATTCAATTAATGTTTTATTTCACCTTATTGTTTGTATCAAAATAATAGAAACTAAGAACAAAGTTATAAATCATCTTAAGATAGTTTCCTTTCGATTATTTCTTAATCAATAAGAATAACTATATTGTATTAATTAAAGAGCAGGATAATTGTATACTTGTTTATGATTAATGATTCCTATTTTGTGAGACTGTTTATGCTATTGTATAGAAAAATATTATCTTTATTGAACATATGTCATTCGATGTAAGAATTTATACTAGGTAACTGGAGATAATCTATAGGAAATCATGTAAATATATTCCCTGTTAGTTGATTTACATCGGCAAGGGATATGTGCAATCTCATACGAATCGATAGTATCCATTAAGCTCACACTATCATCACTTAGTAATTTAGTTATTAAGATTACTATCGAGTTTCTAAGGTCGTTAATCACCTCCTGTACTACTGAGATACATACTTGTATTATTATTATTATTATTATTATTATTATTATTATTATTATTATTATTATTATTATTATAAGCTTTATTCAATATTATATTTTTGGTACAATATAGAGTTCTCAGCACAAAGTATTTCAACAAGTTTCTGTTTCTTACTTCTTGGTCGATCCTGACAATAATTATTGAGTGATTGCCAGTGAGGTGTTAGCAGTCCAGTAAGTGAACATCTGAATAATGTGTATTCTTTTTGCTGCATATTACCAGCGACCACATTAACTCTTATTGGGCTTTTTGTAACTTTGACAACGAAAAGTTGTACACTTTTCAGAAATGCATCAGGATAGGTTATGCGAATAATAGACATAATGATATATCAAAAACAAACAAAAATAAATAACTTTTTGAAATATCTAGATGGAAGGAACAGGTAGTCCAGATACTTAAGCAGGCCGCCTAACCATAATAAGATTATTAGTATCGTTATTTTTAACTTGATTAACAGAATAAGATTGGAACTAAATACTCAAAGGTATGACTCTTCGAGGGAGCATTGTTGAGACGAGTACTGTAGAAGAATAAATTTTCTGTTTAATTATGCTTCACATTCCAAAGTTGTTTAGCTAAAGTCAACTTGTAATGTAGATTATTTTCAACTACTACCTTTAATTAATCATCTGGAAAGATAATATTAGTATTTGTTTCTGTACAATACGGTATATTGATACTGATAAACTTGTAATACTGACTCTGAAGTATCGTATGCAATTACATTCTCAATTAAATAAATAATTACACTGAAGTATATGGAATTTCCTTACTAGAAAAGAGTTAGTTCTATATAATTTGAGAAAGTCATTTCAAGCGTTTCTTCCTCTGTTTTATTATGACTTTAAACCATATTTTTGTGAATACAAACGGAAATCAATCAACTCTTCATTTCATTTAATTATCCACATATATAGTTAATTTTAGTTAAATAATCCACTTAACATTAAATGGTTATTCATAATCACTTTTCTATAAATTAAGTGGTTAGAGGAAGTTATGCTTTATATATCCTAATTAAAACATTTGAAAGGGGACACTTTTATTTGTTTAATTAGAGTAATTTCAAATATGCTTATTTAGTTATATGATTAGTGGAAAAAAAGTTTTACATTGTCATTGTTTATTGTAGATATAAAATTACACTGTCCTGGTTTAGATTTTGGTGGTTAGTTACATAATGTGTTCAGTTAATTTGAAATAATTATGGTGATTATTACGGTTTGACAATTTTTGTTCAGAAGTATTTTAAATTCAAACTTCATTGTTCTTTCATTCCTGTTGTTGCTATAATTACTCTCTGTTTACAATCCTGTTCTCTTCGATTCAATTTTTTCAGCACTCTTCTGCTAGGCATTCCATTTCCGATTGGTATTACATACTAGTTATATCAATGAACATAAGTAGCGTACACTATACTCGTCCTCCCTTGAAACAGTCTCTCTTGTGACTGTTCTGCTCATACTTTTTACTTTGTCACAGTCTGAGCCACATTCGCCGTCGAAATGTCGAGTCCACCAGCTCGCTGACCTCCATAGCGATGTCGACCTGTTGGGCAGTCTAAATCCGATGTCCACTCAGCACCCGAAATGCCCAACACCTGTCGACATAAGTAGAATCTCTTTTGCGTCACATCGAATTTCAATTAATGATTAAAAGCATATATATAATTGCTTTTTTGATTATAGATTGTTTCCTAACCTGAAGTAAATGTCATCCTCTGTGTTTTCTCACATACATATGTGACAAATGTCCATCATATTAATTTTTAGGTTAATATTTAATTTTTGAAGCAACATCCCTTGAATACTGATTTGTAAGCTTCATTGTTGAACGTATGTTCTGTATGTTCTTTCTGATGAATATTCATAGATACCCAATATTATATTAAAATTTTAAATAACTAATTACTGACCATAACTATATTAGCCTAAACTATGGTACTTGTATTATATACACTCTAAAAATAATTTGCCTTCACTTTTTCATGAAGTAAAGGGTGTTTTTTTTGACATTTTTTTCACACACACCCCCTGCAGAAAGTAACTTTGTTACAATGATACTATCTATACTTTCAATCAAACGATTCTCATTCCAAAATTCCTGCTGTTTGTTGACTTTATTCAATTATATTCTTTTTTTTTATGTGACCATGTTAAATTATAAATTAATCTTAGATTATTCATTTACGTTTTAATCACTTTCAGGACATATCATGCATGCTTATTCTATATATTTATAAGATCTCTAATGCCATAATATCATGATTAAAAGTTTACTGATGCACTATGAGATGACTAACGGTATTACATATCAATCTCTATACTTCAGCATTCTTTATATGATTTAACTTGATTCATTCAAGTTCTGTATATCATATATCATTTATTCTAAATGATATTCATACACCTCGTAAGGAATATCATACATATCGTTACTATCTAACAGAATTCTCAGTTTTTTTTTCTTAGTTAGACTACCTAGTGACTGAAATATTAACAATCATTGAATATTCTGCATCATTTTCCTAAAAAAGAAGAAAAGTAAAGAATATTTATATGATTCTAATTTAAGACATTGTTCTAACCAAATTGAATTCATTTCATTTTCTTACTTTTATTTTTAATTTTTTTCTGGTTAGCGTTTTTTTAGCGAGTTAGTTTTCTACGGGATGGGAACGCTAACCCCATGCCCAACCCTCCTCCTTTATCCGGGCTTGGGACCGGCAGTAGCCCCCGGAGGGACTCCAGGCGTAGTTTATGGAATAATTCAATAATCATTGTATTGCCTTTTATGGTTAAAAAATTGTACATTAATTTCAATATTGACTCGGTGACCTGCTGGAACATTTGAGTTATCTATTTCTTCCCACTAGATATTTCAATATGTCTTTTTATTTGTTTTAACACATCACGATGCCTATTAATCGCATAGCCTATTGAGTTATAAAAACGTATAATCGGAAACATTGTAGTAGCTGAAAATATGCAGCGAAAAGAATATACATTATTCAGATGTTGATTACTGGACTGTTAACTTTTAGCTGGTGATCATTCAATATTTGTCGTCAGGATGGATCAATAAGTAAGAAACGGAAACTTGTTAAAATACTTTGTGTTGCAAATTCTATATTGTACCAAAAATATAATAATGAATAAAGCTAATTATAATAATAAATAATAATAAAAGTTATTCATTTTTTCTTAAATATTGAGCATCAAGATAACTGTATATACTAAGAGTAATAAAAGCCCCCTCAACAGATCACAACACTTTGTAAAATGTCTCACCATATATATTATTTTATTTTCTTCCTTTCGCGGTAGTTGTTCAATGAGGTTTATTTTTATGGCCGCCTTAACAAGAAATCTCAGTATTTTCATTTATGGTTATGGTCATTGAATTTCACAAGGAATTTATTAATTTTCAATTTAATTTAAAATGTAATTACTAGCTAACTTACTTACTTGCCTACGCCTGTTACTCCCAATAGAACATAGGCCACCGACCAGCATTCTCCAACCCACTCTGTCTTCCTTCCTTCCTAATTCTATCCAATCTTTGTTCGTTCTTCTCATGTCTGCCCCTATTTCTCGGCGTTATGTGTTCTTTGATCTTCCTCTTCGCCTTTGGCCTTGAGGATCCCATGTGAGTGTTTGTCTTGTGATGCAGTTGGGTGCTTTCTTCAATGTGTCTCCTATCCACTTCCATCGCTTCTTCCTCCTCTGCGAATGAGTCCAAGTTTAGTTATTTAATGATTTAACCAATATACAGCATGTATTCAAATGAAACAAATGAACCTTCTCTATGGGTCAGGTTATAGTCCGATTGACAGATATGAAGAAAAACGAGAAAACAACAAAGGACCCATAAATTTTGTTCTTCATTACCCCTTCATTAGTACGTTAACCTCATTTGTTATTTATTGTCGAATCCATATTTTGTGATGTAAACCTTATTTCACTTGTATTATATTCTCTTAGCACATTTATTCGTAATTGTCAAATTTTTCTGATAAGTTACATAACGAAATTACTAATCCTTTTTCAAAATTGAAATTATTTTGAAACAATCCATAATCATTTGATGAATATACCTTTTTTATATACCTACATTATTATGGTTTTAAAATCAGTATAAGAAATTCCCTTTCTTATTCCTATGGAAGGTAACTAGTCTCTTTTTTATGACATAATATTTACATAGTCTCACGTGTATTTAAAAATGTTCTGCCTAAACTCCAATAAAATTTAATGAAACATAGAGTAAACATGTCTCTTTTTTCCGACAATTCGATTAGTATGCTATTAAGTCTAATTGACTTATCTTTTTTACTCTAAAAAAAGTAGTTGATCAATCAAAGGGACATACTAAGTAGACATTTTGTTACTGTATTATGATAGTGAAGCAATCAGTAAACGAAATTCGTCAAGTTGATGTTCTCATCAAGAAACATGACAAGACACAAATATTCAATTACAAACAGTTCATTTTTAATGTTTTATCGAAAGACATATTCCAGTTAGCAGACAAAGATTGATCATCAGCTTAACTTGCCTATTTATAATGTAATGTTGAAAGACTTGAATAATGAACGTGATATTTATCACTCAAAATCTCCTGGTTTATATATTTAAGCAACCACTTGAGATGTGATAAAATGTTTAGCTCAAAAATCCTTGTTCGAAGTATGGCGTAGATTGCTGGGAAGTGTTGTGAATTTATGAAAAGTACTAATGTATTTTAGTACATATACATAATACTAATCTAACATACACTGTTTTTTTATGTACGTAATACAGATAGGTATAAATCATAGACTACTTATATTACTTAGTGTTGCAAAGCTACAGTTCTCAACCTATATATATCACTTCAGTAATAAAATGTCCGCAGAATCCTTGTTATTGATTTATATGTATTACACTCTATATGGTCTTTTTTGTGTTGTTATTAGATTTTGTTTTTAGTAAAATTCCATGAAACCGATTGTAGGAGAATTCGCATTTTCTACACTCGTTCTATAATAAGATTGAATAATAATACGTTCCAATGTGGTTACTCAGATCAGTTTTCACCATACCATTTCCCATGCTTCAAATATATAAATTCTTCGTTTGACTTTACAATCTTTGGTTGGAAGATAAATATTTCAATAATCGTCTCCAGCTTCTATATTAATTCTAAACTACTATGATATATGGAGCATCTAGCTGAATAGTTTCTTATATTATTTACAATTATTTATGATATCGGAAGTAAAATGTAAGCAAAACATGTGACTGAATTTCAAGATCATTAGTCGTCACACGATGTTTGGTATATCTAATTACTGATCATTATGAAAATGAAATAAATGTTTTGTATTAGACATTTTAGACACAGCTATTCAACTTGGCTATATGATTTCATGAGATCTGAAATATCTGTGAGACATTAGAAAGCAATAAAAGTTTATCTTTTACTTATGTGCTCACCATAATTCTATAAGTCTCCTTAAGGGAAAACGGAAACGAGAAAGATTAAAGAACGCGCTGCATCGGGAATTGGAAGCAAACATGAAAAGGATCAACAGCAACTGGAAACGACTGGAAAAGATGGCCTAGGTCAGAGGTGGTTGGAATGTCTTGGTTGGTTGCCTATGTTTCTCTACGATGGGTAACAGGTTGCCGTAGGTAAGTAATAAATTTAAATACATCAGTCTTGTCATCTTGTCAGTTAAAAGATGAATTTCTTCAAGAATATATTTCCATTCTTAAAGGAAACGATGTATGACAACTATTGAAATATAAACATATTTTTATAAGGCAAACATACCATCAGAATATAAAGCGTAGAACTTTTCAGATTTCATATCTTGACAATGTAAGAACTATTTAATCCTACCTAAATTACGTTATAAATCACTTCATGAGATATTCTTTTCTTCTCTGTGGACAATAAATGGATAACAAGTAACTATAAGAACTCAGTAGCTAAGTGGATGACATGATGGCGTTTGAAGCGAACGTCACTGGGTTCGATTCCCAGAGTAAACATCAACTCTGAGATGCAGGTACATCTAGCTGACGAGTCCTAAATAGGACGAGACGAGCTTCCTGCATTCCATTGTTATCCACTGTCCATTAGTGACTATTGATGTACATAATCTCGTTGTATTTTGTTTCTTGTTACTAAACTGTATCCAATGTTGCTAAAAGAAACATAGTAACAATAAAGTTGAAATAATAAGAACTATTCAGATCAGCAAATTATTTAATTAAATATCACAAATATTCATTAAAATGATCCTTTCTAATGATCAACTTATTATTTCCCTTTTTTACTAGATCACAAATTCAATCAATAAATTTTTAATGACCTATTAACCTTTAATTTTGAATAGAACAGCCATCTATAAAACTAAATAATTTAAGAGAAAATAAAATCAAAATTCAAACTTTAATTTAATTTAATTTATTTATTTATTTATCAACAATTTCCAATAAATAATCCATCATTATAATTTATCTCAATTGTTTGATTCATACTAATTTCTTTGAATGAAAGTTTGTGATTTTAAGACCCAAGAACTAATATAACCAATCAAAATACAAATTTCATACACATAGTTCCCTTTATTATTTTAAAGAGAACAAGAACCAAGATTGGTACACCAATCTTTTTGATATGCTACATATCATAAAGATTTATGTTATCGTTAGAAATTCTTTCAGTGAATAGATTTAATAGATCTTTCACCCATTTACTGAATATTTTGATCATATCTTGGGTGAGACTATAAATTATGAACTACCTTTGTGTCGACGCCGAAGTGACTTTGAGGGTGAACACCTACTGATTAGGATTAAATGAGGGTTATAAACAGTTAGAATTCTCATTTAGAATTGATGGTTAGGGTTAAAAATTAGGGTTTTCATCATGAACTGACATCAGCTATAATGCCAAATCTGTATTTAGCCAAATGTACGGATGAATTTCGTGTCAAAATTCGTGACTTGTTATTGTACATCTGATTGGGTTCGTTCATAAATTATGGTCTTGCTATATTTTTTTATCTTGATAAATGGTTTACGTATCTCATACATGAAGGTATCAAATAAATGAGCTATTTCCTCGATAATATAATATGAAATCACTTGAAAGTTTAAAAACTATTTATATGTAGTCCTATAGTTGCATGATTGAAAGCAGTTTTACAGCTTTCATTTTCAACTTCAAAAAAAGGTAAACATTGGTTGCTTAAATCCTGTACAATTTCCAGAATATTATATCTTATCAAAATTGTACTCAGATAGTTAACTTCATTGTTTTGGGCAATATGAAAACATTTACATAAACAACTTTATATTTATGAGGTTGGGATTTATTTATTAAGCAATATGCACCCAGTTATCTATTCGTTTATATTGAGCATTACTGACTATGTCTAGTTATTAAAGTCTGATAAAAGATTGTTTTGTACCTACACTATTGTTCAGTATATTTACTTATTTCTTAATACTTAATTTTTACAGTTGGAATCACAAGTCGATCTAAGCTAGATCACCACTGCGAACCTGAAAGCACTGGATGGCCGTTTCATCCTAAATGAAACTCTTAGAGTTCTAGTCAGAAGCCGTGACCAGTGAAGTTCAATCCATGTTGACTGTGGGATAGTTATTCACTTCAGGCAATGAATGAACGGTTGTGAGAGATTATGGGTCGATTGAACTTACATACTAACACCGTTGGTTGCCGGCTTGGTCGTCTAGAAGTAAAGCGTTCGAGCGCGTGACTGAAGGTCTTGGGGTTCGAGTTCGGTGTGCAAGATCATGGATGTACTCTGTTGAGTAGTCCCATACTAGGACGAAACGATCATCCACTGATTCCAGGTTTTCAATGATGGTCTAGCTTAGATTAACTCGTAATTTCAATTGTGAAATTACTACATTCTCCAAAAATCTTAATATTGATAATATTTGATTGTCATAGTCATATTGAAAAGATTGATATCTGTATAACTTTACACACTTTAACATCATTTTATTCTTTATATATTTATCCATCATTTTTATTTGTTATTCATTATGAAGTAAGCTTTAATTGCTTAATCCATTTCTCACTAATGTTATATGTACATGTAATAATTTATTATTTACTAATTGTATATTAGTAGAAATATTTAATTGAATAAGGAAATAAAACACTTAATAACGATAAACATAACGCAAGTAATGAATGAAATAAACATTTCTGTACATGATTATGGACAAAATACCCTAGTTTAAATATATAGCATAAAAACAAAACGCTATACACTTAAACCAGTATTTGTATAGATGGGACTATGAAAAGATATACAGTTCATAGTAAGTAAAATAATAGGCATAAATATTTAGAATAAATCAGAATATTTGAGGTTAAACTAATACATGAACTTTCATTGATTGGAATCATAAGTCAATTGAAGCTAGACCACCATGGAAAACCTGGAAGCACTGAACGGCCGTTTTGTCCTAATATGGGACTACTCAGCAGTGTGAGATATCAACTCAAGGAAGACAATGGTGTACGGTGGCGCAACTTCGTGGATTGGTTGAAGTTAGATATTACCACCTTTGGATGCTGACTAAGTGGTCTAATGGTTAAGCGTTCGCGCGCGCTAGACTGATAGGTTTTGGGTTCGAATCTCGCGGGGTGAGGGATCGTGGATGTGCACTCCTGAGAAGTCCCACAATACGACGAAACGGACCTCCAGTGCTTCCAGGTTTTCCATGGTGTTCTAGCTTCAACTGACTCATGATTTCAATCTGTGAAATTTCTGGAATCTACACAAAACCCCTTCTGATAATACATGAACTGTACAGATATTCAATAATTTAATTAAAACATCATATTATGTTCATTCATCAATATGAACTAGTATTCATTAGCACACCTCAACAATACAAAAGTTTTCATGAATAGAAATACTGAATTAAATGTAAAATCCAAACGTTTTATTAAATGATTATGGCTAACAATGTTTCCTTTTACTATTAAGAATATTAACCAAAGATAGTGTATATAATTTTCAGCTAGCTGTCTTAAAATGGAAACATAAAACCACTCAATATATAACATTTGGACTATCATAACTGTCGGAAATTATTTTTATTTTCTTGGTTCATGAAGTGTTATTAATAAAAATTGAATAATGAATAATCGTTCATGGTATCGACGAAAATTTTAAACCAACTATTTTACACAATCTTTTTTTAATTGTTTGTTTTCTATCAATGGACTAGTTCCCCCCCAGGAGAAAATTGTTGAAATTCAAGATGAAAACTTAAGAAAATAAGTTATTTTGTTGTTAGACCTCTTCTCTACCATACGAATAATGAAATTTATGATAAGGTCCTGGTATGTAATTCTTATTATCAACAAGAACTTTAAAATAGAGTAATATTTGATCAACATCGTAAATCAGACGACAGAAATCACTCAACTAATATCAACTAAAACATTCAAAGGTATTGTATTTATAAAAAAACAGCATGAATGCAAAAATAAATTTGGAAACCTATTATATTACATAACTGATAGTTACCATTCATGTGTAAAAAAATCGATTAAATTTACACTTGATTTCCAACATAGAGATAACAAAAAGGTTCTAAAGTTCAAACCATTGAATTTGGCCTCAGTGACTACATAAATATCAGAGGATTTAATGTTCTGAAGTTTATATCACTCTGTCAGTAAATCAATTTCATATTAAAATATATACTACCTGTAAATATAATCATCAGGTTAGGTTAATACTTGCTGAAATGTCCAAAAAAATTAGATTTAGATTACGTTAAACAACAAGTTTGATTTGGTTCACTTGGTATTGTTTTACTTGAATCTTCCCAATGATGTTTAAAACTGAAATCGATCAGTCTCTTAATGGCATATGTGCATACTGTGAGTATTGCCTCGACATTGCCTTAATTTGCAAGCATTATAAGCAAAAATAGATAGTAGCTGGGTTCAAGTCGCAGAGTGAACATCAACTCTGAGATGAAGGTACATCCAGCCGACGAGTCCAAAATAGGACGAAACACGCTTCCTGGATTCCATTGCTAGCCATTATCCATCTTTGCTTATAAAGTTTGATTTGGGATTGTCCCCATACATTTGCGTTAGTTTGAGCTCTAGCATTCCACTATGTCATCTAATTCTATAGATCGCACTAGAATATAAAAAGCATGTAAGGCGAAATTACCATAGAAATCATCAGGATATCAAAGAAATCTAATGAATGATGTAACGTGGTTCACATCGAATAGTATAAATACATTTATTATATCCGATTACACCTCAACAACAACATTAGTAAATAAAAAAGTACAATAAAGTGTAACACTGTTAGAGAATATACCACACTAGACATTTTTCTTTTCATTCAATAGTTAGATTTAAGTAACAAATATATTGTAAGAGTTCATATAGTAATGAGGTATTTAATTTGTGGTGGTTCCCAGCAAAAAGAACTTATACAAGATATATCGATACACTAGGTTAATAATAATATACCAAGAGAGTTAACAGTAAAAACCCTAGGTGTCTGTCTGAGAGTAAAACCAAGGGTAACAAAATACAGTTAGGATACAAATGGTATATTAAAAAAACAGCTAATAACAGTTATTATGGAATGAATGTTACTTATAAGCCGCCTCGTGAGATAACAACCACAAATTTGAGTTCACTTGATTGACGAAGATTCCTCTGCAAGTGATTACTTCAACAGCGTAATGAAAAAGATAGAGTCCAATAGTATTATATAATAATAATCCGTGCCAAAAGTCCAACGTAGTGTCGGAAGGCCTAAAAGGATGTTATAACACTATTATAGCCTTCAATCAAAACCGTGGCAAATAAAACAGAAGAACAAACGGCGCAGATAGCGTCTTATATTTTAACCAACGCGGTAGTAAATTTGTATATTGTTCCTCAAAACAATTATCATCGTTTTTTAACAAATGATACAGAAAAACAACTAATATTGAATAAAAGTGTGGTTACATTTAAAGTGTGGCAAATTAGAGGGAAAATGTGGTTTTATTTTCTCTTTACAAAAATCACTGAATATACGTCACCATAGATTATTCAATGACTTATTTATAGAATACTATCATCTTGCAATTATTCAATATAATGATATTTAACTTATTTAGATAGAACAATAGTCCTTGCTTCACAAGTGAAATCGTACTGATTAAGCCATATTATCGATGGATTTAGAAAGTGGAGGAACTATTTAGTTGAATAAACATACATATCATTTCAAATATTGATTAATTATGTAAATAAAACATAACTGTGTTTATTATGTCATTGACTGTCAAGTTTGTATGCATCTAAAAATGTCTATACTGTTACAACAGATTCACAGTTATGTTATCAAAGATTTAATTAAATGTAAATGTGTCTATTAAAATTTTAAACAAACATTAAAATAGAGTATATGATAATTAAGTTTACAAAACAAAATGTAATCAACAATCATTTGAGTTGAAGTTAGACATTAACACCGTTGGATGCCGGCTTAGTGGTCTAGTGGTTAAGTGCTCGCGCGCGAAGCCAGTAGGTCCTGGTTTCGAGCCCTGCGTGGTGCGTGATCGTGGATGCGCACTGCTGAGGAGTCCCACACTAGGATGAAACGGCCGTCCAGTGCTTCCAGGCTTTCAATGGTGGTCTAGCTTTAACTGACTCATGATTCCAGTCTGTGAAATTATTTTAGTTGTTTACATCTAATCTACCCAGTAAACATTGTTCATTATAAACCTGAAGAAATTCATTCATAGATACATCTAAGTACAATAGTCATTTATAATTTATGATTAAATCATAGAAGTATGCTTTACTTGATAAAACGTTTATTTTTAAGAACACTGAAGTAAACTCAATCTTATATAATTATGAACTCCGTCTGGAGCCCCGCTGGGGCTACTGTCGGTGTCAAGCCCAGACAAAACAGGAGGGTTAGACATGGGGTTAGCGACCCCATCCGATAAAAAACTAACTCGCTAAAAAAAGCTGACCAGAAATTATTCAAACCATATGATTATGAAACATTATTCTAATTGATTTTGATGGAGTTTTGTTCTCTGAGCTGGATGGTTTGGCCCAAAATCATCCACCTGAGCTACAAATCTTCACTATATTCTAATTGATCTTTATTGCTTAGTTTCTCAAATCGTTTATAAAAAACATATGAAACAATTCTAATTGTTTTATTCATATTATGTTAGGAAAAACCAAATTACATCTATTCTTTTGTAATACAATCGGTTCATATCCTGTTACTTAAAAGGTAAATGATTAAAATATATTTCCATGAATGAAGAGTGAATTTTAGAGAATTTATTATGTGTTAGATGGACTAGTAAAATTTTGCGTGACTAAAGTAATCTTAGTAATTTAAATAGATTGTATAGATTAACTCATGAATATATCAAGATCAGTTTCATTTTAAAAAGTAGTGTAATAGACGCTTAAATAACTTAGAAAAACCAAAGTACAGATTAGTATTTTACTTGCATCCTAGAGTTTATGTTCACTCTAAGACTTGAATCCAGTATCATTCGCTTCAAATACCATCACGTTATCCATTTAGCTAATGAGTTTTAACAGCCACTTGCTTTTGCAATGGGGTGAAGTTTAAATTCATTTTGTATTGTTTGTTCGAATCTTTTTATTGATTCTTAGGACTGCAATTGATCAACCTCTTATTGGCTATGTGTGCATCTTGTGCGGATTGTATCGATGTCGTTAGTGGATATAAGGACTCAGTAGTTTAATGGATAACGTGATGGTGTTCGAAGCGAACTTCACTGGGTTTGAGTCCCAGAGTGATCATCAACTCTGAGATGCAGGTACATCCAACTGACGAGTCCCAAATAGGACGAAACGCGCGTCAAACTGCATTCCACTGTTAGCCACCATCCATCTTTTCATATAATGCTCGTGACAATGCAATAAAGAGGCAATCTGTATAGGATGCAGATACAGCCAATAAGAGATTGATCAATTGCAGTCCTAAACATCAATGAGAAGATTTAGACAAACAATACAAAATGAATATAATGATTAGTATCTTCTTTCAAAGATTTATTAGACTTATTTACTCATTCATATCAGAATGATCTGGTTTATTACAAAACTGATACTGTTGGTTGCAATCTTTGGAAACTTGAAGTAAAAGAACACAAGTAAAAAGTTACGGAATGAATATGAATTCATCCCTTATAAACCTAATAGGCTAAGAAAGGACGATATAAGATTACTCAAGGTAGTAAAAAAGTGCATGAAAGAAACAGAGATCAGTGAAATTTTCTACCAACTTACAAGTTCAACATTTATGTAGACGACAAAAGTCATAAATAACATTTAAATGTTACATATATATATATATATATATATATATATATATATATATATATATATATATATATATATATATATATATATATATATATATATATATATATATATATATAAGTAATGGAACAATGGAACAATAATAGAACGAAATCAAACATATATCTCAGATATCCATTATACTTCAATAAAAATTGCTTAAAAATTATCAAGTATTTAAACACCTACAAATAACTGAATCTAACCAATAATACCGATCATGATTCCCATCTCAGCGTAGATACCAAATTGTAAGTACATAATTACAGATATTTAGTATGAATTGTTATCATCCTCACATAAACAATCAAATGTAGCATTTCTTATGATTTCCACTTATCAATTTTAATAGCTCAATTTATGAGCCGATCTAAGCTAAACCATCAATGAAAACCCGGAAGCACTGAACGGCTATACTATCCTAGTATGGTAATCTTCATCATTTTGCATCAACGATCGCATAACCTTCGGTATCGTGCGCGAACGCTTAAACTCTAGATCACTGAACTGGCATCCAACGGTGTTCATGTCGAATTTCAATCGATCCATGATCTTGTATACTGTTGAGTTCCGTACGTTCGTCCAGCGCTTCGAAATTTTCAATGGTGGTTTAGCTTAAATCGACTCATGAATTCAACTATTAAAATAACTGTAATCTCCACAAATCTCCATTCTGATTTATTAGTTTATTTAGTCACATAATGTTTGACAATGAGATTGTCACTTCGAATAGTAAAAGCGGAAAAACAAAATGATCAGTATTTTCCAAAACAAAAGTTTCAAACAAAGAGATTTCTGTCATAAATTCAATATTTTACATCAATATCATTTCGTGTTAATGCTAATTCGAAGTACACTATCTAAGCGGTACTGAAAATATATAATGGATAGAAATAATTTTCATGTTTACAATGAAAGAAAAAAGCGAATTTGATCATTAAAAAATCTATAGATATCCAACTCTGTTACTTTCTAGGTAGTTAAATAATTACTTAAACTTGTTACCTCTCACAGAGGACCATAAGCCGCTCACCAGCATTCTCTATTCAACTCTATCCTAAACAATCCTTTCCAGTTGCTATCCATTCTTTTCATATCTGCTTCCAATTCTCGACGCAGTATATTCCTCGGTATTTATCTTAGTTAAATAGTTAGTTGATATCTTCTTCAAGATTTTAAAAAACTACCCAGTTTTAGGTGTCTAATTGTACGACAAAATATTATTTATGAACAAAAAAATGAAACTCAATCCAATCCATCACACTATATTTACGTCAAATGTTTGATCATTCAGAAACTACTGATCATGGCGATTATTTGTTTGTTCTTTTTCAAGATCTATTGTTAGAGAAATAGCATGCAGAAAAGTCAGTTTCTCAATAAATGAATGAGTTATCCTTGTTAAAGTCCGAAACTTTGTAAAGGGTTGGTCACTAACAATAAGAGTCATTGAAAGTCACAAGTACATAATTCATATAAATCATATATGTTCTAGCTTACATAAAATGTATGATTCTTGTGACAACAATATATCTACCTAACCACGTAACTTTAAGTTTTATCATCGAACGAATTCCAAGTTAAATGCTTGATAATTCCCAAAGTATTGAACCACCAGTATTTGAATGAAAAATATTCTTTCCAACTCATCGTTTCGATGTATGCCACCAATTCCCGGACCAATGTGTTTTTTGGTCTGTCTCTTCTTTTGCCTTCAGAATCCTAGCTTGAGCCTTGATTTTTGACTTAGTTTTCTGATTTTTGTAAACCGTAGTCTATATGTCCCCAGTACATTTTATAAATCCAAACGTCACTTGGCCGCTGATTTGTTCTGTGCCAAATTATGCTGTTTCGATGGTACCTGACAGACAGATCTGGAGTAACTTGTGTAAATAACTGTTTGTATATACCAATAAGTACTAATAGATATTACAAAGTATTTAAAGTTACATTCAAACCGGGAAACATGTTAAACATGGTTAGTATGAATTCCGAATTTAATAAAATTGATTTTTGTCAACTTGTAAACGATAAATAATTATCATTATCTTAGTATTCGATAAAGTAAATCTGATTATTAAATTTCCTTTAGCGTATAGTCTTACTTACGACTGTTACTCCCAATGGAACATAGGCAACCAATCAGCATTCCCCAACCCACTCTGTCCTCGACCTTCCTTTCTAGTCCTATTCAATTGTTGTTAATTCTTTTCATAACTACCTCCATTCTTCGGCGTAATGTGTTCTTTGACCTTCCTCTTCTTTGGCCTTCAGGATTCCATGTGAGCGCTTGCCTTGTGACGCAGTTCGTTGTTTCCCTCAATGTGTGTTCTGTCCACTTTCTGATTTATTCCTCCACTGGAATCTGCTTTGTTCTCCATTACGGTAGGCTTTGCTGATAGTGTCTGGTCAACGGATCCGAAGTATTTTGCGAAGACAACTGTTAATAAACACCTATGTCTTTTGGATGATGGCTTTCGTAGTTCACCAAGTTTTCGCCCTATTCAATAGAACTGTTTTGACATTTATATTGAAAATTCTGACTTTGGTATTGGTTGACAATTGTTTTGAATTCCAGAGATTCTTCAATACTAGATATGCTACTGTCGCTTTGCCGATTCGCACATTCACATCTGCATCAAATCCATCATGATATAGTTTTACTAATCTTTATCAAATTCTAAATATGTATTTATAACTCATTTTCTTGTTATTGTTTCCTTTATTCTTTTTTTTATTTTCTTCACAACATTCTTAATATATGTGATGAATACAAACAAGGATTATTGAATAAACTCAAACTTGAATCATAATAATCATCATCATAATAATAAATCGTTGTTAATAAATATTTTATTCATTAGTTGTATTTTTCCCCTTTTTCAAATTTCTTTTCTAGATTTCCCAAATGTATACAAAATAAGGTAAGATGAAGATTATTTCTTTTTTTCTCCATACAAAATAAAATATTTTTAATCAAACAGTTTAAAAAAAAGGAATAAATTTTCCCCATAATTCATTATTATTTATCTACCTCATCTTTGTTAACATACAGATAACATTAAGTATCTGAAACCACAGTAATAATAATAACAGTATTAGTAATAATAATATTATTAATAATAATATTAATAATAGCGATGATATTATTGATGATAATAATAGTAATAGCAATAATAATAACAGTATTAGTAATAATAATGATATTTATAATCATAATAATGGTAATAGTAATAATATTAATAATCATAATAATAGTAATAATGATAATAATATTTTTTAAAGGGAAAAATGAATAAAACAAACGATGTGTACATAATGTACATTAGTTTTCCTGTCTGGTAAACTAGGCTATAATATTATCAAATATATAAGAAAATACTAATGATAAAATCATGGTGACCATTATGAAATTTGGTTGATGTTTTTTTTGTGTTAACGATTAATATATTTTCGATCAAGATGTCTGGGACACAGTAATAATAATAATAATAATAATAACAATATAATTTGAAAAATTCCCATATTGTGATTTAGACCAACATGTGCAAGCGAACAAAATTGTTTTCGATTAGATTCTCATCAGCTATTACTCTAATATATGCATATATGAAATTTCTAAACCAATCAAGGTAGATTATGAGTTAATGATAACAGTGCATTAGTTTCAACTGACTCATGATTTCAACTTGTGAAATTTCTAAAACTCTCCACAAAATCCATTCTGATGATAATAATCAACTGCTCACTAGTGACTGACTTCAAGAAAAACTCCTGAAGTTCTAGTGAGAAGCCGTTACCAGTGGAGTTCAATCAGGTCTGTTGTGAGATAACAACTCACTGAAGACAATGGTGTACGGTGGCGCAACTTCGTGGATTGGTTGAAGTTAGACATTAACACCGTTGGATGCCGGCTCAGTGGTCTAGTGGTTAAGTGCTCACGCGCGAAGCCAGTAGGTCCTGGGTTCGAGCCCCGCGTGGTGCGGGGTCGTTGATGCGCACTGCTGAGGAGTCCCATACCAGAACGAAACGGCCGTTCGGTGCTTCCAGGTTTTCAATGGTGGTCTAGCTTCAACAGACTCATGATTTCAACTTGTGAAATTTCTAAAACTCTCCACAAAACCCATTCTGATAAGTGAAAAGTACAAATTGGTAGTGTGATGACAGGTTACATAATGGGAAATAGGTCAATGATTAGAAAAATATAGACCCTGAAATAACATTCATAAAAATTATAAGATTAAGTAGTAAAAAGTGTTCTGATAATTGGACCATGAGACATATATTTGAGAAAAAAACAAAGTGCAGGGAAAGATGAAGGAAAATAAACGATTAGAGAGTATGGAAAATAATAAATAAAATCAAGGGAGAGATAAGAATGTTACAAATTTATTATGAACACAAAGACTTGAATTTTTGGCTCGAGTTCCTATAACTTCTGCTATATTTAAAAGACGAAATCGAACACGATACGGAAAACTAGTAGGAATACGATAAATAACTTTAAATGACTTATTCCCGTCTAATACATAACCGCTATCGATGGAACCAAGCTGCGTATTGACTTGACAGTACCTTTTCTTGGTCACGAAGGGATGTGTTCACTCACTCTTTGGCTCAGTTATCTGGTAGTGCGCCCAATGTAGCTCTATCCACAGGAGCATCTGAATTCGTAGACACACATAGAAGTGACATAACCAGGTAACTTATCCTTTAGTTGGAGAATCACCATAGATCGGGTCGAGTACGATAGACAGAGGTTGACTCCATTTAACGTCTTCCTCATTGCTTTAGTCAGTCTATCATGTAGTACAACACCAGCTCAATCTCCATTGAATTGCAACTTCAGGAACAGAGGTTTCTTACTAGCCGCTATGTGGCTATTTTAGTGTTTGTTACACGCAAGTGTTTCTTCAGGAAACCCTGTGGATAACCCATTTTATTCAATTTATTATGTATGAGGCCTAATTCCTTGTTAATTGTATCGACTGAGCATATCTTAATAGATCTAGTACACCTGTCATCACACTACCAAATTATACGTTTCACTTATTTATGTAATCTATTCCACTGACATCATTAACTCATAAACTACCTTGATTGGTTTAATAATTTAGTATATGCATATATCAGAGTAATAGCTGATGAGGATCTAATCGAAAACTATATTGTTCGTTTACATGTGTTGTTCTAAATCATAATAATGTTTGTTATAAGCTAATTAAACTGTACCATTAGCAATGACCTGGTATGGTAAAGAAAACATCAACTTCCAGCTGAAGAGGAAATTAGGACAAATAAAATGGAGGCGGATAGGATGTAGATTGTGAAAATCATCAAACCGTATCAGGAGGCATGCGCCAACTCGGAATCCTGAAGGGAAACGGAAAATATTACGGCCAAAGATGACAATATGTAGAGAATCGGATGAAAAGAATGAGTATCAACTAGAAAGTATTGTCTAGGACAGAGTTGGATGATGAATGGTGGTGGGCGGCCTTTGCTAGTTCATGAAGGGTAACATGCGTAAGTAAGGTTTATTAGTGTTGTAAAGTATGATAAAGAATTACATTACGACTCTAAATTATGTGACACATTCATCCATAGAAAATGATCGCTTAAATGGAACATATTTCAAAGTAGGTATTGATTAAAAGCTAAATTCGTTTAATTTAAAACTAACCATCTGGACTTATTTATAACGGTGTTGGGACCAGTAGCTGGTAATTAGTTTAAAAATCATTTAATTATAAAAACACCGGTAGAAAACAATGAGAGATCATCATCCAATTCAATTGCTGGGGGTTATTTTTTAAGAAACGTTTACTGAAATTTAATAGACCGATTAACTTCGCAAAAGATTTTGTTGGCATATCTTCAAAATAAACGTATATTCAATAGAAAAGTGTGATAACCTAATTTATTTGGATTCACGTGACCTTTAATTTCAATAACATGTTCAAAGAAGCTGGATATTTACTTCTAGTTATTACATTCCTATCGAAAATCACGCATGATAAATGTCATGGATAGATGTGTTAGTTGACTGTGAATTAATACACGTTGATGATTAGTATATGACATTCTTGTTAACGTTAAACAAAATGATCAGAATGAAATGAAATAAATTCTATAAAATATCACATATTGTCCTTTTACTTATATTAATCCATACGAAATACTATTCAGTGAATGAACCTATGAGATCAACAATAGATCTAGAAAACTTCCCATTTCCTTTTTTTATTTTTAAGAAGCTACTTTATATCATAAAAGAACTCAATTCATGATGTCTTAGTGATAGAATAAATATCTGGCAATAAAATGGTCATTACCACTAGTATTTTATGATCAAAAAGTTGCCAGATGACCTTTCAGAGTTCGCTTCGAATAGTAAACAATAAGTAAGATTAACCAGTTAGCATAGATTGATGCACCAAATCAGTTTTTATAAGTGACTTATAAATTGAATTATTTGAGTTTATTATGCTAAAAGGTTGACAAAATTTTCAAACCAAGATGTACATTGTTGTGAACCAATGTTTGTAAACTATCTCTTGTCAATCTAACATAAACAACTCATGTAATATTTTGCAAATTATGTCTCTTGAAAGCAGCTGGTAAATTTTTGATATTGCACAGTGAGATAACTAAAGGTTTTGAGTACACTCTAATGTATTTCAGGTCACAATAAGACTTTAATTACTCTGCGAATATATTTTATCCTATTTATAAGTGATAGTCCAATAAATAAAAACGATATCTTACGGTGATGCATAAATTCCAAGGTGCTTTACGTCGTAGACTGATTTTCGGAATAGACACTAGGAAATAGAATGGCTCCTTTTTGTGCTATATTTTATTCATATTTTCACATTTTGATATGATAATGTTGAGACAATCGTAACGTAACATTAAGCTCTATTGTCTATAATTGCTAGTTCATAATAATTATTGGTGAGAGATATAGGACCAATGTTTAACAATTCGGTGAACTTCTAATTACTTCAGATTAAATACTTTTTGTAAGCAGAAGTACCTGCCACATTCAACTAATTAAAAATAAAAGATAAAAAACACCTTTTTATCAGACTTACCTGATTTGTGAAACTGGTAATGGATTAGCTTGATAACCATCACTATATAAATCTCAACGGTCTTTGAAGTGAGAAGGCAATGAGAATCGGCGAATACAGTTTATTAGCTGATAGCACAGCTCACAAAGCTACAAGCACATCGAGCGGATTTGGAGCAGAGATGCGAATATGTGTGTGTGAGCGAATACAGATGTAAATTTCTAGTCATATCGGACCACGGCTTAACGAGGAAAGACAAAGGTAAATTATAGGATTCGAGCACATATATACATGGGAAAGAGAATGAATCATTGAGCTATATTTAAGAGATTAATTTTTAAGCTACAGAAAGATATGTGTGTAGGATGTCTTGAGATCAAGCGTACACGTTTATACGGATATGATAGTAATCATAATAGTACAAAGAAATAGACAAATTGTTACTTTCTGAATAACATTATCCGTTAAGTTAATAAAAGTGCTTGACCGAAATTCACCATAATCGAAACGGATTGTAAGAGATTTGCTATAAACTAAACATTCAGATACAGCTTATCAAATACCAATTTGCATCGACCGTAAATGCAGAATACAAAAATTAATGGTCATGATACTTTTCATCATTATATGCACTCTAATTTGACTGAATATCTGAACAGTCAAAAACACGTGTTTTAGGCAGTTGGATAACGGATCAGTGGTCTAGAAGTTAAGCGTTCACGCGCGAGACCGATAGGTCCTGGGTTTGAACACAATGGAGCAGGATCGTGAATACGCACTGTTTAAGAGTCCCACAATAGGACGAAACGGCTGTCTAGCCTTAATCCACCCATAAATTCAACTATAAAATCACTAAAATCACCACAAAACTCCACTTTCTGATTATAAATTGAAAGAGTTTCATATGAAAGATATTATGTACAATTTGTGTAGTTATCTAATAATCATCTTCCGCTACAATAATTATGTTCAATTTTTTTAAGAATTATTATATACCAAATGAATTATATACAGTTTCAATGCATCCTGTTAATATGTTTAAGTATTTATTACATCATATGCTTATGCCTTTTGTGAATCTATGGTGGGTTTTTTTGAATAAATTAGACGATTTAGTAATTGTAACCTTAAGTATAATTTTTTTAGAAGCTACATTAATATCCAAAATTATTTCTCAGTAGATCGGTATGTCGAATAATTTTTGTGTAATTTATAATTTTATTCCACTAATAGGGATGGGTATTCTGTGTAAAAACCAAAAAAAGAAAGATCAATTTAGAAGATAATTTATTCAAAAATGGACAATCATTCTACTTTCTTCCATTTGAATATAAAATGTCTACAAGATAGATCAACATTTTATTCGTAGTCTTGTATGTTAAACTGTAGAGATTGTATTATTTAAAAAGAAAAAGTATATTAAATGATAGATAGTACCAGTTATTTGTCGATTTGGTTTTTTTCTTTCCTAAATACCGTTCAATTGTACAATTTGTCTCAACATATTTTTACTGATTCTATAACTGAATTCATAAGTCAATTGAAGCTAGACCACTATAGAAAACCTGGAAGTATTGGACGGCCATTTCGTCCTAGTATGGGACTTTTCAGTAGCGCGCATCCACGATCCTGCCTCGCGAGATTCGAACTCAGGACTTGACAGTCTCGCACGCGAACGTTTAACCTCTATACCACTGAGCCAACTCATGAATTCAACTATAAAATTACTAAAACCTTCACAAAACCACTTTCAGATTATATGTTTATTATTACTATTGTAGTAAATGAGAACATAAATGGGAATAATCGGATGTATTTAAACAAGAAATTACAGAACATGTTTGTAAAATCTGAGAACAATACAGTAAATGCTTCATCTGCAAAATGTCAGTTAATCGTTTCAGATTTCATTGTTCCTTTGTTTCCACAGCAATCATTCTCTGTTCTCATTTTCCTTTCTTCGATATTTTTAACTTCCCGCCTTCAGGCATTTCATTTTCGAATGTCGATACATACTACTTATATCTGTCGGACTTAGTAATACACACCACACTATCATCAAATTGTTTCATTTTAACAAATAGAAACTATTATAAAATATTTTCAGTTTTTAAAACGATGAATATTTAGATTTTATTAACAAATCTGTTGTTTGATCTTGAAACTAATTGACAGTATAAGAATAAAAATAGAATTGCCTATGTACTTTAATGTTAATAGTTTTATGAGTAAGTTGGGGAAATCAATCAGCCTTATCTATAAAACTTAAAATTTATTATACAATAGTAAATTGATTATGTAATATTGTGTGTTTTAATGAACACCGTGGTAAATTCTTCCTACTTCATACATTCATAATCTTCAAGATATAAACTTGTTTATCTTTAAATAAAAACGTTTTTAAAAATGTGATTTAATGGGAAATGTGTATATAAATACAAGGAAAGATCATGATATGATCAAGTGAAAGGCATGTATACCAATTGAGATTAACAGAGCAAGCAACCTGACAACGCTGATAATAATACTAATAGTGAATTAAGCATAATAATTGTGATATCAATAATACTTCTGAGCGGTTCCAAAAAATATGAGAAAAGGTAAGTGTTTAGATGTTTTTGAATAATTCTAAGGATTATAAAGACAACAATGATCATAAACATAAATCAGAAAATAGAAAAATTGGCCATGTAATAGCAATGAAGGTACCAATGGAATTCTATCAATCAAGTTACAGTGTGATTTGACAAAGCGTGAACTGTGTTGAGATATTAAATGATTGAAAGTAATCGACAGGAAACCTTGAACCTAAGTTTTATGCTAGTTGGAACTCGTCAATAAGATGTACCTGTAAGAATGAAATAATATTTATAAATGTAAAAAGCTTTTTAGACAATGTAAAGGAGTATTTCATTACAGCGAACAAAAATAGGTTCGATGGAAATAAATGGAACATTTTAATTTCATTAAAATGAATTGGTAATTAATATTTCTTATTGAAATATCATAAAGCAATAAGTCTCTTTAATAAATTTCGATAGAACAAATAGAAGACGAAGTTGATCCGTCTTCTAATTGTTCTATTGAAATATCATAATGTGAAATATTTACGACTTACAATAAAGTTATATATGGGTTGAAATCATGAGTCAGTTGAAGCTAGACCACCATTGAAAACTTGGAAGCACTGGACAGCTTCAACTGACTCATGATTTCAACCTGTGAAATTTCCTAAAATTCTCCACAAAACTCATTCTTATATATGGGTAGCAATAACATTTGTTTTTACCTATCAATTATACCCTCTATCTTGTGAATAAGTAAAAGAGAGTTGCTTTATTTCCAGTTACAATAAAGTAGATATTAATTATTGAGTGGATTAACAATAATTTGAAGAAATTCATAAAAAAAAGAAACCAATTCACTTGCTGAACAAATAAATTTTTATTGTCTTAATTGAATTTCGGAGTATGATTATCAAATCAGAAAATAGAAAAATTGATCATGTAACAGCAATGAAGGTACCAATGGAATTCTACCAATCAAGTTACAGTGTGATTTGACAAAGCGTGAACTGTGTTGAAATATTAAATGATTGAAAGTAATCGACAAGAAACCTTGAACCTAGGTTTTATGCTAGTATATATAAAGGCGGCCTGCTTGAATATCTGGGCTACCTGTTCCTCCGATCTACATATTTCATCAAGTTATCTGTTTTGTTGTTTGTTTTAGCACATCATTATGTCTATTGTGCACACAATCTATTCAGGCGCGTTTATGAAAAGTTTACAACCTTTCGCTATAAGGGATACAAAAAAGTACAATCGGCGACATCACGGTGGCTGGCAATATGCATTTAAACGAATGAATATTAATCAAATGTGGATTACCGAACTCCTAACATCTAACTGGTCATCATTCAAAATTTATCGTCACGATCGATCAAGATATAAGAAAAGGAAACTTGTTGAAATACTTTATGCTGAGAATTCTATGTTGTACCAGAAATATAATGTTGAATAAAGCTTCTAATAATAATAATAAACGGCTTGTATTATTAGGTATCATTACCAAGGTTTGATTTGATAATTTCGAATAAATTGAGCATTGGGTAGATTGTTATAAATAAATAATATATTTGTAATATCCCAATGAGTAGAAAAATTAGATTTTATGACGTTTCGTAACTTAGTGTAAATCACTTCTTCAGCGAATAAATAAATGTCCACACAAAACTGTGTCTACAAATTAGGTTGTATCGATTTTAATGCCTTCTATATTGAAGAGTCATCTCGCGAAATCTTGACTAGAGCCAAATAACATATTAGGTACACAAATAAACCTCCTAACAATCCTGTAGAATTGGATCAACTTCAAAATAAATCGGCAATAGCAGTTCATGCCATTTTCAACAACCACCAAATCGATTTTAAAAATATCAAAATATTGCAAAAAGGCTTTTCCAATTACAAACAATGGAGAGTAGCTGAAACGTTCCATATAATGCTTAATCCTATTTCTCTCAATAGAAAAGAAGGCCTTACCATATAGCCTACATGGACTATCTATCCTAGCCATTCAGTCTGATCGTATTTACAATTCACACTATCATCTCACAAATTAAACTCTATCCTTTCTCACCATAAAGGTCACGATTTTTCATCCTCAAACAGTACACACATACATACACACAAATTTACATACATATCACTTATGAATCTCCTTCACCGAAATGACATGACATGAACTTATTCAGACCTGTTTTTGATTGATCAAATATTATTCTTATTGTTTCGTTGTACTATTTAAACTTAGATTAATTTTAATTTGGTTATTTATTCTCTGAAGAAGTGACTTACATTAAATCACGAAACGCCAGAAAATCTAATTTTCTACTCATTGGGATATTACAAATATACTATTTATTTATAGCTTGTATTATTATTGTAACTTGTAATTTTATAGATAATTAACGAATTTCTGGCTCAATCTCACATATACTTTTATGCTTCTTAGATTATCACTGGAAACTATAGAAATCTAGTACTGTGTTGTTAATAAAATTCACTTCGATTTATTGTTTTTAATCCTTGATAGGAAATATCGATAATTATCGCTTAAATCTTAGTCGCGCCAAGAGAAAAATCAAAATATCATTTGTCTGGTGCGTGACTTTCGAAAAATGAGGGGATTGATTAATTTTTGTTTGTATTTTTGTCTAACTGGTTATATGTATAGATAATTATTAAGTAACTAAACTATGCATATTCATATTCCTCTTATTGTAAGCTTTATTTTGATCCATAAACTATTATTATACGTTTTACCATTCTTGAGTTATACCCAGTATATTAATTACTACCTCCCTCATTCACAGCCAGATCTGGTTAATTCTTGTACAAATGTTATTTCATATTTTATTGGTACGTTATGGTCTGTTTGGTTGGTATATAAACTCAGTATGTTTGAAATATAATGATTCATATTGCTGAGGCTGAGACTTGTGTTCTGGACTTAACTGGCCGGGCTAGGCGGAAAGCAGGGTCAACCAGACTCTAGGCTGCTCATACATGTTTACGCGTCATTGTTCCGATCGATTAGTCACTGCTCTCTAATCGGCGGTCACAAGCTATAACAGTCGGTTTCATAGCCACCTCATCATTTGCTTTCATTATCTATTAGTTTATAGCATGAATGAATTCCTGTGTGATTTTATTCATGAACAAAACAATCCTCTAACTTAATCATCCACGTATGCACAATCTAGATCATAATTCTTTTTATTATTTTTAAAATGTTCAGTCTTATTTACGTTTATTGATTGGCTCTTATGACTACATACAAACAAGTAATATAACCTGTCTGATGTTTAACATAAATTAACAGTGTCATAGTAAATCACTGTTTTAACATCTAAAATATATTGAAAAGTAATAATTCAGCTATTAAACGGAAACTTTAAAAAAACAGTAAAGAAAATTTATTGTCATATGTAATGTCATCTAATCTTATGAATTTAGTCAAGTTTATATGATGAAAAATATTAATACCAGGTTGTAACTGTGATCACGAACCGATCAATGTTAGACTACCATTAAAAACTTGGAAGTATTGGACTGCTGTTTTGTCCTGGTATGGGACTCCTATAATATTGATCAATTCATGATCTCAATTACAACTCAACAATTTCCACAACCTTATACTGATAAATATCATGTTAGTTAAAATGTGTTTATCACTATGTGTTCGTTTGCAAAATATATATTCACTACATGTAATGTAGAATAAATATTTTCTTTGCAAAACAAAATGGATAACGGTATGGTAATTACATTCTCATATCATTTGTTTGACAAGCAGACAATAATTATCTTATCTACATAATAAATTCTTATCTTGAATTTAGTGAGACTGAATACTACTAATGCCACAATTAAGTAATCAAAATGAAGACATATTAAGCAAAAGAACCCTAGAGGTAATCTAAGATAAAGATTATTGGGTACACATCATAGTCATTTATTTACTAAACTGGTGTAATCATTTAAATAATACTATAAGCTACAGTAAACTGTAAATGAACAGACAAGACCAAGTGATATTTTTAAATTTATGTGATAAGTTTCCTAACCGAACGCCTGAATCGGTTTCCTAGTCTCTTCTAATAACTGTTGGCTAATTCTACACGGCAACATAAACACGAGAGAAAAAAGCACGATGCATAGAAAGAGCGCTTCATTGCAAGATTAGTTCACGTACACAAAACTGAGGATATTTATAGTATTTCAGATGGTCTTGGGCTTCTGGAAGTTCCCGAAACCACACTAAATATGGTAGCATGATGGGTTTTCACTCAACCAGAAATGTGACATGTAACTCTTCACTGTCTAGATGTTTCTGAAAAACTACTATTGGACGCTGATTGGATAAAATGTTTCTCAGTGTTTGCAGTATTCTTTCAGACTTTTACGAGAAATACTATGGATCTCGCCAACACTTTTCTTCTTTCAAAAAGTAAGACATATTCTTTGGGTCTACTTGCCATATCTCCATCCATTAATATTTAATTTATTCAAATCCATCATATTTTGTTAAAATGTCACCAGTCGGATATCTTCAATAAATATTTCCAAATACATCCTATCATTTGTGTTGGCGAATTCTGAGCTTGAATGCTACAACTGCATATGCAGTTTATGATTACTTCAGAGAGCTGCCATGATACTGAAAAGTTACTGATAAAGTTTTACTGCAAAGTTAAGTAATGGGAATCGAACACTAATCATAAAGCAGTCAATCCACGTATATGGGTTTTTCAAGCTCGAAAAGATACCATTGAACTAGATTCGTTTTCATTTTGTTGGACTACGTCTAATATATCACAAGGTATCCATGCAAAAGGTGTCTTAAACCTGATTTTCTACCATTATAAATAAAATCTACTAAAGTTATCAATACTCTATACACAATATGCTGGCGATAAAATATTGATCATTCAAGGACTTAACTATGTTAAGAATCTCATAAGGTTTATAACCTGCTTAAAATGTACTTGTCACTTAATGAGTTCCCAAACATATAAAGCATTCACTAATTCAAAGATGTTTTTTTAAATTGAAAGCCGAATTATGACAAGACTCGATACATTAATCAATCACAATATTGATAAAGATATTAGAACTTGAACCACAATGAATCTGGTCGTATTAACGAGTGAAATTTAATTTAGGCATATTTATTAATTATTAAGTGTATTGAAGTTGTGGACTATGCATATCCGCATGGCATACAATGTCAAGTTTACAAATCAACGCTATTTTATTAAGTGTGATAGAAAATTAAGATTCAGTGAGAAATAATTATCAGTTTTGTCAATCCTCATGTGATATAAATTGCCAATGTGAATTTTATTTTTCATCTTATCAAGACAACATTTACTTTGTATCCTTTTGTTAATGAAAACAATCATATGGTAGAACAACAAGTTAATGATGAAATGGATAAATTATTTTTATAAGTATGCGGTTGAGAAGATTGTTGAGTTTTTAAATGAGATCATGAATTGATCAATGCTAGAGCACTATTTAGAACCTGGAACAATTGGATGGCATTTTCGTCCTAGTATGGGACTACTCGCCAGTGCGCATCCACGACCCTGAACGGAAGATTCGAACCCTGGAACTATCTGTGTTGCGTGCGAACGTTTAACTTTTAGACCACTGAGCCAGTATCCAACGGTCCTAATATCTAATTTCAAGCAATCCACGAAATTGCGTGACTGTCTTCTATTGTCTGAGGTAGATGCATGTCTCTACCCGACACAGATCGAACTCCACTTGCCATGGCTTGTCACTAGTATTCCCAGAATTACCACTTGAAGCTAGTCACTAGTGAGCACATGGTAATGGTCATTATTGGATTGTAGAGATTGTAGAGTTTTTGATTAAGTAATTTGGAAACCAGTCAAATGTACCCTCAATGAACATAAAATCTCATGATAAGAAACTTCTTACTACATTAGTATTAAAATATACCATAACAGTTAAATCTGACACTAGTTTTTACGACAACATTATAACATGTCTGATGAGAACAAGGGCTGCATTCCTACAACTGAAGAACAAATGGAACTTAAAACAACTTTCAACCAATATCAAAGTGAGAATCTTCAATACGAACGTCAAAGCAGTTCTACTGTACAGAGCTGAAACTTGGAGAACTACAACAACAACCATCAAGAAGGTACAAGTATTTATAAATAGCTGTCTTCGCAAAATACTCAACATCCATTGGTCGGATACCATCAGCAACAGCCTTTTGTGGGAGAGAACAAATCAGCTTCCAGCTGAAGAAGAAATTAGGAAAAGATGATGGAAGTGGTTAGGACATACATTACGCAAATCGTCAAACTGCATCACAAGACAAGCCCTAACTTGGAATCCTGAAGGGAAGCGGAAAAGAGGAAGGCCTAAGAACACATTGGGTCGGATAATAGAAGCAGATATGAAAAGGATGAATAGGAACTGGAAGGAGCTGGAAAGGATTGCTTTGGACAGGGTTGGATTGAGAATGCTGGTGAGCGGCCTATGCTCCTTCACGAGGAGTAACAGGCGTAAGTAAGTAAGTAAGTAAGTAAGTGATGAGAACATTGAGAAACCTACTACTTATATACTACAAAAAAGTACCTAAAACCAGAAAAATTGGTTTCTTTAAACTAAGAAAACTATTTCAAGCCAATAAACTTGAATTGACGCGTTTAGTAGTCTTGTGACCATTAGTTTCCTAAAGAAATTTAAAAGTATGTAAAAGGAACTACAACTTCTTATCCTTTTTTATAGATATAATAGCCAAATCTAATTTATCTCAATCCTATATTAAGATTAATTTTACTAGAGAAGTGTTTATATTTCAACTGTAACCAATTTGTTCTATGTTATTTTTGAATAAAATTTGCTACTGAGCTTTTATTCTTAAAGACAATAGATCTTAGAATAGTTATGCTAATATTGGTACAACAGGTTGTCGTTGTATAGCAGTACTGATTTTTATTTATGTACATAGGCCATCAATGCAGTTCATTTGATCACTAGGTTGCCTAAAATAAACGGGATCTATCAAATATAAATGAATGTATTGATATTTAACCTTAAATATTTTACATTTCCAAATGTTCCAAAAAATTCACAGATGTTACATTATCTTTGCAGTCAATACAATAGAACAGTAAACTTCATAAACAAACATGTGATTACTTTTTACCTCATGGTTGAGTTAATACTCAGTTAATGAAATTGTAGTGTCTGCTATTATGTTAAGCCCATATACCTTATTCTAGCATTCGGACAGCCCATTCTATTCATTCTACTTGAGTCACATTCTGAACTTGTTATTTACTCGCTGATCAATCTTGACTGTTTTTATATGAGCGCGTAGGTGTGTGTACATTTCTTATCCCATTACTCATCACATATCTGTAACTTACTTTTGTGTAACTATGACTATTGATTAACGTTCGGTTAAAAGGGGAGTTGGCTTACCCGCCATCTCCACTGCGCGTCAATTCTCTTCTCTCTATTCCATTCGCTTCATATACAAAGTATATGTATTCAAAGTCCATTCTCGTTATATGACTTATCTAAATCCGTTATTGGCTAACGGGATTAAAGTCGATGATTATATCCGAGGATAGGCAACATACATATTTCAACAACAATCATCATTACAATCGCTCTGGAGTCAGATCTCGGGCCACTAAAGTGGAGAACCCTTTCGACAACATCGTTTGATCTAAACGACAACAAAATAATGGGCTTCCACAAAATCACGTTCATAGCACTTGGTGGTTTGAACCATTTCACTACACATATACTTCAAAATCATTTTTTAAAAAAAGTATATTACACACAATGAACAGTTATGAATTGTACATGGAATATACCTATTGAGACATTGAATAAGAAAAATTAAAACAACAAAAAGTTCTCTTTTTAGGGAATTCATTTTCAAAGTTATACAATAGTAAGTACATACTTACTTTTTCAAAATGATAATAATTACAATAATAATGGTAATAAAATTCCATTAAACACAATAACACTAACGTACACTAAACAAGAAGAGTATAAGAACGTCTTTTTTATGATGGAAACTAATAATAATTTCATTGTTGTGAGCTTGAATATTCATCATGAAGATAGATAGGGAAATTACAATTGAGAAGAGAAGGTTCAACAAGATAAAATGTTGTTTGTTTTATCTCATAGTTATCGCGTTTAGCAGAATTTTATTATTATTATTATTATTATTATTATTATTATTATTATTATTACTGTAATTATTATCATTTTGAAAAGGAAGTATATATTTTTGATTGTACAGCTTTGAAAATGAACTGTCGTGCATGGGCACTGTTGAGGAGTCCCACAGTAGGACGAAACGGTCTTCCAGTGCTTACAGGTTTCCCATGGTGATCTAGCTTCAACTGACTCATGATCTCAAACTGTTTAAATTACTACAATCTCCATAAAACCCCTTCTGATAATAAATTTTGGATGAACCAATCTTTCTTAAATTATGTGTTTGATGGTTGTCATTTTACATACACATTGACAATTCATGAATAATTTCGACTTACAACTTGTACTTTTATTTATTTTATATAAAAACAATTTAACACTTAATATCAACCATTATTAGCTCAAACCTACACATACATCGATTGATCTTCACATTGAGGACTTTATACATGATTGGTATATAACTGATTCACGTTATTCCACTTACTAAAATCAAAATCTGAGTATAAGTGAATAACCATTTAGTATATATTTGATTTGATTGTTAAACATTATATATTCTTTGATAATGCTGATTTTGATTATTATCATAATGAAGTCCAGACAAGTTAACTGGACGAAATGTAAGAATTATTTAAATTGCAATCAGTGAGATTATGTCAAACATAATTTTCATAGATATTCAATTTGTTATATATTTTTCTAGATTTATTTATTTTTGTAAATATCGGTTTCATTGAACCTATTGTGATGATTAGAAGTATTTGTATTATAGTACGAACAAATAATTACAATTGATTCATCACTGGGTGGCGATCAATGTCATGCGTGTCTAGTCCTTATTGGTCCAGATCGAATGTTATCGATCATGTTGCAATGTGGCCACCAGTCTAGGTGACTCAACACTACGGGCACTATATATTGAGATTAGATGGTGGTTGGAGGTAGTCGACAAGAAACCCTGGACCCGGGTTTCGTGGTACTTGGCACTCATCAGCAAGGTGTATCTGTATTCTTGAGGGAAGTGATGCTCCCTGGAGGATTCGATCCCGTGTCACCCAGGGTTTCCTGTCGACTACCTTCAACCACCATCTAACGAACAAATAATCCCAGAAATAAGGCAATTGGATCAAGAAGTAATGAATAAGCACGAACGAATATACTGTATTTAGAATTCGAAATCAAGCATTCAACAAGTACCAAGGAATCATTAATTCATCCAAACACCACACCTATGTTCAAATATATTATTCAATTGAAACGATATTCCGTAATTCTAATTTTTATTTTTATAACCGGTTAAATAACTTTCTTTGAATTATAGAAGACAGTTTGGAATTTCAATAATATATGTTGAATAAGAATGAGAGCTCAACGAAATTCAATTCATTTTTCAATAATCATTGAATATATTTATGTTACCATGGTTCGATTAGAAATGAACGAAAGAAACATGAACATAAATTTTCTTTTGGATTCCGTATATTTTACTTCGATTAAACCCGTTTAGGCGACAGCAGTAATTAAATCCTTATACAAAGTTAGAAAAATTTATTTCAGACATTATTTTTTCGCAAATAAATGATAAAGGATGCTAAACAGAGAAAAAGAAATCAAACGTATCTACTCAGTTCAATGGAGCGTGATTCAATATTTATCGTTACATAGAAAAGTAAGCTAAAGACGTGACGAAATGAGCTAATTTAATCGTATACGTATATATACATATAAGGAAAATCAAGATTAAAAAAACAAATAACTAACAACGTCACGTATATTTAAAAATAATTGATTAGCTGGTCTGTCGCAAAACCGAAATAGTCAACGTAGACTGAAGATAGTACTAAATGGTCTATTATATTAATACTGAAGGAATGTTTTTATCTAATTATAGATTATTTTAACCTATAAAACTTTTATTCTGTAATGACAAACTATTGAAGATGCTATCAGACGTCGTATATTAACATTTGCAAATGGAAAAAAAACAAACTAAATAACCATTAAACACTTTAGAAATGATCCTATCCTAGTTCAATATAACAATGTTTAGAATATCATCTTTTATGAGACAAACATTTAGATTAGCGTTACGAAGACAGAAAAAAACATATCCGCCTGTCAAAACTATCAATACAAACAAAAGTTTATCTCTTTAATATAATTCTTTCCTATAAAATAGATATTATTGAAACTATTAGATAACAAAACAATCTCATTTTGAGCTGGATTGTTTAGTTATGCAAGCAAATTTCTACTCAATAACAACTATACTTCTCCACGACCAAATCATTTAACTCAATGAACAAAACTTTATTAAAAATCATCCACCCTCAGCTAAAAAAGAATAAATAACTTCTCCACTAAATCAATATACAATAGCTTTAGACTGCTATGTATGTATACTTCATATAAAGAAAAAAAAACCGACTATTTTTTTGGATAGTGATAAATAATTTTAAACTAATAACAGTGCAATCAACGAGAACACCAGTGAGGACAATCGAATGTATTTAGCACAAATTATACAGGACTTGTTAATAAAGTCTAACAGTCATAAAGTAATTGCTTAGTTAGAAAAATGTCCATCAATTGTCTCATAATTACTCAGACTTCATTGTTCTTGCATTTTCATACAAATTGCATTCTGTTTCGATTCTTTACTGTTCAATCCTCTTGTCTCTCTGCTATCAGACCTTCTGTTCACGACTAACATCATATACTACTTATGTCAACATAAGTAGCACAAACATCACAATAGTAATTATTAAAAAGAAACTTTATTTGAAATGTCCTTTAATAATAAGTATAAAGGTATATACACATATTACATATATTGTAATTTATTACTTTATATTATTTCAGATATAACAAAATAGAAAATATATTTAACATTCTTATTTTCATTTCAATAATTGTACCGCCATCATTCGGCTTATTTCGAAAAAAAATAGTTACAAATAGTAACCAAGTCGTAATTCATTTCTTTTAAATATTAAAAGACTAAGGAAAAGGTGAAATACTTATTTTTTTCTTCTTTTTGTAGTTCCATAGTTTTCAAAATATTTCAAGCAAAATAAAAACAAATAAATAATGGTGTTTTTCTCCAAATAGTCTCCCTAGATAGTCTTTTTTTTCTATTTTTTCTATTCTCTTCATAATTCACTTATCTATAATAGTCTTATAAGTATGTATAAAGGCAAAAATTTGGAATCGACAAGTTCAGTTCCCTGGTGTATGTGTGTGTGTGTGTGGGGGGGGAGTTTTCTTTCCAAAATTTTAAAATCTGTCGAAGTTTATAATTTTGTGAAATGAAAAATGGTATTGACTAGTTGAAATATACAGTTTGTTGTTTTGAAATGATTGATCTATATTATGCTATATGGTACTTATGTTTTCATAAATTTCATTTGGATATCTTAATACTAAGATTTACTGTTCAAGTGGATGCTTTGTGTATTAGTTGTGTCTTTTTTGTCAAGATATATAGTTTAATTGTGAAGATTTTGTTGCCGTTGATTCCAGACAACTTTAAGTAGTCTATCTATTTCGTAAACACTTACAACAAGGCAAATTTATTAAATAAATCAACTCAGGACATACATATACCAAAAAAAAATGCTGATTAAAATCGAATCAACATAATCATCAATTAGATATTTAAAATCCTTTCTAGTATTGATACAAATATCTAGAATGAATATAAACCCTTGGATAGAGGTAGATCTATATGATGGGTTCAAAATATGACAAAAAATGAGACTTCAATTTCGCTGCTAACTGAAATCCATCCATTCTATGAATACATTTCGTTTGTTATGCATATTAGGGAAGTTAAATTATACCGTCCTAAAAATTGAAAAATATCCCAAATATTTACTGATAGCTTAAATTTTAACATAGAGATTTTAGTTATTCAAAAGACTAATCTTAAGGCTTTTTATTTTATCAGAAAGAGGTTTTGTGGATATTATAGTAATTTAATAGTTGAGATCGTGAAACTAGACCACTCTGGAAAACCCGGAAGCACTGGACAGCCGTTTCATCCTATTGTGAGACTCCTCAGCAGTGCGCATCTATGATATCTCCTCGCAAGATTTGGACCTAGGCACCCATCGGTCTCGTGCTCAAACGCTTAACCTCTAGACTATGTACTTAAAATGTCTGGAAAATATTGTCATATCTCCTTTAATAAAGAGTAAATTTACTATTTAACATAAGTTTTGCTTGATTTACAAATTACATTAATTCGAAATAAAATCCAATTATAAGTAACTTAAATTCCTGTAAATACTTATGTAAATAATCTAAGTGAAAATCATTTTAGATAACAAGCTAAGATAACAAGTTAGACACTATCACCATTGGATGTCGGCTCAGTGGTTCAGTAGGTTAAGCGTTCGCGCGCGAGACCGAAAGCCCTGGGTTCGAATCCCGTGAGCGAGATTGTGGATACGCACTGCTGAGGAGTCCCATAATAGAACGAAACGGCCGCCCAGTGCTTCCAGGTTTCCAAAAGTGGTCTAACATCAATCGGTTCATGATCTTAATCAAAAACTTAATAATCTCCACAACCCCTATACTAATAACAAGTTATTACTTTGATTTGTTTATATATTTATTTTTCTATTAGACCATTACTCATATACTCAAAAACATTGTGAGGTTTTATCATCTGATTCATATAAAGTTAATCACTAACTTGGCTGAAAATTTAATATCATTAACAGTTTAATTGTTTTATGAATTTACTTGATATTATAAAAAAAGTACATTTTTGCTGTATCCAATTGATCATTTATTTCAGCTATGCATATGTGTTTATATCTGTATGGAAAATATATGTCTATAGAAGGATAGAAAGGATTGTATTATAAATTGATTCGAGACTCATTATGAAATGAGATTATGAAATAATCAAGGGGTAAGTGTGATAATTAGAAATATTTAAATTATAGTATAAACTAAGAATCCCAGGAATAACGTAATTGGATCAAGATGTACTAGACAAGCACAAACGAATATACTGTATTTGGAATTCGAAATCAAGTATTCAACAAGTACAAAAGAATCATTAGTTCATTCAAACACCACAGTAAGTTAAGAAATTACTTGCTCATGTGGACCAGGTCGTACAAAACGATCACTTTATAAAGGCACACTAATTGACATGGTTTTTAAAAGGAGAATACAAAACAATTACTAGTTGAATACAAGAGGATTTAATCAACTATGGACATATCACTTCAAAAGAGTCTTTTAAAATAATCATTTATTTTAAAAAAATGTTATCCAAACCATTTTGAATATATAAAATATAGTAAAGATGTTTCAGATATAAAAACATGGCAATAAATAACATAAACATACATACATACATACTACTACTACTACCGTATACATGTATACTACTTATATTATTGGTTTCATTATCATGAATGACTATTTATCAGAAGTCAAACGAATCATGAAATGAACAACTGTGTAAATAGTCCTATCATATAAGCACATAACCTTGTTTTATTTCATAAATGTATATCTCTGTAATTAAATTTTTTTTTAAATTTATTCGTCTTTTCTACCAATAAATGATTTATTTCTATCATTTCATGCCGAAAAATTCACTTTTTTTTACATTTATATTAATAATTTTAGAACATTAGGTGAATTAATTTCTCTTTACCAGTTACAATTATTAGATAGTTTTGGAATGAAATGAATATTACCTTAAATAAAGTCAAAGACTTGAGATTGAATTCTGTATTTCATATGACTGTGTTTATATTAAATCCTTCTAGCTATATATATATATATATATATATATATATATATATATATATATATATATATATATATATATATATATATATATATATATATATATATATTACTTATTTACGCTTGTTCCCCTTAATGGAACATATATCGCCAACCAGCATTCCCTAACCCACTCTGTCCCACTCTGCCTTATTTTCTAATTCTATCCAATTGTTGTTCAGTCTTCTCATGTCTGTCTCCATTTCTCGGTGTGATGTATTCTTTGGTCTTCCTCTCCTCCTTTGACTTGAAGGATTCCAAGTGACGACTTACCTTGTAACGCAGTTGGGTGCTTTTCTCAATGTGTGTCCTATCCACTTCCAGTGCTGCTTTCTAATTTCTTCTTCCAATGGGATCTGGTTTGTTCTCTTCCACAATACGTTGTTGCTAATAGTGTCCGGCCAACGGATCCGAAGTATTATGCATAAACAACTATCAATAAACATTTGTATCTTCTAGATGATGGCTTTCGTAGTTCTCCAATTTTTCGCCACATACAGTAGAGCTGTTTTGACATTTGTATTGAAAATTCTGACCTTCGGATTGGTTGACAGTTGTTTTGAGTTGCAGATGTTCTTCAGTTGTAAATATGCTACTGTTGCTTTGCCGATTCACGCCTTCACATCTGTATCAGATCCATCATGTTCATCAATGATGCTGCCCAGATATGTATATGTTTTTACATCCTCCAAATCTTCCCAATCAAGTGTGATTTGATTGGTGCATGTTATGTTGCATCGGAGAATCTTGCTTTTCTCTTTGTGTATATTGAGACCTACTGATAATGAGTCTGCTGTTACACTGGTTGTCTTCTCCTGCATTTGTTGTTGCGTTTGGGATAGAAGGGCTAGATCATTTGCAAAGTCTAGATCTTCCAACTGCATCCTAGATGTCGATTGTATCCCGTACTTTGCTTCAGATGTTGATGTCTTCATGGTCTAGTCGATCACCAGGAGAAAGAGAAAGGGTGAGAGTAAGCAACCTTGCCTGACACCGATCTTTACTTCGAACGAGTTTGTCAATTGTCCTCCATGCACAATTTTGCAGTTTAATCCATCATATAAATTGTGTATGATATTGAGTATTTTCTCAGGCACTCCGTAGCGTCTAAGAAGCCTCCATTGTATTATCCTTTCGACGCTATTAAATGCTTTCTCGTAGCCAATGAATTTGATGTAGAGTGATTAATTCCATTCAATTGATTGTTTCACAATGATACTTATTGTTGCGACTTAGTCTGCACACGATCGATCCTTAAGGGATCCCGCCTGTTGGTCTCGAAGTTGGGCATCTACGGATTCCTTCATTCTGTTTAACAATACCCTGTTGAAGACGTTTCCTGGTATTGAGAGAAGAGTGATGCCTCTGTAATTATCACACTTGATGAGTATGCCTTTATTTAACATCGTGATCAGGTTTCCTTCTTTCTAGTCTGTTGGTACTTGTTATTCATCCCAAGTATCTCTGAAGAGAGTGTTGAGTATCTTTGCAGTTACTGCCACATCTGCTTTTAGTGCCTCTGCTGGAATGTTGTCTGGTCCCGTTGCTTTGCAGCTCTGTTATCTCTACGTGTGTACCTCTTTACTAAATAGCATCTAAATTCCACCTAGCACTATGTTGAGTAAAATGTATGTGATTACAAGACTGTGAGGCATCTCTTAAGTAATTGCACAACAAAGTCATAATGTTAAACGCAGAATATTCGCTACAGACGTTAACACTCGAAAAATTAAAGTTATTTTTCCTTCCTTGTACCCACATATTATGGAAAAAACTAAATCATACGCATATTAGATTTGTAGAAAATATGACTGAAAAATCAAAAAGACAATCATTATTTAATTTATTAAGCTGATCTGTGGTTAGTGTTTAATCTAGCTGATTGACTATGAATCACTTGTAATATATATATAATTGTCTTCCTTGGTCATTTGTCAGACAAACTCAACCGTTTTGGATTAATATTTCAAAATTCATTACTACGGAATGAGAATCTAATTGAGGAAACTAAAATAACCTTTATTATCATTCAGAATATCATCCATTTATTCCATTATTATCAACAAACAATTACTGAATATTATGCAGTAAACTAGAAACAGTTTACTTTATTATCCTGTTTAACGTTAAATTGATCATTAACATCTGTCTATAATTTCAATTGAATGCCGAACACTGTATTGATTTATGTAACTAGGATAAAACTAAATTACTTTAAACGTGACTAGTTACATATCTATAAACGATTAGATTAGATATCCAGAATATGATTTTTTTTTATAATCTAAAAATAATATAATTGAAAAATACAAAAATTACTATAAATTTAAACAGTAAATTAAATCAGAAGGGATTTTAGAGATTTTAGAAATCTCACTGATTGAAATCATGAGTCTAGAAGCAGTGGACGGCCGTTTCACTTCAGTATGGGACTCCTCAGCAGTGCGCATCCACGATCCCGTCCTCCGTGAGATTCGAACCCAGGACCTGTTGGTCTCGCGCCAGGCGCTTAACCAACTAGACCACTGAGCTGGCCGGCATCCAACGGTGTTAATGTCTAACTTCGACCAATTCAGGAAGTTGCGCCACCGTACACCATTGTCTTCCTTAAGTTGATATCTCACAGCAGACCTGGTCGAGTCCCATACTAGGACGAAACGGCCGCCCAGTGCTTCCAGGTTTTCTATGGTGGTCTAGTTTCAATTGACTCATGATTTCAATCAGTGAAATAAATTAAATACAAGTAGATTATTATCAGCAACAATGTAGTTAACTTCATTTTTGTATTGGTTTGTGGATCTTCTCACGAATGTTAAGGACTGTAATTGATCGGTCACTTATTGGCATATATGTATCCTTTGTAGATTGCCTCGATATTATAATGCTTGTGACTTAAAGCAATATTGGGACAATTCACACAGGATGCATATATACCAATAAAACACCGATCAATTATAGTCCTTAGCATCAATGGGAAGATTCAAACAAACAATACGAAAAATGAATTCAAACTTCAACCCATTGCATAAGCTAGTTACTTTCAGGGTGCAATAGATAAGTGAATAACACGATGGCATTTGAAGCAAAGGGCACTGGGTTCGAGTCCTGGAATGAAGATCAACTTTGGGATGCAGGTACATCTAATTAATGATCCGCGAATAGAAAAAAAAGGAGTTTTAGATCCCATTGCCAGTCACCATCATTTCTGCTTTGAAAGGTAGCTGGTTTTTATTTAATGTCACAATTGTTCTTATGTTATTCGCTAATTTAGATAAGAAATTGATCAAGATTAATTCAAACTTATCTGTGATTTAACGTTAGACGATAAAAATATCCACTGATGGGATAGTTTAAATAACAAAAATAAATTATTTCATTATAATGGTGGACAAATTTTCCAGGAAGAAAATTTGTAAATGAATTTTACAGCTAGCCTATTTTCTAACTTTACCTTACTTTAAATAACATAGTTTCATCTATTAAATGCTTCTAGAAGTACTATTTTCAATTAAGAATATTAGAAGTAGACTATTGAAAGGGCCTAATTAAATTACATCTGTACTTGGTTTTACGAAAAAAACACTAAGATAGAGTTAGATAAGTTTACTAAATGACTATGTTCCTTATGGAAGTAACAAGTAAACGGAAACATACCGATGGATTTGAACCATGTCCACTTACTAACGTGCCTATAATTATACAAATTCGGCATTCCAAAAAATGTCGACAGTTTTCTACAATGAATCTGTATCGTGAACGGTGGTTCGATTGCCGGATATGCGTTTTGTCACAAGTTAGAGCCGTTAGTTGAACTTACTTATATTCCAGTGATGTTACTTATACTGAGACTCGAACACAGTATCTGTCTCTTTGAAAGTCAACTCTATTTGGTCGTGACAGTTACCAACATGTTAAATGCGTTTGAAATATATAAATATTCCAGTTTATAAGAATCTTCATTAACTTTGATCGGTCTCTGTTATTAACTAAGCATCTTGAAAAATAAAGACTGGCTTCGCGTCCGAGTTAACATCGGTACTGGTATACAAGTAAATATAACTGGTGAATTCCATATAAATTGAAAGAATTTTTATTGATTAAAAATTCATGAGAACTTGAAGTGTATTTCACGGTATTGCCTAACTGATTCTATACACATACAGATACTAACAAACCCAGTAATAACTGACAATGATGGGAACAACAAGTTCTACAAAACAATTCCTTACCATAATTTTCAAGAAAACATATTTAGCGAAGTTTATAAAGCCATCAGTAAGAGAAATGTGTTGAATTTCAGAATGAAGGCAAAGTAGTTTATATATCATATTGAGTACTGCAAACGTGCATAAATATTAGAACTGCTTAACATTCATGTATTCTTGTCATATTAGTGCGATGAATAGATATTCTTTTCGAGAGAGTTTATACATCTCTAAAGTTTAATAAATAAAATCTATAGAGTATAACAAAAGGTTATTCAGCAATAACATATGAACGGTCAAGGATTTCAAAATATTACTAATGTTATGAAATGTCCAAAAGTTGTGAATGATGTTAAAATCTCACCGGCCATCATATACACTAACTAGACTTATTCTTGTAAAGATTGAAAATCCTTCTTAAAATGAACTCTTAAAGTTCCAGAAAGGTCATGTTGAAGTGTAGATAGATTAATAGACAAACATCCAAGTCACTATTTTCTAGAAAGATATATATTTTTAAATATTTTTAACATTGAACCTAGTTCTGGGTTCTTTTATTAGTTAGAGATTAAAAATCGTTTACTTATAACAAATGTATGTAATTTCGAGTATTTATTTGAAATTATATAGAAAAGATTATAAACTACTTATAAGGAATTTCATCAACCATTTTATCTAATAAATTTATTTTGTACAATGAAGTCTATTTTGTTTGTGTGTGATCAGTTATTATATTCTCATACTCCCTGAACTCAAACAGAGCTAAGTAAGGTGTTTATGCAGTAATTTTAATTAGAGTCAAAAATTCGAAAGATGTTTTATGGACTCATGACAATTTCTTTAATATTTTGGCAAGAAAAATAAAATGAACTTTCATAACATCTCGAATAGTACGTTATCCCCGTCTTCAAACTCCTTCGGGCATGTAATCCTCATCCTTGTTGGAGGCATTGACAGCAAATGTAGTGAGGGAGAACACAGGTGAGGACAACCGGATTATGTTTAGCACAACATTAGAGTTACTTGGTAAAATAGTAAAACCATACTATAATACCTAATTTGCAAAATGTTTAATAATTGTCTCGGAATTCATTGTTCTTGCATTTCTATACTAATTGCTTTCTATTCCTGTTCTTCCTTTCTTGATCTTCTTAATCTTCTGCTGCCAGACATTACATTCCTGACTCGCGTTATATACTACTTATGTCAATATAAGTACCACCACCACATTAGTAAAAATTGCTCTAAATGCTCGATGATACCTAGTTTCAAACATCAATTCATGTATAGTCAGTTCCAAAAGATTATTGATAATAGGTTAGTTTAAATTGTCAGTTGATTAAAACAAAAGCTTAACTGATTCATATTTCAATGCTAACAATCATAATTTCAAGGTTCAAATAACCAGAATGTTAATCAATCTAAAACAAACAAACAAAATGTTTATCTTAACTCTTATGATCAACCAGGTACAACACATCACCAATAAATACAAATATTATCAGAATGGGTTTTGTGGAGATTTTAGAAATTTCACAGATAGAAATCATGAGTCAGTTGAAGCTAGACCACCATTGAAAACCTGGAAGCACTGGACGGACGTTTCGTCCTAGTATGAGACTCCTCAGCAGTGCGCATCCACGACCCCGCACCACCCGGGGCTCGAACCCAGGACCTACTGGCTTCGCGCGCGAGCACTTAACCATTAGACCACTGAGCCGGCATCCAACGGTGTTAATGTCTAACTTCAACCAATCCACGAAGTTGCGCTACCGTACACCATTGTCCTCAGTGAGTTACTATCTCACAACAGACCTGGTTGAACTCCACTGGTAACGACTTCTCACTAGAACTCCAGAAGTATCTCCTGAAGTCAGTCACTAGCTTCAACTGACTCATGATTTCTATCTGTGAAATACAAATATACAATTATGGTATACTGTAAAATTAGCATTTAATGAATTAAACGTTTTATCTAATCAACATTCTGATATCCAATAAATAATCAGCGTATTTTTTTTTAGTTTTTTTTTTAAAAAAAAATAGAAACCATGACATTTGAAACAAAAAATCTCTCAAGAATAATTAAACACTTCAACTGTGAAATTCAACATAATTCTATGTTAAAGACAAGTTTAATTAAAACAAACAAACAAACAAACAAATAGGACAGAATCAATTTCAAGTCAGAAAAATCATTCAACTTGTTACAATACAACGTTTTAAATTAGGTTGTTCTTTTTTATTTTTTACTAATCCTAAATGAAGCTTATCATGCATTAAATTCCCTTAGGTAAGACAGTTTATTGATTTGGTTACAAGTAATCAAATTGTGAGATGAGAAAATACATTAGTTACACTATTCTGAAGGTAGATTACTTTTTGTTTGTTTGTCACACATTAATAATTACTAATATGTTATTTAGTGATGTATTTCAAATCAAATCAAAATAGTAACTAAGATTTAGTACATGTGTTCAGTCACATTAAATAGAACTGATAATGAATTTTAGTCTAAACCTAAACACAGTTTATATCAAATTACCAATAATTTGTTACTGTAAACTACACGAAATCTCCTTTTTTTTTACAGTTATTTACGATAGTTATTTAATTGATAGACTCAATAAAGTGATATAACAAAACTAAGTGGAAACCCACTATCGACACATAAATTCGTCATCCTTCGTCATCTCTCTGTTTGAATGAAATGACTTGATCAAGTTACAAACACAAAATTAAGGGAGGATAAATTATAGAACCTACACTTCAATAAATGAAAATGAGTAACTCAAAATATGTTTTCTTATTATTCCAGATTGACAGATTAAAATATATAGCATTAAGTATTATGGATATTGTTAAACCTTTAGTTGTTCATTACGGACTGACTTCGAAAGTAAACAAATATAAACTAGGAGGTATTAAATATCTGTTCTGTAATGGTAAGAAACTCAATGTTGGCGGACAAATATGTCTCCAGATGATTGTCTAACCTTTCAACCCCTGAACTGTTGTTCACATTTCCAAGTTCAATCAATTAGTAATGTTGCACGATCATCATAGAAACATATTTCACTGAAAATCTTTGAAAGTTAGTGAAAAATAAACTATTCATTAAGTAAAAAGCATTTCATCGGTCGACTATTATAAGTAAATATTTTCACTTAAATTACAACATAAACGTCCAAACAATTGTCTATTGTACATAATATTATAAACACTCACTTCTCACTATTGTTTGCAAACAGAATTTATTCAGTCAAATAGTTAAAAGGTTTTCAAATTATCTACTGTAAATCAAAAACACAGATTTAAGCGACATACCTCTTACATAAAAATTGCTTTTACGACGTCTTTTCCAGACAGTTTTAGGTTTCTTCAACTATATATGTATTTATTTGTATTTGAGAAATTTCCTGAATTGACAGTAAGTAGTAGAGAATTTTAATATTAAAATACGATTCAAGTTTAACTTCCTTATTATGCACCAACTTTGAACTTACCTTCATCATAATATATAATCATATACGTTCATACCTAAAAACTATTGCAGCTTAGTCAAGCATTTATTTCGAAACTCACTTTCTATATATATATAAATTCATATAACAGCCTTATTTAGCTTTGAATTATATAAGATACTTGTGAAAAAAACTGAATTCCTTTGTATCTATTACAACCAATTGATCAAATTATTTAATAGTTGAGATCATAAGTCAATTAAAGCTAGACCATCATGGAACACCTAGAAGCACTGAATATGAATTTGCACTGCTCAAGAGTCCCACAATAAGATAAAATGACCATTCAGTTCTTCTAGGTTATCCATAATGATCTAGCTTCAATTGATTTATAATCTCAACGATTAAGATTACTATAATATTCATAAAAATCTCTTTCTGATATTGATCAAATTATATTGAATTATTGTCAACTAATTTTAATTATGATAATCATATAATTTACCTTAGCAACTATTTTTTTTAAAAATGACTAGTTTCTTTTTCATAAATTTTTATGACCTTTAAATTTGATTACACTTACGTCATAATTAATTTATGTAAAATTTATTACTTCGTTTGTCAAGTGTGAATTTTTAATCTTGTAATATTGTCATTAGAATAACATCTTATCTTTTTTAGGAAAAGAAAAACTGCATAGTGTAATAAACCATATGTCACTTTAAATATTTCATTTGTTTTCTGAATAGCAAAACAAACGACGGATTAGTTTCACTTGATTAATGATGATTACATAAGAGATCATTTGAATAAGAAAGATTAGTTCGGTGAAAAGTTCTTTCTTAGGTGAATTCACTTTCAAAATTAAATAATATATATGTAATATGTATGTCAGAATATTCTTGTTGTTCCGTTTGTTCTGTTCACTATAATTGGTGTCGCTGCCAACCAGGGGGGAAGGGTGCTGTTCTGCGGACGCCGCTGTGGGCCTGGAGGTGAGGTGCTAGTTGGGGCAGTCTGGAGCAGAGAGGTGGTGTCAACTGGAGTGTTCTGGCGGGGCAGCGTTGGATGCAGCCGGTGCTGTCGGCGGAGAGAAGCAGTGGAACGTGCGGCTGCTGGGCAGACGTCGGATGTAGCAGGCCAGTTTAGCACGGGTGTTAGACGTCTCAGGTGCCGGGTGGATATCAGACTTTGGTACCCTGGAAAGTTGACGGAGCTATAGAGGTCAGCGCGCCGCAGACTCGACATTTTGGCGGTGAATGTGGCACAGACTGCAGAGAAGAAGAAGGTGGGGCGGCGAGCAGAACCACCGCAAGAACGAATGCTTTAAAGGAGGGAGGTGTGTGGTGTGGGTTACTTATATATATATATATGTATATATATATATATATATATCCACATAAATAGTATGTTACAGTAGCCAGACATAGAATGTATTTCACTACAAGATAGATAGGAAAAGAGCGGAAACGAAAAGCGATTGGTATGAAGATGCATGAACAATGAAATCTGAGACGATGGATTGATATTTTGCGAATTAGCTATTTACTATATGGTTCTCAGATTTTAGTGAGATCCTCTGTAATTTCGTGTCAAATACATTCGATTGTCTGCCACTCGTATTCTTGTTCACTACATTCAAAATCATCAAACCTTGGTAAATGATACCTACATTTTCAAAACTGTACAATCGTATATATATGAGGTAAAATAAACAGAGGTATTAAAAAAAATTAAACAGGGAAACTAATACACTTGGTATTGTTTTTCTTGAATCTTCCCGTTGTTGTTTAGGACTGAAATTGATCAGTCTCTTGTTGGCATATGTGCATACTATGCGTATTGTCTCGATATTGTTTAATTCACAAGCATTATAATCAAGGACTGATAATGGCTAGCAGTGGAATCCAAGACGCGCGTTTCGTGCTATCGCTTGGGGAAACTAATAGTCGTTTGATTGGTAATGACTTAAATTTTCCTCAAAAAAATAAATAGAGAAATTATCATTGGGAAATGATGGCTCAGCATGATAAGATAAAATATTAAAATTGAGATTAAATGTAATCAAGAGGATCGTAGAAACAGAAATAAACCAGTTGAGGGTAGAAGATTAAAGGAGAAAATTGAAGGGGAAGTAGATGGCTATAAAGTAAGAAGAGTATGAATAAAAAATTATAGGACATTATGTCCATGGTAGAAGGAGAGGTCGTACCAGTCTCTTATGCACACACAATTCTGGTTTTTCCAGATGTATGGCTGTTACTTCGGCAATACAATATAATTTTCTTTGGAAGATTTTTAATTACCGCGTAGATGACTTTGAACGCAGAGTCTCTCTTGATTGAATGATCTATGTTCACAAGGTATTCGATTATTAAACTTCTTATTGAGATGTTTCCTCCTCTTCTTCTTTTAATAATATCACTATAATATAGATAATTTATTACATCGGAAACATAATCGACACCAGAATTTTTATTTTATAAGTCAAGTCATAAACATGATTTACACTGTATTTTTTATTTTCATAATGGGTTTTCTGAAGATTTTTAGAAACTTCACAGGTTGAAATCATGAGTCATTTGAAGCTAGACCACCATGGAAAACCTGGAAGCACTGGACGGCCGTTTCGTCCTAGTATGGGACTCCTCATAAACAAACAACATTTATCATCTTAACTATTCTTATCAAGAATAAAATTGATTATTACAATTCACTAATGTATTTTTAATTAATTAATTATGAATAACGAAATAATCTATCCAATCATTTCTTATGTAATGAACATCGGTTTAAAGTATTGTTCTTTTTAACTTGGAATAATTAAGGATTAATTCTTGAGACACTATGAATTCAAAATACTTCAGTTGAATCTCTAGTTCTTACATTTGAAACTTTATCGTATTTGTAATTATCTTCATTATTTCTTAATCTAATACGATTTCAGTGTTTGTTTCTTAATATATCACTATGGTGACAATGAAAACTAAATCTTAGAATGCATTTGGATTGTTAGGCTAAAATATATAGTTTAGTGCTGCTAGATCGCAAGAGTTATGTTGAAAAAATGACAACGTTGTTATCAGATGACACCAAATTCTCAAAACCCAACAATGAGAAAAACAAGACTGAGATTATAAAAAAGCAACTAATTGATGTCCTTAAGAAAATGAAAAAAGAGCAGTTAATCAACGAACAGGTCTTTGAGCACATAAAACCAACAGCATCGATATTACCGCGATTATACGGTTTGCCAAAAATACACAAACCTGACCTACCTCTTAGACCGATTCTCGATATGTCTGGATCCCCTTACCACCCTATAGCAAAGTGGTTGGCGAATCTCTTAGAACCCGTTAAAAAACTCATTTGTAAACATTCGGTACGTGATACTTTTGAATTTATCGAGCACATAAAAGAAGTGAATGTAAGTGGCAAAATTATGCTATCTCTGGATGTGGAATCATTACTCACTAATGTTCCACTCACAGAAACCATTAATTTTATGGGTAAGTACATAAACAATGCTGAGATAAACATTGGAATACCTGAGGTTTATTTGAAGGACTTATTACTACGTTGTACTTGCAATGTACAGTTCACATTCAACGACGTAATTCATAGACAGAAGGATGGTATAGCAATGGGATCCCCACTTGGTCCATTACTGGCAGATTGCTTCATGCCCAGTTTAGAAAACAACCAACTTAAAAGAATTATAGAAAACCTCCACTTTTATAAAAGGTATATGGATGATATCTTTATCATTTGTGATAACAAATGTAACTTAAGTGATTTCCTAAATACATTTAATAATTGTCACCCATCAATAAAATTCACAATTGAAGTTGAAAGCAAACAAAATATTCACTTCCTTGATGTAGATATAACAAGGAAACAAGATGGTACTTTAAAAAGATCTATCTACAGGAAACCCATGTGGAATGGCCAACTATCAAATTTCCACAGTTGGGTTCCCATCAGCCGAAAAAGAAACTTAATAATAACTCTCGCCACAAGAATACGAAGAATCTGTAGCCCCGAGGTCGTAGAGGAAGAATTGAGTTTTTTAAAAGAGATACTTATCAAAAACGGATATCCTTCTATATTTATTGATAAGAACATGAAACCGAAAATGCCAAGACCACAAACAATCGCAGTAGAAAAGAAAATTTTATACATGAACATCGACTTCAAAGGTGATAGAGCCGCATATATCTTAAAGAGGAGAATTTCAGATTCTTTAAAAAGAACATTCTTCGCAGCAACATTCTCCAGCCGATCACTCTTCACCAATAATCTGAAAGATAAATTATCGCATCTGACCAACTCAATGTGCATTTACCAATTTACCTGCTCTTGTGGAGCTAGGTATATAGGTCGTTCGATGCGTACTTTATCCAAAAGAATTCAAGAACATTGTCCGGCGTGGCTAAGAAGAGGAGGCAGCATCTCAATAAGAAGTTCTATAATCGAACACCTTGTGAACACAGGTCACTCAATCAAGACAGACTCTGCGTTCAAGATCATCTACAAGGTAAGTAGAAGCCTTCCTAGGACAATTAGACTGCATCTTCTTTGCATTGCCGAGGCAATAGCCATACATTTTCAAAAAACCAGAATTATGTGTACAAAAGAGACTGGTACAACCTCTTCTTTTACCATGGTCTTAATGTATTAAAATTTTTTTCTCTTTCTCATTACTCTTGTTCTTTTACAGTCACCTGCTTCACCTTCCATCTTCCCTTCAAATCTTGAACCCCCAACCGGTTTGTTTTTATTTCCACGATCATTACGATTATATTTCATCTCTGTCTCAACATTTTATGTTATTTTATCATGCTGAGCTACCCTTACCCGATGAATATCTAAGCCATTAACTATCAAACTTTCCTTGTTTCAAAAATTTTTTTCTAATATCTTTGTTTATTTAACCTCACTGTCACCATGTATAACAGAAGTTTATTATCCGTATTATTATCACCCTGTAAAAATAAGTATATATATTTGCGATTGTACAGCTTTGAAAATGAATTCGCCGAAAAGAGAACTCTTCGCTGAACTAATCTTTCTTTCTTATAAAATATATAAATCTATTGACTGAAAACATAGATTTGATACATTGTAGTTTATATGATCACTACCTATTTACTTATTTTAGTTTCGTTATTTCTAGTATTGTAATTTAATTAGTCATTAGGCTTCTAAATTATATGGTGCTTAGTTTACTTTTTGCAATAAACATTATCTATTATTCTGTTATATTTCAACATTAATATAATTGTAGAGAGCTTATAAGAGTCTAAGAAATAAAACTGAATTCAAATTGTTATGTACCAGCTGTTTCGTTTGTTTTATTCAAGGTCTTATCATGTTTTCCATTTTCGAATTCACATTGATTTATTTATCGTTGGTAGGTTTATGTATGTCCACTGATTAGCGATCCCATGATAGGATGAAATAACTTTTCAGGCTACGTCATTTTTTAAATGCTAACTATTTAAATTATTTTTATTGATGTTCCAAAACTAAGGTCAATCTCTGATACAGATTATGAAATTTCAAAAATATCTACAAGCCCCTATAATAAAATTAGTTATCTTGTCTCACATTTATTGGAAGATATTGGAAGATATCATGCGAAGCAAATACTAACTGTTTATTAGGATTTGAATAATATGAGGTTAAACTAAAGTGAAAAACCAAAATCTTCTGGTTTTATTTTCAAACACGATTCTCTTCAAAAGGAAAACACTAAAAAGCAACAGCCTTTAAAAATTTTCAAAAATGGGAAGTTTCTAATTGCGTATTCAGTAGACACTGAATTTGATTGTAATTTCAAGTCGGCTTTCTTTATCCCATATATAACCAAATCATTAAAACACAATCAAACTTCACTTCATCAATAATCCAGAATTATACAAAATTAGTTCAATAACTCAGCAATATCTAGTTTAACCTAACATACTCAGCCTTCTAAGTTGTATGAAATTTGTCTACTTAAATATTGTTAGCTTAGTCACGAAGTTATACAACTCAACAAAATACTCTTAAGTTCCCTACCATAATCGATAGCAAAAATTGAAATGTAATGTCCTAATGAATTTATATTTAAACGATTTCTTCCTTTCTCAGCAATCGAAATTAATTAGTTAAAATTAACTCTTCATTGTCTAATGCTGTCCCTGTTAGAAGTGGTGTAATACAAGGTAGTGTTATAGGCACTTTGCTCTTTTTAGTGTTTATCAATGATATTTGTGAAAGTTTGTGTGTGGGTAAGCTTCTTCTATATGCAGATGATCTTAAAGCAGTATATCCATTTTCTCCACATGGAATGAAAAATATGCAAAATTACATCAGCATGGAGCTTAACAAGGTAGCACAGTGGTGCTTAAAATGGCAACTGGAGCTTAATACGGCAAAATGTGGATGGATATGTTTCGGCGACACATCACTCAACCTAGACCTTACCATAAATGGTGAAGTGTTATCTAGGTTAGATACAGTACTCCCAAGACTTGTCGTATACAGAAAAGATATTGAAACAAACATCTAAGTCTCAACATCTTGTTGGTTACATAACTCCAAACCATTATAACAATGAGTCACGTATTTTATTGTACAAAGTTTGTGTTCGACGACTTCTGGAATATTGCACGTTTATTCTTAGCAGTGCGCGCATAAAAGATAAATTAAGGCTGAAATTAGAACAGAGACGATTTACACTTCGTATTCTTGAAGCTGATTGTACCTTAACTTATAATTCTAGACGTAATCAACTTGAGCTAGACCCTTTATGGAAGAGGAGACTCAAACTAAGTCTTATCTTTTCTTCAAACTACTTAATAAACTATCCCTTACATCCAATCACGCGATTCACTATGCAGAAACTTCTCATTATGACATCCGTAATTCCTTGGCACTAGTGAAACAAACTCATTCTAAATCATCTCTTTATATGAATTACTTCACCTGTAAATTTTCTAGACTCTGGAATAACCTACCACAGTCAATCCGTACGATAAAATCACTCCCATTATTTGTTTGCTGCATCGATGCATAGTGCTTCTCTGAAAATGCATTGAATGTTCTAGCATCTGTAAGTGTACCTCATTCCACAAGTGATATTATAAGAACTTTAATTGTTTAACCATTTTTATTAGCGCATTCTCTCAGTAAAACCGCATATTCGCTTTCGCTTTGTGATAAAACCGTCCCTAGCAAGTTTAACTAATTTGAATAACATCAACAGTATATCACTGTGTCACATGACACACGCATTTTGGTAGACCTGATTAACATATTTTGGTAATTACTGCTTTATTGTTCTGTGCTCTCTGTTTTCGCTTTAATTTCTCTAGTTGTATATTACTTACTTACTTACTTACGCCTGTTACTCCTAATGGAGTATAGACCACCGACCAGCATCCTCCAACCCACTCTGTTCTCCGCATTTTTTTCTAGTTCCATCCAATTCTTGTTCATTTTTCTCATGTCTATTTCCATTTCCCGGAGTAATGTGTTATTTGGTCTTCCTCTCCTCCTTTGGCCTTCAGGATTCCATCTGAGGGCTTGTCTTGTGATGCAGTTGAGCACATTCCTCAATGTGTGTCCTATCCACTTCCAGTGCTTCTTCCTAATTTCTTCTTCCAATGGGATCTGGTTTGTTCTCTTCCACAATAGGTTGTTGCTAATAGTGTCCGGCCAACGGATCCGAAGTATTTTGCATAGACAACTATCAATAAACACTTGTATCTTCTGGATGATGACTTTCGTAGTTCTTCAGGTTTCCGCCACATACAGTAGAACTGTCTTGACATTTGTATTGAAAATTCTGACCTTGAGATTGGTTGACAGTTGTTTTGAGTTGCAGATGTTCTTCAGTTGTAAATATACTGCTCTTGCTATACCGATCCTCGCTTTCACATCTGCATCACATCCACCATGTTCATCAATGATGCTGCCCAGATATTTAAATGTTTTTACATCCTCCAAATCTTCTCAATCAAGTGTGAGTTGGTTGGTGCATGTTATGTTGTATCGGAGAATCTTGTTTTTCCCTCTGTGTATGTGTAGACCTACTACTGCTGCTGCTGCTGCTGAGGCTGCTGTTACACTGGTCGTCTTCTCCTGCATTTGTTGTTGCATTTGGGATATAAGGGCCAGATCATCTACGAAGTCTAGATCGTCCAGCTGCATCCTAGCTATCTACTGTATCCTATGCTTTCCCCCAGATGTTGGTTTCTTCATAATCCAGTCGATCACCAGGAGAAAGAGAAAGGTTGAAAGTAAGCAACCTTGCCTGACTCCAGGCGGAGTTCTAGTTGTAGATAATTATCACTAATTCGATCTGGCACACAAAATGACTTTAATTACACCGTTCATAAATTAACAGGCTGTCCATTTAAGAAAAATTTAAAGGTCCTGACTGATGCACTGGATCGCTGTGATATATGTACTACCTAACCAATTACTGAAATAGTATACTTAAAACTTTTTTCTACCACATGTTTGTTCTGTACATCTAATGTTACTATTTATATCAAATTGATCATGCCTGTAAACTGGCGTGGATTCTGTAATTATTATTTTCAGAATATATAAAATTATTATTTAACAGTTAGTTTTCTATAGCAACATAACAGACACACTTGGTTACATAATCAGTGAGAACTAAGATGTATTGGATAGTTATTATTTTAATATGAGATTCCTCAACAGTTTGCGCCACGATCTCTTTATAGATAGAACTCAGGACCTTTTGGTCTAGAAGCAACATCTAACCTTTAAGCCACTGAACTGAGACCCAACCGTGTACAATTCTAACTCCAATCAATTTGTGACATTAGTTAACTATCTCCCAATATCGTTGGTGATCAACTGCCTCTTACTCTACAAGGTTGAATTCCCTAACCCACAACTTTACTCTAGAACTCTGGGTGTTAATCATCAAAATTACTCACTAGTTGACTCTATATAGTATATGTCTATAAAATAATGTGGTAGAATACTCTATCATTTCACTTTCTACTCAAAGTCAGTTCATTATAAAATATCAGACAAGGTTAACAAATGCAACTGGTTGAGAATAAGAAAATACTAATCAATAGTTTATTATCTGTCTTTTTATTTATCTATTTACTCAAGTTTACACTTTTTTTTTACAAACTGAATCTAAGGTCATATTTATGTGAGATATCTACCTCTTCCAATAATTATTCAATATAACTTCTTTTGTTAATTTGAAAGTAACGTGATCCATAAATTAGAAAATATTGATCTTTTTTTCTTGATATATTTTTCCGAGACAAAATCTTATTTTGTGTAGTATTCATTTAAGTGAAGCAAATTAAAATCAGTTAGAATTGGAATAAGTCAAATGTCTAATTATAATAATGAAGAAATAAATCATCTTCATAATTATTCTGGACGACATAATCCACATCCTCAAAGAGTAACATATTTTACTGGTTTTCTTGGTTTACCTGTACGTGTTGTAAATGATCCAATTTTAACAGATGACAATAATTTATTAACTCAACGTAATAATAATAATTTCTCTTTGAATTTAAGAAAACATACTAACTTACCAATTGGATTATCACCAAGTTATTATACAGATTACATAATAAATAATTCATTAAAATTAAATTTAAAAAATAATAATATTTCTAATGATACATTAAATAAATCATGGAAATCAAATTATTGTTTACATCATGTTCCTGTTGGTATACTTCCTATATCATTAACATGTAGAAAAATTCCTCAATTAGATACGATTAATGGATTGAAATATTTTACAGGTTTAAGAAATTATTCTGTACGTGAACGTCCACCAATTATTGGTTCATTAATTGAATCTCAATTGAATTATTTAAAAGAATTAAAACAATCAGAAGAATATATAAATGAAAAACAAAATATAAATTTATTAAATAAAGAATTATTAGAACGTCGAATAAAATGGCAAAGTGAATTAGGTTATATTACTGGTAGTATTTTAAGTAAGTTTTTATAAATGATTTTGGTTTGAGTTTTTGTATTCATTTAAAGTTAGTTTTATATTCAAAACGAATATTCTTTAAGTTTAAGAATATTTATACATTTATATGTATTTGATGTTTGACCTGTTGATTCCTTACCGAGTAGAAATTTGATGAAAAATTATGGGCCCCCAAATGCCCTGGTATGGACGAGAGCGGGGTGGGTCCGCCCTCCCTTTCGAAATACTCTCACACGGCCACGCATATACAGCCTATGCCAGGGAAGTCCTACTCACTGCCTTCTCGCTTCGGGGGTGCTATTTACCAAAATGAGAGGACGAAAAGCGAATGTCCAGCGCTCAAACCGGATCCCAAACCAATGGTGCACATGGGCTCCAGTATCCTGAATGAATAAATTGCGTATGAACCAATTTTCGGTCACCGGCTACCATGGGACTAAATCTCCTCACTATGCTCCACAGCCTTGTGGGTCAGACTTTAGGTCAAAGGCTCGGAGTGTGGACCCCTAAGAAAGTCACTCGCTTCGTTCTGGGCACCCGGGAAGTATCACAGCCCACACACAAATATGATGGAATGTCGATATTTATGGAAAATACTTTTCTTGCTCCGATTAACAGTCAAACGATTCACATTATTATTATTATTATTATTATTATTATTACTACTATTGTTATTATTTTTTCACGCCATTTATTCACTCTTTTATTCCCACTTTATGTATCCTTATTTTTCGACTTATACAGCAGCTAGCCTATGGTGGAAACTCGGTTCTATCTAAACGTTCTCGAGTCACTGTTCGGTTGAAAATTGTATGTTACCACCAAATATGAATACTGAAGCAGTTTTTCTGAAACCACGTGCACCATTCAAACTGGCTGCCTTCAACGTTTGCACACTTATGCAGGTTGGACAACAGACAGGGCTGGCTATGTCTTTGGAAAATCTTCATATCGATGTCTGCTGTCTATCCGAGACCCGTATTCAAGACTCTGTCGAAGTACTAAAAATTCGCTCTACATATGTCACTTCTAAAAGCTTGTTTTACGTGCGCTTATCCGGGGAACTTGTGCCATCTTCGTCTGGTCTTGCTGGCGTTGGTGTCGCACTTAGCGCTGGAGCTGAGACACCACTAATCGATTGGATCCCCATTTACAGTCGGTTATGTGCTGTTAGATTAGAAAGTTCCATCAACGTGAGAAGAAATCGGCGTGAGAAACGATGTCTCTTCGTCATCTTCGCCTATGCCCCGACAGATTGCAGCCCGGATGCAATCAAGGATGAGTTTTACCACCAGTTATCTGTCCTTCTCCAGAAAGTGCGTTCGACAGATATTGTAGTACTAGCCGGAGACTTGAATGCTCAGGTCGGGCGTGTAGGCACAGAAGAGAGTCGTTTAGGTGGCCGATGGGGACTCGTTGGTCGCAGGTCAGATAACGGGGACTGTCTACTGGAACTTTGTACAGACCACAACCTGTTTCTGGCTAGCACTAACTTTCAGCACACTCATCGCCGATGTGCCACCTGGCGTCCTGCCTCTGCATCCCAAGCCTGGAATCAGATTGATCACATCGTGATCAGATACCTCTGGCGTGGTTTTGTACAAGACTGCCGCTTCTTTTTGGAGTACCTATCTGGACTCTGACCATGCCTTGGTCTGCGCCAATCTTACCTTACTTTTCAGTGGACAACGAAGTGACTGCCACCAAAGGATTGATGTTAGCAAGCTGGTTGCAACTCCTGTTGCAAGTAAGTATCGAATCGAGCTAGCTTCTAGGCTAGCTACCACACCATCGATTCAGTGACAGGTAAACACGCAGTGGACGATCTAGAGTCCCGATTGGCCCTGCTTCCCTGTCTATCTCAGCCGGTTGAGTCCAGAACGCAAGTCACAGCCTCTGAGATATGAATCATTATATTTCAAACACACTCTGTTTATATACTAACCAAGCAGACCACATCGTACCATAAAAATAGAAAACAACATTTACACAATATTAAACAAGTGAAGTAAATACCGACCAATAGGGAATGTACATTTAAAGTCCAAGGACACCATTGGACTTAACATGATAATTATTGGTCTATCCTTCCTCATCCACAACAGATCGATACGAACTATGTTACCATTGTGAGCACTAAAATAATTCCAGTATATAAAACGTAGGTACTGCGCTTTTATTTGACTTCACCCAATTTATGGCTTCTCGTTATTATAAAATACAACTAGAAACAGATTACATTTATGACCATCTTTATGGCGAGTAAGTTAGCTGTTCAACAGAAAGATTTGAAAGATTCACTTTAAATTCTCAAAATATCATCTTCATTTCAAATTATCATACTTAATGCAATTAGGTTTTATCTTTTGAACTTTTCATGAAAAGTTTAAGAAGTTCATTTTGACCCTTTAGTTAAATGCAAACCATAGATTGTTGATCATGATTGATTCAGTCTCACACATTAATGCAAATAAGAGATGAGATCAATTCTAATGTCTGACTCATGAACATTTTTAGGATAAGAGTCGACTACTTAGTAGTAGAAAGTAGTACAGAATAGTTGAAGACATTTAATTTCAAATCTTTTACTTAAATCAATAAATAGGTCGTTACATTACCAAATGGACTGTTCTGAATTGTTTGCCCCATACTAGGACGAAACGGTCATCCAGTGTTTCCAGGTTTTCAGTGGTGGTCTAGCTTAAATCGACTCATCAATTCAAACATTAAAATTACTACAGTCTCAACAAACCACCATTCTGATATTGTCTACGTGTTGTCTAAATTCAGCCGGTCTTATATTGTAACAATATATTTACTGCGAAACAAACACTTACTTCTCCAAAATAACAAAGTCTTCTTTTAGTTTGGTTATTTTAAGGTTTCATTCTTTTTCAGAACGCTCTAAAGTGATGGTGGAATTTAACTGGTGAATATGAAACCTAAAATTTATCAGTTGAAAGAATCTAAACTGTAAAAGAATCATGAGCCCGTTCTTAAATGTCAATGGATGATGAAAACTACTTACAACTAGACTTCTAGTTTTCTTAAACCATTTTAAATAACTTAATTACGCCTGTCGCCCCTCATGGAGGAGCATAGGCCTGTCATTTTTATTCTCCATCCAACTCTGTCCTGGACAATCCTTTCCAGTTTTTTTCAGTTGCTAATCGTCATTTCGATGTCTGCTTCCAATATCCGATGTATTGTATTCTTTGGCCCTCCTTTTTTCTGTTTCCCTTCGTGATTCCAAGTAAGCACTTGCCTCGTGATGCAGTTTGATGATTTTCTAATGTATATCCTATCCACTTCCATCGTCTTTCCCACATTTCCTCTTCAGATGGAAGTTAATTTGTTCGCTACCAAAGTACGCTGTTGCTGATGGTATCCGGTTCACAGACATGGACTATCTCGTATAGACAACTGTTTACAAATACTTGTACCTTTTTGATGATGGTTGTGGTAGTTCTTCAATTTTCAGCTCCATACAGTAGAACTGCCTTGACGTTGGTATTGAAGATTCTGACTTTGATATTGATTGAAAGCTGTTTTGAGTTCTATACGTTCTTCAACTATAGAGATATTGTCATTGCTTTGCCAATCTTCGACATTTTACGTACATTTAATTCTGCTTGTTTATTGATGATGCTGTCTCGGTAGGTACGTAAAACTTTTCAACAGTCACAGAGTTACTCCATCAAGTATGATTCGGATGTTCTCCGTGTTGTATTTGTGGTTCTTGCTTTTTCCCTTGTGTATATTGAGGCTTACTGGTGCAGTAGCTGCTGCTTCCACACTGGTTGTCCTCACCTGAATTTTTTGGCCTGTATGGGATAGAAGGTCCAGGTCATCTGAGAAGTCCAAGTTGTCTAGTTGCATCCAACCTGTCCATTGTATACCAAACCATTTTCGATGGTAAAAACTTAACTTTACGTTCTTCATATTTCCCATATATTTACCCATAAATTTCTTTCATTTTCCACTTCAGGTCAATTACAGATTCCAATCCAGGCAGATGACATCAGCTATGATCAACATTCTGATCGTTTCAATAATTCCTTAAATAGAAATAACTCTTTTTATCTACCTTCTAGCGTAGATGAAAAGATTCCGTTTAAAATGAACAATCAAATTTCAGAAAAGATGAACAAAAATCAAAACGTATCACATGAACCTCTTTACTCAAGTAAAACAGGCCGTTTATTGCCTCCAACTAACGACAGTAGATACACGCGTACACGAAATCAATCATCTGTAAGCTTTTTTTACTAAATGTTTGATGAGGAATATATTATTAGTAAACTATTAACGACACAATAAGGACACTTTTCGGTATTGTGGTGACGATGAGTAGTTGATAACTTTCTCTATTTGTTTAGGAAATGATCTGAAAAAAATATAATAGGCTGTGAAAAAGCTTAAAACTCAGATGGTTAGTGTTAATTCAATGAAGTACAAAATTAACTTACAATGAGCATTTTAAGTGATTTTCCTTAATGCTAAAACTGTATTTGAAAAATTGCACCAATGATTTTACTAAGTAATTTTAATACTATTTCTCCTTCAGTAAATTACTAGAAGAATGATTTAATCAGGCTAGTATTTCTATGGTCAACAAGTGAAGAAAAGCGAGACTTTGAATAACTGATTTATTTAATTTTGAGACTCCTTAGAAATAAGCACCCATGATCTTATCAGTGACAGGGCTTAAAGCCATCAGGTATTGCGATGAGTTTGTTACCACTGAACTTCTAAGTCGGTCTACATTCCTAACTTTACAGGTTCTATTCCTGGTGTACTGATGATGTTTATTTTTGAAAGGTATCGAGCTAGAAAGAAAAGAATGTTTCTAGTGAATGAAGTAAAAAACCAAATAAGTCTAATTATTTCATTGTCTGTACCTACATATTAGAATGTCAATACAAAAAATGAATATTTTATAAGGATTTCACCACTATGGAGGTGTTATGTGCTGTGTTGTTTAGCAGTAGACGAACTCTCACTATTTATTAACAAAACTCAAAACTCTAACTTTGTGTGGTCAAATATTCCAATTCTGAAGTTACTATCTTGTTACAGTAAGATTTATTCTTTTAAAAATTAATGGATCTTATAAAATCTACAATGAATTGATTGTAAAATAATTCGGCAATCTGATAAACTTAAATACCTTGAAATCTATCTACCAATACTACATTTTGAGGTTAGATTGTTTATCTGGAGATATTTTTAATAAAAAGTAAATTACTTTGGTTTCAACTAATTTTTATATTCAAGAATGTTATATAACGACTGAAGGCTTGTATTTAATTTGTGATGGTTTCAATAATCCCATTGGTAATGTTTCAACTGAATTTTAATCAATCTTTTGTGTTGTATATGGATCCTATGAAGACTGCCCCAATATAGCCATTAAATAGAATATGACAATCAGTGGAATCCAGAGATGATAGTCTTGAAGGATATTTTTATTTTGTGAACAATTTAATATTCCATACAAAATGGTACAATAATAATAAAAATTATTCCAATAACGATGATCCATTTTCATTGAATTATGTCTCCTTATATCATGGTTTTTACAATAGGCTGACAATATTAAGTAAGAAAGAAAATACTTTGTTGAATTATTCGAAGTAATTTTTATTAAAAATTTGACATGTTTATACAAATAATAATTTATACTATTTTTTATAGTCCAGTTAATAGATTTTGCTGTCTGGAAACGGGTAACAGGAATTACACCCAGAGTCGTTTGTTTTCGTCTCAGAATTATACTAAACCCATGAATGTCTACGTTTTCGCTGTAAATTTACTTATCAAAACTGTTTCAGATCCTACAAAGTTTATTACTTCACTAATTATATCTAGATCTATATTAGATGAACATGATAACATTTCTTGAAGCTTATGTTTACTCCCTAGTGTTGTTTGATTTGTAATGAACTTTAAGAAAAGAATGATTTATCTACAAGTTGACTTTTCGACTCCGCTTGCAATTTTTAACCATTTCAAATTCCATAATCCTAGATTAGGTTTATTTTCTTTCTTAATGGATCCACATGATCTCTAATGGATAAGTATTTTAAGAGGTGCTCAATAAATGTTAATATAAGCTGTTTTAGAACTATGACTACTGTGTTTCTAGCTTAATTCTCAAGTCTTAATGATCACATTTACTGACATATAGTGTAAATTTCTTCAAATTCACATGTAAACCAGCCAACTAATGAACAACTTAAATATAAAAGAATAATGAAAACTCTTTATACAACTGAACTAATAAATTCAAGGATACTCCCATAACAACTGAGAAGATTTGTTCTAAAGACAATATGTCAAGTTTGCTTTGACTTTTTTTATTTTACCAAATCAATAAAGTAATTTGTTTATTATTATTACTGATTTTTAATAATATGCATGTACTTCTTGCAACATGAATCCATAGAGTTGCGAACGACGTCAATATCTAAGAAATGCAACTTCAGTTAGTGAAATATTTCGTAATTATGAAATGCAAATATTTGCTATGATATGCAGTATTCTTCAAACAAACGATATGAATGCAGTACAACATTGGTTAGAAAATGCAACAGATAGGTAAGTATTAGAAATATAACACCAAATGTCGTATAGGAACTCTAAACTCAAAGAATATTTTGATTTAAATTATCATACTTGTAAATCAAATTTATTTATGTGAAAGTGATTGGTAAGTAAAAATGTATCAACATAAGTTTGTACATATATGTGGTTTAATGAAGTCAACTTGGAAGTCTGATAAGCTACAAATGTCGTATTTCTGATCACTAGAATCATATTTCATTAAAGTTAATTCATTTGAAATTATTCTTATTTAAGAAGAGCTTCATTTGTGTTATAATATTCTGTTATTGTATTCTTTCATGTTCGTCAAAGAAATACTATTCATTGCACTTAAATTCATCATGAAAAGTTTATACAGAACCGTCTTCCTTCACATTTTAAAACAGACTTTTTATCAACACTCTTTTTATTATTGATAAGGCAGAAAATTCTCACTACCATTCACTCCCAAAACGTTTCCCAATGAACGCTTCTTCCAAATGCATCATCGTTTCGCAATTTATTTTTAGATAAGCCGGATTGATAAATGCTAGTTCTTATATCACATCGTAAAATTGGTGTTTTAATGGTCAATAATAAAAGTGGACGAATGGTCACTCAGTTTGAACTATCATAGTTTACAATAGAATAGTCAGTAGATAATAAATGAGATTGCACTGAGTCATTATGGTTCTTCCTATGTGTTGTATAAAAATATATCAGACCATTTAACTTTTAATGAACTGTCCGTGCCCTTTTCATTGATTTACAGCAGTAGTAGTAGTAGTTATAGTAATAGTTGAATAACTAGCAACCTCAAGTTTCCTGAATGGAAAGTTAAGAGATTAGTCGATAAAGTCCATTAAATAATGGAATTCTTACTATTTTTAATACAAGTATCGAATATCATTGTGCTGTTTGTCATTGAGAGATATACGATTATTAGTACATATTACCAGTTGAATCACTTATTTTAATTGATTGATCGCTTCATACATAATAGAATAGTACAAATAAGCTGACAAAATCTATTGTAAATATTTGATTATATTTTATTGTAGTACAATAGAATAGAAAACTATACTTTTAAGAATTTTCTTTTTCTTTTATAGAGAGAAAAATTTGATTATTAGTCTAGTGTCTACTGCATTATCTCATCAAAATATGTATTTTGATACTAAACAATCTGGAGGTAATTCGTATAAAACTAATACGGATATACATTGGTCTAGAAGGGAAAAATTATCAAATAATGATATAGTAAGTTATCATTTTAAAAATATAAAGTGTATTATTAAAATGTTTTCAGTAATAAGGATAGTAGGTTTCTGAACCTGTGTTAGTCCTGACAGATTGCCTTCCAGTGAAGGTCCAATTTCTTCGTGAAAATATTAACTGATGGGGCTGATACCACTTGTTCGGGTAAGGCGTTCCAATCATTGGCTACTCGATGAGAAAAACGGGACCCCACTTTAAGATTATTAGATTGCGGTTTATGAACCTTCTTGCTATGACCTCAGAGATTATTAGTGCTAGGGGCAGCAAAAACATAAGACATATTAACATCCAAATCATAATTAAAGATACGAAATGCCAGTATAAGGTCACCTCGCGTCCTACGATACGACAAGAGGAAAACGTTTAAGTGTTTTAAACATGCATCGTAAGGGAGTTTAGAAAGACCCTTCACTACTTTCGTTCCCACACGCTGGAAACGCTCAAGTGAGTTAGTATCCTTTACCAGACATGGGCTAGGTGCTTAGATACAGTACTCTGAATGTTGTCTTACGTAGATGGGATATAACATTCGAAACATTTCCTCGTCAAAAGATTTGGTTGATCAACTAACAGAATAACAATCTGATTATTATAAAATAATTAAACTTATGAAATATATCACCTTTCTATTACACCTTAACTTTACAATATAAATCTTTTTTCTTTATTATTATTTATTCATAAGAAAAAAGCACATTTGCATTCAGGTAATAAGATTTTCAAAGGTCTACATTTTATTCATAGATTTAAGGTAAAATAAAAGCTACTTATTTAATCCGATTATTGAACACGGTAGAATATTCAGAAAATAGATGTTGGTAAGCAATCACCACCTCAAGTCTTTATGATTTCAATTAATTTTAACGTTGTTCATGGTTGAATAATTTTTTTATATCTAAATATTTAATGAATTTGGGAGTATATTTTGTAAATCACTGAGTAGGAACTAAGATGTCATGCCGACAAGCTAAAGAGATACATTTTAACATTGGTCATTATTAAGCGACTACTACATTAGTTAAATTTGTTTTTTATTGTCATAAGTTTATTCTTATTCAATGTTATTTATTTATCGCTGTATACTAATTAATTATATAAAGTAACCAGTTTATCATCAATGATTTTTGAGAATACAATGTGATGTATATTTCTTGTTATAGTATTAACACAAGTCAGTAACATTCAATTTACTACAGTAATTGTATACCCTCGACACTTTTAACAACTAATTCCAGTTACTGTGTATTCCTTGAATTTATGTTTGAGTGCAATAACTTCCATAATTTTCTTTCCAATTAGTCTCAGTTCGACTGTTTATTTTCAGTATTGACCTTAAACACAACTAACGGTAGTCACTTTAGCTATAAAGTGTTGTGATCAACTAATGTGTAATTGTTGGAGGAAGAGTTTTCTTTTACATGATAAGGAACTTTTAACCACCAAAGTTATCTCGTGAGTTGAGATTTGTAACTAGCTTATATATCTAGGCATAGATATATACCTTTCGTGATAACAATAAAACTTTACTTTAGAAAAATTCACTTGGTATTGTTTTACTTGAACCTTCCCATTGATGTTTTAGGACTGAAATTGATCAGTCTCTTATTGGCATATGTGCATACTGTGCGTATGCCTCGATATTACCTTTAGATACTTTAGATAAATCTTTGTTTTAAACTTGAATTTCACATGTACCTCCACCGCGTAGTTGAATGCTTTGGCAGAATTAACGACCTTGTTTATTCGTATCAATAATAAGGGGACATTCATTGACTAGCCACATCAATTTTGAATTGCTTGAACTAGAATGAATAGCTAATCATTTGAAGATAATTTTCTACACACAACCAGACCACTTCCACACATTCTGCTTGATTTTCTATGACTAGCAAAACAATGTTTTATAAACAAGCAGTGTCAAAGACTTCCAAATGTCATGAAAAATGACTAGCTTAAACTTAAAAAGATATTCCCTTCACTAATTAAGTCCCATAAACAAACTTAACTTATCAATAATTATAATTGAGATGTTTGTAATGTTTGTAATAACTTGGACACAAATGTCCTCCTCTTAGAGCCTTAATGAAACAGTGGAAGACGAGAATATACAAAATTGCTGTACCGTAACAGATCGTTTAGTAATTGGTGAAATGGATAATATCAGCGAAACGCACAGCAGAGGTAAGCATATAAGTAAATGATTATTGTTAAATGTATTATTAAAAATCGTGTTGTGGACTGTGTATTGTCAATTTGCCTAGTGTGGAATAATCTGCACATTTAATCAACGGATACCAAATATATTTAACATTCGAGTAACATAATTGATTTGAATACAAAAACAACTTCACATTGTGGTGGACCAGACAGATATGAACGCGAAAAGTATCAACAAAGTTACTAAAGATCAATAGTAATATTAATATATACCAGTTAATTGTTACAAATACAATAAAAATTTGGAACGTTACTTAAATTGACCAAATGTTGTGTGTTCTGATTGGGTCCGGTATTGTAAATCCACAATTATAAATGCTTAATGATTCTGATCGGGTTGACGAACTCTCCAGTGATATAATCCAAAGTAGAATGTGATATATTCCAATTACAGTCTATAAATGATGATAGTATTTGATTTAGACTTCAGTTAACTTAATCACAAACGAAGATAGAACGAGGAATGTGTGAGTAGTAGTGTATTTGTTAGCCAGCAAGAGGATGTCACGCTATGTGGTTGCACAACGGAAAAGTGTGTTCAAGGTCATTTACTAAAACAACAGTTACAGTCATTTAATGTTAAATATACACACAGTGGAAGGTTGACAAAATAAATACAAATAATATTAAAAACTATTTACAAAATAAGCTTGTCAGTCATATCTCCACATAGCTCCCCCCAGAGTGTCCGGAGGTAACACTGGTTATAATAACAAAAAAATGTAAGGATATGGTATATACATGTATACAAAAATAATATTTACAGTCATAACCGACAAAAATGTGGAGATGAATATGACATGTAGCAGAGATGTAGCATAGCATAATAAACACACAAAAAAAATGAAAACACTGTCATTTAATGTTTTGTTTGGCTAACAATGATAATAATAATGTGCAAAACTGCTAATGACCCACACAAAAAAAACTGAACTGTTTATTTTTTTGTGTACAATAAATGAATAATTAAATGGAGTTTACTCGTTTATGATTGTAACCAAAAAATTTTTTTATATACATAAAAAAATGTGACAAAACGAATAATTGTGGAAAAATGTGATTATGTACACTGTGAAAAGAAAAAATATTTTTGGATGAAATTAGTAGTGTGGGACATCGGTAAATGTTTGCTTCGATTGTTTGTTTGTTTTTCTAATCGAGGAAATGGACATAACGCTTGGGTTTTTTTATAAGTCTCCCGGAACGTGTTAAACAAGAGGGTGTAGTGTTAAGTTTTTTATCCTCCCTTTGTTTCGCAGTAATTGCTGGGAGTAATTGTTTGTTCGCAGTATTGTCTTCTTTGTCTTGAGGGACTTCGTAGAAAGCTGGTTTAATTTTGTCTATGGAAATTGTCTCCTTGTTCCCATTTTTGTTGATAACGAAGTATTTGCTTGTTCGTTTGATTACTTGGTATGGTCCTTCGTACGGTTGCTTCAATGGTTTTTTAACTGCATCAACACGGACGAAAACATACTTGTATGTTTCTAGGTTTTTGTCAAGTTGAACTTGGTTGTTGTGTTCCCGAGGTGGTGTGGCTTTGATTCTATCCATGGTTTGTAGTAATTGGCTGGCGAAACGGCTTGGGTCTGTTGCTCTTGATAGATTTGAGTCTACGAGTTGTCCTGGTAATGTGAGAGTTGTACCATAGACTAACTCAGCAGCTGTACACCCTATGTCTTCTTTGATGGTTGAACGGACATCTAGGAGTACAAGAGGTAATGCATCGCTCAATTTTGATGTGTCATTTTGTGCCATCAGTGAGCTTTTTAGTTGGCGGTGAAATCTTTCGACCAAGCCATTAGCTCCTGGGTGGTAAGCTGTGGTTTTAATGTGGTTGACCCCTAGAAGTTTATTGAACTCCTGAAAAAGGACAGATTGAAATAGGGGACCACGATCTGTTGTGATTATTGATGGTACTCCATAGTTAGATATCCAGCGGTCGAGGAATACTTAAGCGACTATTTCTGCCGAAGTGTCTGTTATAACTGTGAACGGCAGATTAGAGGGTAGCGAATTATCGATCGGACCAAAGACGCGCAAACACGTAGAACGACCGAGGGTTCTGATTGGTCCCGCTTCCCTATCTAGCCCAGCAGTTGAGTCCAGAACGCAAGTCACAGCCTCGGATATATGAATCATTATATTTCAAACATACTTTGTTTATATACCAGTCAATCAGACCACAACATACCATAAAATAGAAAATAACATTGTACAATATTGACCAGTAGGAAAATAACACGTGAAATAAATACTGACCAATAAGAAAATCATACCATGTCCAAGTCCAAGAATAGCATTAGACTTAATAGGATAATTTCTGGGATATTTTCCTGAATATCCCAACAGTGTCTTTTATGGGGCAGGCTATGGCCCATCTAGTGAAAGAGTTTGATGGTGGCAGGGGCCCCACTAAATCCAGATGCACGTGCTGGGAGCGTTTGTCAGGGATAGGGAACTTCCCAATTGGACTGGAGGTATGTTTCTGCGTCTTACTGCTTTGGCACTGGAGATAACTACGTGTCCAGCGTTTAACATCCGACTTGATTTTTGGCCACACAAAACGTTCGGTCATGAGCTTTGTCGTTGCTCTGATGCCTGGGTGTGAAAGACCGTGCAAGTGCTGAAATATTTTTCGTCGACAAGCGAGTGGGATAAACGGACGATTGTTGCCTGTTGATGTGTCACAGATGATAAATGAGTCTGAAAAAGCAATCGGTACGCGTTTAAGTATCAAGTTGGACTTTTCTTTGCAACTTTTTATTTCTGCGTCGCCTACTTGTGATTTTGCGATTGTTTCTAGATCGATGTCTTGTTTACGTATCAGGGTATTTATGTCCTTTCGTGACAGTGCGTCAGCTACGACGTTGGTGTGTCCTTTGAAAAATTGAATATCTGTCGTAAACTGGGAGATGTAATCCAGTTGTCTTGCTTCGCGAGGTGAGTGTCGATCGTACGAAGTGTTGAATGAGTAACATAAAGGTTTGTGGTCGGTCACGATGGTGAAAGTTCGTCCTTGTAGTAAGAAGTTAAAGTGTTTAATGGCTAAGTAGATAATAAGTAACTCCCGTCCAAAAGTACTATAACGTTCCTGGGCTGGTGACAGTCTCTGAGAATAAAACGCTACGGGAGTAGTCATGTTATTTACTTGTTGTTGCAATACAGCCCCGACAGCTTTCTGTGAGGCATCCGTATATAGGATCAAATGGGTGGTGGGGTCGGTATTGAGGTGTTGTAACATGGTAGCGTTGGCTATCAACGACTTTGCTTTCTCAAATGCAATTTCGGCGTCAGGAGGTAGCTTGAATGTTTGATTCTTTTCCTTCCTCGTACTTTTCAGTAAATCAGTTAACTCAATCACAAACGAAGATAGAACGAGGAATGTGTGAGTAGTAGTGTATTGGTTAACCAGCAAGAGGATGTCACGCTATGTGGTTGCACAACGGAAAAGTGTGTTCAAGGTCATTTACCAAAACAACAGTTACAGTCATTTAATGTTAAATATACACACAGTGGAAGGTTGACAAAATAAATACAAATAATATTAAAAACTATTTACAAAATAAGCTAGTCAGTCATATCTCCACAATATAAACCTCATTTGGTTGAATAACAATAATAACAATTTATTTCAATAAATCAGTATCTTAACTGAAATATTTCAACTAATAGAATACATGAATATTTTGGCATTTCATTCTTTGTTGTCTCAACATCCCATAAAAGTATTCTGACAGTCTATGTCCGGTGTAATTACAAAATAATCGACGAGATACAGTTCTGATAAATATCGATTGTCAACAAACCAGCTTTTTAAAAAGAATGAAATTGATACATTTTTTAAAATTAAGATTTAGAACTTCGCATAAAAATGATTAAATTTTCAAAGTTTAGTACAAAATCGTATCAATTTATGACCCCACCGAAAATTGCACCAAAAACTTTCAGGTGTCGCGAGAAATGCTTAAACTTTAAGTCACTTAGCCGACATCCAGTGGTCTATATGTCTAACTTCTAAAAAGGATCAAAACAAATTAGGGTGTTTGAACATGCACGAAAATGGTTGCAGGGATAAATAGTATCAAGTGACCCAATAAGAGTAGAGGATAAACATCCATCATCGTCTTTTGCTAAATGTATAATCAAAACAGGCCATAAGATTGATCTAAACTCGGCTTTTGTGGTGTTGTATAAAAGTGTAAAAAGGTATGTACTAAGGTTTATTGAAGCCTTAGTCTTACGAAACTTCAAACCCTCTTTGTGTATTCAAAAACGCTTGTTCTCATTTTAAACCTATCCTGGTAATATTAGCTTATTATCCAGAGTGATTAGGTTCCAAATTGTGTTCACATTATTGTTATTACTCTTATTATTATCCTTGTCTCCTCTTACCCCTTGACCTTTTATTTTTATATATAAATGTTCTCAACAAGTATATAATGTGTGATCAGATTGTTCGCAATATAAAATGATCGAACATAAAACACTAACCCTAAAAAATTTAATAAAATATAGTCATTAACGAAACAGTTTAATGATGACTACTCTATAAAGGTTTAAAAGGGGATTAAAGAACATAATATGAACTTCTATTCATTGTGTTAGCTGAAAATTGGTTGATTCTATGGTAAAAAAAGATTCATAAATCAATAAGGCACTTTTCTTTCAGACATTAAAAAAAAACCTCACAATCTGCTCATTTTCATTATTTCAATTATGCATAAGAGAGGAAAGTATGTACTTCATTCAAACTAATTAGAATACATAACATGATAGAACGTGTTTGGTTTTTATAGATAACATGTATTATCATGACAGAATAGTCATAGTCATAGACTTAAATTTCGCTTTCATCAAATCATACTATATTATGTTTACTATCAAACAAGTATAAAATCTAAATAAAACCTATGTAAGCATCTTTATTAAAACATTTAAACTAATGTTTTAAGGAGACATATTCAATTATTAATACCAATTAAAGTTTATTTATGATTGTGATGGAGTTTCGTTCTCTGAGCTGGATGGTTTGGTTGTGGAGCTTTCATCGTTCTTCTGAACGACATCATCAGCACAAAATTCAGATAGAAGTGAAGTGTTCTAATTTCTCCATATGTGTGTTCACAGCTTGTTCTGTACGCCTCGACGTTGATTGGTTCTTATTGACCTTTAATTTGTCATTGTTTACTTCTTTGTTTTGGTTGTGTCTCCCATTGGTTTGATTTTTGTTCCTATATTTGTTTGAAGCTTCATGACCAAACCATCCAGCTCAGAAAACAAAACTCCATCAAAATCATTCACCTGAGCTACAAATATTCTACACCATCTTTATTTATGATTCTTGAACAACTATTAAGTAATGATATTGCCAGTTACTTTATCTTTAAGATCGGGTTAAATTCATTTTTTTCTTTAATATTAAAGGTATACAAGCTAATCTTTCATGTGCTACATCTGAGGATACATTAAAATCTAATAATATAGAAATGAATAAACCAATCAATAGAGAGGAATTCTCTAGTTTATGTCAAACACCATTGAAACAAAATTGGAAACAACATGAATCAGTTGGAATTCTTTAAATTATTTGAAATTTTCATTATAGATAGAGTGTATACTGATTAATACTGTATTAGTAATTATTTTCTTTGATTACAAATAATACAAATGTAGTATTGAATATTCATTTCTCTGATATACAATTTATTTGTTCTGATTTTGTTAATATAGATGTAAAAATATAATAATTGAAAGACAGTGAAATTTCATTTTTCAATTCTCTAATTATTCTCTACAAATATGAAGTGATTAAATTGACTATATTCATAATTGTAGTTCATTTGTTTTATTGAGTTATAAAAAATGATTCATTAATAGAATTAGTTAATTGTCTGTCTAACTTGAACGATTAAATAGGTTATTTCATTGAAACATAGAAATCAGTTATAGTAGAAAAATAATTTTTATGTGCATTGACACATACTAATAACAGAATGGTATCTGTGGATATTATAGTAATTTCAATGGTTGAGATCTTAGGACGAAACGGCTATCCAGTGCTTCTAGATTTTCCATGTTGGTCTAACTTCAATTTGTTATATCTTGTCGTTTGAATGCTTATTGTCTTGGCTCTTTTAATGCTACTTTTTTGTATCTGATCGTCGCTGATTGTTATGTCGGAAACACTTATCACTTATACTCGAAACGAGGGACCTCTGCAATTCCCACGACGCGAAAGTAAGAACATAAAGACTGGTATAAGTGATGATTTATTAACTCCAAAACACGTCGACGACGACGACTCTAGTAGAAAATACACTCATTTATATATTGATTGTACACCCATTTTGATTAATAATTAGAATGGAATCACATATATGAAAAATACTTCGAGTTATAACAAATCACATACTGAGCATAGTTCATGTCAGTGGAACACAAGAATATCGCATATTATACAGAAGAAAATATCCTACGAGAAAAGAAAACGAATACTACATTGAATAATCATTACATTGAATCAAAACGGAATTAATCTTGAACAAAACTCATAATGAGTAAATCAATGGAAAATCGACTTTTCTTTCCATCATATCACAATTAATTCATGACTTAAAATGTGAGGTAACCAGTATATATATATTAGTTATTCGGTTCTCCTACTTCACAAAGCATTTATTACACATCCTTAATATCAACTTAATTCAAAATACCCCCACCGAGGGGCTTTCTTGGGTTACTGGGGGTCCAGAACGCGGGTAAGAGAGGAGGGTTAGGCGTGTTGTTAGCAACCTCATCCAGCATAAAACAACTGTGCTTAAAAACGCTAACCAGGAAAAATGATTTAAACCTCTTGAACCCTCCTCTGAGAGTTAAAAAGTTTTCATTTGGAAGAGTTATGACGCCTCGTTAAGGAGGATCGGAATTTTCGGAAGTTACACAGTCTCTTTCCATTCTAACAACCTGAACAACAATTAGTATAGATAGATGGAATATTCGGATAATGTGGAAGACCGAAAGGACCGGTTAAACAGCTGCAGTGATGGAAAGATACAACCTAACAGTGTTCAGAAATACTGAAATACATTGTACGCAAGCCGGACAGAAACGAATAGCTTCGCGAGAGGTGTTGTTGTACTCTGATCATGAAGAAGAAAATGCTTCACTATACAAATACTTGCATCGGTGTTGTCCAAAGAAGCACGAAAAACACTTTCATGGATACAGAATCATTAAAGCATACAGTTCGATGCATTCACCAAGCATGAGAGTGGAGGCGGTAGAGATCAGTTGTATGAGAGATTGCAGTCAATCTTAAAGAAATATCTCGTTAAGGGCTTAATCAACTTGTTGAAAGACCTAAACGTCAAGGTTGGTGATATAACGGATGATTTGAAACATTTTCCTCGCTCAGGCATACTAAAATAATAGGTTAATACGATCCAGGACTCAAGACTCGAAATAGAGAACCGGAGAATAAGCTAGATAATACTTAATTCACCCAGTTACGAGCTATCACTCTCAGTGAGTCCGGGGTAGAAATCAATGAGAGGAAAGGAAATTACATATTTAATAGTTCATAGGCTAAATGCCTGTTTGTCCGCGCCCAGTGACCAATCATATTTTAATTTCACTACCACACAATCACCAAAAACATTCAGAAGACCCGTGGAAGACCTACAAACAAAGAGAGAAGCTCAGATAGCTGCAGATTACCACCAACGGGTGGTTGCTAAGGTCAAAATGGAGCTAAATAAGCTATGGAGAAACAGCGTTCCTTCGAGATACTGACAAACTCAATGAATTCAAGATAGCTCTCAAAAACAGGTTACAAAATTTACTGGAAGAATAAAGCGTTATGGAGAACATTTGGAAAGGGAATCAAAGAAGCACTAACTCCAACGTGTTAGGAGGTTCTGGTCGCAAGAAGCACCATCATTAATAATAGGTTTCTATAGAAACCCCGGGTCGGATTCAGTAAGGGAAGAACAAGAAGACTGAAATTACCAACAGTCAAGCAAGTACAGAGGAAACCAAGGCACAGACCGAATACACAGAAGCATACAAGAGAGTGAAGACGAGAATTTCAGTCGATAGGAGGTACGTGAAAGATCTAGTAATAATGGCGGAAAAAGCTCCAGTAAAAAGAAATACTGGAAAACTTTGACATAACGATCTGTGCAAATGTGACAACTACAGAGGCATTACACTGCTGTCAGTACCAGGAAAAGATTTCAATAGATTGTTGATGAACCGGATGAAAAACGCAGTAGACGCCCAACTTCGAGATCAACAAACCTCATTCCATAAGGATCGGTCGTGTACAGACCAAATTACGACACTACGGTTCGTCGTTGAACAACCAATTGAATTAAACTCGTCACTACACATCAACTTCCTTGACTATGAGAAAGCATTCGACAATGTGGACAGGAGGACTTTATGGAAACTTCTTCGACACTACGTAGTACCTGAGATGATCGTCAATATCATGCAGAATTCATGCAATGCAAAGTGGTGCAGACACATTCCATGGGAGGCCCGGAGTCAGACGAGGCGCTTACTCTGTCCTTTCTATTTCTTCTGGTGGTTTACTGAATTATGAAGACCTTTTTATACCAGGAAAGCACAGAATACAATAGACTGCTTGCAACTTCGCGGATGACCTGACCCTTCTATCCCATACACACCACAAATTTCAGGTGAGAACAGCCAGTGTACCAGCAGCAGCCATTGCATCAGCAGGCCTCAACATACACTGAACTGAACCAATTCAAAATGTGACGTTCAGTGTATCATTAAATAAGATATTATGTTAAACATTCAGATATTTTAAATAAATCTGAATAGAACTTCAGTCAAATATATTAAAACGTCAATCAATAGTTTTATTCATCTAATTCTATATTGATCTACTGTAAGGGTTAAGTTCTATCATTCTTCATTAATAAAAAATAAAAAGTATCTCCCAAGCAAAATCATCGATTACGAAATTCACTTCGCATTGATCATCTCTTTGTCGTGGCTAACAGCCTAATTATGATTTATATTGGTACTGCGCTGGAAGATCAATAAAGAACCATATCAATATTATACTTTATATGTGATTTTAAACGTTACTGGTATGTTAATATAAAAATGACTGTTTCAGAAATATCCATTAAATTGTGTTTTTAAACCTATTGGTTTTTGTTCACTAATTTATATAAAACTGGTTTATGATGGAGAATAACCACTACAAATTGAATAATTTTATAACACAGAATATTTGATTGTCTTACTAGTAGCTTCCTGTCCTAATTTTTTAACCTGAAATATAGTTTTTTTTCCATATAATATCAAATGTGTTATATGCACAATTACACACATTGGTTGATCACACCACTTTATAGCTTAAGTGACTACAGGTAGTTGTGCCTAAGGTCAATACTGTGAAGGAACAGTCGAACTGAGACTAATAATTACACAACCAATAATCAACCAACATTTTAATCATCTTATTATATTCATCAAATCTATTCTTATTGTTATTATTCATATTACATAATGTAGTATTATAACCCTTTTTTTATATGCAAATGTCAAAATACCATAAACGATTGACTTGGTAAAAAATGATTTCGGTAATAATGAATATAAAAATGAATGAGCATAAATCATTTGAACAGAAACTATTCTAATATTTTCCACTATTATGCTACACTTTTACTCTGATCATCTCACATTTTAAAATGACATAACCCGATGTGATAATTTCACACAAAATTATATAGATTATGTTACTACTGTTCAAGTAGGACAAATGATACAATAAAACAATTGCTTGTCATTGGTAGAAGTACAATTTTCACAATCACGCCTTTGTTAGCGTAAAGTTGCTTAGACAAATAAGGTTGAATAATAAAGACTAATAGCTTGCTAATAAAAACACACTACAAGTTCACACAAACCAATTTGTCGACACGTGTAATTCAAGAAGTAATTCACTCTACATTTTACCAATTGTCCCTAATCTACTTCTAAAGTTCTAGATGCTTATAAATGATTCATATAGAAATGAATTCAATCACCTTTGAAGCATTAATCGAATCAAACTTTATGATAAACGTATGCTCAAGTCACTAACGAACGTTATTTTGAATGACTAAAACATTCTAATTTCTGTGCCAACTGTATTATCATGTAAATAAAGAAGAAAGCAAAAGTATCATAAATTATTTAGTAAGGAATTGTGTTCATTAAAATGTCTAGTCGATTGACTTAATGTTTATATAATTGAGTTGAATAATAATATGTATCTTCGAAATTGAACGCCACTTGTTATATCTGGTCGTCGCTGATTATTATGTTGTAATCACTTATTACTTATACTTGTAAAAACGAGGAACCACCGCTATTCCCACGACGTGAAAGTTTTATTGACCCCAAAACACGAAGACGATGATGTTGACGACCATAGTTGTAAATACACTCCTTTATATATTGATTGTGCACATATTTTGATGAATAATTAGGATAAAATCACATATATATAAAAAATATTTAGGGTTATAACAAATCAGATTCTACATGTTATGCTAAGCATAGTCCACGTTAATTAAATACAAGGATATCGTATGTTATACAAAATAAAATGTCATACGGGTGTGGTACGTGCTACTTATATTGATGTAGGTAGCATATGACACGAGTTAAAAACGTAATGCCTGGCAGCAGAAGATGGGAGAAGATCAAGAAAGGAAGAGCGGGAACACAATGCAGTTTGTAAGAAAACGCATGAACAATGAAATGTGAGACAATGGATTGATGTTTGCAACAGGAACAGTTCGGTTTGATATGATACATTGATATTTTGCAAACTAACGATTTACTATATGGTTTTTCTATTTTACCGAGTATCCCTGTAATTTTGTGCTAAATACATTCGGTTGTCCCCACCCGTGTTCTGTTCACTACACGGGAAAACAGTAACAAATACTACATTGCGTAATTATCACACTGAATTAAAATAGAATTAATATTGAATAAAAATCATGATAAGTAAAAAAATGTAATTTTGACTTCTTATCCCGTTATATAACAAACTTGACAAATGAATATGATGAAGTCAACAGAAATCACTTTAATTTGACCTGTATATTTTCAATAAACAAAATTTCTGTAAACATTTCCACTTTCACAGATTTAAATCATGAGTCAGTTGAAGCTAGACCACCATTGGAAACCTAGAAGCACTGCACGGCCGTTTCGTCCTAGTATGGGACTCCTCAGCAGTGCGCATCCACGATCATGCACCACGCGGGGCTCGAACCCAGGACCTACTGGCTTCGCGCGCGAGCACTTAACCATTAAACCACTGAGCCGGCACCCAACGGTGTTAATGTCTAACTTCAACCACTTTCATCTAATGTATTCATATGTGTATGCATGTAAATATTTATGTAAATCTATAGTTTGCATATAAAGTATAGTGAATGTGATGTTATACATTAAGTCCTGTTTGTTTTGCAAAATCAATTGACCTACTTATGTACTATTATCACTAACATCATTATTTGGCGATAAATCCATCGATATGTGAATCAAGATTCTGAGTGACAATTAACATGAAAGGTAGTCTTTTATGATAATTAGGAGTATTTTAATTATTATACAAACTAGGAATCTCAGAAATAACGCGATTTAACCAAGAAGAACTAGATGAGCACGAACGAAAGTATTGTATTTGGAATTGGCAATCAGGCAGTCATCAGGTAAAAAGGAATTATTGGTTCACACAAACACCATATACACGACAGCTTAAATTAGAATCTAAGTTTCTGTAATCGACTGTAAGTCTTCTGCTTAAGCTCATCCTGTGTCTGTCCGACAGTGTATTGGATGTAGACTATGTATTATCTAGAATGTACTCATTAGTATTAGAATTAATAACGGAAATTGAAACAGACTCACCTGGTTCTTGAAATTGTATTTGATCATCATGTCGGTTTTGTATATTTAAATCATTGATATCTAGAATTCGCACCATAGATTTCTCGGAATTCTTCAGAACAATTGAAGATAATATGTCACTTCTGTAGACTCTAAACACCTCATATTCAAACGAAGAATTCTTCCTTTTAAAAGCTTTGATGGAGTCTCTTTCGTTGCAGAGTGTTTATCATTTCTATATTGCAGTAGAAATGTATCTACTCCTTTATCCAGTTCATTATATGTTGAAGCGGCAATAGAATCAATAGTAGCCTATAATGTCCTGACAAAACTTTCTGCCTAATCATTAGAACAAGGGTGCTTGGAAGCAGTGAACAGATGTCTGCACCCCATACTATTCAACCAGGTATAGACCGCATCCGCAGCGAAACGAGAGCCGCTATCAGTCACTAACATCATGGGAACCCCTTCTCGGCTAAACACCTTTCTTAATGCATGGATTATGAGGTCAGAATTCGGTGAAGTTATAAAAAAACTTCAGGCCACTTCAAAAAAGAATCAATGACTACAAATGCATAGTATTTGCTAAGAAATGGACCACAATAGTCTGCGTGGATTCTCTGCCAGGACTCAGACGATACTGGTCATGGAGTCCACTTTAAAGGTTGACTTTCCATCTTATGACATCTTCCACAATTGTTTGCCGTACGACATATATCTGTGTTTATCCCCGGCCACCAACATCTGAGTCTTACCAAGGACTTCATTTTATCAACACCTAAATGTCTACTACGAAGATCTTCAATGAGAGACTTACGTAATGAAGGAGGAATAACAACATGATCATTTAAACATAAAATACCATCAGGAGTAGTGAATAGCTCATCTCACTCTGAAAAATGGACAGGAAATCTACGTGTCAAATTAGCATTCCAACCTTTCTGTGTAGCATTCAGTATACATTCAAAGTATCTACGAGTTTCACTAATGAGATCTGGACTTCTCGCTGGTAAAGGTTGCTCTAACAAACAGTCTGAAGTATTAACAGGTCTATCTTGTAATGATTGTCGAGAAATGTAGTCAACATGTTTAATTTGTCTGGCACTCCTCTGGTGAATTGTATAGTTATAAGCACTCAAAGCAATACTCCATCGTTGAACCATAGCAGCTGAGGAACATGCTGAGGATTTTTCAGGATGATAAATGAACCTTAAAGCTTCATGATCTGCAACAATAGTAAATTTCTTTCCGAATAAATACTTATAAAGTTTTTTAACGACACAAAACACAAGTAATGCTTCTCGCTGAGTTTGTGAATAACTGTGTTCAGCAACAGAAAGCTTGTGTAAAACACAGATAACTGGTCTACCTTCCTGCTCAAAGGTTGCGCTAATACCCACAGGTAATGCATCAGTTATAAGTATAAAATGCACACTAGGGAGTTAAGTTCGAAGAACAGCATCACTTTGAAGAGACTTTAGTAGACTTCGTTAACTGACTCTTGTTCTTCACCCCATTTAAATGAATTGGATGTCAAAATATTAAATAAACAATTAGCACGACAAGAGAAATTAGTAATAAAACAGGAATAATATTGAAGAACACTCACAAGTGAACGAAGTTCTGTAAGATGTTTCGGAAATGGTGCATTTGTGAATGCAGCTAGTCGTTTCATATCTGGTCCAAAATCATTACCATCAACTAGGTATCCAACACATTCAAAACTAGATACACAAAATGAACACTTACTTACATTCATCGTAATATTCTCAATTAAACGCCGCAAGAGAGCATTAAGTCTCTGATTATGAAGGACCTTATCAGAACCATGAACAATGAGATCATCTTGCTAAACTTCAACACTCATTATTCATCACTTCCCGAAATATGGCTGGCGAACAACTTAAACCAAATGAAAGGAAGTTGTGTTTGAATAGACCAAAACGGGTATTAATTGTTGTCAAAATAGTTGAAGATTGATTTAAAGGGATTTGAAGGTAGACATCTTTTAAGTCAACTTTCGAGAACACTTTAGAACCATGAAGTCGATTTATAATATCTTCAGTCTCCACCGTCGTTCAGGTTTGCTTCAACAAACGGGAGTTCAGTGTTAATTTAAAATTACTACATATTCTAGGGGTTTTACCATCAGACTTCAATGGCGTAACAATAGGAATACCCCATGCTGAAGACTGAATTGGTTCAGTCATACGTTTCGCACACACACACACCATTCAATATCTTATGTACTGTTTCTCCAAGACCATAAGGAATTATTCGTCTTTTAAGAAAGACTGGATCACACTGTACATGAAGTTGTATAGACTGAATTCTTATACGTCCTCTGCACTTAGTACACCCAGCCATCAAATGTTTAGGTAATGCATCAAAATTTTCTTTAGCAACTAATAAATAAAACTCGATTTTAAACCTTTTCAGATTTTTTAAGCTCAGTATTGACGGTGCTGTTTCAATAACTAAAAATTCACAAGGCATGTACGAAGAATTATCATCTCTTATTAGCAATTCATAATATCCTCGTATGAACAGTTTAAGTCCAGTAATCCCCAATAAAGAGACTTCAGTGGGTCGTACTACAACGTTAGAATATAACGATTTCAAGTTACTGAATGAAATAATGGGTTATATACTGGCTGTGTCCACAATAAAGTCATGAAATGAACCAACGGATGTATATAATCCCTTTTAAATATGAACACTACCTTTCGAAATGGTGGATAAAGATAAATGATCATTAGGATCAGCCGAATCAATGGGATCTAAGTTACAAGGTTTAGTACTACTTGAAGTATACTGACTGAATGTATCCTATCCTACCACATTTAAAACACTTAGCATTACGAAATTCACATAGATTAGGAGAATGAAACCTACCACAGGATAAACATTTACTGAACTTTCTCTCACCTTTGTGGTTTGCTTTGCAATTCCTTGTTGAATCACTTTAATATTTTCACGAGAATAGGAATCACTATTAAACAAGTGCAAGTTTAAAACAATTAGTCCCTTTGATAAATTTCGATAATGATATTAGAAGACGAAGATTATCAGAACAATGCGATATATTAGCGCAATACATTTCGAACAATCTGGTCACACATATACTTGTTAAGAGCATTTATATATAAAAATATGTATAAAATGCAAGTTTGATGGGCATATGATCGTATTTCTTCATGACGACTAAACAAAGTGTTAGAAATTTTCACTGACTGGATATCAAATTCATTCACTTCTTCGTATTTATTACATGCAGTTCTAGCATTTTGATAGGAACAGTTCGGCATTCTTAACAACTCTCTTTCCAGACATGGTATGTTAATTCCTGCAATTAATCGATCCCTCAGCTGCACACGAAATCGATCACTAAAATTGCATTTGACAGCTTGTTTTTACAATTCACAGATGAATTATTTAACCTTTTGGTTATTCTCACGAATCATCTTATGAAAATGTGCTCCCTCAAGACACTCAAAACTTGTGCACTTTACATGATTTAATAGTAGTTCCTTAAGAATTGCATAAGGAAGTGAGATAGGCTTTTCTGGATATGCCAAAGTTTTTAATAAACTGTAGGCTTCTTTTCCAATGAATGTGCCACAATTTTATCACCCTTCACATCTTTCTTGATCATGCTCCAGATTTCGAACCTTTTCATCTAATCCTCAAAAGCTTCAAAGTTTGAATGAATGTCAAACTGTTCCATCACAACCTCCATCGCGACACCAATATGATAAACAGGAGTATTTGAATTACTACACAAACTAGGAATCCCAGAAATAACAACTTAACCAAGAAGAACTAGATGAGCACGAACGAATGTATTGTATTGCAAGTATCACATATTTGGTTCAAGTTTATTCTTTACCTTAATCAGTCTATTATTTTCATCTTATCTGTCAATATGATAATATTTTATTCGCTGCTATTGATTAAAATATCTGACAAAACAAGGGTAAACAAATACCACGATACAGCTGATGTCAAAGATTTTCAGGTAATGCGGTCGTACCAAAGAACATTTTAATGGTTTGGTCAGCTTATGATGAGGATTTTACTTCCCATTTAGATAAAACTCCATCTGCAGTATTACTCCTAACCAGAAGGTTCATTCTTCATTAAATATACAGAACGTTCTCAGGCTATCCAAATGAAAGGCGACCAATCAATCCAGATCTCATCCCTTTATATTTTCATATACCTAGAGGTGGCCATATTTCAGCATTCCGCATCTTAAGTAATGAATTGTATGCTAAAATGAATTGTCCATTGGTTTCCTTTTGAAAACAGTCCTCCGAAGCTATTTCTAAACGTTTCAATTAACCACGATCGAATGAAATTCATTTTGTTAAGAAATGACGCGAGTGGGGATAGTTTAAGAGTCGTGGGTGTATACTTCTGAAAAATCCCATCCTGAAAAATAACACCCAACCAGTGATATCTGGCTATCACTGAATCCCCATGATGTAAACCCTAAACTCCGTATTTCAAATTACTTCACCAACCATTAGATCTCACTACAAAAAAAACAGTATTAGCTTCACGACCAAACCATGCAGCTCAGAGAACAAAACTCCACCAAAATCATCCACCCGAGCTACAAATCTTCCCCACCATCTCAAACAGTATTAGCGAAATCAGTGAACGCCTACAAGAAGAAAGTGGGTATTCTAAGAAGATCAATAGATGATACAGATCAAATAACCTGCTATCCCTGTTTCTAAAGAATGGATTCCTTTTTATATAAATTAAACAGTCGAAGTATTAAACCTTTGTTGAATTTCTGAGGCAAATCATAATTAACCATAAATTTCAAAGATGAGTAGTCACTTCACTAGTGACATAAGTGACTCCATTAGTGGTGGTTTTTCATTATAACTTTGGAAGTTAATCTTGAAGCTAGTCACTAGCTACATATAATTATTACTGAGTTGTACTTTGTAGAGATTCGTCTAATATTTTAATTTGAAGTCTAACTTCCTTTATCACTGAAATGCAGTATACATTTGTACATGTCCGTAATGCGGTTTTTTTTAAACCATCTATTTGTTTAAGTAATGTCCATTTGACTGTTAAATATGTAAAATCCACAATTATAATGTATAAGAAAGAGATCGCTTTGTGCGTCCTATAAAACGTACCCCATATGACCAAGTAAATTTATAGAAACCCATTGATGTGGCCCGAAGCGGAAGTTTATCTCTAACACATCCAAGAGTGGTAGACGAGCTTGAGAAAACAATTCGGAACTTAGCTGAGTAGAATGTTTCATTCAACAATTTTGAAATCCGTTTATTGAAGATTTCGGAACACTAGCCGATTTGACTTTTAAAAGGTGAATGTAAGAAAGAATTCTATTGTGATATAATTAAATGCACTCAAATGTGAATTAACTCTTGTTAGATCTTAATCATAAAGCTTTTCACTTTAGTTAATGAATAGGGATAAAGAAGATAGAAGTTTCATTTATTCTCTGTTCAATTTGGTATTGTGAATTAATAACTTAAGGGAAAATTGTATCACCTTATTACTAAATACAAATTACTTTTTATATAATGTAATTTCAAATAAATCATGACTAAACCATCCAGCTTAGAGAACAAAACTCCATCAAGATAAATCTAAGAAATAGACAATTAGGAAAATGCTATGAAAATGGATAGGACACACATTACGTAAATCATCAAACTGCATCACGAGACAAGGCCTAACTTGGAATCCTGAAGGGAAACGGGAAAGAGGAAGACCAAAGAACACATTACGTCGGGAAATAGAAGCAGATATGAAAAGGATGAATAACAACTGAAAAGAGCTGGAATGGATTGATCAGGACAGGGTTGGATGGCGAATGCTGGTGAGCGGTCAATGCTCCTTCACGAGGAGTAGCAGGCTTAAGTAAGATGATAGAAACAAGTGAAAATATTGATATTCAAGAATATATTTCTAATTTCCTAGATTCTATCTGGAACTATTAAAATAGTATATGTTTAAAAACGATTTATTGATTTCTTTAATATATTTAGTTATTTATAAATACCTTTCATTAAAGTTTTTCAGTATAACAATCATTGAATATTATTAACCAAATATAATTAATTCCAACTTCAATATAAGTTACCATCCTTAATTAAGATTTTCTTAAACTAAAGATAGAGTATACAAAACTTAACATGATACGATTAGCAAATGTTTTTTTGTAAAATCAACTCCGATAAAGTGATGACGAAATAATAGAACTTTACACAGACATTATTCTTAAATGTAAATGAAGTGTATAATGTATAGATAAATTATTCAGCATAAAACTATGGAAACCGATTATCAGAACGTAAGTGTATTTATTTATCTGTTATCATTGATAAGCTATCCAATCGAAAACCTTACATCAAAATGTAAATCAGTAATTAAATATATATCCGCACTCTGATTCCTAGATTACACACGAAGGCTAGAGATGTTGATGGTTGAGTAAATGCACAAACCGGTATCACGAAACTTGGTTTAATACTCATTTTTCCTATCTCCTTGCTTTTTCAGTCCTTATTTTCTTTGTCTACCAAAAATATCTAAAATTTAAACAGGTTTTTTAATATATTCTTATCGTAGAGAGAAACTCAGAAAGTTTGTGAGGTTTGAATAGGTGAAATAATAAGAGCTGTTAGTCGTGAATAATAGCGCTCCAAGGACCAGTTATGGAAATTCTAAAGTTGGATGTTTTAGATTTATCTAACAGGAAATTAATTTAAACAATTATCGATCCTCATTAGCATAAAGTACTAATGGAACTGAAATACTAGTCGGACACCACTGTTTTCATTTGGATTTGACCAATAACCAATTACAAAATCATGTCCCTGATTGGAGTCCTATATCTTATGAAAGGCCTAATAATACTCATATTGAGGTGGAACTTGGAACCCAATGGTGGAAAACCAATTGCTTTCACCAGTAAGCCACCAACCAATAGAATATCAACACAATCCCACCTTATTCAATATTGTACAAATAATCGAAGATCATAAGATACCTTGTTTAATAAACCCCGACTACTACTGATAGTCCTCAAATGTTACAGTTATATTAATGATTCAATAGTGAAGTTGTGGTGTTTGAATTAACTAATGATTCCATTGTACTTGTTGAATGCTCGATTTCGAATTCTAAATACAATACATTCGTTCGCGCTTGTGTCTTAATTCTTGATTCAATTGCATTAATTCTGGGATTCCTAGTTCATACGATAATTCAAATATTATAGAAGTACACTAACTAATGATTTTTACGGGTGGAATGAAACACTTTTAAACTAGCAAGACGAAAATGTTGTAAATCTAGTGGCCTAATAGTCAGCTAAGCTTGTTCACTACAGTAATACAGATACTTCCCTAGATATTTGATCAGATGTAGTTCTAGCTGTTTTGGTTATACGCTAATATTCCTTACATTGAGATAAAAACATGTCGCTTCAAGACAGTTAGTTTTTTCAATACACCCTTTACGTTTGTATTTCAGAATAACCCGGTTTTCCATATATGTAGTCTGAATACCAACTTCAGCTATAAAAATTCATCCATGTAACCTATACAAAAATAATTGAGTGCATTTGTCGCCACACTGATATCGTTAGTTGCCAAAACAGGCAATAATTTTCAGATTCTAAAGTGCAAACCTGTCTTAGATAGATCGACATTAAGAACCAAGAAACAACCGACAGCTGTTTAATCCTAATATAGAACTCTAAAGCAGTGCGTGTCTGGGAATCCAACCCCAACGTTCGATCTTGCACGCAAACGCCTACTCATTAGGTCACCGATAGAACTGACCAAAAATGGATTATTTTTACATTAGGGTCTATCAATAAATTATCATCATTAATCCTGAGACGTTTCGGATAATTAATGGAGCATCTTTCTATCCAACTCAGTCATTAAGCAGAAAAAGCCAACAGGTATTTTTAGATTAATATACTACTGACTAAATATCAGTAATAAAAATACCTACTAAGTCTTTCAATATATGCTCGTTTACACTACATACCAAAAGCTTCCCTTAGTAACCATTATCAATGATAACAAGTAATAGATTTTTAAATCAATTTTAACAGTGAATAATTGTGACAATAAAATTTATGTGAAAAGAAAGCATTGCCTTAAGTATGAATTACGACAAAAATATTGTCTTATTATTAATAATCAGAAAATGTATAAAAATGCAAAATAATGACGTTATGAATATATATCTTGATAACTGGTATACCTTGATGAGTATAACAAAATGGATGAATGAGAACAAATATAATGTGATTCTGAAGATACATTTAAATGTCATAAATAATTTTAATCACAACAGATAGGTAGAGTGGTTTTTAAATGACGTTTTTTTCTGGAACCAAATAGCTGAATGAATAGTAAGTTAGAGGAAGTTTAAATTATATATAAACGATGAAAGGATAACCACTAGTTTGGATGAAAATCAACATGGATACCAGAAAGATAATCAATTCGGATGAATATATATATATATATTTTTTTGTCGAGCACTAAAACATAATACGCTAAGAAAAAGAATTTATTTCTCCAATCCTACCGGGTACTAAGACATTTTGTATCGTTAAAAAAAGAGACGCACAATCTCAAAACACAAAATGCACCAAACATAGATAATAGATGCAAAGTGTAGAAAACGTTAAACGAAGTAAAGGAAGTACAATGCAGCTAATAATGAATTGATAATTTATAAAATCAAATGAACCATATATGTATTGTCAAGCGTACTTCCTATCCCATACACCATCACAATTACTTGCTATTGTTTTTCTGTTACATTAATGAGTGGAGCTATCTCTTGATTACCCATTGAGTTCAAATAACCATTCAGGTAATTAACATCACTCGGTAAAAACTTATGATAATCATTATTACCACTACCATTACTGCTATTATTATTTTGAAAATCATCATTACAAGTTTCTTCCTTATTTAATTGATCGTCAGAGAAAGCATTCTCTGAATAATGATTATTGTTTAAACTATTTTTCAATGTATCATCATTACAGATTTCAGAGTTTGTAGGATAATCTTTTACTTCAGTAACTCTCACTGTACCAGCTTCACGTTTGCATTTTAATAATTTATATACACATAATAAAATAGTTATAATAAATATAATAGATATCAAAATCAATAGTATAAGTGATAACCAAAACGTGTTGACGTATGCAGACAGCAGCATAGTAATCGGTTGTTCAGAAGTTTTTTTCCGATAGCCAACAAATTCTAATAAACTTGTATTCTCAAATTGATTTAAAACATCATTTAGCATTCGATATTCGTTTTCAATCTGGAACTTTGTATGTGGAAAGCTCATAGGAGGTGTAGATGAACAATTTTGTTCATCCGAACCACTTATTGGACAATTCAACACTTTATCGCACCATAATCGTATGGGTAAACAAATACGATAAGGCCATTGCAAGGGAGAGTTGCGACGTTCATTTATTTTATCAAATGTATCACAAGCAAAAAAGCCCGATGGACAGGTAAAAACACCCGGTGGTAAACGATCTAAATTATAATGGGAAATAACAGAAGTAACAGAATTGATACCAAAATAATTATAATTCAACTAATCGATAGTACGAACACAAATACAACAATGAATATAGTAGGTATAGAGTAGTAATGTTATTTAATATGACTAATATTATTTTGTTATGAGGATCTTAAATTACATATAATCTCAATTACTGTACGTTAACTAATTTCTGGAGACAGTATTTTAGGTACAGTGATTTGAAGGTGAAGATAACTAGATTTTACGATAAGAATCAAAAGTACTGCTTCATTTCACACAACCAGTCATCAATCAGTCTGAGCAACATAAAACTTGGCACAAATATGCATCGACCAACACCGCATATCATTACAATGATAAACAACGACAAGATGAAAAGCAAAGAAGAAGAAATATCATCTTCAATGGGAAGCTAAGCACAAAGTATTTAGTTCCAAAGGAAAAAATGATGTCATGTAACGAAAAGTATGAAAAAATTATTAACTCGTGATTTAGAGGAAAGATAAAAATGAATAAAGCTACATTAGTGTGACTAGTTTTAAGCGAAGCCACTAAGTGGCTTAGATCGTAAATCACGATTATCCCACAGGTCCCACTTAAATGGGGTCTTTGTAACATTATTATTATTATTTGAACACATGAATATTGGTACAAGAGATAGCCAATATATATAGCCTATATATATATATATATATATATATATATATATATATATATATATATATATATATATATATATAGACCAAAACATGGCACAAATCCATGAAGTCACTGACAAGTGGTCTGAGTCATGTTGGTAGGTGTAGACTACCTGGTTGGGGACCGCGAGATGATAGCAACCGATGGTTAGAGACCCTGAATGACATGGCTCAAAATCGATTGCAATGGCGCAGGTGCATCCACTCTCTATGTTCTCCCAAATTCTAATCTTCTGAATTCTTCATGCCCCTTTTTTTCCTCTTTCCAAATTTATTTCACTGGATTACACTCGTTAAATAACATCTCCAAACCCTAATCCTCCCGATTACTGCTTATACTCTTGCTACCTCTACCACTACGGGATTTGAATCGACCACTGCATCTCTGTGCTAATGTGGTATGGCAACTCGAACTGATGTACGTACGTACTAAGTTCTACGTTGTTACTGACTGACAATATATATGCGCCACACAAAACAATGAGAATTCGAAGACAGATAGAAAAAAAAACTAAGGAGCGCAAAAGAAAAAGAGAACAATAACGAAGAGATGGGTGTAAGGTAGTGTGGTCGTAACGAGGGAACGGAAAGGTACAATCAGAAGAAATCTTTCAGGTAAGGGAGACACAACCACTTTTTATGAAGAAAGTAAAAGGTTACAGCACGATCGCCACTGGCTTCTATTCTGAGCCATATCTGATAACGTCTCTAGCCACTGTGTAGAACCATCTCTCAAACCCCAACCAGGGAGTCGTGAAGGACCAACACAAGCCAGTCCTTTGCAGCTTTCTTTCATACCACGACACTATGTCATGCACTGACTACCTCTCCGCTTTTTCCAACCAGTCCCAGAGTCGGCAAACAATGCACGACGTGGAATTCTCCGGGACGACATTCGTATAACATGTCCAAGCCACCGAAGTCGGTGTTTCAAGATGGTGACACCAATTGCATTATCATCTCTGCAACCGAACACACGATGCCGAACCTCTGCATTGCTAACATGGTGTTGCCATGAATGTCAGCAATACTTCGAAGACAGCGATGATCGAACACAGAGAGTCGTCTAACGTCCTCAACTCGGAGAGACCAGGTTTCACAAGCATAGAGCAAAACTGCTCTCACCGACGCGTTGTAGATCCGACCTTTTAAGGCCAGACTAACATCACGCAGGCGCCAAAGATGGCCCAGATTGGCATAAGCCGCTCTGGCTTTCACTATTCGTGCATTGATCTCATCACTCACACACCCACCACCACTTATGCAGCTACCCAGATACACGAACTTCTCGACTACTTCTATCTGCTCACCATGCAGGGTGAGTACAGGATTAGAATCCTGCCAGTCTTGTAGAAGTACTTTGTACTTCGAAGGTGAAAAGCACATACCACAACTACGGACACTGATTGTCAACTGATTAAGAGCGGATTGCATGCCTTGGGCATTGTCACACAGTTATTTATTTCAACACATAGATAATGGTACAAAGAGGCACCAAATACATATGCGCCACACAAATCTCATTCGATGTGTGAGGGCTGTGATACTGCCCGGGTGCCCAGACCGAAGCAGGATTATCACACAGTAAGACAATATCGTCCGCATACTCAAGGTCGAGAAGTCTTTCTCCAGGCAACAGATCCACACCACCATTACTTACATTCATCAGAGCTGTTTCCAGAATGTCATTGATGGCAAAGTTGAAGAGGAATGGTGAGATTGGGCAACCCTGCCTAACCCCACTGCTTGAATGGAACAAAGGAGAGAGGTGGTTGTATGCCCTCACTCTGCCTGAGATGTTTGTGTATAGGGCTTTTAGGATGTTAATAAACTTCTCAGGCACACCCTTCTTCAATAGACAATCCCAAAGAACAGTCCTGTCGAACGAATCGAAGGCAGCCCTGATGTCAAGAAACACTACGATTGTTGGCCTTTGATAAGTATGGCGGTGTTCTAACATTTGGCGGTGGGTGAAGATGATATGATCAATACATCTTCGACCAGAACGAAACCCGATTTCCTTACGTAACATCCTTCGTTTGTGGTCAAACTCACGGTCACCCGGAGTAGACCGACGGGATTCAATGAGTTGTAAGGAACCTGAAGAAACCCAGTGCTTAAAAGCGGGACGTTTCGCAAACCCACAACTGACTGTTCCCGCCATTTTCATGGTGTCATGCAATTGCAACCAATGCTCATCTATACTTTTCGGTGGAGTGGTAGCTAGCCTAGAAGCTAGCTCGGTTCGATACTTACTTGCAACAGAAGTTGCAACCAGCTTGCTAATATCAATCCGTTGGTAGAGGTCATTTCGTTGTCCACTGAAAAGTAAGGTAAGATTGGCGCAGACCAAGGCATGGTCAGAGTCCAGATAGGTACTCCAAAAGAAGCGGCAGTCTTGTACACAACCACGCCAGAGGTATCTGATCGCGATGTGATCAATCTGAGTCCAGGCTTGGGATGCAGAGGCAGGACGCCAGGTGGCATATCGGTGATGACTGTGCTGAAAGTTAGTACTAGCCAGAAACAGGTTGTGGTCTGTGCAAAGTTGCAGTAGACGGTCCCCGTTATCTGACCTGCGACCAACGAGTCCCCATCGGCCACCTAAACGACTCTCTTCTGTGCCTAGACGCCCGACCTGAGCATTCAAGTCTCCGGCTAGTACTACAATATCTGTCGAACGCACTTTCTGGAGAAGGACAGATAACTGGTGGTAAAACTCATCCTTGATTGCATCCAGGCTGCAATCTGTCGGCGCATAGGCGGAGATGACGAAAAGACATCGTTTCTCACGCCGATTTCTTCTCACTTTGATGGAACTTTCTAATCTAACAGCACATAACCGACTGTAAATAGGGATCCAATCGACTAGTGCTGCCTCAGCTCTAGCGCTAAGTGCGACACCAACGCCAGCAAGACCAGACGAAGATGCCACAGGGTCCCCGGATAAGCGCACGTAACACAAGCTTTTCGAAACGACAGATGGAGAGCGAATTTGTAGTACTTCGACAGAGTCTTGAATACGAGTCTCGGATAAACAACAAACATCAATATTAAGACTTTCCAAAGACATAGCCAGCCCTATCTGTTGTCCGACCTGCACTAGTGTGCGAACGTTGAAGGCAGCCAGTTTGAATGGTGCACGTGGTTTCAGAAAAACTGCTTCAGTTCTCGTATTCGGTGGTAACATACAATTTTCAATCGGACAGTGACTCGAAAACGTTTAGATACAGTCGAATTTCCACCAAAGACGAGCCGCTGTATAAGTATAAAAGAGGGTGAATAATGTGGAAAATAATAATAATAATAATAATAATGATAATAATAATAATAATGACAATAATAGTAATAATAATAATAGTATTAATAATGACAATAATTGTAATGAAAATAATTTGAATCAATTGATTGTTTATCGAAGCGAGAAAAGTAATTTCCATAGACATAAAGAGTTCATCATTTGTGTGTGGGCTGTGATACTGCCCGGGTGCCCAAACCGTAGCAGGTGGTTATCTTAGGGGGCCACAACCCGAGCCTTTGACCTAATGGTCTAACTCACAAGGCAGTGGAGCATCGTAAGGAGATGCAATCCCATGGTAGCCGGTGACAAACGATTGGTTCATACGCCATTTGTTCCCTCAGGATACTGGAGCCCATGTGCACCATTGGTTTGTGATCCGGTTAAAGCGCCGGACATTCGCTTTTCGTCCTCTCATTTTCGTAAACAACACCCCCGCCACGTGAAGGCAATGAGTAGGACTTCCCTGGTAGAGGCTGTATACGCGCGACCGTGTGAGAGTATTTCGAGAGGGAGAGCGGACTCTCCCCACTCTCGGCCGTACCAGGGCATTTGGGGGGCTGAAGTATCTCAGATAAATATCCAGTAACCATATGAAAAGATGCCATAACTTGATCTGCTTGGTCTTAGCTCTTCATGAACGTCGATTGTATAGCTGATTCATAAGACTATCAGTCAAACATGGTCGCTTAACAAATCTTACACTGATACAATGGTTCAAACACCATACCACTGTGAGAGGAAATTTATACTAGCGAAGAAACATTCCCATCTCCAGTGTGATTTGTTTCCACATCTAAACTAAAGAAAAATGAGTCAAGTAAACTCGTTCTAGAGGGTGTAGCCATGACTATTCGGGAAAACATGAAGATAATTAAAGTTTAGCTACCTATCACAGTTTAACCTATTTCAAGACTTCCTGACTCCAATTAATAAACATACCTCTTGGCTTGTAGTACGAATAACACAAAAATTACTAACTTAAAATAAGACTGTAGGAAATGTTTATTTAAGGTAAAGAATAAGATGTTGGATAGATCCGACCAAATACATTTACAGGATTGCTATTGAATGACAGAGTGGCTGAGTGTAATTTAATCAATCGGCTTGATAAAATAGCCAACAGTGATTAATGGAGACTAGGACCGAATCGTTTTGGATGCTCTTCTCTAAAAAAGCAGTGGGACAGTACACACACGAGTTTTAAAACCTGAATGACTGACTATGAAGCCACGCAAAATGTTTGCTGTTTATAAAATAGCATTATATCTTGACATCGCAGAAAAATCACCTGTAAATAGACTTTTTGGTGCAAAGGGATTAGTTCAAATAGAGCTTGAAAGCCAAACGATTTCTAACTTACAACCAGAGGTGACAATTATATGCATGCTGTTGTTATGTATACCCGGATATTCACCAACATTGTTAACTGAAACTTTCAGACCAGTAGCAAGTGGGAACATGAAGAAATAGGGATCACTGATCTCATCTTTGCAACTCCCGCTAACCTTAAAAATAAATAGAAATGTAATTAGCATTTGCAGTGACTAAAATTAAATTTAAAAACCTTCATAATGCCATATGTTTGTAGTCCACATGCTTTGTCAAATAGTTTCCACTTACTAGAGAGAGAGTTGTAAAACATTGTTTTTAATGCATGTGAAGATTTCCAAACACCTTATTTGCTTTCAATACTTACTCAAAATGTTGAATACAACAGTGTTGGGGTGATCCAAAAAATTTCTCGCAAAAGACAAGGATCAGGAAACACTAAGAAGCGTTTCATCTAATCCGCGCTCACTTAATGTTTTAGCCAAAAATATCAGGGAAGTTTAACATCACATGTAGAGATTCTGATTGGCTTATTGCTATACTGTTACTATGTTTAGTAGCATTTCAGAATCTTCGAGCAACCCAAGGACATTTAGAATATTATAAAAACCCTATATTTTCTGTATTGAAATGGACCTTGGAGTAAAGTACTTCTCGCATACTTTGCGTCTTCTCTCTCGTGTTCAGGTCACTGTATAGTTCTAGCTTGAGGGTTACAGGATAGCTTAGGAAACGAATATAGCGTTCAATTTGCAAGACTTATCGAACAGAACTTTAAAAAATATGCCGTATAACAATTTTGTGAACGAATTAAAGTTGGGTGACATGGCTCCGAATCGATCACAGTGGCGTCGGTGTATACACTCTCTGTTCTCCCTTAAACTAAGAGATTAAAATCGCTTCACGTCTTTCTTTCTATGAACTAATTCTTTCTTCCTGTACTATATCCTTATTGCAATCTTTCTTTTGTATATTACCACCTCTGAATTAACTACTTTTATGAATCCGGTGTCCATCTTGTTGTGTTAATGAGGTATGGCAATTTGGACCGATGCATATATGTGCCTGGTCCTACGTTGTAGCTGACTGACTGACTGACATCTTCAGGACCGTTGCAATTTCAGTTTGGTCGTAAAGTCTATTAGTATGACACTCCACTGGTGCCGGTTCTGTGTTTGGGAAACCTGGACACTACGACTACGAGCTGTTCAACGATCTCCTTTATTTTGTCATAATTGTCTAAATGGTTGTTCTCATTCTCTTCAGTTATTTGATCATACTCAACGTATAACCTAGCATATGTGTACATTAGTTCAAGTTGCTATACCCCATCAACATGAGATAGAATTGTCAGAGCAAATACCAGAGTAATAGAAGCAATAATACTATTAGTGGTAATTAGAAAGAACGAGCATTGAAGATATTGTTTGGTCACTCTGACTACGGCGACAGACAGCCAAGATGCGAGTGGACCCCAGGAACGTACGTTATTAAAAAGGGGAGGTGTTGGGGATGTTAGATTCCCAGAACTCACTTAGTAAACACCTTAATTTTGTAAAGTTATTTTGAAAATTTGAATTTTTGTTTTCGCGCCGAAAGCACTCTTTTCACCTTTATGTCGTATTTCCCACTTGGGAGAATCTTAAACGTTATTGGTTCGTTGTATCTTTTAGTATGCTATTTTGTAACGCTTCCCAAGGACAGTTTTATGCTGTATACATACGTTTGGTTGCTTGCGGAATATATTTATCCGTTTCGAACTTGGACTTCTCTCTAGTTAGCGGGGCCGGATTGCATCAGAATAGCTAGCTTATTGGTCTTTGGTCACAGTCTTTGCTTTGTTCGCAGACTAGTTGAACTCGTAATCGCTTCAAACATAACAGTGCCTACCTCAATATCTCAGTCTAACAGTCAGTGTCTTCATGGATCGATGTCATTTCTTAATTTGGACACCCTTAACATACTCCCAATATGGTTATACACCAGTCATTGTCGGCCATCGAGGTAGTCGGTGAACGGGTATACGTGATCCATGTCCCAACCACCTCAATTGATGAAGATTAACCACCTTCTCTATCGACTTGCCATACTTATGTAGTACTTTGCATCTGACCTCGAAATTCCTAACCTGGTGATCCCAAAATATACTAGCAATACTTTAAAGACACCTTTGATCGAATACTAGTAATCTACTAATATCTATTTTTAAAGGTCACGTTTCGCGGCTGCAAAGTAGAAGAGCGAATTTCCGCACAATATCTTCGTCCTTTAGTTGGAAAACGGATATCTTATCTACACTAACTGACGCAAATTGGCAAACGCCAACCAAGGATTCTGAATATGTGTTGAGATTTCGTTGGACATTAACCCACCAGGGCTGATGACGCTTTCAATATAATTGAAGTTATCAATGTATTCAACTACTGCGCTCCCTACTGCTGGCTCTTGTATATAACTTATTAGAATCACGATTATTTATTATTTATTTGAACATAAATATTGGTACAAAGGGGCACCGAATACATACACCACACAAGCCACTTGATTTGTGTGTGGGCTGTGATACTGCCCGGGTGCCCAAACCGAAGCGAGTGATTTTCTTAGGGGGGCCACACCCGGAGCCTTCGACCTAAAAAATCTGATCCACAAGGCAACGGACCAACGTAAGGAGATGCAGTTCCATGGTAGCCGGTGACCAATAATTGGTTCATACGCAATTTGTTTGCTCGGGATCCTGGAGGCCATGTGTATCATTGGTTTGGAATCAGGGTTTTCCAACTTCCCTAGGTGGATCCTCCATATCCACCAACCCAGTTAGAGCGCCGGGCATTCGCTTTTCGTCCTTTAAATTTCGTAGGCAACAACCCCGTCGTAAGAAGGCAGTGTGCAGAACTTCCCTGACAGTGGCTTTAAGCGCGTGGCCACGTGATAGGATTTCGAGAGGGAGAGCAGACTCTCCCCACCTTTGACCGTACCGGGGCAATTACAACTTTTCCGAGTTGTAGCTATCAATAAGTTTGTTCATTAACATCTTGAAGGCCCCATTTACAGACACATCAGGCAGAGCGAGGGCCTATAACCACCTCTTTCCATTGCTTCATTTAAACAGTGAGGTGCCCAATTTTACCATCCCTCTTCAACTTTGTCATTAATGGCATTCTGGAAACAGCTCTGATGGATGCAAGTAATGGCGGTGTGGGTCTGTTGCCTGGCGAAAAACTTTTCGGCTTCGAGTATACGGATGATATTGTCTTACTCTGAGACGATATCCAAGCCATGCAATGCACCTTCTGAGTGCAAAGTACTATTAGAAGACTGGCAGAAGTTTGTCCCTTCACTCACTGTTGTTGGTGAGCAGATAGAATTAGTGTAGAAGTTGGTGTGTCTGTGTATCTGTGTAAATGCTGGTGGTGGCGTGAGTAGTAAGACCAATTCACGTATAATAAAAGTTCGTTTGTGTTATTTCGACGTGTGCAGTCTTTGGAGCTTTTGTGTTGTTATCCTGGGTGTAAAGGGTTGGATCTACGACACGTGGATTAGAGCAGTTGTGCTATGTGCTTTCTAATCCTAAACTGACCGAGTTGAGGATGTTAAGTGACTCTCTATGTTTGATCATCGTTGTCTGGGAAGTATTTGTGACATTCAGTGGCAACACGATTTCATTAATGTTAGAGGTTCTGGAACGTGTGTTCAGACACAATGAGGATAATGCAATTGGTTTGAACATATTGGAACGCTGTCTTGGTTTGCTTAGATATTTAATACGAGTGTCATGCCAATGAATTTCCCATGGTGGATTATTTGCGGACACAGGGAGTTGTTAGAAAAATCAGAGAGGTGGTCAGTGTATGACATGGTGTCGTGGTATCGAAGAAAGTTGCAGAGAAATTACATTTGTCTTTCACGACCAGCTGATTGGGATCCTAGAAATGGTGCGACTCAGTGTCTTGAGAAGTTATCAGATATGGGTTAGAATAGAACCAGTGTTGGTCCTGCTTTAACATTATTTTGTTTTCTGCGTAAAAGTGAGGATTACTTCTTTATCTGAATTGATTCTTTCTGGTTGTTTTTTTTCAATTGGACTGTTCCTCCTGTATTATTATTATCACCATCCACTAATTTCTATTCATTTTTGTTCTCTTTTAATTATACCCACCTTTTTTCTCTATCTCTTCGCAACCTTATTTTAATTGTGTGACGCATATATATTTTGGTGCTTCCCCATTGTATCAATGTTTATATGCTCAAATAGATGAGTTCGTGTATTGAGGCAAAATTTGCGTCCGGATGGAGAGAAACACATCCCAACCATCATCGTTGCCCAAGGAGATCAAAATACTGGATTTCTTTGGCGTCTACGCCAAACGAAACCATACCAGCCGGGTATTTTAAGTCAACAAGAGAATCTCATGGCAGGTTGGCTCCTGATTGGTCAAACTACGAGTGTTATCTCTGAAGAATTGTCCTCGATAAACGCCAGAAATTAGCCTAGTTTTCCCTTCCTTCACGTGCCCTAGTTAGGCGTTCTATGATTATTGTGGCTTGCATTAAAAACCGTGTTAATCAAATCGATTCCTCTGCAGCTATCACAAGAGGATTTTCGTCTTTTATTGTAGACCGAAACGATTAGTGATCAAAACAAATTTTTACGAAGAAAGTAGAAGGTTACAGCAGGATCGCCCCTGAGACGACATTCGTAAAACATGTCCAAGCCACCGAAGTCGGTGTTTCAAGATGGTGACACCAATTGCATTATCATCTCTGCAACCGAACACACGATGCCGAACCTCTGCATTGCTAACATGGTGTTGCCATGAATGTCAGCAATACTTCGAAGACAGCGATGATCGAACACAGAGAGTCGTCTAACGTCCTCAACTCGGAGAGACCAGGTTTCACAAGCATAGAGCAAAACTGCTCTCACCGACGCGTTGTAGATCCGACCTTTTAAGGCCAGACTAACATCACGCAGGCGCCAAAGATGGCCCAGATTGGCATAAGCCGCTCTGGCTTTCACTATTCGTGCATTGATCTCATCACTCACACACCCACCACCACTTATGCAGCTACCCAGATACACGAACTTCTCGACTACTTCTATCTGCTCACCATGCAGGGTGAGTACAGGATTAGAATCCTGCCAGTCTTGTAGAAGTACTTTGTACTTCGAAGGTGAAAAGCACATACCACAACTACGGACACTGATTGTCAACTGATTAAGAGCGGATTGCATGCCTTGGGCATTGTCACACAGTTATTTATTTCAACACATAGATAATGGTACAAAGAGGCACCAAATACATATGCGCCACACAAATCTCATTCGATGTGTGAGGGCTGTGATACTGCCCGGGTGCCCAGACCGAAGCAGGATTATCACACAGTAAGACAATATCGTCCGCATACTCAAGGTCGAGAAGTCTTTCTCCAGGCAACAGATCCACACCACCATTACTTACATTCATCAGAGCTGTTTCCAGAATGTCATTGATGGCAAAGTTGAAGAGGAATGGTGAGATTGGGCAACCCTGCCTAACCCCACTGCTTGAATGGAACAAAGGAGAGAGGTGGTTGTATGCCCTCACTCTGCCTGAGATGTTTGTGTATAGGGCTTTTAGGATGTTAATAAACTTCTCAGGCACACCCTTCTTCAATAGACAATCCCAAAGAACAGTCCTGTCGAACGAATCGAAGGCAGCCCTGATGTCAAGAAACACTACGATTGTTGGCCTTTGATAAGTATGGCGGTGTTCTAACATTTGGCGGTGGGTGAAGATGATATGATCAATACATCTTCGACCAGAACGAAACCCGATTTCCTTACGTAACATCCTTCGTTTGTGGTCAAACTCACGGTCACCCGGAGTAGACCGACGGGATTCAATGAGTTGTAAGGAACCTGAAGAAACCCAGTGCTTAAAAGCGGGACGTTTCGCAAACCCACAACTGACTGTTCCCGCCATTTTCATGGTGTCATGCAATTGCAACCAATGCTCATCTATACTTTTCGGTGGAGTGGTAGCTAGCCTAGAAGCTAGCTCGGTTCGATACTTACTTGCAACAGAAGTTGCAACCAGCTTGCTAATATCAATCCGTTGGTAGAGGTCATTTCGTTGTCCACTGAAAAGTAAGGTAAGATTGGCGCAGACCAAGGCATGGTCAGAGTCCAGATAGGTACTCCAAAAGAAGCGGCAGTCTTGTACACAACCACGCCAGAGGTATCTGATCGCGATGTGATCAATCTGAGTCCAGGCTTGGGATGCAGAGGCAGGACGCCAGGTGGCATATCGGTGATGACTGTGCTGAAAGTTAGTACTAGCCAGAAACAGGTTGTGGTCTGTGCAAAGTTGCAGTAGACGGTCCCCGTTATCTGACCTGCGACCAACGAGTCCCCATCGGCCACCTAAACGACTCTCTTCTGTGCCTAGACGCCCGACCTGAGCATTCAAGTCTCCGGCTAGTACTACAATATCTGTCGAACGCACTTTCTGGAGAAGGACAGATAACTGGTGGTAAAACTCATCCTTGATTGCATCCAGGCTGCAATCTGTCGGCGCATAGGCGGAGATGACGAAAAGACATCGTTTCTCACGCCGATTTCTTCTCACTTTGATGGAACTTTCTAATCTAACAGCACATAACCGACTGTAAATAGGGATCCAATCGACTAGTGCTGCCTCAGCTCTAGCGCTAAGTGCGACACCAACGCCAGCAAGACCAGACGAAGATGCCACAGGGTCCCCGGATAAGCGCACGTAACACAAGCTTTTCGAAACGACAGATGGAGAGCGAATTTGTAGTACTTCGACAGAGTCTTGAATACGAGTCTCGGATAAACAACAAACATCAATATTAAGACTTTCCAAAGACATAGCCAGCCCTATCTGTTGTCCGACCTGCACTAGTGTGCGAACGTTGAAGGCAGCCAGTTTGAATGGTGCACGTGGTTTCAGAAAAACTGCTTCAGTTCTCGTATTCGGTGGTAACATACAATTTTCAATCGGACAGTGACTCGAAAACGTTTAGATACAGTCGAATTTCCACCAAAGACGAGCCGCTGTATAAGTATAAAAGAGGGTGAATAATGTGGAAAATAATAATAATAATAATAATAATGATAATAATAATAATAATGACAATAATAGTAATAATAATAATAGTATTAATAATGACAATAATTGTAATGAAAATAATTTGAATCAATTGATTGTTTATCGAAGCGAGAAAAGTAATTTCCATAGACATAAAGAGTTCATCATTTGTGTGTGGGCTGTGATACTGCCCGGGTGCCCAAACCGTAGCAGGTGGTTATCTTAGGGGGCCACAACCCGAGCCTTTGACCTAATGGTCTAACTCACAAGGCAGTGGAGCATCGTAAGGAGATGCAATCCCATGGTAGCCGGTGACAAACGATTGGTTCATACGCCATTTGTTCCCTCAGGATACTGGAGCCCATGTGCACCATTGGTTTGTGATCCGGTTAAAGCGCCGGACATTCGCTTTTCGTCCTCTCATTTTCGTAAACAACACCCCCGCCACGTGAAGGCAATGAGTAGGACTTCCCTGGTAGAGGCTGTATACGCGCGACCGTGTGAGAGTATTTCGAGAGGGAGAGCGGACTCTCCCCACTCTCGGCCGTACCAGGGCATTTGGGGGGCTGAAGTATCTCAGATAAATATCCAGTAACCATATGAAAAGATGCCATAACTTGATCTGCTTGGTCTTAGCTCTTCATGAACGTCGATTGTATAGCTGATTCATAAGACTATCAGTCAAACATGGTCGCTTAACAAATCTTACACTGATACAATGGTTCAAACACCATACCACTGTGAGAGGAAATTTATACTAGCGAAGAAACATTCCCATCTCCAGTGTGATTTGTTTCCACATCTAAACTAAAGAAAAATGAGTCAAGTAAACTCGTTCTAGAGGGTGTAGCCATGACTATTCGGGAAAACATGAAGATAATTAAAGTTTAGCTACCTATCACAGTTTAACCTATTTCAAGACTTCCTGACTCCAATTAATAAACATACCTCTTGGCTTGTAGTACGAATAACACAAAAATTACTAACTTAAAATAAGACTGTAGGAAATGTTTATTTAAGGTAAAGAATAAGATGTTGGATAGATCCGACCAAATACATTTACAGGATTGCTATTGAATGACAGAGTGGCTGAGTGTAATTTAATCAATCGGCTTGATAAAATAGCCAACAGTGATTAATGGAGACTAGGACCGAATCGTTTTGGATGCTCTTCTCTAAAAAAGCAGTGGGACAGTACACACACGAGTTTTAAAACCTGAATGACTGACTATGAAGCCACGCAAAATGTTTGCTGTTTATAAAATAGCATTATATCTTGACATCGCAGAAAAATCACCTGTAAATAGACTTTTTGGTGCAAAGGGATTAGTTCAAATAGAGCTTGAAAGCCAAACGATTTCTAACTTACAACCAGAGGTGACAATTATATGCATGCTGTTGTTATGTATACCCGGATATTCACCAACATTGTTAACTGAAACTTTCAGACCAGTAGCAAGTGGGAACATGAAGAAATAGGGATCACTGATCTCATCTTTGCAACTCCCGCTAACCTTAAAAATAAATAGAAATGTAATTAGCATTTGCAGTGACTAAAATTAAATTTAAAAACCTTCATAATGCCATATGTTTGTAGTCCACATGCTTTGTCAAATAGTTTCCACTTACTAGAGAGAGAGTTGTAAAACATTGTTTTTAATGCATGTGAAGATTTCCAAACACCTTATTTGCTTTCAATACTTACTCAAAATGTTGAATACAACAGTGTTGGGGTGATCCAAAAAATTTCTCGCAAAAGACAAGGATCAGGAAACACTAAGAAGCGTTTCATCTAATCCGCGCTCACTTAATGTTTTAGCCAAAAATATCAGGGAAGTTTAACATCACATGTAGAGATTCTGATTGGCTTATTGCTATACTGTTACTATGTTTAGTAGCATTTCAGAATCTTCGAGCAACCCAAGGACATTTAGAATATTATAAAAACCCTATATTTTCTGTATTGAAATGGACCTTGGAGTAAAGTACTTCTCGCATACTTTGCGTCTTCTCTCTCGTGTTCAGGTCACTGTATAGTTCTAGCTTGAGGGTTACAGGATAGCTTAGGAAACGAATATAGCGTTCAATTTGCAAGACTTATCGAACAGAACTTTAAAAAATATGCCGTATAACAATTTTGTGAACGAATTAAAGTTGGGTGACATGGCTCCGAATCGATCACAGTGGCGTCGGTGTATACACTCTCTGTTCTCCCTTAAACTAAGAGATTAAAATCGCTTCACGTCTTTCTTTCTATGAACTAATTCTTTCTTCCTGTACTATATCCTTATTGCAATCTTTCTTTTGTATATTACCACCTCTGAATTAACTACTTTTATGAATCCGGTGTCCATCTTGTTGTGTTAATGAGGTATGGCAATTTGGACCGATGCATATATGTGCCTGGTCCTACGTTGTAGCTGACTGACTGACTGACATCTTCAGGACCGTTGCAATTTCAGTTTGGTCGTAAAGTCTATTAGTATGACACTCCACTGGTGCCGGTTCTGTGTTTGGGAAACCTGGACACTACGACTACGAGCTGTTCAACGATCTCCTTTATTTTGTCATAATTGTCTAAATGGTTGTTCTCATTCTCTTCAGTTATTTGATCATACTCAACGTATAACCTAGCATATGTGTACATTAGTTCAAGTTGCTATACCCCATCAACATGAGATAGAATTGTCAGAGCAAATACCAGAGTAATAGAAGCAATAATACTATTAGTGGTAATTAGAAAGAACGAGCATTGAAGATATTGTTTGGTCACTCTGACTACGGCGACAGACAGCCAAGATGCGAGTGGACCCCAGGAACGTACGTTATTAAAAAGGGGAGGTGTTGGGGATGTTAGATTCCCAGAACTCACTTAGTAAACACCTTAATTTTGTAAAGTTATTTTGAAAATTTGAATTTTTGTTTTCGCGCCGAAAGCACTCTTTTCACCTTTATGTCGTATTTCCCACTTGGGAGAATCTTAAACGTTATTGGTTCGTTGTATCTTTTAGTATGCTATTTTGTAACGCTTCCCAAGGACAGTTTTATGCTGTATACATACGTTTGGTTGCTTGCGGAATATATTTATCCGTTTCGAACTTGGACTTCTCTCTAGTTAGCGGGGCCGGATTGCATCAGAATAGCTAGCTTATTGGTCTTTGGTCACAGTCTTTGCTTTGTTCGCAGACTAGTTGAACTCGTAATCGCTTCAAACATAACAGTGCCTACCTCAATATCTCAGTCTAACAGTCAGTGTCTTCATGGATCGATGTCATTTCTTAATTTGGACACCCTTAACATACTCCCAATATGGTTATACACCAGTCATTGTCGGCCATCGAGGTAGTCGGTGAACGGGTATACGTGATCCATGTCCCAACCACCTCAATTGATGAAGATTAACCACCTTCTCTATCGACTTGCCATACTTATGTAGTACTTTGCATCTGACCTCGAAATTCCTAACCTGGTGATCCCAAAATATACTAGCAATACTTTAAAGACACCTTTGATCGAATACTAGTAATCTACTAATATCTATTTTTAAAGGTCACGTTTCGCGGCTGCAAAGTAGAAGAGCGAATTTCCGCACAATATCTTCGTCCTTTAGTTGGAAAACGGATATCTTATCTACACTAACTGACGCAAATTGGCAAACGCCAACCAAGGATTCTGAATATGTGTTGAGATTTCGTTGGACATTAACCCACCAGGGCTGATGACGCTTTCAATATAATTGAAGTTATCAATGTATTCAACTACTGCGCTCCCTACTGCTGGCTCTTGTATATAACTTATTAGAATCACGATTATTTATTATTTATTTGAACATAAATATTGGTACAAAGGGGCACCGAATACATACACCACACAAGCCACTTGATTTGTGTGTGGGCTGTGATACTGCCCGGGTGCCCAAACCGAAGCGAGTGATTTTCTTAGGGGGGCCACACCCGGAGCCTTCGACCTAAAAAATCTGATCCACAAGGCAACGGACCAACGTAAGGAGATGCAGTTCCATGGTAGCCGGTGACCAATAATTGGTTCATACGCAATTTGTTTGCTCGGGATCCTGGAGGCCATGTGTATCATTGGTTTGGAATCAGGGTTTTCCAACTTCCCTAGGTGGATCCTCCATATCCACCAACCCAGTTAGAGCGCCGGGCATTCGCTTTTCGTCCTTTAAATTTCGTAGGCAACAACCCCGTCGTAAGAAGGCAGTGTGCAGAACTTCCCTGACAGTGGCTTTAAGCGCGTGGCCACGTGATAGGATTTCGAGAGGGAGAGCAGACTCTCCCCACCTTTGACCGTACCGGGGCAATTACAACTTTTCCGAGTTGTAGCTATCAATAAGTTTGTTCATTAACATCTTGAAGGCCCCATTTACAGACACATCAGGCAGAGCGAGGGCCTATAACCACCTCTTTCCATTGCTTCATTTAAACAGTGAGGTGCCCAATTTTACCATCCCTCTTCAACTTTGTCATTAATGGCATTCTGGAAACAGCTCTGATGGATGCAAGTAATGGCGGTGTGGGTCTGTTGCCTGGCGAAAAACTTTTCGGCTTCGAGTATACGGATGATATTGTCTTACTCTGAGACGATATCCAAGCCATGCAATGCACCTTCTGAGTGCAAAGTACTATTAGAAGACTGGCAGAAGTTTGTCCCTTCACTCACTGTTGTTGGTGAGCAGATAGAATTAGTGTAGAAGTTGGTGTGTCTGTGTATCTGTGTAAATGCTGGTGGTGGCGTGAGTAGTAAGACCAATTCACGTATAATAAAAGTTCGTTTGTGTTATTTCGACGTGTGCAGTCTTTGGAGCTTTTGTGTTGTTATCCTGGGTGTAAAGGGTTGGATCTACGACACGTGGATTAGAGCAGTTGTGCTATGTGCTTTCTAATCCTAAACTGACCGAGTTGAGGATGTTAAGTGACTCTCTATGTTTGATCATCGTTGTCTGGGAAGTATTTGTGACATTCAGTGGCAACACGATTTCATTAATGTTAGAGGTTCTGGAACGTGTGTTCAGACACAATGAGGATAATGCAATTGGTTTGAACATATTGGAACGCTGTCTTGGTTTGCTTAGATATTTAATACGAGTGTCATGCCAATGAATTTCCCATGGTGGATTATTTGCGGACACAGGGAGTTGTTAGAAAAATCAGAGAGGTGGTCAGTGTATGACATGGTGTCGTGGTATCGAAGAAAGTTGCAGAGAAATTACATTTGTCTTTCACGACCAGCTGATTGGGATCCTAGAAATGGTGCGACTCAGTGTCTTGAGAAGTTATCAGATATGGGTTAGAATAGAACCAGTGTTGGTCCTGCTTTAACATTATTTTGTTTTCTGCGTAAAAGTGAGGATTACTTCTTTATCTGAATTGATTCTTTCTGGTTGTTTTTTTTCAATTGGACTGTTCCTCCTGTATTATTATTATCACCATCCACTAATTTCTATTCATTTTTGTTCTCTTTTAATTATACCCACCTTTTTTCTCTATCTCTTCGCAACCTTATTTTAATTGTGTGACGCATATATATTTTGGTGCTTCCCCATTGTATCAATGTTTATATGCTCAAATAGATGAGTTCGTGTATTGAGGCAAAATTTGCGTCCGGATGGAGAGAAACACATCCCAACCATCATCGTTGCCCAAGGAGATCAAAATACTGGATTTCTTTGGCGTCTACGCCAAACGAAACCATACCAGCCGGGTATTTTAAGTCAACAAGAGAATCTCATGGCAGGTTGGCTCCTGATTGGTCAAACTACGAGTGTTATCTCTGAAGAATTGTCCTCGATAAACGCCAGAAATTAGCCTAGTTTTCCCTTCCTTCACGTGCCCTAGTTAGGCGTTCTATGATTATTGTGGCTTGCATTAAAAACCGTGTTAATCAAATCGATTCCTCTGCAGCTATCACAAGAGGATTTTCGTCTTTTATTGTAGACCGAAACGATTAGTGATCAAAACAAATTTTTACGAAGAAAGTAGAAGGTTACAGCAGGATCGCCCCTGAGACGACATTCGTAAAACATGTCCAAGCCACCGAAGTCGGTGTTTCAAGATGGTGACACCAATTGCATTATCATCTCTGCAACCGAACACACGATGCCGAACCTCTGCATTGCTAACATGGTGTTGCCATGAATGTCAGCAATACTTCGAAGACAGCGATGATCGAACACAGAGAGTCGTCTAACGTCCTCAACTCGGAGAGACCAGGTTTCACAAGCATAGAGCAAAACTGCTCTCACCGACGCGTTGTAGATCCGACCTTTTAAGGCCAGACTAACATCACGCAGGCGCCAAAGATGGCCCAGATTGGCATAAGCCGCTCTGGCTTTCACTATTCGTGCATTGATCTCATCACTCACACACCCACCACCACTTATGCAGCTACCCAGATACACGAACTTCTCGACTACTTCTATCTGCTCACCATGCAGGGTGAGTACAGGATTAGAATCCTGCCAGTCTTGTAGAAGTACTTTGTACTTCGAAGGTGAAAAGCACATACCACAACTACGGACACTGATTGTCAACTGATTAAGAGCGGATTGCATGCCTTGGGCATTGTCACACAGTTATTTATTTCAACACATAGATAATGGTACAAAGAGGCACCAAATACATATGCGCCACACAAATCTCATTCGATGTGTGAGGGCTGTGATACTGCCCGGGTGCCCAGACCGAAGCAGGATTATCACACAGTAAGACAATATCGTCCGCATACTCAAGGTCGAGAAGTCTTTCTCCAGGCAACAGATCCACACCACCATTACTTACATTCATCAGAGCTGTTTCCAGAATGTCATTGATGGCAAAGTTGAAGAGGAATGGTGAGATTGGGCAACCCTGCCTAACCCCACTGCTTGAATGGAACAAAGGAGAGAGGTGGTTGTATGCCCTCACTCTGCCTGAGATGTTTGTGTATAGGGCTTTTAGGATGTTAATAAATTTCTTAGACACACCCAGTCAGTCAGCTACAACGTAGGACCAGGCACATATATGCATCGGTCCAAGTTGCCATACCTTATTAACACAACAACATCAACACCAAATTCATAGAGGTAGTTACTTCAATGGTAGTAATATATAAAAGAAAGATTGTTTATAAGAATATAGCACAGGAAGAAAGAATTAGTTGGTAGAAAGATACGAAGCTATTTTAATCTCATAATTTAAGGGAAGACAGAGAGTGTATACACAGACGCCATTGTGATCGATTTGCAGCCATGTCACTCACAGTCTACAACCATTGGTTACGAAAGTCACGCGGACCCCAACCAAGTAGTCTGCATCTACCAACATGGCTCAGACTACAAATTAGTGACTTCAAGGACTGATGCCACGTTTTGCTTTGGCCACCCCTAACTTTCTTCCAACTATCTCCAACACCGGTTAGCATTGCACGTCGTGGTAATCGGTGTTCAGGCATACGTAACACGTGGCCCAACCATCTCAGTCGATGAAGATTCACAATCTCATCAACTGATTTACCATCATTCCCTAGTACCCTGCGTCTAACCTCACTATTACTTACCTGGTGAACCCAACAGACACCAGCAATATTTCAAAGGCATCTCCGGTCAAATACTAGTAGATTACGAGTATCTTCAACTCTTAATAGCCATGTTTCGCTGCCATAAATTAAAACAGAACGGATTACCGCGCAGTATACTCGTCACTCAATTGATAGACGGATATCTCGCCTTCGTCATAGGTGGTGACGTAAGTTGACAAAAGCCAAACGAGATTTCTGAATCAGTGCAGAGATTTTGTCAGACACCAACCCATTAGGGCTGATCAGACTTCCAAGATAAGTGAAGTTGTCAACGCGTTCGACTACTTCACTCCCTATCCTTAGTTCAGGTGTTAACGCAGGCCAGTCCTGAAGCAACAACTTGCATTTAGAAGGGGACAAACGCATCCCAAACACTCTGGCATTATTGCTCAGTGCTACCAAAAGACTGCATTTTATCAGCGTCTTCATCAAACAGGACTATGTCATCTGCGTATTCTAAGTCGAAATTCAGTCGACGACAACATTGTTTCCATCAATATGTCTATGATGAAGTTGGACAAAATTGGAGATAGTGGACAGCCTTGCCGGACATCACATGAGGTTACAAAATCAGATGTCATTTCGACATAAGCTCTGACTCGACTGGTGGTGTTCGAGTAAATAGCCTTCACAAGGTTCATGTACTTCTGAGGTACACCTTTAAATGACCTCAGAAGTACATAAATCTTGTGATGGCTAACCTAAAATCACAACTAATTCCGGACAAGTAGACAATTTTTTAATCTTGTTATGAAATAATGGACAGGTGGAGTGATGGGTTAGTAGTTAAGACACTAATCCTTCAACAAGTCTGAACTACGAACCTAGCTCCACTTACCACAGTTTGAGACAACGGATGGTACTCTTAACCAACAAAAACTGACTTGAAGTTGAATAAACAAACATGTACTAGGCAATGAAATTATATGAAAACGATAAACAATAGGATAATGGTTCTATTAACTTACTTCACCTAAGTCAGTGTGACAGGTCGTACTATTGTGTCCATTATTAGGAATCGCACATACATATACTTCAGGACAGGTGGGTTCTGATGAGAAATAGAGGTGATGTGTTGCGAAAATAAGGATGGATCTGTCGTTCCAAATAGAAAGATCAGGTAGGAAGTTTAGGTTCGTGTAATCTATTATTGAAACATTTGTGGAATTATTATACGGGAGTAGCTCATAAGGAAATTGAAGATCAATAGGTGAATTTATACTGAGGATACTGTCAGTAGTATCTAAAACATGATGCATGGGCGTCAAGAAATTGTAGATACATGAAAGATGTGATATCGTAGGAGAAATAATGATTTCCAGTGATAAGTGCCTTTCCGATGTTGATGGACAAGAATTACGTACGACGAGTGTATCTACAAAGTAAAAACCCAAATATACTGAGTGCAGAAAAGTACACCGAGATCAAATCGTTTTGAGAATATTGGTAATGAGCGTCCATATCCCAATTTAAAGTCAGAAATATAGCACAAACCAGTTAGCCAGAGTATAACAAAAAAAGATGGAAATAAAATCACTGTCTACCGGACCACCTAAACGGCACTCGAATACTGTTTCTGCATCTAACTTCCTATTGAGACAGAAGACGACCAAAAATGTGTAGCGGTCAATAAATCCCTAAAATAAATGGTTGTGTAGGTCTTCGACATTTGATGCTGACCTGATTGGTTTTGATGAACACATCTAGCTAAGGCTGTTCAGTTACGTATCCGCACCAGATCACGAGTGGGTACGCCGTGCTACTCACCCCTTACAACCGTAAACCAGCTTATACTAAATGCTTCCCGATATGTTGATTGCCTTCCAAATATATCTTCGAACCTCTTCGTCTTCTGACTTCTGATTCGACTAGGCTGGCATACTTCGATTATAAAGGTATTACGTGTAAAGGTGTTGTCAAACTCCGAAGAGGTGACATCTTTAGTAGTGAGGTCGACGTGGTCTGCTACACCAGTTCTTAAACTGAGTGTGTTCCTTATTGGAACATTATGTCACTTTTTGATACTTTTCGCTTATTGGTATATTATATCTTCATCATGATGGAACAAACACTTAAGTTACTTAAGATCAAACCTCTTTTGTCTCCCACCATCCAGTTAACACTATTCTGGCTCGATAATATAGAAGCCTGGTTCCAGTACGTAGAAGTTGACTTACACGAGCACGGCGTGACACACCCACTCGCACAATTCGCAGTAGTGAAAGCACTACCAATCGATTTAACAGGTACGTCAGACAGTATGTTTGCCTTGCGAACCTTTAAAAAAGGTCTTAGCTAGATGTATTCATCAAAGCTAATCAGGTCGGCATCAAATGTCGAAGACTTACAGAACTATTTACTTTGGGGATTTAATGATCGATGCAAAAAAACAAGAGTCACGAGACAGTATGGTTTCGGGGACTAGTACATTGCAAACTAGCTGTAAAACCCCCAAGTGTTTTACAAGACAATTTAAACACCAAGCAATAAAGTTCACATGGGAGTCGTAGAGTACAGAAACAAATCATCATACGCTGAGCCCTCTTGGAACTATAAAATACCACACCATTGCATTCAAACTTCCAATTTAGCTCTGCACCACAAACAAATGTGGAGCTAATTACTTGAAGACTATTTTTTAAAGGTTAGTGTACAAAAAACTCCAAACACAGTTAAAGCAACGAACTGTGTACGACAAAACAAGTTGAATATATGAAACAGTGTTCAACATAGGAAGGATTTGATGTCGATCACCGCCTTTCCTTCAACTTTTCAGTTTGGTGTCAACACATATTTCTATCAGTAAAATATTTGACATGGATAATACTAGTAGGAAGGACCGTCTAAACACGACCCTCTCATAAGTATAAGATGTAAATAAGGTACATGAGACAAGTTCTTCTTTATTACAGAAAATACATGACTATATATATTCAAGCGGACGACATAAGAGCTCAGTCGTATAAAGCACGAGGCCAAATGCACATAAAGCAAGGTTTAACAGCATGAGTTTGTTGATGGAAATTGAATGAAAAAATACAGTTCACAAGAGACCAGATATAGAGAATACAACTAACCTGAGAAATCTTTAGAAGTCTTTTCAACATACGAATCTTTGAAAAGAAGCGCGAATATAATTATTCCAGAACATATAAACAGAGCCATTTCTGATCCATCTGTATCAAAATTTTCAATATAGCGTCGGCGCCGATTTCTCCTAGGGGCTTGCTCTCGTAGGTAATAAACCCGTCTTTGTGAGTAAGATACCATAAACTTTGTTCTTTTCAGCAGACAAGCAAGCGACTACTGCATTGCGAAGAAACCAACAACTCTTAACTCTTCACATTTGCCAAGTACATCGAACTGTAGTTTAAAAAAGCCGCTGACTCATTCTTAGCGTTAAACTGAATCAGTGGATCAGCATACCGTAATCGACAGTAATGATAATGGTCGATTGATTATATTTTTTGTTTCTCGATGTTTCGTTCTTCATTTTAGATCCAGTTTTGTCATGAAATTGTTTGCCTGTGCACGATATGCATGGCGCGCTATTTAAAAATGTCGGTGTCTTAGATATTATTGTGCCCTAAGGTGTAAAGTATGAATTTTTACCTATTTAAACTAAACTTTCAGTTAAAGTAACAGAGAAGTCTCAGTTTTTTGTATTCAATGTTTGTCACGTCCATAGCTTCGAAAGCACATTCCAGAGGTCAGGTTTGCTGGGATGAAGACTTTAGGAAAACTACCTCAAAGTTTATCAGAACAGGTCTTGCAGAGAGATCAATCATTCTTCTTCATCGGTGAGTCTTCTAAAAGGGGGCAGAAGGCTAGTTTTTAATGCAATCCAATCCACATTATCAGTTTCAGTTTGGAAAGGACAGGAGGCTTGGTGGCCTGTGTTAGTCCTGGCAATGGTGGTCTCCCAGTTGATCCAAATTTCTTCTGAAAAAGTCGACAAATAGGGTTCTCATTGAGAGTTCAGATAATGAGTTCCACTCGTCGATGATTCGATGGGAAAGTTGATAGTCAGCTGACAAGTAATTTGTTTTGGGCTTGTAAACGTTGTTGGAGCGTCCTCGTAAATTCTCTATTTTGGAAGACAAGAAAAATGAGAGCATATCAGGTGCAAATTGATCACTAAGCAATTTGAAGACTAATCAAGTCACTTCTAGTTCTTCTATATGACAACGGGAATAAGTTTAGCTTGGCCAGTCGAGCATCATACGGAAGCTTCGCTATTCCGAGAATCAGCTTAGTTGCTGTTCTCTGAACCTTTTCCAGAATCTCACTGTTTTTTTTCAAGCAGAGGCTAGCCGCCTGTATGCAGTACTCAAATTTAGGACGTACGAACACTGTATGCAAGGTCAAAAACGTTTTAGCGTCAACATGTCTAAAGATCACACGTATTGACCATAAGGTTCTAAAACCTTTGGCGGCTATTGCACGGCAGTTTGTAGTAGACTTTAAGTCTTGACTAACGATGACTCCTAAGCCATTGTGCATCTGGACAACAGGTAGCTCAGTGTTATTCATCGTGTATGTATCTGTGTGGTGCGTGCTACTTATATTGATATAAGTAGTATATAACGTGCGTTAAAAGAACGTAATGTCTGGCAGCAGAAGATGGCGAAGATCAAGAAAGGTAGAGCGAGAACACAATTTAATTTGTAGGAAAACGCATGAACAGTGGAATGGGAGACAATGGATTGGTGTTTGCAACAGGAACAGTCCAGTTAGATTTGATGCATGAATATTTTGCAAATTGACGATTTCCTATATGGTATTCAGATTTTGTTGAGATAGACTGTAATTGTTGTGCTAAATAAATTCGATTGTCCCCACCCGTGTTCTTGTTCACTACATCTGTAACTTGATTACCGATATGTATCACAACACACGTGGAAGTATCTATCGGCAACTGTCAGGTTTGAGACCATTCAGATAATTTCTCCAGGTCATTTTGGAGTCCTAAGCTCCCACTCTTACTTCGTATCACTCTCAAAATCTTTGTCTAAAGCTTTGCTGAAGTCAATGTACGCTATGTCTACAGGTAGCTTATGGTCCTCAAAAGCGCACCAACTTTCACAATCCACTAATAAGTTAGTGGGACAGGAATAACATATTCTAAAACCACCTCTTAAAAATCACTTTTCCTTAAGCTGAGGAAATAAACCTATTACTAAAAGATACACGCTAAATGACTGGATTTGGAATATATGTCCATGAGAACCTCAGTTCATTTGATCGTAGTAAGGGACAGTGCACAGAAATAAAAATAAATGAGCGTAACCGAAACAATGGAAAAACCTTATATTAAGGATTTTCATGTCGTAAACGTTCGTGGCGAAACGATCTCAAACAACTATGAGTAGTATAGGAAAGTATTTCACAAAATAAAATTATGCTATACAAATGTTGGCAGCCTACTAAGTTGGATAGTGGGGATAAAAGTTTATTGACGCAGAAGACCCTAGTGTTTCTCCACCTCAGAAACATAGTAACATCAGAAGTGTATGATCGCGAAATTTAATTACTTGTGTTGCGAGAGAACTGAAGACATTTGTCCAATTAAAACCTTTCGTATTGTATATTAACTATTTTGCTGTGTTTTTGGATGTATTTGTTTTACTTAACCTTCGAACTTTCGCTAGCAGCTACAACACAGTTTACGTCAATACAGTCATGAAAAATTCATGCAAACGATCTGGATGCCGTTCTGCTGTTACATCTGGCATGCATTGCGACAACTGCAAAGGTTGGTCCCATGAGGCGTGAACAGACCTCACAGCAACTGCTTACAACAGACTCAGCAAGTCGGATCATAAGTGGGAATGTGTTACGTGCGGCACGGATGCTGCAGTCTTGCTGAGTAATATCATTGTCCTACTGACAGGTCTGCAGAACAAGTTGTCAGCAAACTTGGGAAAAGACAGTCAAAAAATGGGTAGACAAACAAGAAAGCCCATTGAAAACGAGAACAGGGGTGTCCAAAGGTCTACCAACGACGGAGCATTAATGATGACACTCTGAAACTCAGCATCATGATTATGTCGATGGTACTCGACTCCCTCAGCAAACTCGGGTCTCACAGCTCAAGGTCCTTGAACGCGACAGTGGTTCCCAAAAAACTCTGTAGGTGATTGGACCCATGTCAAAACAGCTAAAAAGGACCAGGCGTCACAGTCTAAGTTGAACATCCCAACTGTTGAACGGAAGTCAACTGGTGATCTGGTCGCACAGTCTACCCCTAAGATTGTCCGTCCGGCCATCAAAGAGCCAAGGATTCATAAACGTGCTTCGACCTCCAAACAACAAGGTGCTAAATCTAAACGCACCGGAAAACCTGGAACGACAATAACAGTTTGTGATGACTCTCTCATAGTCATGAACTTCAAAGACAACCCTGACCTTCCTCTCAGTTTGCAGGACAAAAACGATAGGATGCTCTGGGGAGAATTGAACAAGAAACTTGGACTTCCAAGAATAGAGCCTTTGACAGTCACACGGCTCACTTGGAGAAAGAAATCTAAGCATCAAAATCACCCGAGGCTACTTCGTGTAACACTTAAGAATGCTACCGACGTAGAGGATGTCTTACTAGCGAGTCATTTGCTGAAATCAGATGGGAATGTAAGAATACTGTCGGACATACCGTAGTCTGAGCGCAACCTCATCCGGAACATCCCCAAAGAAACTCTAGATCAGTTTTTCCGCGGGAGGAATATAATCGTGCAAGGCATATCGGAAAATACGGACCCTACTCAATCAAAGACTGACATCAAGGAATGGAAATCCATCAAACAGTCTTTGAGGCTCAAAAACATACTGACTCAGCATGTGACGAGACTATCCAAGAAGGATGGTGATTCTAGACCCCGTCTAATGAAGATACCCTTCCCATCTTCCCATATGGCATCTACAACTCTGTAAGCATTTCGCGCCAACAGACGTCGACTGCCACATGGAATCCACATGCAACCGGATAGGCCATACGAAGCTAGGACCAGATACAAAGGCAAGTTGGAGCTGATCATTCCACTGGTGGACTGTCTAGACGATAAAAAAACGTGTAAAAGACAGAGCCTACCACCTCGGCTAACCTCATATAGGTGGGCTACCTGTCCATTCACGTAAGACTCATACAGATAAACAGGAAGAAGCTCACGCATTTCAAATTGAAAACATAAACTGCTTATATATGAACGCCGCGAGTCTACCAAATAAATTGGATGAAGTACGTGAACTTAGCAATGCTAATAAGGCCCATCTGATAAGAGTATCTGAAACCTGGATATCTTCTCAGTTCCCGGACCAAGAGTTAGCATTACCTGGGATGACTTTGTTCCGCAATGACAGAATAACAGGAATTGGGGGCGGAGTAGCCATATACATAAGCTCTTGCTTGGAGGTGCACCACGTTCAAAACCTCGAGTTTAACAATCTTGAGGAATCCATATGGTGCTCTGTAAGATTGTCCAGTACTTCGAGGTGTCGAGTCGGAGTACGATAGTCGTATGCTGGAAGGACTATCCCGCTCTAATCGTCTCGGTTTCACACACATCCTGATTCTAGGGGACTTTAATCTCCCTAGAGTCAACTTCGTGGAACACACGTATACTGGAGGCGACAACTCAATTGAAGCTCGGTTCTTCAACCTCATCGATGACTTGGGATTGTACGAAAATGTGAGGCCGGCAACTCGTTGGAGAAACAGTCAGACACCATCGCAGTTAGACTGTGTATTCACAAACAAAGAATTTCTAGTTGACAAACTCTCAATCCTGGCTCCCCTGGGAAAAAGCGATCATACCGTCATAGCCTTCAGTTTTGTCAGCAAAACTAAGCTAAGATACCTCACCAATAACTTGCGTTGGAATTTTAAACGGTTAAATGTGCCAGCTCTACACGACTATCTACAACAGGTGGTTTGGGATTTTCACCCCCAACTCGATGTGGACGGGCATTGGGACTTCATACTGCACACTCTCTTAAGCGCTACAAACCATTCAGTTCCTTAAACGGTTCCCAAAAGCTGCAAGCCACCTACAATAATCAAGAACCGTACCCTTCGCCTGCTAAGCCGCAAAAGGCACTGTTGGGCGGAATACAAACGAACTGACAACGACGGAGCGTACAGGCAATATAAACATATCAGGAACATATTCACGAAGGCTATAAGAGAAGATAGACTTCAGTACCAGACAAAGCTTATGGACAAATTTGCCCCTAATCCTAGAAGCTTATTCCGCTATGCAGCCTCTCTTCGTCAAGCCAAAACTGGAGTTTCCCAACTGGTAGGTCCTAACGGCCCGACCAACAACGAAAGCGACGCCGCTAACTTTCTGGCTGAACATTACTCCCAGACATTTCAACCGACCCACATCAACTTTACTGATGACAGTTTCATCTGTGATTCGATAGGACTTTCCGAAGTGAACCTAAGCACTGACTTAGTGTTCCGGAAATTGCAGCACTTAAGACTAGACGTTTTTCCTGGCCTAGATATGGTCTATTCTGCCGTACTGAGGGAAGCAACCTCAATCCTGGCGACACCGCTTAGCGTGATATTCTCACACTTGCTAAGTCGAGGCAAACTACCGGAAAATTGAAAGTTGGCTCACATCACACCAATTTTCAAAGGAGGTCGGCACAATGAACCATCAAGTAAACGGCCGGTGGCTCTTCTCTCGGTAACTTCAAAAACAATGAAGTCCCTGATATGCGATGGTATACATTACTATTTACTGTCCTTAAATTTCTTCTCACCCCAACAGCATGGTTTCAGGAAGGGTTACTCTTGTATTACCAACCTGCTGACTGCGGTGGACAGATGGACAGGCATCCTCGATCGCAAGGGGAAGGTTGACATAATCTAGCTTGATTTCTCAAAAGCTTTTGATAAGATTAACCATTTATGTCTTATCAATAAGCTCAAACGACTAGGTATCAGACCACCTCTAATCGATTGACTTGCTTCATACCTGAAAAATCGACACTTTAAGGTTAGGGTTAATTTCACTTTATCTCAGGCTAAGGAATGTCCTAGTGGGGTCCCCCAGGGCTCAGTACTAGGGCCTCTTCTTTTCTTGATCTACATAAATGATTTTCCTTAACAGGTAATGTCAGAATTGTTACTCTTTGGAGAGAGATACGCAATCAAGACCATATACAGGCACTTCAGGAGGATCTGACTCGACTTCAAAGTTGGGCAGACGGTAAGGGACTTACGTTTAACACTTCAAAGTGTAAAGTAGTTCATCTGCGACATGTCGCAAACTACAGTTATAACTTAGGTACCTCCTCTCTAGTAATATCTCAAGTCGAAAAAGATTTAGGAGTCCTAGTGCCCTACGATTTAAAGTCTTACGCTAACTGTGACAAAAATGCCTTCCGAGCAAACCTTGCACTGGTAAAATTGAAGCGCATTTTTGGCCAGTTTGACGGTAGAACTTTCCATATAATCTTCAATGGTTTTATCCGTTCCCATTTAGAGTACGGAAACACAGTATTTCCCCCTCACTCCAAAAGGCTAAGGATACTTTGGAGCGTATCCAATGGCGAGCCACGAAATCAGTTCGAGGACTCAGATTCAAACCATACGAAGAGTGCCTCTATTCAACAGAACTTTACCCATTGGAGTATAGGCGTCTTAGAGGTGATCTATTGATGGCTTATATATTCTCAACACTTCTGGACATCCTCTTAAACACCTACTTAAGCTTAATTCGAACACTAACCTAAGAGGTAACACCCAGAAACTGGAGACACAACATAACAGTACGGACTGTAGACATAACTTCTATTCCTTAAGATTTTTCAAATGCTGGAATTCGCTGCCGGCCGAGCTAATCCAAGCGACTTCCCAGGAGTCATTTAAAAAGAAACTTGATATATTCTTAAGGATTAAGGATAGAATCAAACTATGATTTACCAATTTATTTTTCCTCTTTTTTTGGCAATATACCCAGGTTCCTGCCTGGAGATTTTGGTGATCCCCTGCTACTAGACACGGAAGCTTGTTAAGCGAAAGCTTCTTCTATTCCGTCCACAACCATTTGAACTTGTTTGTTTCTATCATTATTTTCGGACATTCCGGTTTCTCTTTGTCATTGGTTTGGTGTTTGGGAGTTTTTGCTCCGGGAACCAATAAAATTGAAGGTTTGTTTTGTAATTGTTGTAATTATTGCTGTTAGAACGACATATGGGTCGACTATTTGCAAATCGCGAATAAACTTTGGTATCTAATTGAAATTTGGTTCTATTGTTAATTTGGGTTCGTGATATTGCAAATAGATCGACATACCTCACTTCAATAAAGTGAACGAGCAAAAACTTGGACGTGACAACTTAGTCTATCACTTTTTAGGGTTGACAAACCAAACTGCAAAATTTAAAGATGCCACAAGTATTCGGAGTTCAGCAACTACTTAATCAGTAACACCATTTATGATCGAAACGCGCCAAAGCAGTGAATTCAAAAGTCAGAAGCACAGAGGCTTGAAGATAGATTATATAGAATATCGACATATCGAGAAGTGACTAATCTGAGCCTGTTAGCGGTTGTAGGAGAAGAGAAGCACGGCGTACTTATTCGTGATCTGGTGCAGATGCATCATGATCGACTTCATCAGGGTGAGTCTGTTGAAACCAATGAGATAAGCATCAAATAATGAAGACTTTCAGAGGTGTTTGTTTCAGGGTTTATTTACCTCTAACATGTGATGAGGTTTTTCTGTACACGGGAATCACCTTAACTATACCAGTTGTCGAAACATTGGCACTTGAGACAATGGCATGTTAACGGGAGCGTTCTCAGATGAAATGTAAACGGTAAGATGCTGAATTGGTCGTATCTTGCAGTAGAGAATATGTATTGGATGGCTTTCTTCTAAATACACTTAAATCCTGGGTGCACGTGTGTAAAGGCCACATAGCAGGTGATTTTAGTGCATCTTGTATAAAGTTAGGAAACTTAGATGTAGAGTCATCAAAAACATCGCTAATATACGAAGCCTAATCAAGACCCTATAATAACTGGGGGAAAAATATTTTTTAAAAAACGAAAGAGGCTCTAATAGCTTCGATATTAAAGGGAAGACAGCCAAATGTATATCACAATATTGTTTCTAGCACTATATTTTATTTTATAATCACACATAATCTTATACTCTCAGCCCTTTTCCGAATCGCCCCCATTAGTCAGTTGTATGTCCACTCACACCTTGTCAACACTTATTTTCTTTAACCTATTAAAATGCTCTTGCTTAACAAATACCTTAATAAAGGAAAATTAGACTGAGTAATCATACCTTAAACATTCCTTCATGAATATTGGCTACTCTGCCTCTCGTGTTTTCTTTTACTTGCTCCCTCTTTCAGCCCCCTTGAGATATGGAACTGGTGACTTCATCCTGCACCATCCTTAAAGCCTTGGATATCCCAAAGGGACATAAGGTTGCGATTTCTAAAAGCTCATACCTTCAAGGGACCTATCCTTGACCATCAGTCGCACATTCGCAACGCAACTTTCATAAATCGCGCCAACTGTAGTACTGATTCAAACCATCTACATTCATATCTTATAAATTATCAACCCAGCTATGTAATTTATTACAGTGTATATTGTATCATTTGTATCAATTTGATCTTGCCTGTAAACTTGCATGTCTCATGTAATAAACTGTTATTTGAGAATAAATTATTATTATTATTATTATTATTATTATTATTATTATTATTATTACAAATCGTTAGAAGGAACAATAGCCTTAGCCTTATTCCAGTGCACTAGAGATCCCACCAGTTATAACCCACAGAACTTCTCATCTGTCTTATACTTGGTCTTCACACACGGTGATAATATCTGTCAAATAAAATTCATCTCACCTACAGGTAGAAGTTATCGTACAGTCACATCATTCAAGTTCATGGTTGATATGTTTTGCTAAGCAGTTGAGCCGGCCAGTCCTTACGTATGGAAGGCAGACATGACGATTGATAAACTAACTGCGGCGCATTTGTGGGAGAAACATGGACCCATTTCTGAAAGTTCCGCAATCAACTAAGTTAACCATTTTTACCATGGACAGCCCAAAAGAAGGAAAAGCACTCTTATACCTGGATAAATCGGGATATCCGACGTTTAAGAAGCCGAAAAATTGTTGGAACGTCACCATCAAACTTGGAACATCAGATACGATGGAACGCTGAATTTCAGTATGAAATAAGTGTATAAGTACATTGCGGGCAGCTCAGAGAAAACGTTAAAAACGATTGGTTTAATCTGTAGTCACACAGCCAGAACGACTGTTCTCAGACATAAATTACAGAACGAGAACGTATCGTTTGATTCACAACTTAATTACGAAGGGAGTAGATCTCAGATGATAAGTTCTCACACAGGCGCGTTTTCGAGACTAACCCAAAATATCAGCTTCTCACTGTGGACCTGGATCAAGACTAAATAATAAGTGCTCTTAATTTTTAAAACATAGAAAAATCAATAGGACTGCATGAATTGCACAGTAAAATCCCTAGGCTAATTACAGAATACACTACTGTTTCACTTAATACAAGACTAAATTTGTCACTTGGCCAATATGAGCTACCTATTGACTGATAGAATGTGATTATTAATCCAATTCATGAAAAAATATGATCAAGACAACTCCCATCAAACTACAGATCCGTCATCCACACCAGTGTCGTAGTTAAAATACTGGAAAGAATGATCAAAATCTTATAATGACATTCGTAGAAACCAACAACTTGTTAGACAGAGGAAAACATGGTTTCACGAAAGGATTATCTTCCACAACGAACCTCTTGATATCAACAGAGCAATGGACAGTGGCAAGATTAATGAAAAATCAGTGGATATCCTCTACGTAAACTTTATTGTTAGCGGATAGCTCAGATCACTAAGCTATAGGTACATCGAGGAATCTTGAAGCGGAGAGTTGAATAAGTATATGCGAGCAATTACATAGGTAAATTTGTAGTCAAACTGCATGCGGGCACAGCAAGACAAAGACTAATAATAGGATTTGAGTACATATATACATGAGTAGTATGAATCACCGAATGATATTTAAGCGATTAACTTTTCAGCTAAACTCTGTCATTCGCTGTAGCGATCATAACTGTACAAAGAAATATGCGAATTGTTACTGTTCAAATAACAATGTATGTTAAGTTAATTAAAGGGCTTAACCAAAATTAATCATAATCGAAACTGGTTGTAGGATAGTTGCTATAGTCATACTGATATTTGGAGCGATGATAGTATGCAATTATTTTATGATGAAAGTTCATTTAATTTCAATTCATTCTCCATGCCAACATAGCGAAGGTCATCCGACAAAACGTAGATATGTTGCTATATAGACATAATCCTACCAGTTAATTGGGTTAAAGAAGCCTTACAAATAATATTATCTAGCACTCCCGCACACACATGTCGTAAAGCTCATACCATATGTCTCTTTTATCCAATATCATGAGCTACGCCACTCTAAATATGCTTCATAGCGATAAATCCCCGAAATAAACAGCTCTGTAGATCTTAGGCATTGGATGCTGACCACATTAGTTTTAATGGACTCACCCAGCCAAATATGCTTGGTCATGCATCCGCACCAGATCACAAATGGGAACGCTGTGCTCAACTTCTCCTTTAAAAGCTAGCCAGTTTAGATCAGCCTATCAAATATATCTCCGGACCTCTCCGCTTCCAACTTTTGATTTCACTGGATGGGCATGATACATAGTAGGCGTTACTGGTTTAAGTGTTATCAAACTCCAAATACCTGTGGCATCTTCATTGGTGAGCTCGACGCAATCTGGATCACCAACTTGTAAACTATGAGTGTGTTCCTTTTTAGGGTTTCATTGCTTTATTTTAATTTTTGTATATTGTGATATTTTTTCCATACGGGCTAAATTGTTGTCAAGCATATTCAGTCTTAAGCTGCCTTGTGTTAGATCAAACCAGTTGCTAGCTGAAAACGGTCATTTTGTTGGTGTTTATGCGAGTCTTTTATATCAGAAAGACTTGTCAACAATCTTTATTTTATCCTAACAACTTCGTGGTACAATCATATATAAAAGATATACCCACCAGTGAGAGCATTAAAAAATTCATTTCGCCTCGTAATACTGCTTACAGGGTCACTGTTGCGAGAGTTAACTATACAACATTCAAAATATATGCACTCAAACAACGACCACATGTAACAGACGTAGCCAATACCAGTATTGTTTATTACTGATAAATCTTCTAAATAAACCCTCAACTTGATTTCTTAGTCGCTTTTAAAAACCCCAGACTAGATTTGCACAACTTGAGCGCACGATAAAAGCAACGAAGACTGTCTATAAGGATATATTTGACTCTCAAAATAATTCAAAATGATTAAGGAATACATCACACTATGATTTATTTACAGTTCGAATAAGTCATACTTATACAATTTGGACTGAGTTGTACTTAATAATAATTCAGCAGCTTACGGTGTGAACACAAATTTACAATAATATACAAATAAGCATAGATGATGTGAATACATGTCACACACGATTTTAGAAAGATGTTATTCTCATTCCTATTGATTACGCCATAACTTGCCATATCATGGATTGCAGTAATCTCCTCTTCATTAACATTAATCCACATGTATTCTAGTAGCCTTCCAAAGACTGGATACCTTATAAGAGCTGAAGTCTGTTTAATTTCTTTGGATATTGTTCAGGAAATCCTTGAACTCACCACTGATTGTAAATAAAATGAATTTGCAGATGAGGGAGTAGGAAAAGTGAAACCGTTATATTCCTCACCATTATGAATCTGGATGAATGGCATGCAGTACTAATCAAGCTTAACGTATCTAAAATCTCAGCTGTATATGACTGCTACTGAACGTATAGTGTTTCGAGAATAGGCTTTATTTGAAAGCCAGTATTAAGATTTGTATTAATGTAACCCAGTAGGCATTTTTATTTACCTAATATTTTCGCTTTAACAACACATTCCCAGTTTATATTTTTCCTACCTGTAGAGGTTCAGTCCTATAATGTATTACTATCCTCACTGAAAGATTTATTTCAATAAGAGAGCAGATAAAATGTCTACTATCCCACAATATTCTTCTATCCAAGATTAGCAGCCAATTTGACTACTCTGTATTATCTTTTAAAGATGGCCTGAGACAAACAGAAATTATTAAAAACTTCTTCCCAACTGGATTTTAGTGAAGCCTCTATTTCCTTTATTTTAATTGAGTGTTGTTATCAATAAACGGGAAACGTTTTACATATGAACTGTTGAGTCCAACAAACGGGTAAACATTTAAACAAGTCTTTGCACAACATATATTATGCTTTTAATCTACTCTCGTATTCTCAGTAAAGCCTTACCTGACAGGAAGAAATTAAGTAACCTGACAGACGTTCTCAATGAGTATATATTCTAGTAATTGTTAGGTAACCTCAATGAATATCTCAAATTCAGAAGTCATTCTCAGAAATCTGAGGCTAGCAGTTCAGCGAAGGTCAGATATACACAAGATTTCGGATCTTTGATAACCTATGTCTTGAATACGAAATACATTTAATTTCTATTGTACGTATAATAAACACGTATACGTTTGGAGGGTTGTATAAGTGTATTGACTTTATCACAAGGTATGGATACTCAAACAAAAATTTGTAAACAATCTCGAACATAGTTGACATGAAGAATGCAATATATAAACAAAAATTAACGAGAAAGTAAACTCGTGAACTAAATCGATACACACTGAACATAATTCTTAACAGGTAAAAGATTAAAGAGTGAAAATTTCTAATGGTTGCTGTGATAGACAGTAGTAGGTGGACAAATGATGCTGTTTTGGAAGTGATAAATAGCTAAAGTTAATGATAATAACGACGAAAAATACAATTATGAGATAGAAAACAGTTTTCCGATTGTTGAATGAAGAATATTTTTGCATTCTATTGAATAATGATAATATAGCTAGCTAAAATTAAACCAAAAAATAAGTAAGTTTTTGATCTATACACGCTATAACTTTAAAAATGCACAATTACTAAAATAAGTCACTCATACATGCACACATTCTACAACAATCACAACTTACCTAGATAAGAGTAATAAAATTGAAAAAAATGATAGTCTAACTACAAATCTGTGATATTATTAAAGTGGCGAATAACATTAATGATAATAGCACCATTCTTGTAGTCGATTTCATAACATCTTCAAAAAAAACACAATCGGCAACACAGAGCGAAATAAGTTAACTTTTGAAAAAAAAGTAAAGATAAGAGACACTTATCCTTATTATTGCTATTATCATTGCGAAAGTTTCTAAACAGAACAACAGTTTTCTTTCAAACACCACCACCACTTCTATAAACAGGAATTCGAGTACGATTTAATACTTTCTTTAGAGGTGAGTTGACAACAACGCCAGATTTTATTGCACTCATAAACTAGAAAAGAAGAATAAGCAAAATATTGTTAATAATTTGACATGACATAATTTTAAAGATTATTACTTATATATATGGTAATTATTAATTAAAGTTTATATAATTTATAATGAATGCACATTAAAGCAAGTAAGTAATTAGGCAAATATAATGACGATAATAGGAGAATTAGAAAAAAAAGAACTCCCAATCAATTTCTTTCTACATTGTTAGTGTGAATACAGGCACTTCATTTCAGTAAGTTATAAAGTTGGTATTTTCAAACTATGACACAATGTACGACTGAGTAGTAAGTTTTGGTTGCTGACAATATATGAAGCATTTTTGTACTTCATACCATTCATTAGATGAAATTATCTAACATGATTCTTCAACAGTATAGCTCGCGATAAGTACTTATCAATTGAAATATTAAAAATGATTACTGTTAGCAGCGGTATACAGGGCATCTTGTTCATAGAAGGTAATTTAAAAGGAAAGTGAAAAAGAGTTATTCAGGAAAAACGGAATTATGATCTTAAATAAATAATGAAAGTGAAATTTTAGAGAAAAAACTTGACACAAACTTAAGAAATATGAGCATGTATTTTCATGACGGTTCTTGAAAAAACTCTAAGTTTTTAGCGACGACGATATTAATTCTTTACGTAAGTGAAAAGGGTTTGAATACCATAGGGAGAAAGTGATTTTACTAAAATAATCAACATAGGATATTGGGTAAAAGCAATGCAATAAAGGACCGAATAACAACGAGCTGATAAATAAAACAGGTAGCACATCAAAAAATTTATGCACGATGTAAAATTGTTTAATTAAAAAGCTTAGTTGAGATTAAACTAGAGTTAAGTCATATGTTTTTACTCACGTAGTTTTAACGAGACGAACGTTTAAAAGCGAGAATTAATTTTGATAATTACTGATCAACATTTCACTATCAGTTATGTCTCTGATAATGATATTGAAAACATCGTCCATTGGCCAAGCAAAGATTTATGTAATCGTCTTAGAGCTACAGTTTGTGTGTTAGGGTTACCAGTACTACTTGCATGCTGGAATCGAGGTAGGTGGAGTAGGATTAAACTTAAACTTTAACGCCTCATCCACTGACTCGATATTGTTCTCGAAAACTACTGCTTCAATGCTAATAGTTTTAATTAGACAGTATACATACTAGCTTTATGACCACAAGACTAATGGAAAACAATCTCATAATTTGGCTCGCGATAACTGAAATCTACAATGTGTTTGTTGAATATTTGGAAAGTAGCTATCACTTATGCTCTTATTTTCATCATTTCACAATTCATCATATATGTGATTCATAAAGATCAGTCTAACATATGCATTAGTTTACATTGATAAACAGTTGGACTGGCATAATCAAAACAGTCTAGTATCCAATATAAACTTCAAGCTTTGTATATAAAAATTTAAAACTTATTGACCTAACGTTAAGGAAAATCTACTAATAACAAGGAACACTAAATTAATATTCAAAAATTACCCAACTTTTCATCACTATCACAACTTTAAATCGGTTAATCAGAAAATGTGGAAACACAACATCAACTAAGTGATCAACGGCAATCCCACTTTCAGTTATACAGCCGAGAGTGAAGTAGACTAGTTAAAATGGTGTTCAATTGACAAACGTATACTATGGAAGGTAAAATTAACCTGTAAAGTCAACCACAAACATACACAGACACATATTGCGCAAAAATAGTAGCAAAATAATGACAAATACACAATGGATGTTCATAAGAAGAGGCAGCAACAGTGATAATTCTGCAACAACAACAACAACACAAAAAGCAATTGTAACAGAAGCAGTGTTAAGCATTATAATGAATTGTTGTTAATGTGAATCCACGCACAAAACAAACTTTGATCAAAATAGTGGGTTTTCAAAAAAGTCAAATATTGTAGATCTGCTTTGTAATGTCCTTACGTAGATGATTGTTAAGCTTGTTTATCAAGATTACGTGAATTCAATTGATGGATGAGTTGACTACGTAGTACCTATGTTGTTTTCATGATACATAAATGATTAATATTGAAATATGAATAAAATAAATAGTTTATAAGTAAGATATGTGAATGAAGGAAATGTTCATACAAAGCTAATTAAATCTAAAAAAGTTGAAGGTTTGTATATAATTTGATCAGAATGAAAATTTTCTTAATATCTGAGTACGAATGTATAAGAAGTGTTTTTTTCACATTTCTAGTTCATCATTCTATTTCAATAACGGTGAAAGAGTAAAGATTCATTCACAACAAGTTGATTAGAGTATATTTTAGGTAGCAGAAACTGTATAACTCTATCAACAATGTTTACTTTTCTGATTGTAATCTTTCTTATTGCTCTTAAAGTAGCAAATTATGAAAAAGCATATTTCCTGAATAAGTTGAGAAACATAATTTTTATGATATGGACAAAGTCATTAACTACTTGTTTGATTGAAGTCACTAACTTCTAGTCTGAGTCATGTTGGAAGACGCAGACTAGTTGGTTAGGGTCTGCGTGACTATCGTAGCCAATAGGTGTCATTACCAAGGTTTGATTTGATAATTTCGAATAAATTGAGCATTGGGTTGATTGTTATAAATAAAAATAATATATTTGTAATATCCCAATGAGTAGAAAATCCAATTTTCTACTCATTGGGATATTACAAATATATTATTTTTATTTATATCGTAGCCAATGGTTGGAGACTGTGGGTGACATGGCTGAGAATCAATCACGATGGCATAGGTGTATACACTCTTTGTCTTTCTTTAAACCTTGAGATTAAAATTGCTTTATATCTTTCTTTCTAGGAACTAATTCTTTCTTCCTGCACTATATCCTCATATGCAATCTTTCTTTTATATATTACTACCATTGAAGTAACTACTTCTATGAATTTGGTGTTGATGTTGTTGTGCTAATGAGGTATGGCGACTTGGTGCGATGCATATATATGTTTGGTCCTACGTTGTAGCTGACTGACTGATTGAGCCTCATCCAATCAGATTAGCGGTTAGATACAATTGACAAAGTCCAAAATCTATCATAGCAGCACAATTTTATCCAGTGTCTATCTTCTTTGAAATCTCCTTTCACAGGTTTTCAATTTATTCGATCTCGGTTATATCTTCATGAACATGGTCACATCTAGGATTCAAGTGTTGTTAATACTGTTTCCTCTACGCCACTTCTCTTGTTTATAACCAGTTAAGTTGTCCTGATGACAACTTAAACGAACACACACTTGTGCCAACTCCTATGTTGATGATGTCAAAATAACAAGATTTACAATCAGATGTCGTTAGGCGAATAGTAAACACTTAAATAAATAGATAACACTTATGTATAAACGGATCTATTGGTCAAACAGAAATAAATTTTAATATCTTTCTTCAGCGTAACCAATAATCAAATTACTTCGGAATCTAGCCCCTCTTAATGTGACAGAAATTGAAACACAGATACTTCTCTTATTTGTGGCGAACCGATGTTTTAGTTTTTTCCAATTAAATAATTTAGATAGATCTTTAGACCTTTAAAACTATGGAAAAGTTTAGTGACCATGAATGCATAATTTGAGAAGCGTTTTTACTTCGACAACTAGGTTGATCTACATTCTGAAGATTCATTGCTAATGAGCTCGAAATCTTAGATAGCTCACAAACATGTAAAATGATAATCTACAAAGGCAGAAGATTATCACTAAGTGTCCAGTCAACTGTCTTGAACAGATCTTCAAGCCTTTGATAACTGGTATTGAACATTGAATACATGATTTGTTTAGAAATACAAAAAATTGATCAAAATCAATTTCCAAACTATAAGGATTTGATAAAATTGAACCTAACGATAAGTTCTAATGATAGCAAAAACACAAATAAAGTATGAATAAATATGTCTGTTTCATTAACACACTACTTTAATACACGTAAACACAAAAAATTTCTAATCAAAGTGATTTAGTACATTATATAAAGGATCAGTCAACAGATACCGTATAACTTGGAATTAAAAATATGTGAAATACACCAGGGAATGTAATTCTAGAAGTTCAAATAGAAGAAATCTTTTAAATAAACAGTTATAATGTAAACGCTATTAAAGTTTATGTAGATTTAAATCTAGGTAATGTTAGTTCTCTAAGGCACGACTGATTGACAATACAACTGAGACAAAACAGCTTTTTTCATATCACGACACCATGTCATACACTGACCACCTCTCTGATTTTTCTAACAACTCCCTGTGTCCGCAAATAATCCACCATGGGAAATTCATTGGAATGACATTCGTATTAAATATCTAAGCAAACTAAGACAGCGTTCCAATATGTTCAAACCAATTGCATTATCCTCATTGTGTCTGAACATACGTTCCAGGACCTCTAACATTAATGAAATCGTGTTGCCACTGAATGTCACAAATACTTCCCAGATAACGATGATCAAACACAGAGAGTCACTTAACATCCTCAACTCCGTCAGTTCAGGATTAGAAAGCACATAGCACAACTGCTCTAATCCACGTGTCGTAGATCCAACACAAAAGCACCAAAGACTGCACACGTCGAAATAACATAAACGAACTTTTATCATACGTGAATTGGTCTCACTACTCACGCCACCACCAGCATTTACACAGCTACACAGACATACCAACTTCTACACTAATTCTATCTGCTCACCAACAACAGTGAGTGAAGGGACAAACTTCTGCCAGTCTTCTAATAGTACTTTGCACTCAGAAGGTGCAAAATAAATCCCATACCCACGGATGCTGTCTGCCAACTGATTGAGTACGGATTGCATGGCTTGGATATCGTCTCAAAATAAGACATGATCATCCGTATACCCAAAGCCGAAAAGTTTATTTCCAGGTAATGGTACTCTGGACTTAGAAAGTGTAAAAGACATACCATACCTATGGACAATGATCGTTGGTAAACGTCCTTTATTATTAATAAATCGTAATTAGGTAGATAAATTTGACCACTTCATCATCATTATCACTTTTCTTACTCATATATAACGGTTCAGTATTCAGTGAATTGATTGGGTAGACAAAAAACTAGGTTAAAAAAATGTGTTATTTCCTGAATAAATTGTACACCATTGAAAAGAATATTAACAAGTTTAATACAGTGATTGAATGCGCAATGCAGTAATGAAAAGCTGACTGACCTCACTAACAGTTTACAGTTTCAAAGAATTTATCGATAAAAGTAAAATAATACCAACGTAGACAAAAAACAAGTCGTAAACTTATCACACTGACATCTTTATATCAGTTACAATTAATATAGGACACTGAGGTAAATAAATTTGACTTCCCTGAAGAGCCAGTATTGTAACACTATTCATAATTAAAATTTATAATTCTTGTCAAAAAAAGTTTATATGAGAATAAAAAAGTAATTTGCATATGCAAAATTATAAAACACGATAGTAAGAAAATCTGTTCACAAAGTATCAAATGAAACACACTATTCCATTTAGATTTCAATGTATTCCTATAGTGATTGTGATTTGTTGAGTAACTTCTAGTAGGAACCATCCCTCAGAAAACATCCTTTCTAAAACACCGCTAACCAGGTATTCTAGTCGAAAGCATTATGAACTGCCGTGACGACACAAAACAACTTGACAAAGAATTAATATCTTTTACAACAAAGTGTAATTATCCAAAAAAATTAACAACAATAGTAAATTGAATAATTATTTTAGTAATTAAAATCTTCGAATTTCTTTTAAAGGGTTTGTACTTTCCTGTTGTTTATGTTAAGATCTACAATTGATATGAATGCATCCTGAGTTGGTTGCCTCGATATTTTCGTTTATTCACAAGTCTTTATTAAAGTTGGATAGTGACTAGCAGTGAAATCTGAATAACTTATTTCATCCCACTTGGAACTGGTCCTCTGGGTGTACAACCATTCTATTTTCCATTTTCACATGGTACATCGTCCAACTTTTATCTTCAAACACCAAAGCGTTATGCGTCGAACTACGAAATTCAGATAGCCACTAACTTGTGTAACGTAACGGGTGCAGAGACTGGACAACTGCATCCCTTAACATCAAAAACGAGAAAATATAAATCCTTACAAAGAAAATATGTGCCCCAGGCTTCTACACGATCTATAAATATTTGTGTTCGAGCTGATTTGTCAGGGTTTCTTTAGAAATATCAATGTGGGCCTTTGTACCACAACATTATCGTAAATTCTGAAATAAGGCAGTCCTGTTAGTTACTTTGTTTTCTAAAACATTATATAAACTGAGATGTTCACATACTTTATTGTTTTCTTCTTAGAGGCAGAAAATCTAGCTAACAAAGTCTAGTCTCATCTCTTCTCGCTTGTGTGAATTAGTTTTTGAAGTGTCGTTGTGTGTTAATCGTAGATTTATCTAGTTATCACAGATTGAAATCATGAGTCAGTTGAAGCTAGACCACCATTGAAAACCTGGAATCACCTACTCACTAGTGACTGACTTCAGGAGATACTTCTGAAATTCTAGTGAGAAGTCGTTACCAGTGGAGTTCAACCAGGTCTGTTGTGAGATAGGAACTCACTGAAGACAACGGTGTACGGTAGCGCAACTTCGTGGATTGGTTGAAGTTAGACATTAACATCGTTGGATGCCGGCTCAGTGGTCTAGTGGTTAAGTGCCCGCGCGCGAAGCCAGCAGGTCCTGGGTTCGAGCCTCGAGTGGCGCGGGGTCGTGGATGCGCACTGCTGAGGAGCCCCATACTAGGACGAAACGGCCATCCAGTGCTTCCAGGTTTTCAATGGTGGTCTAGCTTCAACTGACTTATGATTTCAATCTGTGAAAATTTCTAAAATCTCTCCACAAAACACATTCTGATAATTATCTAGTTATGATAGACCAAGTATTGTGTTAGGAGTATTTCCCATGTCTCTAGTTTGAACCCTAACGATTACAATTAGCAACAATATGTCTATCCTTTGATGTAGTGTAAGGTAGATTCGATGGCACAGGATTGAACTGACAAAATAATAACTCAAATTAGTATCCAAATTGAAATTAATCGATAGAAATTGATCGGCACTAAGAACTAGAAGAATATCTAATTGGTTATTATTGAATGGTAAATATTTCAGCCCTAAAGAAATTCAGTAGTTACGGTCCAAATATCTCAGTAATTAAGTCTCTAACTATGACACTGCGATACTAGCTCAAAATATACGAAGAGCATTAGTTCAGTCAACATTGAAGATACGACTTGATGGTGATTATCAACTAGCATGAAAACTAGGCCTACAACTTACGGTCAGTTGATTCAAAACCCCAACTAACACAAGCGATCATAGTTAAGCCAATCGGACTACATATTCATATGCATTAATACACTAATATTAATACTTCGTGGTAAGTGGAAGAATTTAAGAGTGAAATTAACTTCCATGAATATACTTAAAGCAATAAGTAGCCCAGTTTCGTCATTTTTTAGAAACTTAACCATAGGCAAATGCATACAGCAGAATTATGATATGGCGTGTGTGTATATAACAGCAAGTTTCTATACAAATTAATAACTCCAAACCATTAAAATGGCTGCGTAAATGATTGGCAAAGATATCAAATGCAGTTTACAATCAGAAGTATGAATTCGTGATCATGTCGTAAACTTGAAGGAATTTATTGGAATTGACTTATTAACGTTTTTACTTCAATTTCTTGATATAACAATACTTTGTAAAAAAAAAACGTGTTCAGTGCAATATGCCCTTTTAGAAAATTGGAATGTGTATACAATTTAAAACAAGTAGAAAATATCTGCAAACAACTGGAGCTAACCGATATCACCTTAACAACATAGGATTGTTATTGTTTATCTTTTTTGAGAAACTCATATGAAAAAGAGATAATGTATTTAATTTAAATCAATTACTACTACATGTAATTGTACGTATTCAACAATTATTCACACTATTTGTGTTAAGCTTAATGATATCAGCCGGTTATCTAAACCATAACAAGTGGATCGACTTTTGAATCTGAAATCTATCGGTTAAAAGTTGAACAACCTAACAACCAAGTGATCACTTCATTATTTAAATATCTAAAAACAAAGAATGTTGACTTGTTATTTCAAACAACATGAGCATTAATGTTTTTCAACTTGAAAAGAGTAAAGAATCTGATTGAATGTTAAAAATAAAATTTTTAAATGAGAATTACCTGAAATATATAGATAGAAAATGATGAGAAAATAAAAAAAAACTAAGAATTATCTTTCGAGAACCAATGAAATAAATAAATAAAACATCAGAGAGAAAGTTTTTCTATTTTAACATACCTGTAAGAATTCTGACATGTCAACTTGTCCATTCTTATTAATATCCATTGTATTCAAAGTAGACTGTAACACTTCTTCGCTAACATATTCACCAGATTCCTAAAAAGGTTAATAAATATTATTTGTAAAAACATTCATGAAATACATTAAGAATATTGCTGTTATTATTACTATTATTCAGATATGGAGCTTGAAGAAAGTTAGCTTAGTTAAAAAGATTTTAACGAGAACTGATAATCTCAGCTAAATAATCATCCGATCAGTTAGTTATAAACAAAATAGAAGCTGACACTCATTTGTGTTGATCCAAGTCACTATACTGTATCAGTATATTGAGATGAAATTACAAAGTTAAATGTTACAGTAGTAGAAAACATTAGACGTAGATAATATGCTGAAAATTTAATACTATACTAAACATAATTTTAAATAAAACTATTGTTAGTAATTAATAGTAAATTCATGGAATGAAAAATATAAAGTAATTTCAAAGCCCAAGATTTAGTGGAATAAGAGGAGTGAATAAATCTTAGCCATTTTAAACGATTCTGAGTTATATCACACCAAGTCCTAAATAACTGACAATTAAAGTGAAGAGATTGAAAATAAAATGAAATAATTGATTGTTGATCTTTTGATACTTCATCAGTTGATGTTAATACATGATTAAAATTGTATTCAGATAATTTAGTTTGTTCACTTTATCAAATGTATAATGAACTTAATGGTTACAGTGAACAAACCATTTAAAACGTTATTATTTCCAAAAAGAACTACCTAGGCAAGTCATAAAAAAAACCCTTAGAAATTGAGGTGTTTGAAATCATTCAAAGTTACGGATAGAAAGTGTAAACTTGGTTAATGAATATAGAATTAAAGAAACATAAAAATAGAACAGTGAAGAAAGTTGTTTTAGCGAAGATTTCATTTACTTAAGTTATATAATTATATTCATAGTTAGTTTATTCACTAAAGTTAATAGTTTATAGTGAAATATAAGTGTATTGTGTAATTTTAAACAATTATTATAGTACACTTGATATTGTTTTATTTGAATCTTCCCATTGATGTTTTACGACTGAAGTTGATCAGTCTCTTATTGGCATATGTGCATACTGTGCGTATGCCTCGATATTGCCTTAATTTACAAGCATTATAAGCAGAGATGGATAGTGGCTAGCAGTGGAATCCAGGACGCGCGTTTCGTCCTGTTTGGGACTCGTCAGCTGGATGTACCTGCATCTCAGAGTTGATGTTCACACTGGGACTCGAACCCAGTACCGTTCGCTTCAAACGCCATCGCGTTATCAGGACTCATTAGCTAAGTGGATAAAGCGATGGCGTTTGAAGCGAACGGTACTGGGTTCGAGTCCCAGAGTGAACATCAACTCTGAGATGCAGGTACATCCAGCTGACGAGTCCCAAACAGGACGAAACGCGCGTCCTGGATTCCACTGCTAGCCACTATCCATCTCTAATTATTATAGTATATTGTTATTTCTAAAATTAGTTTTCTTTAAAATGCTAAAACAGTGATTTTATGGAGTCTGATTATTACATGAAACATTTATACAATCGATTGTCCTTACACATTAATTATTTGAATAAATTGTACTTTAAACAAGATGGAAAGGAATCAATATTAGGTACATTGTCTACAGAATTATCAAAATATTTATTGTATATTAATTTAGTTTGTAATTTTTTGGCAAAACCAGTTTACCAAATTCAATAAAACTCCATAAATAAATACACTATTTTTGTCTTAAAAATAAATTCATTAAAAACATATTTGAATTAAAACATGCTATGACATACGTTGACGTAAAAATTCTGTAACATTTAGTTACTTTTAGAAGATTAATACTTACAACAATGAAGCGTTTAAAGTCAAATGAAATTATTATAGAATGCTGTGGAGGTTTGTGAGTTTAAAGATCCACTGAAGTTTGAAATCTAAACCATTGGATGTCAATATTGTGGTTTGAATATCAGGCGCTTTTTGCAAAGCCTGAAGGTCATAGGGCAATGAATGAGCACTGATGAGGAGTATAATACGAAGATGAAACAGTTATCTGGCACTTCCTGTCTTTTAATGATTGTTTAACCATGATGCGGAAATTAAGAATTCATCAAAGTCATGACAAAATTTGACACCATCATTTTGTAAGAAGTGTCTTATTACATCATATGACTAGATTAGTAATAAATTATATATATTCAGTGGATTGAAAAAAAGTGATTAGCTATTGTATTTTGGAAAATTTAAATAATTAACACATTAAACTTCAAATGAATCATTAAAGCTTTAGGGAATAAATATGTACACAGTAACAAGAGTTATGGGAAACAGCAAAACATTTTACAAGTATTTCTAAAATATCGGTGGTAATTAACAAATTGAATACAGAAAAAACCATCAAGATATCTTGGTTTGATAACAACTTACAGTACAAAATTTGCGTAAATCATCCAATGAAACATATCCTTTAGTGTCATGATCAAGTTTACGGAAACTTTGTAAAAGATTACTAATTTCATCAATAGTCAAATCCATACGAACACCTTCCATAACACGCAGACCAAGACCCATTTCAGATTTTAAAAAGTTCTATAAAAAGAAAAAAACACATGTAACAAGCGTGTAAAATGCTTTAAAAACATGTGCTATCAGTTACAGAAATCAATAGAAATCCAGACACACTTGAAATAAATACTGACAAGAAATTGTTCACGATGTATGACGTAATATATATATATATATATATATATATATATATATATATATATATATATATATATTGCATTACCCAAAGTGAAACATTGTATGTGTTAAATCCATAAAAGTTTTCTGTACAACTATCGATCATAAATAAAACGTAAAATAAATGACGTTTTTCAGATACAATTAAGAAAGGTCATTTTCATGATGGACTAACTACAGCTTCAAAACCACTAGAAGTGAAGATACACTAAGCTGTTTTATTTTTAAATTAAGACTTCGTAGACGTACAAACCCACAACCTCAGAAGGAAGTGAATAGAAAACATTGAGATTTTGTAAGTTTATGTTAATTTTAAGCCAATGAATTCAGGATACAGTGGTTTCTATTTTTAACTTGTATCATTCCATTCCATCAATCATACATACCTTACTAGTAACATGTTTGAACTCCACTGGTCATATGCATGCACTAGAAATTTCGAATTTTTTCCTACAGGTATCCACCACTGAGCACAAGATCATTATTGAGATAGGTCTGTGAAGACCCTTCAATTTGGTCATCGTTCTAACTACTGATCGACAGACTGATAATAAGTTCGATCCTTGATAAGTGTACACTAATACAGAGCATCAATAAAAGACAAAAGAACTATCTTATTTTCTTTGAATATTATTTACTATTCAAATGGAGTTAGTCCGTAAAAAATGATATCTTTAAGTTATAATTCAATCGAAATTATCATCAACAACACAGTCCTGAAGAAAGTCGTCATAAAACATATTTTCTGTAGTAAGGAAAAATATATGGGATAATAATAATTTTCTTGTTTTCATCTAACGCTTTATCCACTGAAATAAAGATGAAACATTTGGTAGTAATTAGAATAAAAACATTTTGATACCATCATTTTCATCGTCATTATCATCATCATAATCATCCACCAATGAAGAAAATATACGTGTAAAACGTAACAGCACGTATTATCAATAGTGCAAGAAATTAGATGGATTTCGTGGCTAATCTATGCTTCCATATGACAGTCAGTCAGTAACAACGTAGAACTTAGTACGTACGTACATCAGTTCGAGTTGCCATATCACATTAGCACAGAGATGCAGTGGTCGATTCAAATCCCATTGTGGTAGAGGTAGCAAGAGTATAAGCAGTAATCGGGAAGATTAGGGTTTGGAGATGTTATTTAACGCGTATAATCCAGTGAAATAAATTTGGAAAGAGGAAAAAAGGGACATGAAGAATTCAGAAGATTAGAATTTGGGAGAACATAGAGAGTGGATGCACCTGCGCCATTGCAAACGATTTTGAGCCATGTCATTCAGGGTCTCTAACCATCGGTTGCTATCATCTTGCGGTCGCCAACCAGGTAGTTTACACCTACCAACATGACTCAGTCCACTTGTCAGTGACTTCATGGATTTGTGCCATGTTTTGGTTTGGCCGCCCCTAGCTTTCTTCCAACCCACTCCTATACCACTGAACATCGCACGTCGAGGCAGTCGGTCGTTGGGCATACGTAACACGTGTCCCAGCCATCTCAACTGATGAAGTTTCACTACTTCATCAATTGATTTGCCATCCTTACTTAGTACCCGTTTCCTAACAACTGTGTTACTTACTCAATGATCCCATGATATACGAGCAACGTTTCAAAGACACCTATGATCAAATACTAGTAACCTACGAATATCCTCTACTCTTACCGGCCATGTTTCACTGCCATAAAGTAGGACGGAACGAACTGCTGCGCAGTAAACCCGTCCTTTGGTTGGAAGACGGATATCTCGCCTACGCCATAAATGACGCAAGTTGGCAAAAGCTAGTCCAGCCTTCTGTATCCGTGCTGAGATTTCGTCACACACCAAACCACAAGGGCTGATGAGACTTCCAAGATAAGTGAAGCGGTCGACACACTCAACTACTTCACTCCCTATCACTAGTTCGGGTGTCGATGTAACTCAATCCTGAAGCAACATTTTGCATTTCGAGGGAGAGAATCGCATCCCGAACATGCTTGCATTGTTGCTTAGAGTGGTCAGAAGACTCTGCATTTTGTCAGCGTCTACACCAAATAAAACTATGTCATCTGCATATTCTAAGTCAACAAGTGAACCTCCTGGTAGAAGTTCAACCCCTCGAAATTTAGATGAGGAGAGTGTTATCTCTAAAAGTACGTCGACCACAAAGTTGAACAAGAATGGGGAGAGTGGACAGCCCTGACGAACACCACTTGAGGTAATCAATTCTGATGACAGTTCGCCATAAGCTCTCACTCTACCAGTTGTGTTCGAGTAGAGAGCCTTTATAAGGTTAATGTACTTCTTTGGTACTCCTTTCAGTGACAAACACTGCCATAGAACCTCACGGTCAACAGAGTCGAATGCCGCCTTAAGATCGAGAAATACTACCATTGTGGGGCGTCTGAATGTATATATATATATATATATATATATATATATATATATATATATATATATATATATATATATATATATATATATATATATGGAGAGAGAGGAATTATTGGGCATTCATAGCCAACTAATTGTTTGAGATTCCTACATTATAAACTAATTTGTTACTTAGTAGTGATCAGTTTCGTGACCTATAGTGATTAATGCTAACCGAATCCCACCAATTAACCTCAAAAGTTCAGTGATCAAAGTCACACGAACTGTAACGCAATGGTTTAATCCTGTGGAGAGCAACAACTGACTCAATATTATAAATACGCTTTATCGATAAATGAACAGCTAACACGACATATATCCTCAAAGCTTTCTGTCCATTAGCGTCGACCATCAAACCTCCGTCCACCAACCTAATAAAATATTCCAACTTAATGTAAATTCCGTAGCTAAGTTAACAGTGATACACGTGATGAAATCAATTGAGTCTGAGTAAATGGATGAATTTTCGCCAGGCGAAAGATTTTTTGGCATTTGCTAATCTAATAAAATTTACAGGACAATAAATTTTTCATTTGTTTAGATGAATTAATCATTCAATACGACCGTCCATTAATGGAAATTTGTTCGACAAAAATTTTCCTCTCAATAATTATTTCAAATGGTAAGTATCTAACTAAAACGCAGGTAGGAATCAATAATAACATTTCCATAAAGCGTTTCTTATGTTCATATTCTCATTATTAGGCGTGTAATGGGTCTAATAAAAACCTGTGTAAATATTTAAAAAATTTAAATAAAAAGCTATCCCAGAACCAGGTGATTTATTAGTGAGGTTTTCACAGTCTTTCTAAACAAAAACATCAACACATGCTTGAGATAGAAGTGAGATAATCTAGATACCAACAACTACGACACAACTCCCTTTTCTTAAAAGTATTCATTAAGGCTGTAAAATACAAAAAGTATGCAAAAACCAACGGAATAAAATGGACAGCTCGCAAGCAACTACACGATTTGGACATCGCAGATGAACAGGCCCTTCTATCCCATAAACAACAAATGTAGATGAAGACAACTACTGTATCAGCAGCATCTGCATTAAGAGGCCTCAGTATACACAAGGGAAAAATCAAGATCCTCAAATTCAACACGGAGAACACACACCAAACCAAACACACTTGATGTAGAAACTCTCGAACAGATGGAAACTTTCACGTACCTGTCTGGACAGTATCATTAATGAACAAAGAGGATCAGATACAGTCATCAAGGCGAGGATTGACAAAGGACAACATTTCTAAAGTTGAACAACATATGCAACTCAAAACAACTGCCAACTAATACCAAAGTGAGAACCTTCAATACGAACGTCAAGACAGTTCTACTATATGTAGCTGAAACTTGGAGGACTACTACAACCATCACCAAAAAAGTACAAGTATTTGTAAACAACTGTCTACACAAAATACTCAATGTCTCTCGCCGGATACCATCAGCAACACCCTACTATGAGAGAGGAAAAACCAGCTTCCATTCGAAGAGGAAATTAGGAAAAGACGTTGGAAGTGGATAAAATGTACATTTCGAAAACCATCAAACAGCACCAGAGGCAAGCCCTAGCATGGAATCGTGAAGGGAAATGGAAGAAAGAATGACCAAACAACACTGCACCGAGAATCGGAAGCAGATGTGAAAAGGATGAATAGCAACTGGAAAGAACTAGGAAAGATTGCCCAAGACAGAGTTGGATGGCGAATGTTGGTGAGCGGCCTATGCTCCTTCATGAGGGGTAACAGACGTAAGTAAGTAAGTATGCAAAAACCAAATAAGATGTGACATACCTTTGTACCACACCGGTGGAAACGAGGTTTTCGCTTAGTATGAAATTGTCAGATGACTATGGAGTATATCCATAACAAACAACACAAATATGTTATATGATTATTCTTGAATCATTATCAACTGACTGGTTGGATCCATTCTTACTACTGATTGCAAGTTACCTAAAACAACGAAATTCAGACGATTCTACGCTGTGGAATTTATGATGTCTTCAAACCAACGTTCAATAAAAACAACAGAAGGTAAAATTAACCATTACAACCGCTCGATGGTTTGAATCATGACACATAAAATTAGTCATAAGACTATGAGGTACATGAAATTATAAACGGTAGGTATTAAGTGAGGGAAAAATTTGATACAACTAGGAATAACGAATTTATAATTAATTGGATTATATTTCTTAGGAAAACTAGTATATGTTATGATGACTATCGATCAAAAAAAGGTTTATAGTCAGATTTACATATGAATACCATATAATACATTAGAAATACAAAAATAGTTCAGTTACAAACAACTACACAAATCCTGGACATTTCAGTTGTCAATCCTTTCTAGTAGATTAATATCATAATTATTTTTAGCGACCAACTAGCCAACATCGCAATTCTAAATGTCTGCTACTCAAAATTAATAATAACAGTAGGAAATCACTTAATTAACCAATCTTAGTATTGATAATTTGAATATTCCCAATAAATAATACACAAAAATTAAACCTCACCCCAGTGCACAAGATCATGGCTATCTGAACTTTAGCTGGGTGGATAACCTTATTGTGTTTAAAGCGAACGGTACTGGATTCAAGTGTTTGAGTGAACATCGACTCAGAGAAGCATAAAACGCAAGTTCTGAACTCCAGTGTTTACTACAACCCATCTCTGTATATGAATTTTAATACTGTTTCTTAATTAAAATTATACGTTTATATGAAAATTATCAATCACTAAGTGTGACATATGCAAAGGATCCTTCGCAAAAAGGTCTGTAACTAATAATGTGTAAAAAAAGAATTAGATGGAGAAAAACTATAAGCTGTTTGAGCTTGCTGAAAATATGTTCATTAAGATATTTCTTTATAATACCCGAAAAATCTAGATCGCAGTATATTCGATATGTGAATAGGATAGGTGGATAGGAAACACATAAAAAATATCATCAAAGTGAATCACAAGGCAAGTCCTCAATTGGAATTCTTAAGGCAAATAGAAAAGAGGCAAATCAGAGAATACATCGCACCATAAGTTGAAGACAGACATCAAAAGAATGAATAACACCTGGTGAAAACTTGTAAGGAGAGCCAAGGACAAAGTAGGTTGAAGATTGTTGGTCGGCAGCTTATACTCCACGACGAGTAACAGACACAAGTAAGTCACGAGTTTAAACTCAACGTTGATTCAAAAGACCGAGTATAGTTTGCTATGAAAAAAATGTGTATGCAGTTTCACTATTAGTAATACGGTAGAAAAAATAAATAAAGCAAATATATTACACAAATATCTTATCGAAATTCTAGTTTACCTCTGCCTCACGCATCTCTTGCTTTTTTCTCTCACTGTTCCATTTTAAATGTTCACCCATTAAATCAACAATTCTTGGTAAAGCTTCTTCCGCAGCTCGTACATTCAAAAATGCTAAACGAGTACGACGAGCAAGAAAGTCGACAACATGACAAGCATATTCTCGACATGCATATTCCACCTAGAAAAACATTAAACAGAAGGGTTTTTTTTTAAAAAAAGAGTAAATTTCATGTATGATATTGTAAGCAATGAGTGACGTAATCTAGTGGTGTGAATAACACATCACATTGATTTTTCTTCCCAATCATCTGTAAAATGTAATCACATTGTGGGAAGGAGTAAATACTACATAGTCAAGTCTATATCTGTTAGTTATGGACGCATAATTGTATGATATTTTAAATATGGGTTCAAGAAATAAATCATGTTAGGCTCTACAGTTAGAGGTCCGTGATTACTGTGATATTTTATAAAGACCTAAATAAGGTATGAATTAGTGATTTCGACAATGGTAAACTTCTGCATTTGTTCCGGCATAAATGCTTCGAAATCGTGTTATTTGTCAATTAGTAGGGTCATTTAACAAAGGTCAGAATGATTCGTAATAGTGTTAAGTATTAATCAATATAATATCAATACAGTTAGTCGTGTGAACAGTATAGTAGGAGAATTTCGTCTTGTTAAATGAGGCAATAATAACATTGTGTGAATATAATATGCAATAAGAGGGGTGTTGTCAGGTTAATTGCAATAAAAAAGAATTCGTGTGAATTGAGAAAGGTGAACGTGGAGTATAGAAAGATAGAAACACATAGGGAATGAGGAGAGGGAATAAGAAGTTTATAACATCTAGCCTAGGTATCTGGTGATTCTGTCGTGAACCAAGGTAAACATGCTGACTATATCTCTTCTGGATAAATAAGTTAGGTTTTCCGGAGTTCATTCAGATGGCTTCAGATATGTAGATTGTTTAGAACTCGACACAAAATAGTGAAAGCTTCATGTATTTTTATATGATGCTCACTATCTACCAAGTGAGAAAGAATGGCATTGTTAAAAAATTCAGTGACTCTTTTTTCCCAACCATACTGTTACATGCTCACGAACATGATAGGATAAAGCCCCTCTGACCTAGGTAACCAGCTCTATAGGAGTAGTCGAATTGGTGTACACACATCATCATCGGTAAACTACCCCTGATTTGTTGCGTAGTTATTGATTTGGTTGAGAAGGTCACAAGTAAATTGGCTGCATGAAATGTCTTCTCAACAGATTTTTTGAGTTGACGTGTTGAAATGTCACTTGCTATGTCCTCTTGTAAATAGAGTTTCAGATAGAGGGTTTTCTCGCTGATTGTATTAGTTTGTTATTTCTTACCTTCTGATAGAAATCTGACATTATCTGGACAGCCAATATGCCGTATTGTGTTCTTTAGTTTATTTATTTCAATATCTACTATATCCTCAGAACATAATACATTGATTCTGTGACTAAAACATTTGACTAAATTTATTTTGTATTGAAGAGGTTTAAAACTGTGCAAATAGGTATACTGACCAGTCCAAGTATTCTACCTAAATACAATTCTTTTTATGGAGCCGTCTATTTTCCCAAAAAAGTGATACATCAAGGAAAGCTATTCTATTATCGTTCTTTTCTTGGCTGGGGAATTTAATAGCTGGGTGAACGTGATCTAAACTGTTCAAAACCTCTTGTTTGTCGTTAGTTTCGTCACACACGATTAGTATTTCATCTGTGTAACAATGAAAATAATCTAGCTTATTTAGGATATCACCCACCAGTCCATTTTCTTGTTTGAATAGAAAAATATTGGCGAGGATCAGGCTTATGGGTGATTTCATTGCTACTCCATCTACTGGTCTATAAATTTTGTTGTTAAACATGAAGCAGATATTCGTAGTGCATTTCAACAGAAGCTCCTTCAATGTATTTATCGTGATCGGTACCTTTCTTTTCTTTTCTGGCGGTTGTTCATATATGTCATAGGTTTCTGTCAGTGGAATATTAGTGAACAAAGATGTTATTTCTGTTGATGATATGGTTTTACCTTTTATATTTATTGTATCTAATTGTTAATCTGACCGTAAATAAATCATAGAAAACATTGTGCATTCATTTAACATTTTGATTTACTATGGAGACCAAATAAATCCTGATTTATCGTCGTTGTGCTTGTCTTACGTTATCTAATTCAGTTTCAGTAACGAGTCCCAAGTCAGTTAAGTGTTCCAGGGACATAATAATGTACTGTTTAGTATTATTCCCTGGAAGCTCTATACTTCATTTAACTATTCCTAAATCAGAACAAGAATTGGGAGAAAACAATCTACTTTCTAATAAACCCGAACAAAATAGATACAGTAGTAAAACATTAGTACTTATGTAATATTTACTTAAGTATCTTTCAGTATATTAATTCGTCCACTAGGACTGATTGATTGAAAAATGAACCAATGAGCATATTTCCATTTGATTCGAACTTAAAAAATGAAATAGTGAGGACATCAACATGCTAACCATACATAAGCACTTAGTTTGCAGACTTTAGGAGAGTTCTTTCGAAGCTAACCACTAGCGAGCGAACACAAGTTTTACAGACTTACACTGTTTCATGAACATAATATGGAAAGGCAAATTTTTATCACGAAATGATGTCAAAGCTGTTATTCAACAGTTATCAAGCAGATGTCTTTTCATAATGAAAATTCCTTTGACGTGGTATACGGATAAAAGTGAAACGTGTCACAATGGACAATTGACACCAGTGAGTGTTACATATTATGAATTCACTTGGAAACCGATTAATAAACATTATTTATATATTGATCTGTATGGTTGAACTAACTTAACTGTACAATAACTTCATTGGAAATAATGTTGATAACAGGGAGCTTTCATCTTGTTAATTCGTAAACTAACGGTATTAAATAGTGACAATCATTATGAAACAGCAGTCCAGACAAACTTGACAGCTAAAATAGATCGGCCAAATCAGTACAAAACAGACCTCAACAGACAAGAAATGTTGAAAAGATTAAGGTATTTTGAAACAAGAAACTTAATGATAGTATGCATATTTATTGGTTTGACATTCTATAACATGTTCCCAAACTACTTGTAAAATATACAGTATAACATGCCTATGTAGAAAAAGTGAAGGCAGTTTCACAGACAATAATAGCACTATTCATCTTATTATACAAATTATCAATTTTATGACAAAATAAACTTACCTCAGCTTCAATAAAAGGAAATTCAGGATGTAATTTTTTACCTAATATTGGCCATCTTAAACCAGTTAGTTTGGACATATTAGCTATAGTTATAGCTTTATCACCATAAATCCCAGTTAAATGGCGTGCCACATCAACATCCATACCATATTCTTGAACAATTTGTATAAATAGATTTGGTGACCAACCATGAGCACCCTCTAAAAGAAGACCTTTGGTACGACATGGACCAGTTGGTTTAAGATCACATACCTAGTTAATTAATAAAACAGAATAAAATAATTCCCGATAAATTCCTGTATATTTCTCTTGTAATAACGAAATGGAAATATTAAAACAATTATTAATTCTAATGACAATCAGCTATTAAGGGTATAAAATGTAGGACTGTGTTTATCAAACAACGATAACTTAGCGGTTAAATGATCTGACGATTGAGTATCATATCACATTTCACCAAACTCAGTTTAAATAACCACATAGTATTACTTAACTTTACAAAAACAGTGCTGCTTAAAGTTAACTGCATAAACAAGTACTCATTAACTGATTCACTGGTAATAAAATAGCGACTTTTATTAGTGAACTATTCAAATAAAGACAGAACTTGTTTACTACCTTTATCGCTCTATCCACAGTCTCTTCTGCCATACTTCTGTAAGTTGTCCATTTACCACCAGCAATTGTTATCAATTTAGATGGAGAAACATCAATAATATGATTACGTGCAATCGATTGTGTATCAGAAGAATTTGGGTCACGAACAAGTGGTCGAATACCTGCCCAAGATGACAGTACATCACCACGACGAACTATTAACAAAGAAATATAGCAATAAAAAAAGTAAATGAAACGAAAAAATTGAGTTACATTTTAACTAAAACATTAGGTATGATAATGTAATATTGATTAAGCAAAACTATGTTTATTCAAGTGTACTGTATAAATGTAGATAAGATTCAGAATATCATGTCAACCAATTATGATTTCATATTAAAGATGAATTATTAATCAAACAGCAGGCAAAAAATAATATGCAAATATTCAAGTTATTTAAGAATAGAGAAAAGCCCTGAAGATATTACAAGATATTAACTTAATGTATAAGCATAATGGTAAAATAAGATACAAATGCACGTCAGAATTCACACAATCAACGAAAAGTTGAAAGCTAAACAACACCATACTTAGTTTATACACTATACAATGATCAAATTGAAAAGGATGGCCGGTTCACAAACATTTATACTCCTTGAACCTGGAGCATATCCAGTATTGCAAAGAGGAACTCTTTAAAATATTGTACGCTGATAATTCTATAATGTAATATTGAAAAAAACGATTAGTATTGTTATCATTATTAATATGGAAACAAATGAACGCCGTTTTCTAAATGACTGAATTATAGCTAGTAATTTGATGGAAATATTTAATTACAATATGATTATATGGACACTCTCTGATAACTACAACGCCTAAAACCAAATACATAAAATTATTAAGGAAAAAAAGACGACGGTAATGTTTAACACCGAAAATTATATTTTAAAAAAGCAATCAATTGAAACTTTTGTATACAAACAGTAATAGCACACCTACTGATAATATTTAGACAAAACCATAGTTAAGAGATATGCTGAAAGCTACTTGCAGACATTAATATAAATCCACATGTCTTGAGCACAAGATTTTGTCTGGGAAGACAAAGAAAAGTTTATAACTTAAACTCAAGCTAAGAAAACACAAAAATTTTGAAATTAGCTAGGTCTATATGTGGCATAAGATTAAGGATATAATCCGAGAACTTGACATATTGTCCAAAATCTAGATATTTAATTGTATGTGCTACTTATTTAATCCTTTCCCGTGACTGAGTTTATTTATTTATTTATTTGAACACATAAATATTGGTACAAGAGAGCGCCAATATATATGCGCCACACAAAACAATGAAAATTCGAAGAGAGATAGAAAAAAAAACTAAGGAGCACAAAAGAAAACGAGAACGATAACGAAGAGATTGGTGTAAGGTAGTGTGGTAGTAACGAGGGAACGGAAAGGTGCAATCAGAAAAAATCTTTCAAGTAAGGGAGACAACCACTTTTTATGAAGAAAGTAAAAGAAGGTTACAGCAGGATCGCCACTGGCTTCTATTCTGAGCCATATCTGATAACGTCTCTAGCCACTGTGTAGCACCATCTCTCAAACCCCAACCAGGGAGTCGTGAAGGACCAACACAAGCCAGTCCTTTGCAGCTTTCTTTCATACCACGACACCATCTCATAGCACTGACCACCTCTCCGCTTTTTCCAACTAGTCCCAGAGTCGGCAAATAATGCACGACGTGGAATTCTCTGGGACGACATTCGTAGAACATGTCCAAGACACCGAAGTCGGTGTTTCAAGATGGCGACACCAATTGCATTATCATCTCTGCAACCGAACACACGATGCCGAACCTCTGCATTGCTAACATGGTGTTGCCATGAATGTCAGCAATACTTCGAAGACAACAATGATCCAACACAGAAAGTCGTCTAACGTCCTAAACTCGGAGAGACCAGGTTTCACAAGCATAGAGTAAAACTGCTCTCACCGACGCGTTGTAGATCCGACCTTTTAACGCCAGACTAACATCACGCAGGCGCCAAAGATGGCCCAGATTGGCATAAGCCGCTCTGGCTTTCACTATTCGTGCATTGATCTCATCACTCACACACCCACCACCACTTATGCAGCTACCCAGATACACGAACTTCTCGACTTCTATCTGCTCACCATGCAGGGTGAGTACAGGATTGGAATCCTGCCAGTCTTGTAGAAGTACTTCGTACTTCGAAAGTGCAAAGCACATACCATAACTACGGACACTGATTGCCAACTGATTAAGTGCGGAGTGCATGCCTTGGGCATTATCGCACAGTAAGACAATATCATACGCATACTCAAGGTTGGGAAGTCTTTCTCCAGGCAACAGATCCACACCACCATTACTTACATTCATCAGAGCTGTTTCCAGAATGTCATCGATGGCAAAGTTGAAGAGAAATGGTGAGATTGAGCAATCCTGCCTAACCCCACTGCTCGAATGGAACAATGGAGAGAGGTGGTTGTATGCCCTCACTCTGCCTGTGTTTGTGTATAGGGCTTTTAGGATGTTAATAAACTTCTCAGGCACACCCTTCTTCAATAGACAATCCCAGAGAACAGTCCTGTCCAACGAATCGAAGGCAGCCCTGATGTCAAGAAACACTACGATTGTTGGCCTTTGATAAGCATGGCGATGTTCTAACATTTGGCGGAGGGTGAAGATGATATGATCAATACATCCTCGACCAGAACGAAACCCAGCCTGCTCCTCGCGAGTCAGTCTTTCTCGGGTTTTGAACAACCTACGAAGTATGACGGAAGCCAATAGCTTGGACGCAATCGGAAGTAGACTTATCCCCCGATAGTTGTTACAGGAACGACGTGAACCCTTTTTAAAGATAGGGACAACTATCGACTCATTCCATGACGTTGGTACACTCTCTAATTCCCAAACCTTTGTAAACAACGTCGTCAATTCCTTAGTCAAAAATTCACCACCATCTTTAAAAAGAGCCGGAGGTAAGTCATCTGGGCCAGGTTATTTGTAACGCTTCAAGAGTTGGAGTTCCTTGCGGACTTCCTCCTCGTTTGGTGGATCAGTCGTCACCGGCCATGGAGGGCAGGACAGTCTGACTGATGTTGCCGGAGCAGCAGGCCAGTTGAACTGCCCTTCGAAAAATTCTGCCCATCGTCCAAGACGTCGATGGATGTTAGTGATTGGCATCCCATCATCCCTACAGATTGTTTCACTCACACCAGACTTCTTGCTGCCAGTGGCTCGGATGAGCTGGAAGAGCTTCCGGTAGTTACCAGATGCAGCTGCTGCTTCCAGCTCATTAGCACGCTCCGACCACCAGGCTTCTCGGTCCTTACGCAAGCTTTGCCCAATTTCCTTACGTAACATCCTTCGTTTATGGTCAAACTCACGGTCACCCGGAGTAGACCGACAGGCTTCAATGAGTTGTAAGGAACCAGAAGAAACCCAGTGCTTATAAGCGGGACGTTTCGCGAACCCACAACTGACTGTACCCGCCATTTTCATGGCGTCATGCAATCGCGACCAATGCTCATCTATACTTTTCGGTGGAGTGGTAGCTAGCCTAGAGGCTAGCTCGGTTCAATACTTATTTGCAACAGAAGTTGCAACCAGCTTGCTAACATCAATCCGTTGGTGGCGGTCACTTCGTTGTCCACTGAAAAGTAAGGCAAGATTGGCGCAGACCAAGGCATGGTCAGAGTCCAGATAAGTACTCCAAAAGGAGCGGCAATCTTGTACACAACCACGCCAGCAGTAGCTGATCGCGATGTGATCAATCTGAGTTCAGGCTTGAGATGCAGAGGGAGGACGCCAGGTGGCACATCGGCGATGACTGTGCCGAAAGTTAGTGCTAGCCAGAAACAGGTTGTGGTCTGTGCAAAGTTGCAGTAGACGGTCCCCGTTATCTGACCTGCGACCAACGAGTCCCCATCGGCCACCTAAACGACTCTCTTCTGTGCCTAGACGCCCGACCTGAGCATTCAAGTCTCCGGCTAGTACTACAATATCTGTCGAGCGCACTTTCTGGAGAAGAACAGACAGCTGGTGGTAAAACTCATCCTTGATTGCATCCAGGCTGCAATCTGTCGGCGCATAGGCGGAGATGACGAAAAGACATCGTTTCTCACGCCGATTTCTTCTCACTTTGATGGAACTTTCCAATCTAACAGCACATAACCGACTGTAAATGGGGATCCAATCGATTAGTGGTGCCTCAGCTCTAGCGCTAAGTGCGACACCAACGCCAGCAAGACCAGACGAAGATGCCACAGGGTCCCCGGATAAGCGCACGTAACACAAGCTTTTCGAAGCGACAGATGGAGAGCGAATTTGTAGTACTTCGCCAGAGTCTTGAATACGGGTCTCGGATAGACAACAAACATCAATATTAAGACTTTCCAAAGACATAGCCAGCCCTATCTGTTGTCCGACCTGCACTAGTGTGCGAACGTTGAAGGCAGCCAGTTTGAATGGTGCACCATCTATAATTCCTCATCAAATTATATATATATATATATATATATATATATATATATATATATATATATATATATATAAAGATGAATTCTGACCCTCACTGACTCAGAATACCGATGTACGTAGTTTGATATGAAGCGAGTGGAAAAATTGTTAGGGGGCCAAGGAATCTACGCTTCGAACTACTTAGTGCAACTTACGAAAACATATCTTCAATTCTAAAGAAACTGATATTTAACGCTTAATTCCTTTTATTGACTTATTAAGAACAGGAACAACCATTTGAAGCGATCATTTAACGGCTTATAACCTATATGTTTTAAAACCAAGACTTCCAATGAAGTTTAACGTACCTATACAAGTGAAAATGGTTAAAATAAGGTGCAAAAACATATCGACTTAGTGTGGCAAACATTCATAAAAATAGTTAAATGGTTGAATAAGATGTTGTAATTATCCATTAAATGTAAAAGAAGGTTCCTAGGACATTGATTAGAATATTGTACGGCCGAAACTAAGTGACTGTGTACGAAAGCAATGAAATGTGTCAACGACACCTGAGAGTGGAGCAAATCAAGATTATGAACTAGAAAAATTGATATGATAAAATCGAATGATCGATGTAATCATTAATGATTTAAAATTAAGTTGATTAATTGATTAGGTACTCGAATATGAATTACACTTGTAGTTTGACAGGTAGTGATACTATTCAGTTGCCCAAACTACAGCAGGTGAAGTAGGGTTAGGGCAAGGGATTTGATGGCTAGACATTCGACGCTTTAGCCACTAAACCACTGTTTAATATAATAAAAAACATATTCCCTGTGACATTCTGAACCGCATTAACAAGTGTCACAATCCCAGGTGGTACCATGGTGTATGCTACTTACTTTTTCAGATATAAGTAGTATGTAACAGCAGTCAAAAGTGGAATATCTGCAAGAAGAAGGTTGAGAATATTGAAAAGAAGAGAAGAGAGAAGGAAACTGAAATCAATCAAGATAAAAACAGGAATGAAGGAACAATGAAGCTTGTGGGAAACAATTCAAAGAAAATGTGCAAATGATGTATTTGATGTATGACTTGCACATTTCACTAAACCACTGTGTGATTGTGCATTGGACAATAAATTGTTCATCTCCACTTAATTATTTGTTCTCTACAGTACTACTGAGGTATTCGGGCTGCATAATTCTCTACGGTATCGACTGTCTTAAAAATATATATACTGAAGTTACTTAAAAATGAGAACTTAAAAAATAAACTGATATATTATGTAACCACAGATTTACACAGGTGTAAAACGATAAAAAAACTAAAGGGTAGTATACGAGCACCTGATGAACCATTCTCACAAAGGAAAACCAAAACTAAACACTTACCTTGGATTTCCGGAGAAAGATAACTACTAATTTCTTCCAAGATAAAGTTCACTTCAGCTTCAGAAGGCGAAGGTTGATCAGTCACATTGCATTCAGTATCTGTAGTGCCAGCTAACGCATAATTCATCCATGGTAAAAAGAAGATCACACGACCATCACGAGTATCTGGATCTAGTAAACCCATTTTAGTAGGGCTAAAAATACAATCAGAAATAAGATAAGATAGAACTTTTTTGAATAATGTTTGATAATGATGAATTGATCAAATGCGAATTCATTTGTTACTATGCGAATGCTTCAAAACTGATTCATATTTCAAAACTTTGAAGCTAATAATAACCATACGATTTATTCATGAGCTTTCACAAAATGTTAAAAAAAATCTATCATGATGCTAACTACTGAGAAAAATATAAGCGAAAACAATACATTGACTGTTATATTGGAGGCGAGTACGTTTAAATTCATGCATCGAATATATGATGTATTGGGAAATAATGTGTGGGGTAAAACTTGACGAAAAACCTTGGAACTGATGACGAATGGCCAAAATTACTGAAAAATTTATTTTATGATATCTATGAAATATTTACAATTTCAATGCATTTTAAAAAGGTTTATCGCAATAATGTGATTTGTGTGTTGAGGATTTATAACTTTGACTAAGCACAAGTTATTAGAAAAAATAAGCGAATTTAACTAGAATCAAACCTATGATGCCTTTACAAATAACAAATATCTAAGAATATCACGAAGAGATATAATGTAATGATGACTTAGTGGCTAAAGCATCCGACTTTCAGTCACTACGCCTCTGGTTCGAATCCTATTCCATTCACCTTAGTTTAAGAAACTGAGTAGTATCACTAACACTCATACTTAGAGTGTGCTTCAAATCCAAGTACCTGATGAATAAGTTTACTACATTTCCAACAATTTTTAAATCATGAATATCAGTAAACCGATCAAATTTTAATCAGATAAAACTTCTGAACATATTATTCTACTATGTAATATAAAGTAATTTGTAATTGGAACAAAGAATAGACGAATATGATTGGTAATATATACCTAAATCATAACTTTTTACCTGTGAAAACACTGATTAGTTTACGAGTGACAAATCCAAAACTTCATACTTATGCAGAATTGTTGAGTTCTTAAATTTACAAAAGGGTTTTAATAATAGTTACATCTATATTATTGCCATTAAGTTATGAAAAAGTCAATTTATCATGAACATTTCGTTCAACAATAATATTTAAAAAATAACTGGAAAATTTCAATGATTCCTCTATTGTATTTTCTGTAAAATTAATTCACTATAAACTAAAAACTAAGTAAAATCCCGCATAGATATTTGTTCTAACAACAACTCCATTTTGTTACGTCATAATGTTTATAAAACCGCTTAGAACACACACACACACAGAGATACATATAACAGATATCACAATGTATATGATGTATCTATTCTATTTTGAATAATAAGATAATGATATTTTTAATTATAAAAATGAATAGCTTGAACAAATTCAGATTAATAGAATTAAACAAACGGATTGTCAATTATAATTAATTAATTAACATTGATCTTATGTATGTTTCTATAACAGTTTAATATAATTTGACGAAATAAACGTGGAGAAATTTTTTTTAAAGAAAATCCATACATTATCACCAATGTAATGACCTTCTACTAACTATGAATCTGGGTTTTATCTTTTAAAACTCTGTTATATGTTAAGAATTGCTAAAGTTATTTTAAATATATGACCCTAAAATAAAATAAGTATTATATGTAATTTAAAAAATTCATTTAAAATAGATTCTAAAGTGATACATTGCAAGTCATCACGATCTTGGCAACTAAAGGGTTTATATAGAAAGAAAGAAAGACGAAGTGTTATTGATTTAAAGTGAAATGAACAATGTTTTAATTGAATTAAGAAAGGAAACATAAGGTTATCTATTAGATTAAAAAAATTATGAGAGAAGAATACCATTTCGACTTAATTTGATTCACATACCTTATAAAATATTATGAGAATGTTTTAATCAAATGTGAACTGTGGCTAGTGCTGGAATTAAAAATGTCCTTTTTACCTGGTTTTGAACTCGTTAGCTAGACATACTTGCACTCCAGTGTTCATGTTCACACCCAGACTCGAACATGAAAACATTTTGCTTCAAATATCAATGGGTTATTTACCGACCTATTCTAAAAAACCTAGTGACAACGTGGTTATATCGCAGTATTCTGCACACGTTGCATATATATTGATCAAAAATTCAGTCCTGAATATCAATAACTAAATAATTGATACGCTTGCCAACAATGACATATCATACGAATTTTATTCAAACAATTCTTTTAGTACAAAATCTTTCTACTCGAATAACCAAGTATCAGTTAGGGAAGTCACCATTGATCTATTAAGGTTACACAGCAATCAATAAAGAACTCTGAAACGTCGACTCAATTAAGATAATAACTAAACTAAAATTTGATCGATAGGATTCGATTAGCACTTAGAATTAGACAATTGAACATTGGTCACAATTAGTTGATCGATTAATGTGAATTTCATATCTTTCTTAAACATATTTCTTTTCTAGGTGTATTTTAATTTGGTAAGCATTATAACTAGTGAAATCAAGAAAAAAGTGAGTAACTAGACATGCTCACCAAACAAACATCAATATTCAAAATGTCTTACTTGTCATGATATTGATTTGAAAAGAACTTTTGCACAAAACGAAAATTCAATCAACGAAGTAGAAACCACAAAAAAATAGTTTAAGCCATACACTGTATTAAACTATAAAGTTATAAAAACTACATGAATGGGAACGCTTTAAATTTGATGAAACAGAGTAGAAATCGAAGCCACAATGATATGGATAATAGTTCGTTCCGACATCGATTACTTTTAACCGACGTTTAGTTTATATCATTATTAGAAAAAGTTCGAATTAACTTTTTATCGATAAGCTAGTAAACACTTGGATTCAGTAACCTACTCAATGGAAAACGCGTTAGAGTTCAGAGCAAAACGTAAGGTATTCGAGCCCTAATATGAATATTAACACTGGGACGCAGATATATCCAGTTGTGATAAAATGAAATGCACATTTGGGATTCCACTGCTAGCTATAATCCATCTATTCTATAGAAATATATTGTTGTTTGTAAGATACATCAAGTATTCATTCAACATTAAGTCTTAGTGAGAAAAATTCATACACAAAATTGAAGAATATTTGGAAAATATTATGCTGTAGAACTGAAAGATGCAGTGATTTCTCGGAGACCTCTGAGCAATGCTATAGTGACCATGAGACATACTAGGGTCAAAGGAAGGTTAGTATGAGGAATTGAGATCGGGGTTTAGTGATTATTTAAGGTTAGGAACTAAAGTAAGAGTTTTTATTACGAACTGAGTCCGTCAGTCACCAGTCATCCGCAACGTAGGACCAGGCATATATATGCATTGCACCAAGTTGTCACACCTCATTAGCACAGCAAGATCATCACCAAATTCATGGAAATAGTTACTCCAGTAGTGGTTATATATAAAAGAAAGATTGCATATAAAGATATAATGCATATAGAAAGAAGTGGTTCGTAGGAAGAAAGTTATGAAGTAATTTTGATCTTACGGTTTAAGGAAGGACAGAGAGTATATACACCTACGCCATTGTGATCGATTCTGAACCATGTCACCCAGTCTCCAATTATTGGTTACAATAGTCGCGCATACCCCAACCGAGTAGTCTACATCTACCAACATGGCTCAAACCAGAAGTTGGTGACCTTATGGAATAATACCACGTTTTTTGGCTGCCCCTACCTTTCTTCCATCTTTCTTCAATACTATTCAACATGGCGAGCCGTGATAGTCCATGGTTGAGCATGCGTGATACTTGACCCGACTAATTACGAGCTGATATCAACTATAATACCAAAATGCGATTGTAACTGTACGAATAAATGAATTTTGCACAGAAATTAAAGAGTTGGCACCCTTAATTTCATTAGTTCGTTCATAAATTATGGTCTCATCGATTTTCCTAATCAACTTATTAAAATTCCTATCCTATCAGTATAGCTGTTATAATCTCTTTCTTAGAGTATGTCCCAGCTATTCCTATTGCTTAGTATTCTTGGACACCAATTCACTCGATAAGTCCCCAAATCAAAACATGGTTGAATAGGAAAGAGATTATATTCCAAATAACAAAGTTAGATGGAAGTAAGAAGCAAGTCAGCAGCAATAGGGAAAAACGTTAGTATATTTATAGTTATTCACATGAGAAGATTCCAGAGTATTCTCCAACTACCGGCTAGTGCTGATTGGATAAGAATTAGCCAATCAGCGTACACCAATGCAATCGTACATTGAGCATGCATTAATCCAGTCTATGTCGTGCTAACAACAGCTAACGATAGCATTTCTCATGTTAGAAGTTACTGATAATTTGTCGTAAAAAAACATCTTTACTACTTTATATAAAAATTACTTGACTCTAGAAAAGCAGTATTTTTTACATGAAGAAGCTAGTGACTGAGAAGTTACAAATTCAATGTTTCAGTTCATAAGTCTGTGAATTTACTGATTGAATTAATGAGAGTAATAAAATTACCTATTAATACTAATAACACTATACTACTAGTAATAAAAGTACGATATTTCAAAGGAGAAAAAAAAGCAATTAGCTGATAGGACGAAATTCTGTGTATAAAGGACAATAATTATTTCTACCAATGAATTTCATAGTCATATGATCCAATTTCATCAAAGACACATGATATTAATTCTGGTTCAATAAATGCCAGATATTTATTTTCCCCTTAACATACATCTTCTACCTACTATTTTGAAAGTATTATTTATCAGAACTAAATTTATCGACGTTATACACGTGACGCATGACAATGATTGATCATATGATATTCAATGGTAGGAGTGTAATTTTAGAAAATTAAATATATTAAGAAAAAAGTGGATAACACAAATAATGATCATTGAAAATTAATTGGACGTGAAAATTTTAAGATAATCGTAAATTGAAATGATAATTTATTTCTTTTTTTTTAAAAAATGATTGAAAGTAAAGTGTATAGACGTTCACGAAAACACTATTTAGGTTAAGAAACAATTTATACGGTTAAAAAAGCAATACGATTATAACCAATATGCAGTTTTCATATAAAAACCGAAAGTTTATAAATGAATTCCTAAGGTTTTCATCTCAGTATGTATGTTTTATTCTCCAAGTGCAGTCATTTTTAAATGTGAATACAAAATATATTAATAAAATTTTCACCCTCTTTTTTTCCATCTTAAGAATTTCTTCTTGCCACACTGATCAGAGATGTGGAAAATTGAATTGATACACAGTTGTTCCAAGTCTTAAACTGTCAATGTCTGACTAGCCGAAACAATGAGAAAAGTGAACTACACCAAATGGAGAGTAGTAATACTAACTTCTGGTTAAATTAAAAATCTCATTATAAATCTTACTTACATACAATACATTTCACCTAATAAATTAAAAAATAGAAAATAAGAATGAACCTAATTAATTTTACATTCAAGTTTCCTATTAGATTGAAATGACTCAAATAACTCTAATACTTCAATATGTTTCGAACGTCACTTCAAACAAATCAAGATCAATTTCAATTTTGATTATTTATGTGTAGAAAGCTGCAATAAAGTAATAATATCTAAAAATCTATATGGGATTTTTTAACTGTTTGGGAAACTTTAACATCATAAGTCAAAAACAGTACTTACAAACTTGACAGATCAATTCAAATAATCTCTAACCTAAAGAAAACTTTCGTATCAATGAAATGAATCGTTGCATAGAGAAATAATATTAAATTATATTAAACATTTCTAACATTAAAAACAAAAGAGAGATCGAATAAACGATTGGAAAGTTAAAAATAATAGTGAAAACTATATGAGACTCTTGTGATTTACTGTTCGTTTCATCAAAGTAAACAATATCGGATATGTAATTTATTAGAAAGAATATACGCATTTCTTAATTTGGACATGAACAGGCATATGTCACAACACTAGCATAATAATAAATACGTACGAAAACACTACCAATCAGTTATTATCAGAGACTGATTTTTATGTAATAACGTGAAGCATCAAAATAAATTATTACAAATATTATTGTTATAAGTATTATTATTATTAACAATGATGGGTGATGGCTAGCAGTGGAATCCAGGACGCGAGTCTCATCCTATTCGGGACTCGTCAGCTGAATTTACCTGCATCCCAGAGTTGATGTTCACTCTAGGATTTGAACCCAATATCGTTCGCTTCAAACGCCATCACGTTATCCATTTATCTACTGAGTCCTGATAGCCACTGGCTTGTGCATTGTGGTCCCATATAGGACGAAAATCGCTTCCTGAATTTCACTGCTAGTCACCATCCATCTTTGTTTAAAATACATTTGACTTAAGTCACTATCGAGGCAATCCGCACAGGATGCACATATGCCAATAAAAAACTGATTAATTTCAGTCATAAACATCAATGAGAAGATTCAAACAAACAATATAAAATGAATTATTATTATTATCCCAAAATAAAAACGTCATTACCTATAATAACCAGGAAGAATAATGTGAACACCTAAACTAGGTTGACAAATAGTAGGTTGTTCTCTATTATCCATTTGTCGTATACTATCCGTAAATGGTCCAGTTGCATTAATCACACAACGAGCATTGATTGTGAATTCTTTACCAGTTAATCTATCTCGAACTCGTGCACCTGATACTGTAGGTACTGGTTCAGATGTTGTTTCCAATGTTGATTTCAATGAAACTGATTTAGTTCGAGATGGTTGTTTAATTATTTCAACAGCCTCAACATAATTAGCAATCGCAGCATTATAACGAGCCGCAGTTAATGCAATACTTAAGCACATACGAGCATCCTCTTGTTGGCCTAGGTTAATGAGAAAAAGAGAAGTTTAAAAGGAAAATAAAGTCAGAAGCTGGATCTTAAGAAAAAATAATTTAAAGCAATTAGTCCCTTTTATAAATTTCGATAAAACAATGAGAAGACGGAGTTGATCTGAAAAATGTGATGTATTTGCGCTATACATTTCGAACAATCTGGTCACACATATACTTGTCAAGGCATTTTTATATGAAAATTAATAAAGGTCAAACGAATAAAAGTACAATTAAAATAACTAAGGGGTGAGAAAGAATAAGAAATTGTCGTGTTATCCTAGGCCATAAAATGACTTAAGGATTACCAAGGTAAATTCAAGGTTACGACAAATTGTTTTTGTACACATAAGGGGGGTTTAAATTTACGAATAGCTAAGGCTTCAATAAACTTAAGAATTCGACCTTGACAATTTCTATACAACATTCTAAATGCTGTATAAAAATGCCTTGACAAGTATATGTGTGACCAGATTGTTCGAAATGTATAGCGCAAATACATCACATTTTTCAGATCAACTCCGTCTTCTCATTGTTTTATCGAAAAAATAATTGTTGTGAATGAGCAAAAAAGAAAATATGCAATAATTTAGATGGGTAGTTGAATATAGATGTAATAATATGTTGGATCAAATAAACATACATTGTAAAATTGATCTAGGAAATGGATATAAATAAAAAAGTGATAACATTTTTAATCTACGATCCATAATCCTCGATTCATACTAGCTCCAGAGTCCCCTGATCACCAGGTGAAAAATTTATTATTCACAACAACAAATAAGCAGTTATTCACGGTTTCCAATGGGGGCAAAATTATCTTTGTTTTCTATATTTTTTTAAATAAATGATGCCTCTCAGCATAAATACGTAGCAAATATTATCATTTTGTTTTTCTTCACCTTAAAATGATAATATTTACTACGTATTTATGCTGAGGGACATCATTTATTTTTAAAAAATATAGAAAACAAAGATAATTTTGCCAATAATCGCATTCTTTAATATCGGGAAGGTATTGAAGGCTTACTACATGAACTATTTATATACGCATATATATGGATAATATAAAGAAAAGAATAACGAGTGTATAAGGTTTAGCTTAAATTATTGTAGGCACGAAATAAAACATGTTAGACAAATAAACATGAGATATTACCTTCTACATCATAAAAGGGAAGTAACAGCTTTCTAAGAAACTAGTACATTAATAGAAGCACAAGTGTTGATACGGTAACACTGATTAAAAGTATCGGCAAATTTAAAAAGAAACATTACTTCAAGTGAAGTAGATATTTGAAAACTCAGGTAATCTGATAATCTTATATTCTACGTAATAAAACAAACATAACTCATGCCTCTTCAAAATAAAGTTAAGGACATTTCAGAAAATTCAAAGTAAATAAAAACAAATAGCTGAAAGAATCAAAAATACAGATAGCTTGCTTTAAAAAAATCCAATAGAATGAAACATAAGTACGCTGGGTTAGTAACAATTAGTGAATGACGACTCCCTAAATGATAGTGTTCAGACAGGAACGAAAGCCAAAGCTATTATTAAGGGCTTTACAGTTAACTCTCATAACTAAACAAGTAAACTCACAATTTACAACAGATTTTCTAACTAGTATTAAATAAATGAAAATAATCATTAAGGAGTCTTAAAACCTTGATTTCGTATTCCTTGACAGGCGTAAGGAAGGACCGTCTGCAGTCTCAAGGTGAACAAGTTTCTTTATAAGATTAACACGTGTCTTAATAAGTCACACGGTCAGAGAAGTTATTAGCGAATTGCTCAACCCTTCTACCAACTCTCTTCAACCATCTAAGACCGAATAAAGTGCACTGTGATTGCATATAATTTAGAATAGTGACTATATTTCACCTTTATCAGCAGAATTAAAACATCAGTAATAACAAGATATATAACATTACTAAGTAATCAAATAATATGTAGACATTTCAGTCTTTCAGAATGTCAGTCACAGTGTAAATATCTGTGATTATGACATTGGGCGACGTAGGTTAGAATTACATGCTGAGCATTATTTTCCTTATGATTTCGAATAAAAAGGAGTTCTGATTATTTTCTATTTTCTATCAAGTTTTCTGTCTGATGATTAAGACAAAGACTTTCAGTACATAATGATTATGAGAAACTAGGGGAAAGAAAAATAATACATTTTATTCAGCTAAAATTGTTTTAATTGCGTTATTTAAACTGATTAAGAAAAACTGTTATTATGGAAAATAGAATGTGTTAAATTATTTTATTATCAGTATCAGTGCAATAATTTAGTATTACTTACTAAAAAAAATAGTAAAAATGAAAATATTGTAAATATATTTGACTAAGTTCTGATTTAAACAATTACATATAAACTAAATAATAGTAAAAGAAAGAAAGAAAGTCTCAACATTGAGATAAGCGTTTATGAAACAAGAATAGAACATTGTGATTTTTAGTAATATTCAAAACAAGTACTAAATTAATCTAGATTCAAAAATGTCACACATAGAATGAGTTTACTATAGTCAAAAAATATAAGTAATTTGATTAGTAGTACCGATAAACACTGTTATGTAATCGAACACTAAGAAAAATGTATCTGAACTAATTTTTCAATGTTATTGCTCATTTCAACTTGAAATAACTATAGTGTTGTGTTAATTAAGGAATTTATTCTATCGTAAAATTCAAAAACCTAATTAATCTATAAAATATCAGATTTCTAGAAAGATCTAGTGTACATTGCCAATACAACTATGTTTATAATGGTTCATGACACTATGAAATTCAACCTCATATCAATAAACTGAGAATTGTATCACTTAAAATATTATCCTCATAAATAGTGTAAATAATGACCCATCATTGTTGAAATCATAAACAATCATGTACTTTTATTTTTTTTTCAAGATATGTAATATGAAATCATAACTAGTGGTATTCAGACAGATGGGAAGTGAAATAGGTTTTACTAACAACACTGAATGATCGCCGCGGTATATTGCAAATTAATTGAATTCTCCAAAGCGTTCTCCTACAGACAGAAGGGTACCAAATTCCCTATCTGGTGTGGTTATAGCTTTATACTGTTGAGAAGTCCCGAATTAGGACGAGACAGCTGTCTATTGCCCCTGGTTTCTAATGGTAAACGAACTAAGATCAATCTGTAACGAATGTAACCTCAATATGTTGTAAATGTAGACTTCAAAATTAATTATCATTAGTACAAGGTTTGACCAAATCTGTTTTGTTTTGCATAGAACAATGCTAAAGATATACCCATTGTGCTCAGCCAATATTTATGTTAAGGTTATTTTGATAATAGCGAGATTACTTAATTAGTAGTGAAGTATGTAGATGTACAACAACTACTGAGTGGTAAAAACACACAGTTGTTTTCTTACCGTAGAATATATGCAATATATCCACTACTTACAAGTACGATTTGAAGGACATCTGAATCTAAACCGAATAATGTTAACACATCAAATAAATGATAGAATAAGCGGATTAAAAACAATTAGCACTATGATAATAATTAACCAGGTCACGCTTTTGCAATTAAAAATGCCACAAAAAGAATAGCTTTTATTTACAATTAATTGGTCATTGAGTAGTGATTAATGTTATGTTTGTTAAGCACTTCTTAGTGCTGATTGAATTCCATCGGTCAAGTTCAAATGTGATCACTATTCAAACTGACTCAATATTGCGTGCAACACATCACAGTTGAGGCCTGAGTAGCTTAGTTCTAACGTCTCTGACTATGAAGTTGAATGACAGGGGATTGAATCCGCTAGACGTTAGTTCCTTTAGAGTTACAGGTGCATCTTACGGGTGCAAAACAGCAAGAAACCTAGGTTAAGGGTTTCTTGTGAATTACTTTCAACCATGTAGCACAAAAATGCTTCTCGGATCATTAACAGAAATAGTTAAGATGATTTTGCAGAATGCAAAGGTGATAAAAATTCATCACGAACTGATGTTTGCTAAAGGATTGTTTACAATCAAAAAGTACTAGAAAAACTATGTTCGTCTTAGGCTGGCATTATTATTATTACTAGCTATTTGAACACATAAACATTGGTACAAGGGGGTACCAAATACATATGAGCCGCACAATATCAATGAGTCAGTCAGTCAGCTACAACGTAGGACCAGGCACATATATGCATCGGTCCAGGTTGCCATACCTCATTAGCACAGCAAGATGAACACCGGATTCAAAAAATAGTTAAATCAATGGTGGTAATATATGAAAGAAAGATTGCAATAAGGATATAGTACAGGAAGAAATAATTATTTGGTAGAAAGAGAGATATTAAATGATTTTAACCTCTTAGTTTACGGGAAGATAGAGAGTGTATACACAGACGCCATTGTGATCGATTTGCAGCCATGTCACTCACAGTCTCCAACCATTGGTTACGATAGTCACGCGGACCCCAACCAAGTAGTCTGCATCTACCAACATGGCTCAGACTACAAATTAGTGACTTCAAGGACTGATGCCACGTTTTGCTTTGGCCACCCCTAACTTTCTTCCAACTATCTCCAACACCGGTTAGCATTGGACGTCGTGGTAATCGGTAATCAGGCATACGTAACACGTGCCCCAACCATCTCAGTCGATGAAGATTCACAACCTCATCAACTGATTTACCATCATTCCCTAGTACCCTGCGTCTAACCTCACTATTACGAGTATCTTCAACTCTTAATAGCCATGTTTCGCTGCCATAAATTAAAACAGAACGGACTGCCACGCAGTATACTCATCCCTCAATTGATAGACGGATATATCGCCTTCGCCAAAGGTGATGTAAGTTGGCAAAAGCCAAACGAGCTTTTCGAATCCGTGCTGAGATTTCGTCTGATACCAACCCATTAGGGCTGATCAGACTTCCAAGATAAGTGAAGTTGTCAACGCGTTCGACTACTTCACTCCCTATCCTTAATTCAGGTGTTGACGCAGACCAGTCTTGAAGCAGCAGCTTGCATTTAGAGGGAGAGAAGCGCATTCCAAAAATTCTGGCATTGTTGCTTAGTGCTACTAGAAGACTCTGTATTTTATCAGCGTCTTCACCAAACAGGACTATGTCATCTGCGTATTCGAAGTCGATAAGTGGACCTCCTGGTTGGAACTGAATGCCTGGGAATTCATTCGACGAGAACGCCAATTCCGCCAGTATGCCTATGATGAAGTTGAACAAAAATGGAGAAAGTGGACAGCCTTGACGGACACCACTTGAGGTTGCAAAAGCAGATGACAGTTCGCCATAAGCTCTGCCTCGACTAGTAATGTTCGAGTAAAGAGCCTTTACAAGGCTTATGTACTTCTGAGGTACACCTTTCAATGACAGACACTGCCACAGAATCTCGCGGTCTACCGAGTCAAATGCTGCTTTTAAGTCAAGAAAGACCACCATTGTCGGACCCCGATAAGTATAACTGTGTTCTAGAACCTGACGAATGGTGAATATGTTGTCGATGCAGCCACGACCAGGTCTGAAGTCAGCTTGATTCTCTCGTGTTTGCAGTTCACGAGTCTTAGTTAGGCATCTGATAATTATCGAGGCTAGTATTTTAGATACTATATTAGTTAAACTAATCCCTCTGTGGTTGTCACAGGATGATTTTAACCCTCTCTTATATATTGGGACAATGAGTGATTGTGACCAGTCAGATGGGTTTTGAAATAGATAGAAAATGTAAAGTGCATATAATAAAAAGCACAACAACGAACAGAAATTAGTGTATGAGAGTGAAATAGTAAATAAATAAATAAATAATAATGGGGGAAACATTTCAGTTAGAAAAAATACAACCACAAAAAATTCCTTCAGCTAAAGAAGTTACGTTCAATTTTATAAAATTAAAACAAAGTTACAGCAGGATCACGCACTAGTTTTGATTCTGAGCCGTCTGATAACGTATCTACCACTGTGTTGCACCACATCTAGGATTTCAATCAGGGAGTCATGAAGGACCAACAGAAGTCAGCCCTGTACAGCTCTCTTTCATACCACATATCGTACACTGACCACCTATCCGCTTTTTCCAACCGGTCCCCAGCGTCGGCGTATAATGCACGACCAATACTTATAATTAATTTTCAGGGTAATCAATCATTTATACGTGTAAAATCTGAAACAAACTCTTAGCAAAGATTACTTAAACTTAAACAGTTTCCTCTAAAAACTTATTTAGGTTAACCATATCCGTACTATAAAAAATTGTCGAGATAGACTTTTCGAAGTTCTACAATAGGAAACCGCGACTTTTTTAATCAGCCGAATCAGGATTAAGAGCGTAAACTATTTTTATTTGAAGGAGATTGTGGAGATTGGCTTAATTTGCAAGCAGCAGTCATCACAGATTGATATGAGATTGGGTACCACCAGAAACCAAAAATAATAGACAGCTATTTCGTCCTAGTATAGGTCTTTATGTCGACGGGCACTCACAATTCCACCAATGATCTAATCTAAGAACCTCAAATCTAAGGGCAAATGCATAACCACGAGAATCACTTGGTTTGCATCAAGTGGTACAATTTCAAATCCAGTCAGTTTGTGGTACAGACTGACGATCAACTAATGTTAACAGCATTTCACTTACCGCGATACCCGTTAGATCCAGATCTAAATTTTTTGCGTAATCATGGGAGCTTATTTGCAAAAAGTAACAAACTAGGACGAAATTGTAGTAAAGTCCTCCCTCATTTTATTAGATCTATGGGTGAAGTTAATTCGTGATGAAAAATAACCTTTAAAAAAACCGATCGTTGTATAGCAAACCATAGATAAAATTTACCCAGGAGTATAATGGTATATAACAATAAAAAGAATGAATGGATGATTTACATTTCTTTTAAAAAGCATATATCTGAGAAATCCAAACCTGATAGATCTCAATGATGAACATTGTTTATGATTTTAAGAGGCAAAATCCAACAAATACAATAAAACTATAAAACAACCTGAAAGATGTATATCTGTGGAAGGGTAACGTAGTATTAAATAATGCATTTTAGAAACTAACTTACCATCATAATATACTAACCCACCGACTAGTTTATCACGTTTCAATAAAGGAAATCGTTCTAATGCCTGTGATTTATTAAGATAATAACTGGCTTTTAGTATTTGAGCACCAGATATTAAGTCGTACATTTTAATACCAGCCCAATAATACGGAACTTGCCACCATCTACAGAATTGACAATAAAAACAATGACAGCATTAAAAGTGAATTTTTTTTATAAGTAAACTGCATGGTTAGTATTGAATTCCAGGACCACTATGAATACCAACAGCTGTGTTGAGTGAGAATGAGAAGAAACGAGTAGTTCAAATTACAGTGTCTGTGATGGCAATTTTTGTTAGATCTATCACTTATATTTATAATAATTGTGAAAATTAAGTTGAATACAGACTTCTAAATGATTTATCTAGTTTGCTCTATGTTCAACCAATACGCTCATTGCATACGGCTGGAAGCATTGACAACCATCTCAGCGAACTGAACCCATGTGTACAAAAGAAGTTTGTGCAAAGGTGTTCGTTTAGTTGGGACTCTTGGTTGTGGGTTTGCATTACCGAGGAGTCCAATGGTGGGATAAAATAGCTGTCCAATACCCTTCGTTTTTTAATGTACCCCAACTGTGATCAATCCGTGATGAATATGACCTACAATGAATAGCCGTTTCCTCCTAAAACGGGACTTCTCAACAGTGCGTACCCACGACCTTGTCATGTCTCAAACTCAATATATTCGAATTTGGAAACGAGCATGTTATATCTGAAACCCTATGTTGGTAATCAACGGTTTAAATCTCCAATTTCAGTTAGTCTTAAATGACAAAAATCTATATAAACTTACTTATATATGGGCAACATGATTGGCAATGGATAAGCTAGATGTGGAGCAATATCGATTAGATTAGACCGTTCACTAAGTGCCTCATTAACCATACGAAACTGTTCAATGTCCAAATTAAATATAGCCTTTTGTAGGTATCGAACACCACCATGAATAAGTTTGGTTGAACGAGAGGAGGTACCCGAAGCAAAATCCAATCTTTCAATGAGGCATGTTGATAAACCTTTAGGCAAAAAAGAACGAAGAGAAAATTAGTATTTACAAAGCAATAATTGATTGAAAGTGCTTATATGAGGAAAGCATAAACATTTATTTATTCATCTAACCATAAATGAATTGAAAGAAGTGATCTTTTTTATTTCCCACTTACCTATACAAAAAATTTCAAACATATGTGTAAAAAAAGAATTAAGCAGTTTTTACGATCGATTCAAACGAAATGTAGACGAATTTGTGCCAAGGGGGTAGCAAGAGTAGTCATGTTTTATTAGAAGGGCTAGGATCTCTTCTGGAACGATAACCGCTCGCACACTTTCTACCAATTTGATTTTCCGCATGACCTTTGCTCTCTGATTGGTCATCTTGTATTTTTAGTTCGCTAAATTACTACATGCTCGAAGATCATATTCTGCCATTATAGTAACAATTCCGTACCGATTTCGTTTGAGTTCTACCAGATATATCAAGTTACCTGCAATTCTGTCCTCTTTCTGTCTTAGCCGTCGAGGTTTCATATGTTGAGTATAACTGACTGCTGTCAGTTCCGAAAAGAACCGATCGTATTAGAGAAGCTCAATCGTTTTCGTTCCTAAATCCACAACACCATAGGCTGTACTGAACCCTAACAGCAAGACACAACAACTGACGATGGGGAAACCCCAATGGATTGGTGTTTTATTTTCAGGTGAAGATTTACTTTCATTGTAGTATAATGCCCCAAACCTTTTGCGAAAACTTTGCTTTGAACTGCTTGAACGTCAAACCTATTTTGACCAGCGCAATGAACTAGATTGATGTCGTGTTTGAGGTTTGTTAATAGTTGATATTCCTCAGTAACTTCCTTAAGTGTTGAAGTCGGGTCCCGATCAAGACGATGTATCAGTCGTGTAGGAATATCAGCAATTTTTTAGATTGTAAACTACAGGTACGTAATGATGATTTGAACTGGTCCTCATAAAGTCTTTAATTTAAACCGCTGACATTCAATTTACTATTCCAATATGTGTGAAAAAATCGTTCTCTTTGTGAAATAGATGAAGCGGAGTTCGGGTTCGGGACTTAAAAGCTGAAATTTAAACACAAACATTGAGCCACTACTTGAGACAATTAGATAATCTATATCTTTAAGATTTAAAAATAGGTTTACCATGTCTAAAAATAATCGATTTATCGTCGAATTATTGCTACTATGATGGGATGTAATGGTTATTTTTGAAACTAACCAGTAAATTTTACATATTAAATCTTCAGTATAACTGGTGAGCATTGATGTTAAATTATAAGTTCATTTGAAACAAAGATATGCCACCGTAATACAACTTTGGGATTTTAAATCAAAAGACGTCATTGATATAGGATAGGTTTTTATACAATTTCAGAGTTTTATATAACTGAAGAATAAGCATTATTCTTGAGATGAATAAGTATCACCCATTAGAAGACAAAAAACTAACTGAATACCATTCAAACGATAGATCTTAAGTATAACTTACTGGAAGAAACAGAAAGTAATTAATTAGTTTCACTAATTCTCTTCCAGTATTAGTAGATATGCTTTTCTCTCAATTCGCTAATTAAATACGTACTCAAGTATAAGATTAAAGCATTGTTAGTATTTTGTCTGTTCGATATTTCAGCTTCTGTACGCAATCATCTCCAAACATCATTATTTGATATTTCACAAGGAATCTACTGGATTAATCAAATACTACTGTATTAAAAATACAAATATCTAATACTACATCATGAAACTAAACATTTAATGTTAGAGATATACAGGGTTTAACCAAAGTATTTATTTTATTTATTTATTTAAACACATAGATATTGGCACAAGGAGGCACCCAATACATATGCGCTACACAAATCTCATTTGATGTGTGTCAAATAAACAGCTATTATTGACTGACGACAAAGACCTATAACGAAATAAAAATGGTGTATTGATTCAATTAGTCATATTTAAAAATCATAAGGCTGAGTCGAAAATACTAACAATAATAATAGGAAACATGTCACTACAAAAAAAGGGAATAACGAAGTAATACGAAGCCATATAAGAACACAGTAGCATATTTAAAACTTGGAGTATGATAAAACACATTGCATAAATGCTTTTGCTAACAGCCTTCAGTCACTTTACCCGAATTCTTAAATTACTGGTTTCTATTAATTAGAAGACCCTACCCACGTTTTGGAGATTAAGATAGCTAAATTTGAAAGTATTTATTGATGCGACAAATTAAACCAGTCATCTAAACAGTGTAGGATTTAGAAATTCTCTTAGTACCTCGAATAAGTAAAGGTAAAACTCAGGACAAAAAATTATGTTTGTTTATGTCAATAAATGTGGTGACAAGAATTTGGGCGAATAGTTGAAATTATTCAGTTTTTCAACCTACCTCTGGATGCAGCATCTAACGCAACACCAGCACCACTTGCCCCACCACCAATTACTAAGACATCGAAAAGTTCACCTGATGCCATTCGTTTGAGATGTTCATCTCTAGTTGGCAAAGGTCGCTCAAAACGTTTGAACTCCTGTTCTGAAGGTTTAGGTCTCGACAGTAAAGCCTGTAAGTATAAGATGTAGTGATGAGAATATAAGCTTATTGAACAATGTGACTAGTGATTGCTTGATTACATAAAAAGGCGAAACCAATAGTGAAATAGCAGATAAGAAGCTATGATGAAGCATGATCAGTCGCCGAATTGTTTCGTTTATTTTTTTAAAACTGTGTTTTAAGGAAATAAACAGACTATCAAAAACAAAAAACGTTAAATATTTCTGGTTACCCACGAGAACGGCCAAAAGTTCAGAATGAAAAGGATGTAATACTTATTCTCTTGAAAAGCGTCTGTAAAGAAGTGTGATTTAACTAATACCATCATCGACGATCACTGAAAACTGGAGTCTGATTGTTTCCAGAGTCGCAAACATTTTTAGCGCCTCCGAATATATATATATATATATATATATATATATATATATATATATATATATATATATATATGAACTATAGGTTAGATAGACAGTAATGGCGTAGAATATCAGTATAATAAACGACTGGTGAGCAAAAGTATGATAGAATCAATAGTTAAGTTATTATGACAAGCTTCGGCTTGTTTCTATTCACGTATTTGATTTTTCCAGAATGATGAATTACAAATTGTTAATCGCGTTAATTTTTTTTCAAATGAGTGATCTGCTTATTTGCTAGTTTTGATTACAAACTTGGCAAGTATATAATACCAGGAACACTAAGCTATACAGTTTAACATGATGTTATGAACACTTAAAATGAAGATGCAATGATAATAAACAAAAAGTGAGGCATAATTGACTAAAATCACATTTACAGATTTCATACATTTTCTGCTTTATTTGAAAGTCAAAATACACAGTTACCGAAAAACTTATAACAAGCTTTGACCAAAACTAAAATCCTTTACTGATCAAGCTTGGAGAATAGAACATTTAGAAGTGAATTGAGGAGTTAAAAGACATAACCAAGAATGAACCTATCACATCCATCATCCTTTTGTAGTCAGTTTTCCACACGTTCCCTAAATAGTTTACAGTATTTAGATTTAGAACCGAAAATAAAATGTTGCGTTTCTGAATTGGTGGCAACATATCAAAAGTTTAAAAAATAAGTCCCAATAAAGCGTTGTGATATGAATTTGCAGACACATCAAAAACAGAAGTTTACGTTTGATGATGTAGAGAATAAAATTGTCTACACGATCTTAAGTTTTCAGAAAGCGCAAATTGTGACGATAACAGAGGAAACAATAAGTGTCAAGATAAAACATTTATCAATGAATTAAACATTTCGAAATAAGTCCAAATAAAATTGTTTCAACGGAATGTTTACTGAATGGAGAAACTACTATGGAGGACAACTGGAAAAGTATCAAAGAAGCATTAACTTCAACGTGTCAAGAGGTTCTGGGTCTAAAGAAACACCATCATAAGGAGTGGATCTCTATAGAAACTCTGGACAAGATCAAAGAAAGGAAGAACAAGAAGACAGCAATTAACAACAGCTGAACACGAGCACAAGCTGAATACATAAAAGCAAACAAACAAGTGAAGAGGAGCATTAGAGCCGACAAGAAGAAATACGCGGAAGAACTAGCAAAGACGGCAGAAAAAGCTGTTAGAGAAGAAAATATGAAAGAGCTTCACGATACAACAAAGAAACTAGCAGGGAAATACAGTAAACCAGAGAGGCCGGTCAAAGACAAAGAAGGAAAGCCAATCACCGAAATTCAACAACAGCGGAACAGATGGGTAGAATACTTTGAGGAACTCCTGAATAGGCCGGCTCCAATGAATCCACCGGACATCAAAGCGGCACACAGATCTTCCCATAGACGTCAACCCACCAACGAAGGAAGAAATCAGAATGGCCGCCAGACAAATCAAGAACGGGAAAGCAGCAGGACCCGACAACATACCAGCTGAAGCACTGAAGTCAGACATCGAAGCAACTACAAACATGCTTTACCTTCTATTCAAAAAGATTTGGGAAGAGGAACAAGTGCCGATGGACTGGAAAGAAGGGCACCTCGTCAAGATTCCAAAGAAAGGAGATCTGAGCAAATGTGAAAACTACAGGCATTACACTGCTGTCAATACCAGGGAAAGTCTTCAACAGAGTGTTGCTGAACCGGATGAAGGATGCAGTAGACGCCCAACTTCGAGATCAACAAGCTGGATTCCGTAAGGTCCGTCGTGCACAGACCAAATTGCGACACTACGGATCATCGTCGAACAATCAGTTGAGTGGAACTCGTCACTGTACATCAACTTCATTGATTATGAAAAGGCATTTGACAGTGTGGATAGAAGGACGTTATGGAAATTTCTTCAACACTATGGAGTTCCTGAGAAGATTTTCAACATTATCCGGAACTCATACGACGGACTACAGTGCAAAGTCGTGCATGGAGGACAGCTGACAGATGCATTCCAAGTAAGGACCGGAGTCAGACAAGGCTGTTTACTCTCTCCCTTCCTTTCCCTCCTGATGGTCGACTGGATTATGAGGACCTCGACATCTGAAGGAAAACACGGAATACAATGGACATCTCAAAATCAATTAGACGATTTAGACTTCGCAGATGACCTAGCACTCCTATCGCATACACACGAACAGATGCAGACAAAGACAGCCAGTGTGGCAGCAGTCTCTGCATCAGTAGGCCTCAGCATACACAAGGAGAAAACCAAGGTCCTGAAATTCAAAGCGGAGAACAGCAATCCAATCACTCTTGATGTCGAAACTCTGGAAGATGTAGAATCCTTCACATATCTAGGAAGCATCATCGATTAACAAGGAGGTTCAGATGCAGACGTAGAGGCAGGGATTGGCAAAGCAAGGGTCGCATTTCTACAATTGAAGAACATATGGAACTCAAAACAACTTTCAACCAATATCAAAGTGAGAATCTTCAATACCAACATCAAGGCAGTTCTACTGTATGGAGCTGAAACTTGGAGAACTACAACAACCACCGTCAAGAAAGTACAAGTATTTATAAATAGCTGTCTTCGCAAGATACTCAACATCCATTGGCCGGATACCATCAGCAATAGCCTTCTGTGGGAGAGAACAAACCAACTTCCAGCTGAAGAAGAAATTAGGAAAAGACGATGGAAATGGATAGGACATACATTACGCAAATCATCAAACTGCACCACGAGACAAGCCCTAACTTGGAATCCTGAAGGGAAGCGGAAAAGAGGGAGGCCTAAGAACACATTACGTCGGGTAATAGAAGCAGATATGATAAGGATGAATAGGAACTGGAAGAAGCTGGAAAGGATTGCCCAGGACACGGTTGGATTGAGAATGCTGGTGAGCGGCCTATGCTCCTTCAGGAGGAGTAACAGGCGTAAGTAAGTAATGTATGGCAGATTATTATGTAAGCCCGAATTCACGTTAAATTAGATATTAAGAGAAAATCACATCAATTATTCTTGACAGTGTTAACTATTAATGAATAATGGCAACAAGCAACTAAATTAAAACACCGAATGGTAATTGGTAGCACGTTTTTAGTGTTGATCAAATTATACACAAAATTACGTAAAACATGGTCATTAGTATAACTGACTCAGCATCACAGCCACTATATTTTGGTGCAAGATGATGAGGTCAGGTGTAGCCTAATAATATTAGTGATAATATTTAATATATGCCCCCCAAATACCATGATACGATCGAAGGTGGGGAGAGCCCACTCTCCCTCTCGAAATCCTCTCACATAGCCACGCAAGTATAGCCCCTGACAGTGAAGTCCTACTCACTGCCTTCTCGCGGCGGGGTTGTTATTTACGAAATCAAGAGGACGAAAAGCGTATGTCCAGTGCTTTAACCGGGTCAATGGATTCCGGAGAACCCATCTAGGAGGGTTGGAAAACCGTGATTCCAAACGAATGGTCACATGGGCTCCAGGATTTTGAGCAAACAAATGGCGTATGAACCTATTGTTGGTCACTGACTACTATGAGACTGCATCTCCTTACGTTGCCCCACTGCCCTATAGATTAGACCTCTAAGTCAAAGGTTTGGAGAGTGGCCTCCTAAGAGGGCCATCCACCTTGGTTTGGGCGCCCCGGAAGTACCCCGGCCCTTACACAAATCGAATGACGAAGTGTGGCGCGTATACATTTGGTGCCTCCTCGTACCAATGTTTGCGTTTAAATAAATAAAGATAAATACAGTGATGCGGGTTCCCATTTCACAAAGAGTGTCAGTTACTGAGGACTGTAGGTACATCTTTCTGATGGGTCATTGATGCGAAGTGATTTTCATTCAATTGGCTTTCAAAGCACTTTTTGCAACAATTAACCCAGTGCTATTTTGTCAAGTTGATATTGACTCGATTTAATGTCCGACTGCATTATTTCTGTGATATCTGTTTAGTTTGACAAATTCTTCAACTAGTAATCAATTGAAGTTAAACTTGTACATAAATGAACGTATTTGAATAATTTTAATGTTCTTAGTTTCTTTCCACAAATCATTTGGGAAGGCTTGTACCCCAATCTATAGTTAACGGACAAAAAAGAGAATAAGAAGCACTTTCGCCCACTGCTATCGAGCTCGGAGTTAGGAATTATTGCCTTGAAGCACAAACGAATCATGAACACCAACGAGTAAGAAAATTATACCAGTATTTTACAGTCAATTGCCTCCAGTTATTTCACTTCGAAACAGTCGGTGTGATATTGAGTCATCTAAAGTTGATTAAAAGGATTATATTGATACTTTATAAAAAACAAAACATGATATCGGCTACTACTCGGTGATCTATACACAAACACATTGAATTTTCATACTTATGAACACACAAGTTCGTTTCTAATCAAACATTAACATTTCAGTACAAGCAATGATTTGTTTACTTAGTAATTAATTAATGGTAAATATTAATCATTACTGTTATAAGTACTTCACCTTCGTCCTTCTGGCTTCATTAACTCTGGGAACAAATTCCAATAAAAGTGCAGCACCGACGCCAGATATTGCTCCAACCAAAACAAGCCTTTTGCCTATTCTTCGAAAGGCGGACATCTATGTAAAAATATTTTTTAACGTTTAATACAATACAATGGTATGAAAAGACTCATGGAATTGGATAATTACTGGTGGATTCAACAATTAGTACTGCCAATAATTAGTCACTAACCAAAATCAAAGACGGTACTCCTCTACCTATGCCACAAATCTCCTAGATGAAGACAAACTATCATTGTTTAGCAACGAAGAACAGAGACTAAAAATATTGGTCGGAAATACAGAAGTAGTTAGTGAGTCATAATGCGTCGCTGAATCCTTTCGGGTTGAAAATTCTCTAGTCCTAACCACTTTATTAGTCCACCATATTAAATTTCACGTCTCCCACATAGTCCAATCTACCAATCAAAACCCTTCCCATATCTATATTTGAGTTATTCTTCGTTATGCTGACAAAACCCCTTTTATTAAAATAGTTAGTCGATCAACTTTATGACAAGGTCAAAGTATTTGAAATATATCCATGGATTTGAGTTATCTTTATTAATCGTGACCTGCAGTCATTTCACCACATCCAAGATATACAGCCCTACACACAGATGCTACACTTAACTAAACATACCCTGATTGTTACATAACACAAAATCATCTACTGCTCATTTTCTCCGCTGTTTTGTTTGAGGAATCGTGAAAATGTTTTAGCAAAACAGACACAAAAATAAACTTCAAACATCAATTTACGCAAAAAAATATCTGCTGATTACAAGTTCCAAATATTTCAGCAAAGGACTACAAAATACTTGCATGAGGCTTTCAAGTGACCGCTTGTTCAAAACGTAATAACTATTTCCCAGTAAATGGAAATGTTAAAATAAAACTATGACACGAAAACGTGAACCATATGATAAAAAAGTACGATAACAATGCATGCCTTCACTTTACTTGTTGTGGAACCTCAACACTTTGGTGAGAATATCACTGTAAGTGAGATTAGTGGTGCGATTACCCAGTTTTCTAATAACAATACTCAAGAAATGTCACTTAAGAGGGAATTCAGTCTTCGGTCTGCAGTAATAAGTATAGAAAGTCTGTCGACCTATATTAATCCTTGCAGTTTGTAATACAGTGGAGGTTCAATCTCGTTTTGTATATATTAACAGACGGTGCTGATATTACGTGTTCCGGTAGAGAATTCCCTCGAAATAAAAGTCCAACACGGATTAAAATGGTTCTCGAGAACCCGCACAGATGAAAAACTTCGGAGATTTACAAAAAATACAGAATGGAACAGAACGAAATCAGAATTCCCATACACGTTAGAGAAAAGCAAAGACCACCAATCCAACCTACCGCTAAAATAGATTCTGATTCTACCGCCCTAAAGAGTTCAATTAACCAGAGAGGGAAAACAACTTATTTTTCCAAAAAACTGAGGATACATTTCAGTGTTGTCCACGACATATCTTTGAAAAAGACGATACCAGACTTTAGAGGCGATCTGAAATTGTTTCTTCATAACAATCAAGTACCGATAAGTTGTTTGTGAATGACAATAATATCCTAAATAAGCCAGATTATCGCTGTAGATACATAGGTCACACACTAATCGTGTGCGAAAAAAGTATTAACTGACGAAAGCTTTTAGTTTACCAGCGAACTGATGAATGATAATAAAATAGCTTTTCTTAGTGTCTCATTTTCTAGAACGATATACAGTTTAGTACGACTAGTGATTAAAAGGCCCGATGGCTAACACAGATAAGTAAGAGTATTCTGATTGAAACAAATATTCATAATTAAACATATCAGGAGAGTACACTTGAGTTGATTAATGATCAAATAACGACAGAAGTATAGAAGTTAGATAGTTTAAGAACGGCCGGTGTTAATTTCGGTGTTTCCAGTCACTGTGTTTGTGTACAAAATGAATAGCCAGCAGTTGAGAAAATTTATTGTTTCCTTCTCTGCTGCTTTCAGTTAGCTAAGAGAAAGAAACCGGTAGGTATACCATGTATACAACATTATAAGGGATATTGTGAGAGGTTTCAGTATACGTCTGTGTGTAGTCAGATTGAGGTTAGAGCTGTGGCCATCGTATATAAATCTACTTTTATCAAAATTCAGTGATGAATCAGACGACACATCCCATTCGTAAAACTTGTTTGTCTTTTTAGATTACCGCTGGTGGAAGTAGGCAATGAATAAACCATTTTTAGGTCACCCGCAAAAAGGAATGATTTACCGCATTGAAAGAGTGAACACACGTCATTGGTAAAAAGAAGAGTGAGCAATGGACTAATCACACTTCCTTGTATAACCTCAATGGTTATATTCACAGGTTTAGAGTAGCAAGATTCAAAGCGACGATTCGGCTACGTTCTTCCAAAAATGATTTAAACCAGGATTAAAGGGGATCCCGTTCGCCAAATAAAGAACGATTTAGAGGAAGTTTGTGTGAAAAACTGTCGAAGATTTTACTAAAGTCGCAGTACATAATTATCACTGATGAACGAACATCTCTTTTCTGGTAATTTGATAGAAAAATTCCAGATACGATGTGAAGCATGAACGTTTTGTCATAAATCCATGTTGGAATGGGCCAATCAGGCTAGCTGAAAGTAGAAATGACAATAGCTATTTGTGGATGATTTTTGCCATGGTTCTTGATAGCGTGGATGTCAAGTTATTGAACATACAGTTAGCAATATCAGTACGTAATCCTGTTTTGAATCTTCGGGTGATAAGCGATGTTTTCCAAACATATGGATAGTGTCCGCAATCCAAAGACAAGTTAAACCGTTTTAAATAGAATACCAGAAATCTTGTACTACTATATTTTACGAATGACACAGGAATCCCATCACATTCATTGTCATGGGGATTTTTCAGAAAAGTTATAATTTGATTGGTGTTGATGGATGTAAATTCGATTTCGAATTTATGTCTAGACGTCACCAATGGAAAGGTATTGACAAAGGTTTAGGTTTCAGTACTGCAGCATCGCGAGAAATGCGGGGTGAATCGTTTAGAAATAGTATCAGAATCGTCAACAAAGCTTCCTTCAATTGTGAAGAATCTGGTAGTGCCAAGCGAACCCGATTTCACAAAGGATTTAAAAAGTCGAAGTGGAATTATCGTCCAAATCGTTATTGGTATCACTACGAAAACGAACATAATCATAAAACTGCGGATTCATCATGATGTCACTGCCTAACTTATGGAATTTTTCGTGAAAGTCACATCACTATATATTCCGACTCATCGTCACGTAACAGTCAGAAATGTGATGCATGGAGTTTCCAAAGAATACATTTGGGAAAGGTAGAATGGTATTTTACAGTGAATAAAAACAGGTTATACAGAATGATCATGTAGTGGCACTGTACCCTTATCACACGTCCTCAAAGCTGAACACGAGACAACCAGGAAAATAGACATTCAACATTAAACGCAGCGAAAACCTCAACACGCAGTATTGCGATTAATTCCAGGGTTCTTGGTACTGTTGACCTTCTTGTCACTCGCTTGATTCAGAACAACCCAAGAAGTCTGAATAATTATACAGCTGTCAGTGTATGAATCATCCGAAGTGGCCTTATGATTGCAGAAAATTTATAGTTTAAATTCACCGTACGTTTCTGAAGTATTGTTCTTGTGGTTTTTAGCAACAGAACTCGAAAGGTGAAAATTAGGCACGCAATGGCGGGAAGAAAAGATATTACGGGATTGTTCATAGTTTAAAACAGAGAGAAACGTGAAGTAAGTGGGCGATATGAAAAATTACGTCCAGATAACCATTCAGTCTTTGCTCACGTTGCTTCAGATCACCACCAACTGGTGGTTGCAAAGATCAAACTGAAGCTACAGAAACAATAGACAACGAGGAAAACAGCATAACAAAGTTTCAATACAGACTTCCTTCCACATACAGATAAACCCAACCAATTCAACACAGCTCTCAACAACAAGTTCCAAGCCTTACAAGATCTACTCAAACGAGAAAAAACTACAATAGGGAACAACAGGAAACGAATAGGAGAAACGCAAACTTCAACGTATGAGGAGGCCCTGAGTCGCATGAAGCATCGTTCTAAGGAATGCATCTTTACGGAAACCCTATTTTGGATTCAATAAAGGAGAAGTGAGACAACAGAAACTAACAAAAGTCGAACAAGAACAGAGAAGTCCAAGACACAAGCTCAATACGCGGGAGCAAACAAGCAATTAAAGAAGGGCATCAGAGTTGACAGAGAGAAATATATGGAACAGCTAGCAACGACGGTAGAATAAGCTGCGATAGAAGAAAATATGAGGCTGTAAATTTATGATCTACTTCGATATTAGTATTGCTCCTGGTGATCGACTGGGTCATGAAGATGTCAACATCTGAAAGGAAGCACGGGATATTGTGGACAACTAGGACGCAGCTGGACGATCTAGACTTCACAGATGATCTGGCCCTTATATCTCAAATGCAACAACAAATGCAGTAGAAGACGACCAGTGTAGCAGCAGCCTCAGCAGCAGCAGTAAGTCTCTACATACACAGAGGGAAAAGCAAGATTCTCCGATACAGCATAACCTGCACCAACCAACTCACACTTGATTGAGAAGATTTGGAGGATGTAAAAACATTTAAATATCTGGGCAGCATCATTGATGAACATGGTGGATCTGATACAGATGTGAAGGCGTGAATCGGCAAAGAAACAGAAGCATATTTACAACTGAAGAACATCTGCAACTCATAACCACTGTCAACCAATCCCAAGGTCAGAATTTTCAATACAATTGTCAAGACAGTTCTACTGTATGGGGCAGAAACCTGGAAAACTACGAAAGCCATCATACAGAAGATACAGGTGTTTATTAACTACTTCGGATCCTATGACCCGACGCTATTAGCAACAACGCACTGTGGGAGAGAACAATCCGGATCCCAGCGTAGGAAAAAATCGGGAAGCGCTGGAAGTGGATAGGACATGCATTGAGGAAAGCACCCAACTACGTCACAAGGTAAGCCCCCACATTTAATCCTAAAGGCTAAGGGAAAAGAGGAAGACCAGAGAACACATTACGTCGAGAAGTGAAGACAGGCATGAGATTTGTTATGATGTAACTGCCTAATTTTTTAGATCTTACGTGGAAGTCACATCATTGTATACACTGACCAATGTATGATGGAGAACACATTCAGGCTGAAGATAGAACAACATATTTAATATGAGTAAAAGCAAGTTGTAGAGAGTGACCACGCTTGCGAGGCTGAGCCATCTCATCTCGTCAATTCGAATTAATTTCATTCATTGTTCCCGCCTTCCTCATCGTTGAGTTTTCCTCCACGGTAAATGTTGAACATCCATTTACCCGAATGTTTCTTGTTCAGCTTTGAGGATTGTGTGGTTAGGGCCCAATGCCACCAAAAGACGACTATATGACAACGAAGAAACTGGCAGACAAATATAGTAGCCCACGAAGAAGAAAATGCCCCACATACACAAGGAGTTGCATTGATGTTGTCTAAACAAGCCCGAAATGCGCTTATAGGATGGGAATCTCATGGACCAAGGATCATCAAAGCCTCGTTCAAAACAAAAAAGGAGGGCATTACAATGAATATCATCCAATGCTATGCACCTACCAACGACTACAATGAAGACAATAGGCTGCAGTCAATCGTCGAGAAGTGCCAAACAAAGGACCTGACCATTCTGATGGGAGATTTCAACGCCAAGGTTGGAACGGACAACACTGGATATGAAAACATCATGGGACGACATGGACTGGGAGAAAGAAACGAAAATGGTGAGAGATTTGCAAACCTATGTGCCTTCAATAAACTGGTCATATGCGGCACCATATTCCCACATAAACACAATCACAAAACCACATAGACTTCATCGGATCACACCACGCAAAACCAAATCGACCATATTTGCATCAACAAAACGTTCAGGAGGACTATAGAGGACGTGAGAACCAAGAGAGGAGCTGATATAGCATCAGATCATCACTTGCTGGTCGCCAAGATGAAATTGAAACTCAAGAAGCACTGGACAATGGGGTGGACAATATCACAAAAGTTCAATACGGCCTTTCTTCAGGATACTAACAAACTCAACAAATTCAAGATAGTCCTCAGCAACAAGTTCCAGGCCTTTCATGATCTACTCAATGGAGAAGGAACTACTGTGGAGAGCAACTGGAAGGGGATCAAAGAGGCGATTACTTCAACATGTCATGAGGTCCTGGGTCACAAGAAGCACCATCACAAGGAATGGATCACTGTTGATACATTGGATAAGATTCAAGAAAGGAGAAACAAGAAGGTAGCAATCAATACCAGTCGAACAAGAGCAGAAAAAGCCGAGGCACATGCTGAATACACAGTAGTAAACAAACAAGTGAAGAAGAGCATCAGAACCGACAAACGTAAATACGTGGAAGATCTAGCAAAGACGGCGGAAAAGGCTGCAAGAGAAGGGAACATGAGACAACTGTATGACATAACAAAAAAAACTCTCTGGAAATCGCCGCAAACCAGAACGACCAGTGAAAAGCAAGGACGGCGAGGTAATCACCAACATTGAAGAGCAACAAAACAGGTGGGTAGAACACTTCAAAGAACTCTACAATCGACCAGCTCCACTGAACCCACCCAACATCGAAGCAGCACCCACGGACCTCCCAATCAACGTTGGCCCACCAACAATTGAAGAAATCAGCATGGCCATCAGACAAATCAAGAGTGGCAAAGCAGGAGGACTAGACAACATTCCAGCAGAGGCACTAAAAGCAGACGTGACGGCAACTGCAAGGATACTCCACATTCTCTTCAATAAGATTTGGGATGAGGAACAAGTACCAAAAGACTGGAAAGAAGGATTCCTGATCAAAATACCGAAGAAAGGCGATCTCAGCAACTGTGATAACTACAGGGGTATCACTCTTCTCTCAATACCGGGAAAAGTATTCAACAGAGTATTATTAAACGGGGGAGGAAGGACTGCATAGAAGCTCAACTTCGTGACCAACAGGCAGGATTCCGTAAGGATAGATCGTGTGCAGACCAAATCGCAACTCTACAGATCATTGTGGAACAATCAATTGAATGGAATTCATCATTCTACATCAACTTCATTGACTACGAAAAGGCATTTGATAGCGTGGACAGAACAACACTATGGAAACTTCTTTGACACTACGGCGTGCCTCAGAAGATAGTCAATATCATACGGAATTCCTATGATGGATTACACTGCAAAATCTTGCATGGAGGACAGTTGACAAGGTCGTTCGAAGTGAAGACCGGTGTCAGGCAAGGTTGCTTACTCTCACCCTTTCTCTTTCTCCTGGTGATCGACTGGATCATGAAGACGTCAACATCTGATGGAAAGCACGGGATACAATGAACATCTAGGATGCAGTTGAACGATCTGGACTTCGCAGATGATCTGGCCCTTCTATCCCAAACGCAACAACAAATGCAGGAGAAGACAAACAGTGTAGCAGCAGCCTCAGCAGCAGTAGGTCTCAATATACACAAAGGGAAGAGCAAGGTTAGCCGATACATCACAGCATGCACCGATCCAATCACAATTGACGGAGAAGATTTGGAAGATGTAAAAACATTTAAATATCTGGGCAGCATCATACATGAACAGGGTGGATCTGATACAGATGTGAAGGAGCGGATCGGCAAAGCAAGAGCAGCATATTTACAACTGAGGAACATCTGGAACTCAAAACAACTGTCAACCAACACCAAGGTCAGGATTTTCAATACAAATGTCAAGACAGTTCTACTGTATGAGGCGGAAACCTGAAGAACTACAAAAGCCATCATCCAGAACATACAGGTGTTTATTAACAGTTGTCTACGCAAAATACTTCAGATCCATTGGCCGGACACTATTAGCAATAACGTACTGTGGGAGAGAACAAACCAGATCCCAGCGGAGGAAGAAATCAGGAAGAAGCGCTGGAGGTGGATAGGACACACATTGAGGAAAGCACCCAACTGCGTCACAAGACAAGCCCTCACATGGAATCCTCAAGGCCAAGGGAAAAGAGGAAGACCAAAGAACACATTACGCCGGGAAATAGAAATACACATGAAAAAGATGAACAAGAATTGGATGGAATTAGAAAAGAAGGCCCAGGACAGAGTGGATTGGAGAATGCTGGTCGGCGGCCTATGCTCCATTGGGAGTAACAGGCGTAAGTAAGTAAGTAAGTAAAAAGTCTGGTCAAGAAAAAAGAAGGCAAGACAATCTCTGAGACTCACGAACAAAAGAACAGATGAGTGAAACACTTCTAGGAACTCTTCAACATGCCGTACCTACCTATACATAATACTCCACCAACTATCGAAAAAATCAATTGTGACCATTAGAAAAATCAAGAGTGTGAAAACGGCGGGACCTGATAATATATCAGTTGAATCCAGGGAGTCAAACATAGAAGCAACTGTAAACATGCTCCACGTTCTATTCGGGAAGACTTGGGAAGAGGATCAAGTGCCAATCGCATACTGAAAATAAGGTTACCTCGTCAAGATAAGAAAGATAGGCGATTTGAGCAAATATGAAAAATACACAGATATTACACTTCTAACAACGGTAAGAACAGTTCTCAAGAGATTGTTGCTCAACAGGATGAAAGACTCATTAGATGTTCGAAATCGAGATAAACAGGCTGAATTCCGAATGTACATAGACCAAACTGTAACACTAAGGATCATCGTTGGACAATCAGTTGTATGGAATCCATCACTATACATTGATTTCCTTGATTGTGGAAAAGCATTTGACAATGTGGGTAGGAGAATCTGCAGAGTAAGCGATGCGTTTCAACAACTGTACAAAATATGAAAATGAAAACAACTGTCAACGAATACCAAAGTAAAAACCGTTAATGCAAACTTCAAGACAGTCCTACTTTACGAAACCGAGACACAGAGAATCGCTACAACCATCATCAAAATGGTACTCGTATTTATAAACACTTGTATACGCAAGATACTCAATATTCGTTGGTCGGATACCATTGTATCCCATATCTATTGTTTGTCTTTAACAATATAAAATGGGGATGGTTGATTGATTGAATAATACACTACTGTTGTTACTCAAAGAAACTATCTCATTCATCTATTCTTCCCCCTTTATCGCTCACTGACTGAGGGTTATATCATTTTTATAACAGCCTTCAAGGCCCTTCTACACTTCAAGATAGTCCTACTTTACGTAGCCGAGACATAGAGAATTGCTACAGCCTTCAAGGCCCTTCTACACTACGTTGGAATTTTGAGCCATATTATTGTTCAGTTACACTAACGGTTTACATTTCGCGTGATGTCATCAGTGCCACTACATGCATAGGAAGATTGTTAATCGAGCAAACTCACACATGATTTTTATCACAGTAGGAACTTACAGGCAACATTCAGTTAACGACCATTTTTGCCAGTTAGTATATCATCGCTTCCGGCTACAGATTCTCAGGAGACCTGGAAATCGAAGTCTGGATGAATACAGTTATCTTAGCTAGGAGACATATTGGCAAATGTGGAAAATACTCCCTGAGTTCAACTGATGAAACCTAAATGAAGAAAAACGGGAATCAGTGTCAAATAATGGAAAACACCAAATTATATGTCAATATGTGTATCCGAATGACCATACATCACCAATGTGTAATATATGAGATAGTTAAGATTGAGGTCATAAAATTGTTCAAAATATTGCAATATAAAGATCCTACATTATTTTTGAGAGAGGCAATACTCTATTCTATTCTGGGTCGTGAGTCCTGAATATGATGTAAAATGAATAGTTTCATTATCGTACAATTTTATTTTCTCAGTATACATGAGAGTCACAAAAATATTTTGAGTCATCCGTTACATTAAAATCTAATAATCAACTTACCAACATATTATACTGGATCTTTCGTGCCTGTAATGATTACCTATTGATAGAAGACACTGGACTAGCGGTAGATATGTGTATTGCAATATCTTCTGGTGGTTTTTATTTTTACCTGCATGTTCTAAATATATTAGCATCACAGCTTTCAATTCTATCAAAAATTAGACTATTTTGTCAAAAAATGAATCTTTAGTTTGTCCAAACATGTTTCTGCAAATGTAAACGCCGATATACAACACTATTATTAATGTATACTAGATTTGTTTTACTAGTCCGATTGACTTAAAAACATATGACATGTACTAGTACATTTATAAAAGTTGTACGACTTATCCAGGTGGTATTTGTTTCTCGTGAAATCCGTTCTCTGTACACAATCAACATGCAGGTTGAAAGCCTCCACAATCTCCAAACTAAAATTAGAAGTGATGAACGCAATCACTCACTGACCAAAAAATATTTAACTGATGACATTGTCAAAAAATATCAGGCGACAAAAACGAGCTTGGGTGGGACTCTAGCTCAGTGTGTGAATACAAGTGAGAACTTTTTTTGACTAAAACTCGCGTCTTTTCACTTCGTTTATTGGTAGTTTTATCTTCAATATAAGTTGAAGACTTGCATCTCAGAGAAATCGAAATTTTAGGTATTAGTTATTATGTTTGAGTGGTATAGATGTTGATTCAGGGACATTTTTTTGTGAACTATTTTTTACGTCTGATTTCACGGAACTGGTTCACCATCCAACCATTTCTACACGATTTCTGCTATTTCGTTCTGTAGTTTTTCCAAAGTTTTATACATTTGAAGAATTTTTAGTACTATTTTAACTGATGGTTATCAGTTTTGGATCTTGATTAGTGTTCTGATTTAGTCATTGCACGGACATACAACTCATTTCTGGATTACTTGTTCTAACTACAGTCAGGGGAATGCATAGTGGAAACGTCTCATTATTAATTAAGATCATAGGTATGTGTTAAAACCATTCGTGCAATCGAGTCAAGCCCGTTTATCAATAACCCAGATTAAGTCCCTATTGAAGACCAAAATTAGTTTACCTTCTATACTTTCATTAATTAGTTCTTAGCACACTTTCTTACAAGCATTCACCGGCTTTTTTTTTACCATTATCCCACATCTGGTTAAGCGCTATAAATTTTGCGGTTTACCTTTATTACGTTTATCTAATTTACGTTACATTCGGGTGTATTTTATCTAACTTGCAGATGCTTATAATCCTGGAGCTTTGTTGCCAAGATCATGCGATTTAAATGCATATGAATCTTTCAGGGATTTCTTTGACGCCGTGATTGCAGATTATCATAAGGTTTGTTCAGCCTTATCTTTTACTATTAATAACGACTTGTGCTCACATATCCATCATCATCCTCAGTATTAATGGAATGTCTTTTTCAGGTGGAAAATGGCAAAATACAACATCCAAAGTCAGATTTTGGTGACCTCAAGAGTCTATCGTTTACGGATCTAAATGCTTATGGCAATTTAGTCGTATCTACTAGAGTTCGCCTAGGTAGGACGGTTGAGGGGTTTGGTTTTGGCCCTACATTAACCAAAGACACTCGAATTGAGTTGGAAAAGAAGGTAAGTTTTGTTCGTATAACTTCTTATGGCTACAAAATCCATAATTTTAAGGCATGAAAAGTCGATTCATTTCCTTATTGTTCTTAGATCTCAACTGCTCTACGTAACTTATCTGGTGAATACGAAGGGACTTATTATCCATTGACAGGAATGTCAGAGGAAGATAGGATCAAACTAGTGAACGATCATTTTCTTTTCAGAAACGATGACAAGTATGTTTTAGCTAAAATGTATTTGCCAAGTTGTATACTGGTATAATCACTTTTCTGTGTTGAATCGAATTTTAAATTTAAAGTTTCTACGATAATTCTATTTGTCAAGGGAACCTTAGACTTCTGCAGTGGTTGGTGGCTTTAAATCATAATTCTTTGAAAGTATAGTCTAGAAATATTTGAATTAATGTATCAAAGGGCTGTGAAAAGGTAACCAACTAATAAAAATTAAGCAGTCGTAGTTCTTGAGGTAAGATAAATAAATTCATCCGACCTACGTGAATCAGTGTATAGTTTTATTATCCACTTTCTGAGATAGCGGCTCAGTGTTTAAAGAGTTTGAATTCTGATCACCAAGTCGTGGGTTCAAAACCCCTTCTCGCCTACTTCTGTTCGAGCTAACAGGTAGCATTATTGGACCTCAAACTTAAAGTATCTGATAAACTAGTATTTAAACGATCCTGAAAAATGGTCAAAATAGTAGGACTAGAGTTCTTGACCAGAATTAAATGAGTACGTAAACTTTCTGAAGTTAACCTACGGTATTACATTTTTGAAACTTTTTTTGGTAATTTATTTCAAAATGAATATCTGCCCACGTAGTGGAACTTTACTCATTATAATGTTGATTTTATTTCGATGAAGTTATGAAGCTTTCATCCGATTATTTGAGAATCAATTACTTTCAAGATATGATTATGTGCATTTTGACTCAAAGCTGTACTTTTTATCTGTCAACACTTTGAAAAAAGGGAATAATTCTATTGATTTTCATATAACGTAATTACTTTTGCATATTAAGGAACACTTGTATGCATTTTCTTCAAGCAGCTAGGTTCACTCTGTCACCTTCAATCCACCAAATTCTCGAAATAATAAAATAGCTGGTCAAAACGTACACATGTTCGATCTCTCCCACAATTGCGTTCTAAGTTAATGTTTGTTATTTAAAACAAACATTTTGCCAGTTCTTTTCAAATATTTGGCTAACTGTTAATCAACATCTCCCATCTTTCATTCGCACTATTTAATTTATTATCGTCATTTGTTTTGCATTTTATCATATCTTGATCAAGTTCTCGTTTTGACCCACCATACGATTTGGTTTTAAGAATACATTTACTAAAATTGTGTTTCTATACTGCCACTTCATTTTATCTTTATTAACTTCAATACTGCTTTCATAGCGTTCTTAAAGATGCTGGTGGATACATTGATTGGCCAACAGGTCGCGGTATATTCATAAACAAACAAAAGAACTTTTTGGTCTGGATTAACGAAGAGGATCACATTCGCGTCATTTCAATGCAAAAGGGTGGTGATTTAATCGCAGTTTACAAACGACTGGCCGGCGTAGGTTTTAGAAGTGCTTATTATATTTATTTCTATATAATTCATCTGTTTTTATACATTTAGAATTTTACTTTTAAGCTAATAGCTTCACAATTGGTTGATCACTGGGTGGTGATCAATGTCATGCTTATCTATTCTTCATTAGTGCAGTTCGAATGCTATCGATCATGTTGCAATGTGGCCACCAGTCTAGGTGACTCGACACTGGGGGCACTATGTATTGAGATTTAGATGGTGGTTGGAGGTAGTCAACTGGATTTTAATTTTGATAGTAATCACGATTCCAGAATGGTCTATTTGATGAACGCAAATGGAGAACAAATATGAACTTCTCGCTGATTAAATCTTGAAAACACTACAATTTTGTAGAAACTTATTCTTATTTATTTCGGCATACTTTTCCATAGTAAATGTGTGCAACTTCTAACACTTTATTGAGTGTCTCTGTATATAACATACATATCACCCTGCGGGTTTAAAAGTCAGAATACTAACCAATTAATACTACCAAGGATTTAGATACGACTGACTTGATAAGGCTGAAGGATTGTCTCACCACATAAGTAACATAAGTGTATTTAGACCGTTGTTGCTAACCGTGTGCCACAGACTTGATGTTAAGTTTTGAGTGAACATGTCAATGTAAAGTTTGAATAACCAGTGCAGTTGAGTGAGTCGGGGTATTTTTGAACCTTCAGTCAAGTGGTTGAAAGTGAAGTATTTGAAGAGCTGTGCCCAAGAGATTGATAGTCAACTCCAGTCACTATCTTCTATGAGGGGGGGAAGCAACTTGATAATATAATAAACAGATTTCAGAAACGTTATATCACAAATACTTAGCACGTGTGATATGAATATATGACTAATTAATTGTGTATTCGGTTTAAGTCTGTGATGTTTAGTAATTGTTTTCCATCATCTGTTGCCCTCCGTGTTTTCTTGAAATTTATACAGGCAATACAAGAACTGTCCAAATCACTGAAATTTGCATTCAATGATCGTTTAGGGTTTATCACATTTTGTCCATCTAATTTGGGTACGACACTAAGAGCTAGTGTACATGCGAAAATCCCTATGCTGGCTTCATTGCCGAATTTCAAGGTTAGTTAGCATTGTGTTTCTGAGTGCTTTGTATTTCTGTATGGAAGTCCATTTTGTAAATGAGAGGTAAAAATATAATGCAAGCATTTAATCTAATATTATTCTTTGTTTCAAACAGACTAATCATTTGTGAGGGAAGCCATATGTCCGCTTACGATTCAGCCAGTCATTATGTAGTGGCAAATAAACCAAATTTTCACAGCGAAGAATTTTCACTGAGTAAAATTTCAAATTATGTTGAAACAATAAACACAGTTTCTTTCATAAATTTTCCATGGTTTATATTAGGACTGAAATGTGTTCAAGTTAAATATTCTGAGTGGACCTGTATACATCGTATACATGAAACTATTAGCGAAGCCCTATCTGGACTTGATTCGGTCGTACCTTGTATCAGTTTATGTTTTTAATAATAATTTCGTTTTCATCTTTGAATGGTTTGTTAATAATCATATTTTTATGCAAAATATTGCAAATATCGTTATAATAAACCCCAAACTGAAACAAAGCAGACCAGGTTTTCTCACCTAACCTAACTTCATTTGCTTATAACTCCATTCTACAAACTTATTACACTCGACTGTTAATTTAACTAGTGTTGATAATAATACTTTGATTTTACTGCTGAAAAATTAAAATCCTTAGGAAATTTGTGAAAAGCATGGTATACAGCCTCGTGGCACTCATGGAGAACACACTGAGTCAGTTGGTGGTATTTACGATTTGAGTAATAAACGTCGCCTTGGTCTTACTGAGCTTGACGCTGTTACTGAAATGCATTCCGGTGTTCGAGCTTTACTTGAACTTGAAGTTATGTTACAAGAATATAACAAAGGTGCTCCAGGTAATTGCTGTTTTTATTGACTGTATTAGTGGTATGCTTCAATGGTATTTAGTAAAAAGTATATATCTGTACGTATATTCCTCACGTGTTATAATAGGTAGGAGCTAAGAGTTAGTACTATCATGTTACTTTTCTCATACGAACTACAAATACTAGACTGTAAATATTGTCCAGCCATAGTACCAAAGAAAAGCAAGGAAAATAGGTTAATAAACACTTAAAAAATATTGGATTTTAGAAGTAAACCAAGGAAGTTATCTACCGACCTAACATTTATTTAAGTCGCTTCATTTTTGAATAGTACAGCGATACAAAAACCTAACAGTAGGAACGAAATCCTTGAGTTGGAAGTATCTGAATCTAGCCTTCTGTTGAGGTGTAGTGGCTCAACCTCATGTGTTCATTGACCGCAAAAGACTCTACTGCCGGTTACAGATTAAGGTTCCACTCGTTCATATTAAGAAAGTCTGTTGTTTATCCATTTGTCACGTCTCAGTAACATTTGATTTACTGGGCTGGTCTCATATGCTAAACGAAAATTAATTTTCAGTCCTAACGTTAATTCACTTAGCCACCTGAGTAACATTAAAATTACGAAAAATGTACCACAAAATATCTTACCGTCCATACTGATGTTAAACATATCTTTAACTATTTGTGGCGAGAAGTATCTGTACTAGCTTCGTTTTATGGATTTATTAAACTAGTTCACTCACATAGACATCTTGAGAGCTTACAGTTGTGTGTCACTGTCATAAATAATTCCTCTCCTTAATATGATTCTGTTTACAGAGGGCGTTATGCCAGTTGAACCATTAACTTACCTGGCCAAACTGCTAGAAGGTGCCTCTATCGAAAAATGCTATACTCGCAAATATTTGACACCAGAAATAATTAAAAAATATGATGGAAAACGAACAGCCCACGGTGCTACCCTAGCCCATATGATACGCAATGGTAAGCTGCTTTTATGAAATTAATGTGAAGAACGATCCTTTTTTAAAAATTCCGAACGTTTACCAAGTATGAGGCTATTTTTATTGGCTTTACATGGGACTAACTGATCTGTTTTCATGTAGATAAAACAGCAATTCTGATTGACTTCATTAATCACTAAAGTATTTGATTCTGGTTACTATAAATCCTCAAATTTTTTCTGGCATCAATCAGAACTGTCTCGAGACATTTTGTGGCTATTGAGTTCTCTCAGATAAATCATTTAACTGAAGAGCTTTTAATAGACAACATTATGGGCACTTGAGTCATGTAGGAGAAATGCTGATGATATCCAGAAGAACAATGAACGCCCCATAATTAAACTAGCTCTAATGAAGTTCAGTTCTCACTGTTGGTTGATCGTTGGATTGTGAGCAATGTCATGTGCTTCAAGTCCTCCGTAGCGCAGATCGAATCCTGTTGATTAAGTTGCAATGTGGCCATTAGTCTAGGTGGCATGACATCATGTAAACCATGTCTAAATGTAAGGTGGTGGTTGGAGGTAGTCGACAGGAAACCTTAGACCTAGGTTTCATGCTATTTTTGACTCATCGTTAAGACGTACCCGTTATCTTGAGGGTATTGATGTTCCTTGGAGGATACATATGACGTTGTTAACTACCCAGTGGTCAATAAATTATAAACGCAAATCAATCCTACAGTAGGCACATCGCGGCACGTATCTCACTGTGAGGTTGGGTGGCACGAGATAGAATCAGTCAGAGAGCATCGGTTCCCTCAAGATTACAGGTAGGTCTTGTGGACGAGTGCCAAACAGCACGAAACCTAAATCTAAAGTTTCCTGCCGACTACCTTCAACCATCACCATACAGTCCAATTTTTCGTATGTTACAGATGAATAATTTACCTTTCCCTAAACATATCGTAGTTTTCTGTTGTGTTGTTAAAATAAATGATTAATAAACGATCATTTAACCGGGTCAAAATGATTTATCATTCAGTTATTGAAGCTAGTAACAATGTCTCATGCATTTCACCTTTTCAAAATATTCCATGTCAACTGACTCACATCTTTACTATACACCAGAAGGCAAAGTTTAGAGATTGTTAGACAAGCTCTAACATAAACTCCTTCCAGACACTATTTACCATTGGCATTTTGATTACAGGTCTTAGCAATGTAGCCGGGAAATACGTTTGAATTATTTACATTAGTCTATGAGATTATTTCAAATATATTTTAATATATCTATCGCATACTTAGTGCTCAATTCCTGTTACTTTTCTTTCAAATCTTAACAAGTTTTCATATAAATGACCAGTGGTTGATTGTGTCTGCTGAATTGTAGGCTAAGTAGATGAGATTGTATGGATATATCAACTTGGACGAAAATTGTACACACATGAGAAACAGAAGTCCGATAAACTGTTAGATTAACAAACATACAAAATGTCTAAGGACTGTTTGCGAAAATGTAGATCAAGTTATAAACTATATTATACATTAAAATACATTTTAACAGAAAAAAATCAGGGAAAGTGGTAATGCTCGATTAATTTTATCTAGAGAGATGAACAATCTGTTAATTAACATGCGCATCAATGTAATCCCATATGATTAAAATAAATAATGTCCAATAGATTTGAACATTTAAAAACAAAAGGTATTAGAGTGAACGACTATTTCCGATAACTTCATCAGGCTCTACAACTATAAATCCAATGCTATCATTTTTGCTTATTAAAGTTGAATTTGGCAAACATCATTTCATTTCGATCAGAGTGTGATGATGGTAATACCCTGCTTATAGCTTCAATTGAATCTATATTTCTCTTATAATGGCTTAGTGTATAATAAAAGAAGTGAAAATATCAGTATATTAAAATACAACGTATTAGAAGCATTGACTTCCAACAAATGAGTTACAAATGCTGATTTGGTTCCACCTAACCACTTGGCATTGGTGGATGATTTTAGTAGGATGCTTCAATCGTCCTATGTGACTTTTATATAAACATATGTTGTTTTTTTATTTAAATCAGATAAATGAGTAACAATCCTAGCTGTTAGATACCCTATATGTCTCACAAATTTACTTTCACTCTCACTTAAAACTAAGCTGCAAACTTCATACAAATAACATGATCAGTCAAACCTATCTAGTATTCTCTCAATAAAACCCCAATTTTTTCTTTTAGGTTGATCCCAGTCCGGTTTTATTGTTTCAGTGTTTGTACTAACTACACTGAGCCAAAGCAGTCATTTATCATCCCTAGCGCTCTATACTTTTATTCTTCAATCACCGAGTCACTGGTTTGACCCCTTTTCTATCTATCAAGATGCTGTTAGCTAAATGGCATTAACAGTCTTCCAAATATACTCATGAATTTCGGCTTAGCACACTAATCTCCAGATGGTTATTCTCTTAAGATATTTCTTTCATACAACAAATCCTTTTTGTCAAAGAAATCTCCATGTTATGCGTTACACTTTCACCTTAATTGAGAGTTTCGCTTGTTTCATTCACTGTTCCATGAAAATCATCCCAGACATCATTTAATCATAAAAAATCGTTTTTCAAAAGATTCACACTTTAAACTACGTGTGTATATTGAAAAGACCATATAAATCACTAATTTTATACTTTCATAACTGACCTACAAACAATTCATTAAGTGATTAATAATTAAACGAGATAATTAGTTAATACGTTCATTTGGTTCTAAGAATTACATAGATTTGCTGAATGCAAAAAGTCATTTTATTTTTTTTGCTTATACCGTAGAATTTCGTGGTTTATATTACTATCCAAACAGTTATTATAAGGAATTTCAAAATTTCTTTCATAGGTGCATACAATCATCGTTCAATATGTCCACGAACCGGAGAAGCTGAATGTTATTCGACGTTCATTGATTACTTAGATCCGTTGATCTGTGATTATCACGGCGTGAAAGATCCTTCATTTAAACATCCTGCGCCCACATTTGGCGACTTGTCAAAGCTTCCATTCGGTGACCTAGATCCAGCTGGTATGTAACCTTTTATGCTGCCAGGATTAATGTAGTGGTTTCTAACTCGAAAGTTTGGGATATCGATTAATGGTGTTAATATACTATTTCCATTGTTTATTACGTTTGAATGCCTCTCCGTTTCTAAGAGAGAGTGCACTAATTTCTCATGGCTGGAACTGGTAATAGATCTTTCGATAATAATATTCAGGAGCACGACAATGATGGTTTCATAATTATAGTATTGAACTTTCAACTGTTGTATGGCAGGCTAGAACCTCTTTTTATTAAATTTGTTTTGGGGATTTAAGTGGCTTCACTGGTCTTGACATCATATGTCATTACTTTTAATAGTATAACATCGGTTTTCCATTTACACTATTTCTAGGTAAATACATTGTCTCTACACGTGTCCGTGTTGGTCGTAGTGTTGAAGGCTTTTTATTCCCAACAATTATGAGCAAAACTGATCGTATAAAATTAGAGCAAGTTATTTCCGGAGCATTGAAAGGACTTACTGGCGAACATGCTGGGACTTACTATCCATTAACTGATATGAAAGAGGAAGATAGAAAACAACTAGTTGAAGACCATTTCTTATTTAAAAATGATGATCCGTAAGTGTGAACTTATTTTAATTCCTTTAAGTGATTAAAATTTCAACACTACTATTTAGCAAATTTCGTTGTGGATAGCCAGAGTTAACCTATGATCTGACCTCATAGTATAAAGGGACGGAGATAATGAGATAATAAACAAAAGGAGGAAACATTGTCATCTGAAATGGACATTTGTGCTTCTCTTAGTATTACTTAGGATGTGTGTCTTCGTGACGTTAGTAGATCATAGAGTTATTTTATAAGGTGAGTACACTTGTGTTACGATGAATGTAGATAGTAAAAACTATCTTTAAAGTTTCATTTTGTAGGTAAACGATTTAGGGTTGTCATTAGTCGTAAAGATACATTTGAAATGTTCGTCTTACATAAGCGAATCCTCAAAGTTGAGTATGTTTAATAAAAGATTGGTTAATCTCAGAGATAATTGGTTTTAATTTAATTTTAATGAATTTTGGCCATTGAATTTAGTGACATAATGTATACATATCCATATGTATATCTCTACCGTTCTTCCGTTTAGTGTTTTGCGTGATGCCGGTGGATATCGTGATTGGCCTGTTGGACGTGGAATTTTCCATAACAATTCAAAGACTTTCCTTGTATGGGTTTGCGAAGAAGATCACATGAGAATTATATCAATGCAACAAGGTGGAGATTTAGCTGCTGTTTATAAGCGCTTAATTGAAGTGAGTGGATAACCGATAGAAATACATGAACGTTTTCGAGTAAAAGTGAAAATTTATCTCGCTTTTTACGAGTCACTAGATCTACTATGTTTTGACCCATATTTATTCTTGTACAGTCTAGTTTATATAACGTTGGGTCAGGATTTATAGCCGTGACCCAGATATATACCAGTAATTACTTCCACAACGTAAATATAATAAACACAATAAAAGAGATGTTCATAAACTGAAAATATGCAGTTAAATTTTCTGACAAAATAAGTTAATCACTGGTCAATTAATCCATACACTGACTGCCATTAAGATGAATTTACAGTCATCGTATCTGGTTCGAGTTTTTTGATCAACTAAATTACCGAGTTGCACTAAAAGATTTTAGTATCTTAAGATAAGTCAATTTTTTGATCAAAAGAAGTTTATTTATACCTACACTATTATTCGTAGTAATCAATTTCTAATAGTTTTACTTTACTTAATTCATAACAGGGAATTAATGCTATCGGAAAGAGTATGAAGTTTGCACACAGTGATAAATATGGTTACATAACTTGCTGTCCATCAAACTTAGGTACATCAATGCGTGCCAGTGTATTATTAAAGATACCGAAACTTAGTTCTCAACCGAAAAAACTGGATGAAATTTGTGCAAAGTATATGCTTCAAGCTAGAGGTAAATTTGTTAAATGTTTTACATTCATTACCTTCTTTCACATTATCTTTTCTGTCTTAAACTGCGTGATTATGACTTACTTATGATCAACAAGCTAACACTTATGTGGTGATTATTACGGGTGACTTATAGGATATTGTTTGATCAGGCACACAAACAGTTTATAACTGGGTTATAACGGTTGGGTTTACACGTATGGGATGTTAGATTTACCTGAAACGAATATTTACACTAAATTCCCTCCCAGTGTCTATTCTACAGGACGTCAACACAACTCAGATCAAGAACACGTGATTAGCCTGACTAGAACGTGAATATGTTTCCACACCAAAATCTGTCACAGTCCAATAACAATGAACAATCAGTGATAATTATCATTATACGGATAGGGGAATATATAACTCATCTGACACTTGTCAGACTATCTACATATCTGACTAAGCAGACAACCAATCATGATCATTCTCGCCCACACATCAGATCCACTGCTTCATAGTTTTCAAAAGTATCCCAAATAAGTAAAAATAAAAATAATATATTTGTAATATCCCAATGAGTAGAAAATTGGATTTTCTGACGTTTCGTGACTTAGTGTAAGTCACTTCTTCAGAGAACAAATAACCAAATAAGGTTAATCTGTGAAGTGTATCACCTTGTTTAAAAATTTATTAATATTACTCCATATTACTGAGATATTCTGTTTTTGTTTTCACATTATAAGGTCTCTATGGTGAACATACAGAATCCCCTGATGGTACATATGATATTAGCAATAAGCGCCGTCTTGGTTTAACTGAATTACAAGCAGCTCATGAAATGGCAGAAGGTGTTGCTAAAATGATTGAAGTTGAAAAAGGACTATAATATTGCTTTAAACAACGTCTTTTTTAGACAAATCAGTATATACTACAATTCCCTTACTCTACTTATTTTTTCCCTTATTTCCTTTCATCTTTCATGTACCCTTTTATTGTTTAGATCTTTAATCAGTAGTTTTAAAATCAATGTATTTTATTCTAAAAAATGTAATGTATTAGCTATACATTTCACTTTGGTTACTGTTCATAATACATAAGTTAGTTGACATAATCAAATTGCATTTTGAAATCTTACGAATAGTTATCTAATCTTATAAAGCGAACTCGTTATTACAAACGGTGAACCGTTATAATTATTCGAATTTTCAAAACATTAGCTTTAGAGCGTAGTTAAGTGATGGCTTTTCTTAGATTTTGACATTTGTTTTTGGGTACTCTTGTCAGTAATAACTGATACTCGAGATGAAAGCGAATATATTAATATCGTGAACCCAATAGACCACCTTAGACTTATAAGAGATGGTAATAAAGCAAGAGAAAAAAGACGAAGCTCGAGAAGTGTCAGATATAATTCAATTTGGATATAACTAGTTAAGATAGGAACGCTGGTGATGCATTGGATAAATTACAACAGAGTTATAGTATATAAGATGACCACTTAAAAACTCGAAGCATAAATATTAACACAAGGGGCATGCTAGTGGATGGCCTATCCTTCACGAGGGGTAAAACGCGTATGTACGTAAGTAAGGGGATATCAGTCGCATAATCATACAGATGTCCCGTATCAAGAGATTGATAAAAGAAAGCATCAAATATTAGTTAACAATACTGTATATATGCTTTTATGAGATAATTAGCTGTTCATTGATAGCTTAAGGATATATCATTTATTTGCAAAGATATTGCATCATTTGTGATCTGTTAATCATTCGTAAACTAAATGTTCTTTCATAATTTATAATAAGCTTTACAATGTCGTTTTAATTCATTAATTTAACTGAAGCAAAGACAGTATCTAATAAGCACTATAGAATTTCAACAATATACACAACCTATCCTGTACAATTTTCGTAACATAAGAACGTAGAAAATTTACTTATATACCCTAGGCCATCATTATAATTTCACTTTATGTCACTACAACTAATGGATGAAAACTAATAGCCCAATAGTTCTTCACGTATGAAACTGAAATCTCTCCAAAATTCATTCTTTGAAGTAAAAGATCCTTCTACTCACCTGAAGAGTTATTAACTTCAGACCAGATCATATAGATTAGTAATGGGCTGTATAATGTGGAATTCTCATTGGTACTAAATCGTATAAGACTTTTTCGAAGCATGATATCAAGCTTGCTATATGTACTTCAAAATAAATAAACAAAGTTTACTTAAGTTCTAAACGATATTCGCCAGAGCTTCTGGGATCTAGATTTCAACGGTCATTACTATCTGTGACTATTGATCACTCTTGCAGCGATTTTAATGGGTTCTAAATGATACAATAATAACATCACTTCGGATATTTTTAAGATTTTGGTGTACAAATTCTAAAAATTACTCGGGAGTCCTTGACACCAAACATAAATCCTGGTGATAAGGGATGAGTTACATGAGACAATTTCAAAATTCTTCTTGCCATCTCTTTACAAATATCCAATAGTCAAATTAAATGGCATTTGTGTATTTCGAATATTATTTTTATCTAGGGTGTTGTATAAACTAAACCAATAGTTATCCGAACATAAAGTTTGGTAACTTAATTAGTATACTTTGTTGACACTGAGGTACACTGTAATGCAAATTACTTCCTAGACTGAATAAACCTTAGTAATACGAGATAAATCTGGGTGACTAAGTACACCCAACCATGAAAAATACATCTTTAACATTATCTTACATTCAAGGACTAAGCACTGCGTTTTTACATTTATATCTTACGTCATTCATCTTGTCTAACTTTGCACAACAACAAAACATCAGTAACATTTTTCGCTTATCATCAATAATTAAATTTTTAGAAGAGGGTTTTGTGGAGATTTTAGTAATTTAATAGTTGAATTCATGAGTCAATTGAAGCTAGATCATCATGGGATACCTGGAAGTATTGGATGGCCGTTTCGTCCTAGTATGGGACTCCTCATCAGTGCGCATTCACGATTCCACACCGCAGGATCGATAAAGTCACGAAGTGATTGGATTAGTCAAACTGTTCGTTTGTTAAGAGAACTACTGACCAACTGACTGGTTAAACATACTATGAAATTAAATGTATCACTAATATGAATAAATATCCAGTCAAAATTGTCAGTCAGAATGAAGACAGAAATCACAAAACAATCAATGAGGCTTATGAATGCCACCAACCGAAACAGCACTTTTATTACAGTCTCATTCTATCATAGTAAAGTTAAATTACTAACCGATGTGTACAAAACAGTCTAAAAAAACATTAAATTTTAAAGCTTAAGGCAGAAGCTGACATTTATCCCAACAGTCTGTACTAAAGTACGTAGTTTAATTGAATTGTACCTACTGAGGAATGTGCAACATAAACTTTAAGATACGGTGACTAACAAATTTTGTATGTATGTTCTACACACAGAATGACATAGTTGTCTTTTATTGGAAATCTCAAATCTGTTGTAATTATCTAGATTTTTTTTGCTTTTCATTGACCTAATCTTTTTTTGCTACATTACAAGATTAAAGTTTCTATAGAATGATCATCAACAAACAATTTCTAAGTGAAGTGCGGATAAATGAATTTAATTATTATGGTATATACATTATTATTTTATATCGTGTATTCTGTATTCATTCATATGTGCATATACTTTCCTCTTAATTAGATAGGAAAACGTCCTATTCTCTCCAATATTATTCTATACTACACAAAATACACATATTTTATGAAAATGTATTAAAATTCATACAAGCATATAATATTATGTGAAGCAGTTATGCAATGGAAATAATGCACTAATTAAGTTCTCACTTTCGATTAATGTCGATCGATAAAAGGAGTAATAAGAATAACCCACAACATAGAATATAGATTGACTGTCAGTTTGACAGGATTTAAGAATTGAACTGATTTTCATGACTTAAGACAAACTTATGTACATAATTTAGTCTAATGTGAAGCCAGTTTTAGTGTAGATTGTTTGATAACCTTATTTAGAACTGAAACGACAAACTAAGTCTCTGAAAGAACATGAGCAATAAAGAGATAAATATCCCAAGAGTTACGATCAGGACTTCTCATCGTCTGGTTTTATAGTAATTTATTGGAAAAAGAAATTATATATTTACGATGTATCGTTTGCTAAGGAATCAACATAAATGAAAATGTGTAACAGTTACAATTTCTCTACTGACTCCCGTTCGTTTTCCAGATAGTGAGAATAGTCTTCAAGTCAATTAGATTGATGTAATTATTTATCTTAAGCAATAATGTCCTAGAAACATTATTCTCCTTGTAAAGTTAACTTTAATCATGAAAATAATGTGCACTAGCTAGAGATCACTTGAACTAGGTCCCTCGAGCAGTATACATCTGTAACCTTATATTGAAATTCATATCCATAAATCGATATTACTATACATTTTAAGTAAATATAAATCACTTAGTAACAAAAATTAACCTTGTGTTGTTGAATAACGCTATTTCAATACATTGACTAACTATAATGCACTTATCCTCTTTCATTAACGTGAGAAATAAAAAAAAGGCAAAAAAAACGCTAAAGTAGCTATAAAATTAGATACCCAACCTCTTGGTTAATCGCTTTTACATCTGAGCGTCTATTCAAATATGAAATACTTGTAGAGCAGTATTCAGCTAGAATACATGTTGCTAAACTATTCAACTGACGTAAAGTAATAGTCTACATTCTCTTTCAAGTGAATTCCATTCATATTTTGATTATCTAAATACGCGTGAGGTGTCCAAAACCAAGCAGCACTTAACGGTTGTGTTTAGTTGGTGTAAATATTGCGTGGATTACTGGTTTGCTTTATGTGTCAGAGTCATTTCTTACCAAACCGGATTGAGTGAGAATATGGATATATAGAAAAGAAACCGGACGGAACTGTGAGTTCGTGAGTCAAGTCAATGTATAAGATATACATTGTCCTCATTAGACGGTATAAGGCTAGGATATTAAAAAGTCTAGGATGAAAGCGTTCAAATTTTGTTCAAGCAAAATTCTACAGCACTTCACTGACCTAGCATTTTGGTAGATATTCAGAGGGCCTTAAGTTAACATTTCACTAAGCTGTCTTAATCTTATCCGTGTGATTATTAAAAGGCTAATTCTGAACTCTCAGTTGTGTGTATTCGTGTAGCGTTATTTTAATAAATGTTTTGGTTTAAAATGCCTAAGCTTTTATCGTTTCTGTCATTGCAGCCTTTCTTTTTGTGTGATTTAATCTGAGTATATGGTCAAATTGTAAATAGAAAGCAACAACTAACATGAGGAACTCATTGTGTCACTTATATTTTAGATAACAATCCACTTTCAAACTAATCACAATTACTGGAGTCAGTTTTATTGTTTAATCGACTAGTCCTGAATAATTAGTTTAATCCGGGTTTTAAACCACCAATGAAAAGTCACAAGAGTTGACTTTTATCGATTAAATAAATAAAGGTCATGACCTAAATGAACATTGATCTTAGGTTCTAGGATTAATATTCAGTTCAGGCTTTAAATGTCCTTCATTCTGTACAATCATTTACTTAAAATAGAAATCAGAATATCTCATACTAATGCAATTGACTAATTTAGCAATATATATATATATATATATATATATATATATATATATATATATATATATATATATACATAAACTTCAGTTCACTACAAATTTGGATGTGGATAAAATTCTTTCAAGGTTAAAAAGGTCATTGGTACATTACGAGTGGAAAATAATAAATAGTACGCTTGTTAAGCTGACGAGGTCGTTTAGAACTGTATTTAAAACATGTTTTTCTGAGAAATAATGAGTCAGACTAGTAAACATGCAAACTATTCTAAATTAGTTACTCATCTAAGTCTCACTTTAGTTAGTGTTTCTTAGTAAGGTTATTTTCTACGGGATGGGGTTGCTGACGCCATACTCATCCCACCTCCTTTACCCGGTTTTGGGACCGGTAGTAACCCTAAGAGAGCTAGAGGCGGATGAGTCAGAGAACAAATCACCTTAGGGCTGAAGAGGAAATTAGGAAAGGACGATGGAGATGGATAGGATGAACGTTGTGGAAATTACCAGACGGCATCACGAGACAAGATCTAACTTCAAATTATGAAGGGGAACGGAAAAGAATATGACCAAATAACACACTACCGGGAGTCGGAAGCAGACATTGAAAAGGTTGAGAAGCAACTGGAAAGAACTTGAAAGGATTGTTCAAGACAGAGTTGGATGTAGAATGTTTCTGGGCGGTTTATGCTCCTCCATGAGGGGTAACAGGCAAGTAGGTCTCATTTTCGCTTCAGGGGAAACTTATCAGGTTATTTTAATTAAAACTATGAAGTTAAGTATAGATTTACTGTTTATTTATGTAAATTCATGGACTTAGTGAGAAATTGAGTTTAATTGAAGTGTTGGGCACATCAGAATAGTTTTCTTGATGATGTTAATCCGAAAATAAACTAAATGTTTATCTATGCATTCAAAAGAGATTCGTACAACTACTTTCTCTGCCTTGGCCATCAGTTTAAGATTTCCTTCAAAAGAACTATTTTTCATACTTTTTCCACCTTTTTTTTAACTTTTGTAATTTTGTTTCTGTTACTTTTGAACTTAATAAATTCTCAACATTCATCTCTTGATTCTTACGTAACTACCATCCTACTGACCATCCGTTAAAATTCTGTTCCTTCTTTGTTTCTTACATTACGCAACGTAGCAACTTCTTGATCACTTTGAATATTAATAATCCTCTTCCAATTAATCAATGTTAATTTAAATGTCATTATGTAATTATTACGTAACATAATTTGAAGAAAGTTCTTTTTCAGAGAATTAAATAGAATCTAATTTGATGGTAATGTTCATTGGGAAATAAATATCATCAACTCTGTTGTTGAAAGAGATACATTACAAAATTGTCCTTATTGTTCATATTTATGTTAAACAAGCTATTAAATACTCTTTTGCTATAGGATTTTTAAGAAAACTCTTGAGTTTGTTTATGGAAGCTTTGATACGACTAATAACAGAACCAAATTTTATGACGCACAGTTATATTATTTAACTGATGACATGAATACACTCTGCTTAATTGTTATTCCTTGAAATTACTGAATATATATCGATTTTTACTCTACTTGACTAAACAAAATGTATGTCAACTGAAGCAGATAATTAGGTGAATTTACTGGTAGACAAATGGGTAGATACATTTAAGCTTCAATAAAATATTGTTTAAAAAATAAATAAAAGTTATTTTTGAATTTTATATGAAAGAAACGCTTAGTTCTAACTTGTTTCCACCAATATTTCACCATGACAACGGATTGTATCTACAGAAAAAAAGGACTAGAACTGTGAATTGCCTGACATACTTATCATAATCACGTAAAAGAACTAAGTGTCTGAAGTGTCTTGAATATTTCTGTATTTAATATAAATCTATAAGTGATTTATTGATTCGTTCGATGTATCTAAATCCCTCTATCTGTGGAATGATAATTTAAATTATTCTACCCTTTATTATGCAACTTGTTTAAATCACGGACTGTATTCTACAAAAAACAATTTTGGCTATAAATTCCTACTAGTTTGTTAATAAACTGTATAGTTTTATTTGTTTCTCTAACAATTTAGAGCGAATAAACCTCAGACAGTTTATTTATATAATAGAACTACTATACAAGCATTCCTCCAGCTATTTTCAATGTTAATAAAATTTCTAAGCAGAACAAAAATTGTAGTAGCAAATGGGTGAAATATTTAAGTTGTAAACAATTGGTTATATATATGATATGAAGGGATTTTTGGTCAACATTAATTCCGTTTTATATCAGTTTGACGACTATGCAATGTAGTATTTGTTACGGTTTTCTGGTATTTGATTTTATTCTGCATAAAATACAATATTCTTGTATTCAATTAACATGAACTGTGTTCAGCATAACAAGCAGCATTTGATTTGTTATAACTCTGGGTATTTTTCATATGTGATTTTATCCTAATGAATGATCAAAAGGGGTGTACAATCAATATATAAATGAGTGTATTTTCAACTACAGTTATTGTGTTTTGGATTTAATAAATCTGCATTTGTACCAATCTTAGTCTTCTTACCCATGTCGTGGCAAATGTAGTGTACCCTTTTTCTTTCAAGTATAAGTAATAAGCGATTCCTACGTAACAATTAGCGACGACCAAATATAACAATATACATTTTAATCTAAATCCATGAATAGGGTTATTACGGAGCTTCATTTGATAAATATTAGAAATCCTTACTAAATTATCAGTTGATAAAAATCAATCCGTAGGTGATTCCCTGTGTTATTAGAACTGTGTTTTTGTCTCTTAATTTACCAATTACCCATACAACTACTTTTAAGAATAGTTAGACAAATAATTATCACAAACATTCATTAATGATTAATTACATGTCATAAAATCGATAATTTCGGAATGAAATTTAATTCCATTGACGATAATATTTTAATATGAATATGTTACTTTTAATTACAGTTTCTATTGAAATATATATATATATATATATATATATATATATATATATATATATATATATAATGTCAAGTGAAGAGGTATTTTGTAAAAAGATTGTTGACAAAAGGCTTGAATCCGGGATCTGGAAATCCCGGAGGTTTAGTCACTCAACTAGATCTATTGCAACAATTTAACATTAGACATAACACACCATGGAAACATACTATTTATGATAAGAGCAATATGACATATCTAACAGACGGAGTCTGAACAATTCTGAAAACTGGAGATCAAGATCTTGGCTATTTCTTACTGATCGATTAGTGTTAACTAACATATTCTCTAAAATCTAATAGAGCCTATGCATTTTCCTAAAATACCATTCAATAGTAAGATAGATAATTTAAAATCAAAATTTATGTACAATATGTTGTTTCGAATAGCATATCTAACAATTAATTTTGGTGAAATAATTGCAACAAGAGTATACTGAATTCTTAAGCAGGTGATTATTATTATCGTTATTATTTAAACACAAAAACATAGATACAGAAAGACACCAAATAGATATTGGCCACATAAATCATATGATTTGTGTGAGGGCTGGGATACTGCTCGGGTGCCTAAACCGAAGCATGTGGTTTTTTAGGGGGCCACACCCCGAGCCTTTGACTTAAAGGTCTAATCCACAAGGCCGTGGAGTAACGTAAGGAGATGCAGTCTCATGGTAGCCGGTGACCAATAATTGGTTCAGACGCCATGCTCAGGATACTGGAGCCCATGTGACCATTCGTTTGGAATCAGGATTTTCCGATCCCCCTAGATGGATCCACTGAAACCAACCAACCAACCCAGTTGAAGTGCCGGACACTCACTTTTCGTCTTCGCAGTTCGTAAACAATAAGCTAGTGCACAAAAAGGCAGCGAACAGAACTTCCCTGGAAGTGGTTGTATGCACGTGGCCATGCGAGAACATTTCGAGAGGGAGCCATTATAAAGGTACTAACAAACTATTGAAGGTTAAACATGTATAATAGAATAGATGAAATAATTGGAAACCAGTGTTAAATATCTCTCTTGTTGGAAAAAAATTGGAATTCCCAAACTAATTCATTTTCTTTTGCATTATGGTACTTGTAGGTAACCTGAAGAAATCTCTCTATCTTACCATATTTTCTATGTGTAAAAAATTCAGAACCTCAATAAACTAGTGGTCACATTAGAGACCATTATTACTGGATTAAACAGGCTATGATTGACTTCCCCACAAGGCCAAGTAAACTAGTCAATCACTGAAAAGTAAACATATCAATACTAATCAATACTGAAATTCGTTCGTCATTCAGACATAAGTTTAAACTTAACAAAGCAGTCTAGTGTATCCATTCTAATTTGTTAATCTTTATACGGGAAGCTAAGTATATTAATAGTTATTAAATGAACTTACGATAGCAACATCATTATGTGTGAGGAAAAGTTATATCTCATTCTAACCACACAACATTTAAAGTGTATACTACTTCTTTGAATTAATGATAAACAAGTCAATAAAAGTGTCTCACGAGTATATAGAAAAAAAGTACAAAATTTATTAATGAATAGTTATTCATACTAATGACATTGCCTCTCTTCATACTTTTAAACTGTTTACAGTTTCTCACCCTTGTGACCAAAAATTTAAGTGAACCAACTGTTTACATATCAATAATTCAGAAATATATCAGTTATGAATCACAATAAGGATGTCTAGGAATTTAAAAATAACCCTTAATCTGTAGTTATACACAAGTTGACATTGGAAATCGATGCTGAAAGATGGTCGAATCATGATTTAAAATTAGTTGCATTTTTAATCTACTGATTGTTAAATAAAATCACTTGACTGAAAGACATGGTTATTACCGGGAGACACGAACTGTTGATAAGTGGAAAGTGTTCTATGGTGTTTTAGAATATGACGAACAAGATTTCCAATGATCTGCAAGTAATGGTCCTCCTTTAGGAGGAGTCAATATCTTTGAACTAACCGTATCTCAATAAACAATTGAAGTTTACATTCACCTTTCATCCATTTATAAATAAATTCAGTTTTACTCTAATAAATCAGTCAAGATTACTTCTTTATTTTTTCGATAATGCAATGAGAAGACGAAGATTATCAGAACTATGTGATATATTTGCGCAATACATTTCGAACAATCTGATCACACATATACTTGTTAAGAGCATTTATATATAAAAATAAAAGGTCAACTAGACAGGAAATGGGGTAAGAGGAGATAAGGATAATGATAAGAGTAATAATAATAATAATAATGTGAACACAAAGCGAAACCTAATCACTCTGGATAATAAGTCAATATTACCAGGGTAGGTTTAAGGTAAGAACAAACTGTTTTTGAACACATAAAGGGGGTTTGAATGTGTTCAAAAACAGTTTGTTCTTACCTTAAACCTACCCTGGTAATATTGACTTATTATCCAGAGTGATTAGGTTTCGCTTTGTGTTCACATTATTATTATTATTATTACTCTTATCATTATCCTTATCTCCTCTTACCCCATTTCCTGTCTAGTTGACCTTTTATTTTTATATATAAATGCTCTTAACAAGTATATGTGTGATCAGATTGTTCGAAATGTATTGCGCAAATATATCACATAGTTCTGATAATCTTCGTCTTCTCATTGCATTATCGAAATTTATCAAAGGGACTAATTGTTTTAAATTTCTTTATTTTTTATTTTTACGAACTTGTATTAACTGGTGATTTGAATTTCACTATATGTAATCAGGGTAAAGATTTTGTTAACTAACATTTCATTAACCTCGTAATGAAGCTCTAATGCGTCTCTTTACAGTATGAATTATTTACGATAACATGCATAATGATAATTGTATCCTTATGATTCATCATTGCTCTTTGATCTGACACTTTTGTGAGGTCAAAAACATAAGTTAGACTAAATGAATCATTCAAATTTCAGCTAGATTTATGAAACGTTTATTCAGTTTAGAAGACTTTTTAAGCTCAGTATTGATAATGCTTAAAACTATGTGAATAATATTTAATGCTTGTCGTAGTAAATAAATCTCCAAAACAAAGTTTTTGTAAGTCTACAACAATCATGTTGACTACATTAGTTTTACTGGATAAAACCCTAGCTTATGGAGCTCAGTCAAGCATCCACACCGTATCACAATCGGACAAGTCGTGGTGCTTATCTCTTACGACAACTAGTTAGTTTAAGTTGTATACATTTCGACACATCGATCATTATTTAAATATTTCTTCGTATTCATTCATTCTCGACAATTGGTTTAATTGGCTTTGATATGTCCGAATAAAAAAATCGTTTCGAACAGTAACGTCGCCAAACACTGGGGATCTGTGACACAGTTGTAAAAACAGAAAAAAGAGACTAAATTATTTGAGTTTCGTTATTGAAATTTTCATAACCAAAAATCTGAGATCTAATAAGAATTATCAAAAGTTCTATGCTGATTCACGTAAAATTATTTCTGAAATTTTAGTTATAACTAATTTAGCGGATGATAATAGAAAATCATCAGTTTCAAGTCTCAATCAATCATATACAACACTATTATTATTTGTTTAATCGGTCCTGGATTCCATTGCTACCTACCATCCATCTCTATCGATTCAACTCTGTTGATAAATTTGATCTCAACATATTACACTCTGCGTAGAGGCACTACAAATAATGGGCAAAATGCAACTTGATTGATAGAACTCGATCAGAACAGAAGAACTAGGCAAACATAATATTAGTTATTACTTCTCAGTAGTCAATCAATTATAGATATTTCAGTCTTACAGGTCAGCTAAGGTTAACTCATAACTCCTGAACTGTGCAACGGGGTAACGTGAGTTCAAATCCCACAGATGACATTAAATACCTCAAGATGACATATACATATTGTTGGCAAATGCCAACTAGAACGAAACCTAGGTCTAGAGATTCCTTTTTATCTAATCCCAACGATCTAACAAATAATCGTTTAAATGATATCAAAAAATTATAATTAAATTTTGGAGTGAAATTCGCACTTCAATTATTGTGTTCTATTTGAAGTACTAGTTAAGTTATCTAGCTGATTTTAATCAAAGTAAAAGGTTATGAATACAAATACATATTTGATCGTTTAAAAAAATAGGACATAGAGTTTGAATTCGAATGTTCACAATAAAATTACATCATATAGTTTTTGGACAAATGTCCATATTTCTAACGAAAATAATTACCAGTAAGCCATGTGTTATATCCAAAATTTCCAAAAATTAGTAAAATTGTTTATTATCTGATCAAGAATTCACAAGGATCGCAATAGGGAGAGGGAGAAAGAAACTTATGTGATTCCGAGACCTTAATAATAATAATAATAATAATAATGCCGGCTCGGCGGTCTAGTTGGTTAAGTGCCTGGCGCGAGACTGATAGGTCCTGGGTTCGAATCTCATGGGGTGAGGGATCGTGGATGCGCACTGCTGAAGAGTCCCATACTAGGACGAAACGGCCGTCCAGAGTTTCCGGGTTTTTCATGGTGGTCTAGCTTCAACTGACTCATGATTTCAATCAGTGAAATTTCTAAAATCTCCACAAACCCCTTCTGATAATAATAATCAAATATTATATTAGTAGTTATTTAATCTGAACTGGTCTTATCTCATAAAATATTTTTTTTACTATGTAAATAAAAATATCTGAAAATGGAATATTCTTGACTGGTAATCAGGTATTGAGTTTCATGGATAATTCCAGTGGAAATTTGATAATATTTAGGTGTTTTTATTTTATCATAATCGTTTCATAGTTCACTCTGTAAAGAACAGAGTTAAGAACCCAATGGTCACTGATTAAAACTTGGCAATCCCAACAATTTTATTCTTTATTTCAATATGGATATTGAGTTCAGCAGATAATCGTTTTCAGTTAGATATCACTGAGAAATTAATCGTTAACTCATTATTGGTGTCTTAGGTGAACATGACCGTGCTAAGTTGATTTCAAATACTTAATTTAAATCGATTTCGAATTTAAAACATAAGCTTTTAAATTAAAACTTACTTAAGTGATAAGGAATTGTTAAATAACTATTTCGATCTACCCATTTGGAAATAAAAGGTAGAAACATATGTACCTTTATGAATCTAAAGAGTTAATAACCAAATCACTCGAGGAATAATAGTATAGGGGAAATAATTCAATGTATCATTGAGAGCAAAACTAAGAAATGAGTTATGAACGTAATATTATAAAGTTAAATTTTCCGAAGATAGTGTAGTGAATGAACTCAGGTGGGGATAACCAATTTTTTATTCAATGAAAACCATACATTAAATACATTATTTGTACATCTTCTCTCAGTTGTCCTTCATATGATTCATAATTCATTCGGTTCTGTTGATATTAAAATTGCTCTCTTTTTTGTTTTCTGCTTTCTTCAATTCAATCTTCTTAATCCTTTTCTGCTAGGCATTCCACTTCTGATTGGTGTTACATGCTACTTTTATTTGTCAACACCAGTAGTATACACGACAACAGTAGTAAAAGTTATGTAAACGAAAAACTTTTCATATCTATTAACTGTAAGATCCATTTTGAAGGTTTTGTGTGTGAAAATCCCTCCATGTGTACACTTGTAGTTTGTTTCTATTGATTCCTTTAGTTGTACATTTTGTTAGTCTTTTTGATTCCATTTAAGTTGGTAATATTTGTATTTTATCACTGTTTTTATTTTTCTTTCGCCTTCACTAAGTTTCTATATTTCTTCATGAACTGCATTTATGTTGTTTTACTTGATACTTAGTCTTGGCAACAGCCATATTGGCTTGCTCCTCCTTTTGATTGTGTTGCCTGTATTGACTGGAATTGTGCATTTTTTGATTGTGAATTGTGGTACTCTTCCAGAATCGGGATTGTTATAAAGCAACCAAATTTTATCTTTTCGACGAATCTGTGCATGGTCTATCCAGACAGGATGGAATAACATTTATTTGTTGTGATTGGTAATTTTCTCGCATCCTTTATCAACTTCCTTATTTATTGTAATTTAGATTTGATTATTTGAACAATTATTGGTTGAATAGCTAGGTGGCCATATTTGTTTAGGCAACAATGTACATTTAGATTTATGATGAATTTCAGAACAGTCATTTTACCTAATCACTTTGTTTCGGTTTCAACCGGGCAAAGGCGCGTATCTAACTCACCTAGACAGCTATTCTTCAGTCCAAACCTTGGTTTGGATCTAGTATCAACTAGTTTCTTCAAATATAACAAACACGAAACTTCAAAAAAATTAAGAAGATTTTGTTAATATTTTGATACTCGAATGTACTTAGAAAGACTAGCATTTCTAAATCATTTTGATTTTATTTGAATTCGTTCGAATCTTCCAGTTAGTGATAATAAAGACTGCATAAAATTCATGAATTCATACCAATATCAAGGTAATTCATTCAAGATCCGGATAAGTTGAAAATTGCTTATTGATCAAAAATATAAATCAATGGATTTCGACTTAGTAATTTGAAGCTGTTGTTCGATTCCTGGTAATGAAGTTTTAACCTAGGATGACACAGCCACCTAGTACTCCCTGTTTTTTTGATAACTAGTTCGGAATAAGGATTAACTTTGTGTAAAAAATTAAACATGAAATCAATCGTATTTGATAAAATAGGATTTATATAAATCTCTACAGGTTCCCCATCTTGAAAGATTCATGGGGTTACTTTTTAACTAGATTCGAACTTGGATTTATATCAACCACATATATATTTCCTTATTGAAGTTTGATTATTATATGGAAAATAATTACATGAAACCAATTGTTGGGTAGATTTTTTAACACTCGTTTATTTCACTTCTATGAATTTCTAACTAAATGTTTTAGAAAGTTGTTATAACTATAACATACTGAATTGACTATTCACACCAGGGAATCAAAAACCATATGAATAAAGTTATGTAGAAATGTGTAAAAATAAAAAATTCGATCTGATTAACTATTCAGTAACCAGATAAAAATTCAAACAAATGTTCATGTTACATTCCATGAAAAGATATAATCTCGTTATATATATGATTCATAGACAAATTTTATTGTAAATACACACTGCTTGAATATCTAGTCTACCTGTTTCTGCTATCTGGATATTTCAACAAGTTATCTTTTTGCTTGTTTGTTTTAACACATCATTATACCTATTAGTCTTATAACCTATTCAGATGCGTTTGTGAAAAGATTACGACATTTCGTTGTACAAGTTACATAAGAGCCCAATCAGAAACATCGTAGTTGTTGGCTATATGCATCGAAAAGAATATACATTATTCACATGTCCAGTCTTGAACTGTTAACATCTAACTGGTGACTACCTATTATTTATCGTCAGGATCGATCAAGAAATAAGAAAAGGAAACCTTTTGAAACAATTTGTGCTGAGAATTCTATATTGTATCAAAAATATAATATTAAATAAAGCCACTAATAATAATAGGTTCCACAGATTGAAATCATGAGTCAATTGAAGCTTGACCACCATGGAAAACCTGGAAGCACTGAATGGTGGTCTAGCTTCAATTGACTCATGATTACAATCTGTGAAATTTCTAAAATCTCCACAAACCCCTTCTGATAATAATAGATTTGTTTTAATCGGATAAAACTATTTTCTGGAAATATTAGTAATTAGTAGTATGTTAGAGTGTCTGTTTAGAAAATAGATATACTGTCTATCAAGCAGTAACTTTGTGAATAGTGACAGTACAATATTAAGTCAAATAATATGAAGGTAAGTGTCAGTTCAAAAGAGTATAATTAAAGACAACAACCACGTTTTCCGAGTGTTCTATCGAACTTCGTGATGCCTTAATAGTATTTTGAATAAATAATTGTAAGTTTAGATTTATTCAAATGACTATGAAGAGTAGATATGAAATTACATAGATAAGAAAACTTCTCAGTAGAACAACAATAAAAAAGTAAACATTCAAAGATGAAATACAACATGGTTCATTAATTTGTATAATGGTTATGTGGATAGCAGCGGATGAAGAAACCGGAGCTATGCGTACAGAAGAAATATATTCAACCACTCCTCCTCCCTTGGCCAACATCAAGGCCAATTAATCAATCGTAATCTTAACTATTGAATGACCTAATTTGACTATGACCTTTCGTAGTCAGTTGTAATTGTCCCTGTTATCTTTATTCATAAATCTTTGTATTATTATTATTATTGTCATTAATATTATTATTATTATTATCATTAATATTATTATTATTATTTTTATTATTGGTTAAACATCATTAATCTCCCCTATACATGATTCATTCACTCCGCATTCATCCCTCCGTTTTACGTCTTAAATATCTTGATAGTCCTAACATGCATAATTAGTTTTCAAGTATCGTTAACCAGGTTCGAATTGACAATCTTAAATGAATTAAGCACTAGGTGGATTGTTTATGGTGATAAAGTAATACATTTGTAATATCTCATTAAGTAGAAAATAGAATTTAGCATAAGTCTTCTCTTTAGATAATAAAAAAAATTTACGGTATTAAGTTAACACAAGTTTAAACAATACAATGGAATAAAGTAGAATAGTTAGTACAATCAAATCCGGTTTGATCACGTCAATGTCATATCATTACGACCAATGTGATCCTGTGTTAGACATTATCATACATATCTTTGTGTATGTTATTGGGTAATAGACTAAATGTATTTAGTTGTGGATAAAATATCCAAGTTGGTTGAACAGTTGGACCATTTGTTATGCTAGCAGTAGACTTACTTACTTACTTACGCCTGTTACTCCTCGTGAAGGAGCATAGGCCGCTCACCAGCATTCTCCATCCAACCCTGTCCTGGGCAATCCTTTCTAGCTCCGTCCAGTTGTAATTCATCCTTTTCATATCTGCTTCTATTATCCGACGCAATGTGTTCTTTGGCCTTCCTCTTCTCCGCTTCCCTTCAGGATTCCAAGTTAGGGCTTGTCTCGTGATGCAGTTTGAAGATTTGCGTAATGTATGTCCTGTCCATTTCCATCGTCTTTTCCTAATTTCTTCTTCAGCTGGAAGTTGGTTTGTTCTCTCCCACAGAAGGCTATTGCTGATGGTATCCGGCCAATGGATGTTGAGTATCTTGCGTAGACAACTATTTATAAATACTTGTACCTTCTTGATGGTTGTTGTTGTAGTTCTCCAAGTTTCAGCTCCATACAGTAGAACTGCCTTGATGTTGATATTGAAGATTCTCACTTTGATATTGGTTGAAAGTTCCATATGTTCTTTAACTGTAGGAATGCGACCCTTGCTTTGCCAATCCTTGCCTTTACGTCTGCATCTGAACCTCCTTGTTCATCGATGATGCTTCCCAGGTATGTGAAGGACTCTACATTTTCCAGAGTTTCGCCATCAAGAGTGATTGGATTGTTGTTTTCCGCTTTGAATTTGAGGACTTTGGTTTTCCCTTTGTGTATACTGAGGCCTACTGATGCAGAGACTGCTGCTACACTGGCTGTCTTCATCTGCATCTGTTCGTGTGTACGTGATAGGAGTGCTAGGTCATCTGCGAAGTCCAAATCGTCTAATTGATTTCGAGCTGTCCATTGAATTCCGTGTTTTCCTTCAGATGTCGAGGTCTTCATAATCCAGTCGACCACCAGAAGAAAGAGGAAGGGAGAGAGTAAACAGCCTTGTCTTACTCCGGTCCTTACTTGGAATGCATCTGTCAGCTGTCCTCCATGCACGACTTTGCACTGTAGTCCGTCGTATGAGTTCCGGATAATGTTGACAATGTTCTCAGGAACTCCGTAGTGTCGAAGAAGTTTCCATAACGTCCTCCTATCCACACTGTCAAATGCCTTTTCATAATCAATGAAGTTGATGTATAGTGGTGAGTTCCACTCAACTGATTGTTCGACGATGATCCGTAGTGTTGCAATTTGGTCTGTGCATGATCGATCCTTACGGAATCCAGCTTGTTGATCTCGAAGCTGGGCGTCTACTGCATCCTTCATCCGGTTCAGCAACACTCTGTTGAAGACCTTCCCTGGTATTGACAGTAGTGTAATGCCTCTGTGGTTTTCAAATTTTCTCAGATCTCCTTTCTTTGGAATCTTGACGAGATGCCCTTCTTTCCAGTCCATCGGCACTCGTTCCTCCTCCCAAATCTTTTTGAATAGAAGGTAAAGCATGTTTGTAGTCAATTCGATGTCTAACTTCAGTGCTTCAGCTGGTATGTTGTCGGGTCCTGCTGCTTTCCCGTTCTTGATTTGTCTGACGGCCATTCTGATTTGTTCCTTCGTTGGTGGGTTGACGTCTATGGGAAGATCTGTGTGTGCCGCTTCGATGTCCGGTGGATTCATTGGAGTCGGCCTATTCAGGAGTTCCTCGAAGTATTCTACCCATCTGTTCCGCTGTTGTTGAATTTCGGTGATTGGCTTGCCTTCTTTGTCTCTGACCGGTCTTTCTGGTTTACTGTATTTCCCTGATAGTTTCTTCGTTGTATCGTGAAGCTGTTTCATATTTCCTTCCCTAGCAGCTTTTTCTGCCGTCGTTGCTAGTTCTTCCACATATTTCTTCTTGTCGGCTCTAATGCTCCTCTTCACTTGTTTGTTTGCTTCTATGTATTCAGCTTGTGCTTGGACTTTCTCTGCTCGTGTTCGGCTGTTGTTTATTGCTGCCTTCTTGTTCTTCCTTTCTTTGATCTTGTCCAGTGTTTCTGTAGTGATCCATTCCTTATGATGGTAAACTAAATTTTAGTAGGATTTACAAAACAATGTCAATTAATGTATAATACATAAGAGCCCATCATGGGTATTCAACTATGATAAATGTTTTTCAAGATACTTCTTTTAAACTACTTATTACCATAAGAAATAAAAGTTGAATTATGTTGTGTAACAAGATATAGATATAGATCTCTTAATGAGTTATTTTTAAAACAGACAACACATGTAAAGTATGTTTTATTTCGCTCTCATGAAAAGTAGATAGTTGTAACACATGTTAAGGACACAATAATAAAGGAGATTTTATTTTAATAACAGTTTTTTTTAATTAAAATGATATAATTTAGAAAATTTACAACACTGAAAAGAAACTATTGCATACGATAAATAGTTTCGGTATTTACAATCGATTGATCATTGGGTAGTGATCAATGTCATGTGCTTCAAGTCCTTCATAGTGCAGATCTAATTCTATCAATCAAATCACAATGTGGTCATTAGTCTAGGTGACCCAACATCTCATGCATTATGTTGAAATGTAAGGTGGCAGTTGGAGATAGTCGACAAGAAACCTTAGACCTAAGTTTCGTGCTGCTTGGCAATCGCCCACAAGATGTATCTGTAATCTTGAATGAACTGATGTTCCCTGGCTGATTCTATCCCGTGCCATAAAGCTTCACAGCAAGAGACGTTTCCACAGAGCTATTCGTGCTGCGATTTGCCTACTGTAGGAGTGAGATGCATTTATGATTGATTGATCACTGGGTAGTTACCAACGTCATGTTTGTCACGTCCCTCTTAATACACATCAAGTAATATCTCGTTTTTAAACTTATCCTGCCGACTAACAGTAGAATTTTATGGTTACAACCCACCGCTTCGATTATTTCTGTTATCTTCAAAGCATTTGAAGGCTAGTTGATATTACTGAAATTTGGATAGAAATAGTAAAATAGAAATCTATTGACTGATTTAAATAATTCAATAAGTTTTGTTATAGCACATCTACCTGATGTAGAAACGAAAAGTAGCTTTTATAACGGATTGATATTAGTAGAAGGTATTCCTTTTGTTCATTGATTGTCTTCTATATTCAAATGACACATAAGTATAAATTTGTTTTGATCGATATTTCACAGTAAAATGAATTATTTTACTGTTTATTTTCTCTTTGCTAAATTATTCTTGTCTAAACATTGTCTCTTTTTTTGTAGTTTTAATCGACTAGACTACTTGACTGTTTGTATCGAAAATTTGTTCCATCACGCTATTTCCAAACGTCACTAAATTCCGTCCAAATAGAGTAATGAATAAAAGTTTATCTGATTTTGTTTTCAATAGAATTAAATGAGTTTCGTTTTAAGGGGAAGAATGATCAATAATTTTAACTTCTAAATAAAAATTTGTTGAGATTTGAATGAAAACCAATAAAATATGTCCAACTAATATCACTGATTGAAATTATAAGTCAATTGAAGCTAGACCACCATGGAAAACCTGGAACCAATGGACGGCCGTTTCGTCCCATTGTGGGACTCCTGAGCAGTGCGCATCCACGATCCCGCACCCCACGAGATTCGAACCCAGGACCTATCATTTTCGCGCCAGGCGCTTAACGAACTAGACCACTGAGCTGGCCAGCATTTAACAGTGTTAATGTCTAACTTCAACCAATCCACGAAGTTGCGCCACCAATGTCTTCAATGAGTTGATATCTCACAACAGACCTGGTTGGATGCCGGCTCAGTGGTCTAGTTGGTTAAGCGCCTGGTGCGAGACTCATGGGTCCTGGGTTCGGATCTCGTGGTGTGTGGGATCGTGGATGCGCACTGCCGAGGAGTCCCACAATAGGAAGAAACGGCCATCCAGTGCTTTGCGGTTTTCCATGGTGGTCTAGCTTCAATTGACTCATGATTTCAGTCTGCGAAATTTCTAAAATCTCCACAAAACCCCTGACAACTAATATTAGTTAAACAATACATTCCGTTTAGTTTTTAGACAAGGTTGCATTAAGTAGATTTAGTTCAGTGGATTCTAAACATTGCACTATCAACTTCTAGTTCTGATTATCGGATTGCCATAATTTCAAGATTGTGTTAATTCCTATTTATTATCGATTGGTTTCATTATTGCTCTTTATACTCCCCTGACACATATCTTTATGCTAGATGCAAACTTACTAAGAGCTGAATGTTACATTAAATCATAGAACGTCATCCTTATCTAGATTTATTTGTGTACGCCATTGAACTCGATGCGTTTCACGTTTCACGTAGATAATTATACTCAGTTTAAAAAGAAAATAAGTTGTAATAAAATTCGTTGGGTTAAATAAATGACGGTCAATACTAGAAAGACCAACCTTACATTTCAATATAGTGCATTCAATGTCAAGTCACCTAGACTAATAGTCACATTGCTACTTGATCGATAGAATTCGATCTACATTAAGAATGACTTGCAATACATGACATTGGTCAATACCCAGTAATTGGTTCGTGATAGGCACGAACCATGACTATAAGTTTAACGAATAAACTTCAATGTGAATTACATAATTTCAAATTGGAAACGAATGGAATCATTTATCAATGGTTATTTGTCTTAAAGTACAAGCTAGTTAGGAAAAAAATAATGCAATTATTCAATTTTCATTTTCATTCTTGCAATCTATTTTTGTGATTTCCTTTCCAACTAGCTATTGGTTTGTAATTTTCTATGGATTTTCCTTGTTAGTCCACGTTTTTGTTTAACAATTGAACAACTGTACACTTACAACACAAACAAACAGACCTGTATTAATTAGGGACAGTGATATCTATTTCTTGTACTGTATAAATTATTCTAATCAATATTGTGTGAGAGACTAACATGGCATTGTTAAGCCGATAATAACTTTGCACATTGATATGCATATATTTCAATGCTTATAAAGTAAAACACTGTTCAATTAAATCTAATAGGTATATGTTCATTTCCTGTAAATGAATTTACTGATGTGTTAATTATCAAATAATGTATATAGGTAGGTAGATAGGAGAAGCTAGTTGAGTTGGACTAAACTAACGATTATGCTTAATGGATTGTGTAAGTTCAAAGCAGAGAATGTGTTTTTAATTACAAGAAAACTAATCAATGACGAGTAATGATCTAGTTTTACTAAGTCTGAAAGTTATGTAGTTCTTTTAACGAAGGTATAAATTACAGACATTTCAGGTCTCATACTTTTAATTGAGACAGATAAAAGATATATTAGCGCAATGCATTTCGAACAATCTGCTCATATATATATATTTGTTAAGAACATTTAGATATCAAAACAAAAGGTCGACTAGACTAAAAGATAGTTAGTTATTATGCAATTGATTTTGTACAGAATACAAAAAGTCTGAATAACATTCTCACTAAATAAAATTCTATAGATGAAAATCAATGTTAAAGGTAACAAAGACAAGAACACCTTGAAGAGAAAACATGCTAATTCTTTCAAAAGAATGAATTTCACACCAACCTTGAGATTAGGATTTTCCAACCGACCAATGTTCAAGACAAATCTAAAGGATAAGTTCTCTCATCCGACCAATTCTGTGTTCATTTATCGATAATCAGTAAATATTTATAATTGAATAACTTTGAAAATAAGTTCGCCGTATTGTGAACTGTTTGCTGAAGTAATGTTTAAGGTCTTTGTTTCAATGGGTGTGCTCCATCTACTTAGAGAAACTTGTACTTTAATAATTTGATGGGGTTAGATGAACTAAAATTATCTATTGAAGAATGAAATTTTTTCTTCATATTTGTATGATATGATCCCATCAGGATTTTGTTCCAATTAGCAATCTTCAGCATGGTGTATATACTGTCTAGAGGTGATCTAAAATAATGTCATTTCATGATGAGACCAGAGAACTTACCAGTGAACTATCTGACTGTAACTAGTGAACTCTAGTGTTTACGTAATTACAACAAGTGGTTATTGATTTCTATTATGTTAATTTCATGTAGAACTCACTAAGAACATCAATTCTTTTCGAAATCTAGATCTAAGGATTTCCACCTCTGATTGTCGAATGAATAACACATATTTTAAGTGTTAAGCGTTTGCGCGCGTTACCAAAGGTCCTAGGTTCGAATCTCGCCAGTGGGATTGTGGATACACACTGCTTAGGAGTCCCACAATAGGACGAAATGGCCGTTCAGTGCTTCCACGTTTTCAATAATGGTCTAACATCAATTGGTTCATGATCTCAATCAAAAACTTGATAATCTCCACAACCCCTATACTGACATATTTTATGAATAGAACCCTTAAGGTATGATATTTCAATGTTCGTTTAATATCTTATTAGATAGAAATGAGTTCAAACCATTAAATTTGTATATTTCATTAATCTATTTAAATAAAATCTTTTTTAGAAGATTCATTTGTAATTCAATCAATTATATTAAAAATATATTCAATTTATTATGAATCGTTATATTCAATTAACACCCATTCATGTTTATCTTGAATTAAACCAATTTTTCTACCCCTCCCCCCCTTGAATAAGTTTATTAGGCGTAAGTCTAGATAATGGTACCGTTGAATAAATTCGTATGATAAAAAATAATTTTCTTTTTTAAATAACAGAGTTAGTAACTAGAAATTTATTCGAAATGGGAAATAAACTAAGTTTTCATTTATTTTTGGGAAATAACAAAAAAAACTAAAAAAAATAAAAAAAGATGACCTAATTTAATTTAACTGATATGCATATTTTGAAAGTATCAAACAAACTATTTTTAATGATTACTCACTAGTGACTGGCTTCAAGACATATATTCTGGAGTTCTAATGAGAAGTAGTGACCAGTGGAGTTCAACCGGGACAGTTGTGAGGTAGTAACTCACTGATGAAAATGGTGGATGTGTCGCTCAATTTCGTGGATTAGTTGAAGTTAGACATTAACACCGTTGAATGCCGGCCAGCTCAGTGGTCTAGTTGGCTAAGCGCCTGGCGCGAAACTGACAGGTCCTGGGTTCGAATCTCGTGGGGTGCGGGATCGTGGGTGTGCACTGCTGAGGAGTCCCATACTAGGACAAAACGGCCGTCCATTGGTTCCAGGTTTTCCATGGTGATCTAGCTTCAATTGACTCATGATTTCAACCAGTGGAATTTTTAAAGAAAAAATTAGTTTCATCAATAATTCATTTGACTAATTGTATATGGATTAAACTAAAGGCGAACTAGTCAATTTTTAATTTATAAAATAAATTTTCATATTCTATAATCAATGATCTTAAAATTGGAATGAAGAGTGAATAAATGATCTCTTCCACATTTATCGTCATTGATAATAACAAGAACAGTGGAGTTACATAAGACGAAACTCAATAAGTTTTTTTAAATTTAGTATTATATTGGTGGTCCACTTGTAGTCGTTAATAATCTTCCAAAATAAATGGTCAGCTAGATATTCGATAGTTGTAGGAGTCTTCTGAGTTTTAACGGACACTAGCTGAAAATTTTTCGGTCAAGTATACGGTGGCATATCCAACGTGAAACACTTCCATTCTTATTGATAATCAGATTAACCTTTAGTTAGATGGGTTGTTTCTTCCGATCGTTATTGTCTTTCTTTTGGTTATTTTCTGGGTAGAATACTTAAAAAACTTATGCCATCATTATTTTATTCTGTTGTTGTGTAACCAACTTGTCTGTCATCTGTAAAATTTATACTAAGTAAAGTTATTATTTGTACATGGACTTTTACAATATTGCCAAAAGATCGATAACAACTTAGAGAGGTAAACGTCCGATAAAGAGAAATTGGAATAGTTATTTTTAAATATTAATCTACTTATTGAATCATGATATGTGCAAATTTTGTGGTAGTAAGATCAGTGTTTCGATATATCTTTTAAAAACAGAGTATCTTAGAAGCTTGATGAATGTACATTGCTTGCAAAAAGTGTGATAACTTGATATTGAGTTCCCCGGGATAAATGGTTACATTATGCAGCTTTCATTATCATTCTGAACAATATTAACCGCTAATTCATTCTGATAATCTGATATATGGTTAGCCATTTTCGTAGGCTTTGTTATTTTCACTTGACTTCGCTTTCATTCTGAACGTTTTTGTCAGTTAAACTCCAGTCGTGTGATTGTTTGACTGATTCTGTATGAGTTCATAGATTAGGGCTACGTTGATGTGTCTATTGATTGCTAATTGATCTGAATGCCATGTTTTTAGAACTTCTCTAACATTCTTGGATTTTCCCAAATCTAAAATGTTGATGTTTTCCAAAATTAACTCTTGTCTATGATTGTCTTCATGAACTGATATTAGTGTTTACTTGTCATATCATCATACTACTACTTATGTTCATATATACATAAGTGATAACTTATATAATCGTTAACTTAAATATCAGTCTGAGGGATCTATGGGGATTAGTGAGTGCCATTGAGATCAAAAACTGGGACAACTTCATTAGTGGTTAATGAATCAGTGATCTAAAGATCAGGAGCTATTACCAAGACCTGAAGGTCCTGGGTTCAATCCCTGATGGGGTTGTGAATGTATACCGACGAGAATTCCCATACTGAAACAAAAGAGCTGTCCAGTATCTCCTAGTTTCTAATGACTATCTAATTAAGGTTAGTTTATAATATCGGTAACTAGAAAATATTTAAAGATAATTTTAATTCCTGAGTGATATGGACTGAAAAACATTAAGGAAGGCGAAAAAAAATGAACAGATGTAATTATTAGCTTATTACTCTGATGTAAAGCGTTCCACAGAGAATTAAACCAAAAAAACTTCAGGTCAAGTAGTGCTCATGATAAGTGTAGACCATTGATTGAAAACTCTGTAGTTCACATTTTTGATTCCAATAATATAGAAATTTAATAGCTCCACAAACATTGAAGTAAGCTTATATTTTATTCCCGAAGTTTTCTGAAGTTTACTAAGAAAATTCATCCTCATTCTATATCTGTTTTCACAGAATAAGAGAAGTAACATTCGAAAGTTAATTAGTCGGATGAATAATATGCACAAATTATAAACCTAATAGTTTAAACCAATAAAATTTTCATCCATTTATGAAATGTCGAAAGTTATAAGTTTAAGTTGTTCTCTAGCATAATTATTTTTGATTAATTTCCCTTTCTAGTTAAAAATAGATTATTTTCGAATACCTATTTCCTAATAATTTACAATGGCTAAGCCATCCCAAACTGACATTAATTTCTTAAACAAAGATAGATGATGGCGAACAATGGAATCCACGACATGCGTTTCATCCTGATTGGAGCTCGTCAGTTGAATGTACTTACATCTCAGGGTTGATGTTCACTCTAGATTCCACTGCTAGCCATCATTTATCTTTGTTTACAATAATTGTGACTTCAGGCGATATCAAGGTAATGGTCACAGGGTGCGTACATACCAATAAGAGACTGATCAATTGCAGTCATAAGCATCAATGGGAAGATTCAAACAACCGATACAAAATGAATTAATTTCTTAACCTTAAATAATGTACATAAAATTATTTAAAACTTAGATATTCAGTTTCAAATCATGTTATTTCTTTCGAAAATGGATTTACCAAAATACTATGACTACTCATTTATTCGTGTTTAACACTACTCATATGCTATTGACACACTGATCAATTTCCAATTCAAATTCTAATTACTTCATTGTTTCATCTAAAGGAATGAGAAATTATTATTTGTATAATAAGATTTTAGACTATTTTGATTATCTTTGGTTTGATTGGTGATTTCTGGAAATAAATTTACTTAAACTAGACATTTTCTAGCTGAATACTTGAAATTTTTACAAACTAATGAAATTATGTTACTATTTTTAGATTTTTTAAATCTAGAACACGATATAACGAATAAACATCTATTCAGTTTGTTAAGAACTACGGTCTGTAAACAATCAAGCTTCAAAAAATATTTTTTATTTCAGTCATATTTGGCAGAAACTACAATATTCAGTCGTATGATTTGTCATCAATTTCTATATTAACTTACATGCTTACTTAATTACGCTTGTAACCCCTCATGGAGAAGCATAGGCCGATCAACAGTATTCACCATCCAACTCTGGCTTGGATGATCCTTTCCAGATACTACTCATCAATTCAATGTCTGCTTCCGATTCCAAAAGCAGTATGTTATTTGATTTTCCTCTATTGTGTTTCCCTTCAGAATTTCAAGTTGACACTCCTCTTGTGATGCAGTTTCGTAAATTTCTGTATGAAATTTCTGCAATGTATGTCCTATCCACCTACAACGATTTTTCCTAATTTCCTATTCAGATGGTAGCTGGTTTGTTCTCTCCCACAGTAGGCTGTTAATGATGATATCCAACCAACGGACATTCAGTATCTTGTACTGTTTTGATAATGATTGTGGTAGTTCTCGAAGTTTCGGCTCCATGCAATAGAACTGTCATGTCGTTCATATTGAAGATTGTGACTTCGATATTGGTTGACAGTCGTTTTGAGTTCCATATGTTCTTCAATTGTAGGAATGTTGTGCTTACTTTGTCAATCCTCACCTTGATGACTGCATCGCATCCTCCTTGTTCATCGATGATGCAAATTAGACAGGTATGTGAAAGTTTCTACCAGTTGCAGTGTTTCTCCATCAAGTGTGATTGGTTTGGTTGATATTGTCCTTGTTGTATTTGAGGATGTTGATTTTTTGCTTGTGTATGTTGAGGCCTACTGATTCAAATGCTTATGTTACACTGTTTGTTTTGATCTGAATTTGTTCGTATGTACATACTTTATATCATAATATCAGAAGTATAGTCATCGATGAGTATAATGTAAACTACAATTAATATGACAGAATTATAAAATATGTTCGAATCATTTGTAGAAGAACAATTTTTATAGAACACACTGAGACAGGTGATTAACAAACCTGTCCTGTAAGCTATTATAAATGAGAAAAACAGTAAAAACATTATTCAGCAGTTTTATCATTCTATACCTCATATAACTAATATTTATTTTCAAACTGAAGTGATCCATCCATTTTGTTGCTTATTAAATATAGTACTTGTAATTGTGCAGCATGTCAATCATATCATAATGGATTGTTTTACTAAACTGTTCTTCGTTGAACGATTCAATGTGACTCTTTCATGCAGTAAGTAGTGTTTTACTAAAAACCAAATCATACCCTAAAGATCATTACGAAACAATGAAATTAAAGTACATTACATTTCAAAACTGTAATCTTGTACAAATAAACTAAAATACATATGTTAACTGATTTCTTTTATAAAAAAAAATTGACTGACATAAATCATATTGTTAAGTTCTACTAATTTATTGTTCCAGTATCCTTTTACTTCATATTACATTCTGTACACATGTATACAAACATACAGATATTGTCACATTGACATAATTGCCAGTTTATAAATTATGTCAATTCACAAGTGACATAGAAAAGAAACCATCATTTCAACTATTATCTTGATTATACTATTAAAAGAATGTAATTTTTGTACTTTTGTGTCGAAATTTTCATATCCTGTGATCAACAATCACATTAAAGCATATAAACAAATATTTAGAAATTTTATAAATGTTCAGTTTGAAAAGAACAGTACTTTTAATAAATTGTTTCAATCCATTTTACTGACTATAGGGAATATTAAACGAATTAGAAATTAGGAAGCACTGGGTTACATCAAAGTTAAAATTACATGTTATTTTAATGTTTACAACTAAGGGAAAGCATGGAATAGAATGGACAGCTTGTATGCAATTAGACGATTTAGACATTGTAGATCACCTAGACCTTCCATCCTATACACACAAACAAATTGAAATCAAAACAAACAATGTAACATAAGCATTTGAATCAGTACGCCTCAAAATACACATGACAAAAACGAACATCCTCAAATACAACAAGGAGAACATCAACCAAACCAATCACACTTGATGGAGAAACACTGCAACAGGTGGAAACTTTCACATACCTGTTTGGGACTTGGTGATATCTCAAACCTCCTTTTTAAGAAATGTGCTGACGTCTTATGTTATCCATTCACGACTATCTTTAACAGATCCTTCTCATCTAATCTCATACCGAAAATGCGGAGAAAGATGAAAATAATCCCTGTACCCAAGAAAGTATCTGGTGATAAGAATATGAAATTTAGACCTATTACAATAACTTCACCGTTCCTCAAAACAATGGAAAAATTATTAATACTTTCACTTCAGCCTGTGATAAACGAGCATATTGAACCATATCAGTTTGCTTACAGATGCAAAAGAAGCACCTTAGATGCTGTTGCTGTTCTGCATCACAACATAGTGTTCAACTTAGAAAAGGGTAAGAAGTATGTTCGATGCGCTTTTCTGGACTATACTTCAGCTCTTGATTCTATACCTAGACAACGTTTACTTAACAAGTTAATCAGCGTCAACACTGACAGCTGGATAACCAACTGGTTATATTCCTACCTCTCTGGAAGAGAACAGTACACTGTATTTGGAGGGGAGTATTCAGAGTCTCTACTATCTCATGAAGGTGTACCACAAGGATCCGTTCTTTCACGTCTTCTTTTTTCTTTTTTTCTTCATGATCTGCCATCTTCCACAGTAAACACTTTTTTGAAATATGCGGATGATCTCACTGTATGTATGCCTATCTCTTCCTCTTTACATCTCATAGAAATGAATGAGTTTTTGTCTCGTATTGATTATTGATCTTTAACATGAGACATGAACAGAGTCTAAATACTATTTTGAGATCCCATAATGCTTGTGCCATTGGAGACTGTTTGATAAACACAGTGTCGAAGGTCAATTATCTTGGTGTTACCTTTTCCTCTGATCTGTCTTGGTCTTCTCACGTTTCATTGTTGTCGAAGAAGGTTTTCCGTCTGACCTACTACATAAAGAGATTGCATGCTCTTGGGATTACTCGTCATTTACTCTTACAATTTATCAATTCTTGCATATTACCTATTATTCTTTACTGTTCTCTATTATTCTCTCCCGGGCTTTTGAGAAAAGACTTTGCTGTATTGCGGAGAGTGGTGAAGGCAGTTAGCAAGATGTGTAGTGAATCTTTCGAGGTCATAATTAATATGGTTGTGGATAGACATCTAAAGTCATTCAAACTCCTGGCAGGTGTTATCTTATCAGATACTAACCATCTCCTTCACTCTTATATTTCTCTATGTATAGCTCATAATAGAACCAGACATATTTACGTTAAAATCCAAGCACGCAAGCAAAAGTATAAAAGTTCTATAATACTTTATCTAGCAAATATACCCTGTAACGAACAGGTTGTTAGAGTTAACCTAGTCAATAATCTGCATTCTTAACATGTCTCTAGTTTGAAAAGTTGTACAGTTTTTCAGATTTTTTTAAACCTTTTTTCCCCTTGTTTTGTCTTTGTTTCTGTTTTTTTTGTGTAAGAAACTTGTTGAAATACCCTGTGCTGATAATTCTATATTGTACCAAAATATAATATTGAATAAAGCCAATAATAATAATATATAAATAGACATGCTAAAGCATCAATATTATTTATAATGAACACTAAGTTTGAAGTTAATTATATATAACACTAGTTTCATAGTATGTTTTTAGCTATCGAATCTAAAGAAAGATGATTGTTCAAACCGTAATAAGAATAAAAATTCGGTTTTATTAAGATTGCCTTTATTAAAATACCTGTTTTCGAAAAAAATTAAGGGTGTAAACTCCCTTGGTGTTGTTTTACTTATCTCTTCCCGTTGTTATTTAGGACTGCATTTGATCAGTCTCATGTTGGCATATGTGAATCCTGTATCTTGTGACTTGAGGCGATCCGCACAGGATTCACATATGAGACTGATCAAATGCAGTCCTAAATAACAATGGGAAGAGGCAAGTAAAACAACACCAAGTGAATTTACACTTCACTCTATTGCACAAGAAGGTGGCCATCAGGACTCAGTAGCTAAGTGGATAACGCGAAGACGTTTGGAGCGAATGGTACTGGGTTCGAGCCCCGGGGTGAACATCAGCTAGGGTGCAGGTACACCCAACTGACGAGTCCCAAGTAGGGCGAAACGCGCGTCTTGGATTCCACTGCTGGCCACTATCTATGTTTGCTTAAATTAATAGTGTGATTGAGAAAAAAAAGACTTCGTCCGATTAACATTTATGGATTTCATTACTGAAATCAACATTGTAGTCATGCAAAATGATGTAGCACTTTTGCAGTACATAAATGGGACAGACGTACTGTGTCAAGATATCAAAGTTAGTAAAGAACTTTACAAAATATAAAAGACAAGTGAAATTATGTTAGTCCATTTGTAACTTGAATTCTCATACCTGATTAGTCATTTGTTACATGTGATAGAGTCATAGTAAATTGGTTAATTATTTAGCTTGAATTTCTTGATAATATCTACTCGTATATTTGGTGATTTTATCTTTTGTTTAGGTAAGATTTGGGGATAGGTTCTGTCAATCGACACCGTGTCAGTTAGCGTAGACCATCTAGTAATTATTTGTGCCAGCTACTTATCAAAAACATATCCACATTTAGTAATTTTTAATTAGATGACTAAATGTGAGTGTTAGAAAGCAGTAGACTAGAATTTCCTTTATTCTGGGAGTCATCAAGTAAACATATTTTTGGTTTTGAAGAAACTGATAACATTTTTTACAGTACAATCATTATTGTTTAAAATATACGCTAAATAATCTGATCAATCTCTATTTAAATAATTGTATAATTGAAAGACTAATATTTTTTTTACGCCTGTTACTCCTCCTGAAGGATCATAGGCCGCTCACCAGCATTCTCCATCCAACCCTGTCCTGGGCAATCCTTTCTAGCTCCGTCCAGTTGTAATTCATCCTTTTCATATCTGATTCTATTACCCGACGTAATGTGTTCTTAGGCCTTCCTCTTTTTCGCTTCCCTTCAGGATTCCAAGTCAGGGCTTGCCTCGTGATGCAGTTTGACGATTTGCGTAATGTATGTCCTATCCATTTCCATCGTCTTTTCCTAATTTCTTCTTCAGCTGGAAGTTGGTTTGTTCTCTCCCACAGAAGGCTATTGCTGATGGTATCCGGCCAATGGATATTGAGTATCTTGCGAAGACAGCTATTTATAAATACTTGTACTTTCTTGATGGTGGTTGTTGTAGTTCTCCAAGTTTCAGCTCCATACAGTAGAACTGCCTTGACGTTGGTATTGAAGATTCTCACTTTGATATTGGTTGAAAGTTGTTTTGAGTTCCATATGTTCTTTAATTGTAGGAATGCTGTCCTTGCTTTGCCAATCCTTGCCTTTACGTCTTCATTTGAACCTCCTTGTTCATCGATGATGCTTCCTAGGTATGTGAAGGATTCTACATTTTCCAGAGTTTCGCCATCAACAGTGATTGGATTGCTGTTCTCCGCTTTGAATTTCAGGACCTTGGTTTTCTCCTTGTGTATACTGAGACCTACTGATGCAGAGACTGCTGCCACACTGGCTGTCTTTGTCTGCATCTGTTCGTGTGTATGCGATAGGAGTGCTAGGTCATCTGCGAAGTCCAAATCGTCTAATTGATTTCGAGCTGTCCATTGTATTCCGTGTTTTCCTTCAGATGTCGAGGTCCTCATAATCCAGTCGACCACCAGAAGAAAGAGGAAGGGAGAGAGTAAACAGCCTTGTCTGACTCCGGTCCTTACTTGGAATGCATCGGTCAGCTGTCCTCCATGCACGACTTTGCACTGTAGTCCGTCGTATGAGTTCCGGATAATATTGACAATCTTCTCAGGATTAAAAAAATAATAATCCAAAGACTAATATTTGAACAAAGAATATTCTTTTCGATAAATTCTCTTCAGGTTCTACAATTCATATATCCAAATTAATAATCCGAAAAATGGTCAGGTTAAGAGTAAAGTACATCGTTTAAATCATGTGAATTTAGGATTGTCAAACAAAATAGGACAAAACTGTTAATGCTGATACGATTCATATAGAATGTTAACTCGAATCAGATTATATGAAATTTTAAGATCCATGATCAGAATAAATATGGGTTAGATAGGGTGAAAAAAATAATAATGCAATTAGAATTCAACCAAACGTTTAGTGTGAAAAATTAGTAAGACTTAATAAGGAGGGATGAATGTAAACTGAATAAATCATGTATTGAGGAGATTAATCATAATGTCTAACCAATAATAATAATAATAATAGTACAAAGATTCGTGAATCAAGATAACATAGACAATTACATTCTAAGGTTGTATAAGCCACATTAAATCTATGATCATTCTACTTTGAATATTATAATAAATTTATATCATGATTCATGAGTCGCTTAATGACTTCTAATTAAATGAGAACATTTTATTTGTACTTTTTTGTTGTTGTGACCAGAATAAATTATTTAGATCACGTGAAAAACATGACATTATCCCCTCCCTTCTGATGTGAATTCATCATAAATTTTTTTTCAAGTTTATACTATAATATGAAACCATGGTGAACAATAAGAAAATTATTTAAAAATTACATTGGTACTTTTATTTTTTTAAGTGGACAATATGTATTAGTACAATTTTTTGTTTGTTTAAAAAAAGCCCCGAATACACAATGAATATTTACTGAGATAACAATAAAAACAGGGAATAGTATCTATTCATTATTGGAATTAATGAAAGTTTGTACTTTTTGTTTAGATAACTTCTCAGAAAACTAATTCTAGTGATAGATACGATAAGTTAAGGTGAAAAACAGAATAACTTATTGAGACTTTATTAATGTTAATTGAATTCTATCTATTTAATTGAAGTATGGCCACCATTCGAAGTGAGTCTATAGTCCGTGTAATACATTTTAAATACATTTCATTTGAGACCCTAGTAGCTTAGTGCTAAAATCTCTGACTGTGAAACCAGGTAATAGGGGATTGAATCCTCCAGGAGACGTTATTTCTTTCAAGGTTGTAGGTATATCTTGCAGAAGGATGTCGAACAAGTCGAAACTTACACCCAGGGTTTCCTGTCGACTAACTCTAATAATCATCCTACAAATTCATTGAGTTCCTTCACTGTCAGTGTTTCATTAAAGATGATTTATTATCCGAAGACCTATTATCCCTCGTGAAGAAGCATAGGCTACCGATCAAGATACTCCAACCAACTCTTTCCTGCGCTCTCCATTACAGCTGTTTCCAATGACTATTCATTCTTTTCATATATGTTTTCAGCTCTCGACTCAGTGTGTTCTTTGGTATTCCTCTTTCCCGTTTCCTTCAAGATTCCAAGTTGGTGCTCCTCTCGTGATGCAGTTTCGTAAATTCTAGCAGTGTATGTTCTTCCTCGCAAATCTTCCTGAATAGAACGTGGAGCATGTTTGCAGTTGCTTCTATGTGTGACTTCAGTGCTTCTACTGGTATGTTGTCAGGTCCTACCGCTTTCCCGCATTTGATTTGTCTAATGGTCACAATTGATTTTCAGACATTCCATGTCATATACCTATGCTAATTGTTGCTCAGGTTATTAGAAGAGACATCTGCCTAGTGATTTCCAAAGGATATTGGATTTCACCATGAGGCGGTTGCTGACCCTGTGTCCATTTCTCCTCTTCTAACCGTACTTTTGACCAACATTAACTCTAGAAGGGATCTAGGCGGAGCGTTTCATGCTATAATTTTAGTTCTATTCTGACTCAGTGCCATTGTATACAATTAACAATAACTTGTGTATAAAGTCACAAGAAATGATTATACATAAAAATTCCATTAATACAAGAGTTTGAATATTCAATGATGAAAAAAAATAATGGAAATTTAGAAAGTACTTAAAGTTTATACAAAGATGTTCATTGTAATTTATAGTACATTGAATCTTTTAGATAAAATAAAACAAAACAACAATCACAAATAAATGTATTTTATATCATAGAATATTATCTATTCGTATAATGAAGTACAAATGAATTGTATTATTCTATAAATATGATAGATTTTAAATACATATCCATTAATTTAATGAATAATTTTCTGAATTCAATTGTTCTTTTATGGATCTAGATGTATCTTAGTTTCTTTAAATGTTCTATACTTAGTTCACCTTAAAGTACATGACAAAAACAAATAATCATTAATAAAAATACAATACTTATAAATATAAACGATTAGAATAGTTCGTTTATAAAACATTATCTTATCTGAAGTCGACTTCAAATTAAAACATGAATATGGAATTGTTCATGAGTATCGATTCTACATATATTTTCATTCACTCACTCACTCACTCACTCACTCACTCACTCACTCACTCACTCACTCACTCACTCACTCACTCACTCACTCACTCACTCACTCACTCACTCACTTACTTACTCACTCACTCACTCACTTACTCACTCACTCACTCACTCACTCACTTACTCACTCACTCACTTACTCACTCACTCACTCACTCACTCACTCACTCACTCACTCACTCACTTACTTACTTACTTACTTACTTACTTACTTACTCACTTATTTACTTACTTACGTCTGTTACTCCTAATGGAGTACAGGCCGCCGACCAGCATTCTCCAAGCCACTTTGTCCTGGGCCTTGCTTTCCAGTTCTATCCAAGTTTTGTTCATTTTTCTGATGTCTGTCTCCATTTCTCGACGTAATGTGTTTTTTTTATCTGAAACTGAACCAATCGTTTTTAAGATTATATTAACTTCTAACTGATCTAAATCTACCATAATCTTCTTTAGACTTGAAGGTCATAGGTTCGATCCCTGATAATTTCATGGATAAGCATTAATGAGAAATCTTATTCAGTTGAGAAATAAATTAATAATATATGTGTGTGAATGTTCAATACTTGAGTACTGTCATTTCAGTTCAAATTAATTTAAGTTAATAGAAGAATATGACTAACTAGTTATCATCGTAACCAGTGATTGGAAACTCTGGGTGACATGGCTCAGAATCGATCACAATGGCGTGGGTGTATACACTCTCTGTTTTCGAGATGGTGGAGGAGATCTGTAGCTCAGATGGATGATTTTGATGGGGTTTTGCTCTCTAAGCTGGGTGGTTTGGCTGTGGAGCATTCATCGTTCTTCTGAACGACATCATCAGCACAAAATCTCACTGTCTTCCCTTAAACTATGAGATTGAAATTGATTTATATCTTTCTTTCTGCGAACTAACTCTTTCTCCGTGTACTATATCCTTATATATAATCTTTCTTTTGTACATTACTAACATTGCAGTAACTACTTCTATGAATTTGATGTTGATGTTGTTGTGCTAATGAAGTGTGGCAACTTGGAGCGATACATATATGTGCCTGGTCTTACCTTGTAGCTCACTGACTGACTGAGCCTAAAGTTCAGTTATAAGATGTTAGTTTGAACTCTGATTTCATATACCTATTTAAATAATTTGGTGAAATTGTGTAATAACTAACAATAGTACCCAGAGCATTGCTAACTGAATGTAATTATAACCATTTCACTAAGTAAAATGAAATTTGTTACCTACACATCACCTTATAAGCTAGAAAGTTAGTTATATACAAATAAATATATAACCTATTAATCGTAGTTAAATTTAACAGGTAACACGTTTTTCCCTTTTATCATTAGTCCGTATTGTGAAACAAATTAAAATAGATATACATTAAGTTTAAACTAATATGCAGCCATCTGTACAAAACAGATAGATCCATTATAAAAAAAACACAATAACGTTGGTACTCGCTTTTATAAGTTATTTATTCTATCTATTTCTCTACATTTATTTATCTCTCTCAAGCACATAAATGTACAAAGATCTGAGTTTGTACAGATATTACTTAAAACACACACACACACAAATGAAACAATATGTTAGCGAATAAAATACACAACAAATGAAGGTCATGCATGGCAAATGTTGAAAAGAGAAAATCAATTAAGTTTCATATCTACTACTGTTTTTACTATTTATTTATTTTTAATTTTCATTTTTTTGGGGGGGGGAGGAAACAAATTTTCATTAGATAAACGTATAGCTAGAATAAATAAATCTGGAACTCAAAGTAACTGTCAACAAACACCAAGATCAGGATTTTCAATATAAATGTCAAGACAGTTCTACTGTATGAAGCGGAAACCTGGAGAACAACGAAAACCATCATCCAGAAGATACAGGTGTTTATAAACAGTTGTCTACGCAAAATACTTCGGATCCTATGGCCCGACACTATTAGCAACAACCTACTGTGCAAGAGAACAATCCAGATCCCAGCGGAGGAAGAAATCAGGAAGAAGCGCTGGAAGTGGATAGGACACACATTGAGGAAAGCACCCAACTGTGTCACAAGACAAGCCCTCACATGGAATCCTCAAGGCCAAAGGAAAAGAGGAAGACCAAAGAACACATTACACCGAGAAATGGAAATAGATATGAGAAAAATGAACAAGAATTGGATGGAAATAGAAAAGAAGGCCCAGGACAAAGTGAGTTGGAGAATGCTGGTCGGCGGCCTATGCTCCATTAGGAGTAACAGGCGTAAGTAAGTAAGTGAGAATAAATAAATAAATAAAATTTATTAACATGGGTATAAATGATTCGAAATGACCTATAGAAACATTTAAATCTAAGTCTTATAATTAATAATGGTCGATGGAAAAATAAAGTTGAAACATTGAGAAAGCTCTGTCTTTCTTTTAAAATTTGGACTTATCTTGGATATAAGCCAAATAGAGGATAAGAAAAGTTAAAATATTCTAATTTAGACCATTTTATTCCAGGCTTATATTCAGTTTTATTTAATTCAACTTCATTGGCAAGCTGATACCATTAGTTATTTGGAGATTGTGTATAAACATCTACCATACAACGCATAACACATTGAGTTATAGAATGTTTCAAAACAAATCTTCACAGCTGCATTCGGAAAGAGAAATCGTTCTGTTATTTAAACAACAATTGACTAATTGCAAACTCGTTTAATTATACGTCAATCAACCGGGAGCCACCTCATATTTTAGATCAAAACGTCTAGTAAATTATGCGGCGCTATCTATTGTTGAAAAAGAATTAGAACACCTGCAAAGAAGTGGAATCATAGAATCAGTGAATTTTTCTGACTGGGCAGCATCAATAGTGATTGTTAAGAAGCCTAATGAAAGTATCCGGCTATATGCAGATTATTTGACTGGATTAAATGAAAAAGTTGAAGCCTATCAGTACTCCTTGACGCTACCAGAAGACTTATTTGTGAAACTGAATGTGAGAAAATATTTTACAAAACTGGATCTATCAGAAGCTGATCTACAGATTCCAGTAGCCGAAGAGTGCAAGCATTACCTGGCAATAAACAAACATAAAGGTTTGTTCTGATATAACAGACTCCCTTTTGGAGTAAAGACTGCCCCTTCAATCTTCTAACAAGTTATGGACAATATGCTACAAGATATTCCTGGTACTGTGGCTTATCTCGATGATATAATAATCATGGGTACAGACTATGCTGACTTAGAGAAGAAGGTGGATATTGTTTCAGATTACGTGCTGAGAAATGCACACAATGATCCAGATCTTCCAATTGTGGTCACGACATATGCGTCAAATTACGGAATCGGAGCAGCGATTTCACATACCTACCCTGATGGATCTGAGAAGACAATCACCCATGCTGCACGATCGCTGACTACGACAGAAAAGAACCACAGTCAGATAAGGAAATAAGCCCTCTCCACTATATTCACTGTAAAAAAGTTTCACAAGATGCTATTTAGCAGGCACTTTACCTTATTAACAAACCATAAGTCGCTACTGACAGTTTCTGGATCGAAGGAGGGTATCCCTGTATATACAGCAAACCGTCTACAGCGATGGGCAACTACACTGCTGGGCTATGATTTCAAGATAAAGTATCAACCGATAACGGATTCTGGATAGGTAGATGCCCTTTCAAGATTGATTGGTTCCCATACAAAACTAGAAGAGGAGGTGCTTGTACCTACCGTATATGTTGAGGCTAGGGTTCACACAGTAATGGCAGACGCAGTTTCCGGACTGCCGGTAACATTTGAAGCCATTGGAGGAGCTAGCATAAAGGATAATGCGTTGAAGATTGTCCGCCGCTGTATGCTCAACAAGTGGACAACATCCAGACTGCATGGAGAGCTTCTACAATATTTTCGTCGATGAAATTCTTCGACAGTTGTCTATTCTTGAATTATATTTGGTCACTGCATTGTTATCCCCAGAGATTTTTGACACCAAGCCCTTAAACATTTTCATAGCGGGCACATGGGAATAAGTAAAATGAAGTCACTAGCTCGGAGCTACGCATACTGGCCGTCAATGGACCATGATATAGAACAAAAGTGTCGCAGTTGTTTGTTTTGTTTAGCGACCTCAAAGAACACCACTAAAGCAGAGCTACAGTCGTGGCTAACGTTCAGCTTTTTAGAATTTAAAGGTTACTTACTTACATAGGCCGTCCATTAGAATTCTGCATCCAACTCTGTCCTAGACAATCCTTTCCACTTATTTCCGGTTGCTACTAATCCTTTTCATATATATTTCCAATTCCTGATGCAGTGTGTTCTTTGGCCTACCTTTCCGTTTCCCTTCATGATTCCAAGTTAGGGTTTGCTTCATGATGTAGTTTGGTGATTTCGGTAATGTATGTCCTATCCAGTTACAACATCTTTTCCTAATTTCATATTCAGATGGAAGCTGGTTTGTTCTCACTCAGTGAAGGTTGTTGCTAGTGGTATGGTTAGGTCCACTAACTTGACTGACCTAAATATATTAGAATAAACTGACAATGTTATATCGACTAATCACCATACTTTTAACGAACACAAATTGTTCTCAAAGTTAATAGCAGTTATTAGTAATTTGTTCAACACTTTTGAAAAATAATTATTTTAATAAATAGTTTTGTAATGAGTTTAATTTAGAACTTCGGTGTTTGTATATAAACTGAGCTTATACCAGACAAAGAAAGGTTATACTAAACAAACAGACAGAAAGAATAATTTAGATTAATAAAATGACCAGGTAGATGAGTTGCTATGATTATTCACTTGAATAAAAACATACAGACAAGTCTCAGCTTGCTACCATCATGTCATGTATGTCAATGATGATTTTAAAGAAAATGTAATTTCTCTATATTATAGAACTGGGAAGATATTGTAGACCTGTAGTTTTGAAGAATTTCATACTGGAACGAAGTTACTATCTAATACTTTTTGGTGTTTATTGGTTGTGTAATCAAAATCAGTTCATAGTTTTAAAGTAAAACATTATCCATAAAATGACTATAATATTTTGTATTCTAAACATATTCTTAAACTGCTCTAAGCTCAAAATGCAAGGTGGATCCACTTTATTTTCCAGATATTCTTCTTCGTTCAATCTTATTAATCAGGTGTGTACCTACTTACTTATGCCTGTTAACCCTCGTAGAGGGGCATAGGCCGCCGACTACTATTCCTCGATTAACTCCATTCTCCGCCCGAGTGCCTTGGTACGGCCGAGGGTGGGAAGAGTCCGCTCTCCCTCTCGAAATACTCTCACACGGTCGCGCGTATACAGCCTCTACCAGGGAAGTCCTACTCATTGCCTTCTCGTGGCGGGGGTGTTGTTTACGAAAATGAGAGGACGAAAAGCGAATGTCCGGCGCTTTAACCGGATCACAAACCAATGGTGTACATGGGCTCCAGTATCCTGCGGGAAGAAATGGCGTATGAACCAATCGTTGGTCACCGGCTACCATGGAATTGCATCTCCTTACGATGCTCCACCTGCTACGGTTTGGGCACCCGGGCAGTATCACAGCCCACACACAAATGATGAACTCTTTATGTCCATGGAAACTACTTTTCTCGCTTCGAAAAACAATCAATTGATTCAAATTATTATCATTACAATTATTGTCATTATTAATACTATTATTATTATTGTCATTATTATTATTATTATTATTATTATTATTATTATTATTATTATTATTATTTTCCACATTATTCACCCTCTTTTATACTTATACAGTGGCTCGTCTTTGGTGGAAATTCGACTGTATCTAAACGTTCTCGAGTCACTGTCCGGTTGAAAATTGTATGTTACCACCGAATACGAGAACTGAAGCAGTTTTTCTGAAACCACGTGCACCATTCAAACTGGCTGCCTTCAACGTTCGCACACTAGTGCAGGTTGGTCAACAGATGGGACTGGCTATGTCTTTGGAAAGTCTTAATATTGATGTTTGTTGTCTATCCGAGACTCGTATTCAAGACTCTGTCGAAGTACTACAAATTCGCTCTACATCCGTCACTTCAAAAAGCTTGTTTTACGTGCGCTTATCTGGGGACCCTGTGGCATCTTCGTCTGGTCTTGCTGGCGTTGGTGTCGCACTAAGCACTAGAGCTGAGGCAGCACTAATCGACTGGGTCCCCATTAACAGTCGGTTATGTGCTGTTAGACTAGAAAGTTCCATCAAAGTGAGAAGAAATCGGCGTGAGAAACGATGTCTTTTCGTCATCTCCGCCTATGCGCCGACAGATTGCAGCCTGGATGCAATCAAGGATGAGTTTTACCACCAGCTGTCTGTTCTTCTCCAGAAAGTGCGCTCGACAGATATTGTAGTACTAGCCGGAGACTTGAATGCTCAGGTCGGGCGTCTAGGCACAGAAGAGAGTCGTTTAGGTGGCCGATGGGGACTCGTTGGTCGCAGGTCAGATAACGGGGACCGTCTACTGCAACTTTGCACAGACCACAACCTGTTTCTGGCTAGCACTAACTTTCGGCACAGTCATCGCCGATGTGCCACCTGGCGTCCTCCCTCTGCATCTCAAGCCTGAACTCAGATTGATCACATCGCGATCAGCTACTGCTGGCGTGGTTGTGTACAAGATTGCCGCTCCTTTTGGAGTACTTATCTGGACTCTGACCATGCCTTGGTCTGCGCCAATCTTGCCTTACTTTTCAGTGGACAACGAAGTGACCGCCACCAACGGATTGATGTTAGCAAGCTGGTTGCAACTTCTGTTGCAAATAAGTATTGAACCGAGCTAGCCTCTAGGCTAGCTACCACTCCACCGAAAAGTATAGATGAGCATTGGTCGCGATTGCATGACGCCATGAAAATGGCGGGTACAGTCAGTTGTGGGTTCGCGAAACGTCCCGCTTATAAGCACTGGGTTTCTTCTGGTTCCTTACAACTCATTGAAGCCCGTCGGTCTACTCCGGGTGACCGTGAGTTTGATCATAAACGAAGGATGTTGCGTAGGGAAATTGGGCAAAGCTTGCGTAAGGACCGAGAAGCCAGGTGGTCGAAGCGTCCTAATAAGCTGGAAGCAGCAGCTGCATCTGGTAACTACCGGAAGCTCTTCCAACTCATTCGAGCCACTGGCAGCAAGAAGTGTGGTGTGAGTGAAACAATCTGCAAGGATGATGGGATGCCAATCTCTAACATCCATCGACGTCTTGCACGATGGTCAAAATTCTTCGAAGGGCAGTTCAACTGGCCTGCTGCTCCGGCAACATCGATCAGACTGTCCTGCCCTCCATGGCCGGTGACGACTGATCCACCAAACGAGGAGGAAGTCCGCAAGGAACTCCAACTCTTGAAGCGTTACAAATCACCTGGCCCAGATGACTTACCTCCGGCTCTTTTTAAAGATGGTGGTGAATTTCTGACTAAGGAATCGACGACGTTGTTTACAAAGGTTTGGGAACTAGAGAGTGTACCAACGTCATGGAATGAGTCGATAGTTGTCCCTATCTTTAAAAAGGGTCCACGTCGTTCCTGTAGCAACTATCGGGGGTTAAGTCTACTTCCCATTGCATCCAAACTATTGGCTTCCGCCATACTTCGTAGGTTGTTCAAAACCCGAGAAAGATTGACTCGCGAGGAGCAGGCTGAGTTTCGTTCCGGTTGAGGATGTATTGATCATATCTTCACCCTCCGCCAAATGTTAGAACACCGCCATACTTATCAAAGGCCAACAATCGTAGTGTTTCTTGACATCAGGGCTGCCTTCGATTCGTTGGATAGGACTGTTCTCTGGGATTGTCTATTGAAGAAAGGTGTGCCTGAGAAGTTTATTAACATCCTAAAAGCCCTATACACAAACACAGGCAGAGTGGGGGCATACAACCACCTCTCACCATTGTTCCATTCGAGCAGTGGGGTTATGCAGGGTTGCCCAATCTCACCATTCCTCTTCAACTTTGCCATCGATGATATTCTGGAAACAGCTCTGATGGATGTAAGTAATGGTGGTGTGGATCTGTTGTCTGGAGAAAGACTTCTCAACCTTGAGTATGCGGGTGATATTGTCTCACTGTGTCATAATGCCCAAGGCATGCAATCCGCACTTAATCAGTTGGCAATCAGTGTCCGTAGGTATGGTATGTGCTTTGCACCTTCGAAGTACAAAGTACTTCTACAAGACTGGCAGGATTCCAATCCTGTACTCACCCTGGATGGTGAGCAGATAGAAGTAGTCGAGAAGTTCGTGTATCTGTGTAGCTGCATAAGTGCTGGTGGTGGCGTGAGTGATGAGATCAATGCATGTATAATGAAAGCCAGAGCGGCTATTGTCAATCTGGACCATCTTTGGCGCCTTCGTGATGTTAGTCTGGCTGTAAAAGGTCGGATCTACAACGCGTCGGTGAGAGCAGTTTTGCTCTATGCTTGTGAAACCTGGCCTCTCCGAGTTTAGGACGTTAGACGACTATCTGTGTTCGATCATTGTTGTCTCCGAAGTATTGCTGACATCCAGTGGCAACACCATGTTAGCAATGCAGAGGTTCGGCATCGTGTGTTCGGTTGCAGAGACGATAATGCAATTGGTGTCACCATCTTGAAACACCGACTTCGGTGGCTTGGAAATGTTCTACGAATGTCTTTCCAGAGAATTCCTCGTCGTGCACTATTTGCCGACTCTGGGACTGGTTGGAAGAATCGGAGAGTTGGTCAATATATGACATGGTGTCGTGGTATGAAAGAAAGCTGTAAAGGACTGGCTTCTGTCGGTCCTTCATGACTCCCTGGTTGGGGTCCGAGATATGGTGCTATACAGTGGCTAGAGACGTCATCAGATATGGCTCAGAATAGAAGCCAATGGCAATCCTGCTGTAATTTTCTTTTACTGTCTTCATAAAAAGTGGTTGTATCTCCCTTACTTGAAAGATTTTTTCTGATTGCACCTTTCTGTTCCCTTATTTCTACCACACTACCTTACATCAATCTCTTCGTTATTGCTCTCTTTTTTTTGAGCTCCTTAGATTTTTTTTGTATTTGTCTTCGATTCTCATTGTTTTGTGTGGCGCATATATATTGGCTCTCTTGTACCAATATTCATATGTACAAATAAAATAACTCCATCCTCCGCTCTCCTTTCTAGTTGATATTATTTCCTCCTACGTCTGCCTTCGGTTCCCAATGCAATGGGTTACTTGGTCTTCCTCTTTTCCTTTTACCTTCAGGCTTCCACATTAATGCTTGCCTCATGATGAAGTTTTATGACTTCCGCAATGTATGTTTTATCCACTTCCAGAGTCTTTTTCTAGCTTCCTGTTCACTTGGAAGCTAGCTTGTTCTTTACCACAATGAACCATCGCTGATGGTATTCGGCCAATGGATAAAGAGTATCTTGCGCAGATAATTGTTTTTAAATACCTATACATTTTTCATAGTAGAGATTTTTAAGCACAATTATTGATGTCAGAAAGTTTTTTAATTTAGTACTACTTTCATGTTACTATAAAGTTTTCAGTAGTTAAAAAATGTAACTTAAATTTTCACCTGGTTAATTCAAATTACTTTGAATTACAGATCACCAGTAACGATGGATTAAAAGTAGTTTAATTTTTATTTATAACACAATGGTATTTTCCCCTTCTTGTTATCAGCCAGTTTTTGCATTCCATGTTACCTGATATTTTTAGTGAATAAAACGATTAAATTACTTATGTTATCGATCGTCCCATATAGTAAAATATTTTGACACAACATATCTGCCCTCTCAAGTTATTTATGAAGATGTTGGCATATACGTTGGAATTTTATTTCGATAAAATCCAGAGAAAAATCTGCACAGACATGTTTTCCCCTGTTTAGGGTTTTAACTGGAACTCTTTCATGAACAATAAAACATATATTTTCAGCCCGGAATTCCTATCTTAAGCTATCAACAGAACTCCATATTTTTGAATCTAGACTTCGCGGTAGGTAGTAAGATTTAAAACTTTATCAAAACTATACATAAAAAAATAATACCTATGTGAAATTCAGCAGTTAACTGTTTGACCACACAAATTTACGTAACCTTAGAATATATATCACTGAATAATATCGATTTCAACAATTATAACTCATGTTATATTTATGTGAATTTGGGTTACAGTCGTGCCTCGAATGGGATCAATAAACGGTTTCAAAATATAAACTGTTATTATCATTAAAGGCTTTCAAATGTATTTTAACCAGTTGAAAATACAATTATCAAGTAAGTTACAATGTACTGAAAAATCAATATAAAGTGGTAAGAAAAAAAAAGGAAATTTATATTTCGACTATCGGAAAAAACGAATATAAATTTATTGTAACTGGCTTGATACAAAAGTTATGAATATTTAAATTTATAAAGTTCGAAAGAGCGAATAACATAATCATTGTCATTTCGTTGTGTTCTCTGAGTCAGTGGCTTAATTGCGAAGTTCCCATTGTCGTTATTTCCGAAATAATCCAAGCTTCCTTCATAACGAATAACAATGCAATCGGAACTTTTAATCTTAGCGTTTCTCTAATTTGGTTTGACATTTTATGAGATTAGTCTTATTCATAGTGTGGCGTTTTAAGACTGGCTTTATTCTGTGTAATTTTCTAATTACTACGTTATTGCTTTGATATTTTCGATTGTAACAATGTAAATTTCGCTCAGTATAACAAGTGTGAACTGTACCTCACTATGCTTTGTATTATTCTGCGTAAACTTCATATAAGTTTGACAGTGAACCCTTGTATATTTTCATTTATATGACATTTATTAACTAATCATCAAGCATGTGTAACATCAGTATATAAATCAACATATAAATTTTGCAATTCATTTCTAGCACAGTACCTTGTATGATAAATCAATTCAGTTCAATGTGTACAGTAACGAAGTACAAATCACTATAACAAAACCCATTGATCAGCACTTCTCATATTTAGTGAATTTATGACATAGTACACCTATCATTTAATGTGATAAATCTATCATTTTGCAGGTTACTGCTCTCTACCAGTATTTCAGAGTATTTACCACCAACCTAATTATTAAATGAATAACAGATTACCAACAGTTTGGGTGAATAGTTTTTGAACTGTACTTCATTTATGACGGTTAGTAATAGTATACACATGCACAAAACATATATTAGCAATAGATTAGATTATAAAACTTCAGAATTGTCAACAATTATGTACAGACAAAAATATAATAAATTTTATATGGGATGGGAATCTCAAGGATCCAGGATCATTCAAAACAAAGAAAGAGGAAATCAGAATGAATGTTATCCAGTGTTATGCACCCACTAATGATAGCAACGACGACGATAAAGATCAGTTCTATGAGAGGCTTAAATCAATCATAACGAAGTGCCCAATAAAAGATCTCGCAAAGTTGGAATGGACAACAACGGATATGAAGATATCATGTGAAGACATGAACTGGGAGAAAGAAACGAAAATGGGGAGAGATTTGCAAACCTATGTGCATTCACCAAAGTGGTTATAGGTGGCACAATAATCCCATACAAACACATACGCAAAGCTACAAGAGTGTCACCAGACAACACTACACAGAACCAGATCGATCATATTTGCATCACTCAGTCAGTCAGTCCGTCAGCTACAACGTAGGACCAGGCACATATGTGCATCGGTCCAGGTTGCCATACCGCATCAACACAACAAGATGAACACCAGATTCATAACAGTGGTTAGGTGAAAGGTGGTAATATATAAGAGAAAGATTGCATATAGAGATATAGTACAAGCAGAAAGAATTGGTTCGTAGAAAGAAAGATATGAAGCGATTTTAATCTCATAGTTTAAGGGAAGACAGGGAGTGTATACACCGACGCCATTGTGATCGATTCTGAGCCATGTCACCAAGAGTCTCCAACCATTGGTTACGATAGTCACGCGGACCCCAACCAAGTAGTCTGCATCTACCAACATGGCTCAGACTAGAAGTTAGTGACTTCAAGCACTGATGCCACGTTTTGGTTTGGCCGCCCCTAACTTTCTTCCAACCATTTCCAATACCGGATAGCATTGCACGTCGTGGTAATCGGTGTTCAGGCATACGTAACACGTGGCCCAACCATCTCAGTCGATGAAGATTCATAACCTCATCAACTGATTTACCATCCTTTCCTAATACCCTGCGTCTAACCTCACTATTACTTACCCGGTTATCCCAGCAGACGCCAGCAATATTTCTTAGGCATCTGTGGTCAAATACTAATAGCTTACGAGTGTCTTCTACTCTTAATGGCCATGTTTCGCTGCCGTAAATTAAAACAGAACGGACTGCCGCGCAGTATACTCATCCCTCAATTGATAGACGGATATCTCGCCTTCGCCATAGTGACGTAAGTTGGCAAAAGCCAAACGAGCTTTTCGAATCCGTGCTGAGATTTCGTCCGATACCAACCCATTAGGGCTGATCAGACTTCCAAGATAAGTGAAGTTGTCAACGCGTTCGACCACTTCACTCCCTATCCTTATTTCAGGTGTTAACGCAGACCAGTCCTGAAGCAACAACTTGCATTTAGAGGGAGAGAAGCGCATTCCAAACATCCTGGCATTGTTGCTCAGTGCTACCAGAAGATTCTGCATTTTGTCAGCGTCTTCACCAAACAGGACTATGTCATCTGCGTATTCTAAGTCGATAAGTGGACCTCCTGGAAGGAGATCAATACCCGAGAACTCAGTCGACGAGAAAGTTATTTCCATCAGTAGATCTATGATGAAGTTAAAGAAAAATGGGGAAAGTGGACATCCTTGACGGACACCACTTGAGGTTGCAAAACTAGATGACAGTTCGCCATAAGCTCTCACTCGACTAGTAGTGTTCGAGTAAAGAGCCTTTACAAGGTTTATATACTTCTGGGGTACGCCTTTCAATGACAGACACTGCCACAGAATCTCGCGGTCTACAGAGTCAAATGCTGCTTTTAAGTCAAGAAAGACCACCATCGTCGGACGCCGATAAGTATGCCTGTGTTCTAGAACCTGACGAATGGTGAATATGTGGTCGATGCAGCCACGACCAGGTCTGAAGCCAGCTTGATTTTCTCGTGTTTGCAGAACACGAGTCTTAGTTAGGCGTCTGATTATTATTGAGGCTAGTATTTTAGATATTATATTAGTTAAACTAATCCCTCTGTGGTTGTCACAGGATGATTTTGACCCTTTCTTATATACTGGGACGATAAGTGATTGTGACCAGTCAGATGGGATAACGTCTGACTCCCAGATCTTAGCTAAAATATTAGTCAACCTAACCGCTAAAATTGGACCACCATCCTTAAAGACTTCTGGAGTCAGTCCATCTGGACCAGCAGCCCTTCCTCGTTTCAGATTATCTATAGCCTTTTGAACTTCAGCAAGAGTTGGGGGACCTACTTCAATGTTCCATTCACGCTGTCTGGGAATGGAGGGTAGTTGTAGAGTAGCTGAAGGCCAGCTGAACTGTTCTCTGAAATGTTCAGCCCATCGTTCTAAACGCCTGGACTGGGAGCAGATGAGTGCATCGTCTTTTTCCGAAATAATCTCACTTACACTTGACTTATTAGTTCCAGTTTCTTTTATTAGTCTGTAGAGCTGTCTTGTGTTCCCTATAGCCGCCGCCTTTTCCATCTCTTTTGCTTTCGTTGCCCACCACTGCTCACGGTCGTTTCTTAGACTTTTTCTTAACCTAGATTTGATTTGTTGTCGCTCTTCATCATGTTCGGAACCTGATGGGACAAGTTTGCGAGAATCCATCAGTGTGATAGACTTTGAAGAAATCCACTGGTCCTTTGAAACTCTGTGGTTTAAGTTGCTAATAGATGTCACTGCTGCTTCCACAGCTGCTTGTATGTCTTTCCAAGCAACATCTGGGTCAGCCTCGTCTTCAGAACTACCTAAGTGTGAACTCAGTTGTTCTTGGAACCTACTTTTGGTTTTCTCGTTACTCAATTCAGTTCTAATTGGTCTTTTTAATGTGGCTTTTTTGCGTCCGGTGAGGCGCAAGCAGATGCGTGCCTGTATTAGGGCGTGGTCGGAGTCCAAGCAGGTACTCCAGAATGAGCGACAATCTTCTACCGACCCTCTCCAACGATGACTGATGGCAATATGGTCTATTTGAGTCCATCGTTGGTTTGGTGTAGGGGGTCGCCATGTTAGACGATGTCTCTCCTTATGCTTAAAATTTGTGTTTGCTAAAAATAAGCGATTGTCTGAGCACAGTTGCAGCAGACGATCACCATTATCTGTTCGCTGTGCCGGAATGCTAAAATATCCACCTAAATGCCTTTCTGTTTGGTTTAAGCTACCTATCTGAGCATTAAAGTCACCCCCTACGAGTACTATGTCTGAGCGTTTAGCTTTCTGAAGAAGTTCAGAAAGCTTTCTGTAAAATTCATCCTTCACTTCATCCGAGCTGCAGTCAGTGGGAGCGTAGGCAGAAACGACAAAAAGGCAACGACGTGTGTCCCTATCCTTCCGAGTTCTTACGGAGCCGTTTAGCCGAACAGCACATAGACGACTGTTGATGGGGATCCACTCTAGCAGTGCTTGTTCCGCCCTCATGCTTAGTGCTACGCCTACACCTGCCAGTCCACGAGAACTGGCCATCGGGTCACCAGATACACGTAGGGTGTATCTCGTTGGCTCTCCGTTTTCCCGAGGTGAGGTCAAGTGAATGATCACACTGGAATCCTGTATGCGTGTTTCGGAGACACAGCATACATCGATGGAAAGAGACTCTAGGGTTTTAGCCAAGGAAGCCTGTTGACCGATTTGACATAGGGTGCGTACGTTGAAAGCTCCAATGTGTAGTTTGGAGCGAGGTTTCAGTAGACCTGGGACAGAGTTTTGAGCACTAGAATCATTGGCTATGGTGACACTTGAGGAAGAAGCCGAAGGAGGAAGTTTAGGGTTGAAAGTCGATGTAGGAGGAATAATAGGAATTGAAGAGGAAGGTTGATTATGAATACAGTGGTCTTGGGTGCTGTTAGAGGTATGAGGGCGGTTATCACTTCCCGGTTGCCCACACCGTGGAAGGGTTCTTCTGGAGGTACCTGAAAAGGAAATTGGATTAGAGGCGGTCTCAGCGACCTGAGAGCGTGACCGCAGTGCCCAAGGGACAACTGCTTGAGGCCGGTCGCGCACGGCCTTTTTGTGGAAGGTTTTTGACGTGTTAGCTCCGTTCTTCAAAGAGCCTTACCGCCGGAGACGGAAATCCGTGAGGTAAGGTGAGGTGTGCATTTTTAGGGTCGACCTTTTCTAACCACACCCCTCCTTGTGAGAAGGCAGCATCGCTGTCATGCTGGTTGTCTGAAGGAAACACCTTACTGCTGTCACACCTCTGTACAGTCAGCAGTACGACTTCGCCTTCGGACCTTAGGTTTGTTGCTTTTAGTCTTACCGCTCTTCAACCGACCTGTCTGACATGGTAGGACCTTGAGGAACGGTTGTTCCAGCCAGTATAGCTCGGTTGCTTCATCACGATAGGCAAGCCCGACCACCACGTCAAGGTAGCAACAACGGTCACTAACAAATTCAGGTCAATGAAAGACGTGAGGATCAGGAGAGGAGCTCACATAGCTTCAGATCACCGCCTGACTGTTGCCAAGATGAAGCTGGAGTTAAATAAACACTGGACAACTGAAGAAACAGCATTACAAAGTTCAATACAGACTTCCTAACACATACTGACAAACCCAACGAATTCAACGTAGTTATCAACAACAGGTTCCAAGCTTTACAAGATCTACTCAAAGAAGAAGAGGAAACTACCATGGAGGACAACTGGAAATAAATCAAAGAAGCACTAACATCAAAGTGTCAGGACGTTTGTAGCAACTATCCTACAACCAATTTCGTTTATGACTAAGCCCTTTTATTAACTTAACAGACAATTTTATTTAAATAATAACAATTCGCATGTTATCTCGATGGTTGTTGTCAAGATTTCCAAATGTTCTGACGTCAGAACAATAACAATTCGCATATTTCTCTGCACCGTTAGAATTACTAGAGCACATGACAGATTCTAGCTAAAATGTTGATCGCCTAGATATCACTCGATGATTCATCCTACTCCCCATGTATATATGTAATCAAATCATAATATTAGCTTTTGCTTTGCCTTGCTGCGTCCGCATGCAGTTTGACTATAAATTTGTCTATGTAATTGCTCGTATATACCTATTCGCCTTTCCGCTTCAAATACGCTCGATGTGCTAATAGGTTAGTGATCTGAACTGTCCTCTAATAAACGGTGGTTGCCGCTTCTCTTTGTCTTATGATTTCAAACACCGTTGAGGTTTATATAATAACGGCTACGAGGGTGATTGGTTGGCGAATCAAAGTCATTACAGATTCTGGGTCGCAACAAGCATCATGACAGGGAATGCATCTCCTGCGTAACCCTGTTTTAGATTCAAGAAAAGAAGAACGAGAAGACAAAAATTAACGACAGTCGAATAAGAACAGAGAAATTCAAGGCACAATCTGAATGCGTAGAAGCAAACAAGCAAGTGAAGACGAGTATTAGAGGTGACAAGCAGAAATATGTGGAACAGCTAGCAGTGATGACCGACGAAACTGCAACAGAAGGAAATATGAGACAACTATGTGACACGACCAAGAAACTGGTAGGCAAATACAGTAAACCGAAGAAACTAGTCAAGGATAAAGAAGGAAATACAATCACTGAGATTCAAAAACAGAGTAACAGATGGGTGGAACAATTCGACGAACTCTTGAATAAGACGCCTCCATTGAATTCACCGAACATCAAAGCACCACACCCAGACCTCCATATGCATGTCACTCCATCAACAATCAATTGTGACCATCAGACAAATCAACAATGGGAGAGCAGTAGGATCTGATATCATACCAATGGAAGCACCGAAGTCACACACAGAAGCAACTGCAAACATGCTCCACGTAATATTCAGGAAGATTTGAGAGGAAGGACAAGTGCCACAGATAGACTGGAAAGAAGGACAACTCATCAACATACCAAGAAATGAAGATCTGAGTAAATGTGACGACTACAGAGGCATAACACAAATATCAGCAACATAAAAATGTTTCAACAGTGTTGCTCAATCGGAGGAAGGACTCAGTAGACGCTTAAATTCAAGTTCAACAGACCGCATTCAGTAAGAACCGATAGTGCACAGACCAAACTGTGAAATTACGGTTCAACGTTGAACAATCAATCAAATGGAACTCGTCACTATGTATCAACTTTATTGACTATGAGAAAGCATTCGACAGTGTAGATATGAGGAGTTTAATAAACTTTCGTCCACACTATGAAGTGAGTTGCTGAAAAAATCGTCAATATCATACGGAATTCATACGACGGATTACATTTCAATTCCGTATATAGAGGACAGCTGACAGACAAATTCCAAGCGAGGACCATAGTCAAACAAGGCTGATTTCTCTTTGTTCTGGTAGTTGACTGGATTATGAAGACCTTCATATCTGAGGGAAAGCACAGAATCAACTAGACAATTTAGACTTCACAGATCTCCCAGAACTTTATACATAAAAAATCAAAGCTTTATCAATGCATTTAATTAAATCAATATTTAATAAAATTTAACTTATTAATAATATAAAATACAATCTTACTGATAATTATGAAATATGTCATAATAGAAATGTATGTTTTATCCATACTTTCTCTAAAAAAAAAACTCACTCAAATAAATATCCAAAAAAAATTGAAATATCTATAAATAACTTAAGAAAAATTCAGTTGATATTTCAAGAATTTTAAATTTTGGTTAGTTTTAGTTTAGTTACCATGATCAAATCAATCACATTTTATTCAGATCTTTTTTTTTATGTGTATGTGAGTGTGTGTGGTAAAAATAAATTCGATTTCTTTTTTTTTTCTTCACTTGTATCCATGTAAAATGATGAGTTTTTGTTCATTTTTCAATTGTCTTTATTAAATCATTCATTTATATTCTTTGTTTTATACACATAAATAATGATAATATTTTGCATAATTTATCAAAGAACATAGAGATTTTATTGATTTCATTATCAGTAAAAACAACTAATGAGAAGTTTATTGATAGTCTAATATGTGAGTAATAAAAATGATGATGACTGAAGTTAATACAAGACAACAATCATGAATGTAATAAGATCTGAAGTAGTAGTCTGAAAGGTTGGATAATGACTTCGAAGATGATGGTTAAAGTGTTTTCCTTATTTTTATGCTAAAATCACTCATCATTCAATATTGTGACGATTTTCTGGTTCATTAGTGAGAATCGAATTCAGTGATCAAGTCAGTCGCGATCCAAATAGCTTAATGGTAACACCCTAGATGTGAAGTTAGTTGACATGAGTTCAAATCCTATAAAGCTTCACCTTTAACAGGTTTATAGGTATACTTTGTTGATAAGTGTCAACTAGCACGAAACCTATTTTTATCGGTTCCTGTTCCTTAACCACTTAAAATAATCTAATTCTTTGAGTAAACTATATTTTGAAAGAGGTGTAATGGTTATTTTAGTTGTATCAGCGAAATATATATGATGGCTAGGCGAGACTACAATTAATGGACGACCCTTTGAACGAATCTTAAGTGACCTTTAGAAATTTCAGCTAATCAGAAAACAGTCGGTATAGAGTAAGAATATATTATACAAAACCAAAATATTGGAGTGTAGACACTTTTTTAACATGATTTGAAAACTCTTCAAGGCACTGCAGTTCTGAAATCTTAATGAATACGATATAGGAACTTATCCATGTGACTCCATAGTAGTCGACCTCTGGAGCCATGATAAGATCGCAAAAATTGTTTTAGCCTCAAACATTGAGGAAATTATAAAATTGCATCATAAAGCAAGCACTAACTTGAAACTATGAAAGGAAATAGAAAATAGTAATACCAAAGAACGCGCTGTGTCGGGAATTGGAAGCAAACACCAAAAGGATGAATAACAACTGGAAAGAAGTAGAAAGGATTGTCCAGGATAGAGTTGGATATAGAATGTTGATGGACAGCCTACCTACGTTGCTTCACAAGGAATAACAGGAGTAAGTAAATAAGCTATGTTGTCACAATTTTCGTATTGCATAACATTAATACACAATTTTTATTATCTATCTAAAAGTAACAGCTAACTGTGTCACATGATATATTTTCGTCTTCGGACATATATATACTACATAATGATGTCATAGTGGCTAAATTTATTAGAAGAATCAAAACCATTGAAGAAATCAATAATATTGTTCCCCTTATTATTAAGATATTCAACACCTATAAACTGAATAACAAAACATATTGGTAATGGTTTATGTAACCAGTCATATTAAATAATAAATAGCGATAATAATAATAAATCAGTAACACTAGCTGACTTCAGTAAAAGAAAATATTAAATACACATATTTTAGGGATCATTAGTAGAAACTAAACAATTCGCTAAAAAAAAAAGTAAATGAACAATGAGCAAAATGAACATTTTGGCATTACATAAACGATTCTAAAAAAAGAAGGAATATAATCAATAAAAAAAATAAAGATTTTGACAAAGAAAGAATAAAATGTTTGTCTTTATTAAAACGTTCCAAAACAACAACGACAAAAAGAAGAACAATATTACATAATAATTAACGAGATAAAGAATAAAAAAATGTTGATTTATAAAAATACAATAGCACTTAATGATGATAATGTTTCAGGCACAATTAAATTAGATGGAAGACATAAGAATAGAGAAATGAGTAGAATAATTACTCTATTGGTAAAAACCTTGAAATTATTGTCTTAATTCTGATGAAAATTAGATAAATACATCATTTAGTGTATTTGTATGTGTATTTTTAAGTGTATACTCATTAACGAACCATAAGTAAAGAGAAAATCTAAAGAAAAAAAAGAGCATGCTAACAGTAATAGCATGGAGGAGAGTAAGATGAGGCATGAACTGGAAATAAGATTTCATTACGAAGGAATTGAAAGATCAACTGCATTAGAAAAAAAGAATTTCATGGTAAAGGACAAGTTACATGGACAAAATTTGTTGGGAAATGACCTTCTTGTCCATTTAGCTCACCCAAATACCAGTTGTCATCAATCTAGATTTTATTTGTAAAACGAAGAAATGAACAAACATAATAAAGACAAAGTTACGGTAGAGTATAAGGTGATACCAAGACTTAGGTCTAGCAGTTATTTTATATGACACAGAGAATTCAATAAATTAATTTAATTATCAGAATGAGTTTTGTGGAGATTTTAGAAATTTCACAGATTGAAATCATGAGTCAGTTGAAGCTAGATCACCATTGAAAACCTGGAAGCACTGCTGAGGAGTTCCATACTAGGACGAAACGGCCGTCCAGTGCTTCCAGGTTTTCAATGGTGGTCTAGTTTCAACTGACTCATGATTTCAATCTGTGAAATTAATTAATTATTGAAATGAAGTGAAATGTAATATTACAGGTCGATCTGTATGTTATTCCTAAACATTGTCTCCGATGTTTACTTTATGCTATATATTCCGTAACACGACGCAATTTATGATTATTCTTACATCTAGAATATTTTACTAAAAGCAGCTTTTATTCCTTTCACTGCAATACATTGAATCGATCTCTCTGACTTTTGATTATTTTGTATATGATAACCATTTGAATTTTGTTTGCTTCATTGACATAAAAAGATAGTGTTTGTCAACTGTCTGTACATAAATATATAGTACTGTGGTTTTAGACAGATTTCGTAATTTGGCCTTGAGGTTTAAATGAGTAACTTACTTGTCGGATTAAATTACTGCCAGGGAATCTATAATCAGCTTATATAATTTAGCTGGAAAAAATCAACTGAGCTTTCAACCACTAGAAAAACTTCCAAAGAAAATAGTTGAGGGAACTTTTTCACATCAGAGTTCACACAGAAACCGATTGGTGAAATTCACCAATCAGCAAGATATCTGTTTAAATACTGGCATCAACAAATATTATACTCTACACATTAATGTCAAACCAATTTCGTCAACAACAGATTGGTATATGAACACAGGATGTTAATCAAATAGAGTACAGATTCAAGAAATCACACGAATTCGACTAGACATTTTAATTAACGTATAAGAAAGAATTGTACGTTTGAAAACTATTACACAGATAAATACATTTAACTCAGTAATGAAACACAAGTTCTTAGATTATCCTCTTAATGAATAAACCTTCATGCAGTGAAAATGAACAGTTGTATACCTGAAACCAGTGATTCGAAGTCAAACGCTTGGACAATCAAATCTAATCCTCAGAGTAACAAGAGTACCACCACAAGAAAATCAATACTTACACGTGTTAAGTGCACAAATAAATATTAAGGTATAACAAAATGACATTTTATTTAAAAAAGAAACTAGTTAATTACATAAATTAAATAAGAAGATAACATTTAAAAGTTATACCTGTTCAATTAAGTTGATCGATTCGCCCTTACAAAAAGATAGTTCAAAAGGACTTTCAGCAGTAAAATTATACAAAGCAACACATTGAGGTGTTCTTTTTGAATTATCTATATTAAGTTATATGAGAAGGGGAGGAAACAAAGAGATAGACGATGAAAAAATTAAGATAACCTAGTTAGCTAAAAATGAACTAATCATGTATTATACATTCTAAGGAAAACAATGAGTTCTTCAAAAGAGAACGACATTTTCAGAGTTGTTTACATTTTATTGAGAAAGTAACCTAGTTTACCAGTGGTATATTCAATGACATGATAGCTAATTCATAAAACTCAACGTAAACGAGGTCAGTTGAAGGTTGAGTAGTTTAGTGTTAATGTTACAGACTGTAAAACTAAGTGATACGGGTTTGAACCTCACAACGAGGATTAGTTTTCTTAAGATTATAGGTATGCCATACTAGCAAGTGCCAACTAGCTCAAAACCTATGTTCAGCGTTTTCTATTATCTACCTTCAACCAGCTCATATAGAATATTACGTAAACAAGTGTGGTAATGAAACAAAAACATACCATCGTATTTTGGCTTTATTTGGAAATTTGTAGACTCGTGACATAATGACGGTATATCTGGTAAAGCATCATTTGAACTAATAGGATATGGAGTTTGTCGTCTTGCATGATCACACCTAAAAAATGAAACAATGAAGCACATCTGTAGTACACTAATGATATATTTAAGAGTTGATAAATAAATAAGAGCTGGACACCGAAAAATCACCAGTACTGTAATATTGTAAATTATCGATTTGAAAAAAAATTCTATTCCAAGGTAAAACATTTTCCTTTTAATCGATTTATTATTATATTTACTCAAAAAAATACTACTGAAGAACAAGATGAGTAGCTGAAGATACTAATATGCTCTAAATATCAACATAATTCTGTCAGCAAATTAGACATATTCACTCAGTAGTTTACTCATAGTAATTACACTATAGATATTAATTTTATTCTAATCTAATTCAAAACAATTTACAGATTGCAAGCAATTGTAATAATTAAATAAATTAGTTTTATAAATAATAGTGTCGAAAATAAGTACAATCAACTGTTTATAAAACACTATATGATAGTGTTGAAAAGCCACTTAAATGCCCTGGTAAAACCAAGGGTGAATAATCCACTCTCCCTCTAGAAATGCCTTCATATAACCAAGTATAAGTCCAACTTACTGCCTTCACATGACGGGGGTGTTTGCGAAATTGAGAGGACGAAAAGCGGATATCCGGTGCTTAAATCAGGTTGATGAGTACGAAAATTCCATCCGGAGTTGGAGAAGCTCATTCCGAATCATGGTGCACATGGGCTCCACAATCCAAGGAGAGCCAATGGCGTATGAACATATTCTTGGTCTCGATAATGTAATAAGAAGACGAAGATTATCAGAACTATGTGATATATTAGCGCAATACATTTCGAACAATCTGATCACACATATACATGTTAAGAACATTTATATATAAAAATAAAAGATCAGCTAGACTGGAAATGGGGACAAGAGGAGACAAGGATAATAATAATTGCTTTAAATATCCTTGGTCACCGGTTACCATGGGACTGTAACTGTCAACGTTACTCCATCGCCTTATGGATTAGATCTCTAAGTCAAAGGCTCAGGGAGTAGCTCCACAGAAAAAACCACCTATTTCGGTTTACGCATACAAACACTATCTCAGCCCACATATAAATTCAGTGATAACTACTTTGTGTGACGCATGTACATTTTGGTGCCCATTTGTACCAGTGTTTATGTGGTCAAACAAATGTTTTAAAAAAGACAAATATGGGAACCATATCTAAAGTGACCAAATATTGGATTAAAATTAAATTTGTATAGTTAGTAGGTCTTGAGTGCTGTTAGAGGTATGAGGGAAAATCTTTTCGATTTTTTATCTTATAGTACACAATAATTTTGTGTCGGACATAAAAAAGCTATTGCTTTAAGAATCAGTGCTTGGAGAAAAAAAATAGCTAAAAAGTAACAATGAATATACACATTATGTGGTTGTTATGTTAAACGAAACAGTCAGAGAAAATCTACATTTATGAAGTATGTAAAATATCAAATGATCTAAATCGGTGCATGTTCATCGAATAGGATCAATTCATCAACATAATTCACATATAGATAGAAGAATGTAAAGACAAAATATCATCACCTGAACCGTCATAAAGAAAATGTTACCATTAAAAATAAACTTGTGAAAAAACTAAGTGGAGAAAAAGCACTTAATAATTTTTAAACACCACTTGACGAAATCATTTTGAATTACATAAGTTGTTAAATATTTGGTATGTTTAACATGTTCTTGAAGAGTTCCTCAGTCTAGAGCGAAACGAATATGTGAAAACAAGAGTAAGAATGTTAAAATGAAAACAGAATTATTTGTTGAAGTTAATGAAAGATGATTTTAAACATATGAAAGAAAACATACGTCTGAAAACAAAGTCTATTCAAATCCCACCAGTAGTCCTCGAATAGAGCCTGTACAAAGTTATTGACAGTCATATCCGACGTAAAACCGGGCATATAATTGTATCGCTTCAAGTTGTCATATCACATTAGCACGGCGAGATAAAGTTATCAAGACAAATCACAAAGTGGCAAAATTAGCAACAATATCAGTAGTATTAGAAAAGATTAGGCGCAGTACAAGTAAAAAAGGTATAAGATTTCAGGACTCAGGGTCTAAAAGGAGATGAAAAGTGAATGGACCTGTGCCAATGAGAACGATTCTGAGCCGTATTACCCAAAGTCTCTAGTTACTGGTTATAATAATCAAGGGGATTCAAACCAGGTGATCTAAACCTATTACCATGGTTCGGTTTAATTCACAATGGCTTTACGAAAGGTTACTGTACTTCTTTCGTATGCACTATCATCGGAATCGAATGCAGCCTTAAGGTCGAGAAATACAACTATGATTGAGAGGGAGTAGGTATGTCTGTGTTTCAGAAACCGACGAAAGGTGAATATTTGGTTTACACATTCGAATCCAGGTGTGAAATCAGCCTAGTTTTCCCGAGTTCGATCTTCACGAGCCCTAGTTAAGTCTCGGATGATTATTGAAGCTAGTATTTTAAACACTATATAAGTCAAACTGATTCACTTTGATTACTAAAAGAGGTTTTTATCTCTTCTTAAAGCTTGGTACGATCAGAGATCGAGAGTAGTTAGATGTGATTCCGTTCAGTTCCTAGATCCTGGCTAATACCTCAGTCAATCAGACAGCTAAAACTAGAGATCAACATGCTTAAAGCTCTCGTAATTTAATCATTCAGGACTTGTCTGCATAGTTTTAGATCATTTATGGATTTTTCAACTTTATTGACCGATTCATTACTTCATTACATGCCAATTTCCTCCTAATTAGCCTATTATAACGACAAAAAACCAATCAAGATAAAATAAAATATGCGAAAAGCAGTAATGAATAGTAAAATTACTAACAAGAATTATTATATATTTTGTACACGTGACAATACAGGATAAGGTTACAGGGACAATTATTGACATAAGCTGGTAAATTAGCTTTACACAGTGATATAAAAAATAAGCCAGTAGAGCAATGTATGTAAGTAATCTGCTAGTCAATTAAAAAGGAAGTTTTCTTATAATTAATGTGACTAAATGTAGAAGGATACAAAAATATGTAACGACTAGAATAATACATAATTTAAAACAATTAGTCCCTTTGATAAATTTCGATAATGCAATGAGAAGACGTAGTTTATCAGAATTATGTGATATATTTGCGCAATACATTTCGAACAATCTGATCACACATATACTTGTTAAGAACATTTATATATGAAAAATTAAAAGGTCAACTAGACAGGTTAAGGGTAAGTCATAACAAAGGAAAAATATTAAAGTACACAAAAACAAATGTGATTACCACTCTGGATAGTAAATCAGTACTACCAGGGTAGGTTAAGTGTAAGTACAAATCGTTTTTGAACACATAAAGGGGGTTTCAATTTCCGTATAGCCAAGGCTTCAATAAACCTTAGTATACGTCCTTGAAGGCTTTTGTACAAGACAACAAATGCTGATTTGATATCAACCTTATGACCCGTTTCAATCAAATGTTTCGCAATGGATGATGATGTCTGTCTATCCTGTGATCTTATTTCACCATTGGAATTCATCTGATTCTGCAACCATTTTGGTATATGTTCACCCACCCTTAATTGAAAATCACGATTGCTCCTCCCTACGTACGTGTTTCCACACATACATGTAAATTTATAGACACAATGGGATGTGACACAATCGTTTTCATGCTGTTTGGGCTTTTGGTGAAACATAGACCTTGTCTTTTCGATTATAACAAGTTGGACTGCATAAAATGTCCGGTTGATAGCTAATTTAAGTCTCTGTTTCAACATGAGACTATTTGTGTCACCTCTGAATGGTAGCGTAATATAAACTCGCTTTTTGGGTGCCAGAAGTGTCATAGGTCTAGGCATATTGCAACCCTTCCAGCGGTTTATGAACTTCAAAGGGTAACCATTATTAATTAACGCATCAGTCAAGAGCTTCATCTCTACTTCAATAGTATCACTAGTACAAATACGATTGATTCTATTGAATAAGCTCTTTATTAAACCGCGTTTATAATGAATAGGGCAGTGACTATGAAAATTGAGATATTGTCCTGTCCATGTTGGTTTTCTATATGTAGTACGTTTGATGGAGCCATCATCTCTCCTAGTAATCAGGATGTTAAGAAAAGGAAGTTCAAAAACGATTTGTACTTACACTTAACCTACCCTGGTAGTACTGATTTACTATCCAGAGTGGTAATCACATTTGTTTTTGTGTACTTTAATATTTTTCCTTTGTTATGACTTACCCTTAACCTGTCTAGTTGACCTTTTAATTTTTCATATATAAATGTTCTTAACAAGTATATGTGTGATCAGATTGTTCGAAATGTATTGCGCAAATATATCACATAATTCTGATAAACTACGTCTTCTCATTGCATTATCGAAATAATACATAAGAAAAGCAAACACTAGATAATAAAATGAAAATTAACTAATGAAAAAATGTTTTTTACAAAGCATTGAATAAGTATATAAATTATATATATATATATATATATATATATATATATATATATATATATATATATATATATATACCGAGTTCCAGAGTGAACATCAACAGGTACACCCAACTGACGAGCCCTGAATAGAACGGAACTCACATCCTTAATTATACGCCTAATCATCATCCATCTGTTCTACATATTTAGAAGAGATTAAATAGTGAAAAAAATTGTATACATTCAAATATTAAATCAAGTACAGTTAATGATTTCACATAAGGAATACAGAATGCAAGTAAGCGAACAAACAACCAATCACATACATAGATGAACATTTCCAGTAAAATGTGTTATTTACTAATTTAACTAATAATTTAGTATAATAAATTAGATATTGGAAATACAATTTATGAATTGTGTGTAAATAATATAATCAAGTGTAAAATGATAGACGTTCCTATTTTATAAGTGAAAGAAATGTTTTTACAATGAATCATAAACAAAGAATTTAAAATGATTTTCAATGGTATAAAAGGGAAAGTGTGTGTGTGCATTAATTATTTTATACTGTTGCATAAATCAGAATAAACAATTTTGTGATAAGTGAAACATTTATAGCTTTACTAAGAGGTTTAAAAACAACAACAAAAAACATAACCAATTATTGGTCAGTAGATTTTATTGAAATATTGTCTGATTGTCCTGATGATGTATTATAGTATAGCAACTTGAACTACTATATGTTAGTGCCAAATACTATATTGTTTATGTCTAATTGTTTACGATTGGTCCGACAGTGAATAAATTTTGAGAAACAACAATAAGAGGATAGATGGAGAATACTAAACTGTTCAATATCAATCACAATGGTGCTAATACGATAAAATCCTGACAAATCCGCTTTCTGGACAAGATTAGATCTGAATATGAGGATTGGTTCATTCTCAAACAATCAGCGCGAGTTGATAAATCGAAATTATATATAAATTCTGATTTGGGAAGACTATTGTGACATACAATGTTTAATGAAATTTAATAGAGTGATTAGAATGAGACAAAATAGGTACACCCACCACGTCATATACAAACGTTCGGTAACCTGGATAGGGCACAGAAGATATCAGTCAGCTATAACCTAGGATCATGTACATATATGCATCTGACCACGTTACCACACCTCATTAGCACAACATCAACACCAAATTCATAGAAGTAGTTACTTCAATGATAGTAATATATAAAAGATTGTGTTTAAGGATATAATACAGGAACAAAGAACCGGTTCGTAGAAAAAAGGTATACAGTAATTTTAATCTCGTGGTTCAAGGGAAGACAGAGAGTATACACACAGACGTCACTGTGATCGATTATGAGCCATGTCACTCAGTCTCCAACCATTGGTTATGATAGTCATGCAGACCCCAACCAAGTAGTCTGCATCTGCCAACATTACTCAGACCAGAAGTAAGTTACTTCAATGACTGATGCCACCTTTTGGTTTGGCCACCCCTAACTTTCTTCCAGCCGTCTCCAAAACTAGTCAGTATTGCGCATCGTGGTAAACGGTGTCCAGGCATAAGTAACACGTGGCCCAACCATCTCAATCGATGAAGATTCACAACCTCACCGACTGATTTACCATCATTCCCTAATACCCTGCATCTAACCTCATTATTACTTACCCGGTGATCCCAGCATATACGAGTAATATTTCCGAGACATCTGTGATCAAATACTAGTAGCTTACGAGTATCTTCTACTCTTCATGGTCACGTTTCGCAAACGTAAAGTAGAACAGAACGAACTGCTGCACAGTACATTCGCCCCTTAATTGATAGACGGAATTTGTAATTATGAAGAGAAGGCTTAGCGTGATAAAATAAAATGTTGGAATTGAGATGGACTGTAATCAGAAGGATCTCAGAAACAGAAAACAATCGGTTTCGGCTAAAACATCTATGGAAGAAATAGAAAGAGAAAATGGTGGCGATGGAAGAAAAGCATGAAGAAAGAAAATTATGAGGTGTTAAGACCATGGTAAAAGAAGAGGTTGTACCAAATTCTCTTAAATATATAAGTTTGCTTTTACCAGTTGTATAGTAATTGCTTCTGCAGTGCTAAGAAGATACAATGTTACTGCTTTCGGCAGTTTTCTACTTACTATGTAGATGAATTTGAACTCAGGGACTGCGTTGCTTGAAAAACCTTTTTTCACAAGGTGGTTAATTACTGAACCGTCTCCATCTCATTTTTAGCCAAGCCGAGTAATTTTCTTGAATTCTTTTGCATAAAGTACGTATCAAACTGATAAGTCATGCGAATTAAACGCTATATTCGTTTCTTAAGCTATTCTGGAAACCCGAAAACTGGAACTACACAGCGACCTGAACACCAGAGAGACGACGCAATATTTTCGTCGACGGGACTCACTAATGGTTGTCGACTCGTGTATTATGCTCGGTGATCGAATTGTTATTCCGAAGTTGTTACGTCACAAGGTTCTCAAGCAGTTTCACAGTGGCCATCCTGGAATCAATAAAATGGAATCGTTGGCTCGTAGTTATGCTTATTGGCCTACGCCTGCAGGACCCTGGGTAAGACTTCATGCAGATTTCGCTGGTCCAATCCAAGGAAAAATGTTTCTAATTATCGTAGATGCATTTACTAAATGGCCGGAAGTATATACCATGCCGAATTGTACAACAACAGAAACAATCCACAAGTTGTCTATCCTGTTTAGCTGTTTCGGAGTATTAGAGACAATAGTAATGCATAACGGCTCGCAATTCGCAGCAGGATCGTTTAAGCATTTCTGTAGAGCAAACGGAATAACTCATCTTCGTTCTCCACCGTATCATCCACAATCAAACGGACAAGCAGAACGCTTTGTGGACACCTTTAAACGAGCAATACTGAAAGGGGGAGGCAAAGGGACGACTGGGCAGGTGATCACAAAAATTTTAACATCCTACCGATCCACCCCGAACCCGAATGTTCCAGACGGCAAGTCTCCTGCGGAAGCCATGTTCGGAAGGCGTATTCGAACTGTCTTCAGCGCCATGTTACCATCCAAATTAGTGGATGAGCGCAGTCACAATCCATGTATCCGGAACTTTAATGTTGGCGACAAAGTTTTCATTAAATCCTACGTCGGGAAGAACCGATGGGAGCCGGGAGAAGTTGTACAAAAATTGGGAAGAGTTCTGTACAGAGTCCGAAGAACTTTTGGAACGTGTATACGACACGCAAATCAAATCCATAAGGACAAAAGAACGATGCAAACTCGAAAGAACCGGACGAATTTTCCGTCAGAGTTAATCTTAGATACACCAATGCCACACAAACCCAAAAACACTGAAAAGAAGCTTCAGACAAGGAAGACGACAAGAATAATGGGACGCCACCGCAACCCAGTTGCCAAATGACAAATAGATCCTACGTAGAAGTCTTATTCGGGGGAGGTGTTGAGTCGGTTTTCGGAGGATTTCAACGGAGCCTCCAGATGCCCAAGAAGAGCCGAAGAGTCCTAGGCAATCAGGGTATGATGGAGCATTCTAGAATTCCAACGTGGCGTGCTACTATTGGTCAGTAGCATAATATGTCGTTAACGGATTGGCTGAAATATGATGTTGATTTAACAAACGCTAACATCTATAAATACCCATGTTTTATGTACAAAAATGAACCTTGTAGTAAAGCATTTCTCTCATACTTTGCGTCTTCTCTCTGGTGTTCAGGTCGCTGTGTAGTTCCATTTTTCGGGTTTCCAGAATAGCTTAGGAAACGAATATAGCGTTCAATTCACAAGAATTATCATAAGCGACCTGTATACCCGGCTTTATAGGAACAAGTAAGTTGACAAACGGACATAGAGTTAGTCATATGAGATAATATATCGTTAAGATCATTGATCGGCTGAAGAACAGTATTCGCGACGTTGTTGTGGAGAACGTTTTTAGAGAATCATAAATTCTCCTCTTTAGGACGTCTGTAACTACATCGCCCTTAAAATCGATATTCATGTAGTGTTGTTTTTTTCAACCGAGTTTATTTATGCTCTAGGCGGTTTAAGTTTTATATTCTTGCCAATAAATTTTTAATTAGAACGAATACAGTAGGATAATAAAATAAATTTGAATAACTCTCATATTGTTTTAATTCACAGTATGAGATTGTTTGAAATTTTACAGTCGTGTGGGGATCCGATTACATTTAAGGTATTCAATGAGTTTCTAAAGTCTAATCCCCGTTCCACTGAGCCAAAAACGTTATTTAAAAAATACAACTAAAATGTACGTTTTCAGTTAATCATTTTTTCCCCATATAAAAAATAAATCCGAGTTTATCAACCACAGTAACAATAAAAATTGATTTTAATGAACAGATTAGTTCATTTTTTTCCATATTTTTAAATAAAAAATAATTCTGACAGAAATGCAGTACACAAACTTACGCATCCAACAATCTGAAAAACAAAGAAAGTATGATAATCAGGATGTATACAATACTAATGAGCACAAATAATCAATATATATATGCAGTGACGCATTGTAGATAGATGAAAAGTTCATGTATCTGAATAGTTGTGTAAGTACTGGTGTTGGGTGTGGTGGGAAGATTTATGTAGATAAGGTGAACGCCAGAACAGCTTACACCAATATGAACCATCTGATACACCTGTCTGTAAGAGGTTATGTCTAAAACCCGTCGGTTAGAGAGACTCGGTTATATGCTCCTGCGTGGTAAGGATGTCAGGGGACTCTCTGAGTTCGGTCCTGATTGTCTCCGAAGGTGACAACGCCATTTTAGAAACGTTGACATTTCAAAACGTGTTCACATCAGGGAGCAATTAGTGTTACGATCTTGAAATATTCGCTTCGGTAGTTTGGTTATTCTAGGGGTTTCCACGTCGTGCATTATTGCTCTTTATAAAAGTGAGAGGAATTCCCTTAATTGAACAAGTTCTTTCGTCACTATATTTCTAACTAAAATATATTTCCTATTAACGTAATCAGAATTTGATGATACATATTTATTGAGATATTTTAAGCATGTAATAATTTACAATAGTGATAAACAAACTGGTGATTTTGTGATCATGAACGACTATCGTTGCTATAATGGTTTACACACATCAAACAAGCAATTATGTGTAGAAACAATAGATCAGGGGTAGGCTTCAAGAACACTGAAGATATAATATCAATTTAGAATGTTACTAGTTATTGATCTAAAACAAGTGAGTCTGTTTGGACCTTGATAACTAATCTAAATTAGATGGATGACAAGGGTATTTACTATAATGTTCAGGATTAAATAGTCTAAGATTACAGTCAAACCTCAAGTAATTATAACTACGTGGTTGAATGGTACTTCTAACAGGTGGTGTTAAAAGTGTCAAGACCTAGGACTTATGTATTTAGACACACCATGAAATACACCACATATCGTTAATTTCCGGCTTTACGGAGAAATGAACTAAGAAAAATAACGCAAGAATATGATAGTAAAGAACATTGTCTAAATAAAAACACGGTCAAAATATGCTTCATCCCATTCAAAATACATCTTGCTATGAATGCATGATTAAAAACATTGTGATTTTGATTGAAACATCAACGTTGAATATTCTTCCCGCTTTCGACTGTTATCGCACTCTTCTAGTATCAACAAACTACAAGTTATAGATGTTGTTGGAATGTAACACATAAAACGTTGAATTTGGTAAAAACCGATGCTTCAGTATGATATTAATATATGAGTTAGAATCCTCAAACGCCAACATGGTAGACAATCAATCGACACGATAATTTGTGTTGAATTATTTGTAAATACAAATGTTACAACACATTTTATACGTATTATAATGTGATTTTTTTCATTTCCTTTCACTTGAGAAGCTATAGTAAACCTGTAGTTATTTAAATGAAAGATGCTTAGTTTATTTTCAGTCACGTAAATATGTTGCGACCGATACACTTGACAGACATACATGGTTGTTATTAATGCTGAAATTGTGAGGGACTTCATTTTAATATGTTACAACACAAGTGTATAAATAAACACCGCAGAACTATCATATCAAGGTGGCATGATATATGATAACAAAAGGACTCAGCTAAACATGACATTGGTCACTAATTAATGCATCTAACGCTGCCACACCTAAATGGGTTACTCTGGACTTTGAACAGAACAATTGATTTATTCTTCTTAGTTCATTAGCCGTACATACATTGAAAATATCAGCTAATCGCTTTTAACCTTGACTGTGTTTATTTGAGCTTATATGTATGCCTATCATATAGTCTATTATTTACATGTATTTAACTTATTTTTCTGTTTGGGTATAAATAGTGAGTCACGCTCTGTCATTTGAGGTTGACACGCTTACCTTTTTCTCCGCTTCGCTTTTCATCTTGAAGTCTGTTTGAGTAAACAAGCGCATGAAAGAAATTCATCCATGGCTTTTAATTACCGCCATCACTCAAACAGAGTAGCCTAAGTAGAATGTACGGAATTAATTGGAAGATTTATGTTCATGACTCATTCGTAGTACGATCAAAAATGGATCTCGGGCCACCAAAACATTCAGTAGTATACTAAAATAAACTAACCTCATTTCAAGTTCTCCATGTAGATCGGATAAAATTCGAGCAGCATCCTGATAGAAGCTTAATTGAGCATTAACGAAATTAGACAAAGTTTTGATTTGTTCAACCTTGATGTTTGTAACGAATTTGTGCATAAACAAAATGTGAGTATGTTAAATAGATAGTAAAAATAAGAGTAAGTGAAAACTTAGTTAAATACAACGGATAAAAGTCTATCATTGGACAAACTTGTTGAACAGATCGATGTAAATTTGCTCTATATTAAAAAAAAACCTAAGTTTAGTGATATTTGATACCTTCATCAAGTAATCACAAACAAATTTATATACTAGGTTATGAAATTACAATTCATAAATAATGGTTACTGATAATTTCAATCGTAGCTGCTATCTTATTGTGGTGATCAAAGTTTCCTATATTGATGACTCATTCAAGCTATACTGGCTGAAAAACCTGTTTTTTTAAACTCTTAGTCAGTCAGCTACAACGTAGAGCCAGACACACATATGAATTGGTCCAAGTTACCATACCTCTTTGGCTCTACCATGCTAATCAGGTTGGTTGAAGAACGGTAAGACTAAAAGTAGAAAGTCCAAAAGCGAAGATGTTCTACTGACGGCACTAAGGTGTGAAATTATTACGATGTTTCCTTTAGATAACTGACATCCTCAGTGACATTGCCTTCTTCCAACCAAGAAAGAGAGGTAGAAACATTCAGCTCTAAAAATACCACACCTCATCTTAAGTCATAGATTCCTGTCGCCAACGGCAAAGCATTTAAAGTGCACAGCTAACGACTAGGAGAACGACCGCGTTTGATCGATCCTAAGCAGTTGTCCCTTGGGCTCTGAGGTCACGCTTCTAGGTAGTCAAGATCACTACTAATCCAGTTTCATTTCAGGTCTCTCAAGAAGTATCCTTCCAAGGTGTTTTACTTTTTATACCACTCAACAAAACATCTAAATACTTATATCTTCATGAATAAATAAGTATTCATTAATTGTATGACACAAAGGAACCTTAGGGTAAAAACTATTTCATCCATAAAACAACTACAATTTATGAATGAACATGTGATCACATCACTAAACATATGGCTGCTAATCACGTTTTATAACTAACAGTTAAATAATTTTAAAAAATGACAATTCAGGTTAATCTATCAGAGAATCGATAATAGATAAATACAATGTAGTCATTATGCTACAGCAATGAAAATATTTTTGATAGAACAGTTGCTAAGTTGCAATGTTGTATTTTTTTTCTAGGTCTAATACATCACTAAGCCAAATGTATAAGCCTCCCCAAACGAATGGCTTAAGTAAACCAATTTAACGGCAAAGATAGTATTTCAAAATTACAATTCGAATTATTAATATGGGCTAATCGTTATTTAAAGAGTCATTGACCCGATCGTAGCTTCCACCCTAACTTGATGACCAGGTTTGTCTATCGCGATGACTCAACCGGGCTACATTCGCTGAAATACTTGTCTCTTTAACTCCTTTCATGCCAAGCAGGTCGGTTGGAGAAGTCATACTGCTGACTGTAGAGCGGTGGGATAGCAGTAAGGTATTCCCCTCGGACAACCAGCATCTGCAGTGGTCCTGCCTCCTCAGAACGGAAGGAAGGGGTCAACCGTAAAAATATTACACCTTACCTTACCCCACAGATTTCCATCTCTGACGTTAAGGTCTTTCAAAGTGCGAAGGTAACACATCTTGAACTTCTCATAAAAAGGGCGCACATGATCGGCCTCAAGTAAATGTCCCTTGGGCTCTATGTTCATACCCCTTGGTCGCTAAAACCACCATTAATGCAGCTTTTTTCAGGTCCCTCAAGAAGAAATATCCTTCCACGGTGTGGTAAACTGGAAAGTAAAAACCCCGCTCATACCTCTATCAGCACCCGAGATCATCTTGCTGACGATCGAATTCCTCCCTCACCTCTTGATAATTTCTCTATCCGCACCACTAACCCCTCTCGTATATCTTTATCACCACACACCACCAACACCAGTGATTTGAGTTCACCAAATGTTATTCCGAGTCTCCTGAAACCACTCTCTAAACTACATGTTGTAGCTTTTAATAGGGAAACAGGCTTCTTTAACTATGACTCCAGAATCTCGCTCCATCCATGTATGTTGCGTCTTCGAAACGCATTTACAGGATTCACGTATAGTCATCCGTTTGACCTCGCCTTCTCAGTATAAGGAACCGACACGATTTACCCTTCGAGTATCCTGGATCCCAGCTGCTACTCCTCATGGCTTCGCTGGTATAGGTTTTAAATTAAATACAAAAGCAGGACAAGTTCTGTTAGATTGGGTCCTAATAGGCAGTCGTTTGTGCGCTGTCATACGAAACAAAATGGTAAGAAATCGGGAAAATATACACATGCCGATGCCTTTTCGTTGTCACTGCCTACGCTTCCATCGATTCGCAGCTCGGATGATGATTTACAGTCTCATCAACTGATTTACCATCATTTCAGTCCAGTGAAACTCATGAAAATATGTGCTCGAACTAGAGCACGATGTGAGCCTAAACATAGGTTCTACAATGAGTGACAGTTCTGACGAGTCTCTCTAACGATGGTCGATGGCAATGTGGTTTATTTCGGTCGATTGTGGGGTTCGTCACGTTAGACGATGTTTCTCTTTTCTCTAAACATAGGTTCACAACATGATCTATTTCGAGCACATATTTTCTTGAGTCTCACTGGACGTAAAAGAGCCACGGAAAGAAAACCCCTTAGAGTCCAACTTAATGATGAAAACGCTAAGAATATATTCCGGGAACGAGAGATAGAGCTAGTTAACCGTGAATATGATATCCACCCCGAGGTGGCTTTACATTACATCTAGAAAGCTATGGAAACAGCAGTGTTATCTACTAGTGATTTAAACCAAAAGGTTAGGAAAAATTAGTGGGTTTCTGGAACAGAGATACAATTTTCGACTTCCAACTGTTGTATTTCTTGAACGTAATGAAGCATCCGACTCCGTTGATCGTAAAGTTCTGGGGCAATGTAGGTCATTGAAAGGTGTCCCAAAAAAGTACAGTAACCTCGTGCAGGCTTTTTACTCCAACACTATCTTTCGGGTCAGAGCTTATACTGAACTGTCATTGGGACTGGTTACTTTCAGTGGTGTTCACTACGGTTGTCCGCTCTCTTAATTATTTAATTTGCTTCTAGAAATAACGATTTCAGAATTCCTCCTTCTACCAGTAGATTTACTTGTTGACTTAGAATACTCAGATAGTATAATTCTGTTTGGCAAAGACGCTAACAAAATGCTGTCTTCTGACCACCTTAAGCAACAACGCAACCATATTTGGGATGCGGTTTTCTTCATCCAAATGTAAAATGTTAATTCAGGATTGGCTTGTGTAATCACCTGAATTAATGATAGGGAGTGAAACAGTTGGACATATCAACCGCCCCACTTATCTTAGGAGCTTCATCAGTCCTGATGGCCTGGCGTCTGACGATCTACATACATACCAGGTTCCATGTTGCAACTGATTAAAAAAACCATGAGATTAAAATCGCTTCTTATATTTGTTTCTACGAACTAATTTTTTCTTCCTGTACTATGTCCTTATATGTAATCTTTCTTTGATACATTACCACCATTGAATTAACTACTTCTATGAATCCAGTGTTCATCTTGTTGTGCTAATGAGGTATGGAAACTTGGACCGATGCATACATGTGCCTGGTCCTACGTTGTAGCTGACTGACTGATTAAAAAAACACTGAAATACTTTTTAAAGAATAACTACCATTTTATCAGACAAACACTTGCCCGTTGCTTGATATATATTGTTTTTGAATATATTAATTTATTTTGCAAAAAATACAGCCAAATTCCACATAAGCCAATCAATCTGTAATCAAATTTTAATAGCTTTACGACAATGCTATCAGCTTTAATTGACTGAAGTTTAATAAGGTGATGTACGAAGGATACTTCAGCAAACCTTGAGGTGGGATCCAAAGCAAACTATTATTAGCACAAACGACAAAAGTACATGTATATCCCGAATTCGCCAAGCTCGATGATGGAGGTAGAAACCAGTAACACGGATTCTTACTAATCTTGTTGTGTGTGCTACTTATATCGACATAAGTAGTATATGATGTTAAGTCAGAAACAGAATGTCTGGCAGCAGAGAGACAAGTGGATCGAACAGTAAAGAATGGAACAGAACGCAATTTGTATGAAAATGCAAGAACAATGAAGTCTGAGTCACTATGAGACAATTGATGGACATTTTGCAAATTACGTATTTACCATTTGATTGTTAGATTTTATTAACAAGTCCTGTAATTTTGTATGAAATACATTCGATTGTCCACACCCGTGTTCTGTTCACTACAACCTCTCTAAAGTGTTCAATATTAATAAATTCTATCACAAAGTTGAAACCAATACGCTAGCTGCTACACTCCGAACATGATCGATCAGCGCAAAAAATATTAGATATTGATTGCTATCTAAGATATACACATGTATCGATCAACTGCTTAATTATTCTGATCGTGTCAATTTTTATTGTCAGTTATTTTTTAACTCTGTTCTATGGTAACAAGACTATCTATCATTGAAAAGATGAACATATACACAAAGGATAGATACACACGTATATACACGCACATATATATACAAAAATAAACAATGCAAAATAATATAAAGTAATCACTTCAGTATCCAAAAAGTTCGACATAGCTGCTGTACTAGCTGCCAATGAGTCTTCATACTGAATTCTACACTCCTCAAATGCTTGATCCGGGTGAGCATTGGCTATTGTTATTTTACAAATTATAGTTCGAGTCCAAATGTGGATTATGAAAAAAAAGAGGAAACAATAGTACAATACATTGTAATGATGCAATCATAAGAAATATATTGGCATAAACAAGTGATTTAAAAAAATTTCGATGAATTTACACTTAAACAATTAATACGAAGTATAAAAGTTAGTAACTCCGCCTGTCGGTCCCAAGCAAGGATAAAGAAAAAGGGTTGGGTACGGGGTCAGCAACCTCATCCAGCAGAGAACAACCTTGTTAAAAGTAAACTAACCAGAACAAACTAAACTATTGAGACTGTCCTCCGAGTTGAAAGATCTTCATTCAGAAAGTTGTGATACCTCATGGTGAAAGCCAAGATTCTTAGGAAGTCAAGAGGTTGATGCCCCTTCTAAAAACCAAGGCAACAATTGATATAGGTGCATGAAATATCCAGACAGTGTGGGAGACCAACTTGTTACGAAATTAGGATAAAACTTGGCGGTTCTCTAAATCAGCGAAACGCATTGGATTCAAGCTGCACAGAAAAATTTAGATTCGGGAGAGATGCTGCTGTACTCCAGTCACGAAGAAACACGTAAAACACTCATAGGATGAGTATCTCATCAACTCAGGATCATCAAAACATCCTTCAAAACAAAGCACCACACACAGACCTCCATATACATGTCACTCTACCAACAATCAAACACATCAATTGTGAGCATCAGACAAATCAACAACGGGAGAGCAGTAGGACCTGATATCATACCAATCGAAGCACCGAAGTCACACACAGAAGCAGCTGAAAACATACTCCACGTAGTATTCAGGAAGATTTGAGAGGAAGGACAAGTGCCACAGATAGACTGGAAAGAAGGACAACTCATCAACATACCAAGGAATGAAGATATGAGCAAATGTGACAACTATAGAGGCATAACACTACTATTAGCAACATGAAAATTTTTCAACAGTATTGCTCAACCGGAGGAAGGACTCAGTAGACGCTTAAATTCAAGTTCAACAGACCGTATTCAGTAAGAACCGATAGTGCACAGACCAAACTGTGAAATTACGGTTCAACGTTGAACAATCAATCAAATGGAAGTCGTCACTATGTATCAACTTTATTGACTACGAGAAAGCATTCGACAGTGTAGATATGAGGAGTTTAATAAACTTTCGTCGACACTATGAAGTGAGTTGCTGAAAAAATCGTCAATATCATACGGAACTCATACGACGGATTACACTTCAATTCCGTGTATTGAGGACAGCTGATAGAGAAATTCCAATTGAAGACCAGAGTCAAACAAGGTTGATTTTTCTCACTCCCTCTCTCGACTTTCTCTTTTTTCTGGTGGTTGACTGGATTACGAAGATCTCCACATCTAATGGGAAGCGCGGAATACAATCGATAACTTGGAATCAACTGGAGGATTTGGACTACACAGATTCGAAACATATAAACCCCGCATTTAAATATCCTTTCTCATGGTAATTCAAATATGGATAGAGAACTGTCCAATGTAAACCACTAGATATGCATTAAACAGACACACAATTATTGTTTTCTGCACACCCGATGGTCACTTTGAAATTGAAAGATAAATTACATAGACTAGCCACCACTTTCTGTATATATTATTTCAACTGCTTATTTGGAGCAAGTTATAATGGCAGGTGTTCTAGGAATTAGTATTTTCGGGTTCATGAGCACCTCCCAGTGTGGCTAAGCAAATGTTTGGTTAAAAATGTTAACAGCTCGGTTTTGGCTGATCGAGTACAAACGAGAGCAATCATTCACAATAATTTATATTTATTTATTTGAACACATAAACATTGATACAAGAGGGCACCAAATAAATATGCGCCACACAAAACAATGAGAATTTAAAGAGAAGGAAAAATAAAAAAGGCAAGGAGCGTAAAAAAAAAGGACGATGACGAAGAGATTGGTGTAAGGTAGTGTGGTCGTAACGATGGAACAGAAAGGTACAATCAGAAGAAATCTTTCAAGTAAGGGAGACACAACCACTTTTTATGAAGAAAGTAAAAGAAGGTTACAGCAGGATCGCCACTGGCTTCTATTCTGAGCCATATCTGATAACATCTCTAGCCACTGTGTAGCACCATCTCTCAGACCCCAACCAGGGAGTCGTGAAGGACCGACAGAAGCCAGTCCTTTACAGCTTTCTTTCATACCGCGACACCATGTCATATACTGACCACCTCTCCGATGCTTCCAATCAGTCCCAGAGTCGGCAAATAGTGCACGACGTGGAATTCTCTGGGACGACATTCGTAGAACATTTCCAAGCCACCGAAGTCAGTGTTTCAAGATGGTGACACCAATTGAATTATCATCTCTGTGCCAGAACACACGATGCCGAACCTCTGCATTACTAACATGGTGTTGCCACTGAATGTCGGCAATCCTTCGGAGACAACGATTATCGAATACAGAGGGTCGTCTATTGTCCTCAACTCGGAGAGGCCAGGTTTCACAAGCATAGAGCAAAACTGCTCTCACCGATGCGTTGTAGATCCGACCTTTTACAGCCAGACTAACATCACGAAGGTGCCAAAGATGGTCCAGATTGGCATAAGCCGCTCTGGCTTTCACTATACATGCATTGATCTCATCACTCACACCCCCACCAGCACTTATCCAGCTACCCAGATATTTATGGAAACTACTTTTCTTGCTTCGACTAACAATCAAATGATTCAAATTATTATTATAATTAAAGATCATCTTTTAAAAAAAATTGTATCCGTCTAATCTGCAATATCATACAGTGATCATGAACTAACAAGATGTACACCTAAGGAGCCGAAGTAATGGTAGTAAGAATAAACATAAACGAAATGAATCCGCAGAATAGAATTATGAAATAACACTAGAATTAACAATCAAGGAAAAGATAATCCGTTTCGAATTTCCAGCTGTAACATAAAGTCTCGGACAATAGATCACAATTATGGAGTGGGCCTGGATCATTAGATGTGTCTTCAAACTACGGCTTAAATCAAGGTTCAGTAACCTCATGAACTCATGTTATTACTGGTTAGACCATCCCAAGATTCTAGACCACTCACCATTCAGTGTAAAAGGTGGTAGCGCATACACATACGTGACCACTTTGGTCGATGGAGATTAACAGCATTAACAATCAATTTGGGACTTTTACCTAGTGTCTCACTTTAACCCCGATATCACTCACTTGATTGGTCCATCACACACAAGCAACGCTTTGGACACATATACGATCACATGCTGATGATGACCTACACAGTTTCTCTCCCTTTAAAAATCACGTTTCACCGTCACAAAGTAAAATAGAACCCTGAGTATTCGCTTTTTGATAAGTAGATAAACGTATTGCATGCACCACAAATGGTGCAAGCTCATGAAACCCGACGGAATCTTTCGATTATGTGTCTAAACGTCCTCAACTACTACTAACCCACGAGAACTGATGAGACTTTGAAGATAAATGGAGCCCGACTACTTTATTTCTAAGAGTGATGCAAATCAGTTCTGAAGCAATACTTGTAAAATAATGTTAGCTTACAATGAAAGATATTATGAAATTAACCAAATGCTCGAAAAACCAATGACAACTTGAGCAAGCGTTTCTAAACTACATTTATAATTTGTTAAACAACTAAGCCAGCCTAATGAATACGATAAGTCTTATTAATGTGTGAAATGAAATGAATAGTTAGGAAGAATAACCAAATAAATGTATTAAAATCAGAGATATATGAATTTACACACCAGCGAATAGAAAATAAATGAGCGTAATGACTTTAAATCACCGTGATAAATAATAAAACACTCACTTGTGAACGCATCTAAATTAGGTTTTAGATACATAAATATCTTATAATTACAAAATTTCAGAGCGATATTTTTACAGATACATAATTTAAGAAAGATCAACATGTATACCTGTCTTGTAACTATGTTAATGATTAAATTTACCCAAAATAACTGCATTACCAGTAATAATAAATTATGCTTAAACAATGAATTAAATTGACACTAAATAGTACAGTGATAATGACTTTTTATAGTGAGTTTATTTCAAGAAACATTACAAAATCAAGTGATACGATGACCAAGGCAGTGAACCTATGAAATAAAACCGATTAATTTTTCAGGTACGACATGGAAACGTCAATCATTTTGAAAGCCGATGTTCAAGATCAACTCAGTCTGAAACATTAAGCAAATTAAAATTGTAATTAGCAAATTTAAAACTACTAGTTCACTCATCATGTTGTTCAAGTGATTTTAGTGAGATCAATAAATGGAAGGACTCATAAAGAACTAGATTCAATATGTCCATTATTCTGGTATCCTAATTAAGTCATCAAGAAAATAAAACAATAGTAATCATAAGTACCGGAAATTAAAAAAATAAGAAAATTGAAGGTGTATGAAGTTCAGTCTAAAGATGATAAAAATACCTTTATTTGATGCTTACTCTTAAGACTTTTGAGCCATGTGTAAACAATGTGAAGCCTACATTTCTAGCATCTCCTGCAAAATAATGAAATGAATACCAAAATATTTGTGGATGAGATCATTATCGATTCACCCATTTATACCGTCTGTTTGACTTTATTATGAAAGATACTGGTTACGTGAATCGAAATGTCAACACAACGGTGAACGTGAGGGCTGACACGATGAGTCAGAACAACAGATATATACCAACCAGCTTGTACTATGACCCTTAGTGAATTGACCGAACCTTGGACCATTAAGAAAAGAAAACAAAAGGTTTATTCTACGCTCCAGCCGATGATGATGCAAAGTTAAATATATAAGCATTCATACATTTTTCGACATATGCTTCAGAACTATCCGTTTAGGATCTATCGGTAGGTGTGGCGATTAATAATGTAATATGATGACTGTGATATTTAAGTAATAAATCAGAAGTTGTAAGAATAGTCACAGCTTAGTAGTAACAACTCTTAGAAACTTACAAAACATCTGGTTCAAATGTACGGATTCCATATTTCCTTATTAGTATGGATAAACCGATAAGTTTAAACAAAAAAACCCGGCGGAAATGTGTATTGATCCTACTTTTCACTCTTTATATAAAAAATAACACGAAGGAAAGTTAAAAAGTGAACAACTGCAGTAAAAAAATTACGCGAACGAAAAAATGAAAAATGGTAAGATACAATCTAATACATACTGACTAAATCCCGACGGAGGATAAATAATAAGAAAACTAAAAACCAATTAAGCAGAGCAATAGAAATTGGCTAAAATATAATGTGAATTTATAGGATTGACAATTGACACTGACAACTAACTGGTTAGCAACTTTTATGCTATCATTCAGAAAATTATTTATGAACCTGTTTGCAGAATGTATCTGCTAATCAGATTACTATAATCGGTTATTTATTTCAACACATAGATATTGGTACAAAGAGGCGCCAAATACATATGCACCACACAAATCTCATTCGATATGTGTGAGGGCTGTGATACTGCCCGGGTGCCCAAACCGAAACAGGTAGTTTTCTTAGGGAGCCACACCCTTTTTGTTTTTTGTTAACCGGTTACGTGTTATGAATAAGAAATATAATTTTCTTAATTCGTCGTATCATTTATCTACACAGTGAGGTCTTGAAACAATCCAAACGGATGTGCGAAAAAAATGCCATGAATAAAAATTGGAAAAAGATATGTAATTAATCATTTGAAAGGAATGAAAAACGTATAATTATGTATGATTCTTCATATCACTTACTTTTTTCTAGGACATTTTTTCTATGAGCAAACGTTAATCGTTTATTTTCAACTTTTCTTCGAAGTACCTATAAAAAATAATCAAAGTTATAATTCACAACAGCAATGGAACACACAATAAATTGTTTTCAATATAGTGACTCTTAACTTTGAGCATATAATCATTAACATTTTGAAACTTCCTCATGATGATCCAAATAGATAATGTAACACAAGAGAAAAAAAGATAAATTAGAAAAGTATTTACAATTTTTAGTAAAACAAATAACTACTATAAGGTCAGTCAGTTAGCTACAACGTAGGATCATGTACATATATGCATAGGTTCAAGTCGCCACACCTCATTAACACAACGTCAACACCAAATTCATAGAAGTAGTTACTTCAATGATAGTAATATATAAAACAAAGATTGTGTATAAGGATATAATACAGGAACAAAGAACCGGTTCGTAGAAAAAAGGTATACAGTAATTTTAATCTCGTGGTTCAAGGGAAGACAGAGAGTATATACACAGACGCCACTGTGATCGATTATGAGCCATGTCACTCACAGTCTCCAACCATTGGTTATGATAGTCACGCAGACCCCAACCAAGTAGTCTGCATCTGCCAACATTACTCAGACCAGAAGTAAGTTACTTCAATGACTGATGCCACCTTTTGGTTTGGCCACCCCTAACTTTCTTCCAGCCGTCTCCAAAACTAGTCAGCATTGCGCGTCGTGGTAAACGGTGTCCAGGCATAAGTAACACGTGGCCCAACCATCTCAATCGATGAAGATTCACAACCTCATCGACTGATTTACCATCATCCCCTAATACCCTGCATCTAACCTCATTATTGCTTACCCGGTGATCCCATCAGATGCGAGCAATATTTCCGAGACATCTGCGATCAAATACTAGTAGCTTACGAGTATCTTCTACTATTCATAGTCACGTTTCGCAGACATAAGTCAGTCAGTCAGTAACAACGTAGAACTTCGTACGTACGTACATCAGTTCGAGTTGCCACACCACCTTAACACAGAGATGCAGTTGTCGATTCAAATCCCATTGTGGTAGAGGTAGCAAGAGTGTAAGCAGTGATCGGGAAGATTAGGGTTTGGAGATGTTATTTAAAGAGTATAATTCAGTTAAATTTGGAAAGAGGAAAAAAAGGGACATGAAGAATTCAGAAGATTAGAATTTGGGAGAACATAAAGAGTGGATGCACCTGCGCCATTGCAAACGATTTTGAGCCATGTCATTCAGGGTCTCTAACCATCGGTTGCTATCATCTCGCGGTCCCCAACCAGGTAGTCTACACCTATCAACATGACTCAGACCACTTGCCAGTGACTTCATGGACTTGTGCCATGTTTTGGTCTGGCCGCCCCTAGCTTTCTTCCAACCTACTCCTATACCACTGAACAGGAGTAAAGTAGAACACAACGAACTGCCAGGCAGTATACTCGTCCCTCGATTAATAGACGGATATCTCGCCTTCGTCATAGGTTGTGACGTAAGTCGGCAAAAGCCAAACGAGCTTCTTGAATCCGTGCAGAGATTTCATCAGATACCAACCTATCAGGGCTGATCAGACTTTTGAGACAGGTGAAGTTTTCGAAGCGTTCGACTACTTCACTACCTATCCTTAGTTCAGGTGTTGACGCAGGTCAGTCCTGAAGCAACAACTTGCACTTAGAGGGGGAGAAACGCATCCCAAACATTCTGGCATTATTGCTCAGTGCTACCAAAACACTCTGCATTTTATCAGCAAACAGGACTATGTCATCTGTGTATTTTAAGTCGAAATTTAGTAGACGAGAACGTTGTTACCGTCAGTATGTCTATTATGAAGTTGGACAAAAATGGAGATAGTGAACAGCTTCGATGTATGAGTACCGAAAACAAGAAGTGTTGTAAATACATAAATCTGAACGGTTACAAGCGCGCATATATCATTTACTCAATTGCAAAAATAAATATAAATATGCGTTAAAAACCTACTGATATCTTCCTGATATCTCGGTGTAACTTCTCAGAAATCGGTTTTAAATAGCCAGATTTTGTTTCATCTACCGATTGATTTTTTGATTCAACAATTTTATTGTATGCTTCTCCACATTGTATAAGTGCCAAACCTTGATGGTATTATTAAAAAGAAACGGCAAAACACATAGAAATTAATGTGAGGTAGTATTATACTTTCTAGAAGTAACCAATGAGAAGCATATTCTGGAAACGTATTTGTATAAAGCCATTCGGAAAAATATAGGACACACAGTTTAGAATAAAACCAATACGATATGGTAATTTTATCTATATTACTGTTGTGCCATGAACCCTACTTATTAAACAACAACAAACAATACTTCATACCTATTTAAACTTATTCAGATAGTTTTAGCCTGAGCTTGTAACCGACTGGTTGCAAGTCAATCAAATTACCAGGTCGCAAGTGATAGTCAACTTAGTCGATTGTGTTATGAGGTAAATGGGATGAGATTCATAATAGTGACCTAAGATACCCAATAATTCAATTCACTTTTCTACTGAGTCAGAGGTTTTGGAATCGGGTTACTGGACACACAACGTGTGAAAGCTATTTTATGTCACAGAAAGTATAGCTAAAGTAGTCTACGCAAAGTTTTAAGTGATCAAGCTACAAAACCGTTGCATAAGTATAAATACTTGTCAACGCAAACTGTTGCTCACAAATTACTAGGTGTAAACTGAATATCTATTTCCAGTTGAGAGCACTTGCACTTAGCTATCCAGATTTGCATATTACCAAGAGAATGACACCAAGTATTAAAGTCGCGTAAAATACGATACGCTGACACAGTAATTGAGAGACGACGTAAATATTAGCAAAAACAACATTTGCAAAATATAAAAACTTACTCAAACCGGGTTGCTGACTTAATTGTTTTCCATACTCCAAAAAGCAGTCAGAAAGAAACCCCTCTGCATGAGGATAATTCTCATTGTTTGTGTTTCCCTGAATTTTATTTACGGCAGCACTAGCCCATGCTCGTTTTCGCGCATTAGGGTTAGGTTCTAAACAGTCAATAACCCGCTTTTGTACATCTTCATAAAAGGCTTTGTATGAGTCTATAAGCTTTTTAAGATTAAAAAAGGGAATGAAGCATGAGACGAAACGCTTATATAAGATCAAAAGTATGTTTATTGATTCGATTCTACAAGGAATAGTAAGCCAGTGATATGGAAAGCTAACGCCTAATACGGCAAGTAAAGTACAACCTCCACGTTCAGTCACGACCCGATTATATATAATAAGTAAATAACGAAAGCTAGGAATTTAAAAAATGGTATATTGGTGATGAAAGTCATCCACATTTTGTTTAAGCGAGAACTGGAAGCAAAAATAAAATGGTTTACAAGGTTTTAGTAACAGAAACTGCAGTTGTTTATGTATGAATTCTATTTTGAATAACCGACAGCAACAACTCGATATGGGACACTTGTAAAGTGCTAATCCAATTTAATTGTAATGATGAGATAGTACATACACACATACAGCACAATTGATGTTCAAGTAAAGTTTAGTAACTATGCTTCTGCAAAGATTTATCTGTTATCTATGGATTCTAATTTGAATACAGGAATGGTAATCTGATCAGATGTGACGTGATACATCTATCGTATTTGAATATTCGATACCGTCGAACCCAGTCAACCCAAAGTTTGGTTAAGATGCTATGTCTAAGAAAAATTGTGCCGTAAAAGCCAAACTAAAAACATGATCAAAACTAAACACAGCTGCCATTCGTTTTTGCTACAAATAGTGCAAGTTAATGCTGAAATTAGCTTACATAAACCTGTTTGATTTAAAACATAAAAAGTATGTCATGAAATATTACTGAGCGATCAAAATAAATTATGATTCCTACTAACCAAACTTGATTAAACAGAAGCCAAATTCACTATTAATAAGTTAACTGACACCAAAACCTTTAAAATGGGAAATAAATTAAATCTACTCAACTATTCTTGGGAAAGTGTACCATTAAAGAAGTTACAAAAAACATATCGCAACCAGATGAACTGCTCGTGTATTTAAATCAGACTTCGATTCATATTTTCTCTTAAATATTATCCAGAGTATACGAGAATTTCCAGTTGTGAAAGTCTAGAGCATACGTTTATGTATTCTCACAAAAAATCATGAACATCCTGACTCACTAACTACTTACAGGCTGTTTTATTGAGTTAGGTGTCAAATCTACTGCATTGAGATTAACTAACCCTTTTAACCACAGCAAAATGAATGAGTTTAGAAAACATAACGAAGTAGTCGTAAGTAGAGAATCTGAACCGCTAAACTTCAAACACTTTTAGTTTCTGAATTGTTGCCTTGAGATGGCTTTCTGTACTTCAACGTTTCCTGAAAATTTTGAACCGAAATAGGCTAAATATTGGTGATATTGAATGACGGGGAGTTCTTGTGAGCGAAAGAAAACGACACAATTTTTACTGCAGGTATATGCAGCGATGACTGACTGGAGTCACATTTCCTTACCTAGACTCAGTATTTGGCTTCGTCCACCAATAAGTCTTAGAACGGATTCGCTTACTAGAGTATCTACACCTACACATGTCATCAGACTGAGACTGATGACTTGAAATGAACCGTGTGGAGAGAAAAAATAACTTGGTAGTATTTTATACACAGAGTTCCCTTTGAAATTTTAGAGGAAACAAAAACAAATATTTAGGTGGACAAACATGAACTTATTCTATTTCGTTAGGTTCTCATCAGCTGCTTACATTCTGTAATATTTAAAAATCATGATTAGAAAACGGGTTGGAAATGTTCATACACAGGACAGTAATAGCCCTAACAGGCTTTTGAAAACAGAAGCTTGGCTTCCCATCAATCATCTCGAAGTATTTAAAAGTAACAACCTAGTGTCTTGTGGCCAAGAATGTTTACAGACAGTGCCATTTAAAGCATTTCTCTTAATCGAACGCTTTTGGGAAGATATTCAAAAAATCTAAGGTAATCCCCTTTTTGCTTAACACAACCTCCAACTAAACATAATTGTATCTTCAAATCATTTTATAATTATGAATTCTAAAAACTAGAGGTTGTAAGTGGCTGATGAGAACTCAATAACAAGTCAGGGTTAAGCTGCCTGTGGCTCATTTTATGTAATGTATCGTAGTAAACAGTGAGTCTAGTTTTTCGTTTTATACGTTATAAATGAAAGTTCTAGTCTTTAACCATTTTTCATACATTTTGATGGCGATAAATGACTATCATCGTACAATCACATTCCAATTTCAGTACAAAGTTTGCAAGGGTAATAATGGTTCATATATTCGTTTTCCCTGACAGTTTACCAAACGCCTAGTCAAAATGGTACGAAAGTATTTTGAACCAACCTGAGTAAGTTGTTTGTAATCAGGACCCTTGTCCATGCCCTTGGTAGCTCCCAATTTTTCGGATAAAAACTGTCAAGCAGACTTCAGGGATAAGCCAATTTTTTACCTGATTACATCGTGCTATGTGTTTCTTAATGGTAGAAAAAGACATCGCTATAAGTTTTCACTTGAATGTTTGAATGTAGATAGTGCTTTGTTTGTACGCCTTCTAAAAGAGAAATATACTGTTGTCCTATATCCACAAAACTGAGTAGGAGACTTGGAATAGATAGGAATTATGAAATTTGAAAGTTCGATAAGCAATTAAAAATGGAGGCGTTATTGGAGATAGCGAGACCGAACTAGTAGAAACCAATGGGCTGAAGACTTTTCAAATCAGAGAGCGACCTACAAACCATTCGGAACGACCTTATCAAATTTCCAATACTCAATATCTAAGTGACTCGCTTCTCGTTTTCTCACTACGTTCTTTGGTATTTGTCGATTTCTAATGGGCGTAAGGTAAGCCACCAGCCATTTAATTGTTATAGGTGAGTTTGCATGTCTCACATGGGTGGGCTACCTGTCCATTCACACAAGGCTCATACAGAAAAACAGGACGAAGCTCATGCGTTCCAAATTGAAAGCATAAACTGCTTATACACGAACGCCTCGAGTCTACCAAACAAACTGGATGAATTACGTGAACTTTGCAACGCTAATAAGGCCCACCTGATAGGAATATCTGAAACCTGGATATCTTCTCAGTTCTCGGACCAAGAGTTAGCATTACCAGGGATGACTTTGTTCCGCAACGACAGAACAACAGGAATTGGGGGTGGAGTAGCCATATACATAAGCTCTTGCTTGGAGGTGCACCAAGTTCACAATCTCGAGTTTAACAATCTTGAGGAATCCATATGGTGCTCTGTAAGATTGTCTAGCACTTCGAGGTGTCTAGTCGGTGTCATTTACAGGAAGCCAACTGCTGACATCGAGTACGATAGTCGCATGCTGGATGGACTATCCCGCTCTACCCGTCTCGGTTTCACACATATCCTGATTCTAGGGGACTTTAACCTTCCTAGAGTCAACTTCGTGGAACACACGTATACTGGAGGTGACAACTCAATTGAAGCTCGGTTCTTCAACCTCATTGATGACTTGGGCTTATATGAAAATGTGAGGTCGGCAACTCGTTGGAGAAACAGTCAGACATCATCGCGGTTAGACTGTGTATTCTCAAATGAAGAATTCCTTGTTGACAACCTCTCAATCTTGGCTCCTCTGGGAAAGAGCGATCATGCAGTCATAGCCTTCAGTTTTGTCACCAAAACTAAGCTAAGGTATCCCAACAATAACTTGCGTTGGAATTTTAAACGGCTGAATGTGCCAGCTCTACACGACTATTTACAACAGGTGGTTTGGGATGTTCACCCCCAACTCGATGTGAATGGTCACTGGAACTTCTTACTGCACACTCTCTTAAGCGCTACAAACCATTCAGTTCCTTAAACGGTTCCCAAAAGCTGCAAGCCACCTACAATAATCAAGAACCGTACCCTTCGCCTGCTAAGCCGTAAAAGACACTGTTGTGCGGAATACAAACGAACTGACAACGAAGGAGCGTTTAGGCAATTCAAACATATCAGTAACATATGCACGAAGGCTATAAGAGAAGACAGGCTTCATTATCAGACAAAGCTTATGGACAAATTGACCTCGAACCCTAGAAGCCTATTCCGTTATGCAGCCTCTCTTCGTCAAGCCAAAACAGGAGTTTCTCAACTGCTAGGTCTTAATGGCCCAACCAACAACGATGGTGACGCCGCTAACCTTCTGGCGGCACACTACTCTCAAACATTTCAGCCGGCTGACATCAACTCTATTGACGACAGTTTCACCTGTAATTCCACAGGGCTTTCCGAAGTGGACCTAAGCGCTGACTTGGTGTTCCGGAAACTGCAGCACTTAAGACTAGATACTTCTCCTGGCCCGGATATGGTTCATTCTGCCATACTGAAGGAGGCAGCCTCAATCCTGGCAACGCCGCTTAGCGTGATGTTTTCACACTCGCTAAGCCAAGGCAAATTACCGGAAAATTGGAAGTTGGCTCACATCACACCAATTTTCAAAGGGGGTCGACGCAATGAACCTTCAAGTTATCGGCCTGTGGCTCTTCTGTCATTACCTTCAAAACTCATGGAGTCCCTGATATGCGATGGTTTAAACGATTATCTACTGTCCTTAAACTTCTTCTCACCCCAACAGCATGGTTTCAGGAAGGGTTACTCTTGTATAACCAACCTGCTGACTGCGGTGGACAGATGGACAAGCATCCTCGATCGCAAGGGGAAGGTTGATATCATATACCTTGACTTCTCAAAAGCTTTTGATAAAGTTAACCACTTGTGTCTTATCAACAAGCTCAAACGACTAGGTATCAAACCACCTCTAATCGATTGGCTTACTTCATACCTAGAAAATCGACACTTTAAGGTTAGGGTTAATTTCACTTTATCTCAGGCTATGGAATGTCCTAGTGGGGTTCCCCAGGGCTCAGTATTAGGGCCTCTCCTCTTCTTGATCTACATAAACGATCTTCCTCAACAGGTAACGTCAGACTTACTACTTTTTGCCGATGACGTGAAACTTTGGAGAGAGATACGCAACCAAGACGATACACAGGCACTTCAGGAGGATCTGACTCGACTTCAAAGTTGGGCAGACGATAACGGACTTACGTTTAACACTTCAAAGTGTAAAGTAGTCCATCTGCGACATGTCGCAGACTACAGTTATAACTTAAGAAATTCCTCTCTAGTAGTATCCCAAGTCGAAAAAGATTTAGGAGTCCTGGTGCCCCATGATTTAAAGTCTTACGCTAATTGTGACAAAAATGCCTTCCGAGCTAACCTTGCACTAGTAACATTGAAGCGCATTTTTGGTCAGTTTGACGGAAGAACTTTCCACACAATCTTCAATAGTTTTATCCGTCCCCATTTAGAGTACGGAAATATAGTACTCCCCCCCTCACTCCAAAAGGACAAGATCACTTTGGAGCGTATCCAACGGCGAGCCACGAAATCAGTTCGCGGACTCAAATCTAAGCCTTACGAAGAACGCCTCCATTTACTTGACCTTTACCCATTAGAGTATAGGCGTCTTAGGGGTGATTTATTAATGGCTTATAGTATTCTTAACACTTCTGGACATCCTCTTAAACACCTACTCAAGCTTAGTTCGAATAATAACCTAAGGGGTAACACCCAGAAACTGGAAACTCAATATAGCAAGACGGGATGTAGACACAACTTCTACTCCTTAAGAGTTGTCAAAAGCTGGAATTCGCTGCCCGCTGAGCTAGTCCAAGCGACTTCTCAGGAGTCCTTCAAGAGGCAACTTGACCTATACTTAGGACCAAAGACAGTATCATACTATGATTTACCAATTTCTTTTCCTCTTTTATTGTTAACATACCTAGGTTCCTGCCTGGAGGATTTGGTGATCCCCTGCTACTAGACACGGAAGCCTGTTAAGCGAAAGCTTCTTCTATTCCGTCCACAACCATTTGAACCATTTGAATGTATGTTTGTTTTCGAGCACTAAGTTTTCAGTGAAAAACAGCCATCACATTGCCAGGTAAAGGGTTTGTTCACAGTAATATAATATACCCTTGTGGGCCAGGGTAATTTAAAATTGGTTTTCAGGAGAACCAGACACCATCCGGACCTTCACGTAAAAACCCAAACAGTACAGCTCAACCCCGTTTAGCAGGGGAGCCAGACACCGTACAGGCTTTAACGCTACAATCTGAACAGTACAGCTCAATCCCGTGGCGCAACCACACAGGTACCAAGAACCCTGGGTTTGTTGGCTGCAAATGTTGACGTTTGTAGGGCCGACGAAATGTTATGGTCCTTGCTGTCAGGTAGCTGAACACTGAACACTTTGCCGATCCCCAACAACGTTAATAACAGGCAACGACAAACTCTTGATGAAACGCAATAGGCTGGGTTATGCCACAGTAGATCTACTCTATTAGCTGAAAATTTCTTATTAGTATTTTACTGTAATAACGTTGATTGTGTTGAACGGTCATCAAGGTAGCTACAGTAACTGGATATTACAAAATAGTAATTTAATTTATATACTAGTAATGTGGTTGTAGAATCATGATATAGTTCAATATTAGTACATTTCCCTCTTCATAATAACAATAAACCTTATCCCGAAACTGTTGACTTGTCATGATGTGACTGCTTAATCTATCAGACGTCACATGGAAGCCATATGATAGTTCACAATGAGTCGTCCTATCGTGACAATTAGCAATATGACGCTCAGTACTTCTGAAGAACACATGTGAGGTGGAAAGAAAGTAGTACATTCAATACAAGAAGCAAAACGTTACAAAGAGGCCACTACACTACTCTCCCACTAGAATCAATTCGACGTTTTTTCAATAGCAAAACAGAATGAAATAATCGCTAATCAGTTTAGATCAGTCGCTTCTCGATATATTGATAGCCTGTCAAATATAACCTCCTCGCTTCTAAGTTTTGATTTCACTGGATGGGCACGATTCATATAAGTGTTACTGGTTAAAGCGTTATCAAACTCCAAATACTTGTGGTATCTTCAACATAGTCAGTCAAGCGAGCATTCACAATAAAACTCTAGAGCCTACTACTAAAATCAACACTAAGTGAACAGATATTTTATCTTTACAAAGCACTATTATGTCGCGTTTACTGCACATCAGAATACTGAGTCTAGAGAATGTCTCTCGCAAATGCTCTCACATTTAACGAACTGTCTTCAGATATCTGCTCGAAATTCACATCAGTATTTTCATATAATAATTGAATTTTGATGACAGTTCATATGTGTACTGAAAAAGAGGCCTAAAATCCCTCCACAGCATTCCACTGGACAGTGCTTTCATTTATTTGTTTCTTCTCCTTGTCTTGTGCTCTAACCTTTGTTCAGGTCACTTTTTAATTACTCCAGTATTCCTTTTCGGGACTCGTGTTATTTGATCACGGTTAAGGTTTAATTTTTATTACATAATTTACCGTTAGATATTGCCGGACTGTTGAGGCAGTGTTTGACTAAACTCAAGGTCGTGGCATGGCTCAGTGCATAATCTGTTCCCTTTCTTAAATTAGAACCGCTTAAGTCGAACATCGAGTTTAAGATGTAATTTAATCTAATACGAGTTACACAAAAACGCTCTGTACGCTTTACAGGATAACTCACTCTGGTCTAATCGGATAAACTTTGGTTCAGTATGAAGATGCCACAGGTATTTGGAGTTTGATAAAGCTTTAACCAGTAACACCTAATACGAATCGTGCTCATCCAGTGAAACCAAAACTTAGAAGCGAGGAGGTTATATTTGACAGGCTATCAATATATCGAGAAGCGACTGATCTAAACTGATTAGCGATTATTTCATTCTGTTTTGCTATTGAAAAAACGTCGAATTGATTCTAGTGGGAGAGTAGTGTAGTGGCCTCTTTGTAACGTTTTGCTTCTTGTATTGAATGTACTACTTTCTTTCCACCTCACATGTGTTCTTCAGAAGTACTGAGCGTCATATTGCTAATTGTCACGATAGGACGACTCATTGTGAACTATCATATGGTTTCCATGTGACGTCTGATAGATTAAGCAGTCACATCATGACAAGTCAACAGTTTCGGGATAAGGTCTATTATTATAGTTGCAAAGAATATGTCGAAAAACTACAGAGCTATTTAATGTAGCAATGTTTTTACAACGTGATTGTTTAGTTATAATACCAATACAGTAAAATAGCATATTGATGTTGTGACTTTATTATCTTAACCATGTTAAACGCATTTTAGGCAACAAACATGATAGCCATATTCACAAACGCAAATACGCCTGTCAGGTCTATCGAAGCGTCCAAGTCCTCCGATTAAGATACGCGCAAGACTGAAGTTTGCAAAACAACGATTTGTCTACAATAGCGGTTCTTAGTTGAATAGTACACAAAATTTAGTTACAAATCTCAACTTGTGAAGTGTCTGAGGCGTTTAAACACGTCCTTCAAGTATGAAATAAAAAGGCTACCTGTAACAGTAACATAAAGAATAATTACAACATACGATAGTACAAAGGGCAGCTGATAGCTGTGTCTAAATTAATAACAGTTTATGAACAACCGAAACCCGAACCAAGAACAAAACAATATGGAAACTGATGCGTTCAAACAAATGCACAAAACTGTGGATAATTACAAGAGTGATTAAGGTGCAGTAATTATAATGATAAATATAATGATAAGTACAATAAACGTTATAAGTATATGTGAACATTTCAGAATACTACACTACTACTTGAGTTACAACGTAAGCTTAAAACTTGTTGGGAATGCAACTGCTTACTGAATGTAAATAAGTAGTATGAAACAATATACAAAGGAGTGGAATAGGAGCGAGTAGGAACAATGTAAGACAAACTTAACAGCGCCTAGGAATAATGACTATAATGAGTTTAGTGGGAAGCTTAAATGGAGGTTCAAATGCTTGCTAAGTTGAAATAGCATAGAAATTATATAGTACAATGATTGAAAGTGATTGCTGTAGTTAGCCTAGTTACTTCATGACTGTAGGAATGATGATTAGAACTATGAAGCGTCAAAAATTTAGTAAACCACCCGGCAAAATATTGTTACATGCTGAAACCAAATCTTCCCAAAAAATATATATTTGGCTTCAAACATCGTGTGATTAGAATCCAATACCACTACGACTTCGAATATACATGATATTTTATTAAAAAAGTAAGGCGTAACTTGCCGACTCATCTTGTATTTTGTAAATTACTGTATTAGAGTCAGTCCCAAATATTGCTTGGCCTAAGGGTCATTTTAATTGATTTATAAACACTGGAGTCTAAGAGGAAAATTTTAAAAGTGGGATAATGGAAGTTCTCAAATTGGTAGCATTTATCCTTATAGTTAGAAGTCTCACTCTTATATGATCTGATTATATAACATTGCTCTATGTTCAAGTTTAGAGGCATCAAAGGGCACATATGAATAAGTAAGCTGGCTATCTTCAGTTTGCTCCAGAGAATGAGCAAAAGAAACTGAAGTATCAAAATGGGGAAACTCGTCGAATCTGCCATGCAGACAGCTAGACTTTCGTCAATTGGGTTATAGCACCTCATGTGCAATTGAGTTTGTTCACGTTTAATTTGATTGGGCCCTTTTGTTAACTTATTTAACTGATAGAGTCATTCGTACAACAACAACTTATCTATACCATTGTATCTTTATTATTGTTTCACTTGAATGAATATGTATGGTTCAGTGCTGCCTACTGACTACGCATATATTCATTCTGCTAGCCTTACTGTTGGTCGCTGAATTAATTCGATGATTCATTCATTTCACTATGTATATATATGTACATATTAATCTTGTTCACTCGCTCGCTCATTTGACTGGCATGCTCACTCGGTTGCAACGTATTCTTAAATATTTTCAAAAACATGAATCTGATGTACAGGTCGACTGTCGTAACTAATCCTAGCCGATTAAGCAACATTCATCGGAGCGATGGAATTCCCTAGGGACCATTGGCTTCTTTGTCTCATCTACAGGTAGTTCTGATACATCAGTAATTACGTTACACTGAAACCTCAACAAAATTTTAACAAATAAGGAATACATGAATAGATCTCAGTGTCAAAGTTTGGTCTTGTGGTTCGATTCCTCTCAATACGTCTTGACTACTAGGTACAAATTTTATTAAATCAGAGGCTGTTTACAAAAGTACATTAAGAATCTACGCCAGAGGCTCTATGTGGCGTTAGGTTCAACGAATGATATAAAGTAATCGCTAAAATAGAAGTGTTTATCGTTTATTAATTATGTACATAACATTCTCTTCACCATAGTATTCATTTCATTTATGATTTCCTACGAAAAACCCCTTAAGCTTCTCCGAAGAATGGATAAGGTGAGAAACATACTCAATTGTATGATGTTAACGAATGAATCATTAGATAACAAATGATTCTAAATATGAGACGATTTTCGTAAAAGTTTCTAAGCACATTAAGTGGTTGACATAAATGAATGTTAGTTGCAGCAAACTTAAAAATGGAAGGTTCTTTGCATCTTCTACATGCTTGGAAATTAGGTATATATATATATGTTCGCTATGGTACAGCTAATTGGAAAAAGCTTCATAGGTAAACGAACAGCCAAACAAAGTAAGGAAAAGAATGCACAGAATTTAGTAAAGCGTGAAAAGTATGAACTTTTTATATCACACCTTAGTCAAAGAAATGTTGTAAACCACGAAGTAATGACCAGCTGTTTTGCTCAAATGTACGCTTCCTCATTATTATACGTCTGCTACCCCACCTGGTACCAACCCAACGATCTTCAAGGCTTGCGACGGGCACCTAACCTTTAAACCATCGAGTTAGCTTTTAGTCAGTTCACAACATTGCCTAACCATCTTCTGAATCAATTAGTAGAAAAATACTTCACAGCTGGAGTCACTAATAGTTCCCGCCTACAAGGAGAGACTCTAATTTATGTACGACCTTTGAACAAATCTCAAGTAATCTTGAGAAATATTAGCCAATCAGCAAACAGTCAGTATAGAGTAAAAATATGTTATGAAAAACCAAGGCAATAAAGTGGACACGCTTCTTATACGTGGTTCAAAAACTTGTCAAGGTTAGAAAAAGGTTCAGAGGTTCTAAAATCGTAATGCATGCAGTAGAGAAAATCGTCCATACGACTACAGAATAGTCGGCCCCTGGAGCCATGATAAAGTCTCAAAAACTCTTTCAGCCTCGACCACATAGCTTCAATATTGTTTATGTGCACTCCGGTTGTCTAGTGCACAAAATGCTACTTGTGGATAACGACACGATGCACATAACCAAGCATGTGCAGGAGTCTGTACGCTCTCCAAACATCCGTATATATTGTAGTACCTGGCTGCAGCTAGTGTCACAAGTGCTCTTATTATCCAGTTCGCAATAATTGTCGTAATTTGCCTTAGTTATGAATTATATATGGGGTTTTCATCACGAACTGATATCAGCTATAATGCCAGAAATCTATTTAGCCAAATGGATGGAAGGCTTTCGCGTTAAAATCTGAGATCTATTATCTTATACCTGATTGGTTCGTCGACAAATTATAGTCCCGCCGTTTTATTTGTTATAGCCGCTCAATTATCACGTTTTATACGAAATTCCATGTGCACCGATCGTTAACATTAAGCACTGAAGTTGGCGCCGTAACCTTGAAATCTTTAAAACACCTCTGATTAACTCGTCCATATATTAGAGTCTCGCCAATTTTATTTGTAGATTAAACAATAAACCGATTAATTAGTAAATGAAAATAAAGAGAAAATAAATTCACAAAATCACTTCACTTTTTAATTAGATAATAATCCCAAAATATCTAACTATTTAGTCAAACTTATATTCAGTAAAACTTACATTTTAAGCATAGAATATTTATTCATTCAAGGATTGTTGCATGCTGAAATATTGTTTTGTTGTAGCTGTTTATTTTTCTTCTTCTCATACTTATCATATCAACATCAGATTTCATAATATCTGACTACTAAAAAAAAGCAATCATAACTGCACTATGATTGGTTGAGTTGAGTTGAGTTGATTATTATTATTATTCATACAAGTTTAACAATTAAGGAGAAAGTTATCATTATAAATTAGGAAGTAAATAAATAATCATAAACAATAATAACTTGTTTCCAAAAATTATACAAAAATTATATTACTCATGTAAATAAGAGTAATATGAACACAATGCATGGGGAGTTGAAACGTTTATGAATAAATATAAGATAAGGATTGGTAATAAAATATTAAGATTTATATAATATCCTTTCCATTCTTATCATCGTCGTGAAAAGTTTTATTGATATTCATGTATATTTGTCGTTAAAATTATCATCATGTTCAATGTGTACATTTATTCTATACCTTGGATAATATGGATATCAGGTAATGAAAAATTCTTGATAAATCTATTTATTTATGATTTATTATCTGTTTACTACGTAACCTTAATAAAATTATACATTTTAAATTTGAGAAACTTTTATGTTAGAGTCTCATAGAAATTTAAATTATATTTGTCATTTTTATGGACTCTAATATAGACCTTAATATAAATTAGAGGTTTATGGTAGATATTTTTGACTTCAAATCCTATATTATTCACGTTTTTAATGGAAAGGTATTTTCGATGGTGGTCTAGCTTCAACTGACTCATGATTTCAACCTGTGAAATATTTTAAATTTACCAACTACTTTGTTATTTATAATGCTTTCCTATTTAAGTCTGTTTAGGCAACTGGGTATCATGAGTAGAACCCACACAATGTGTTGTAACTGAAGTGGAGTAAATAAACCTGTAATGAGTTATTGATTTTAATAAATGAGACAAATTACTTCCTGATTTTAAGAATAACTTTAACAATTAAGTCTTAAATATTTATTAATTAAGTGTAAGGTACAAGGAAAGATCAGCGTTGACTTTCTTGTGGATGCATACTTGAATAATTTAAACAGCTGAGATCATGAGTCAATTGAAGCTAGACCGACATGGAAAACGTGGAAGCACTGAACGGCCGTTTCGTCCTATTGTGGGACTCCTCAGAAGTGCGCATCCACGATCCCGCCTCGCGGGATCCGAATCCAGGACCTATGAGTCTCGCGCCAGGCGTTAACCAACTAGACCACTGAGCCGACATCCAACGGTGTTAATGTCTGACTTCAACTAATCCACAAAATTGAGCGACACATCCACCATTGTCATCAGTGAGTTACTACCTCACAACAGACCCGGTTGAACTCCACCGGTCACTGCTTCAATTGACTCATGATCTCAACTGTTGAAATTACTACAATCTCCACAAAACCCCTTCTCATACTTGAATAATTTGAATAACTATGAAGAGTTAACTTGCAAATTATGCCATACAAAACAGAATGCTCTGTAAAGTTATTTTTTTATAGTAAGTAAAAATTTGGCACTTTTGTCAACCAATTATAAATAATTTATTCTTGTGTTGTACTTTTCTTGATATTTCCTTAATTAATTAGAGATATTCGGGTCCATATGTGACACCTACAAATGTGTTACATTTTTCTTGCTTGCCATAAATCAATAATGATATATATATATATCCTCACTGAAACAATGAAAAAACTGATTGAGTAGATTATTCTATTTCGAAACAATCGTAAACCATTTTGTTGAAGTAATTTATCATTAATTAAATAAATATTCTTAAAAGTCAATAAATTTGATCTCAATATGTCACGGAATAAAATTACTAAGTAGGATAGAGGGTTTGTGGTAATCATCAAATTTCCGTAGTCTCAATCAAGAACTTATCTTACTTGAACTACCATTGAAAACCAGAAAGCACAATACAACTGTTTTATATTAGTGTGGGACTGCTCACCAGAGCGTGTAACAGGAAAAAGAATCTGAGACCCTCGGTCTCCCACGCTAACATTTAACCTTTAAGCCACTATGATAGTTTTCCATGACAGACGATGGAAAATGGTAAAGCAATATTGATTAGACATGTAAGCTACTGGATACCTACTCATTTGTTTACAGTTTAAGCGTTAGTGCACGAGACCGAGGATCCCGGGTTCTTTTCCCTGTTACACGCTCTGGTAAGCAGTCCCACACTAATATAAAACAGTTATTTAGTGATTTATGGTTTTCAATGTCGGTTCATGTAAAATTAGTTCTTGATTGAAACTACTAGAATTTGACAAGTTCTGCAAAACCCCTATCCTATCTGGTAATTTTAGTCAATAATACTTCAAAATTAAATTATACACTCTAAACGTTTTGATTAAACTTTTCAAACTTCAACAAAATTTGACAAATTACCCAGTAATGCTTCAAATAATATTCCCTAGCAAAGTCCTTTCATATTGAAAATGTTTCAAATAAATATTGTATTTAGGGTAAAATAATTTATATACACAATTGATTGATCACTGGGTGGCGATCAATGTCATGCGCGTCTAGTCCTTATTAGTACAGATCGAATGCTATCGATCATGTTGCAATGTGGCCAACAGTCTGCACAGGAAGTCGGTCGCGGCTTGGATAGCTCAGTGGTAACGCCTCTGACTGTGAAGCTGGGTGATACGAGATCGAATCCGCCGGAGAGCACCAGTTCCCACAAGATTATAGGTACACCTTGCTGACGAGTGTCAAGTAGCACGAAACCCGTGTTCAGCGCTTCCTGTCGACTAACTCCAATCACCATCTAGTCTCAATTTATATACACCTTTAAACAATTTATTTTGCACTTTAAAAAGTGTTACATACAGACATCATTCATATTAATGGATAACACAACTTTGTCATTTTTCATAAGTTAAATTTGAAAAAAAGAAAAACAATTGTAGGTCATTTTGGCGGGTAGAATAATAAGTATTATGTATGTACATAAATAAACAATGCAATTCAACTAAGATATCCATTTCAATATGTTAAAATATGGATAGTATGGAAAAGCTAACAAAGATATCTTTACTTAACGACAAGATTATTTTCAGATGGGATTCATTTCAAATACCTCATTTGATTATTGAATATAAGCTACGTTGAAACAACATTACAGAAAAGAATTATAGCTAAGAAAATAAACTTTGAATAGAAGAATTTTTTCATGACCAATATCTAAAACTAACTCAAAACTAAGAACTTTTATTTCATTTTATTGTTATATAACAGTTATATCGTCAGTTGTTAGACATTTGCAAACAAAAACTGGACTGTTAATATGAAATATTATTTTCACATTGTTATATAAACTGCTCAATAGGATTTTTTTTAAAATACTCATCAAAGTAGTTTTACTGCAATTAGAGGAGTATAGACTTTGTTACGTAACGTCAACTAGAGAATTATTGAAAACTAAGAAGGGTTGTACAACTAGTGAACTGAAATTAAAAATATAAACTGTTGGTTTTCTATCTAATCATGTTGTAGTCAATATTTGATTTGATCCTGTGTATGGTTGGGATTGCATCCTACTAAAAGAGATGTAAATTAAGATGAAACAGTCAGCTGATGCACCGATCTATGAAATTATGTTCATATTACGAAACAGGGTACCCCAGTGAAATTTGTCCTAATGATGCTGTAAGTAAGAAAAAGAGTGGAAGTTTTATGATGAAATTAATCAGTTAAGTAAACATAGTATTTTCATAAATAATTTCATCGATTAGCCTATACTGACACATCCACTACCGTATACATATGTATATCATACTTACAGTAAATTTAGCATAAATTACCTAAGAAATTCAAATGTCACTTTGGAAATTTCACATTTTCTAAGTTGTATATTTCAATTGCATAACTTTCTTTGTTGTTTTACATAACACTATCAAATTATACTTCAATTAAAGGTTAACATTTGAAAATAACTTATTACACATATTCCATTAAAATTCCCTAGTTAAATACAAGTAGAATTGTTTTTTTAAAAAATGATTACTGACAGTGTTGTCCATAAAAAAATGATAATAAAAACTTACTAATCAAACTATACAGTTCAGAGAATGAAACATCATCAAAGAATGAACTTGAGCTATATATCATCATTACACTTTTGAAGCTTTCATATTGATTACTTTCAGTCAGTCAGTCAGTCAGCTACAACGTAGGACCAGGCACATATATGCATCGGTCCAGGTTGCCACACCTCATTAGCACAGCAAGATGAACACCGTATTGATAAAAGTAGTTAATTTAGTGGTGGTAATATATAAGAAAGATTGTATATCAGGACATGGTACAGGAAGAAAGAATTCGTTCGTAGAAAGAAAAATATGAAGTATTTTAATCTCATAGCTTATGAGGAGACAAAGAGTGCATACACCTAGGCCATTGTGATCGATTCTAAACCATGTCACCAAGAGTCTCCAACCACTCGTTACGATAGTCACGCAGACCCCAACCAAGTAGTTTGTATCTACCATCATGGCTCAGACTATAAGTTAGTGTCTTCAAGCACTGATGCCACGTTTTGGTTTGGCCGCCCCTAACTTTCTTCCAACAGTTTCCAACACCGGTTAGCATTGCACATCGTGGTACTTGGTGTTCAGGCATACTTTCAATAAATGTATAGATATATGAATACATCATTCAATTTGTCTTTCAATTTTGATATCTTGTAAAGAAAATCAAATTTTTAAGGAGATCAAAATGATAATGAAACAAAAAGATCCCGCAACCGTAAAAAGAAAAACTATATATATGGTTGTACATATATATTTCTGCAAAGAAGTGGATATATTTGATAACTGAATAAATGAATCTATACAGAAAGAAAACTAATAACACTAAATATTGAAATCATATCAGTATCATAAAATTTATTCTACACAATGTAGGAAAAGGAATCTCATATCTATATATATATATGAGATATAGTCAATGAATATGAAAAGGCGTATAAATAATTGCTGGAGGCTAACTTCTTGGTTTCTTCAATTTGTTACTCTAATGAAAAATAAGTATGAATATGCTTGTTTGTAGATTATTGTTACTATTTTATAATTTAAAGTTAATTCAATCTTGTATTTATAATCGATTTCCTTTATATTTCTTCATTTATACTGAATTCATTTTGATGTTTAAAATGTTTTGTTTTATTGAACCTATTGAATGGTGATCATAATTTATTAGATGGTTTCAATTAATAAATATGAAGTATTATCAGAAGGGGTTTGTGGAGATTTTAGAAATTTTCACTGATTTAAATCATGAGTCAGTTGAAGCTAGACCACCACTGAAAACCTGGAAGCACTGGACGGCCGTTTCGTCCTAGCATGGGACTCCTCAGCAGTGCCCATCCACGATCCCGCACCACGCGGGGCTCGAACCCAGGACCTACTGGCTTCGCGCGTGAGCACTTAACCATTAGAACACTGAGGCGGCATCCAGCGGTGTTAATGTCTAACTTCAGCCAATCCACGAAGTCGCGCCACCGTACACCATTGTCTTCAGTGAGCTGATATCTCACAACAGACCTGGTTGAACTCTACTGGTAACGGCTTCCCACTAGAACTCCAGGAGTATCTCTTGAAGTCAGTCACTAGTGAGCAGATTATTATTATCAGAAGGGGTTTGTGGAGATTTTAGAAATTTTCACTGATTTAAATCATGAGTCAGTTGAAGCTAGATCACCATTGAAAACCTGGAAGCACTGGACGGCCGTTTCGTCCTAGTATGGGACTCCTCAGCAGTGCGCATCCAGTGGAGTTCAACCAGGTCTGTTGTGAGATATCAGCTCACTGAAGACAATGGTGTACGGTGGCGCGACTTCGTGGATTGGTTGAAGCTAGACATTAACACCGTTGGATGCCGGCTCAGTGGTCTAATGGTTAAGTGCTCGCGCGCGAAGCCAAATATGAAGTATAGCAATATTATTTAATAAAAGTTTATCAGTATTGTTATATTGTTTTCAAAACAATTACTCATTCAAAATATGAACAGTGAATAGAAGAGTGATATATCTTACTTTATTCGAACAAAAGTAATTACATAATCTCCTCTTGTATTGATTGTACAATTATTTAGTCACTGATTATTTGTCATCTTATCTAATTTGGTTTATCTGGCTAGAATTTCCATATATAAATATAATTTAATCTTAACTATAAAACTGATTAGCTTTTCTTCTACTTTCTAATTTTTTATCACTATTTCATTAATGAAAATATATTGACCGTATGTCTTCAATTACGTCATTCTTTTCAAAGTTCAACTATTTAAAGCCAACAAGTAAAATTTGTCTAGAAAGAATTTATTACATCCTGAGACATGATTTATTTACTTTATTCAGAGTTATTGAGGGAACTTTGTATATATTTCTTGAGAGTTACTAGTGACATATATTCGATATAAATACCACTTACTTGTGAAGCATAAGTTTTACATTAAAGTTTAGTAATCATGACTGAAAAAAATGTTATAAACTATCAAGTACCAAATAAATCAGCTTAGCCTTTGTTTTCGATGTATTGATGTAAGCACAAACGCATATGCACTTCAATTTCAATCAATAATGATCGGATAAGAGATCATCATAGATAAGTTAGAAGGTTGAAAGATCCTCATTGTAAATCTGTTGAAAATGTTTTTATTTTGGTTGTTGTTGTTGGTGGTGGTGATTTTATAAAATGGAAGTATGATACTGTCTAAAAGGAACAGTGTTAGATTTCTTTCTTCTTCAATTAAATTTTTCTATTTTAATCAGTAGTACTTAAATTGTTTTATTTATGTTAATATCTTTCTTCAAAGCATTCAATTAAAATTATTTTTATTCTAGACATCTTTTTAAGATAAAAATTTGAACTGACATTTTTTAAAATGATACATATCAAAGAATGTAGTATTTAGAATAATCCTAACAGTTAATAGTGTACTTTTCATCTATATATATTTTAATGATCCTCCTGGAGCCCCTCTGGAGCTACTACCGGTCTCAAGCTCGGATAAGGGAGGAGGGGTGGGCTAAGGTTTAATGATTCCATCCCGTAGAAAACTAACTCGCTAATAAAACACTAACCAGAAAAAAAATTATTCAAACCATTTAAATTCTGCCCTGGGAGTCAGAAGATCTTCATTTAGAAGAGTTATGAGGCCTCATGGTGAAAGCCCAGTTCCTTCGGAAGTCACGAGGTTGATGCTTTTTCTGACAACCAGAGCAACTAGTTATTTAGGTACATGGGATGCTCTTAAAATGTGGTAGACCGAGAGAGTCTTCCAAATTGCTTCATTGCTGCGTGTACATTCTTTAGGTTGTTTTAATTTTCCAATTTCTCGTATGTTAAGTTTATAATTGTAGTTAAATCTATTTCATATATGATAAATAGGATCAATAAGTGAATCAAACTGATCAATTGTCATTTGTTATCAATTTGTATTAACATTTTGATCAGTAAACTGAAGAAATATTGTTGTTTTTAGGGAATTTATCCATAGTAATTTCCGGTAGCATTGTGTTTTAAATGGATTAACCTTTACACTTTTCAGTGCTTCACAGATAAAAATTTTTTTTGGATGGCTCTGATCGATAAACGAAATTTTTTAGCCTTAATTTAATCATAAAAAAGCATATCCATCATAATGTTTTTTAATTATGATCACTTACAATTGGATAGCTTATATGAACATCACCTTGCTACCACAAGTAGAAGAAAAGATATTAAGCACGTTTCAATTTGTTCAGCTATGGTAGCTGAAGGCTGATCACTTACTGTACTTCAGATATAAACTTATTTACTTACTTACACTTGTTACCCCTCGTAGAGGAGCATATACAAACAACAAAGATCCCTCATCCAACTTTGTCCTGGACAATCCTTTCAAGCTCTTTCCAGTTCCTATTCACCCTTTTCATATCTGTTTACAATTCTCGGTTCAATGTGTTCTTCGTCCTTCCTACTTCTTATTTCCCTTCACCATTCCAACTTAGCGCTTGCTTCGTGATGCAGTTCGGTCGTTTCCGTAATGTATGTCCTATTCACTCACAGAGTCTTTCCGTCATTTCCTCTTCAGATGGAAGCTGGTTTGTTCTCTCCCACAGTAAGCTGTTGCTGACGATATCAGATCAACGGATATTGAGTATCTCACGTAGACAACTGTTCATAAATACTTGTACCATTTTGGTGTTGGTTGTTGTAGTTCTTGAATTTTCAGCTCCATACAGTGGAACTATCTTGACGTTAGTATTGAAGATTGTCACTTTGATATTGGTTAAGAGACAATTGTTCTGAGTTTCACGTGTTGTAGAATTATAGGAATGTTGTTGTTGCTTTGAAAATCCTCCCCTTGACGTGTACATCAAATCCTCCTTGTTCGTCGATGATGCTGACCAGTCAGGTTTCCTCCCGTTGCAGAGTTTCTCCATCAATTGTGATTGGTTTGATTGGTGTTTTCTGTGTTGTATTTGAGGTTGCTGGTGTTTCCCATGTGTATGTTGAAGTCAACTGCAGAAGAGACCGCTGCTACACTTGTCGTATTGATCTGCATTTGTTCGTGTGTATGGGATAGAGGGGCTACGAGATCTGTGAAGTCCAAATCGTCTAGTTGATTCGGAGCTGTCGATTGCATTCTGTGTTTCTCATCAGATGTGGAGGTCTTCATAATCCAGTCAACCACCGGAAGAAAGAGAAAGGTGAGAGATGGAGACAGAGAAATCAGCCTTGTTTGACTCTGGTCCTCACTTGGAATGTGTCTGTTAGCTGTCCTCTATACACCGAATTGATTTCGAGCTGTCCGGTCAAACACCAGAAAAAAAAGAAAGGCAAGAGAGAGAGTAAGCAACGTTGTTTGACGGTTCTCGTTTGGAATGCGTCTGTCAGCCATCCTACATTTGCATTGTGGTTCGTCGTATGAATTCCAGATGATGTTGACGATTTTCTCAGCTACTCCATAGTGTTCTTCAGTTTTTAACCTCAGTGATTATCTTATTTGTCCTCGACCAGGTTTGTGTGTGCTGCTTCGATGTACGATGCGTTCAGTGGCACTGGTCTATCCAAGAGTTTCTCAAAGTGTTCCACCCATCTGTTCCTCTGTTCTCGAATCTCAGTGATTGTCTTGCCTTCTTTGTCCTCGACCATTCTCTCTGGTCTACTATAATTGTCCACCAGTTTCTTCGTCGTGCCATATAGTTGTCTTATATTTCCTTCTGTTGGAGCTTTTTCCACCGTCGTTGCTAGCTGTTCCACATATTTCTGCTTGTCAGCTCTAATGCTCTTCTTTACTTACTTGTTTGCCTCGGTGTATTCAGCTTGTGTCTTGACTTTCTCTACTCATCTTTGGATGTTGTTAATTGTTGTCTTCTTGTTCTTCCTTTCTTTGATTTTGTCCTGTGTTTCCATAGAGACACACTCCTTATGATGATGCTTCTTGAGGTCCACAACCTCTTGACACGTTGAAGTTAATGCGCCTTTGATACCTTTCCAGTTGTCCTCCATAGTAGTTTCTTCCTTTTTGAGTAGATCCTGTAAGACTTGGGACCTGTTGTTGAGAGTTATGTTGAATTGGTTGAGTTTGTCAGTTTGTGGAAGGAAGTCTGTATTGAACCTTTGTAATGCTATGTCAGTTTGTCTCCTGGTTCTCACCTCTTCCACTGACCTACTGAATTTGTCAGTGATGCAAATGTGATCGATCTGATTCTGTGTAGTGTGATCCGGTGATAAACTTGTAGCTCTGTGTATGAGTTTGTGTGGGAATGTTGTGCCGCCTATGACCATTTTGTTGAGTGAACATCAATTTGCAAATCTGTCACCACTCTCGTTCCTTTCTCCCAATCACTCCATATCATCTAATGATAATTTCATACCTGGTGTTGTCCATTTCGACTTTGGCGTTTAGGTCTCCCATCACGATTGTGAAGTCGTTTCCTGAACACTTCGCTATGATCGGTTGCAGCCTCTCATAAAACTTCTCTTTATCGTCTTGGTTGCTATCATTGGGGAGTGCATACCATTAGGTAATATTCATTGTGATTACCTCGTTGTTTGTTGTGAAGGATGCTTTGATGATTCTGAGTTGGTGAGATACTCATCCTATGAGTGGTTTACGTACTTCTTCGTGACTGGAGTACAACAGCATCTCTCCAGAATCTAACTTTTTCTGTCCACCTTGAATCCAATGGGTTTCGCTGATATCGAGAACTGCCAAGTTGTATCTCCTCATTTCCTTTGATATTTGACCGGTCTTTCACGTTGCTCGAACATTCCATGTACCTATGAAAATTGTTGCTCTGGTTTTTAGAAGGGTCATCGGCCTCATGACTTCTGAAGAATCAGTTGTCATCATGAGGCATTATAATTCTTCCTTTAACTCAGACGGCAGAGTTTAAATGGTTTAAATTGTTTATTCTGGTTAACGTTTTTTAGAGCAAGCTTTTTTTACGGGATGGGGCTGCCGAACCGACACCCAAACTTTCTCATTCATCCTTGCTTGAAACTGGTAGTAAACTTAGAAGAGATACAGGTGAATTTTTGAAATATAAAGACTAGATTTTATTAAATTAATATAAACTTTTAATGAATCTTAATGAACAAGTTACATAGATATTAATAATTATAATCTATAACCGGCATATTATTTAGTAATTATTTGAACTACATATTTACAAACTAATCATCTTATAGAACAAGTATGTTTTTCAATATACATTAATAATATACTCATAGATCTGTTACACTTGATTGAAGTGACTATTGATCATTCATTCAAGCGTATTAGGTCCTACATGTGAGAATATATATATATATATATATATATATATATATATATATATATATATATATATATATATATATATAATTACATAAACTGACAGATATACGGATGTCTAGAGATTAGTTTCTTTTTTATTTTACATATTAAACATGTTATGTCAAATATACTTTAATAAACTATGACAATAAATAATAAATTTATCTACATAATATAAACTAAATGTATAGAAAGTTATTATGTAGAGCAATGAAGAACTTGATGAAACTATTCAGGAAATTCATTTATCTTCATATATAATTATGTATATTCATATAATGTAATATTAATGTCTAAATTATAAGAAATTCTATTTGTAAAGTGAAAATTATTTACACTTTAAACATGTAACTTATTCTGATGAGATTGTAGTTAATGTTTAAGATATCAGTGTTGATAGTCAATTCTAATAATGATCAACTTCACATTAGTGAAATGTTTATATAATGACTAAATATTACTTGAACTCATATGACGGATTACAGTGCAAGGTCGTGCATGGAGGACAGCTGACAGATGCATTCCAAGTAAGGACCTGAGTCAGGCAAGGCTGTCTACTCTCCCTCTTTCTTCTGGTGGTCGACTGGATTATGAGAACCTCGACATCTGAAGGAAAACACGGAATTCAATGGACAGCTCGAAATCAATTAGACGATTTGGACTTCGCAGATGACCTAGCCCTTCTATCATATACACACGAACAGATGCAGATAAAGACAGCCAGTGTAGAAGCAGTCTCTGCATCAGTAGGCCTCAACATACACAAAGGGAAAACCAATGTCCTCAAATACAACACGAATAACAGCAATCCAATCAATCTTGATATCAAAACTCTGGAAGATGTAGAATCCTTCACATACCTGGGAAGCATCATCGATGAACAAGGAGGTTCAGATGCAGACGTAAAGGCAAGGAATGACAAAGCGAGGACAGCATTCCTACAGTTAAAGAACATATGGAACTCAAAACAACTTTCAACCAATATCAAAGTGACAATCTTCAATACGAATGTCAACACAGTTCTACTGTATGGAGCTGAAAATTCAAGAACTATTACAATCAACACCAAAATGGTACAAGTATTTATAAACAGTTGTCTACGTGAGATACTCAATATCCGTTGATCTGATATCGTCAGCAACAGCTTACTGTGGGAGAGAACAAACCAGCCTCCATCTGAAGAGGAAATGACGGAAAGACTCTGGGAGTGGATAGGACATACATTACGGAAACTACCAAACTGCATCACGAAGCAAGCGCTAACTTGGAATGGTGAAGGGAAATGGGAAGTAGGAAGGCCGAAGAACACATTGAACCGAGAATTGTAAACAGATATGAAAAGGGTGAATAGGAACTGGGAATAGCTTGAAAGGATTGTCCAGGACAAAGTTTGATGAGGGATCTTTGTTGTTTGTATATGCTCCTCTACGAGGGGTAACAAGTGTAAGTAAGTAATAGCGAAATGCTGTACCAGAAAACATAAATTCATTGGATGTGTCTGAATACTCATAATCATATGATAAATATTCTCATGAAATAACATCTTTCATTGAAGGTATTATTACTTCAGGAGAACGAAAAAGTGTTTTTCAAGTCACAAATTGACTTTACTGGTGTTTATTTCAAAGAATCAATCTAATCGTGATTTTTTGATAAGCGATAATATTGAAAGACATATTTTAACTTATTCCAGAATATTTAAATCCTGAAACTCACAATGATCCATATTATTCAAAGACAATTAAGTAAAGTTATGATGAAAAACTAAAGTATCCTGTTCTTAATTTTATCCCTAATTAAAAGCCACACTGATTTTGTAAAGAATGAGATATAGTTTTGATAGTTTGATTTTCGTTGAATGTTAAACTACTCAGATTGATTTTAATTTTTTTTAGCATTGTGTCATAAAAGAAAACCTATCTAATGTTTATTTGTCATTTGGTTATTAGAATATGTACCTTTAAAGGAAAGCGCTCCTACTGTACTAAAGTTGATCCTGTTTACGAACACTGAATTCATAGTTGATAAAACTGAAGAGATCTTGAAAAACTGATTGTTCAAACTATTGAAAATGCTATTCTACTCATTTGAATTACGGTTTGTATTCACGAGTACATACCCAATCTGAAAGTGTCTGAAGGATAAACTATTGTTTTGAGACACTTCAATGCCTATACATCAGTTTTCTTCTCACGTGAAGCATGTTTTATTGATCACATAAAGCGAGCTCTTTCTCATTGTATATCCAAACATTACTCATCAGGGTAACCTAAAGGTGACGGCATGCTTGTCACCAGTTCCATAACTGAACTTAAATGACGCTTAATATAACACAATTTATCATTTTGTCAAAAACTAAATCCTTGGAATTATCGAAAGAGTTTTCTATACCAGTTTGTTGATTCTTTAATTGTTTCAAATAAGAGATATTCCTAACCTCAGAAGACTATAAATAGACTACGCATGAATTTGTAAACAGATATTACATATTTGTCATTCAAAGTATGTTTAAAACTACGAATAATTAATAATGTAAATAACAAAGTACGTAGTTTCTAGTAAATGAATTGACAAACGTTTTAATAAGAAGTTCAATATTAAACAATAATTACTAAAGAATGAAGATAGGAATATAATATTTATGTTGAAGCATAGAAGGAAGAAAACGTTTTAAGATAGTGGAGAAGATTTATAATTCAGGTGAATGATTTTGATGGAATTTTGTTCTCTGAGCTGAATGGTTCGGTCATGGAGCCTTCATAGTTCTTCTGAACGACATCACTGATGTCAACCAAACCATCCAGCTCAAAGAACAAAACTCCATCAAAAGAAAAAGTTTTAAAAAGGTTGACTACAAAAATGAATCAAGTACAACAGATTATTTGTAACTCACCTATAGAAAAGCATCGTGGTCACGGTTATTAATTTCATTTATTAATTAACTGCTTTACAATTACTAGTAAATAAAACTAAATGCATATTGAAAGTGATTTATAAACAATTAAATTTGTTTTATTAATATTTCCTTGAACATGTTAGTGGGTTGACATTTTATTTTAATAAAATAACATTAGATTTTTGTTAGAAACATTACCATGTAAAACCTGGAAGCATTGGACAACCGTCTCGTCCTACCATGGAACTTCTCAGCCGTGCACACCCACGATGCCGCTCGCGAAATTCGGAGCCAGGACCCATTGGTCTCTTACGGTAATGCTTAATCTCTAGACCAACGGTGTTAATGTCTAACTTCAACCAGTCCCCCTTCTGATAATACGATTTTTGTCTAGCTGATAGAAATGTTTAGTGTACACTATTTATGATGAATATAATCAATGAAAACCGGATTCTAGGTGTTGTTATCCTTATAACTTAATATTTATGTAATTGGAGTGTTACACTTTAAGGTTCCATTTAAAATATGGTTCATTTAAATAACTGGACAGCTTTCAGTTGAATTATAAAAATATCTTGTAATTCTGAGTGTTTTTCATAATACTGAATTATTTGTCTTACTTCCTCCACAAGTCATAATGATGAATGAACTTAATTAAGTTTTAATGACTGAAACAGCATGGCTAACTGTTCACTGACTAAATCGTTTATTCATTCTAATATTATTCGTAAATGTCATTGAGCTTGATATTAAATACCACAAGCCTCGTTTAAAATCATACATATCATTAGAAGAGTCTGATCAAGAGGAATCGAAATGAAAAATTTATGTACTGCAAACATTTTGGCCATCCACCAGTTCAAGCCTAACCTTTCACTGCATACAAAGTATATTCAGTCCTTTATTCTTCCATGGTCTTAACCTCTATTTCTATCCTCCATAACCTACTATTTTTTTAAAGAATTTCTCCCAATTTTTATTACCTTCCTTCCTTACTTACATACGCCTGTTACTCCTAACGGAGCATAGGCCGCTGACCAGCATTCTCCAACCCACTCTGACCTGGGCCTTCTTTTCTAGTTCCATCCAGTTCATGTTCATTTTTCTCATGTCTATCTCCATTTCCCGGCGTAATGTGTCCTTTGGTCTTCCTCTTTTCCTTTGAACTTCAGGATTCCATGTGAGGGCTTACCTTGTGACACAGTTGAGTGCTTTCCTCAATGCATGTCCTATACATTCCCATCGATTCTTTATGATTTCTTCCCCCACTGGGATCTGGTTTGTTCTCTCCCACAGTAGGTTGTTGCTAATAGTGTCCGGCCAATGGATCTGAAGTATTTTGCGTAGACAACTGTTAATAAACACCTGTATCTTCTGGATGATTGCTTTCGTAGTTCTGCAGGTTTCCGCCCCATACAGTAGAACTGTCTTGACATTTGTATTGAAAATCCTGACCTTGGTGTTGGTTGAGAGTTGCTTTAAGTTCACTTTTTATTTCCACAAGTATTAATTAGCGATGATTGAAACTTTCAATTATTCTATTCTTAACAGCTATCAAGTGGACAGTTATCATCACCTTAACAATTTCTTACTAGCCAGTTATAACATAAATTCGTATACAATACATGACACGACACCACTTTAAAGTTTTTAAATTATACAACACTATTTCATTCTACTATAGACCACTATTTGTAATAAATAGATTAACTACAAATATGTTTATACAGCTAAAGTGAATGAAATCGTCCGAAATAAGATTTTCTTCTCTAAACTATTGTCATTCTTATGAAAACACATTAAATTTGAATGTTGACTTAACGTTAAATACATTCATGTTGTTAACGTTTTATATTTTGACGACGAACAAACCTTAAACTAAAGTACAGATTATTAAATCGTACCAAACTTAACAAGAAGTTATTACTTCATTCTATACAAAAAAAAATGAAACTTAAACTGAATTATTGTTTGATAATTAAGAACTTTCGTCTAAATTTGAACGAATAGTTTCACACCATTTGGGCGCCGGGCTAATGTTAGTCATTAAAGAGAAAGAATATATTTGTAAAATCTAAGCGAAAGAATTCGAAGTAAATCCTTGAAAAGGCTTGGATCAGTTTGCTAGGCGAAACGTTGGATTTACTCCAAAATTCATTCGTTGAGATTTTACAAATATGTTCTTCCTCTTTAATGAATTATTGTTTGTTTGCAGGGAAAGGTAGATATGTGTATAGTAAACATTAAATTGTATGGTATTATCATTTTATTTATCTCTGACATACAATATTATTCTTATCAGTCCATTATCAATTTTAATGAACATTTATGATTAAAAAAAATAATTTTTATTATATTCCTATCGAAATACCTTTGTTTTTAAATACTTATTCCCTGTTTTAGCTTTAATCAACTATACAATTACCATGTAATTAGATACAAACCTACATGTACAGTATAAGTTGATTCAATGAAAAATAGAAAAACCTAAAAATAATACACGATAAAGACTGATTTTTTTTATTTAGATATACATATATATTACTTATATCTGTAATGCAATATTGTAAAATACTAATCAGAAAGGTAATAATAAAACTTGTTAGCTAATTATTCAACAACTAAAATCATTGTATACCAGTAAGGAATCTAATATTAATTGTTCCTTAATAATATATCTGTGCCAGTAATCACCTTTAATTAAATCTATCGTCAAACTTAGAATCCTACAATCACCCAACTAACAATATAACGAATAATTAAAATAAAAACCGAGAGATTTCAGTAAAGTCATATATTTTAATATGGTTACTATCAAAGTTCATGCTTAAATAATCCATTTCTTTTTTTGATGTATAGAGAAAACTATCTTGTTTGTTTAACTTGTATCGGGAAATAGCAATGTGATAATTAGACAACAATTTATTTTTTTTCGTTCGGAAATCCAAATTTTTGGAAATCATTCTTTTTGTAAGCAATGATGGATAGTGGCTAGCAGTGGAACCCAAGATGCGCGTTTCGCTTTATTCGGGACTCGTCATCCGGATGTACCCGCATCTCATAGTTGATGTTCACTCTGGGACTCGAACCCAGTACCATTTGCTTCGAACGCCATCGCATTATCCACTCAGCTACTGAGTTCTGTGAATTAAGGCAATATCGAGGCATACGCACAGTATGCACATATGCCAATAACAGATTGATCAATTGCAGTCTTAAAAAAGCCAAAACAATACCAAGTGAATGCTTCTTTTTTTCAAACTTATTGACATAATTAAAAAAACATGAACATAGTCATATCCGGACGAGAATAAATGAATGGTAACCGTTAGAAATTACTTATGGACTAACATTATATGTATATTCTTATTGTATGACTATTACATGACTATATTATATGCACATTCATATTCCTTTCGTTATAAGCTTTTATTTCACTTACAAACTATTATCATACGATTTACTGTTCATGTGATATTCCCAATCTATTGATAATACTTTCTCACAATCACAGCCACTCTTTAGCTTAATTTTGTACAAATTTTATTTTCTATTTTATGGTGTGATGTGGTCTGATTTGTTTGTATATAAACCAAGTATGTTTGAAATATACGATTCGTATCGTGAAGGCTGAGATTGGCATTCTGAAATTAACAGGCAGGACAAGGTGGAAATAGGACCCATCGGAACTCTAGGCTGCCCGTACTGGTGTATGCATCATTAGTTTAGCCGTATAAGTCAGTGTATCCACATTTGGCAATCGTATTCGCAATAATCGTATAAGCTGATGACATAACAAACATGAAAGACTTCTTATGAACAAAATGACTAGTTCAACATTACTTATACAAATCAGTAATGGATACCCATTAAATCAATAAAATTGAAAAAGTAACTAATTCGTATATATTCTAGTTATTCTAAGTTTTCCATTGTTAAATTCATCAACTCAACAAATGAATCGTCTAAAAATCATTATTCCTGGTATTATCATATTTATAAATAATAGTACCATAAAATACACTTGATATAAGTTTAGTGAATGAAAAGATTTCGAATAGCTAAACAAGCATTCAATTTGAAGTCTATGTGACTGACTGAGTTAATTTACCATAGGTAGAATAAGATTGTTTTTTTAATTCGTGGTCTCAATTCATAGTTATATAACAGATATATGTTTTGTACATCTTTTACAGCTTATAAATTGAATCCCGATCCAGTTTTACAACTTGAATTGTACGATCCGCCAAACAATCTAAGCATACCAATTAATTCAACTCTATATTTAAGATGTCAGGTTCCTGTTGAACCCAAACAAACTGATAGTATCTATGTAATATGGAGGTTTCGACATTCACACAAAGATCCGGCACCAAATATTTGGAGTTTCATTCACAAGGATGATGATTTAGCTAGATGTCCGGAACCACCTAACAAATGTGAATTCGTTAATCAGTACAGTGTATTTAATAAATTCAATCAATCACCTTTTAATAACCCAATTTCAACTGATAAATTGTCTGCAACAAATGATATTGAACTTATTCAAAGAAGGCAGTTATTTACACTTACATTAACTAATTTACAATCAGATATGAATGGATTATTTCAGTGTCAGACTTTAGTAAATTTAGATGCATATGATAAACGTGGATACCTAAATATTCTAGGTAAGAGAGGGATATGAATTTAGTCTTTATATTTATTCATATAAATGGATGGTTTGTAATGTTGTATTGATTTGAGAATATCAGCTTAATTTTCGCTGAATAGATTGTAGATAGTCCTAAAATGCTGTAAGAGATGTATATATTTAACTACCGAATCAAATCAGTTTCCCTAACCCTACCCAGTAGTAGCTAGCTCAATGTGGATTTGTATGAGCCTCAAATTAAGAATATGGAGTATGGAAGTGACAGAATGTTAAACTGTAGAAAACAGTATGCTCATTAATAGGAAAGAGTAACCTAAGAGCAACTTAATACTGACATAAAGTAAAGGCCCTGCTTATTATTAACTGACTGAAGGTAGAATTATGAACCAGTGGATTGCAATTTGGTGGTCTAAATTTAACACAGCTACAGCAGTTTTTGGGGATAGTAGGTTCGATTCCTAATATAATTCATCAGTCTGAGTAGCTCTATGCTAGAATGAAGAAGTTATCCCACGGTTTCTTGCTTAACCAGTCTGTTTTGAAAAAAATTTTCAGATGGAACTAATGTCCATAATCCACTCCACTATATATATAAACAAGTTTTATGTATAATGACACACAATTATTGAATCTAGTTACTCGCATATAGCATGATAATTGTTGATCAACTGAGTTAAGAGAGAGATTTTATCTTAATGTCACTAAATATAATAACAATAACAATAATGATAATAATGTATATATAATGTACATTTCAATTAATGTAGTCAATGTACTTTATTTCCTTTCTGTTTTTATGAAAAAATTAATGAATATCATGTGGATAATAACATTTAACTAAATTATGGAGAAATGATTATTTCTATCCCAAATTACTACAATTTTGACTATTTATATGACTATTATTCATTACCAATGAATACTAGATCAATATGCTTATAGAACTAATTAAAAATATAGTTGTTTTTCACTTGTTAACACTCTGAAACATGACAATGAAGACGATGATGATGATGCAAACAGCAACAAGTGCTACTACAATTACTACTTGTGTTAAAATCATGGATATAAGTCATTTCTTTATTAAACGATGTAATAATAATAACAATAATAATAGATATGCATAGAAGTGATAACTAAATAAAGTTATGGATAAAGCAGCGTTTCAAATGGCTTTTATCACAGATTATCAACAGATCAAGAACTGTTGTGAACCAAAAATCAGTAGACAATTATTTTGTTTTGGTTTGTAATTTCCTAACAGTCCACGCTATTTGAAATTAATTTCACTGATTGTTTTATTTCCAATCGATTTATATCATGGTCGACTGTATTGTTAGAATTGGTGTTTTTGAAGGTAAGAAACTCAATACTTATAGAGACTACATATCATCTTAAGTATATCATCTATAAAAAGATGGCTAACTCTTTTACACTAGGTTCCAATGTGTCTAGTTTAACCACAATAAACTCTGGAATTCTTCAGATAATTTCAAAAGCTATTTAGAATCAAGCATAAAGAGCATATATATATACCCAGCATAATTCAAAAATGGTATTTTTTATTATAAGGGCACTGATACATGAGCATGAGAATGAATGAAGTGGATAAATAAGTGAGCCTATGTATTTATGAGTATAATTAGTCGATATCTTAGACTAGAAACACTAAACAAGATGTCATAGATTGATATTGAATGGGGTAATTGAAATACGAGCTATTTTTTGTCGATATAAACCGCTGTTCCGGACGGAAGAAACAATGATTAGTATCGCCTGAAGTCAAATAAATACGAAGCAAAATAGTTTCTGATAAATGTTTCACTTATGTGTACAACACAAAATAAGTCTAAGAAAATATCAACGAACATCAAAAAAGGTATGTACAAATATGCACTTAAATCATTTGGATTCAGATTTCTAATTGAGGCTCAGCAGTTCAAATGTAAGTCAGGAATAATTAATTGATCTGATTTTCTGTTTAAAGCAGCCGAAACCTATGGCGTAACAATTGTATATCAGTAAACAGTTAAATTACTGCAATGATGCAAAATTTTATTTTTACGGTAATTTTGGATAAAATATACCATAGAAATTAAAGCCGGTTACACTAGTAAGTTTAAAAAAAAACACAAACTGTACCTAAATCAACACAAAGTATCAGTTAACTCAATCATTGAATGATGACCTATCTCAAATAGAGAGCATAGGGTGAGGACTTTCAATGATAACTAATGGTTTCACTTTTCATTAAGAAATCATGTTCTCCTCTTATTTTCCCGAAAAGACAAATGCATATTAAACTTGGGAATATTGACACTTTTCCATATTCCCTAGTTTGACAGACTTTGGTCAACAATACTTTGTGATGACATGGATTCACCTATGAAAGTTTGAGATGGGAGAGAAGCTTTGGGAATCAGGTGATTAGTTTTAGTAGAAATTTTTCTCCAGGTTAGATGGTGTAAATATAAAGCTTTCACCGTTTTCTTATAATATCACTAACTTCTACCTGAAGTTTTTGTTGATTATTTTTTCCAGAAAAATGATGCAATTTTCAGGATTAACCCATCCTGTTCAGAGAATAAATCTTCACCAAAACTATGAAATGTTTATCGATTACCATAATCATTTTTCACCAATAATTCATTGAAGTAATTTGTTTTAACTCAAATTACTTGTGTTCAACTAGACAGGTTAACTTACATCAAAAACGTTGTGACTATGTACTTACCTATTCATAACTCCTGTAAACCGAACAACCACAAAAAATACTGAAATTTAGTTTCTGAATTTTTTTTGGCTGATCATTACTGTCGGCGTAGAGAAGCAAGATTGAAGGTACCTAAAATAACCCTGTCTTTGAGTCAATGAATATTTTGTTACTCCAGTATTAGAAAAGTGATTCACCGGACTTTATTTCTATAAAACCATAAATATAAATTGTTTGTCAGCTTTTCGCAAAAATTTCATGCTCCTAGGGTTCAATCGATCACGTTGTAAACGTGTATCTGTTATGTTTTTCTACTTATTTTGATTGTTAAATACATTTGTACATTTTGTTTTTATTTACAGCTCCTCCACAGTATCCTTTGGAAATAGTAAGAATCGATGATACTATGCCACCAGATACTGAAATATTCAATGATTCAAAGACTGTGGAAAAGACGTTTACTATTATCAGTGGAAAATTATATTATTTCTGTTGCCTTATCACTCATGCTAATCCTAAACCGGTTGTAACCTGGTTTATTCGATATTCTAACGGCGAGATTCGGGAACTTGTCACATTTAATAATTTAAATTATAGTAAACAATTATGGAAACCATTTTCAAATTATGTGGATACACAGACATCTGATGTTCTAACTCATGAAGATGATGGTACATTTTTAAAATGTACAGCTACAAATTCTATGGGTTTAGCATCTTCTGAAGAAGTGAACTTAAATATTGAATGTAAGTTTAATTATTTATGTATAGTCTGGTCATAAAACGAATTAACTATTTGAAATCAGATGAATAGGGTGTATCATTTACTTGCTTCTTCATATACATCATCCATGAAGTTCAATCATTTAGGGAATGACACATTATTAAGTGGACTATAATGGGTACAATTCACTTTCTTATTAACTTTAAAAGAAATCTATCTAAGTGTAATTTGTGATAGAATTCATGGTTTTAATACATAATCCAATAAATACTCACTCATCCAAGAAATAAAATAAAGTTCAAGCTACATAAGTGGATGGATTAAAAATAATCTGAATCATTTGAACACGATTGGAAATCATGTAAGAATAATGATATTTAGACTAAAATACACACTTATTTACTTACGCCTGTTACTCCCAATGGAGCATAGGCCGTCAACCAGCATTCTCCAACCCACTCTGTCCTGGGCCTTCTTTTCTAGTTCCATCCAGTTCTTGTTCATTTTTTTCATGTCTATTTCCATTTCCCGGCGTAATGTGTTCTTTCGTCTTTCTCTCCTCCTTTGGACTTCAGGATTCCATGTGAGGGCTTGTCTTGTGACGCAGTTGGGTGCTTTACTCAATGTGTGTCCTATCCACTTCCGGTGCTTCTTCCTGATTTCTTTCTCAACTGGGATATGGTTTGTTCTCTCCCACAGTCGGTTGTTGCTAATAGTGTCGGGCTGTAGGATCCGAAGTATTTTGCGTAGACAACTGTTAATAAACACCTGTATCTTCTGGATGATGGCTTTCGTAGTTCTCCAGGTTTCCGCCCCATACAGTAGAACTGTCTTGACAATTGTATTGAAAACCCTGACCTTGGTGTTGGTTGACAGTTGTTTTGAGTTCCAAATGTTCTTCAGTTGTAAATATGCTGCTCTTGCTTTGCCGATCCGCGCCTTCACATCTGCATCAGATCCACCGTGTTCATCAATGATGTTGCCCAAATATATCAAGGTTTTTACATCTTCCAAATCTTCTCCATCAATTGTGATTTGATTGTTGCATGCTGTGTTGTATCGGAGAATCTTGCTTTTCCCTTTGTGTATATTGAGACGTACTGCTGCTTAGGCTGCTGCAACACTGGTCGTCTTCTCCTGCATTTGTTGTTGCGTCTGCGATAGGCTGGCCAGATCATCTGCGAAGTCTAGATCGTCCAACTGCATCCTAGATGTCCATTGTATCCCGTGCTTCCCTTCAGATGTTGACGTCTTCATGATCCAGTCGATCATTTAAAAAATACAAACATAGTCTACTAATTAGCCATAAAAGTAATACAATGTAATTTTTAGTGTTTTTAAATTAACTACTATCATCAATGCAAAGTTGACATGACAGACCATCTATGGATAATAGATGTTTCTAAGACTAAGAGCTAAATGTAAGATGACAAATAATGTACTCTGTTGGATGAATCTGATAATACACTTTGCCAAGTTTTATATTTATATATCTTACGTACAGATGTATATCCATACTAATAAGTTATTTACACTTCGAATCGACTGCTCAAGACAGCATTCTAGTCTTTGTATTTCCATACTAAGTTGAGCAAGTGTTTAAGAAGCCTATCGTACTCGCTTATTTTTATTTACAGGCTACGCTTCCATATATATATAAAGGACTAAACATTATAGAGTCAGAGACTGTTGTATCTTTTCAGTCTGAAACTCATTGGCGTTGTACATCCATGACTCTGTAAGAGACTGAACTCAAGTTCTCCATATATTACAGTTGAAACCTAAACTTCAGACCGCTAAGTAAACAAGGGATGAGAAATATAAACCATTGGACCCCAACTTGGTGATTTAAATTTTAAGCGCTCTGTGAAAATCCTAAAGTCTAAGTGTTCTATCCCTCTGGAGGTCTACGGAGTAAATCTCCAAAAAGCTCTATACTAGAGTTCCATCGTTACGACCACACTACCTTACACCAATCTCTTCGTTATCGTTCTCTTTTTCTATTGCGCTCCTTAGTTTTTTTTTTCTATCTCTCTTCGAATTTTCATTGTTTTGTGTGGCGCATATATATTGGCGCTCTCTTGTACCAATATCTATGTGTTCAAATAAATAAATAAGAGTAAAGATTTGTATGTTGCATAATATTCAATAGTCCAAATAGATGATTATATTTCTTTTTAATTGTGACACTCATGAACTAAAAAACTTTGAAACGTACAAGATTTTAAACGGATATTCAACCTCTACACCTTAAAGTTTTAATACTTCACCGAGTAGTTTTCAATATCACATTTAATAATAAATGAAGTCAACTGAAATTTTCAAATGAAATTCGATATACAAAACTAACTTGATACTGAATAATATCTTATTGTTTTGTCATATCCATGATGTTACTAAAAGTTCTTCATTAATGGTAACTAGTTTTCTATTTTGCAATCTATCTTTTTTACGCAAGTTAAACTAAGCTTACTATCACATCGTTAATAAGAAAGCCTGGAATGCAATTTTTGCTTATTAAGCAAAGATGGGTAGTAGCTAGTAGTGTAATCCAGGACTCGCGTTTTGTTCTAATTTGGGCTCGTCAGCTGTATGTACTTGCATCTCAGAGTTGATGTTAACTCTGGGACTCAAACCCAGTACCGTTCACTTCAAACGACATCACGTTATCCACTTAGCTACTATGTTCATCTTTGCTTAGAATGCTTGTGAATGAAGACAATAGTCACAGTATGCACGCATGCCAATAAGAAACTGATCAATTGCAGTCTTAAACATCAATGGGAAGATTCAAGTAAACACTATCAAGTGAATTTAATTTTTGATTATTGTCAAGAATTCCATTAGATTTTCTCTTGAACAATTTTTAAATAAATCTAATGGAGCTTTAATTTTTCAATTGATTTCATGATTTTGTCATGAAAGATAACAGAAATTTGATGATTGAATCAGTCAGCTCAAATTACACAATTTGAGCAAACTATACTTAACCTTAAACTTTTAGAAAACAGAAAGTTTAGTGTTAATTATATCATGCATTAAATATATACATAACATTATCAGTGTTGTATTCATAATGATGTTTTCTTTTTGGGAGATATTTGTAATTCTTGTTTATGTTTTCCATCATAACATGAAATTCACAGAACATTGATTAGTTTAGTCAGTCAACAAACATGACATCATAATACACAACATTTAGAACATTCATTTCACAATGAATACTTTATGTAATATAAATGTTTATGCCTACAAAACCAATAAATAATTTACCTTTACTGACTAAATGTAACTGAGCTAATTAATCTTATTGACTTTATATTGTAATATGAGATGTTTAATCTATATCATCCAATATGATAATATAGATCATATGTTTATAATCCTTAAAATCATCAATAATTTACTTAGAGTTAGAGAAAGACATAAAAACAAAATGGTATCATTTATTGAACAAGGGATGAATTATCTGATTTTTTCTAGTATAGCTGCTCAAATGTCAAAAGATAATATGAGGCGCATAACCAGTCATTTTAATCTAATAGTCGAAAAGTATTTCCTTGGGATAGTTTGGAAAGGAATCAAATAAGATCACTTTTGTTAAATTGACAAAACTAAAAGTATTCAGAATTATTTAAAGTACACCATACAGTTTTTCTACTGGCTTTTAACCTTATCTCTTAAATCAAGTTGAGCCTATATAGATTTGAGCGAACGACCGTAATCTTCGTACTCGAAAAAAGTTCCGAATATCTCCATGCATTCCTACAAAATGTAAAAACTAATAACACATTCCTTCCTTTCTATTTATTCTTCTCTACCTCACCTATATTGCTACCACATTATTAATGTGATTTGTATTCCATGTTTGAATACCTATTCATATTATCTTGTTCTCAATATTCTTGTAGTTATCAGTACGCCCGATTTCATGTTCTTAGTTTTTACTTTTTAATAATATCAAATGGTATGATCGATATGCTAAATACCATTGGTTCACAAATGGTTCAAAAAATCCAGCTCAGAGAAGAAAACTACATCAAAATCATCAACCTGAGCTACAAATCCCCACCACCTCAAAATCATATGAGCGGCATACGCTTCTCGTTGTACGAAAATGGGTGAATTTCGACAAAAGGCAGACTTCCAGTCGAGAACAACTGTATTTTCTCCACGAGTGTCTTCGCCGGCATGTTCTACCAACAAATGCAAGATACAGACCTCCAATCAACTGCTGTTTGGGATGGAAATTAGCTGAACAAAGTGCAAAATAAAATAAAACACGATCAAAACATCCAGCTCAGAGAACTAAACTTCATCAAAATACTTTTATACTTTTTCATGTATATTTATAATTACATATTAAAACGGAATGAGGATTAAACTGCTAACAATATTGTGTGCTTGAAGATAATGCTCTCAGTATCATAAAAAGAAGTTTGTACACATTATTCACTACGTTTATTATGCCAACAACATCTTTGAGAGTGTTTGTTATCGTTTTAACTCATGTGATCGATTATAGACTGGGTTTATTAGTCAGCAACATATTTTTTTATTTAATACGAGTAATGTCAAGATAACAAACTCATTTGATTCGATTCAAATTAAAGATAATCATCTAATCAGAACAAAGTCCTAGAAACAAAACATGTTTATATTATTTTTTTTTTGTATTTTAATACACAGATATCATAGCTCGCCCCTAATATGTATATCGATTTATTATGAACAACATATTTTCAGATAGTTGTGTAATGTATATATACATAGTAATTTGCTAAAAACTATCAATCTTATCTTTTACCTTGTAATAAGATCATACTCTTGTTAGACAAGTTGATCATTTTGGTTTAGGGTGAAAATCTTGGATAATTTAAAACAAATTATTGACTAAAACACTATTTAATTGTTTTAATGCTTTTTTCCCACACAACACTCATGTTTATCATACTAGTTAAATTGTTATGACTTTAATGAAACACTGATCGAAAGTTTGTGCCTAGTTTTATTCTAATTGTTTAGTAACAAAGTGTTATACCTAAATTTAAAGGTTACTCACTAAAAATTACAATACTGTGAATTGATCACATTAGAAAATCATTATCAAAATTGTATTTATTTATTTAATCGGTATTAGTTTGAATGGTTCTTCTTCATTATGTTCATGAATGGGTACACTTGCAAAGAAACATTTTTAGATCAAATTTATTTGGAACCTAGTTTATTATTATTGAATTGAATTGATTTGATTCACTTGGCTTGAAAATAGTTTTCTGTCCTTTTTTTAGTACAATATTACTACATACTTCATGGAATACAATATATCTGTATATACTTTATGCTAAAATGTATGATTAGTAAAAACAAGAAAGAAAAAAACAAACTACCAAATGAAATGTAAATATTGTCAAAACTGTATGCTTTATACATGAAAATATGATATTCAACAATTTATATCCACCTAATTGTTTTGTCGTAAACTAAATCATTGAATTTAATGCGATGTCTGATATTATCAGAATACAATGATTTGTTATGGTCAATATAGTTATAAGATGGGTTTTGTGGATATTATAGTAATTTCAATGGTTAATATCATGAGTCCGTTGAAGATAGACCACCATGGAAAACATGGAAGCGCTGGACGATCGTTCCGTCCTGTTGTAGGACTCACCAGCAGTGCGCATCCACGATGGATGTGTCGCTCAATTTCCTGGATTAGTTGAAGTTAGACGTTAACACCGTTGGATGCCGGCCAGCTCAGTGGTCTAGTGGTTAATTGCTAGCGCGCGAAACCAGTAGGTCCTGGGTTCGAAGCTCGCAGGGGGCGAGGTCGTGGATGCGCACTGCTGAGGAGTCCTACGACGGAACGAAACGGCCATCCAGTGCTTCCAGGTTTTCCATGGTGATCTAGCTTCAAGTGACCCGTGATCTTAACCATCGAAATTACAACTATAAGAGTATATATATTTTTTTCTAGTCATACGTTGTAGCTGACTGACTGACTGATAATCTTTATCACTTTTGATCTATAAAAATTGATCAGATGAACTTATTATTTGTCTTATCAAACGATCTGATTCAAAGTTTCATGAATATAAATAGTTGTCTACAATTTGATCGTTACAAATAGTATTGAAATAGATGAGCAGTTTTCTCTTAAAATTATAATAATAATTTATCTGATAATTTTCAGTGTAATATTCATTATTAAATTTTCATGCGTTACACACATCACAATCATTAGTCGGTATTTAAAGTTTTATATATAAACATTAGTTAATTTTCTATACTTTTAATGTATATTCTATATTAGAAGGTTATAAATAAGGTTATAAGTCCTGAGAATAATATTTCAAAAGCTTCTAACTACTTGATGTCATTGACTATATGGACTCACAACTGATGTTATAGTCAGAATAAACAGAATATTGCAGAAAACATCAGAGTTTTCGAGGTTATCAAAAAATGTTTAATTGGTGAATGTCAATATACAAAATGGAACTTTCACTCAGAAATGGCAGTACATTGATTATTATTATTATTTAATACTAATGATATTTTGAAATTAATTTTCAAAGGAAACCAATATTTCACCAAGTAAATCACTAGGAATTATGAAGACTTGAACAATTGTTCTTTTCTAGTTTATAACTTCTTATTTGTGTGCAGTTCATAAAGAATCAAATTTATGACTTATAGATTTCTCCTAGTATGCATTGTTTTTAAACTACTAGATATAAATCCAGTTTTGAGCATATTCAACTTCATTGTCTTTGTAATACAGGACTCTTGTCATCTATTGTTACTAAGGAGTCATTTTAATATTCTAAACGTTGTACGATATTATTTATAAGCTATCAGAACTCAGTAGCTAAGTGCATAACGTGATGATGTTTCAAGAGAACGATACTAGATTCGAGTCCTAGAGTGAACATCAACCCTGTGATTCAGGTACATAGAGCTGACAAGCCCCAATTAGGACAAAACGCGAGTCCTGGATTACACTGCTAGCCATTATCCATCTTTGCTTATCAATATCATCACCAGTCTATTAAATGAATAGAATTCTGTATAGAACATTGTCTTAGTTAATCTATCAGTATAATATGAGTAGAATAATATTCGGCATATTTCATGTCAAAATTTAATTATTATTATTATCATTATTATTATTATGTTGATGATAATATTGAACTGAACACAATAAAATGACCCATAAATGAAGATAATTATACTATCAATTATAGCATATCAACAATTGTATAGACATTTATTTTACAAGGTAAATAGGACAAATATTTTGACAAGATAATATAAACAGACTGATTAGAAATTTGAGCCAGAATTAGTTGTGTGTGTGTGTGTGAGTGTGTGTGTGTGCGTTTTTTTGTTTTGTATTCTCTTTTTATAAAAATAATATTTTTCAATATAATTTTGTTTTTATATTAATGAATACTGATGAAAATAGTTAATTAATTTGTCCTGAAAATGAGTAAACAACATTTTTGTTTATCAATTCCGTTAAGAATGTTTGTTGTCATTTATCTTATTTACTGAATATGTTTTCCTCATTTGCCTGTAACCTGGACCAACAAGTCGCTTAACAGTAATAATAATAATAATAGTAATAATAATAATAATAATGTTTCGTTAAACCCAACTTGGTATAATTATCATGAAATGCTGAATACCTTTTCGTTTAGTTTACTTGAGCTCATGTGAAATTTTTTTATTTTAATTAGGAAGTAGTAGATATTTACCGTCTATTTAGTATCTTAACATATATAGAATATAATAAATAACAAACAAAAATATACTACTAATCGATAAGTAGTATAAACAATAAACGCATGTAAGTGATTAACTACTGATTACAGATCTATTATAACATTGAAATTGCTTATCAGTAGAAAATGCTCATAACTACAAATTAACATTTGAATAGTGAAATCTTAAGAAAAAATCTGTATGATCTTCAGTTGGTGACATTTTTGGTGATTAAAACAGAAATTCATCAAGATCTATGTATGACACTGTATACTTTCTATCTATATCATTCCACCCCTAACAGGAATTTAAATATAATACATAGTTTACTTGGTTTTATATGGCTTGTATCTTCCTATTGAGGTTTAAGACTGTAATTGATCAATCTGTTATTGGCATATGTGCATACTGTGCGTATGCCTCGATATCACCTTAATTCACAATCTATTTATAAGCAATGATGGATAGTGGCTAGCAGTGGAATCCAGGACGCGCGTTTCTTCCCATTTGGGACTCGTCAACTGGATGTACCTGCATCTCAGAGTTGGTGTTCACTCTGGGACTCGAACCCAGTACCATTCGCTTCAAACGCCATCGCGTTACCTAGTTTAATTTATTCATCGCTTATATTTCACTTCATAGCTAGTCAATATTTCTATTATTATACTCACTGAAAGAAATTATCTGTGACTGATCAGATTTTTTATTACTTAAATCAGTATTCTAAATTAACCTGATTATACCAATTTTAAGTAGTATTTGTTTATGACACCAATTTCACCAATAAATCATTCAATTCTACTCGTCTACTGTTGTCAATTTAAGATTACTAACTAGTTTTGTAGTTGTATCGATAGTGAAAGACGTTGAAACTGCAAATAAACCTCAAGTGTATACCTCTTTGTTTTAAGAACTTAACATTTCTAAAGTAAATTTTAAAATGTACTAATTCTTCTCATGTAATTTTTATTTGAATGTTTACAAGAAAGTTTTTAAATCCGGTGACTGTAATGTCCAATACACCGTGTATATATATTGTGATTGGTTGATGATGTGTTCTTATTGAGCATGAAATGTTTTAATAAACACATATAGTCATGAACTAGTTAACTAGATAATTTGTACAATTTTTACTCTTGGTTTGGAAATTGTAGCATTTATATATTGTCGTTGATCACTTGGTTGTATAACCGTGTTTATACTTTATATATACATGCTGCATCAGTCTGTTGAAACATTCTAGTTACGACACTTTTATTAACAGAATCTTAGTCACATTCTTGTTTTACATTCACTTCTGTAATTTTCATTTCTCATTCATTTTATTTTAGATAAACCAATCATATATCCTTTTGAATCTAATCCAATACGTGTGCTAGAAACTACCTCATTTAAACAAGTATGTAGGATTAAAGCAAATCCTACAGCTCGAACTCATTGGGTCGATGAGAATCAAAATGTGGTTTCAAGTAATGAGAAACAATTCTCCTATTATAAATAATAAATTAAGTAAAAAGTTTTCTATTCTGTTATGCAAACGTTATTGTTCTAAATATTTTTCTTAGCATAGTAAGAACGAGAAATGTTTAAAAAGTGAGATATATTTAACTATGTTAATTATAAGGTACTCATCATCAGTAAAGCTAGATACCGTTCTCGTTAATGTCGTGAACTAATTAATTTCTAAAAAGATGGACCATCAGAATCCAATTCAGAGATCTATAGGGGACGGGCTTGCCATCAGACTGACTGACAAATATTCCATGTACATCGCTAAGTCTCTTGTCAGTTATAATTAAACATTTATAAGTAACTGTAAATAATAGATGTATACAATCATACTTTGACTTTGAATGATCTCGTATTTTTACAACGTTTGTTTTCATCTTTCTAATCTATTAGATGTTATTTCAGAACATAGTAAAAATGCCATTTACCTCTTTTAACTAATGAAGGTTCATTAGTTCAATAATAAATATTCCAAGTGAAAAAGTGATGTAGCAAAAGACAATCGAAAATTCTCCCAAGTTTCTATCTGAATTGTTTTACTACTTTACATCTGTTTATAAGTAATTAAACATATGAATGTATTCATAAGATATGAGAATCATACATTAAATACTTCATTTGCAAATCTCCCATTATTTGTTCTTTACATTCTGTATGGTTCTTCCAGTTCACAGTTCCTTTCTATTTTCCCTTCTTTTCTTTTCAACTTGATCTTCTTAGCCTTCTGATGCCAGGTATTCCACTTCTGATTGATGTTACATACTACTTATATTTGTCGATATAACTAGCATACACCATACTATGTTAAGATACATAATAACTTCTGATATCTTACTGTGAAATGTTAAAAAATTACCATTTATTGTCTATGATTACTATCATTTTAAAGGTACCTATGAAAACACTTCAATTAGAAGAATCCTAGTGAAGAATGTAGTAAATCAATTCACTTAGAACAAATAAAGTGATTAAAAATTTAACCCGATTTTAATTTATTGGTATACTGTAATCTTCATACAGTGAATTCTAGTTATTTCTATTATAAGTCAGTGCTGATCCATGTTCATTGAACTTCAGAAATTCATCACTACCAAATCATGTCATATTTCATTATTGTTGATTAGTAAGTATTTTTCAGTAATAGAACTTAGTTAACCTTTTTTTCTTACAAAAAATGTTATGATCAATATTAAGAACCTGTTATTTTGGAATCCAACATTCATTTCAGACATGTTCAGTATAGTTAAACAGCTAGAATAATCTTTTTTTTCTTTCCTAACTGCAGATAACTCTTTACTTGATATACATTATGTGAGCAGAAATGGGCCAAAAATGTACAAATGTATAGCTTCTAATGTAATCGGAGAAACGAATCAAAAGTTGTTGATTGATGTATTGTGTAAGTGAATGCTTCCTGTTTAATTTTCTAACCTATTATCTAAAATCGGATAAAATTTGAGTTTAAAATAAACAATGCAGTTTGCAGAAAGATGAACGCGTTTTCTTTAGAATAGTATATCACGATGCATACATACATACAAAGAAGGCAAGTCAGTCACTGAGATTCAAGAACAGTGAGACAAATGGGTAGAACACTTTGAGCAACTCTTGAATAGGCCAGCTCCATTGAATCCACCGAACATCAAAGCACCCTATACATGCCACTCCACCAACGACCAAACACATCAATTGTAACCATCAGACAGATCAACAGTTGGAGTGCAGAAGGACCTGACAACATACCAATCGAAGCACTGAAGTCACACAGAGAAGCAATCGCAAATTGTCCCACGTTCTACTCAAGAATATTTGGGAGGAAGAACAAGTGCCACAGACGGACTGGAAAAAAAGACAACCTATCTACATACCAAAGAATGAATATTTGAGCAAATGTGACAACTACAGAGGTGTCACACCACTATTAGTCCTTAGGAAGGTTTTCAACAGTGTTGCTAAACCGGTAGAAAGATTTAGTAGACGCCCAACTTCGAGGATTGGCACAGCAAGTAATTACTGGACACTTGTGTTATCCTATCATGGGACTACTCAACATTGCCCATCCATGAATCCATGAAAAATCTAGCTGAAAACCATCAAGTGCTTTAGCAAATCCTTAGCTTTCAGACTATTTAAGTACTATCCAATGGTGTGTATTGATAAATTTTAGTCACTTCATGATTCCACCTGACCATCTTCCATTGGAACATGTGATATTTGTCTTGCCCCTGGTATAGTCGAACAGTACTGTTCACAAATTCTCATCAGAACTCTGAAAATTACCTGGATAAAACAACTATTCACTACTTTTAGGTTTCTAATTACTGTCAAGCTACAGTTACTCCTTGATGTTAAACTTTAAATGAAATTACTTACACAACATATTAATATTTCCAATTAGTTGTTTTAGAAAAACAGCTGATTTCAGTAAATGTACATTTTTAGAAATAATTTCAAATTATTTAGCGAATTACTACCTTGAATGATACATGCAAAATTAGTTGAGATTTTGCATATTAAGAGTATTTTAATTTAATTTCAACTGAAATCCGATTCTGTGATTTTGTGGTGCGCGCTACTTATATTGACATAAGTAGTATATAACACGAGTCAGAAATGTAATGTCTGGCAGCAGAAAATTGTGAAGATCAAGAAAGGAGGAACGGGAATAGAAAGCAGTTGGTATAGAAATGCAAGAACAATGAAGTCCGAGACAATTACTGAACATCTTGCAAATTGGGTATTATAGTATGGTTTTTCTATTTTACCAAGTAACTCTGTAATGTTCTAATTCATAAATCAGTTGCTCACATCTGTGTTCTCCTTCACTACAATTTGACTATGTATCTAAGATTTTTACCAAGACACCGAACTACCTATCATACTGATGTAGAATGTAGGAAAATACTTTGTTTTATCTTAAAATTCAGATTAATTTTTGACACATATTAGTCACTTTTTATTTATGTCAATTAGATCCTCCTACTGTTCATGTTCAGCCAAAAGTAACTGTTAATGAAGGTGAAGCATTAGAAATAGCTTGTCGTGTTGATGCGAATCCAGTTGCTTCATCAATATACTGGACTTATAATAAATTTCCCGATCAAACGAATATACGTGATCAACCAAATTTACATTGGTTTCAATCTAAGCGAATAGATGGCTCCGTCTTGAAAATTCCTTATACATATCCATACCATTCAGGACAATATTATTGTCATGCAGACGCTGAGATTTATATGCCACATGATCTATGGTTATCTCAAAATTTATCAACTTCCAGTGAAGTATGGTCTATTTGGCAACAAAGATCTAGATCATTTGCAGCAGTTAATCTAACCATAAACTGTGAGTCAAGAATTGCGTTAGTTATATCACTGCCTGTAATTTTTCGATTACTCGAAATGATTATATAAATAATAACACAGCGATCTTTGAAGAAGTGAATTATAAGAGACGCTGTGACCTTCTGTTTCCCCGAAAAATTGTGTATGATATGCGTATACCCTAACTATTAATATATTATTAGTGTTAGTTACTCAATATTTCACTCAAAGATACAGTTTTCTTCGCATTTCGTAAGCTTTCTGTTTATCCCACTAAGTCAGTTGAATCCGGTTAGAAGGAAAAGGGAAATCCCAAAACCATTTATTGCTATTCTTTTTCTTTTACTACGTCACACAAGTTTCTATAAAGTAGGGTTAATAAAGTTATCCTCTAGTGACTTCTTTAGTACTGAAGAGTTCATGATATAGGTCCTGATAAGCAGATTTAGAAAACGTTAGAATATATTGTCCCCACTGAATAAAAAACAGTTATAAATGAGATTATGTACTATGAACGACCTCTGAGCGACGCTCGAGTGACCTTGGTAGTGTCCACCTAATAACCAGGACCAAATGAGAGTTTTTGATTTACTGTGAGGAATTAGATTTATTATTTACAGTTGATGGTTAAGCTGAGGAATTAGATTTAAGGTTTTCATCACGAAATGGCATCAGCTTTAATTTCAAAACGCTGTTTAGCCAAATGAATGAATGAATTTCATGCCAAAATCCAAGACCTGTGATCTTATACTTGATTGGTTCGTCCATAAATTATAGTCTGGCCTTCTTATCACTATTTTTTTTGCCAAAAATGCTTTAAATCTACTCTAAATCTTACATAGGAATCTCTTTTGAAATTTTTATTAAAATTCAGACTCTCCTGGACAACCTACTTTAACTGTAGTATATTCAACCAATAATAAAGGTGAAGATTATATTACATTACGATGTCAAGAAAATTCTTCAGGTAATATTTTTTTGAGCATATATTATAACAAAATAAATTATTTTAATAGTTAAGATCAAAAGTCAATTAAAGCTAGACCATTATGGAAAACCTGAGAGCATTGAACGGCCGTTTCGTCCTATTTCGGGCATCCTCAGCAGTCCTAAAACCATTAAAATTACTGTAATATCTACAAATACCCCTTTTGATATTAAAATAAATTATGTTTAAGAAGTGTGCTAACAGCAATTTTGTAGACTTTAATCTATTATACATAAATATATAAAGCTACACTTAATTCTACATGTTTGAAATAATATATATATACCTCTATCATTAGATTTAATACATCTTTAAACGAACATAGTAACTGTTGATATCTGAGATATCTATAGATAAGTTAAACTTACACTATGGATTGATATATCAATATGAGACGGTATCTGAAATGTCGATTCGTAATCAATTCTGTATGTGTTTGTATGTAAGAGAAACAAAATAAGGGGATAATTGATCAAGAAAAGTAGTATTTAATTTATAAATTATGGAAACTGATCAACAGAAATGAAAGAGTTAATGTGAATTATTGACAGAAATATTAACAATTAATAAATGACGTTGAAAACTCACTACCACTAATTGATTTGCATATAATATATAGGATTTCTTTAATAGTTTCATGAGAACATATTTAAGTATGATGAATTAAACCTCCCATGAGATGGAATTTTGTATTTAAGTGGTGAAACACTATAAGAATAGGTATTCTAATTGTTATTTTATATACATGTTCTTCTTACTAACTGAAAATTGGTCGATAGGATTCGCTTTGAACCTGACATACATGACATTGATCACTACCCAGGAGATGAGTTGCGGCCCGCATAGCTCAGTGGTGACGTCTCTGACTGTGAAGCTGAATGTCACAGGATCTAATCCTTTCAGGGAGCATCAGTTCCTTCAGGATTACGGGATTACGGCCTATTCACCCTATTTTGTGAATCCTCAGCAGTCCCAAAACCATTAAAATTACTATAATATCTACAAATACCCCTTTTGATATTAAAATAAATTGTGTGCTAACAGTTTTTTCGTAGTTATTATTATGTATATGAAAAGTTATTGTATTAACTTTACGGGAGTTTTTCAGATATGAACTTGATATATGTTGTATATAAGATAATTATTCGTCAATATCATAAATTGAATGTGAACAATTTCTTGAATAAGATCAAATTCTCTATTATTAGTTACTGAATAATTGAATGTCTTCAACAAAGAACTACTTTTTTATTTATGAACGATCATGATAAAAATAAAACAATTCGAAAATGACAAAAGATTTACATGTAGAAATCTAATTCGAACTCTTACTTGTAAACTTGTGAAAAAGATTTATAATATTACCTTTCGATAATGTAATAAGACGAAGATTATGAGAACTATGTTTTTGAATACACAAAGGGGGTTTGAATTTTTGTATGGCTACGGCTTCAATAAACTTTAGTATACACCCTTTTACACTTTTTATAACACCAGAAAGGCCGAGTTTAGATCAATCTCATGGTCTGCAGCCATTTTGGTATATGTTCGGATACCCAAATTTTGAGATCACGATCGCTCCTCACTATGTATGTGTGACCACACACACATTTAAATTGGTAAACACAGTGGGACGTGACACAATCTTTTTCATGTCTTTTAGGTTTTGGATGAAGCATGCACCTTGTTCTTGCTTTGATAATGACCTTTGCTACGTAATACGTTTTGTTGATGACTGATTTAAGCCATTGTTTCAGTAAAAGTTTACTTGAATCACCTCTGAACGGCACTGTGATGTAGACAGGCTTTTTCTCTACCGAGGCTACAGTGGGTCTCGCTGTACCATGGACTTCCCATCTATTTATGAATTTCAGAGGATAGCCATTTTCTATTAATGTTTTATTTAGTAAATTAACATCATCATCAATGGCGTCATTTGTACAAATACGATCGAGCCTGTTGAAAAGACACCTTATCAAACCACGTTTGCATTGTACTTACTTACTTACTTACGCCTGTTACTCCTCGTGAAGGAGCATAGGCCGCTCACCAGCATTCTCCATCCAACCCTGTCCTGGGCAATCCTTTCTAGCTCTGTCCAGTTGTAATTCATCGTTTTCATATCTGCTTCTATTATCCGACGCAATGTGTTCTTTGGCCTTCCTCTTCTCCGCTTCCCTTCAGGATTCCAAGTTAGGGCTTGTCTCGTGATGCAGTTTGACGATTTGCGTAATGTATGTCCTATCCATTTCCATCGTCTTTTCCTAATTTCTTCTTCAGCTGGAAGTTGCTTTGTTCTCTCCCACAGAAGGCTATTGCTGATGGTATCCGGCCAATGGATGTTGAGTATCTTACGTAGACAGCTATTTATAAATACTTGTACTTTCTTGATTGTGGTTGTTTTAGTTCTCCAAGTTTCAGCTCCATACAGTAGAACTGCCTTGACGTTGGTATTGAAGATTCTCAGTTTGATATTGGTTGAAAGTTGTTTTGAGTTCCATATGTTCTTTAACTGTAGGAATGCTGTCCTCGCTTTGTCATTCCTTGCCTTTACGTCTGCATCTGAACCTCCTTGTTCATCGATGATGCTTCCCAGGTATGTGAAGGACTCTACATTTTCCAGAGTTTCGCCATCAAGAGTGATTGGATTGTTGTTCTCCGCTTTGAATTTGAGGACTTTGGTTTTCCCTTTGTGTATACTGAGGCCTACTAATGCAGAGACTGCTGCTACACTGGCTGTCTTCATCTGCATATGTTCGTGTGTATGTGATAGGAGGTCTAGGTCGTCTGCGAAGTCTAAATCGTCTAATTGATTCTGAGCTGTCCATTGAAATTCGTGTTTTCCTTCAGATGTCGAGGTCCTCATAATCCAGTCGATCACCAGAAGAAAGAGGAACGGAGAGAGTAAACAGCCTTGTCTGACTCCGGTCCTTACTTGGAATGCATCTGTCAGCTGTCCTCCATGCATGACCTTGCACTGTAGTCTGTCATATGAGTTCCGGATAATATTGACAATCTCAGTAACTCCGTAGTGTCGAAGAAGTTTCCATAATGTCCTCCTATCTACACTGTCGAATGCTTTTTCATAATCAATGAAGTTGATGTATAGTGATGAGTTCCACTCAACTGATTGTTCGATGATGATCCGTAGTGTTGCAATTTGGTCTGTGCATGATCGATCCTTACGTAATCCAGCTTGTTGATCTCGAAGTTGGGCGTCTACTGCATCTTTCATCCGGTTCAGCAACACTCTGTTAAAGACCTTCCCTGGTATTGACAGCAGTGTAATGCCTCTATAGTTTTCACATTTGCTCAGATCTCCTTTCTTTGCAATCTTGATGAGGTGCCCTTCTTTCCAGTCCATCGGCACTTGTTCCTCCTCCCAAATCTTTTTGAATAGAAGGTAAAGCATGTTTGTAGTTGCTTCGATATCTGACTTCAGTGCTTCAGCTGGTATGTTGTCCGGACCCGCTGCTTTCCCGTTCTTGATTTGCATTGTTTATAACTATAATAACTAAGGTATTGACCTATCCACATTGGTTTTCTAGAAACGGATCGCTTGACTGAGCTATCTTCTCGTCTACTCAGAAGTATATCTAGGAAGGGAAGATGATCGTTCTTCTCCTCCTCCTCACATGAGAGACTGATATAATTTTGGAGAGTGTTAAATTTATTTAATAAGCAGCACATATCCTCATTTCTTTCACAAACAACTAAGATATCGTCCACATATCTCTTATAAAGTGACATGTTTTCGATTAGGTCATCAACCAAATTTTCAACATGTGCCATAAACACATCTGCTAATAATGATCCCATAGCAACCCCCATCAATCTGACGAAAGTATTCACCTTCAAAAGTGAACTGAACTTTGTCACTACATAATATTAATAATAATTTTTTACGAATTTTTAAGGGGGGGGGGCGGACACATCACTTAAGATTGTTATATTACCTTTATTGTTTCTTTTTAAATTTATTTTATTATAAAACTTTAAATTTATTAAATAGTACCTGGTCTACCACGTCCAACAATTCATTGGCTTCGTACAATTGGAATAAATGAAAAAACTGAAATTATAAATCAATATTTTAATTATGAATATAATGAACAATCAAAAAGTTTTATAATTAAATTATATAATTTAAGTATATATGACTCTGGAATCTATAGTTGTTTTGTAAAAAATGAACTTGGATCAAGTCAATTAGCATCTGTAAATGTTCTCATTAAAAGTATGTTTGTAATTTATAATATAATCAAAACATACTTTTTTTTACTGAATTAAATGAGTTGAGTTTTGACATTTCAAATTATAAAGTTTTGTTTGTTTGTAACTAATCAATTACATTGTGTTTTCAGGGTATATCATGGGTTCTTTTTTCTTTTGAGTAGCTACAAATGAATAATTACATGTATTCAATGTTATTGATCTCATCTAACTTGGATATACTTTGAAAATCAGAAAACATTGGACAAGTATTTTTATTGTAGTATAAGATAAATCATCAGTGAGAATTCATGATCTTAGTGAGCATTGAATGCAGGACCTTCGGTTTTGTGGAGAACGCTTAACTGCTAGACTACTGATGGTGTACTTGTTTGATTTCAATGAATTCACAACATTGAGGGAATTATAGATACTTGACCTTAAGGAGTTTCGTAGTAAAATGAAATGGCTGCCCAGAGTTCCTTGGTTTTCGTCGGTTGTCTAACTTAGTTTGATTCATGATACCAATAACACTCAATAATTTTTATATGTCCTCCTATGCATATTATCTGTTTTATACTCCCAGTGTTAATCATCATTGTCTTCAATTGACTCATTATTTCAACTTGTGAAATTTCTAAAAGATCTCCACAAAACCCATTCTGATAATGATAATAATAATCACCTGATCACTAGTGACTGACTTCAAGAGACACTCCTAGAATTCTAGTGAGAATTCGTTACCAGTGGAGTTCAACCAGGTCTGTTGTGAGATAGGGACTCACTGAAGACAATGATATACGGTGGCGCAACTTCGTGGATTGGTTGAAGTTAGACATTAACACCGTCGGATGCCGGCTCAGTGATCTAATGGTTAAGTGCTCGCGCGCGAAACCAGTGGGTCCTGGGTCCGATTCTCGCGAGGTGCAGGGTCGTGGATGAGCATTGCTGAGAAGTCCCATACCAGAACGAAACGGCCGTCCAGTGGTTCCAGGTTTTCCACAGTGGTCTAGCTTCAGTTGACTCATGATTTCAACTTGTGAGATTTTTTGTTTTCTCATAAGTAGATCTTAAAGTAAGTGTTCTTTGGATGTCATGTATCAAAGATTTCAAATGATAAGTTTATCCGACAATGAAATGGATATTTAGAATTACTTTCCATTCTCAGACTTTCACCCTTGTTTAGCATTCAATTCAAAGAAAGCTCTTCATTTTGGAGGCCATTGATTATCATAGTTTAGACTTCGTTATTTTAATTTTAGTTACTGAAGAGAGATTCACTGGTTAACGGTTAGTTGGTTAAAAAGTATTTCGTTTTATGGTATTTATATTTTTGTAAGCCATTGTAAATTTTTTATCCTAGAAGGCAAGAAAATTTGAGTGGCGTTATGGCTGAATTCACGATTTAGTAACTTAGAGACTTTGATCAGGTCACCACTGATCCTTCTGTGTGATGAGGGACATGGGCTCGACTTTGCCAACCTATCTTCATAAGACACACTTGAAATTCCAGAGAATAAATTCGTCATGGTTCTTTGAATCTAATTCAAGAGATTATAGTCTTCTTTAAATAGAAGCTAACTTCCGATATGTAACTATACAACACTGTATATAATATTAAACACCTATTGACAGCCAAACAGCTGAACGCTCACCTTCATGAAGTTTGCATTGATAATGTAGTTCAAAATGACAATGATGATTCGCAATCAAAACATCTAGCTCAGACAAGCCAATTTAATCAAATACATGACTCTGAAGTAATTTGATTTATGCCTGTATCGTTTTTCAAATCATTTGTATTGACTTAAATTTATTTTAAAGAATAACTTTTATTCTGGAATGAAGTCGAGATAAGAATCTCTAAACAAGGTTGGCACTCAAATGCAAGTTCATGAGCCGGAAAATCTTATGCATGATACATAAAGTAAATTAAATGTGGCTGTAGGGGGACCCACACAAATGAGCTGATGTAATGTTATCTTCTACTCAGTGTTAATCGATTTAAATCTATAATAAATAAGAACTTTCATCTAAATTTGATCGCATAGTTTCACAGTATTTGGGTGCCGAGTTAATATGAGACATTAAGAAAGGAAGAATGTATTTGTAAAATCTGGTCCTCTTTGAAATCATTCTTTTATCTTGTCTATTTATCGTCATTTAATGCATGCTGTGACATTTTTGATTCATATCATATACAAAAATTATATGTTTTCTTGATATTCACCGACCGAAGACAATATATAATGAATGAAGTTTCTTCTTTTCACTCACGTATACACACATTCTGCTATCTTACCACTTTTCGTTTCACACCACATGTCTCTTACACACTAATGTAAATACCTAATTTAAACATTGTTAACGTTGATTGTATGACTTATTCAGTAAACAGTAAACCGTAGAAACACGTACCTATTTATATTCGATAATTTTGATGTTTGATTATATTTCCTTGAAAAAACTTGGACCAGATTGCCAAGCAAAATTCATTCGCTGAAATTTTACAAATACATTCTTCCTTTGTAAATCTATAATGTTTTAATGTAGCCAAAAAAACTACTGATGTCTCCAAGGATATATGAGTTTTCCTCTGATCAAATATACTACCTGTTAATTTATGAAATTAAACTGTATATATAACTTAAAAGTTTCATGTCTCATCCAACAACATTCAGTGATCTTCGAAGAATTTGTTTTCTAAGTGTCAAACTCTTCATGTTAAAACTAAGTGGTTGGTATGAGTCAGTTTTGGACTCCATTCTGAAAACTCATTTCTTATGGAGAAATCCTAGTGATCAAAATAAATCAGCATTTTCTAATACTCCCTAATAATAACAGCTGTTTTTAAACAATTCAATTGCCACAAATTATGAGTAAGATTCTTCTGTCTACGGTCACCAAACATACTCTCATTATGCTAACTATGTTAAGTAAAACTTATTATAAATGTGGTCATTGAAATAAACCATATGCTGGAAAATCAACGAGCCAATGTCAAAATTTTCCGACCTATTTTCCAACATAATCCATAATTTAGGGAAAATCTGATCTGATAAAACCAATTTGATATCAGATGTTGCTAAGAAAAAAAAATATTTTCAATAAAAAAATCAACTGAGAATAATTGTTTCCAGTAATTTCATGTTTTAGCTTGACAGTTAGATATTGAAAATTATTTCTATTACTATAAATGCTTATCTTTAATTCTGTCTCAATTTTATCTATGGCCTCTCTTTTCATATCATTAGAATCATTTTAAATTAGTTTATTCTCACTAGTATTGCTATTTACGAAGATATTTTTGATGAAAGATCTGTATGGTTTGAAGTTTCCTTTTTATCATAAACAGATACCGCTTTCAAATCTATGTGTCAAATAATCGTTATTTTACATATTTTAAGATCTCTATGGAGTACCCATCAACAATACCAAACATGATTGAGTAAATGACATCAAAGTTATTTCTCGTGATCATCGAAAATTAAATGTTGATTGTTCAAGAGTTTCAAAGTGGGACGATAGATGTCCTATTCCTTTTAATTTTCAATGACTCAACGGCTGATTTACATCTTTGTAGTCATATTTTATTTACAACTGTTTCTCATTTTTTAAATATTATATCCATATTGTTCTATTCTGTTGACTTGCATACATCGACTTACAGTATTCGCATGTTATAAAAATTACACATATATACACATATATTGAATACTGTCTATTATTTTGATTAGAGGTTAGGGTTGTAACTTCTCAATAAACACCTCTTCTCTAAAATCCGATGTAAACTGATCGCATGTTAGCACCCTAACCCTAACCTAACCCTAACCCTAAACCCTAAACCTAACCCTATGGACGAGTTCCTATACCGTATGCATTATGAATTCAGAACCTCTGAACCTTTATCAAACCTTAACAAGTTTTTAAATCATGTAAAAGAAAAATATCCACTGTAATTCATTACTTTCTTGTAATATATTTTTACTTTATACTGTCTTCTGATTGGCTAATAATTGAAATTGCCCAAACGCTTCTCATTGGGTCGTCCCGAAATTAGAGTCTCGCCGTCCCATCTGTTTTAGCCTCTCATTAATCACCTCCTCTCTAAAATCCATTGTGAACCGATCGTATGTTAGCATCGCGTGTTGAACTTGGCTTCGTGACCTTGAAATTGCCAAACGCTTCTGTAAATTAGAGTCTCTCCGTAACTCATTTTGTAATTATTTAAGTTATTCAAAGTATGAAATTCAAGAAATATAATCATTCAAACCTTAGATCTACTTAACGTTATGAATGTATATGCTGATTATTCTAATGTATGTACAATCAGTATATAAGTGAGTGTATTTTTGACTAGGGTTGACGTCGTCATCGTCGTCGTGAGAATTGTACAGATCCCTTATTTCAAGTATTAAATGATAACTGTTTCCGACACAACAATCAACAACGATCAAACATAACAAGTAGCATTAAACGACAAGACATATCAGTATAACGAATGGTTATTACAAATTCAAATATTTCTATGTACTTGATTATTGTAAATAGTTGGACAAAAAGAAGAATTTATTTAAATAAAGCAAGAACAAATATTGATGCAGAATAATATGAATGCACTATATTTTGTGGTTTGTCGTCAGTTGCTTACAACCAAATATGTAATAGAATTTTACATTGAGATAAGAAATAATGTGAAACAATTGACAAAAATGAATGTAGATGATTGGAATGACAAAGGTTTACAATAATAGCTATATATATAAGCAAGAACAGGTCAGAGGTTAATTGGTGTTGGAATTATGAAATCAATTCAGGGTGGGTGGTCTAATGGTTGAGTCAAGTTTATAAATTGTGTGCTAATTTTAGAGGTAGTGAAGGATTCATAGAAATAATAGGTGATAAGATAGGTTACGTTATAATTGAACAGAATTTGAAAAGTTAACATAATTTAAGAGGGTAAGTGGACGGAAATGTATGAATAAAAAGTTGGTTTAAGAATTCGTTAATGGGGGGGGAATATAACACAATAAATATTTTAAAAATAAATAATTCGATTAAATAACACAAATAGCCAAAAAAAGAACAATAAAAACAATAAAAATGAATTACCAAGGTAACAATAAGTTTACTAATGTCTCTTTTTGAATACATAAATCCGGTTTAAGTATTTTTATCACGATCGCTTCAACAAAATGAAGAGCAGTCGTACTTCTTTGTCTTCTGATAATTTTAAAAGCTTGCGGAATGTCGATGGTATGTCCGGTGTTAATTTATTATTTTTTTTTCTGTTTTCTTTTCTTTCTTTCTTTTTTTTGTTTTTTTTCTTTACATCATTCATTAGGTAAACCTATTTTAATAAATAAACCAAATGAAAAAATGATTCTTAAATTTGAAAATGTTCATTTATTAAAACAAAACACAACTCATCAACATGGTATCAATGAAAATGTATTAGAATATACTATACATATAATTCCTGATAATAATAATAATAATAATAATAATAATATAAATTGTACATTTTTATCCAGTTTAACTTCTGATGTTCAATGGTTATTTCAAAGTGATCAAACAATTAATGATTTAAACAAACTTATAATGATTGATCAAAATCTATTAAAACAATGGACAAATAATTATTTAATTCAAAATAAATTTGGTTTATGGAAAGTTGTAACATCGTTAAATTTTCAATTCAATTCTATTATATTATATATAAAGAATTCATTTAATAAAATATTCAATCAATTACATCATAAATATCCTAATCAATTCATTCCATATAATTGGGATTATTATGTATTAAAACAATTAATTGAATTTATAATTATTCTTCAATTTCAAGGGAATTATTTATGTGAATTAACAAATTCAATAGGAATTGAACATGGATTAATTAATTTAATGGTACAAAGTAAGTTAAATAGATTTATTTTTGTTAATTAATTAATATATAGTGTTATCATTTATGACCTATGTATTCTGTTCATGTATAATGTAATGATATAGTTTATATATTGTAAAAGTTAAGATTGCATTAATAGGCCACAATATATAATAGAGGGAAACTAAAATTCTGAAATACAACACGGAGAACATCAACTATATTAATTATACTTCATGGCGAAACTTTGAAAGATGTAGAATCTTTCATATACCTGAGAAGAACGATCAGTGAACAAGGAGGATCTGATGTAGACGTCAAGGAGAAAATTGACAAAGCAAAAACAGCATTCCTAAAATTCTACAACATATGAAACTCAGAACAACTGTAGTGAACAAGAATACGGTGGGCACAATCGAATGTATTTAACATAAAAATTTCAGACTATCTCAATAAAATCTGAATACCATAAAGTCAATCGTCAATTTGCAAAATATCAATGCATCATATCAAACTGAACTGTTTCCGTTGCAAACACTAATCCATTGTCTCCCAGTCCATTGTACATGCGTTTTCTTACAAATCCCAATGTGTTCTCGCTCTACCTTTCTTGATCTTCGCCATCTTCCGCTGCCAGACATTATGTTTTTTTTAACGCACGTTATATACTACTCATATCAATATAAGTAGCTCACACCACACAACTATCTCTTAACCAATATCAAAGTGACAATCTTCAATACGAACGTCAAGATAGTTCTACTATACGGAGCTGAAACTTCAAGAACTATTAAAATCAACACCAAAATGGTACAAGTATTTATAAACAGTTGTCTACGTGAGATACCCAATATCCGTTGGTCGGATATTGTCAGCAACAGCTTACTGTGGGACAGAACAAATCAGCTTCCATCTGAAGAGGAAATAATTGAAAGACTCTGGGAGTGGATAGGACATACCTCGTGGGAATCACCAAACTGCATTACGAAGCATGCGCTAACTTGGAATGGTGAAGGGAAGCGGAAAAGAGGAAGGGCAAAGAGCACATTACGTTGAGAAATAGAACCAGATATGAAAAGGATGAATTACAACTGAGAAGAGCTGAAAAGGATTGCTCAGAACAGGGTTGGATAGAGAATGCTAGTGAGCTACCTATGCTCCTCCATGAGGAGTAACAGGCGTAAGTAAAAAAGTAAATGATTGAGACTCATGCTCTGGACTAGGCAGGAAGTAGGACCAATCAGGACTCTAGACTGATTATATGGGTTTTATGCGTGATTGGTCCGATCGATAATTCGGTGCTCTCCAATTGGCAGTATCGTTACGTTATACATTAAGGGCACACAGGCCACAAGTTATAACACATACTTCCATTTGTAATGCTTAAAAAATAAAATGAAATTTGTAATGTAGTAAAATTATATTTGTACAATAAGGTACTAATGCTTTTACTAGTACCTTTTAACGAAATAGTGTTTCTTATGCGGTACACTCTTGATTACTGATCTGATAATACACTTCTTATTTGTTTGTATACAATTTATTTCTGTGTTTACGCATTGATAGTTATTGTGAGGAGGCTTCTTGTTACAGATTTCTGTCCTATCTGGATTTATTTATGAAAAAGATTTGTCAAAATTAAATATCTCTCATTAATTCAATGAATAAAACATTTCCAGTCAATTTTGTGACTATTTGATGCAGACTATCGACAAAGCTGTGATATGCACACAGTATGATTGTGTACTTTAACTGGATTTACTTACTTACTTACTTACGTACTCTTGTTAATTCGCATGGAGGAGCATAGGCAGCTCACCAGCATTCTCCATCCAGCTCTGTCCTCGACAATCTTATCCATTTGTTCTCAGTTCCTATTCATCCTTCTCATGTCTGCTTACAATTCTTGATGCACTGTGTTCTTCGGACTTCCTACTTTCTGTTTCCCTTCACCATTCCAAGTTAGCGCTTGCTTCGTGATGCAGTTTGGTGATTCCCACAAGGTATGTCCTATCCACTCCCGGAGTCTTTCCGTCGTTTCCTCTTCAGATGGAAGCTGATTTGTTCTGTCCCACAGTAAGCTGTTGCTGACAATATCCGATCAACGGAAATTGAGTGTCTCGCGTAGACAACTATTTATACATACTTGCACCTTCTTGATAATGGTTGTAGTAGTTGTCGAAGTTGCAGCTCCGTACAATAGAACTGTTTTGACATTCGTATTGAAGATTTTTATTTTGATATTGGTTAAGAGACAGTTGTTTTGAGTTCCATATATTGTTCGATAGTAGGAATGCTGTTGTTACATTGCCAATTCTTGTTTTCAAATTCTCACTAGATCCTCGTTGTTCATCGACGATGCTGATGCCAGGTTCGTAGAAAATTCCACTTTGAGAGTTTTTCCATTAAATGTGATCGGATTGTTAACTAGACAAATCGGTGGAAAATATTAGAATTATTTGTCGCCAACATAGGAACAAATTACTGAACTGGTGAAGATGCAACATGCTATTACACCTGGAATACCTCTCCGGAATATTATTACTACAGTAATAACTAAATGAAAAAAGAATAAACGTCAAGTGTAGCACTGGTATATCAGCAAAATATCTAAAGTTGATTTACATGATTAAATTTTCCTAAAATTAGCCTATTAACCACACATCACTTACCATATGGTCATTAGTCTGTAAAGGGATTTCATCATTAATTTTACATAGAATTTGTTTGGAGTATGTTAACAGGTAACCTTGAACTTGAATACCGTGTTCTTCGGTATTAGTCTCCAAGTGTTATCTGCAGTTTTGAGGGAACTAAAACTGTCGCATCATCGTGTATTACAGTGTAGTTATGCAAAGTTACATTTAGTAACAGTCAAGTTTTGTTTGTTTAGTAAGCTATGTATTAATTGATATTTGTTAAAGTATTTCTACTGAATATTTGATTGTTTCAGTATATATTAGCATCAAACAATTTTAATTTTACTTTAGGGGATTGATGGGAATGTTAGAATTGTCACTGTTTAGATCACAAAGTGATTTAAACAGACTATTGTCGAACACTTGTAAGTACTGGACGGCCATTTCGTCATAGTATGGCACTCTTAAACAATACGCATCCGTAGCTCAACATCCGTGAATGAAACTCAGAATATTCAATCTCGCACACGAATGCCTAAGCTCTTGATCGGTGGGCAGGTATCCAACATTGTTAGTGTCATTCCTCAACCAATTTTTAATATTTCACAACATTCACCCACTGATAATCATGTGCTCACAACTGACTAGCTTCAAGATGTAACACCTAAAGTTCTAGTAAGAAGTCGTAACCAATGGAGCTCAACCATATTCAATGCTAGACGAATATCCACAATACAAGCGAGACTGAAGGTCCTAACTTCGAGTACCGCCTGTGGATTAGTGAGTTCGCGCTGCTGAAAAGTATCATAACTGAACAGAACAGATGTCCTGCGCTCTCGCATTTACAATAGTGGTCCGTTTAAGATTGATTCGTAATTTAAATCCTAATTTTATTCAGCGGGAGGAAGAGTTTTGAAAAATCCTGATCCTAAATGCTGAGCACTGAAGGAAATAGCTCAACGTCATAAACCATTATGGATAATGAGAAATGTTTACAGCAAATTGCTGGAGAGACATTAGTCTCCATTTCTTTGACATACTTGAGTAACTGACGCACAATCGGAGACTGAAACACTGGTCTTTCGACACCATAGTCAAAAACACAATGAATCAATCATGTAAGCTAATAGTCAATGTTAGTAAAACAAGGAGAAGCCTGGAGTTTAGCCACAGATTTTATTCACACAATAAGTATTTTAACAGGATTACTGAAACTATCAACTTCGGGCGTATTGTCATGAAGTTGACTATGACTTATACATTTAGGTGTGATATCAAAATGTTCGGATGATTTTAAGATTGTTTCTACAAGGAGTTGACATCATTTCGGTAACTATTAGATATTTTGTCTTATTTCTGGAATCATTATTAATGTGCATCAGCGACCTCACAAAAAATAAAGTTTATTACTTTTATTTCTTTATGAAACCATAAAACCCTAAGACCATTGGGCGATGAGGTATCATCGGCAAAACAGTCCGGTGTAGCTTTCTGGTTTTCAGTGGTTTACTAGATGATATCACTCTTTAAATAATGCTATCTTCAAAATAAGATTTACTTTAAAGCCATTTCTTTTACTACTGATTTTTTTTTAGAAACGCCAAGTTCGATTATCAGCTTCAGTGAAGCAATATCAATCTCTATTAGCGAGCAAAACGCATATCGGTATAATGAAAATGAAATCAAATTACATGGTCCACTGTTCTGTCAATTCTATGGTAAACCAGTTTTAAATCAAATCAAATGGTGGAGATATACAGGACTAAATTATCATGAACAAAATACTCCAAATCAATGGGAACTAATTTATAAAACTGAAAACTTAAACGAATCCATTCATATTGAAGTAAGTATGCTCTTTATAATCATCATTTTTACAGAGTGAATATTAGTAGATTTAAAAGTGCTTTTCTATTCATTTGATCTCATTGAAGAGCCTATAGTACCATGTTGGTAATATTGATAAGTATAACAACAAAATGTTTACCAACTAAGACAGATAGTTTACAACTCACTTTGTTCATATTTGTTCCTACTATTGGTTGATCCCATACGAACTAGTGGTTATCGTTAGAAATAAGGAACTATTCATGGGTTAAATGTGGCAGGCTTACAAGTAATGTTAAGTAAATATTATTTGATACGTATTAAAGTGTGGTCATTTCACTGATTTATTGAAATCGGTTGACCTGCAGTAAGGATCTACCATCTAGTTCACTAGCGTATACAGTCTATTTATCCAAAACATACTTACTAATTAGATAATTCATATCGTTTGAATATCGATAAACTCTAGTGACTCGATTTATTCTACGTAACTTCATCTAGCTACCTGGCATCATTCATGGTTAGATGTCACTTCACTGCATAAAACTGGATTAAAGAAAAGTAACTGAAATTTAATATCTATTTGAATACCATGGACCTATATTTCGTACTATTAGGTACTCATCAGCAAAATTTAATTGTAATCTTGAAGAACTTGTTGTTCTCTGATAGATTCGATATCTTATCAATAAGCTTCACAGTCAGACATCATCAGCTGTCGGGGATTTAATAAACTTTCTGAAGGACTAAAATGTATCACTGGGTAGTGACCAATGTCATGCATGTCACGTCTTTCTTAGTACTGTCCATAAAATTGCAGTGTGACCACTAGTCTAGGACACTAGAAACCGAGTGCATTATGGTGAGATGTGAGGTGGTGATTGTGGTGCCAAGAGTACAAAACCAATGTCTGAGGTCTTGTACCGACTTCTATCTAGCGATAAACTAGAATGAGTTGACATTTTCCATTCGACCAAATAAACCTTAAAACTAATCATTTATAAATGTACCATGTACGATAAAAACATTATAAGCTTTACTGATAGAATAAATGCTCTAAATTGCTACTTCCTAACAATCAGTGTTTTTGGATGTATGGAAGTCAAAACCATCACCATTTTTTCATTCAAATGGGCTTTTCAACTACTTATATTTTTTTCAGTAGCTAGAAAAGATCTTTAATGTTTTCATAATTAGCTATACATTTTTTCAGGAAACACCTAGTCTACTAATTATCACCGGGAATCCAGCATTCATCACTTCATCTAGATTTAATTTCAATATCGATGGGAGACAACCAAGTTACGAGGTTCTTGTCCACAACTTGGAAAAGATGACTCACAGATTTACGATGTTCACAATGCTGTGGTTGAAGAAATTTAATCATAAAGATTATGGATATTATAAATGTCAATCAAAAAGTGAAATAGGCAGTATTTCTGAAATTCGTCAATTCCAGAAACCAAGTAAGGTCGTTTTTTCGAATTCAAATCGTACGAACTATTTTTAAATAAGTGTTAATTATGCACGTGGAAATTTAGATTGATGCCCTTTTTATTCCCGGTATTAACTTGTATCTGTCCCTGTATAACTACTGTGCAACAAGTAGTTATAAACCCACAACAGAACTGCTATGTAAAATACATTTCAATCACGAGTATAATAAATACGTATTTATCAGTCCGAAAATTTATGTATTGTCTTATATATCTCTAGAACAGCATAGATTCTTCAGCTTAGTAGGTAGATTACCACATTGGGATAGCATGCTTCGATTAATTGAAATCAGTACGATTAGCGAATTCAGCCCAAAGAAATGTAACATCCTTTTTTCATAACTGTTGAACATCTGTTAGTGATTAAACAGTCAATGTTTAACTGAATTGTAAACATCCAACAAATTTTACAATTTGTCCTTCATATTATTTACTAACTTAATGACGGTTGTTACCCTCATGAGACATAGGCCGAGGACCAGCAATCTTCAACTTCAGTGATGATATAAAACTTTCCATCTCCGATCCACTCTGTCAAATGCTTTTTCATAGCCAAGGAAATCGATGTTCAGTGACAAATTTTCATCTCATTGACTGTTCAACGATGATCCGTAACGCCATGATTTGGTTGACATTTGATCGATAGTTAGTCTGTTGGTCTTGAAGTTCGGTGCGTACTGAATCTTTCATCCGGTTGAGCAACCCTGTTGAAAACCTTTCTTGGTACCGGTAGTAGCGTGATACCTCTGTATTTTTCACACTTGCTCGGATCTCTTTTCTTTGGTATCTTCATGAGTTGTCCTTCTTTACAATCTGTCTGTGAAACTTGTTCTCCCTGCCAGATTCTTCGTCGTATCATGTAGTTGTCTCGTATTTCCTCCTGTTGGAGCTTTTTCCACCGTCGTTGCTAGCTGTCCCACATATTTCTGCTTGTCAGCTCTAATGCTCTTCTTCACTTGCTTGTTTGCCCCGGTGTATTTAGCTTGTGTCTTGACTTTCTCTACTCATGTTCGATTGTCGTTAACTTCTGCCTTCGTGTTCTTCCTTTCTTGAATCCAAAACAGGGTTTCCGTAGAGACGCACTCCTTTTGATGATGCTACTTGCGACCCAGAACCTCCTGACACGTTGAAGTCAGTGTTTCTCTGATCCACTCCTAGTTGTTCCCCATAACAGCTCCTTCTTCTTTGAGTAGATCCTGTAAGACCTGGAACCTGTTGTTGAGAGTTATGTTGAATTGGATGAGTTTGTCAGTATGTGGAAGGAAGTCTGTGTTTAACCTTTGTAATGCTATTTTCCCAGTTGTCCATTTCTTCTTTAGCTTCAGTTTGATCTTCGTGACTGGAGTACAGCAACATTTCTTCCGAATCTAACTTTTTCTGTTCAACTTGGGTCCAATGGGTTTCATTTATTCTGAGAACTACGAAATTGTATCTTCTCACTTTCCGGAGAATCTAGGCCTTCTCTAGCAGGCATCATCACTCTTCTAAGTATAGAACCTCCAAATTTCAAGGAGAGTTTGAATGGTTAAAATTCTGTTCTGTGGGACAGAATCTCTGTCCATAAGTTTAACCCGTTTCCTTTATCTGGGCTTGAGATAGGCGGAAACCCTAGAAGGGTTCTAGGTTGAGTTTATCATTTATGTTTACACCATTATATATTGTTTATTTTGTAGCTTCTCCCCAGGCTATCACTAAACTGTATCATATTAAGTCTACGTGGACATCGGCAACTATATTTTGGAAGCCAGGTGGATATCATAGTTCATCAGTGAATATATCATACCAAGATCTCTTAAACAATTCAGTCGATGGAATTCGAAATAAAATTCAAAATTCATTATCCATTTGGCTTAAAAAAATTCAGGATATGCAACAATATTCTATTACTTTGGAAGATCATGGAATTACTCCTTTTTTAACGAATGAAACCGAACCACATTTACTAGATCCTTCCGAGTCACTAAACAACTCAGATATCTTTAATGGTCTATTTTCAGTTCATTCAAGTGACGTTGACCTATCAAATATCAAGGGGAGAAAGACCAACAAAAGAAAGATAGTACAAAGTGAATTTCTAATAAAAACTGAAGGACAAAATTACATCAATATAAGCGGTAAGAAGGATCACCATTAAAGATTAATTAATTAATTCAGCTCACTTAAGACAATGGTTCTTGGTGGTGCAATTTCGTGGATTGGTTGGAGTTAGACATTAACACCGTTAGATGCCGGCCAGCTCAGTCGTCTAGTGGTTAAGTGCTCGCGGGGGACGGGATGGTGGATGCGCACTGCTGAGGAGTCCCACAATGGGACGAAATGGCCGTCCGGTGCTTCCAGGTTTTCTATGGTGGTCTAGCTTCAATTGACTCACGATTTCAACTATTGAAACTAATTAATTCAATTTATTTTCTTTGAGTGTATAAAAACGACTACCGGGATTTCCATTAGGTCTGTAACACTTTACGATAATGGAATGATTGTGCTGTTCTAATATGAAAGGTTTTATTAAGTACTCGATAACGGCAGCTGGCATATAACACGTCAACAACTTGCTGTAAATACTGGATGAAAGCGTAGGAGCAACTAGATATTTGAACAGAACAGTTTAATATGGATAGTAACATAGGCATGACCTTCATACACAGAAAATAAACGAAGAGTCATGGCAATTGATCAGAAAAGAATGAAGGTCATGTGAAAAAGTAAATTATGAATAGGACTGACAGTTGACTTTACTAGTAAGAATTTAATACTATCAACTGATAAGTCTGCTCCCTGAACTCTAGTTGTTTCTCATAACCACAAACCGCTCCTATACTTGTAGTTGGAAAATAAGCAGCTCAAAATAAGAGTAAAAGTTTCATTGTAAATTTGATTTACAAACATAGTTTTGTGTGAACTTGGTCTTCCAGAAGCTTCTACAAGCACACAAAATGTAGTAACTAAACTGGCAATTATCTAACAAAGATCCTTCATTTTTATATGGTTCTCAAAGGCATTTATTCAATGCTAATTCTATTAAACATTCAGTGGCTTATATCATATTCTCCCTATCCTTTATGAAATGAAGTGTATTTATACGATAGGTACTAGGAAAATTTAGTATATCTGTTTCAATGTCAATGATTAAGATCCGAAATTTCACGGAATCATTATAGTTTTCTGGTTCTTTTGAAGAAAATTTCATTTCCAAATGATGAAAATTGTGATCATACTAACGGTTACAACTTTTATTCATGTTATATCTAATATTTAATGATTAGAAAGAAAAACTGAGTTTTGTAGAACTTGATATGATAATTAATCTGTTCAACTGCTACAGATGCTATTGGCCCACAAAAATAGAAAGTAAATCAAATATAAATTTCAATAAGAATAAAGCTACATAATATCTGGTCACCAATTTTTTAAACTTCCTGGACCCTGATGAGTTCAAGAACAAATGATTTCATGGTTCAAAACCCATCTTCATCTGAACAAAGCTGATTATTGGTCATCAACCGAGGTGGAGAACTATAAACTAATCGAGATAAGGATTATCACGTTTAGTTAATCTTATATATATATATATATATATATATATATATATATATATATATATATATATAATAACTCCGCCTGTAGCTCTTCTAGAGTTACTGCCGGTCCCAAGCCAGCGTGAAGGAGAAGGGTTGGGCATGGGGTTAGCGTCCCCATCCCGTAGAAAACTAACTCGCTAAAAAAATGCTTACCAGAAAAAATTATTCAAACCATTTAAACTCTGCCCTGAAAGTTAGAAGGTCTTCATTTAGAAGAATTATGACGCTTCTTGGTGAGAGCCGAGTTCATTCGGAAGCCACGAGGACGATACCCCTTCTAACAACCAGAGCAAAACTTTTTATAGGTACATGGAACGTCCAAACAATGTGGGAGACCGGGAAGACCAGTCAAATAGCAACGGAAACGAGGAGATACAGCTTGGCACTACTGGGAATCAGCAAAACCCATTGGACCCAAGATAGACAACAAAGGCTAAATACGGGAGAGATGCTACTATACTCCGGTCATGAGGAGGAAAATGCTCCACACACTCAGAGAGTTGCTGTAATGCTGTCCAAAGTAGCACGAAATGCACTTGTAGGATGGGAATCTCATGGATCCAGAATCATCAAAGCATCATTCAAAACAAAGAAGGATGGGATCTTAATGAATATTATTCAATGTTATGCACCTACCAATGATAGCAACGACGATATTATAGATCAATTCTACGAGCAGCTGCAGTCAATCATAAAAAAGTGCCCAAGAAATTACCTCACCATTCTGATGGGAGATCTAAATGCCAAAGTCCGAATAGACAACACTAGATATGAAGATATTATGGGACGAAATGGACTGGGACAGAGAAACGAAAATGAAGAAAGATTTGCAAATCTATGTGCATTCAACAAATTGGTCATAGGGGGCACAATATTTCCACACAAGCGTATACACAAGGCTACATGGATCTCATCGGACCACACTACAGAGAACCAGATAGATCACATTTGCATCGACAAAAAATTTCGAAGGACAATGGAAGATGTGAGAACCAGGAGAGGCGCTGACGTAGCTTCAGTTCACCACCTAGTTGTGACCAATTTAACACTGAAGCTAAAAAAGAACTGGACAAGTGGACAAACAGCAATACAAAGGTTCAATACAGCCTTCCTTCGAGATACTGACAAACTCAATGAATTCAAGATAGCTCTCAACAACAGGTTCCAAGCCTTACAAGATCTACTGAAGAAAGAAGAAACTACCATGAAGGACAACTGGAAAAGTATCAAAGAAGCATTAACTTCAATGTGTCAAGAGGTTCTGGGCCTTACGAAGCATCATCATAAGGAATGGATCTCTACAGAAACACTGAACAAGTTCAAAGAAAGGAAGAACAAGAAGGCAGCAATCAACAACAGCCGAACACGAGCGGAGAAAGTCCTAGCACAAGCTGAATACACAGAAGCAAACAAGCAAGTGAAGAAGAGCATTAGAGCCGACAAGAAGAAATACGTGGAAGAACTAGCAACGACAGCAGAAAAAGCTGCTATAGAAGGAAATATGAAACAGCTTCACGATACAACGAAGAAACTAGCAGGGAAATACAGTAAACCAGAGAGACCGGTCAAGTATAAAGAAGGCAAGCCAATCACCCAAATTCAACAACAGCAGAACAGATGGGTAGAATACTTCGAGGAAATCCTGAATAGGCCGGCTCCAATGAACCCACCGGACATCGAAGCAGCACACATAGATCTTCCTATAGATGTCAACCCACCAACGAAGGGAGAAATCAGAATGGCCGTCAGACGAATCAAGAACGGGAAAGCAGCGGGACCGGACAATATACCAGCTGAAGCACTGAAGTCAGACATCGAAGCAACTACAAACATGCTTTACCTTCTATTCAAAAAGATTTGGGAAGAGGAACAAGTGCCGATGGACTGGAAAGAAGGGCACCTCGTCAAGATTCCAAAGAAAGGAGATCTGAGCAAATGTGAAAACTATAGAGGCACTACACTACTGTCAATACCAGGGAAGGTCTTCAACAGAGTGTTGCTGAACCGGATGAAAGATGCAGTAGACGCCCGACTTCCAGATCAACAAGCTGGATTCCGTAAGGATCGATCGTGCACTGCTGAGGAGTCCCACAATGGGACGAAATGGCCGTCCGGTGCTTCCAGGTTTTCTATGGTGGTCTAGCTTCAATTGACTCACGATTTCAACTATTGAAACTAATTAATTCAATTTATTTTCTTTGAGTGTATAAAAACGACTACCGGGATTTCCATTAGGTCTGTAACACTTTACGATAATGGAATGATTGTGCTGTTCTAATATGAAAGGTTTTATTAAGTACTCGATAACGGCAGCTGGCATATAACACGTCAACAACTTGCTGTAAATACTGGATGAAAGCGTAGGAGCAACTAGATATTTGAACAGAACAGTTTAATATGGATAGTAACATAGGCATGACCTTCATACACAGAAAATAAACGAAGAGTCATGGCAATTGATCAGAAAAGAATGAAGGTCATGTGAAAAAGTAAATTATGAATAGGACTGACAGTTGACTTTACTAGTAAGAATTTAATACTATCAACTGATAAGTCTGCTCCCTGAACTCTAGTTGTTTCTCATAACCACAAACCGCTCCTATACTTGTAGTTGGAAAATAAGCAGCTCAAAATAAGAGTAAAAGTTTCATTGTAAATTTGATTTACAAACATAGTTTTGTGTGAACTTGGTCTTCCAGAAGCTTCTACAAGCACACAAAATGTAGTAACTAAACTGGCAATTATCTAACAAAGATCCTTCATTTTTATATGGTTCTCAAAGGCATTTATTCAATGCTAATTCTATTAAACATTCAGTGGCTTATATCATATTCTCCCTATCCTTTATGAAATGAAGTGTATTTATACGATAGGTACTAGGAAAATTTAGTTTATCTGTTTCAATGTCAATGATTAAGATCCGAAATTTCACGGAATCATTATAGTTTTCTGGTTCTTTTGAAGAAAATTTCATTTCCAAATGATGAAAATTGTGATCATACTAACGGTTACAACTTTTATTCATGTTATATCTAATATTTAATGATTAGAAAGAAAAACTGAGTTTTGTAGAACTTGATATGATAATTAATCTGTTCAACTGCTACAGATGCTATTGGCCCACAAAAATAGAAAGTAAATCAAATATAAATTTCAATAAGAATAAAGCTACATAATATCTGGTCACCAATTTTTTAAACTTCCTGGACCCTGATGAGTTCAAGAACAAATGATTTCATGGTTCAAAACCCATCTTCATCTGAACAAAGCTGATTATATATATATATATATATATATATATATATATATATATATATATATATATATATATATATATATATATATATATATATATATATATATATATATATATATATATATAGCTAAGCCTGTAGCTCTTTTAGAGTTACTGCCGGTCCCAAGCCCAGGTAAAGGAGGAGGGTCGGGCATGGGGTTAGCGTCCCCATCCCGTAGAAAACTAACTCGCTAAAAAACTCTTACCAGAAAAAATAATCCAAACCATTTAAACTCTGCCCTGAAAGTTAGAAGGTCTTCAGTTACAAGAATTATGACGCTTCATGGTGAAAGCCGAGTTCCTTCGGAAGCCACGAGGCCGATGCCCTTTCTAACAACCAGAGCAAAAAATTTTATAGGTACGTGGAACGTCCGAACAATGTGGGAGACCGGGAAGACTAGTCAAATAGCAACGGCAATAAGGAGATACAAATTGGCAATACTGGGAATCAGCGAAACCCACTGGACTCAAGCTGGACAGAAAAGGCTAGATATGGGAGAGATGCTGCTATACTCCGGTCACGAAGAGGACAATGCTCCACACACTCAGGGAGTCGCTTTTATGCTGTCCAAAGAAGGAGGGGATCTTAATGAATATTATCCAATGTTATGCACACACAAATGATAGCAACGACGACATTAAAGATCAGTTCTACGAGCGGCTGCAGTCAGTCATTTAGAAATGCCCAAGAAAGGACCTAACTATTCCGATGGGAGATCTAAATGCCAAAGTCGGAATAGACAACACTGGATATGAAGATATTATGGAACGACATGAACTGGGAGAAAGGAACGAAAATGGAGAAAGATTTGCAAATCTATGTGCATTCAACAAATTGGTCATAGGGGGCACAATATTTCCACACAAGCGTATACACAAGGCTACATGGATCTCACCTGACCACACTACAGAGAACCAGATAGATCATATTTGCATCAATAAAAATTCCGAAGGACAATGGAAGATGTGAGAACCAGGAGAGGTGCTGACGTAGCTTCAGATCACCACCTAGTTGTGGCCAATTTAAAACTGAAGCTAAAGAAGAACTGGACAACTGAAGAAACAGCAATACAACGATTCAATACAGCCTTCCTTCGAAATACTGAAAAACTCAATGAATTCAAGATTGCTCTCAACAACAGGTTCCAAGCCTTACAAGATCTACTGAAAGAAGAAGAAACTAGTATGGAGGACAAATGGAAAGGCATCAAGGAAGCACTAACTTCAACGTGTCAAGAAGTTCTAGGTCTAAAGAAATACCATCATAAGGAATGGATCTCTACAGAAACACTGGACGAGATCAAAGAAAGGAAGAACAAGAAGGCAGCAATAAACAACAGCCGAACACGAGCAAACAAAGTCCAAGCACAAGCTGAATACATAGAAGCAAACAATCAAGTGAAGAGGAGCATTAGAGCTGACAATAAGAAATACGTGGAAGAACTATCAAAGACGGCGGAAAAAGCTGCTAGAGAAGGAAATATGAAACAGCTTCACGATACAACGAAGAAACTAGCAGGGAAATACAGTAAACCAGAGAGACCGGTCAAGTATAAAGAAGGCAAGCCAATCACCCAAATTCAACAACAGCAGAACAGATGGGTAGAATACTTCGAGGAAATCCTGAATAGGCCGGCTCCAATGAACCCACCGGACATCGAAGCAGCACACATAGATCTTCCTATAGATGTCAACCCACCAACGAAGGGAGAAATCAGAATGGCCGTCAGACGAATCAAGAACGGGAAAGCAGCGGGACCGGACAATATACCAGCTGAAGCACTGAAGTCAGACATCGAAGCAACTACAAACATGCTTTACCTTCTATTCAAAAAGATTTGGGAGTAGGAACAAGTGCCGATGGACTGCAAAGAAGGACACCTCAAGATTCCAAAGAAAGGAGATCTGCGCAAATGTGAAAACTACAGAGGCATTACACTGGTGTCAATACCAGGGAAGGTCTTCAACAGAGTGTTGATGAACCGGATGAAAGATGCAGTAGACGTTCAACTTCGAGATCAACAAGCTGGATTGCGTAAGGATCGATCGTGCACAGACCAAATTGCAACACTACGGATCATCGTCGAACAATCAGTTGAGTGGAACTCGTCACTGTACATCAACTTCATTGATTATGAAAAAGCATTCGACAGTGTAGATAGGAGGACATTATGGAAACTTCTTCGACACTATGGAGTTCCTGAGAAGATTGTCAACATTATCCGGAACTCATACGACGGACTACAGTGCAAATTCGTGCATGGAGGACAGCTGACAGATGCATTCCAAGTAAGGACCGGAGTCAGACAAGGCTGTTTACTCTCTCCCTTCCTCTTTCTTCTGGTGGTCGACTGGATTATGAAGACCTCGACATCTGAAGGAAAACACGGAATTCAATGGACAGCTCAAAATCAATTAGACGATTTGGACTTCTCAGATGACCTAGCCCTCCTATCACGTACACACGAACAGATGCAGATGAAGACAGCCAGTGTAGCAGCAGTCTCTGCATCGGTAGGCCTCAGCATACACAAAGGGAAAACCAATGTCCTCAAATACAACACGAAGAACAGCAATCCAATCAATCTTGATAGCGAAACTCTGGAAGATGTAGAATCCTTCACATACCTAGGCAGCATCATCGATCACATTACGTCGGGTAATAGAAGCAGATATGAAAAGAATGAATAGGAACTGGAATGAGCTGGAAAGGATTGCCCAGGACAGGGTTGGATGGAGAATGCTGGTGAGCGGCCTATGTTCCTTCACGAGGAATAACAGGCATAAGTAAGTGAGTAATATATATATGTTACTTACTTATATTACTTCCTTTCCAGCTCCTTCCATTTCATAACGGGCCAACTATCTTTCTTATGTTCATAATATTAGCCTTGAGCTTTTCTAGTATTATGTTTTAATATATTTTTACTAAAGTTAGTACATCCGTCTATTACTTGTGGACTTAATTTGCCTTAACTTTTATTTTATTATACGACATGTTACTTAATATTACTGAGTAGTTTGAGTATATTCATTTATTTATTTGTTGCGTCCAATCACTATATACCCCTAATTCCACATTTCATATAATTTTTTCACTTGCAATTATATTCGCACTTTTATCTTAATTTGGTTTCCATGTTCACTATTTGTTCTGAAACTACCTTGAATGATCCTCCGATTTGCGTGTCAGCCAGTGATGATACTCACGCTTTATAAGTCTGCTGATTATATTTTTAACATGATATAATTTTACTCCTCTTTATACGTGTAAAAAACTCAATAATCTTCTCAATGTATTTCTGATACGTTAACTGACAATGCTATACTTCGAGGATTTCGAAATTTTAATGTCTCCCATAATAGCACAGAATAGTCAGATAAGTTTACCCTTTCCATTTAGAAATTTATTCACTTGGTGAGAATTCTTGTACACTATCTACAATTATAAATGTTAAATCCTGAGTATTTTATGTTATCTATAGTTCTGTATTCTTAAGTTTGCAAAAATAAATTTTCATTTTTAGTCTGGAAATTTGTTCGACGTTTTTATGTTTATATAGATATGACATTAATCAAGCATCTGTTTTAACAACATATTTTAATATCAGGTTTAATGCCGAATCACCTGTATACCGTGACAATTTCAAGAATAAATAAACATGGAAAGAGTAAACCATCTAAGCCACTGGCTTTCAGAACAAAATGTAAGTTTCATGTACTAATGTTACATAAAAATGGTTGAATTGATAACGCAAGGTAAAATTTTAGTGAGGCCCTTTTATTTGTCATCATTTAGATCAGACAATGTTGTCGAAAGGGCTCTCCACTTTAGTGGCCCGAGTTCTGACTTTAATTCGATCGCAATGAATGTTTTTTATCGCCGATCCTTGTATATAATCATCGAATTAAATCACCTTAGTCAATAATGGAATTAAATAAGTCAAATAACGAGAATGGAATTTTCAATACATATATTTTGTATATAAAGTGAATGGAATAGAACGAAGCAAGACGACGCGCAGTGGAGATGGCGTGTCAGCCAATTCTCCTTTTAACCAAGCGTTAATCAATAATTATAGTTACACAAAAGTCAGTTACAAACATGAGATGACTAATGGGATAAGATATGTACATACACCTACGCGCTCATATAAAAACAGTGAAGATTGATAAACGAATAAATAACAAGGTCAGAATGTGACTCAAGTAGAATGAATGGAATGGGCTGTCCGAAACCTAGAATAAGGTATATGGGCTTAACATAATAACCGACACTACAAAATAAGGATTAAACAAACGATTAAGAAACTGTTTTCAAGACCTAAACTTAAGTGGATAAAATGCAGTTAGGCATATTAAGCTGTTAATACTATCCAATAAATGTTGTGTATTAAACATTACTACTAGTTTTTAAGTCTTTAGATAATTCATATGTTTATAGGCTATATCCTGGCTTATTTTGGATTTTTCCATATCGAAATTACTATTGAGAAATAGTAAACAAAGAAAAAGAAATCTGGTAGTATCCATTTTAAATCGATTAGTTACGTTAATATAAATTTTCATGAGTATTTAAACAAATAGTTTCATAAAAATTGGGTGTGGTATAAAGATTTCAATAATTGCAATTAATCTATTCAAAGATAACAACACAAAGAACATACAATTTGATAAGATCGAATAATCATTATTAACTAGTAAGAAATTCAATTATTCACATCTATACCATGTACAAAATTCTATAACTAGACTTAACTCTGTAGTTTTCTAGCTTAGAAATATCCTCGAAAGTTTAATTTTGATGATTTTCATGAAGAAGTTCAAATCAAACCATGGCGCCAAACATTGAAATTAATCACTTTGGCTTTCAAGATCTTTACAAATATAATTTTGTATCAAATTATTAGCTTTTGCTCTGTTAAGAATTTTTATTTGACTATTATTTCCATAACAAACAGTATAGTAACAATCTAGATTATTAACAAACAGTTTAGGATTTAGTGTAAAAGAAGTAACTGCCTTTTGAACAACCATAATACGAAGATCCACTACCGAATATTACATCGTGTTGACCGATTTACGTGTGGGTGACAAATTTCACGTCCATCGAATCTTGAATATTACAGATTACTAGTGAAACAAAATGACGCCACCAGTCGTGATGAAAAAAGTTCATACAGAAAGAATAAAAAAACTAAATATCTGAATTAGGTTGATGGGTTTTAAACGATCAGATAAAATCGCATGTGAAAACTATTTCATACAAAACAGAGATTTTCGTGTCACTGTTGTTGTGACAATAATAACAACAAGAATAGGAAAGATCAATGTACAACTAAGGATAATAGGGAATGTCTTGTAAGACAGTGCGAATCATACAAATTGGGAAAGGGATAAAATTGGAGCTATGAATAAAACGACCTTAATGTGTGACAAGATAATCAATGAGGTTGTATATATCTGTTTTGTATACGTTAGTTATATTTCTTTGAGTTGATACCAGTTGCTTCAGCTATTTGCAGTCAGTGTAGTATTGCGTCTGTTGGTAGACCATTTGGAGCTTAATGGATAACTGAGAAAGTATCTCCACTTTTAATCTTGTATCTATAAAGTTGGAGAGAATGACACCAATTGTAGGTTTTGTAATGACATTTCCTGACCATACCGGAAAGTGTTCACCAGCGCACAGATAAGAGGACATTTGGGTGTGACTTATGTAACTAACCCACAAGAATAGCTATATTGGCAAACAAACACAGATGATACAATTACTAGTATTCTATTAATAATATGCTGCTTCAAACCTGGCTTCGTTGAAAACGTCACTTGTTATTCAGCAGCATGACAAGTCGTTTTAAGAGATCTGCTTAGTCGACATGTTAAAATCTCGTCCTGTATCACTTTTAAATAACGTATTAAGTATAAATATTTTTCGAATCACGAAGGTTCATGCCCTTCTGTTAGGTCTAACTATTTATTGTCTTATTAAATTACTATGTTATTCAATTTGTAGTTTGTTTGACTCATTTTTTGTAATTTCAACAGAAGAAAAAGAGAAACCTTTTACCTACTAATCACATAAATCTTAGTTAGCAATAGTCCAAACCGACATCACTAACAAATACTCCCAACTTAATTCCTTTAGTTGAAATTTGGTGATTACACTTGGTATAGTTGATCCTTAAAAGTAACAATTCTCTATAATATACTAGACCTGACTGTCAACTAATGTTAGTCAGGAGCAATTACATTTCATAAGGTTCTTTTACATTAATTTTAGTTGCATTCGATAGACATATAGTAGTAATATATACATGATTGGTTCTGTAATATTCCGACATTTCTCTCTTACAATCTCAGAATTTAATGTGAATAAACTGAGTTAACTATAAGTGTTCCTCTTATCTTTGCAACTATTTCATAGTGTTGTTACATATCATGACAATTCTAGTTGAAGACAATCATCAAGAAATCTTGTTTGACTTTAGTTTTCTGCCAGTTAGCATACTTCATTAGGGTCTATCTACATTCTTTCGAAGGTCACTACTTCCTTGCAGAGTGATTCTAAGAACGACAAAATGTAACAAGATATTAAAACTTTATTATGAACGAAAATTAATTATTAATTATGCTCAGAAGAGGTTTTGTGTATATTACAGAAATTTTAATGGTTCAGATCATGAGTCAATTGAAGCTATATCACCATGGAAAACCTGAAAGCATTGGACGGCCACTTCGTCCTATTGTAGGGACTCCTCAGCAGTGCTCGTCCACCATCCCGCCCCCTCCCCAAGATTCGAGTCCCATACTAGGACATTTAGATAATTCAATAACAAAGTGTCTCACTTTAGTAAATATATGTCACCTGATAGTCCAAGATTATCACTTTCTAACTTACTGAATAACAGACAACCATATGTATCTAGTCAATAATAGCATGATTTTTCTAATTAATAAACAATTTTAATTGTTTACATCAGTTGTCTTTTAAAACAAAATGAACAATATATCAATGTTCTATTATGTTTTGAAATTAACAATAGTATTTCTAATTGTTAATGTTTATTTACCTGATTACCATAGTAAATAATTAGAATTCATTTTAAGATGAAATAATAATGACAAAGAATATCTACGAATAAAGATCCTTCAAGAAAGTACCTTTTTTGTTTAATTTAATTGTAATATTCGCTGAATATCAATGAATTCATTGTATTTCGTTACTTTCTCTTTAATTATAATTTCAATCTAATATGTTTATTTGTTTCCATAAGATACATAATGTCGGAAGACGAATAGTTGTAGTGTCGGTTATTATGTTAATCTCATATACCTTATTCTAGGTTTCGGACAGACCATTCCATTCATTCTACTTGAGTCACATTCTGACCTTGTTAATTATTCGCTTATCAATCTTGACTGTTTTTATATGAGTGAGTAGGTGTGTGTACATTTCTTATCTCATTACTCATCACATGTCCGAAACTTATTTTTGTGTAACTATAAATATTGATTAACTGTTGGTTAAAGGTGAGTTGACTTACCAGCCATCTCCAATGAGCGTCGTCTTGCTTCGTTCTATTCCATTCACTTTATGTACAAAATATATGTATTGAAAAGTCCATTCTCGTTATTTGACTTATTTAATTCCATTATTGACTAAGGTGATTTAAGTCGATGATTATATACGAGGATATTCATACCATCTATTTGGAGTCAGATCTCAGGCCACTAAACAGTCAATCAATAATGAATTAGTTATGTGTAATATGGAAGACGCTGAGAATTAAGCTTTTAAAGGGATTTTCATTATAATTACCTAAGTTAATAGTTTTAGAATCTTAAAATGATTTTATTACACAATATAACAAGAAAAAAAATCCAGGAATATAGATAAGAAATGAGGATGTGTGAATTAATTATGGTAGATTATGATCACAATTACAATTACTTAACGGAATTGTTTTAATACTCTAAAACTATTTATAAACTCGAGTAATTATATGAAGAGTCACTTTAAAAGTTTAATTCTCAAATTCTTTTACACTGCACATAACTTATTTGTTATTGATTGACAGTTCATATTTTTTAAAATTGAACATTGAAGTAATACTTACTTACTTATTTCCCCTGTTACTCCTCGTGAAGGAGCATAGGCCGCTCACCAGCGTTCTCCATCTAACCCTGTTCAGGGCAATCCTATCCAGCTCCTTCCAGTTCCTATTCATCCTTTTCATATCTGCTTCTATTATTCGACGTAATGTGTTCTTACGCCTTCCTCTTTTCTGCTTCCCTTCAGGATTCCAAGTTAGGGCTTGTCTCGTGATGCAGTTTGACGATTTGCGTAATGTATGTCCTATCCATTTCCATCATCTTTTCCTAATTTCTTCTTCAGCTGGAAGCTGATTTGTTCTCTCCCAGAGAAGGCTAATGCTGATGGTATCCGACCAATGGATGTTGAGTATCTTGCGAAGACAGCTATTTATAAATACTTGTACCTTCTTGATGGTGGTTGGTGGTGGTAATAACTGTAAATAATTAAACAAATCAGTTTGTACAAGGCAACGAAATACTAGTATTATCGGTCTTAATTTATTTAAATACGTAAAAGAAAATAAGATGGTGAATGATTTTGGTGGTGTTTTGTTCGCTGAGCCAAATAGTTTGTTCATTGATCTTTCATTGTTTTTCTGAACGATATCATCGGTACAAACCTGTCATTAATTGCCTTGACAGACTGATCAACAAACACAATTAAATCGATCCAATTTATCAATTAACCAGATAAATATAAGATCAAGAATCAAATCAATGAGAGATGCAATCAGAATGAAGAAGTAAACAATGACGGGTTCAAGGTCAATAATAAACAATCAAGATCGAAGTCTACAGGACAAGCTGTGAGTCATATGTGGAGAAATTCGAACACTTCACTGCTACTTGAAGTTTTTGCTGATGATGTCGTTCAGAAGAACAACGAAAGCTCCATGATCAAACCATCCGGCTCAGCAACTAAAACTCCACCAAAATAGAAAATAAATATGTGAAGTAGTTTGATTTGTATCTGAATGTCTTCTGTCATTTAAACCGCCTTCGACAACTCCCCCTTAGCATTATTGTCTAGAATAACAGGTGATATTTAACCTTATGTTTTGCTAAGATTTTATGAACTAGGATAGACTGTTAACTGTCTCAATTATACTTTATTTGATCTCACTGAAATGTATTTACAAGCAAAGTGAAACAAATTTCTAGAACAACAACAAGAAAATTCTATGCTTTTTATTCAAAGGTATACGATAGTCGTTACTTTGAAACAAAATCAAACTTAACGAATAAAAACTTTGAATTATCAAACAGAAGCATATCAATTCTATATGCTTATCAGAATTATAATTCAAGTGTATGAATCAACAGATAATACTACTCGTACAGGGGATTTAACTAGAAATAAAGTAAGGTTATCCCTATGTTTATAGAATCTTCATTGGTAAAGACAGTATTTTCTCAAAGCATTTAGCTTTCAAAATTTGAAAAATATAAGTGATTAATGTTTTAAATAAGAATAGTTATAATTCAATATTCAAATACATAAAACAACATTGGTAGTAGTACGTATTCGGATGATATTGATACTTATTACGAAATCTCGAGGCAGATTCTAACTCAACGAATCGGTTACATTTGATTCCCTAAACCAAGCGATTGTGTTATTATTAAAAAAACAATATCACTTAAAGGAATCTGCAATCTATATGTCTCTCAGTAATACGCGGCTGTAAAACTATAATAGGCTCAGTTAAGAAGGGAATTCACCCTTCAAATAAGTGGATTTGAATAAATTTAAAGTATATTCAACAAACACCACATAACTTTGCCAAATGAGTAATAATAATTAATATGACCAATATTTTAATCAGCCCTTTCAGTATAAACAGTATATCGACAAGTAATACAGATTTTATAGACCAAAAAGAAGAAATTATACTGAGGGTGTGGAAATGGACCGATACGATTGTTGCACATTAACATTTCATTGCGTTCAGAATGCGTGTGAAATAATGCATAAAAGAAGATTGTTTGATGTAAAGTAGCTACTGAATATAATTAAGTAGCATGATTGAGCACACAAAATTGGTAGAGAGGAAAATAATGTTATGACTTTGCAGTCAATCCAGTGCAGTTTTTCAATGAGCCGTTTGTAAAGCCAACAGATACTAAACAGGTAGTTTATAAAGCCCAAATAGTAGCCTTTATTTTTATTGTAGCTGTGTGTCATCAAATGGTTAGAAAGTTGTAGTAATATTCCCCGTAAACACTTTTGTTTGTATCTCCTTAACATAATTTTATCTGGGATAGTTTTATTAACTTGCTTATTGATGTCGTGTTACAGATCGGAAAGGTATTCGCTTCAACTAAACTTTTATGTAGGTAATGTGGACTATTTATTTAAACGTGTTACAGATTCATAAGAATATCAAAAGAGTGGCGATTCTCATAAGAAAACAATTTTCATCTGAGCTCGTTTTGATATTATTTGTAACTGTTCACGTAATTTTTGCAGTGACCACGTTATCGTTATTTTAGGTAGCAAAACGTGCTAGCTACTGTGAAATCACCTTATATCTGCGGCCCTCTTCACAAGAGTTTATAAATTTTTAAATATATATTCCGTAAAGTGATTTCGCACTTATTTAGATTTTATGCACATCAGTGTCGAACCCGGATAAACTTAGTTTATAAATTCAAAAAGACTATATCACTCTCTTAACTACCTTATAGTAATTGCCATTAAACAAAATATTTATAATTTTACCAGAAATATCACATACATAGTATAATCTGGTTCATAGGGATTTTAAAGTTCATTACAAATACCGTATCTATTGAGTGTTCTTTGAATGTTTTGTCTTACTTTTTTTTCTAAAGTTCTTCACCTTGAACTTCCCGGTCCTATACATTTAGAGGAAACGAAAGAATTAATACTATTTTCCAAAGGTAATCCAGCTCTCTGTGCTCAAGTTGAAGTAGGTAGCATCAACAATGATAGTAGTAGTAGTAGTAGTAGTACAAGTACTACTACATGGAATTCAATACATTTTTCATCAAATTATTCACCTTATATCATTATAAATAAAAATATATTCCATTCTGAAACAAACAACCGATATATAGAGTTAAGTAATTGTAAACCATTATCATGGGATCATTATACAGAAATTCCAATCACATTACAAAATAAATTTCATTTTCGAGCAAGATATTGTATTTATGGATATAGCACAATGTGTACAGAATATATCAAACCGATCAAAGGTAAGATTGAATTTGAAAGTTTGGTATTTCTGTTTTTGAAAAAAATTACCTTTAGAATATATTATGGAAAAGATATTCTTTTAGTTAAACTTAACATACAGTAATGGTTCAGAGTTCTGTTTGATAGTTCATCCATGATAATATTTACCTCATCCTACATGAGTGAAAAAAAGTAAACTTATTAACAAACTGTATGCATCTTCACGAATTAAGACAAGATAAACATTCAGAATTAAAACGTGTGAACTAAGTAAACTAGTGTAATCTACTTTTTTCTACACTCATTTGTAGCTTGCCAAATATGGTAACTACTTTAAATAACTTTAAAACTGTTTAAAATTAGTAATTTTTACACAATCGTTTTGTCCCCATATTCTTCAAACGGATGTTATAATAAAGAGTAACGGATGCTCGGTGCTAAAGTGTCCCGAAATAGAATGGACACATATTCACAGTACTACCTAATTTTCATTGATTTTTCAGTTGATATCAATCTGGAAATAAAGTTACGTTAAAACCTAGTCATAATTATTTACATGAATAATAAACTCACTAAAGTAGTTGCCTTTAAAATTTCTGCTTCTAACCTAAAAGTTTAAAACTATTCCATCGATTTTCTTTTTTCATCTGGAAATAAATTTGATTCAACAAAGATTTTGCTTTAATAGTTGAGTTTATAGGTCAATTAAAGCTAGACCACCATGAAAAACCTAGAAACACTAGACGGCTGTTTCACCCTAGTGTGAAACTCCTCAACTGTGCGCATCCACTATCCCACTCCGCAAGATTCGAACCCACGACGTATCGGTCTCGCGCGCGAACGCTTAACCCCTAGACCACCGTTTGTAGTACCATGTTACAAAGTAATATGCATGTTTGCTCATATTATTGATTATTTGAAATGATATGATTTTGTGATCAACTGACGGTTGATCACATAGCGTGAATTATTGACACTGAATCTCTTCAAACTGAACAGATATCGATCGGCAATATAACTAGTCAACATATCTAACAGAGTTGTTTATTAATACAAAATTGTTTTAGACATATCATTGATTACATAATAGGAGTATTAGCTTAAATTTATGATACGTACTCAATAATTTATATCTATATATTCATGAAGAGATAGTACACTGTATAATTTTTTTGTTTAATGCTATAGTTAAGATGACCAAGTCAGTTGGGTAATATCAGAAAATGCTCACGTTTGTTAAGTTCATACATAGGTTCTCAAATTTCAACTAAATGAATTTTAGAAGGCAAAATCATTAACCAAGCAGCAAAGTATATGACCATATATTATGACAGTTTGGTCATTATTCGTACATGAAATATTCAGACAAAATTATATGACTATTAGTAAATTGTGAATTAACAAATCAATGAATAAGTATAGAAATGAAGGTTACAAAATAATTCATAATTATTTACTTCTGTAATGCATAAGAACATTTACCAAATGGTTTATTCTTACTGTTTATTATACAAGTAAACAATGTTTGTTTTTAATTAAGGAAATAATAATGAAGTATTGAATTTAACAATATTCTTTATTGTTTACTCTTTGTGTTATCAAAAACAAACAATATTTGCACTATTATACAGAAATATTTCTATTGAAGAATGTATTCAGGATATTGTTGAAGTCTTACGATTTGCTTGTAGTACACGTGGCATTTGTTAATAAACCAACCAATTGTACTTTTAAATATCATTTCAAGTAAATACAGATAGAAGTAGTGAGATTATATGAACACGTCTAACTAATTACTACAATATAATAGTTCTGTTAGTCAGTGTTAAATATGTTCAAATGGCAGTGTTTGGAATTCAAAGAAAGTTATATTTAGTTTCTCTTGAGATTATCATTATTATCTACTATGGATTGAGTAGACTAAGTAGAAACATACAATTGTGAGCTGATTGTAAATGGAAATATGTTGAATCACCATATCAAACAAGCTGCCATAAAGAGTTGTAGTTATATGAAAGAATGGATTTCTTTATAACTGTGACATTGACGCTTCACATTGTCTAATGAATAATACAGACGATTTAGATTGATATTTGAGTTGACAGAATAGTAGATGAATTCTGTAATGTGTTCGAGCTACCAACCACTTCTTTGCAACTACTGATAAACTTGTTCCCAGTTCAAACAAGATATTTTATCAGTAGATCACTGATCTTCTTAACAGTTAATACTGAGAACACATACTAGTTGGGACATGCATACCATTATGCAACTCAGAGAAAAGATTCAGACATTATTTACGACACAGAGTGTATTATCATAATCAAGGCTTGACATTATCAATGCTCTGTTTGATCACACAATGGAACACTTCAATGGTGACAGCTGAGTATTTAAAGATAAACTTTGGTCTTTCGCTAACTAGAGGGAATCTAAGATAAATTCATCACTTCTAGTTAAATGCACGTATCTTATGTGTGAGAACACATAATTAGCACATTTGTTGTGATATCGCGCTTCTGACTAGCTCTAAAACGCTAGTTATGATGTTCATTTTACTTGAGTTGATCGATGAGAACCAGGACTATCGAACGTTGTCCACAACATATTTATTTGAATTAATAGCAATAATCATGTGAACTGACGATTATTTCAAGAATGAATAAATTAACTATCCATTAGTTTTAATATTTCATATCGTTTTTGAAATGAAACGGGCCTAGAACTACTGTTATACCTCTTGAAATTGTGTATAATTATTCGTTCTTTCAGTTCGAGTTTCAGTTCTATCAAAACCTATTCAGGAAAGTTAAATTATCAATCGTATATTATCTCAAATATCTCAATTTCCATGTGAAATGTTTTTTATAGGATGCAGCTAAATAATAATATAAAGTTAGGAATAACTAAACACCTCTCTTGTCCTTGGCAGTAAATAATCTTTGACAAAAACAAAGTTTATGTACACATAGTTAAATATTTACTTAGTAATTTTAATCAATATTCACTCGAAATAATTAGAAAGGCAGAGCTTTAACCACTACTTCGTCATTTCCTCGATATTTCGTAATTAAGTTGCTGTACAGTTTTAAGATTATAAACCTTGGAAACAGGACTTCACAATGATTTACCCATTAGCTAGAAATAATCTAATTTTTTCTGATTAGCGTTCTTTTAGCGAGCTAGTTTTCTACGGGATTGGGTCGCTAAACCCATACCTAACCCTCTTCCTTTACCCGGGCTTGGGACTGGCAGTAGCCCCCGGAGGGACCCCAGGCGGAGTCGGTAAAGCAAGAGGAGCATATTTACAACTGAAGAACATCTACAACTCAAAACAACTGTCAACCAACACCAAGGTCAGGATTTTCAATACAAATGTCAAGACTTCTACTGTATGGGACGGAAACCTGGAGAACTACCAAACCCATCATCCAGAAGATACAAGTGTTTAATAACAGTTGTCTACGCAAAATACTTCGGATTTGTTGGCCAGACACTATTAGCAACAACCGACTGTGGGAAAGAACAAACCAGATCCCAGCGGAGGAAGAAATCAGGAAGAAGCGCTGGAAGTGAATAGGACACACATTGAGTAAAGCACACAACTGCGTCACAAGACAAGCTCTCAAATGGAATCCTGAAGTCCAAAGGAAAAGTGGAAGACCACAGAACACGTTACGTCGGGATATGGAGACAGACATGAGAGAAATGAACAAGAATTGGATGGAACTAGAAAAGAAGGCCCAGGACAGAGTGGGTTGTGGAATGCTGATCGGCGGCCCATGCTCCATTGGCAGTAACAGGCGTAAGTAAGTAAGAATAATCAGTTCCTAATGGTAAGGAGTTTCTTTAACGGATGAATTATTTTTTTTTTAGAAATCACTTCATCATACTATTTCTTGACAGTATCAAACAACCATTCCTATTCTATTTAATATCAATTTTTCGAAAACATAATGATAAAAATTTGACGATTCGTGTTTTTATTACTGAAATAGCTGAATACATCTTAAAATTATAATCTCTGTTGATTTACTTATTTCTTGGACTTTTTTGTTTTTTGTAACAGATATTTCAATGCACATAGTCATTGTAGCTGCTCTACTGTGTATTACATTAGTAGTATCATTAAGTAGTATGTTTGTTTATTTTATATGCAAACATATGAAAAAAGATTACATTTAGTTGATAACAATAATATCAAAATAATCACCAGCCAACGTTTATATAATAATAAACATAGTATTTATCATAAAACTGAATGGATATCATTATTGCTTATGGACTTTCAAGCATTTGCTGGTTCAATACAATTGGCTAATTAACTTGTGATTCAGTTTTATATTGATCAGTTTATTATAAGAAATTGGACAACTTATACAATGAACTAATGACTTCCTAGCAAATCAGTTTACTGTGAAATACGGTTGAAAGTTGAAAAATATTCCATTCCTTTTGTGTAAAAAAAAATTAATCGTCTTCAATTGTTTTTTTTGTTTGTTTTGTTTTGTATCTTAATACAGAACGTCTTGTATTTATTGTCTTTAATTTCATTAGCAATATTGATGTCATTTCAACGTAAGCTAATTAGAGATTATGTTGTTAATTTGATATGATTTCATATTAAAAAACATTTGCTGATGTTGACTGTTTGTTTTAGTTAAATGAAATGATCACTGACTTAAATAGTGTGGTTTCAACGCCATTTACTAAAAAAATAATATATTCAAAATCAAGGGGAATCATTTTTCAACAGTTGAGATCATGATTCAGTTGAAGCTAGAACACCATGGAAAACCTGAAAGCACTGGACGGCCGTTTCGTCCTATTGTGGGACTCCACAACCCCACCTCGCAGGATTCGAACCCAGGATTTATCAGTCTCCCGTCAGGCGAGTGCTGCAAGAACAAACAAGTTGCAGTATAAAATGAATTTAATTGAGTTTCGTTTCTTTTTTTGCCCCAAAACAAGCTAAGGAATTTATTACCATTATTCTGTACAAAAATGGTTCAATTCTAACTTGATAAACAGTAATTCAGACAAACTGATGGATTTTGGTATAAAACTGTGAAATGATGGAATAACTGAATGAAGGGTATTCAAGGAAGAGACATAAACTGTAGGATAATTAAAATGTCTTCTTAGCTTCAGTAAACGGAATACACCCATTAAGACACTAAATAAGAAAGATTAGTTCAGCGAAGAGTTCTCTTTTCGGTGAATTCATTTTTAAAGCTGTACAATCGCAAATATATATACTTTTTTTACAGGATGATAATAATACTGATAATAAACTTCTGTTAGACATGGTTATAGTGAGGTAAAATAAACAAAAGTAAAAAAAAATTTTTTAAACAAGGAAAGTTTAATAAACGTTTGATAGTTAATGGCTGAAGTAATCATTGGGTAAGGATGGCTCAGTATGATAAAATAAAATGTTGAAACAGAGATGAAGTGTGATCAGAATGATCGTGGAAATAAAAACAAACCGGTTGAGGATAGAAGATTTGAAGAGAAGATGGAAGGTGAAGCAGGTGGCTGTAAGGGAACAAGAGTATGAAGAAAGAGAACACTTTTTATTTTATAATACATTAAGATCATGGTAGAAGAAGAGGTTGTACCAGTCTCTTATGCACTCACAATTCTGGTTTTTCCAGATGTATGGCTAATGCAAAGAAGATGCAGTCCTATTGTCTTTGGAAGACTTTTACTTACCTTGTAGATGACTTTGAACATAGTGTCTCTCTTGATTGAGTGACATCTTGTGAACACATGTTCGATTATTGAATTTCTTATTGAGTCGTTGCCTCCTCTTTTGAGGCTTTTCAACAGCTGGACATAATTAGGTTATAAATTAACAAATGTTTATATGCGGTAAAGTAAGGTAAATAAAATACAATTCGAGCGTTTCTGTCTAAAAGTATGATGCTTTACAAATGGTGGTAATTATATGTGATCAATCTCTAAATCATATCAGAAGGGTTTTGTGGATATTATAGCAATTTCAATAGTTGAAATCATGAGTCAATTGAAGCTAGACCACCAATGAAAGCCTGAAAGCACTGGACGGCCGTTTCGTCCTATTGTGAGACTCCTTAGCAGTGGGCATCCAAGATCCCGCCTAGCGAAACCCAAACCTAGGACATATCAGTCTCGCGTGCAAGCGCTTAGCCACTAGACCACTGAGCTGGCCGGCATCCAACGGTATTAATGTCTAACTTCAATCTCTAAATTACGAAAATACGAGTTTTACCTAGAAATGAGCTGGAAATTCAACTTTCATTCTGGGATATTCCCCTTTACTTTATGTAATAAATGAAGAAAAAACAATTATAATAATGTCATTCCAAATGCTAGATGTGTTATCTGATATACGATATAATAAAAATGAACTTATTACAAGGAATAAGACAAAAGCATCAATAATAAAATAAATTCTGTTGTGTTTCTATTTGCTTCTAAATACTAAATAACCATGTGATCTAATCTTGGTCAGTCATGATTTAGACAAAATTAGAATGTACTTTGCACACTAGTTCTATACATTTTTGGTCGTCAGCTAAGGTCAACAATTATTGATTCATGATTTCTTGAAAGTTCGATACCTTTCACTGATAACCTTTTGTCGAATTAATTTATTATTATACGAAATGATTTAACATTAGTGTGTAATTATCAGGATGCCTTTTTATCCTGTTGGTAAACTAGATAGATTCCGACAGTAGAAGGGCACGAACTGAGAAAACTGGATATTCTTTAAATGTCATAAATTTAGTTTCTTATGTGGAATTTTTCATCCTCTACCTTAAATATTCACAATTTTCTAGACTGATCAATTTTTATTCAACAGCTTCTAGATTCAAGGATTTTAATGACTGAATTTTCTGTCTGAATATTCTTTATTTGTGAGTGGCACTTTAATGAGCTGTAAACTGACCAAAATATGTACAGACGGGAATATTCCAGGACCTACATTGAAGAGATGAACCAGTTTTAAGGACTCGAATTTTTATTTTCGAAAGATCAATGAAATAAAACCTGTTGTAAAGGATTACCATTTTTTTCGCCGAAATTCAAACTTGTAACATTTAGCAGGAATCTGTATAAGCTTAGATAAGAGAACTCACTATTAATTGATCTTCAGTCATGTTTCCCACACGAAATATATTACTCGACAACTGATCAAGACTTTTTCATAGTGCTAGCAATTCATTAGTCAGTCTTCATTATCTAAACCGTAGCTAATTAAATCATTCAAAATTAATAGTTGATTTATCAATAATCAGAAAGTTAATATTCTCGTGTTTTTTAAAGTAATAAATTAAAGTTTTAGAAAGTATTGTTTATTGAATGTACATCTATCGTTTTTCATCTTTCATTATTTCTATATCAACTAACTAAACTAACATTAGACCTATGACATGAAAATGCATCTAAAGGTACTTGCCGTACATCTGGAGATGCATGTGATTGTATTTCTTCTTAGCCCAACACCATACTTCCAATGATCTTATTGCGTTTGCTAGGCATTCCTATGTTTGCCACCTGTGATTATCGTTCGTTTGAAAACTAATTGTTTTAAATATAAATAACATTAATTCACAACACAACCAAAATTTATATTACAATTGGTACATAGATTATGTTCATATGAATTATATAAATTAAAATAAAACGTTACCTAATGTAATTCATTTACCTAGTACAGGTTTATGAATTCGACTTTGAGCAACACTGTTCGTATCTAAGAATTAACGATTTAACCTGACTAACCAAAGATAGATGAAGCAAACGATGTTTACAATTTAAAACTATCAGTTGAAAACTGAATACTTTAACAATGAAACTATTCGCGAAATTGCGCCACCGTACAATATTGTCTTCAGTGAGCTGATATCTCACAACAGACCTGGTTGAACTCCACTGGTTACGGGTGTTCTAGCTTCAATTGACTCATTTCAACTATTGAAATTTCTAAACTTTCCACAAAACCCCTTTTGATAATGAAACTATTGTTTAAAATGAATAAGGAATAATTTCGGCGATACATTTGAATTCCATAGAAATCCATTAAAAATAAAATTCTAATCAAATTTATTTCAACTTAATAATCCATTTATCAATGATTATTCGGTCAATTTGATTAATCTAAAATTTCTGGTTTTAGACTTTAAATTTCTTTACTTCCAAGTGTATTTTCTTTATAAAAAGAAAATAGAACCTTAATAAACTGGAGATTTCTATGGCATGATGAATTATGCAAGAATCTGATTAATTTGAAGCGAATTATTCATAACAGATATATGTTAGTTTCAGTACTTCTGAAACTAAGACATTGATTAATAGTTCCTTAAAAATTATTTAAAACTCTTCATAATTCTATACAAGATAAAATACTTAACATTTAGATCTTCCACATTATTTAGTAAACAAGTATAACTGTTATGAGGATAAGAGTTAGGAATAAAGATTCTGAACCAACCCAAACGTGAATCGAAACAATATTTTACATATGATATTACATATTGTTTGTGTGACAGATACTATGATCGGAATCAATTTTGACTCTATGATTAATAATAAAGTAATGGATGTTGTAGCAGGAATGGGATTTTTTCATGATCTGAAGAGCAAACATTTTAATTTAAGGTATAGTCGTTATTAAATACATTATATTTCACAATGAAATATGCTTTCAATATGTTGGAAAAAGCATGGAATGTTCATATACTGTTACAACGACACATGGTAAACTAAAAATTCAAATGCGTGCGGAATCACTGATAATGGATTGCTTGTCTACCTAACATCACTTCCTATATATCCCTGTCTGGATCAGTATAGCATTATACATATACGCATAAGTTTTGTATATATTCATTCAACTTTTAGGATTAAATATTGTCACACAATCTAAATCTTTTTTATCTGCACAGATGGCTAGGGAACTGTTTAAGAAGCGCATATGGGTTATTGAATTGGACCAAAGAATATGACATTCTGTTGAATGAGAATACGGTGAATATAAGTTCACTAAAAAGAATTAAGTTTACTTATATATATCAACAGTCGTTTTTTCTATAAAGAAGAACATATAGTCCCACTAAACTCATACAAAATGTATCAAAATAAGTAACAGAAGTAAATGTACAATTAATTTCTTTTTATATACGTTAGGTTTATTTCAACAGTATGAGCTTCCATTGATAATAAAGCACACTTTAATGTTTATTAAAAACTTATGAACAATTGTAACTGAAAGATGCATACAAACAGAGCTATCCTAATGAGAATTCAATATGATTGTATATGATGAACGATTTACTAATGGTATATACTGAAATGAAAGATTGTTTACAGTTTATTATCACCCTGTTATTCCTATATTAAGTTTTTTCCTATCAAAAGTAATATATAGTCAGAAAAAGACAGATATTCTATCCAACTTGTACATGATTAATTTCTCTAAATCAGTTTCCTATTTTTTTTATAGGTCGAGAAATATTTTGAAATAAATACTCCATTTGTCTATCTCAAGTTAGATAATATTCAATTGATACTTGTTTCGTGATACCAATATTTTTGTCATACTCCCTTTCTTTGACCTATTCAGTTGGAAACAGTCCTTGATTGGGCTAGTAGACATAATCAATAAGTACATGTGAATACTGAATGGATATTTGTTGTTTTCACAGAGTTTAGGAAAACCATTTGAAGCTTTCGAGTGTTGTTAAATTGGTTCCAATACACTGGAAATTTACTACTACTATTAATGCACAGATAAATTCTCAAAATACAAAATTTAAATAACGTACTTATTTCGACCGATCACAATATGAATATGTTAGACTAAACAGATACGGTAGTTTCAACAAATACAGTTTCATAACGTCATTTTCAGATGACTCTAAAGAGATCCTAATTTTGGGCGTTTTGATCAAAGAAATAGTAGAGTTTTATGGGGAATATCACTTTTAAGGAGACGATGGACACTGAAATAAAACATTCAATTTTTCTTGAAAACTGTCTTAACATCAAGACTCATTCAACTGAATAATCACTGCACTCTCACTGGTGATAAGCTTAAAGATAGATTACTTGGATTTCTGTTGTAGAGATATTAGTTATAGACTTTGGCTTCATCAGGAGTGTGAATGGATCTTTATACACAGTAAACATACCGTAACTACGAAATTTTGTAGTTTATAACACAAAGTAACCTTCCTTAAATAATCGTTGGAAATCAGTAAACACTAGACAGCTTTTTCATTCTGGTAAGGGACCCCTCAAAAGCACACATTCACGGCATGTAGGCAGATAGACGTTTCAAAATAAATCCATCAGATTATCAGGCTTATTGTTTAGTTGAATTGTCTAGTTCAGTTGCGGTTCAAATTCAAAAAAACATGATTAGTTAGTTGAGACTTATATTTCTTCAATTCTTGATTGATGAATATACAGTCAAGTTTGATTTTGGCCCTATACAATGATTACATTGCCAATAAAGTTTTTCTTTCATGTTTACGCATGCATATGCTTTTTTTACTTTATTTATCAATACTATCTTCAAAAATCTCGGCTGACGGAACCACTGTATTTTTTTGAATTTATTATAATTTAATTTGATGCCCATATTCTATCATAGTTTTCTGTTGTTGTTATTAAAGAAATCAGCTAATTACTTTCAATACAAGGGGCTTTTGCATCATAAATTAACGTAATTGCGATAACACATTGTTCCGTTGTAACTTCAAACTAACCATCAGTTTACACTTCTTACTCTGCGTGGGACGGAATTATGAACTTTTAGGTAGTTGAATTGCTTCATTTCAGATAATGAATTGGAATCCAGTTGTTTACATTTCCTAATATCAATTGAATATCGAAATAACGCAACCACAACGTATCACAAGAAATGAAGTTCTCAGTGGGTCATTGATGTAACCGTTTTGAAAAACACCAGCAAAGACCAAAAAATGTCATCTGACCTATACTTATCAGTGCTTCCCTAACTATCTTCAGTTAGTCACGAAATATTTTTTTGACTATAGAGACAGGGATAAACGTATTTCTGGTCTTCTTTTACAAACCTCATATCTTGTTTAATATTTATCCAATTATCTGCGTTATGTATTTTGTATATATAAACAACAGCTTCCGTTTCTTACTATGTATACGGTTAGTAAGTGCTTTTGTTTTCCGATTCCGTTTTCTGAATAAATCATGAATGTGTCCACCTAAACCACGCAAGTGCTTTATTAAAGCATTGTGTTACCACACAAACATAAACTACGTAATAAATTTCAGTAAAAGATGCAAATGACATACTGGACCTGATTTCAGGTTATCACTTAAAAAAACTACCAGTCATCATTAATCATGACAATACTACCACTACTGCTAATAATAATAATGAGCTTGATTAAGTTTCATTGATGATGATAGAGTTAAACTGTAGGGATCTTAATCTCACTCTATAACTTTAATAATTCATCTCAAAGTTCATAAGTTCACTGCTTTAAAGGCAACATTACCTGACAAGTTAGAATCCAATCCGTCATATTGCTTAAAAGTCACAACAAGAATGAAAAAACAATGATCCCTGGTTTTCAAAAGGGATAAACAGATAAACAGATCTCTTTCACATTGAATCAATCAAAACAAACCTCCAATCAAATGATAATAATAATATTAATGATGTAAATCGATCATTTGGAATTATTTTATTCATTATTATTATTATTATTAATGGCTTTATTCAATATTATATTTTGGTACAATATAGAATCCTCAGCAAAGGTTATTTCAACAAGTTACTTACGCAACAACAAAAAGCACAGTAACGGATACAAAAAAGAGAAAAGTTTTTTTTGAAAAAAAAGAAAAAGAGCCGAAAAACTGTACAACTTTTAAAATTAAAGACATGTTAAGAATGTAAGTTATTGACTAGGTTAACTCCAACAACCTGTTCGTCACAGAGTATATTTGCTAGGTAAGGTATTATAGAACTTTTATACTTTTGCTTGCGTGCATGGATTTTAATGTAACTACGTCTCGTTCTAGCAGAAGATATACAAGGAGAAAGATAAGAGTGAAGGGAATGGCTAGTATCTGATAAAATAACACTTGCCAGGAGTTTGCATGATTTTAAATGTCGATACACAACCATATTAATTATGACCTCGAAAGATTCACCACACATCTTGCTAACTGCCTTCAGCACTCTCCGCAATACAGCAAAGTCTTTTCTCAAAAGCCCGGGAGAGAATAACAGAGAACAGTAAAGAATAATAGGTAATATGCAAGAATCGACAAATTGTAAGAGTAAATGACGAGTAATCCCAAGAGCATGTAATCTCTTTATGTAGTAGGCCAGACGGAAAACCTTCATTGATAACAATATAACGTGAGAATACCAAGACAGATCAGAGGAAAAGGTGACACCAAGATAATTGACCTTCGACACTGAGTTTATCAAAGAGTCTCCGATGTTACAAGCACTATGGGATCTCAAAGTAGTGTTTATATTCCGTTCATGTCTCATGCTAAAGTTAACAGCTTGACATTTAGACGGATTAAGTATGAGACCATTACCAACAGACCAACAATCAATACGAGACAAAAACTCATTCATTTCTGTGGGATGTAAAGAGGAAGATATAGGCATACATACAGTGAGATCATCCGCATGCTTCACAAAAGTGTTTTCTGTGGAAGATGGCAGGTCATGCAGAAAAAAAGAGAATAGAAGAGGTGGTACACCTTCCTGAGACAGTAGAGACTCTGAACTCTTTCCTCCAAACACAGTGTACTGTTCCCTTCCAGAGAGGTAGGAACATAGCCAGTTGGTTATCCAGCTGTCAGTGTTGATGCTGATTAACTTGTTAAGTAAACGTTGTCTTGGTATCGAGTCAAAAGCTGAAGTATATTCCAGAAAAGCACATCGAACATACTTCTTACCCTTTTCTAAGTTGAACACTATGTTGTGATGCAGAACTGCAACAGCATCTAAAGTGCTTCTTTTGCGCCTGTATGCAAACTAGTATGGGTCAGTATGCTGAAGTGGAAGTATTAATATTTTTTCCATTGTTTTGAGGAAGGGTGAAGTTATTGTAATAGGTCTAAATTTTACATTCTTATCACCAGATGCTTTCTTGGGTACAGGAATTATCTTCATCTTTCTCCACATTTTTGGTATGAGATAAGATGAGAAGGATCTGTTAAAGATAGCTGTGAACGGATTACATATAACGTCAGCACAATTTTTAAAAAGGATGTTTGGGATACCATCAGGTCCCAAACATCGGGATGAATTAAGCGACCGGAGACATCCTCGTACATCAGTTTCAGTAAAAGTAGGAACACAGCTATTATTTAAACCCGTAGATAGAGGAAGCATTACATTAGATGACTGACGTACAAAAGACTTATTTAAGTCACAAACATTCAACTGGTTATCGCTTCTAAACTGTCTGTCACCTGTAAGTTCTTTAAAGAGTTTCCACATACTTGGAGAGTTTTTGCAAGACAAGAGTTTTTGAGTAAACATACAGTTGAGACGTCTAATCTCTAGACTTATCAGATCATTTAGCTTACGACCTTCATTGGAGTTCTTCTCCCTGTACATTCTTTCTTTTATCCTCCGTAGTCGTTTTAGTTGTGTAGATGTGAGTCGATCGAAACTAACAAAAATGGTTTCAGTGGGACAACAAATATCAAAACAAAATTTAAGGTAACAAGTGACAACATCAGTACTGTTTTCCAGTGAGTCATCTGTAAATAATTCCCAATTAGTCAGATGAAACATGTTTCTCAGATTTCAGATATTTTCTTCTGAGTAATTTCTATATTTGACTTTCTTGGTTTGATGTAAGAGTGTACTCTTCCTATGCTTTCCATATACTTTAGGTAGAACACGAATTATTCAGTGATCCGAGCTAGATAATGGGGCACGTTTACGAGTCGCATATATACCCACATCATTAATGAAAACGAAGTCTAAATGAGCATCCAAACGAGTAAGAAAATCTACCACGTTTTGGTGACCTAGTGACGTAAGGAAGCTACAGTCACATGTATTGAAATCACCACATACAACTGAAAGTGAATCACTGAAGGCAGTAACAGCAAACTCAGTGAATTCATCAGTGAAAACAGATAGAGCAGACGATGTGCAATCTGGAGTCACATAGATGTTGGTAACATAAACATATTTGTATTTATTCAGATGTTTTGGACGACATCTTAGAGTTAGACAGTTGATAAATTCACTTGAAAACTTAAAACACACAAACGAAGATCGACACCAGTTTATGTTTACAAACGTAGCTACACCGCCACCACACCTCTTTTTATTGTTCGATCGATCCTGACGATAAATTTTGAAATCACGTAGTGATACTAGGCAGTTGTCCTGTGAATCATTTAACCAATATTTTTGAATTGTGATGTCACTACAATTACGATACATATTTTGACTTAGTAGGAATTGCAGATAGTCCACTTTGTTGATTAGTGATGGGCAGTTAGAATTTAGCAGCTCTGGAATCGACATACGATTAATGTTCATTCTCTTTAACGCATATTGGCAACCACCACGATGTCTTTTATAGTACTTTTTTGTAACTTGTGGAGTGAAAGGTCATAGGCTTTTCATAAAGGCGCCTGTATATGTTATGTGATTAATGGAAATAATGAGACGTTAATACAGAATGAAAAATACAGATGACCTGTTGAAATAATCAGATGGCAGAAACAGGTAGCAGGCCGCTGTTGTTGTGATGTAAACAGTTCAACTGGTGAAATTCTATGCTAAAATTATTTACTTACTAATTTCCAAACAAACCATACAGTGACATATGTTCATTTTACAATCATATACCTTGAGTGCAAAAACAATAAAATCTCGTTGTTATTTAAATGTAAACAATTTATTTGAGCTTGTTTGTATGATCAAATGTAAACATTTGAAATAAAAGAAGTGACCATTGGAATATCCAAGTTGTTAAACATAAATAATATAGAAAAAAGAAAAACAATTTATCCAAGGTATCTGTTTACCATTCACAAAATGATTATTTATAGTTGATTAATGATGTAATGATTTAATTCATTGAGATGATTTTATTAAATCTAAATAATTAAACACGTACAGATAAAATAAAAGTATTCTGTTACCTACTTATCACTTACTTACTTACTTACATACGTCTGTTACTTCCAGTGGAGTATAGGCCGCCGACCAGCATTCTCCTACCCACTCTGTCCTAGACTTTCCTTTCTAGTTCATTTTTCTCATGTCTGCCTCCATTTCTCGGCGTATTGCGTTCTTTGATCTTCCTCTCCTTCATTGGCCTTGAGGATTCCATGTAAGGGCTTGTCTTGTGACGCAGTTTGGTGCTTTCCTCAATTCAAAATTATTCCCACTAAACAATAATTTTGATCATGAAATAACATCAGTTGGTTAATTTTTAAAAGCTAGAAATTACTGGCTAAGCGTCTTTTCTTTCATCTGAAATATCATTGCGTATCCACAAGCAAACGATTGAGCTACAACTATCAGGTCTTGTAGTGAGCATATAACCTTTAAGCTATTCCGTAAGAATACAGGTTGCAAAAATTTTTGATCTATTCGATTGATAATATAATGCGACCAATACTATAAGTTTCATGACATCTTAAAAGACCTCTATGAAATTTATCGTCAATTTAGTCACTATCGAACATAATCATATAATTGTTGGTTTGAGTGCTTATAAATTAGGGAACACATCAGTATGTGATTGATCGAACAAAACTTTATTGTCAGTGAGGCAAACAAATCAAGTTAGAATATATGACTGTAATGATCAGCGTATGAACAGTAAAGTAGGTGATCCTATATATTAGATTTATGTATTCAAGATTTAAAATGACCAAGAGATCGTTCTGCACTAAAAGTTCAAAGTTGAACCAAGTAGATATCTACTAATTTCTATGAAAGTTTACTTAAATTATACCAGTTCATTCATAAAAGCATCATACAAGAATATGAAAAATCAATTACTTATCAGGTTACTTAGCTAAATGAATCACTAACCGGATATTTCAAGATTTGAGTCAAATTAATCAATATTTTAATTGATTATAAGAATCGATACTTAGCTATTATTCACAAGCTAATATGCACCTTACCTGTTCTGATTTTAACAAATACAATATTTTACTGGTACTTTTTGTTTACTGAAATAATTTCATTTCTTAAAATTTGTAATGAAGTTAAGACTTTCACATTAGACAATAAAGCTCGGTAATACAGGCCCGAAATGAACATCAACCAACCACTTAACACCTCAGTGTATCACTAACTTAATTTCTGTAAGAACGATAATTATTTAATTTTAATAAATTCGTTTTATTCACTATAAAGCAAAACTGTTAAAATGAATATGGACAAAACAAGTACATTTTATTAAAATTGGGATTTCATTAAAGTCTATCAATTTGTAGTCTGCATTATGACATGATATCAGTTAGAGAACTGTTAGAAACTATGAATGACAAACCATCTATTACATCTTAGTTTGAAACTTTTCAACAACATTAAAACAACTATACAAAGAATCGAATTCATCACATTCAAATTTTAAATGGGTATTATATCACTGAGTCATTGTGTTGGAGTTCACTAATTTATATTTATGATGATCTATGGTTCAGAACAATCGTTTCCTAATATTATCAGCGGTAACTGTAGTACATGTATAATGCCGACAAATAGTAAATAAAGATAAAACATCTGTATAATGTTTACAGTTTCCTAATTTTCAGTTTAGTATTCAATAAAGCCTACCTCAGTCTTGGACAGTTAAATTTTTACTTGGAGCATTTATAGAACAGTTCTCTGAAAATTTTTCATCGCATAGTATATACGCTAGATAAGACAGAATCAAGCTTGTTTTACTTCGCTTTATGTATTTAATTCACTTCTCACTGCATCAGAAAATAAACGTCGGGAATGTTGTTAGTTAAGTAAACACCTCGAATATGGTAGAAGTACACTAGCCAGTTGTTTACAATAATTCAAATATCTGCTAACAACCACCTTCATTCACTTGGTATTGTCTTAATTGAATCTTCCCATTGATGTTTATGACTGAAATTGATCAGTCTGTTATTGGTATATGTGCATACTGTGCGTATTGCCTCGATATTGCCTTAACTTACAAGCATCAATGGGAAGATTCAAGTAAAAAAATACCAAGTGAATTAAACTTCACCCCATTGTACAAAGAAGTGGCTATCAGGACTCATTAACTAAGTGGATAATGCGATGGCGTTTGAAGCGAATGGTACTGGGTTGGAGTCCCAGGGTGAACCTCAACTCTGAGATGCAGGTACATCCAGCTGACGGGTCCGAAATAGGACGAAACACACGTCCTGGATCCCACTGCTAGTCATTATCTTCATATTTATAACAAAGTTCAGTACTTATGACACCCCTGGTAATCATTATAGATCTATGCAGTAGTGCATAGTTTCTTACGCAAAATTCAAAATGAAAAGAAGGTATGCACATGAATCGATTAATTGCAATAGAAAATATTTGGTACTGTCAAAAATACACAACTTCTTTACATATAACATTGGACGAAAAGAATTTCTTAATATTGAAAAAAAGATAAATATAAGAAAGATTTATGAAAGCCTTGCAGTAAAATGTGTAACATTTAATTTACTTTTAACTATAGAAACCATTATTGTATCAACAACTAACTTTAGCTATTCAATCTTCGCACTAGTATGATTCTCCCTGACAATGGGCACCGACAACCCTACAGTGATATGAACTGCACTTAAAATGAACAATATCCGGAAAATGTCTGTGCTAACACGAAAGTATATAAATACATGAATGGTATGCTTTAATGAATATTATCGATTCAGTTTCAAATCTCAAGTTAAAACTAACTACTTGACACTAAGATAGACAATCTGAGAGAAACGATCATTAAATGTTTTCTAGATAATCATTCTTTTCAAGATAATGTGAAGGAAAAACTAACTGAAATGTATAATGAGATTATAAACATGACTAATATAAATGCTTTCAACACCCGTCAATCAATATTTAAAAACAGACGAAAATAACACTGAATATTATGTCGCAATACGTCATCTTCATGAGGTTCTTTCTCCTAAAAATGACTATCAAAATAACACAGATTGAGCAGTTACAGTTCTAAAACTATTCAAAAAAGAAATTATTACTTACTTACTTACGCCTGTTACTCCTCGTGAAGGAGCATAGGACGCTCACCAGCATTCTCCATGCAAACCTCTCCTGGGCAATCCTTTTTAGCTCCTTCCAGTTCATATTCATCCTTTTCATATCTGCTTCTATTATCCGACGTAATGTGTTCTTTGGCCTTTCTCTTTTTCGCTTCCCTTCAGGATTCCAAGTTATGGCTTGCCTCGTGATGCAGTTTGACGATTTGCGTAATGTATGTCCTATCCATTTCCATCGTCTTTTCCTAATTTCTTCTTCAGCTGGAAGTTGCTTTGTTCTCTCCCAGAGAAGGCTATTGCTGATGGTATCCGACCAATGGATGATGAGTATCTTGCGAAGACAGCTATTTATAAATACTTGTACCTTCTTGATGGTGGTTGTTGTAGTTCTCCAAGTTTCACCTCAGTACAGTAGAACTGCCTTGACGTTGGTATTGAAGATTCTCACTTTGATATGGATTGAAAGTTGTTTTGAGTTCCATATGTTCTTCAACTGTAGGAATGCTGTCCTTGCTTTTCCAATCCTTGCCTTTACGTCTGCATCTGAACCTCCTTGTTCATCGATGATGTTTCCCAGGTATGTGAAGGACTCTACATTTTACAGAGTTTCGCCATCAAGAGTGATTGGGTTGTTGTTTTCCGCTTTGAATTTGAGGACTTTGGTTTTCCCTTTGTGTATGCTGAGGCCTACTGATGCAGAGACTGCTGCTACACTGACTGTCTTCATCTGCATCTGTTCGTGTGTACGTGATAGGAGGGCTAGGTCATCTGCGAAGTCCAAATCGTCTAATTGATTCTGAGCTGTCCATTGAATTCCGTGTTTTCCTTCAGATGTCGAGGTCTTCATAATCCAGTCGACCACCAGAAGAAAGAGGAAGGGAGAGAGTAAACAGCCTTGTCTGACTCCGGTCCTTACTTGGAATGCATCTGTCAGCTGTCCTCCATGCACGACTTTGCACTGTAGTCCGTCGTATGAGTTCCGGATAATGTTGACAGTCTTCTCAGGAACTCCGTAGTGTCGAAGAAGTTTCCATAACGTCCTCCTATCTACACTGTCAAATGCCTTTTCATAATCAATGAAGTTGATGTATAGTGATGAGTTCCACTCAACTGATTGTTCGACGATGATCCGTAGTGTTGCAATTTGGTCTGTGCATGATCGATCCTTACGTAATCCAGCTTGTTGATCTCGAAGTTGGGCGTCTACTGCATCTTTCATCCGGTTCAGCAACACTCTGTTGAAGACTTTCCCTGGTAGTGACAACAGTGTAATGCCTCTATAGTTTTCACATTTGCTCAGATCTCCTTTCTTTGGAATCTTGACGAGGTGCCCTTCTGTCCAGTCCATCGGCACTTGTTCCTCCTCCCAAATCTTTTTGAATAGAAGGTAAAGCATGTTTGTAGTTGCTTCGATGTCTGACTTCAGTGCTTCAGCTGGTATGTTGTCCGGACCCGCTGCTTTCCCGTTCTTGATTTGTCTGACGGCCATTCTGATTTGTTCCTTCGTTGGTGGGTTGACGTCTATGGGAAGATCTGTGTGTGCCGCTTCGATGTCCGGTGGATTCATCGGAGCCCGCCTATTCAGGAGTTCCTCAAAGTATTCTACCCATCTGTTCCGCTGTTGTTGAATTTCAGTGATTGGCTTGCCTTCTTTATACTTGACCGGTCTCTCTGGTTTACTGTATTTCCCGAATAGTTTCTTCGTTGTATCGTGAAGCTGTTTCATATTTCCTTCTCTAGCAGCTTTTTCTGCTGTCGTTGCTAGTTCTTCCACGTATTTCTTCTTGTCGGCTCTAATGCTCTTCTTCACTTGTTTGTTTGCTTCTGTGTATTCAGCTTGTGCTAGGACTTTCTCCGCTCGTGTTCGGCTGTTGTTAATTGCTGCCTTCTTGTTCTTCCTTTCTTTGATCTTGTTCAGTGTTTCTGTAGAGATCCATTCCTTATGATGATGCTTCGTAAGGCCCAGAACCTCTTGACACATTGAAGTTAATACTTCTTTGATACTTTTCCAGTTGTCCTTCATGGTAGTTTCTTCTTTCTTCAGTAGATCTTGTAAGGCTTGGAACCTGTTGTTGAGAGCTATCTTGAATTCATTGAGTTTGTCAGTATCTCGAAGGAAGGCTGTATTGAACCTTTGTATTGCTGTTTGTCCACTTGTCCAGTTCTTTTTTAGCTTCAGTGTTAAATTGGTCACAACTAGGTGGTGATCTGAAGCTACGTCAGCGCCTCTCCTGGTTCTCACATCTTCCATTGTCCTTCGAAATTTTTTGTCGATGCAAATATGATCTATCTGGTTCTCTGTAGTGTGGTGCGATGAGATCCATGTAGCCTTGTGTATACGCTTGTGTGGAAATATTGTGCCCCCTATGACCAATTTGTTGAATGCACATAGATTTGCAAATCTTTCTTCATTTTCGTTTCTCTGTCCCAGTCCATTTCGTCTCATAATATCTTCATATCTAGTGTTGTCTATTCGGACTTTGGCATTTAGATCTCCCATCAGAATGGTGAGGTAATTTCTTGGGCACTTTTTTATGATTGACTGCAGCTGCTCGTAGAATTGATCTATAATATCGTCGTTGCTATCATTGGTAGGTGCATAACATTGGATGATATTCATTAAGATCCCCTCCTTCTTTGTCTTGAATGATGCTTTGATGATTCTGGATCCGTGAGATTCCCATCCTACAAGTGCATTTCGTGCTAGTTTGGACAGCATAAGAGCGACTCCCTAAGTGTGTGGAGCATTGTCCTCTTCGTGACCGGAGTATAGCAGCATCTCTCCCGTAGCTAGCCTTTTCTGTCCAGCTTGGGTCCAATGGGTTTCGCTGATTCCCAGTACTGCTAAGTTGTATCTCCTCATTTCCATTGCTATTTGACTGGTCTTCCCGGATTCCCACATTGTTCGAATGTTCCATGTACCTATAAAAATTTTTGCTCTGGTTGTTAGAAGGGGCATCGGCCTCGTGGCTTCCGAAGGAACTCGGCTTTCACCATGAAGCGTCATAATTCTTCTAAATGAAGACCTTCTAACTCCCAGGGCAGAGTTTAAATGGTTTGGATTATTTTTTCTGGTAAGCGTTTTTTAGCGAGTTAGTTTTCTACGGGATGGGGACGCTAACCCCATGCCCAACCCTCCTCCTTTACCCGGGCTTGGGACCGACAGTAACCCTATGAGAGCTACAGGCGGAGTTAAAAAAAAGAAAGAAATTATGATAATTAAATTAAAATACGAATTTCAATATCGAACTATTATCAGGAGCACCACAAGCATTTCTTCTCTGTTCTTATAACAACTAATCCTAATCACATTGTTTTTTTTCAATAAAGTTTGACGTTAAAATAATTGAATTTTCATCGGTTTTCAGAAAAAAAGAAAGTCCAAATTAACGAATTTATCAGTACTAAGATATTTGGAATAATATAGATTCATGTAAACGGGTAAGGTGCTTAACCTAAATTGCCTTAATTTATCCATCATGTGGTTCAAAATCTGTATTTTTAGTTATCATAACTAATCATCAAGGTACACTAGTGCTCATGAGAAAACAAGACCATCTTTTTTAGTTCAGGGTTAGCTTTAATAACTATGATTGGGTTTATAATTGCCTAGTTCTGCAAATGATCACCTGACTCGCTGAACTATGCCTCTGTAGTATCACCTTAGTTAACTTAGTGTTCAAAATCTCATGTCCCTTATTCCTTATGAACAATCAAAAATCTACCATCTAAAAGTTCTCATGGCTATAAATTGAACCAAAAATAGAAAAACATATCCTGCTAAAAGTTTATATCACAAGGGGGTTTGTGGATATTATAGCAAATTTAATAGTTGAGATCATGAGTCAATTGAAGCTAAACCACAATGGAAAACCTGGAATCACTGGGAGGCTGTTCCGTCCCAGCATGAGACCCCTCATAAGTGGTCATCCACGATCCCGCCTAGCGAGATTCGAGCCCAGGACCTATCAGTCTCACGCGCAAGCGCTTAATCACTAGACCGTTAAGCCGGCTGACATCCAATGGTGTTAACGTCTAACTTCAACTAATCGATTCATTAATTCAACCATTGAAATCACTTCAATCTCCACAAACCCCTATTCTGAAAAATTAGTGTTAAATGATAGGCAATTTAATTTATTCAAAATCTGACTAATGGTTAGTGTAAATAACACAGAAAAAGCAGTACATTCACATAGAATTTTTGAAATACTTTTTAGACGTACAATAAGTCTTGCTCTATTTTCTTTGTCTTCTGATTTGGGTCTACCATAAACTGTTTTTGTTTGATTTTAACAATATTAGTTTTGACTCATTTTAATACTGTTTGTTTGAATCTTCCCATTGCTGTTTAGGACTGCAATTGATCTCTTATTCGAATATATACATCCTGTGCGGATTATCTCGGTATTACCTCAAGTCACAAGCATTATAAGCAAAGATGGATGGTGGCTAACAATGGAATCTAGGAAACGCGTTTCGTATACTTGAGACTCGTTAACTGCTTTTGTATAAATAATATAATATCCTCGGTCAAAATAAAAGGAACTATCTAAATCATTTTGTTTCTAAATAGTTATGCTAGCCGGTTGTGTAATATGACAGATATCATACTAGTGGATAGATGAGATTGTTCAGTTGAATTAAGTAAACAGAAGTATCGTTTTATTTCTGATTTACATGTCAACACTTGCTTAAATTCTAGCCTTATTTACTGTGACTTGATTTTGACCTAGAAAAAGATTTGTTCTTTAGGTGTTGTGCAAAGGCTACTGGTAATAAAAGTTGTCCAGTGTGAAGAACATTAATAACAGGTGTACATGTTAATGATTGAACTCAGAAGTTATTATTGACTAGAACATCACGGAAAACCAGAAAGCAATGGGTTGCTCACTCATCCTATTATCAGACAACTCAACAATACATATCCATCCAATCACAAATCAAAATCACATATAGCACTCTCCCTATCACTCATACACACTCAATCTATACACCACCAAGTTCAACTTCCATCAACTCAATATATTACACAACATTCTATCACTAACTGCGATCAATAAATACCTCACATTCAACATGGATGAACTCCACTAGTCACGACTCATATCTACAACTGCAGAAAATGTGTCGGGAGTGTAGTGATCAATGAGTTCATGGTTGTTATTGTTTTGTCGGTTGAGTGATATAGAAGTGAAGTATTGATCGGCTGTGATGGAAGTTGATTAGTCCGATTGTGTGTGGTGTGATGATGGATTGAGATATCTGAAGAATCCCATAATATGACGATATAGCCATCCAATTTTTCCTTGTTTTCAATGACGATCTAGCTAAGATCAGTTCCTGGCATAGACTTATGAATTATAATTTACACACCATCTCTTGAATGCTATTGATTTTATGGTAATTTTTAAACATAAATTTCGGTGTAGATCCATGATGAGAAATTATTCAAAATAAATAAATAAATATATATATGCAGTATTCGTTCGTTTCCAAACGTCTAAATGGTAATTTTTGCTTTACTAAAAACAATAATTGTCAGTTTATGACAGTAGAATTTTAAAATGAATGAAACTGATTGTTGCTTGTAACAATCTATACATACACATTTCTACACAAAAACAGTCAAGCATAGTAACTAACATAGAAAAAGTGAATGATATCAAGTGTGAATGTAAATAAAAAATAAGTATGAACAAGTTGAGGGGCAGGAGTGAATGACTTTGTTGTTTATTACTTATTATTTATTCATTTATTTAAACACATAAACATTGTTACAAGGAGGCACCAAATAGATATGTGCCACATAAATCACTCTATTTTTGTGAGGGCTGGGATACTGCTCGGGTGCTCAAACCAAACTAAGTAGTTTTCTAAGGAGGCCATAACTAGAGCCTTTGATCTAAAGTCTGATCTACAAAACAGGGGAGCGACCTCAGGAGATGCAGTTCCATGGTAACCAGTGAATAATAATTGGTTTATACGCCATTTGTTTCCTCAAGATGCTGGAGCCCATGTGAACCACTGGTTTGTAATAAGGGTTTCTCAACTCCTCTAGGTGGATCCTACGTATCCACCAACCCGGTTAAAGCGCCGAACATTCGCTTTCCGTCTTCCCAATTTCGTAAACAGCACTACCTCCACGAGAGGGTAGTGAGTAGGACTTCCTTGGCAGTGTTTGTATGCACATGACCACTTGAGAGCATTTCGGGTGGAAGAGTTGACACTCCCCACTCTCGGCGGTACCAGGACACTTGGAGACCTTTAATTTGTCATTTCAGGCATTTCAATAACTTCAACCAACAACATCAGTGTACACTGTTACTATTTTTATTCCGTTATTCGTGTTTTTTCAAACATGTGCAAATAAACTCTATGGATGCGGATCTCAAAGTCATCTTTTCTGTCTTAAACATTGCAGTAAACTTTGTGATCTCTCAGCACGTGATTAGATCAAATGTTTATTATTTCTTAAACACGCATAGTATTATTATTATTAACGGCTTTATTTAACATTATATTTTCGGCAAAGTACAGAATTCTCAGCACAAGGTATTTTAACAAGTTTCTTTTAACAAAGAAGAGAAAAAGTAAGAAGAACTAATAATTACATACATATATACATAAGTTAACTAGCTAAACTACCTTAAATTAAATGAAATGTATTTCTTCTAAAAATTTGAATCTGTACAATATTTTTATCAATAAAGGCTTGAGTATTTGTAAATATGAATTTTAGCAGTTTAAAAATCCCCATAGAATATTCAAAAACGAAGAATATTTGAGCGAACAATTGTGTTTCAATAACTTCATCATCAGGCTCTACAGTTATAAGTCCATAATTATAATATTTTTTACAAAGGCCAAAAATAAGGCATGTTTTAATGAGTTTGACAATGTTATGTGTTAAAAATGGTAAACGTTTGCATCTGTTACGATATCTATATACTTCAAAAAATTGTAATGTTTGCAAATTAGAAAAGTCATTCAATAAAGGTCAGTAAATTGTTCAGTCACAATAAGATAATAGTACTATTGCAAAATTGAAAATAATTTTGTGAACTGAGATAATAATAATAATATTGTTGTGTGAATATAATAAGTAATAAGGGGGGTGTTATCAAGGTAATTACGGTCAACAAATTGGGAATGATGGATATGAAGATTAAGATATAGATAATGACAAATAATGATAATAAGGAAAATAAATAAAAATGAAGGAAGGAAGGGGTAAGAGGTTTATAATATTCAGTCTAGGTATTTGGTGATCCAGTCGTAGGCCAGGGTAAACATAAAGGCTGGATATATTTTTTCTGAATGCATAAATTAGGTCTTCTGGAGTTGATCCAGATGGCTTCGGCTGTGTAAAGCAGTCGTAATCTAGCTCCTTGAGGTAGATATTTTGGAACTTGATATAAAACAGAGAAAGCTTCCTCTATTTTGATATGATGTTCACTATCTACCAAGTGAGAAAGAATAGTGCTGTTAATCGATTTAGTGACTCCTTTTCTCAACCATGCTGGTACATGTTCACGAACACGCAAGGATAAAGCCCTCTGAGTACGGCCTATGTAACTAGCTCCACAGGAGCAGCTGAATTGGTATACACACATGGAGGAGCCCATCTTCGGTAACTTATCCTTGATTAGTTGTGTGAATACTGGTTTAGTCGAGAAAGTTATGTGTAACTTGGCGGCATGAAACGTCCTCTCGACTTATAACTGTAGAGCCTGATGATGAAGTTATTGAAAATAATTGTTCGCTCAAATATTCTTCGTTTTTTAAATATGGATTTATTGAAGCAGTACACCCATAATTGTTTTCCTATAAACATACAAGTTACATACTAGTAATCACATACAAGTTTTCTTAATATAAATCCATGTAAATATTTCTTTAATGATTAGCTACTACTTGGTTAGAATCCAATTACATTTTAAGCTAATGATTAATATTTGTAATTGAGAAGGTAGATTTTAGAGATGTTGTGATTTATGAGTTGAATGCTTTAATACTGAAGTTGTCTTTATCAGCATATACACAAAAACTAGGTTAATAGTTTTAAAAACTCATACTAAATATATAAATAAAACTCAATTGAATTATTCGAGCAATAGATCGTTAAACTGATTTCATGTTCATTATGCCGTAAAATATAAAAAAAAGGGCGGGGAATGTCTTTTACTGAACTGATTCGATTACTCTCTAAGAAATATAAAATAGTAGAATGTAAGTATATTAGTATTGTCCTTAGAATAAAAGCATGAAAATTATTGTTTAATACTAATAGATCAGTAGCATGTGTGAAATTAATCTACTAAACAGAATGTAGGTTAGATAAACATGAACAATAGTAGAAAATATTATTGGATTATTAGGCTCTATTCAATGAATTGCCATTAATTTAATTAATTAAAATACAGTTACCTTGACAGTAAAAAAAATATAATAAAAGATAAACTTAAATGTTGTTCATTTCATGTACTAGAAGCAATTCAGTCGATATTAAGAAGAGAACTAACATAGTTATATAATGAAATAATTTAGTTCTAATCATTCCAATCATTTGGTAATTATACTAAAATGCCTTGACATCATCTATCTCAGATTACATGAACAGATAATATAAATAACTTACAAAGTGTGATTCAAAATTTAATACATATGGTAAACGTTTTCTAATTATTGCTTCAGTTCTATTCAAGCTGTTACTTTAGTAAGAAATTGTATTTTATTGCAAAAACAGACAAACAAAACAAAAAAAAGAACATAAAGCATTACACCTTTCTTATGTGACCTTCACCTTACATGAGCATAGTTTATATGAAAAAATTAAATGAAGTGATTTATTAAATTGTTCCTGTGTAGTCAATAAACGTATCAATCAATTGGCATAATTTTCACATTTTCATATAAGTTTGTTTTCATTCTGAATTAATTAAAATGTTTTCATTTTGATTTAACTAAGATATTACAAAGAAGATAATGGTGTACGGTGGCGCAATTTCGTGGATTAGTTGAAATTAGACATTAACACTGTTGGATGCAGGCCAACTCAGTAGTCTAGTGGTTAAGCGCTTGCGCATGAGGTTGATAGATCCTGGGTTCGAATCCCACGAGCGGGATCGTGGATGTGCACTGATGAGGCGTCCCATACTGGGATGAAACGGTCTTCTAGTGCTTCCACAAACCTTCTGTATACTAATCAAATGACCATGAGTCAGTGAAGAAAATTTACATAAACTTTAAATCTAATACTACTTATTAAAATAATCGTGAATTATTAGAGATTTGTACCGATAAAGTAGTTTAATTATAAAGTTCAAAGGTTTTTCTATTTAATGAACTAGAACAAGTTAAGGTTAGTTGATTGGTAAATTAAATAAATCACTTTTACAGAATAGAATTACAGAATTTAAGATGATTTACATAATGTTGAGTAAAATGAACAGAATGGAAAGTGTAAGGGTTATTTTGAGAAGGTCATACGATAGGTGTATGTTTGAAGTTAAATAATAGACCGTAACAATACTAAATAAATATATAGAGGTTGGGTTTATTAAGGAAAATTTCCATGCTGTTCGCTGTATGGAACAGATAAAATCTTGAAGGATAGGATAGATACGATATTAAAAGCTGATTTTTTATCAGTTTGATATCCAGTGTCAGTTAGCTACTGGGTGACAGGTCTTATTATGTCTTGGTTAAATTTGACGAGTGATGATTAGAAGTGTAGCAAAGTTCTTGTCTAATCATACTCCAAAGTTGACTGAATGAATAATATCAGTTTAACTAATGAGAATACAATAATTGTCAAAACGTGTCATTTAATTCACAATCACTTGATTGTTATAAATTAGTTTAAAGTGATTATGTTATAGTAATTTTGAAACTGTAATCTAATTGATATCATATGTATAAAGCTACTGTTTAGTTTAATTACGGAGCCTATGGAAGTAAACATAATCATTTTAGGATGTCATATTATTGAGATACGATTCCAGTGCTAATCATAATACAATAGAATTTAGCAAACTTACCAGTAAGTACTACTCATTAATGAACTTATTGAAAAGTGTAGAAGAATCTGTCGAAATTGGAGGATTTTCTCAGTTTAAATTATAAACTGATTTCAGCTACATCGTCATTGAAAACAAGGAAAAATCGGATGGCTATATCGTCCTATTATGGGACTCTTCAGATATCTCAATCCATCATCACACCACACACAATCGGACTAATCAACTTCCATCACAGACGATCATTAGTTCACCTCTATATCACTGAACCGACAAAACAATAACAATCATGAACTCATTGATCACTACACTCCTGACACATTTTCTGCAGTTGTAGATATGAGTCGTGATTAGTGGAGCTCATCCATGTTGAATGTGAGGTATTTATTGATCGCAGTTAGTGATAGAATGTTGTGTAATATATTGAGTTGATGGAAGTTGAACTTGGTGGTGTATAGATTGAGTGTGTATGAGTGATAGGGAGAGTGCTATATGTGATTGGATGGTTATGTATTGTTGAGTAGTCTGATAATAGGATGAGTGATTGATCATTTGCTTAACCATTCATTGCCTAGACAAAGCCAGTTTGTTTTTTACTCTAAGAAAATACTACAATCCACACAAAATCATTCACTCACAATTCATAAGTTTCCGAAAATTATTACAAATGTTTGGCAAAATAATCGAAAAGTGCAAGCATGTAAATTGACTTATATCCAGAATATATACTTACAGTTTTCAGTTTATGATGTAATGGAATCGAAAAATCCCTGATAAAAATTAAATTATCAGCATGAGGTTGTGGAGATTATTGTTTTTGGTGGTCTTTCATCAATCAGTTCATAATCTCAATCAAGAAATTATATATTCATAACAGTTATTTAAGCATAAAACGAAAATCACAGTTGTGCAACATATACAGAACGTGCATTTTGGAATAAAGACAATCATTTAAGTGATTGTGTATTGAATCACTAACAAAAAAGAACTTGCTTAAGAATGCAATAACAACTCTAATATTGACCATTATGAAGGCCATGATAAGCAGAGCGGCCGTACAAATCTCTAATAGGCACACATATTATTTTTTTATGTAGATTGTTTGTTGGGATCTGTTGGGTGACTTGAAATTGATTATTTATGTTCACTTGATGTCCCATATCAGTGAGACCAGCCAGTCTAGAGCTCTTGATTAACCGTAACTGTCTCCTAGTCAGCTAGACGGAATGACATTCAGATATTCCGTAACAGACATCTGTAATTCAATACCCGGTATAATTAGTTCCACAATGCCAGTTGTAATGGCGAATTTACATGAATCAAGGAAGTCTGCATTCAATAAACCTTAGTTAATGCTATCATCAATTAAGTTTCACATGAAAGGTTAGACCCTTCTTCAGGCTGCTTGTAACTGAAATGTACATACCGGTAGAACTGAGTGTACTGACTAGTGGATATCGAATTCTCATATCTACTTCCTTCGATATTCTATCTTCTTGTTAACAAAATATCTACAAATAAAATGACTACCACTACGCTCTTCCTCTAGCTTGAAGTTGATAGGAGGTTTAATTCGGCTAAATCTTTGAGACAGACTAATCATGTCTATTACGCTTTTAAGTATCGTAAACATGTTGTCTCTGAAGCGGCAATAAAATGCTGGTTGGTTAACCTCACTTTTAGGCCGATCATTCTCTAATTTTGCCAGGAAAGAAGTATTATAGTCAGTACCATGCAAAATAATATTGATTATTATTCACCATGAATCTAATATGTATTAGTAGTCAGTGGTAAATGGACCAATCGCTACAAAGTTCTCAATACATTGAGAAGTGTTTACAGAAAGATGCTGAAAAGATTTAGTCAATATAAAAAGGACAAGAAAGCACTCTTATTTCATTAAATGTTACTCAAGCGTACGCAGAACAACAAAATCTATTTCGAAGAAACTAAAATCCTGTAGAAAATTTGGATTTTTATGAAGAAAGGTTGATAGTCGGAACTCTACAAACATCAGGCAAAGTCAAACTATTTGAATAGAAAAGATGAAGTCCAATTAGTTGCACCACATCAACTATTGACTGATGGCTAGACTTGAATTTAATCTATTGTTCAGTGTTTTTCTGCAAACTTCACAGATAAAAACAGCATGTATTTCATGAATTACTATGTTTTGAGTTTGTTAAAATGTAACAAATAAACCTACATTCATTTATTGATTCACATTCTATACACGCTCTGACAAGCTTCATTAATGACTGTCATTCAGAATTGCTAGTTTTATCCTCCCACAATTGTCTCATAGCATGTTATGGTCCAATGTATAACACTGAAGAGATATTAATTCTAATTAAGTTTTAACAGTTGACTTAATTTTATCCTGGTTCATAACTTTTCCACATCAAATTAGCATACATACAGAAATTTCTCCTTATGGTAATTCCATATTTTTATTATCAGAATGGGGGTTTGTGGAGATTGTAGTCGATTAAGGTTAGACATCAATATCGTTGGATACCGGTTCAATGGTCTAGAGGTTGAGCGTTCGAGCGTGAGACCGAAGGTCTTGGGTTCTAATCCCGCATATAGAGTCGTGGATGTGCACTACTGAGGAGTTCCATACTAAGACGAAACGACCGTATGGTACTTTCAGCTTTTCAATGCTGGTCTAACATTAATCGATTCATGGTCTCAATCAAAAACTCAACAACCTCTAGAACCCCATACGGATACCAAAATCCATTTACAACAGACATGGATTCTCAAGAATGTAAGCTCTACCAAAGGATTGACTATGATTCAAATTTTGGCTGGTCGTAAAACTTCTGAATATATGTATATAGTCTACTTATCAATTAAGTTAAAAAAAAGGGAAAAATTATTGAAATTGTATATACCTAAACATACTGGTGGTATTGATAAACATCTAGACAAACAAGTTTGTTTGTATCGACATATTGCATATTTATGTGTTTATGTATGTGCAGTGTTGTAGTACAACCAGTAGTTAATTACATGCACTTGAACTAGTAAAAATCACATTTGAGAAATTAATAATTAGGACAAACTAAAGTAGATCAATAGTTGTAGTTACTATTTTTGCTCATAATAAGAAAAATGGTGATTCTTAAATTGTAATGTCAAAAAGAATTGCTTTAAACCATTGCTCATCTTTTAAAGTGATGAATAATAATCACTCTTTTTACTGTCATGCTTTAGATAAAAGTGTTTGCTTGAAGTGTACCTCGTTTATGTTACCACCTTATCGAAAGGTTTCTTCAATGAGGTCTGATATAATGTTTTTGATACTTCGTCCTTCAACAGTTGAGATCATGAGTCAACTGAAGCTAGATCACCAAGGAAAATGTGGAAGCACTGGACGGCCGTTTCATCATATTGTGGGACTCCTCAGCAGTGCGCATCCACCGTTATTTGATTAGTTCAGTTTTGGTTGGAGAGATAAAGCGATGAGTACAATGCAATATATATTTCACACCGATTAACATAAAGCGGAGAATCGATTCAAGCAAAAAATACTGGATATTTGTTATGCCCAACTAAAGTACCTAAGCAGTGCAAGTCGACAACTCAAACAGGAAACAAACCTAGGAAATCCAGATGCCATGGTGACTGACGTAACTTAAGTTTACTAATTCAGACTGAACCTGATAGTGTATGTTTTCGAATCCTGTCACCTTGTGATGTATCACTAAAATTACCTTGTGCCATCATTGAACTTAGTCACGCTTCTGAAACGGCTTTGAGTAGATTGGTTTTATTTGCAGATGATATTCCTAACGAAACTCCTCCGTGGACAGCATTTGAATTGTTGTCCTACAATCTAGTTGACATTTTCTTCTAGATTATCAATTCCTAAATCCAGTTCTAACAAGACTGAACTACTCCTGTTACGCCTCATGGAGGAGCATTGGCCTCTCACCAGCATTCTCCACACAGATCTGTTCTCCACAATCATATCCACTTGTTCCCAGTTGCTATTCATCATTTTCATATCTTCTCATAAATCTCGGTGCACTGTGCACTCCGGCCTCCCCGATTTCCGTTTCCCTTCACCATTCCAAGTTAGCGCTTGCTTCGTGATGCAGTTCGGTCGTTTCCACAATGTTTGTCCTATCTACTCCTAGTCTTTTACTCATTTTCTCTTCAGATGGAGGCTGATTTGTTCTCTACCACAGTAGGCTGTTGCTGACAATATCCGACCAGCTGATATTGAGTATCTCACGTAAACAATTGTTCATAAATACTTGTACCATTTTGGTGTTGGTTGTAATAGTTCTCGAAGTTTCAGCTCCGTACAGTAGAACTATCTTGACGTTCGTATTGAAGATTGTCACTTTGATATTGGTTAAGAGACAGTTGTTTTGAGTTGCATATGTTCTTCAACTGTTGGAATGCTGTGCTTGCTTTGCCAATCCTCGCCTTTACGTTGGTGGAGTGACATCTATGGGAAGGTCTGTGTGTGTTGCTTCGATGTCCAGTGAATTCAATGGAGCTGGCCTATTCAAGAGTTTCTCAAAGTGTTCTACCCATCTGTTCCTCTGTTCTCGAATCTCAGTGATTGTCTTGCCTTCTTTGTTCTCGACCAGTCTCTCTGGTCTACTATAATTTCCCACCAGTTTCTTCGTCGTGTCATATATTTGTCTTATATTTCCTTCTGTTGGAGCTTTTTCCACCGTCGTTGCTAGCTGTTCCACATATTTCTGCTTGTCAGCTCTAATGCTTTTCTTCACTTACTTGTTGGCCTCGGTGTATTCAGCTTGTGTCTTGACTTTCTCTACTCATGTTAATTGCTGTCTTCTTGTTCGTACTTTCTTTGATCTTGTCCTGTGTTTCCATAGAGATCCACTCATTTTTATGATGCTTCTTGAGGCCCACAACCTCTTGACGCGTTGAACTTAATGCTCCTTTGATACCTTTCCAGTTGTCCTCCATAGTAGCTTCTTCTTCTTTGAGTAGATCCTGTAAGACCTGGGACCTGTTGTTGAGAGTTATGTTGAATTGGTTGAGTTTGTCAGTATGTGGAAGGAGGTCTGTATTGAACCTTTGTAATGCTATGTCAGTTTGTCTCCTGGTTCTCACCTCTTCCATTGACCTACTGAATTTGTCAGTGATGCAAATGTGATCGATCTGATTCTGTGTAGTGTGATCCAGTGATACACTTGTAGCTCTGTGTATGCGTTTATGTGGGAATGTGGTGCCACCTATAACCATCTTGTTGAGTGCACATAAATTTGCGAATCTCTCACCATTCCCGTTCCTTTCTCCCAATCAATCCATGTCGTCTCATGATAATTTCATACTTGGTGTTGTCTATTCTGACTTTAGTGTTTAGGTCTCCCATCTGGATGGTGAGGTCCTTTCTTGGGCACTTCTCTATGATTGATTTAAGCCTCTCGTCAAACTGATCTGTGTCGTCGTCGTTACTATCATTGGTGAGTGCATACCATTAGATAATATTCATTGTGATTCCCTTCTTGTTTGTTTTGAAGGATGCTTTGATGTTCCTGGATCCATGTGTTTCCCGTTGTATGAGTGATTTTAGTGCTCCTATGAACAGCACCAGAGCAACTCTCTGAGTGTGTGGAGCATTTTTCTCTTTTTGACCAGAGTACCGAATCATCACTCCTGTATTTAACCTTTGTTGTTCAACTTGTGTCCAATGAATTTCACTGATTGCGAGTACTGCCAAGTTGTATCTCCTTATTTCCGTAGTATTTTTGTTGGTTCTCCCGATCTCTCACATTGTCCGGACGTCCCATGTACCTATAAAAATTTTGCTCGGGTTGTTAGAAGGGGCATTAGCCTCGTGACTTCCAAATAATCTTGGCTTTTATCTTGAAGTGTCATAATTCTTTCTTTAACTTGGAGGATAGAGTTTAAATTATTGAATTCGTTTAATTTGGTTAGCGTTTGTTTAGTAAGATTTTAATCCACGGGAAGGTGCTACCGACCTCACATCTAACCCTCTTCCTTTACCCGGGTTTGGGACTGTCAGTAACTCTGGGAGAGCTACTGGCGGAGTTAGATCAAACATGACTTAGTATATAAATGTATTCATTCTTAAATACCATTGTAATATTGTTATTAGGTCGTATTCTTTGAACAAGATGGCTTGTTAGCAAATTTTTCATCATTGGTTCGGACATTATCATCAATGCTTACTTATTGTTTTATCTATTACCTTACCAATTGGTATACTGAAAAATTTTACAGGTTTTTTCGTCTGTATATATATAATATATTACATTATAATATTGACTTTATAATTCTAGTCTTGATGTTTATTCTACATTAGTTATCCAGAACTCGAACAATATTGATTTCTTTTATTTCCCGATCCTCATATGAAGACTACTTTATTATTATGCATTCTTGTATCAAACCAGCTTACTTTCACTCAAACTGATTAATAACGTATCAACTTGACTATATGATTAGAATAACACAAAATATCCTTTTCCTCATCAGTAATTGTAGTGAGTTGCATGTAAATTTGATGACTTCGTGGAAAAAGCTGATAAATGGTTGACTAATGAAATAACCGCGCCAGATAATGGACAGTTACATTAGACTAATACTATCCGACTTAACAATAACTATGAATAGAGTAATAAATATTATGCAACTCAGTACCTTGAGATGTTATCAAACATGACTTAGAAGAGAGGTTACTGGTCATTTTATTGTAGCGTTCTATTATATTCTTCATAAATGTGAAATACATGTTCAAAGTGAAAGAAATTAACCCTCACTGTTCTGTTTATTCTTATTTTTAAAAAAATACTCTCCCTGTCCTTTTTATAATATATTTAAAGATGTTACAGGTATTCGTAGTTTGACAACGACTTTACACGTAACACCTTTGTAATCGAAGTATACCAACCTAGTCAAATCAGAAATGAAGGGGTTCAAAGATATGTTTGGAAAGCTATCGATATGATGAGAAGCGTCTGGTCTAAGTTGGTTGACATTTACAACGGATGCATTGCACGATGTATCCATTCGTGATCTGGTGCCGATGTGTGACCGACCGCCTTCAGCTAAATGAGTTCAGTAAAACTAATGAGGTCAGCATCACTATCGAAAACTTAAAGAATTATTTATTTTGATGATTTACTTACTGCTACATATTTTATGATTCTCTTATACATGTTCTTTCACAATATTGTTAGTTTGTTTGAAACTGTGCATTTCTCAGTATCCTATACTGGTTCAAGTACCTTTTGTATCATAACTTATCGGAGAATTAAACTTGAACGATCACCAATCTAAAGACAAATATTATAAATGGATGTAGCACATTAATATAAAAATAGAATATATTATCAATAAATTTTCCAGTGTTTCAATTTATAATTTTTTCTTGATGAAAAATAAACGAACTGTTTCTCTTTTGATTGAGATCATGAACCGATTGATGTTAGACCACCATTGAAAACCTGGGAGCAGTGGACTGCCATTTCATCCCATTGCGGGACTCCCAAGCAGTGTTCACCCACGATCCCGCCTGCAGGATTCGGACCCAGGGCCTTCAGCCCCGCGCGCGAACGCTTAACATACTGGACCACTAAGCCGACATCCAGTGGTGTAAATGTTTAATCTCAACCAATCCACGAAGTTGCACGACCATCTTCCATTGTACTCAGGTAGACACCTGTTTCTACCCGACACGGATTAGCTCCACTGGTCACGGCTTCTCAGCAGAACTCCGAGAATTTTCTCACGAAGCTAGTCACTGGTGAGCACATAGTAATTATCGATATAGGGTTTGTAGAGATTGTTAAGTTTTTGATTAAGATCATGAACCGATTGATGTTAGATCACCATTGAAAACCTGGAAGCACTGGACGGCTGTTTCGTCCTATTGTGGTACACTTTTCTTTAATTTCATGATTGATATCTCCACTTTAAGTAAAACAACGAAATTTATTCCTTTGTAAAAACAAATGGCGGAATTTTTGTCCGCTTTCGTCTTTTTGTTTTACGAGTTCAAAACATTTATAAGAAGTAAATAAACAATTGTATATTAATAGGAATTTTAATCAATCAATAATTTATTAAATAAATAAATCAATTTTGTCAAATTGATTCATTATTAATATTCAATATATCACATTATAAACTTTTAAAGAAGAGATACTGAACATTTGTCCGTATTTATACATTGTTTTCTCTTTAATATTCCGGTTACTATGACAGAAAATACAATGTAGACAAATTATAATCTAAACAAAATATTAAAACTATAGTAATTATCAAACAATTAAATAGGGAAGTAACTATTATAATCATCATCACCATGATCATATTTTTTATTGAAGAGAACAATGTGAACCAATAAATATCATCAAAGTGTTATGATGTGTTAATCTTTTGTAGAGAAATAATAAAATTACACTAAGGATACATTTCAGATAGTAAGAGAATTGAGAATATCGATTTCATCCTAGTTAAGTGTATTTGTATTTCAATGCTGATGCTTACATTAAGATCCGAACTCAGCACCAATCTTGTCAAACTTTAGAATGTTATCTTTTAACTAAATAAGTCATGATAGCCTCAGACAACCTATGAAGCAGATATGATGTTCAAATTCTATTTTGATTATCAACCATAGAGAAAAAGAAATGCTTAGAAAAACGTCCAACTAATTGTTTATAGAAAAACCTTTTTTGTAATATGACCACATATAGAATGCTTAAACCCTACCTAATAAGCTGGTATTTGCGCTAAACATTAAAAAACTGGGGTCCCATAAGTAAAATCCATTAGTAATATCATTACTGGCTGGAAATGTGATGAATAACACTGTGTTTACATTGTATTATATTATGTCATATTACATTATATTTTATTAAATGTTATACAGAAGTGTCTGGTTCCAAAACTAGTACCAAATATATTATAAAGGCTCAACCATAAGAAAATATGCACCCTGACGACATGTTGAACCTTAATAATCGCAGGGGTGGTTGGATGAGAACACAGACAAGAACTGATCGATTTACCATTTCGACATTCCAGCCAAACCTACAAATTATGTGCGACTTGTCGAAACACCCATTTTCTAAACCAAAGAACTACATATTTTGCACGTGACGTGCAGAACGGCCACCACAACCCACTTATAATCAGGTCTCATATTAGACAGACTGCATGGAACAAACATGTCCTACAGTTGCCTTCAAAATTTTTATATACTGAATCTGCAAGATATATTTTTTCTCATAGCTTTCGCAATAAGCAAGATGGACTGATAAATTACACACCATTAACTCAACCGTGACGAGCAGGTAACTTTCATAAATGTCCACTAATTCGAAATAACGATTTTCTTGGTCTTCAGAAATCCTTGTTAAAGTTATAGTCGATACAATCAGTGACCTATACTAAAATATAGTCCAGTCACCTCTAAGATACATAACATCGATAGGTATGTTCTCGGTTGTTTTTACACTCCATGCTACCCTTTTAAACTTGTTATTTACCAATTAACATTCAGTTCTAAATAAAATTTCGGCCTTAAGAACCTTAGCTTTACTAGCCAAACCATTTTTCATACCTCACACTGAAACATGATCTCTCCCTCAGTGTCTTATTCAGAATTAAATTTCCAGAATTACCGACTCTACCTCTGTAACAGAGAGATTAAGGGAGTGGGTGGCTGTCTTATATATGTCTTGGATTCCCTAACAATTAACAAAGTTGAAGACGGCGTCCTTAGTCGTTTAATTGAATCAGTCTGGATATCAATCAACAGTGAATCATGGTCTACTCCTAGAATGCATATACAGAGCTCCCGACAGTTCGAATGATGTAAGTGATCTTATTATCAAAGCATTTATGCATGCATCTGATCTAAATTACAAGGCTTAGGTTATTACAGGAGACTTCAATTACCCTGGAATAAACTGGAATACTGGTAGTTGTTAGTCATGTAATGATGAATCTTCAGCATCCATTAGCATAGACTGCTGATCACAGTGAGCTTGTAACCGAACATGGCGTGATAATACACTTGAGCTAATACTTAGTGGAGATATAAACATAAATTAATGGTACATATGTCGTGTTTTGTGAGGTTTGATTTGCTATTACAAATTATTATCATTAGATTTAATGAATTCACCAACATGAACCCAAATGATATTCTGATGATATCACCAACATTCATAAATCCTCACTGACTAAGATGGACAGGATATATGTTACCTCTTCCTAATCACCACCTTACTTGGTCATAAGTTCCAATGTTATTTTTTATACTTAACCTTGTTACCATCAATACTATTATTATTTCACTTGTTGAAATCATGAGTCAATTGAAGCTAGACCACCATGGAAACCTGGAAGCACTGGACGGCCGTTTCGTCGGTGCGCACTACTGAGGAGTCCCATATTAGGACGAAAGGGCCAGTGAAATTTCTAAAATCTCCGCAAAACCCATCCTGACTATTATTATTTCTACACTGTTTTGAGTGATCTTTTTAAATTAACCTCAGTGTTCTGATTTAGTATAGTGATTCAGGTAGATATATTTCTGTGACAGTTCCTAATTTACTCATAACCAATCAACTAATTTTGATGGTAAAGCTTTACCGAGTAATTATTATATTTTCGTTCATATTAAAACAATTGTCAATCAGATGTTAAAATTGAAACTTACGCCAAAATTAATCAACAAATGCTTAATGAATTTAGTACATACAACTTTCTAATTGTTTAAAATATATTTTCACAATCACATTAGTAAAACCAACTAATTATATCCTATCAATATCACAAACATCACTTTGTCATTGTAATTTCTTCTACTTATTTACATGTTTGTTCATATTTAAGTGATAATATATTAACCATGTAATAACAACACGTTTATACTTGAATAATGTCATTTGATTGTGACTAAATTTATAACGAAAACAAAATAGAAAACTAATCATTTTGTAGTGTATTCTACTTTTGTTGACAGATATAAGTAGTATGTAGCACTAGTCGGAAATGGAATATATACCTGCTGAAGATTCGGAAGGTTCAGTCGAAGAAAACAGAAAAAGAAACTGAAAGTAATTATAATAACAACGGAATTGAAAGAATTATGAAATATGTGAAGGACAACTGATGGGAAATGTGTAAATTATGTTTCTGATGTATGGGTTTTATATTTTACTAAAGCACTTTATAATTTCGTATTAGGTAATAATCTGGCCTTCCTCAATCGAGTTTTCGTTCATTACAATTTGTTTTCTTCTTTGTCTTCTTTTTCTTTAATTTTCCTAAAACCTTCCCGATCATTTAATTAATAATTAACAGGGATGAAATAAAATTGTGTCGTATATTGAAATGTACAGAATTAAATGAATTAGGTTGTTTTTCTGGGTATAAACATTGGCCTTTGCAAGCTGACGGTAATCAAAATAAACTTTCTAGTCATCCGTTACTCGTTAATATCAACGAATAATTCCCAAGTAAAATGTTTTCTATTTATGTTAACTTACAACAATGAATGAAGTTTTTAAAAATATAATTCAGTAATCTGAAATTCAGATTTCAAATAGCAGAAGAAAGTGTTAAGTTACAGTCATGCATAATGACAAGTAAAATGATTCTTGATCGAGTCGTACTTGTAAACAACTAGTTAGTTTTATCTGTATTTCTTTAATAATATGATATTCCTAACGGTATTGATTGTGTAAGTAACGGTTCCATTTAGTAAAAAATACATTGAAGTATCTTGATTCAAAACATTTTAGCATACTATATATGATCTCGAATCGACATACTATTTGAGTTCGCACAGCTCGTGAATATAGAAGTTTGTTCAGCACTAATCTGAATAATAAAAGATTATCAGTTTATGATTGTTTCTTGAAGTTTTTCACGCTTATTATACTGCATTAAATCTATTATCTTTGACAGTCTAATGAAATGAATTTTTAGTGTTTGAATTAGTGAGCATTAGAATCTGAAGAAAAACATGTAGCTATCAGAAATTTTTAATGTTGCTGAAAAGTCAATGTAATGAATCATAACGAAAAACTGAGATATGTATCTTACACGTTCATAACATTAAATATTGTTACTTTTCCTGAACTAATAGAAGATGACTGACAAACATTGTTCACAGTGTTTTAAAATGGTAAAAAAGATTTATAGAATAAATAAATCCTTTTCGATTCTGTTCAGTTTTGTAAGGTGGACACTTTGACTGTAAAGCTTTCATTGTCAGTCTCGACAACAACATTGGCGCTTGCATCATCCGCAACAATGAGAGGACCTCGGTAAAAGTACCCAGCTCAGAGAATGCAACGTAATCAGAAGAATGTTCTCTTTTTTTATTAACGTATATAAATTCAAACTGAGTTCAGATCTAACGGTTTGAAAATATTTGGACAATAGTTAAATGATATTCGATAGTATTAGAAATTCGGGTTTGCCAATGAATGAAAAAACAAAACTGTATTGACTCACTTTACGCCATTTAATGCGAATAATCTTATCAAAATAGTAGTGTCCATGAATTTGCAAAAACCTCAATTTACATATGTCAACTAGAATTACTTCATACAGAATAGCATTAAGTAACCATATATAAGGTGTGGTTTTCATAACTTCTAGTTTACGATTATTTCGATAAGGCTATTATCGTTAAATAATGAAACTCTGGAAGAACTAAATCTCAAATACTAATGATTGTCTTCCTTTTATGACAAAGAAGGTAAAAAGTAATCTGAGGAAAATTGACCATTTTAACAAGGCAGTATAATTAACTAGTTAATATCACTTTTTAAGTAAGCAATCAAGTCTGTATTTTGTACCAAATAACTTTTTCAGTTAAAATGGCTGAAAGTGTATGATAGACATTATCAAGTGGTTAACTCATCGCAATGACTTTTATCTAATCGTGTGAATCAACAGAATACTTCAAGGTTGTTAATTTGTTTTACAAAGTAAAGTTCAAACAGCTAGGTCTAGAATGTAATACTGAGATTGGTTTCAAGTTTCAAGTACCAATCAATATGACCTTTGAATATGATGAAACTACAAAATTTCATGACATAATCAGTTGAGAGAGAGAATCAAAGAAGCAGTTTGAAAAAAGGCACAACAACAATGAATATCAAAATATGGAACAATTAATTGATTGACAAAGTTCTAATTACTTCATATGTATAATAGAGTACAAATTATTGATTTAACAAAATGAAATGAGTTCAAGGTACTTAAAGACTGTTTAATCAATCAATCAATCATAAAACTCGATCAATGAACAAATATTGAAAAAAACTACGATAATTCAATAAAAAGACGAAAGTAATTAAAACCCTGTCATATATGTTAATGCGTTACATTTCAAACAATCTAATAACACATTTACTTGTTAAAATATATCTGAAAAATAAAGGTTAGGTTAAACAATTTGGAAGATGAGAAGAAGTAAAGATGATAAGGAAAAACTATGAGAAGTACACCATCATGTTTGTTAAAATAAAATCAATATTATTCAGTTAAGATTTGATATAAGTTCAAACTATTATTGAACATATAAGACAGGTTAAGCTAAACGTATGGCCGAAAGTACTTAGAATTCTTCTTAGATCACTGTTATACAACACAAAAGACGAATTAAGATCAGCTCCGTGAACCACTTCAATTTTATGTTTGGCAGTAGATAAAGATGAGTGTCAACCATACTGTTTGACTGGTTATTGTACTGAATAAATCAAGAACAGAGTATTAGTGCGAACAATCGTCTTCGATAATCTTTTTATGGGGACTTTTAGTCATAAAGCCGAGATTATCATCCTTTTACTTACCGGCTTGGTTAGGACTCAAGATTAAAATTGAAGATCCTTCCTCAGTTATCCGTTAAGCTCTAAATGGTCTACCAACAGACGCAATACTACACTGACTGCATATAGCTGAAGTAACTGGTATCAACTCAAAGAAATATAACTTACGTATACGAAATAGACATATACAACTTCTTTGATTACCTTGCAACACATTAAGGTCGTTTTATTCATACCTCCAATTTTGTTCCTTCCCCAATCTGTATGGTTCGCACTGTCTTACAAGACATTTCCTCTTATCCTTAGTTGTACATTCATCTTTCCTAATCTTGTTGTTATTACTGTCACAACAACTATGAAATAATTTTTACATGCGATTTTATCTGATTGATTAAAACCCATCAACCTAATTATTTTGATTCACTAGTAAACTGTGGTATTTAAGATTCGATGGACAGGAAATTTGCCATTTCAGTTTATACTATGGATTCATTCATCTTCAGTGTTTTGTTTGACGTAACACCATAATAATCTTGGATTAATAACTGTCGATCATGATGAAGAAGCTATCGGAAATGATCGTCCGTACTAATATTCCATGTGTTTGAATATTCTTTGGGAATGTTTAAATTACTTTTCCGATCTTTGAGAATAGTTTGATAAATGTTTACCCACTCTTACTTGCAAGTCATGATGACTCATTCCCGTGTAAGTGTCCACCCATACGTAAATCAGTCAACACGATGTAATATTCGGTGGTGGACCTTCATACTATGGTTATTCAAAAGGCAGTTACTCCGTTTTCAATAAAGCCTAAACTGTTTGTTAATAATCTAGATTGAAATAACCATATGATATAGTATCCCTTAATCCAAGCAGTTTCGTTTTCATCTATCCAAGTTTCATCACTGCATGTCAATGCAGAAGAAACGGGATACAGATACTGTAGAAAATATATCGCTTATTTCTTTTCCACATCCAATATTCTTAACAAGACTGATGTTAGCCATCAAATATAGTTATTGCACTCAATTCTATAGATTCAACTAGACGATGCAGTTCGAAAAAAATAACACAAGCCCATTATACCTTGGTGGTGTATAATCAACTAATGTCAGTCTCATGACAAGTGATTTGACCTTGAACATGTCATGCTGTCAAACTTTATCCCATATTGTAAATATCATATCAAAATCATATTATCGTTTATACTCAAATATATCTTACCATCATATCTAAAAGATACGGTATTTTCATGCATATATCTCTGTGGACATTTATTGGTTAAAGTGCTTCTGTGAAATTGGCTAATTAGAGCTCAGAATGAATGATTTTTTATGACATGTGACCGAAAGTCTCCTGGCATAATTTATTGAGACTAATAACAGCTGATGAAAAACTACTGAGACACACTGAATCCTCTTTATTTAACACAAGCGTCGTGGAATTCGCGTTGTTCAAATTCACTCGGTATAATTTAGTAATCATTATGCTAAAGATCCAGTGTTGCGCTATAGGTCCTAATTATTATGTTACATCTACTAATCAGCGCCAAAACTGCTTATGAACCATAGCATAGCACTCAATAAATTTGGCCAATTAGTCAGGTCATCATTTCACAGGCTGATGAGTGCTCTAGTAACAGCATATCCTTTAATCAATTGCATTTCAGATAATACTGCCATAGTTTTGTGCAAACATTCTTTACGTAACCTTGTCGCTTTATTACATAAGATCACTACCTTCCGTAGTAAGTTGTTTCATTTTCAATATCCGTCCTCTTGATTCTTTGTATCGACAATTCAGCTTTTGAGGCTAAGTACCACTCAAACATACTATTAAAGTCTACACAATTCCTACAGTCTTATAATAGTAACCGAAGACTGAGTACCCTCACGGTTAATTAATGGTTTGAAAAACTCGCGTTACAAATACACTGATACACACAGAGTCTGTTGTGAAGGGATGAAATACATAAAATTTTCAATTTTAGCTAACCCATACACCAGATACTTCAGTATAAGGCATTGTTCAAATATATGGGGCTAATGATCCTACTCGATTGCCCAAACCGAATTAGATGGAACGAGGTTCGAAACCTCGAACTTAATGACAGGTAGTGGAATGCTTTAACCATTGGGCTACAGATCAAACGAAATAAACCATCACTATTTTTCTTGAGTTTCATTCCCCTCATTATCATTACTCTTTTCTTTGTTTTATTAAAACAAAAGTGTAAACAACAACAAAAGACAAAAACCACTCCAAAAACTATAATGAAAGTCGAAATAATGAAAACAGTAGAAGTTCAAAATGATACATAAAAAAAGAAAGAAGACTGATGATTTCATTACATCATACAATATACAGAGAGTGAAAGAAAAAGAGGTAGGGAGATATTTACTAACATTACAATTGGATCTATATATGGCAATATATGAGAAAGTCAAGTACAAATTGTGTCCTTCCACTTTCCATGGGATTTTTTTATACCACTCTCATTACATAATAACAACAATATAAAGTATTATTTTACTTTCATTTGAGAGGGCGTGTCTAGACGCATATCATACAGAAATGACTACACATAAAGATCACAGAAAGACAAAATACAAAATTCAAGTTCACTTAATACATCTGGTTACAAATTTATTCGTTTTTCTGAGAATACAAACAAAATACAAAATAATAGTGACTTGTATATATCTCTATTAAGACATTGAACAAGAATTCTTGAAGGAAAAACGCCACCATATTGAAAAAGTTGAAATTATAAAAGATCCATAGTTAACTGCAATGTGTATGTAAGTGTGTGTGTGTGTGTCAATCTCATTGTGAAAAAAAATCAATGTGTAGTGAAAATGAAAAGTAAACAAACAACAATTAAAACATACAGAAAAGAACATTTGAATCTCTTACAAATTAATAGATATGTGAATAGAATATAAAATAAGAGAGGAGTATAGAAAATAACCATTGACAAAACATTAATGAATAGAATTAAATGGAATGAATATGAAACACAAACTTATCTAATATAGTTTGTTCATAAGTTATGTTATATGTAAATAACAATTGATCTTTGTCTATAACAAATAAATTCTAGTTAATTGCACTTGGTTGATATGCATGTACTTCCATTTGTTAAAGATTTATCTTTATGATTATTATTATTATTACTATTATTTTCTATTCGTTTAATCTGCTTTACAATGAAAGATGTATCAGTGATATCAGTGGCAGTATAAGTAGTAGTAATATGATTATGATTATTGTTTAAAATTGTTTCTGATGTAGTCTTATGATTACAAAGCTTCATATTGTCAATGTTTTTATTCGGTGTATCTTCACGTATATCATCACATGCTTCTGATGGACTTGTAAATATTCGAATAGCCATACGTATAATGAACTAATGAAAATACAAGGGAGGAAAAAGTGATAATATAGACAAGTCAATGTTGATAATATTGATAAATTAAGACTACACCAGTCATCTTGTGGTGTCTAGTATTATGTTAACCTCATATGATTATTCTAGCATCTGGACAGATGGATTTATATATTCCTGAGTAATATTTTGACATTGTCAATTATTCGCTGATAAACCTTGATCGTATGTGTGTATATCGCTTATCCTACTCATCACATGTCATCAGCTTTATTAACATTGAGTCACACTTAATCAGATGAGGTTGACATGTTTGCCTTATATGGTCAACTTCTCCGCTTTGTTTCTTTAATTACCTGTCTGGATTAACGAGTGTATGAAACCTACGCCTCCAAAATTCATTCTCGTATTTGACTTATTTTGTTCCGTTATTCTCTGATGCGAATTAAGTTGATAATTATATATGAGGGTTGACAACATGTATATCTCGTTAACACCATCATTCAATCAAATTGTAGTCAAATTAACGGGCCACAAAGATCTCTGCATACAAATGAAGTAGTCGAATAAATAGGAGCATTAAGTTGATTAAAAATATAGGCACCGTACAATCCGACAGTACAAGCCATTGTGTATTATTTGTAAAGTAGATAGAAACATTACAATTGAACAAATCAAATAGAAAACATTCATTGGACATTTGCAATGAAACTAATAAATCCAACTATGTCGTTTCACCTTTTCAATTACCACTTTCTGCCAGTTTCAGATTTCCTCAAGTCAGTCCATCAGTCGATTAGTTGGAAGCAATGCCAAAGTAGTAGACGTAGTAACAATATTCGTGACAGGAAACATCGGATGTAGATAATACGATTCAAGAAACATAAATTTATCAGAAAGGGGTTTTGCGGAGATTTTAGTAACTTAATGGTTGAATTCATGAGTCGATTAAGGCTAGACCATCTTGGGAAACCTGAGAGCACTGGACGGCCTTTTCGTCCTAATATAGGACTCCTCAGTGAATACGTTAACCCTTTTACTGATTTTAAAACAAATGACTGGGACTAAAAAGCATCTATAAATAGACTACTAAACTAGAAACAATGGTGATAGTAAAAATATAGCATTTAATATGAATCACTACCGAACTTAGTATAGATAATTTCATACTACGAAATACTAACTGTATGACTGCATAAGAAATTTAAATTTTAAAAAAAACTATAGGTATGTAATACAGAGTATCTGATAAAAGTGAGTATCTCTAAGAACATTTCACTATGTACTAGGAAGCAGATATGTAATCATTTAATAAGTGTAAGAGATCATAAGGAAAGAAAACAGCATCAACATACCGTAAACCAATATATATGCATTACAAATAAACACCATAGCAGTAAATTGAAAAACAGAAATCCTCTGTTTTCTCGACCGACCAAACAAATATAAGCTCCCCAAGAGGAAGCGTATAAAACTTTCAATGGGAATAAATATAGTCGTAAAACAACCCTGTGAAGAAAAAAACAGAGGAATTTAAGGAAACCCATTTGCAAAATGTATTTACATAACTTCATATGAATTCACTAATAACGGTAACAATAAAAGTTGATGTATAGAGAGCAAAAGTAACCAAATTAGAAGAATTGAATAAATTCACCATATTTTAAGACTTCTCATAAGTTGCAAAACAGCTAAGATTTACGAAAAATAATATAATTAGAGTGAAATTATTTAGCATACTTTACTTAATTAAAATATCAGAAGGGGGTTTGTGGAGATTGTAGTAATTTCAATAGTTGAGATCATGAGTCAATTGAAGCTAGACCACAATGGAAAACCTGGAAGCACTGGACGGTCATTTCGTCCTATTTTGGGACTCCTCAGTAGTGCGCATCCACGATCCCGCTCGCGGGATTCGAACCCAGGATCTACCAGTCTGGCGCGCGAGCGCTTAACCACTAGACCACTGAGCTGGCCGGCATCCAACAGTGTTAATGTCTAACTTCAACCAACCCATACTAGGACGAAACGGCCGCCCAGTGTTTCCAGGTTTTCCATGGTGCTCTAGCTTCAATTGACTAATGACTCCAACTATTTTAATCAAAATAACCCATTGTATTAGTGAATGAGAATAGAGTTCAACGAAGAAAATTTCCTTTTCGACAAAATCATTTACTTAAGCTGTACATTCGTATTTACAGTTGTATGATAAATATCCCTATAGAAGGATAGGAAAGATTGCATCATAAATTGATTCGAGACTGTTATTATCAAATCAGGTTACGCAATAATCAAGGTGTAAGACAAGAATATAAGGCTGGAAATAATTATGAAAGATAATTGTTCAGTTGACAAATATGAAGAAAAACGAAAAACACTTTACGATGCAATCTTTTCTATCCTTCAATAGACATATATTTACCGTACAATCATAAAACAAATGTACAGCTTAAGTAAATAATTTTGTCGAAAAGATAATTTTCATCACTGAATTCTCTTTCCTTTTATGCTTTACTTAATGAAGTAATGATCTCAAATCCTATCCCTTTAGTTCAGTCCAAACTGAATATGGAAATCAGATTTAATAAAATAAGTCAGTCAGTAACAACGTAGAACTTCGTACCTACGTATGGATTTGTGCCATGTTTTGGTCTGGTTGCCTCTAGCTTTCTTCCAATCTACTCCTACACCATGAAACATCGCATGTCGAGGCAGTCGGTTGCTGTCCATACGTAACACATGTTCCAGCCATCTCAAGTGATGAAGTTTCACTGCTTCATCAATTGATTTACCATTCTTTTCTAGTACCCGTTGTAGGAAGCAACTTCCTACAGGCGTAACTCTAAGCTATTCTCTAGACCGTCAAACACAGTCTTGGTTAAGCCAAAGCCAGAACAAGTAAGCTATTTGGCTTGATAAACTTTCTCTGTTCCGAATAGTAGCTAGAGGATAGAAAAAATGAGTCAACAAGGCAAATATTGTTTTATAGTGAACATAAATTTGTGACTGGTGAATAAACAAGACAGTCATACAAGGTCAAAGAAAGTTAATGTGATGGTGGGCGTTTCACTTTATCATTGGTGAGTTCGTCTATCGATCACATTTTACACTCGTATCTTAACAACTACATTACTTACTCGTTGGTTACAGGATATACGAGCAATGCTTCGAAGACACCTATGATCGAATGCTAGTAACCTGCAAATATCCTCTACTCTTACCAGCCATGTTTCACTGCCATAAAGTAGGACGGAACGAATTGCTGAACAGTAAACTTATCCTTTGGTTGGTAGATGGATATCTCACCTACGCCACAAATGACGGAAGTCGGTAAAAGCTAGTCGAGCCTTCTGTATCCGTGCTGAGATTTCGTTACACACCAAACCATAAGGGCTGATGAGACTCCCAAGATAAGTGAAGCAGTCGACATGCTCAATTACTTCACTCCCTATCATTAGTCCGGGTGTCAATGCAACCCAATCCTGAAGCAACATTTTGCATTTCGAGGGGGAGAATCGCATCTTGAACATGCCAGCATTGTTGCTTAGAGTGGTCATAAGACTCTGCATTTTGTCAGCGTCTTCGCCAAATAAAACTATGTCATCAGCATATTCTAAGTCAACAAGTGAATCTCCTGGTAGAAGATCAACCCCTGAAAATCCAGATGAGGAAAGTGTTATCTCTAAAAGCACGTCTACGATAACGTTAAACAAGAATGGACAGCGTGGTAATAAAATAAGTACTTGACTTAAGATATGGAGGGGGAAAATGTATATTTAAACAGTTGATATTGTAAGCTTTTTGTAAAGGTATTTTAGTAAATGATATAATTAAAATACATAACCAGTAAGTGCTTGGGATAAGTAATCTTAAAATATAATTTATATGAATTAATTTAGTCCCTCCAGGCTTTCCATGGTGGTCTAGCTTCAAGTGACTCATGATTCCAATCAGTGAAATTTCTAAAATTTCCACAAAACCCCTTCTGATAATTAATTTATTATCAATTCGGTTGAAACTTTATAACAGTACATTATTCAGTATCAACAGTAGTTATAGAGATTCAATCCATTTTTGATGATATTTTGTGTCAATGACAATCATTCAGTTCTAATCATTTTTTTATTGATATTTAATCAACAAACTAAACGTATTTTGACTGATTTTACCGAGTTCATACCAAATAACTTCATTTGCAAAAATGGTGTTATTACTCCAGTTATCCGGGATGGAAGAAGAAGAGAACAGAATAGTTTCGCCCATGGTATTGAAGTTATAAATTACTGAAACAGTGTATGAATGTATCAGTAAGTTAAGACAAATTGAAAGTAGGGAAATTATTTCAACACATGAATAGTTAGGAAATATGTAGCCCAAATCGCTATCTAAATATGTATAGAGACCTAGTGATTACAGATGGCGTAGATTAATTGATTAGAATTAGTACTAGACAAGTCTACAATACATTCCGCTGATAATCACATAGTGACTGAATAAAATAATTAAGTTTTAAAAGAAGTCAATTAAAGCTTAAATAGCATGGAAATAGAATGTTTGTAACTATTTATCAATATCCTGAAGATGACAAATAAATTTTGATTCCTTAACATGGAAGAACGTGAACTCTAAGTTTGCACGATCTTGCTGAATTTCTGTAACCGTGTATGAGAGCAAATAAATCTGAATGGTAAATTTCCAGAGTTAAAATTTTATCAAATACCATCAGTAAAATATACCTTTTGCAAATATAAAAACTCATTTCGTAACTAAGGAACCCTTCCAATATTGGGTAATGTAATCTTTCCCAAAAATGAAAAAGGATACTCTAAATCATCTATTTGAAATTTTTAAACCGCAAGTGTGCGGTTAAATCTGATGTTGCAAAATTTGCATCTTTATTTACTGAACCATAATGAGAACTTAAAAATTTTTATGATTACCCACACGTTTCACAGTGTATCATTATTTGTCCTAATTTCAATAGACTTTCTGAGTTGGGGGAATTATCTGAGTGTGAGCTGTTGTTTTGAGTCGATTTAAATGGTACAGCAGAATATTATACGCAATAAAGATCCATAATGGATTTTTTTTCCTTTTCATTGCCTTTACTATTTACTGGTGAATATACTAAAATTTACTTACTATAATTTATCTTAAAACCACTATTTGTGATGATTAAAGGTATTAGTAAACTGTTTTCATGGAAAAAAGTGTATTATGAGTTCATATACAGGAAATATTTGATGATAATTACAGACCTGCTACAAGTTATGTACGAAGATAGAAATAACACTAACCTACTACTAAGGGCAAAAAAAAAATATGCATCTACGTCCGAATAATTGTTCGGCCTTGCGTGTACTTAACTAACTGAAAATTATTAATCGTTTAATGATCCCCGTCATGTTAAATGGCTAGTATTTGAACAAAGAATTTTCTTTTCGATAAATTCTCTTCAGGTTCTGCAATTATATATGCAAATTAATAATCCGAAAAATGGCCAGGTTAAGGGCAAAGTACATCGTTTAAAGCATGTGAATTCAGGATTGTGTTAAACAAAATACAATAAAATTGTTAATGTTGATATGACTCATATAGAATGTTAACTTGAATCTGTGTATACGTTAAGTGAAATTTTAAGATCCATGATCAGAATAAATATGGGTCAAATTGGGTGAGAGAGAAATAATAGTGCAATTACAATTCGATCAAATTAGTTAGACGTAATAAGGACGTAATAATAGCAATCCGGATGGCTACTGCTTCAGCCGTTTGAAGGACTTTAAGTCTGAAACCGGAGCTATGCGTACAGAAGAAATATATTGAAACACTTCTCCTCACCTGCCCAACATCAAGGCCAATTAATCAGTCGTAATCTTAACTATTGAATGACCAAATTTGACTAAGACCTTTCGTAGTCAATCGTAATTGTCGCTGTTATCTTTATTCATAAATCTTTGTATTATTATTATTATTATTATTATTATTATTATTATTATTATTATTATTATTATTATTATTATTAGTCGTATTATTGGTTTGACATAGTTATTAATCTCCCCTATACATGATTCACGCATTTCGCATTCATCCCTTCTTATTACGTCTAACTAATTTGATCGAATTGTAATTGCACTATTATTTCTCTCTCACCCTATTCGGCCCATATTTATTCTGGTCAGGGATCTTAAAATTTCACTTAACGTATACACAGATTCAAGTTAACATTCTATATAAGTCATATCAACATTAACAATTTTATTGTATTTTGTTTAACACAATCCCAAACTTCACATACTTTAAACGATGTACATTACCCCTAACCTGGCCATTTTTCGGATTATTAGTTTGTATATATGAATTGTAGAACCTGAAGAGAATTTATCGAAAAGAATATACTTCGTTCAAATATTAGTCTTTTGAAAATTATTAATAAAATAATAATTTACCAATGAATCATTTTATTTCCCAATTTACTTACCATGATGTTGCAAATAGTGCAAAACATATATTAGCAATAGTTACGTGAATAGTATGCACTTTTCCGCGTCGATTACGCAAGTAGGCATTTATTTTACCGAATTCTAAAAATACATCGCATAAATCATGTAGAAGTAAAGTTACAACACCCGCACGATGTATCCTAAAAATATATTTGAAAACACACAAATGAAGAGAGAAATAAACTTTAGACAAATAATGAGTAAAGTGTATTGAGAACTTTTGACTAGAAGACTGAATTGAAAAAAAAAGTGATAGTAAGAACGAAATTACTATACGAGGTTTGTGGAGACTTTTAGATTTCATACTAGATATCAAGGACTGGGTTTAGTAAGACAACAGTCAAAAAACAGAAAACACTGGATAGTTATTAAGTCCTAGTATGAAACCCCTTAACAGTGTTTATTCACAACCCCATAAGGGATCAAACTAAGAGCCTACAGGTCTCTACAATTTCTTTCGGTATAAATACAAACACTTTTAAGGTGAATAGATCACTGACGTTTTAAATTCTACGCTCAAGCTAATACAGTACATTATCACCTTTGAACTTAAGGTAGAAATAATAGTAATCGTTATTCAACGTGTGATAACTTACATTACTCACTGACTAAAATAACTCACAATTCACATGTAATTTCACATACAACAAGACGATGAATAAAGTTGGAAAAACCTTGGGTCGAGACATCATGTTCCAATAATAAAGACAGAAGATACAACTGCTTTGATAAAACTCAATTATCAAGTCCAAGTTTACATATTTAACTTTGAAATAAACCCTATTTTGTTAAGACTAGTGATATTTCCTAGCCAACATAATTGAATAATATGAAGTAAAAAATTTAAATCTATGACTTAATGATTGAAAGTCAAGTTTTTCTACTACTGCTGACTAAGCATCAGTCAATATGAATTTTTAGCCAACCGTTTTGTTAATAAAAAATAAGCAAACATTTTCATTGAATATTGTAACGATGCATTTTTGTTAATGACGTTTGAATGAATGCTGAATGTATCTAAAGTCAACTGTAAGATTATGTAATGACCATTCTATTTACGCTTTCCATAGATGTTACCGCAAAATCTCGACATTTGATTAATGGTTAGATCCTAACTTAAAAAAATGTATCATGGCCATGCACATACACTACAAAATGGAATGCCAATGCTTTTTAGAATACTGACAGCTTTACTGAAATAAGCACTGTTACAAATTATTATATAGCAATCGAATGAGTACTAAAAAATGAAGCTTTCTCCTGGTGTTGGATTTCTATGGGATTGTACAACATTATAAGTATTTTCTTGACCTTTTTCATAGTTGAAAATATTCATCATGTACTGAAGTCTAAGATTAATTCACCAATAACCACTCGAATAAATATGCACCCAAATAGATTCATTTAAAACAGTAGTTGATGGAGATTTGTGCGCCCTGAGTCTACCGTTCGGTCGGTTACTGTGATTGTTAAATCAAGCAACCCCTCTCGTCATTTATAAAGTTTATACTCACTAAAATTAATACATCGTTACACCAACAGATATTGATAAATATCTAATCATCAGATGGAATTCCAAAACATTTCATATAGCTTACACAAATAGTTTAGTTAACTTAAATTTTAAACTTGTACTTTCCTGTGACTGCATTTGAACATTTGGCTTTTCATAAAAGGTAAGATTATTGCCAATAAGTGTTATTTATTATTTCAATCGAACTTGGTTGATTGGTGGCTTATGAGTTACAATATTCGACTTTTAATAGCTAAGTTACAAATTTGAACACTGAAACACAGTTCAGATAGTTGAGTACCAACCCTATCCCTCACATAGAAAATTCGCAGTTTAAAGTCATGTACGGAAAACGTGTTTTGTAAATGGGTTTGATTAAATTTACTTCAGTAGAATTGGAATCAGTGTGAGAATGCATATTATTCAATTCTTCATAGCGAGTTTATTGATTTTAAGTTGTACATTAGTTACTTCACAAACTTTATATACCCTTCAATTTATGAAGAGAAAGTATGAACGGAAACCATTAGAAAAATTGAGTTGGGTACTGACGAAATCATCCTTAATTTTAAAATTGGGAAGTGATCCTCCTACCACTATCTATTTCTACTCTCAATTTTTAATGTTCTTCGAAAAATTATTTTCACTTTAATTTTGATTTTTCATCTTCTCCCGATGATTCACTTGATTCTTATTTAATTCTCCAAAATGTTTTAGCATATTAAATAATCGTTTCTTTATACCTACATGCACTCTTTGTATGCTATATACAGAGTATAAAAAGATGTTGACAGATTGCATTTCATATGTAACACCATTAATATAAGTAAGGTACAAATTAATGCTTATAGAAAAACTGTTTTGAATAGTTTCCGTTAATTTTCACAAATTGTTAACGATTAAATAAAACCAGTAGGTCCTGGGTTCGAATCTCGCAGGGGGTGAGGTAGTGGACGAGCACTGCTGAGGTGTCCCACGATAGGACTAAACGGCCATCCAGTGCTTCTAGGTTTTCCATTGTGGTCTAGCTTCAACTGACTCATGATCTTAACCATTGAGATTCAATAAAAATCAAAGTGGTAATCGGCACTTAAAAGGCTTTTAAATTCATATGGTATATGAAATCACAAAAATGATTGAGAATAAGATAATATGGAACGAATTTTAAGATGATTTTAATCTCATTTATTTTCATGAGTTATCAGGAATAAATCGAAGCAATGTAATAACCACTTTGTGGAGAATAATTTATTTATCTTACCTTAGCAATAATGAACCTTCTAGCAGTAAAAGTGTCAAACAATGATGTAGAACTAATACAGAAGAATCTTTACGCCACAAATCCATAAAAAATACACTCCATAATGAATGTAAATAGAATCCCAACTGCAGTGTATAAAGCCAATAGTAATCAGGAGGAGTCGGAATATCAAAGTAGCCAACTGATTAAAACAATTCAATTTAAGAAAAAAAATCATGATGTTAGTCAAGTTATGTGCATGCATATATTTCTGATTTTATTTAGTAATCAAGAACAATTTTGATTCTATCACACTTGATACTATCAGAATAATTGAAGAGACGTTTGGAACTGTCACTATCCAGTGAAAAATTGGGTTATTAAATCATTGAGCTGCTTTTTTTTAAAATTGAGTGATTATATTTCTGGTCAGTGTCTAATATTTCATACAGCCAACTGGGAAAACAGTACTTATAAATCGATGAGATTCTATATTAAATCATGTAAAGGATTACTTTTCTTGAACATGACACTTAAGTTAGTGGTTCAAATTTAATTTCAAACTAGTTTTGAAGTTCCATTTTTTCAATAAGTGTTGCTACTTCAAGCTTTAAAATGTAACTCCTATACTAAACATGAATTTATTTGCTCAACTTTGAGCCACATCATGTATGAAGGCTAGTGATACTACCCATCTTTTTTAAAATCAAAGTAGATGGAGCGATTTTCATATCTGACATTCACTGGTTACAGATCGAATGCTTTCAGAACCAAGCAACTTCAACCTCTTACCTAGGTACCATTAGTCAATAATAACTGACATTTATGTTTTATCAATACATCTCATAAAGAAATGTATGTTGATGAACTCAATTACAATCAATCATATATTTATGAATATGTAATCTTAAATTTTCTCTGAAAATTCTCGGAATTCAAATATTCTGATTAGGGATTTGGAAAATTGATAATTCACAATCTTTTTGATTAGCTTAAAATGCTTTTTTATGAGACAGTCAAACTTCATGAAATAACTATCGTAGCCAATAACACAATGTAATAAACCACAGTTAATAAAACACAAATATTCATCATATATTAATATCCTTTAAAATTGAACCACTTATGCGAAATATTTATTGTATTATGACGCTAATTCATAATTTAGTTTCCATATCTCTGTACACGTTAAAAAATGATTCATTCTATGTCATTTGAATTGATCATTTAAATGAATCTATTTAACACAACAATTAATCCTTTTGTTGAATCCTTGTCATTTTTCTATCAAAACTGATCATGACACTAAAAAATAGTCACCCTTAAAAATCATAACCAATATATTACAGTACTCATGAGATGTAAAATGTATACAGTACATAGGTCATTTTTGAATTCCATCACATTAATTTCCTAAAAAAATACCTATTCATAATTGAAATATATGATACATATAGAAGTCAAGGTTTATTCTTATGTAATGAATATATAATTGTCAAAAAGCATGAAAATGTACGTGGACATTACAATTGACACACCTCTTTATATTATTTTATAATTATATTGTGGTGTATGTTGCTTATGCTGACAGATTTAAGCGGTATGTAGCAGTAATGAGAGGTGGAATAACCACCAGAAGAAGACTGAATTGAAGAGAACAAGAAGGAAAGCAGAGGACAATTGGAATAATAACAGAATTGAAAAAATAATGAGGTATGTAAAGGACAATTGATGGGAAATGTGCAGATAATGTATTTAATGTATGGTTTCCATATTTTAGGAAAGCACTGTGTAATTTAGCGTTTTTAACGCTAACGGAGAAGATTTGGAAGATGTAAAAACCTTTACATATCTTGGCAGTATCATTGATGAACATGGTGGATCTGATGCAGATGTGAAGGCGCGGATCGGCAAAGCAAGAGCAGCATATTTTCAACTGAGGAACATCTGGAACTCAAAGCAACTATCAACCAACACCAAGGTCAGAATTTTCAATACAAATGTCAAGACAGTTCTACTGTATGGGGCGGAAACCTGGAGAACTACGAAAGCCATCATCCAGAAAATACAGGTGTTTATTAACAGTTGTCTACGCAAAATACTTCAAATCCGTTGGCCGGACACCATTAGCAACAACGTACTGTGGGAGAGAACAAACCAGATCCCAGTGGAGGAAGAAATCAGGAAGAAGCACTGGAAGTGGATAGGAAACACATTGAGGAAAACGCCCAACTGCGTCACAAGACAAGCCCTCACATGGAATCCTCAAAGCCAAAGGAGGAGAGGAAGACCAAAGAACACATTGCGCCGGGAAATGGAAATAGACATGAGAAAAATGAACAAGAATTGGATGGAACTAGAAAAGAAGGCCCACGACAGAGTGGGTTGGAGAATGCTGGTCGGCGGCCTATACTCCATTGGGAGTAACAGGCGTAAGTAAGTAAGTAAGTACTGTGTAATTTTGCCTTATACAATAAATTCGTTTATCCCGCTAAAGTTTTCGTTCACTTCAATAGGCTTTATTTTAAAGATATATCAGTATATCATCTGACATAAACTGACAAATTACTTTTAAAACTATGATCTGATCTAATCAGGATTATTGAGACGATTTTATGATGAATAAACGTACACTAATAATTCTATTTGATATTGATGTTAATAGAAGTTCATTGGACAATGGAAAAGAAATTTAGATCTATTTTATATCTTAAGTCTAAGGATTTAACGGTGATTTGACACAGCCAACATTATCAGTATAGATTTAATTTATTAAACATATACAATGGTTTATTATAATATCTTAGAAAAAGTGTAAATGTATTTCAGTTCAAAAGTGCTCTCTCCCAATGATAAAGATATTTCTCTCCATTCCAGATCATTTTTACGAATGATTGTAATTGTGGCACTATTTACTACCTTCTTAAAATTTCTACTCAGCATTATACGAAGATAACGGAAAATGTATGCTTATGAGGTTAAAGTAATCAAATCGTTTGAATACTACACTTTCAACATATTCTAAATTTCGTGAATCAATGGTAATCCGTCCAACACATATTCAGAACGCAGTTAAAGCTACACAGTAAAGTCCAGAAACTGTCAGGTGTTTTATAATATTGTCCGATATTTTGTGTATACAAACACTCTAGGGTTAGGTGGTTTAGTTGAAGGTAATCGGCAGGAAGCGGTAGATCTAGTTAAACAATTAATTTCATGAGAAGCATACTTACTTGTAAATATGTTATTGCGAAAGACACACAAGGGATATTGGAAATCTGTTCTGCCACTTAAAACTACAACCTGTAGGCTAAAAAGCCACATAAATAAGAACCAAAAACATTTCCAACCAGATTCAATAAGTTTACCAGAAACTTCTGGAGTTACACCAACACTGGCAATAAGCCTCTAAAAAATAGAAATATATCTTCTTTACAAAATTCTGAAAACACACTCATCATACTGGAAATAATTTCTACATTTTAAACCAACTTAATTACTTTGATCTGAGCGACCGGATAGTGTGCACAAAATATACTGTGAAATAAAGTAAAATTACTCATGTTAATTAGCTCATATCCAGTGGAGCTTTGTCGTAAAATCCTCTAAGATAAATGAGTGTAATATAAACACAGTAAAACCATCCCTATGGACAAACTCCACATGCTGAATTTGAAAAGGGTAACTGGTGCAAAAACGAATTACTAAACATGGAAGGTTCACTTAGAGATCGAACACTCAAATCCCAAGTCTATTGGACAAAAGCTATATAAGTTAGTAATGATTACTGTTGTGTATGCTATAAAAACCCTTACTCTAAAATCGTATACGTCTTAATAAATAGCTTTTGAAAATGTTTACTTTTGTATTAGATTTCCTCCGTATCAGCCAGTGTTATTCTGTCTTCTAATAAAAACACATCAGGTTTCAGAAAATGATAACTGCCCCGGTATACTTCATATCAGTGAAGGCTAATCAACAAGTAATTACGCACAGCCTATTTAAGTAATAACAGCATAAATGATTATTCAGAATTCTGACTACATAGATATTCGACTTTACTGGTGTGGGTTTAAATCAAATTTTGAAGTTGCACTACCATTTTATGACATTTTCAGTCATACGTAACTTCACCTACGCCTAAACATAAATGCAAATTCATCCTATCATTAGACAATTATAATCAATGAATATTATAATATTAGACGGTATGCACTAACAACAACCTACTGTAGCGTAGAACAAACGAGCTTCCAGATGGGGAAGAAATTAGGAAGAGGTGTATATACATATTATGAAAATCACCAAGCTACATCATAATGCAAGCCCTAACTTGGAATCCTAAATAGACAAGAGGCAAACAAGAAAGCACACTGCATCGGTAATCGGAAGCAGATATCTAAAGGACGAATAGCACTTTGGAACAAATGGAAAGAGAGCTCAGGACAGAGTAAGTTGGAAAATCCTGGTTGGCGGCCTATACTCCATGAGGATAGACAGATGTAAGATGGTGTGCATTAAACTGATACGAAGATTTTCAGGTCGTACCAAACCAACCCGGATTATTTCATGTAGCTTTGTTTACATTATAACCTACGTTAAACTGAGATAATTAACTATGACTCTTTACTCTAGTTTATAATAGTGTAAGACAAACTACGTATATTAAATAGGAGGAAGCGTGTATTTAGACAGTTTTGTCGAATGGGAAATGACTACACACATCATACTGACGAAACGCGAAACAATCAACAACTTATGGACTCACTTCGTTCTTAAGCACTACAATGCATTCATTTGAATACATAGCGAACCAATAAGTGGGTGTTAAGGTGTCAAAAAAAACTCACTGTATAAAGCTTTCGTGTGATATACATTCGAAGCAGAGTAAGTAAAAGGCCTGTCAATAAAGCATGAAACACTTGTAATGGACGCGTAGCAGAGATGATGCGGCGAACAAATAAGAAAGTGTTTTGAAACTTTGATTTGCTGAAACCCATTTCTTTAAAAGCAATCCAAGCTTTTGAGAACAGTTCGATGTAACTAGGCGTGGGATCATTACAATGCTCCAGTAAAGAGTTAAGAAATTCTGGTGGATACTCTTTAGGATCAGGACTAGGTAACAAAAATGGGATGTCTTCTATACGAGAAGAATCTGATATTGGATAGTGTTTACCGGTTTCAGGATCAAAGATCGTTGATTGACAGTAAATTGATATGTAAAAAGTGAATAGTAGGAAAGAAATTGACTTTCTTGACTGAAACATCGATTCTGTTAGTGAAAGCAGAATGAAAAATAGTGGCTTTGATAATTTGATAGATATTCTATTAAATCCCCTGACTAGGTAGAAACAAGGGATTTAAACTAGGCTAAAAATAAATGAAAAAATAAATAGACTATCGTTGTTACACAAAAGAAAAGATTTTATTCAAATTATAGACCAAAAAATGATTGATGAACTAATAAACTAACTTCGTATAAAAATTCTTGGTTGTTCAGCAAACACCTACAATATTTCACAAGTTGAAATCATGAGTCAATTGAAGCCAGACCACTATGGAAAACTGGAAGCACTGGACGGCCGTTTCGTCCTAGTATGGGACTCCTCAATTGACTCATGATTTCAACTTATGAAATTTCTAAAAATCTCCACAAAACCCATTCTGATAATAATAATCACCTGCTCACTAGTGACTGACTTCAAGAGACACTCCTGGAGTTCTAGTGAGAAGTCGTTACCAGTGGAGTTCAGCCAGGTCTGTTGTGAGATAGGAACTCACTGAAGACAATGAAGTTAGACATTGATACCGTTGGATGCCGGCTCAGTGGTCTAATGGTTAAGTGCTCTCGCGCGAAGCCAGTAGGTCCTGGGTTCGAATCCCGCGGGGGGAGGGTTCGTGGATGCGCACTGCCGAGGGGTCCCATACTAGAACGAAACGGCCGTCCAGTGCTTCCAGGTTTTCCATGGTGGTCTACCTTCACCTGTCTCATGATTTCAACTTGTGAAATTTCTAAAAATCTCCACAGAACTCATTCAGATAACCTACGAAATTGTTTAACAAGCTTTTAGTTGCAGCTTATTATGTAAAAAATATTATTAATTATCAAAAGGATGTGTCTAGAATATTTTAAAAAATCACAACTGAATCCATTCACTAATCTCAGACTTGAATCACAAGGCTAAATTTAATTGTGTAATTATTTAATGTAAATAATACGTGAAACCATTAGCTACTGATCGATCCACAGAAGAACAAGCACATTAAAATTGTGGGTTGAATTATGAAAATGAAACAATTTCAGCTAGTATGTAACACAAATAAACCTCCATAAATACCTAAGAAAAGTAGGAAAGGAAGAAATTTGTGGTTTAACAAAATAGACGCAATCATGTTGCATTTTTCAACCACATAGCGTTCTTGAGAAAAAAAATAACACATCCATATGTTAATAGATGTTACGAAAATATAGTTGATTGTAAGGTGATAAAAGTTGTTGGGATATTAATTAAACTAGGCAGCGAATAAAGTTAATCCTGGAGTATAGTTCTGGATTTAAACGAAATACATCTCGGTGAAGTACATTTTAACACAGGAAAGACAAAATCATTTCGCATGCTACTTAATAGTATAGCGAATACAACAGTTAGGGTATACTTCATCGGATGTATAAGAACAGTGAACATTAACTCGAAATTTTTCTTCAACAAAGAAACGTCGGTGGAAAATCGTTTTACATGAGTGATAAAGCAAAAAGACTTAATATCCACTAATACCTCGCATTCAGAATTACTGTAGGGTCCTGACCATATGCATCTTTTTGAACATAACAATTGAAGAGTGGATTTAGATCATTATTAGACCTAGAAGATATATATATATATATATATATATATATATATATATATATATATATATATATATATATATATATATATATATATATATATATATATATATATATATATATGAACACATCAATGCAACAGCAACAAAAAATTACTGAGGCCTATTTTTCTATTAACAAGGCAACATATACAACACATTTAATTAGTATTTTAATACTTTCTTAAATGGTAAAGGAAAGTTTATCAACAGGATAACTAAGTTCACATGAAAGGAATGCCCAGTGATGAAACTGCCCATAGATAATAGAATACAATTTAACGACTAACTGAAAGCATGTCCAGTGATAAATCGTAATCACATTCAATGAAATACTTCAAGATAAACCAATAATCCCTGTGTTCATTTACAAATATACTGATGATAAATATGATGAAAAGAAAAACAGAATTGTTATCAAAACATTTTAATTAGTTAGTCTCAGAATAATCAACCAAGGTAATGATTAAATATGAAAAAGCTAAAATTCTCTCTACAACAAACATACTGATTGAATGAATGAGAAAAATCAAAGCTTCTATTGTTTTATTTTATTTTTATGAAAAAAAGTAATACATTCTATAAGGACACTGAAAAATATATAATACAATACTGTTGGAATATTTATAAAACTATGTAAAAGCAATTTGGCTGGTGTTTTTATCTACAGGATGGGGTTGTCGAACCCATGCCCAATCCTTCTGCATTACCCGGGCAAGAGACCGGCAGTAATTTTCTAGAAGAGATACAAAGGAATCACACTAATATCGATAGAAGGAAAGGTCTTCAGAAGAGTGTTGCTCAAACAGATGAAAGATTCAGCAGACATCCAAGTTAGAGTTCAACAGACTCTATTCCATAAGAATAGGTTGTTCACAGACCAATTTGTGGTAATACGGATAATCGTTGGACAATCAATTGAATGGAATTCGTCACTATACACCAACTTCACTGACTATGCGAACATATTTGACAGGGTGGATAGGAGAACCCTATGGAACCTTCTTCCACACTATGGTACCAGTAGCTGAGAAAATCGTCAACATCATCTGGAATTCATACGACAAACTACAATGCAAAGTCGTGCATGTAGGACGGCTGACAGACGCATTCCAAACCACAGCCGGTGTCAAACAAGGTTGCTTACTCTCTCTATCTCTTTCCCTCTCACCTTTATCATTCTTATTGTGGTTGACTGGATTATGAAAACCTCCACATCTGATGGGAAGCACGGAATACAAAGAACAGCTCAACTAGGCGACTTGGATTTCACAAATCTCCCAGACCTTCTATCCCATACGCACGAACAGATGCAAATCAATATGAAAAGTGTAGCGGCGGTCTCTTCTGCAGTAGACTTCAACATGCACAAGGGAAACAAACAACATCCTCAAATACAACACAGAGAACACCAACCAAACCAAGCACATTTGATGGAGAAACTCTGCAACAGGTAGAAACTTTCATGTACCTGACTGGTCAGCATCTTCGACGAAGAAGGAAGATTTGTTGTAGACGTCAAGGCGAGGATTGTCAACGTAACAACAACATTCCTACAATTATACAACATATGAAACTCAAAACAGCTGTCTCTTAACCAATATCAAAGTGATAATCTTCAATACGAACTTCAAGATAGTTCTACTGTACGGAGCTGAAACTTCGAGAACTATTACAACCAACACCAAAATGGTACAAGTATTTATGAACAATTGTCTACGTGAGATACTCAATATCCGTTGATCGGATATTGTCATCAACAACCTACTGTGGTAGAGAACAAACCAGCCTCCATCTGAAGAGGAAATGATTGAAAGACTCTGGGAGTAGATAGGACATACATTGTGGAAATCACCAAACTGCATCATGAAGCAAGCGCTAACTTAGAATGGTGAAGGGAAACGAAAATTGGGAAGGCCGAAGAACACAGTGCACAGAGAATTATGAGAAGATATGAAAAGGATGAATAGCAACTGTAAACAAGTGGATAGGATTGTCGAGGACGGAGCTGGATGGAAAATGCTGGTGAGCGGCCAATGCACCTCTACTAGAAATAACAAGAGTATGTAAGCAATTTGATAAATGTACACATACTCTTAGTGAGCATTACAATGGTAATCATAAACGAAATCTCAAAAGTTAGGATGAAAGTAAAATCTAGTCGACTGCATAAGATCAATGTTTGTGTTATTTGATTGCTCCTTTATAGGTAACTTAAAAAACCAAGCTTTCATTTACAGACCAATATTTCTCGGAATGCTGATTAACTGGAAGCAAAATGGTAGTTGAATTTTGGTACAGGATGAAATGAAGTAATCTTTGTTGAGCCAGCACTCGTCTATCCAATGATTTACAGAAATTCTAGCAAACCTGTTGATGAATTATGAGTTTCCGTAGGAATTGATATATAGGAATCCCGCCTTAAATTCTAATTTTTCATACATATATTATCATTTTATTTTCGAGCATTTAGAAATGGAACGAAATCTATGGATATTGGAAAACATGATTTATAAACCATAGATCGATTTGGATGAAGGGATTTAGTAGAAGGGTTTGAGTAGCTATTCTACTTGTCTTCACTTGAGTTTTCTTAATAGAAATTGTGCAGCAACTGAATTTCTTTTGCGATAATCAATAACCATCTTCATCAGATGGTTGCAGAAGAGACCCAACATCTGAAAACAGAAGAGAATTTAATTGATCTTTATCATGTATCATATCAAAGCTAATTAAATCCGTTATATCAATAAGACGATGAGCGTTAATAAAATATCCGGGTGATTACACTTTTTGATATTAAATGTGACAAAGAGGTATCTTTTTTAGAAGCTTAACTGCTTTGTTGATCATTTTATCCTTAATACTTTGAGTTGAAAAGCAGTGTTTTGAATCTGGGGTAGTTCTGCTACTATGTAGTTAGAAAATATCTGAGGTTTCTTAATTTTTAACACTTTTTGTTGGAGCTACTTTAATTAGATTGGCATTAAAAAAAGTGAAGAATAAAGAAAGTTTAAATATTTCTTGAATGGTTTTGGATATTCGATTAATTTGTAAATATATTACATTGTTACTACAGTATCAACATAAAGAACAATGAAAATCAGAGCATAATATAGACACATTTGTCAACCTCTTGAAGTTCACAATTTTCTAAAGCTTACTGTTTACGAAGTAACCTTTACAATAAAATAGTTTAAATGATTACAATCCGTGTCTATGAAGAATGTTTTAATAAAGTAGTGTTATACTAGATAAGTCAACATCTGACAACCATCATTGTATATTTTATGATCAGCTTGAAAAACGGTGGAAAACACAAGACATTTTAGTAAAAACAGAAGTAATCTGAGATGTTAAAATATATATTTTAACGAAAACCATTGTTTAGCTTCTTATATAGGAATATTCGCAAATTATACCAACTAGTACTGAGCTGCTGATCATTTTATGACAGTGCTACAACACCTGGTCATAACTGCAAATAAAACTAAACTGGCTATATCCCAACAATACACGCCGTAACACATCAAGACGTTTGGTGAAGATGTGGTAAGATTATCGATAGTTAATGTAATCAATAACTGCATGGTAACACATTCCCATAAAATCCTACGTTGATGATGGTCCAATCTTATTATCATAGCTTAGAACATCTTAACTGTATAAATCACCACATTCGTATTTATGGATGCTCTTAATGTGGCGACAATGGGAAGTATCTTCCATTTAAAAACTAGAGAAACAATCGTCCTAATGTAAGGAAGGAGAAATCTAAAACCTACTTCTTTAAAGGGTTTGCATCCCTATGTTGTTTGATGGTACAGTAATAGAAAATCAAGAAAATGAACAAAAAGAAAACAATCATGGTAGCACAATTAAACAGTAAGTGAGAAATACAGTTATAACACCCTGAAAAACAAAATAAATTATGAGGAGTTTTAAATTTTTCTGTCGATCAAAATAACTACATTGTGCATCCATGATTGAAAAGAAATTAGCCCTGTCAAATTATTTGCCGTTATCTATAAAAAATGCTTTTACTTAAGAACCTAATTGGGGTCCAAATGGACCGCTTTATCTTATGCTATGCCCATGGAAACTCAATCACTTCTCCAGGTTTTCAATGGTGGTCTACCTTCAACTGACTCATGATTTCAATCTGTGAAAATTTCTAAAAAATCTCCACAAACCCCTTCCGATAATAATCATCTGCTCACTAGTGACTGAGTTCAAAAGATACTCCTGGAGTTCTAGTGGGAAGCCGTTACTAGTGGAGTTCAACCAGGTCCGTTGTGAGATATCAGCTCACTGAAGACAATGTTATATGGTGGCGCAACTTCGTGGATTGGTTGAAGTTAGACATTAATACCGTTGAATGCCGGCTCAGTGGTCTAATGTTCAAGTGCTCGCGCACGAAGCCAGTAGGTCCTGGGTTCTAGCCCCGCGCGGTGCGGGATCGTGTATGCGCACTGCTGAGGAGTCCCATACTATGACGAAACGGCCGTCCAGTGCTTCCAGGTTTTCCACGGTGGTCTAGCTTCAATTGACTCATGATTTCAATCTGTGAAAACTTCTCTAAAAGACAGTCGGAGACAATCTGTGGAAACATGTTCTCCAAGTTTAGTTTCATTAGCTTCAATCATTATTATAATTCATTGGACAATAATAACTTTTGTTCAGTCTATGGCTTAATGGAGAATAACTGACGATTTACAGACTGCTTGTAGGTGAGTTATGTTAACTCTTATTTAGTAAATTATATTAAACTAATTTATATCCTAATCAGTGTATTCTCATGTAGGATCCACGATATTATATCTCCTTGGACAGCAGTCTTGATTTAATGCAAAAATCATATACAGCGTTAGTAATTTTCATACTCTATCAAAATTTAAAACTACTATCTACCTAAGATAGCGCTCAGTCATCTGTATATGAAATTGCCTAATAATTAATTTTGAAGTTCTGTCTATTGAAAGAAAAAAAGGTAGAAAATCGTCAGACCAAATATATCTGTAGATAAAGTTATTGCAATTTAGAACAAAACTGAATGAATAAATAATAAAAAGATAACTGCCAATCTGAAACAACAAGATGAGGCGACTTGTAAATGGATGTAATGTGATATATTTATTTTAACATAGACAGAACGTGCACATACATCTTTGTGATTAACTTTAAATATCCTATTTGGGTCATTCCAATCAACTAGTTTCAAGTTTGTCATTGAATTTACGCTGGAACAGATTTTACGTAGTCGTTATGATAGAGCTGTGGATTAGTGCTTACGGCGTCCGACTGCCAGCCACTAAGTCCTGGATTCGAAATACGCTATCTAACTTCGGTTTGGACAATAAGGTATTATAAATGGCCCTCAAAATTAGGGGTTCCTACAAAAGTACCTGGCGAATGCGTTGACTGATTCCCTTTATTGCGGTACAGTTCTGTCTCAAAAATATTAAGTCTGCAATCGGGAAGCTACTTCACCTTTAAAGTGGGACTAACAAAACTTGATTTTTTATAAACCTACTGGCCACATATCTAAAATTTCTATAGTTTTTGTATATTATGAAACTCTCAACACCCTGTTTTGTGCTAGTTAGTCTTACAGAATAATGTAATTCGCACACGACAAATTCATCAATTAAGTGACCTTGCTATAGAAGTCATCAGTTTGGAATACCTACTACTAGAATTACTCAATGTGATGTAAGTTTATGTGTTGACAAATGATTTTTAAGCAAGCATAATCAGTGCAAATGACTAGTATTTCATGATATTCCATTAATTACAAGCGACTTCACTCGTTTGCAGTTATTTCGTCGGAAATTCTTAAAAGCAAACGTTATGTGGTCTTCATTGTACATGATTACTCAAAGTATTTAAAATTTTTTAGAAACACTTACAGCTTTTTGACAATTAATAGCTCGGGTTTCATAAACACCTTTCAAAAATACTATATTTAGTAACAATTTATTCCGTACTTCCCAACTGCTTAGAGACATGTTTAAGCATATGAAGACCAGGAGAATGGGAAACAGATCATTGTGAACGTAATATTATTGGTTTTAATCTACTTAAATTTCCTCTTTTTCATGATCGTTAAATTTTATGTTTGCAGGACTGTTACCAGAACCATTAGATTGGATCAAGTTTTGAAGCATATGTTTCCAGACAATTCCAAGAACTCCTGATATAAAATTAGCTCTGTTTGTATTTAAATATCCACTAGATGAAATTATTTTATTGATACATAACATGTTTAGCGTTGAATATTCATTTTTATAATCTGCATTCAAACTAGGAGACACCATGTGTTGTTGCACTGACAACCACGATCAGACCATAGAAGGATCGACAATCGGCATCTAATATGGTAGTAAATGATATTATTAGTCCGATTTGTTTATCACGTACGTGGCATGAATGATCAATACTGCATGTACATTTACTAACCATGTGACACGTGTCTGTCTATCATTATTTTCACTTTGGTCAATCGGAGAAAATTCATTGGTTACCGGAGCATGTTTATTGATTAACAAATCACAAAACTATGACTGGTCAGTAGAACTCAAATTAACACTTCGTTTCCCCCCTCAAAAGTTATACACATTACTTTTCATTAGCGTCTGGATATAGTTTACATGATCCAGCTGTTCAATTAATATTCTACCTCAATTTTTCCACGATGATAAAGTGGTTTACCTTTCGTCAAGATATGGCATACATTGTACGATTTGCTTTTAGCGGAATATTTCTCTACAGTTTTTAATACTCATTAAATTGAGTTATGGTCGTAATAGATATAATATGATCGATGTTAGGTTGTCTTAAATTAACCCCTCATCTTGTTGTTTCAGATTGGCAGTTATCTTTTTATTATTTATTCATTCAGTTTTGTTCTAATTTGCAATAACTTTATCTACAGATATATTTGGTCTGACGATTTTCTACCTTTTTTTCTTTCAATAGACAGAACTTCAAAATTAATTATTAGGCAATTTCATATACAGATGACTGAGCGCTATCTTAGGTAGATAGTAGTTTTAAATTTTGATAGAGTATGAAAATTACTAACGCTGTATATGATTTTTGCATTAAATCAAGACTGCTATCCAAGGAGATATAATATCGTGGATCCTACATGAGAATACATTGAGTAGGATATAAATTAGTTTAATATAATTTACTAAATAAGAGTTAACATAACTCACCTACAAGCAGTCTGTAAATCGTCAGTTATTCTCCATTAAGCCATAGACTGAACAAAAGTTATTATTGTCCAATGAATTATAATAATGATTGAAGCTAATGAAACTAAACTTGGAGAACATGTTTCCACAGATTGTCTCCGACTGTCTTTTAGAGAAGTTTTCACAGATTGAAATCATGAGTCAATTGAAGCTAGACCACCGTGGAAAACCTGGAAGCACTGGACGGCCGTTTCGTCATAGTATGGGACTCCTCAGCAGTGCGCATTATTGACCTATTTCTTCGAAACCCTGGCATAACTAAATTATTTACAGTATCTTATTTCTAAATTATCACTTAGAAACTTGTATTCTGTATACCTTCAATGTTTTATTGTAATTTTTTTAAGAAATGTGATAAAAGTCGGAGATACAGAGTAATCCAATCATTTGTTTTAAGAAATTAAAAGTGGGACCTCTGTCAGAATATTAGGAAAGTGAGTCAACTTCAGTTATTTAACTCATATGATCATCCGCAGTTCCAGAACTATATATACCTTGATCATTTCGATTTTCTAATAAACTCTATTACCATTCTAAAAAGTGATAGGAGCCATATAACACTAAGTTATATCATAGGATTCAAAACAAAAATCAAAAGGGTGACACTATAATTTATGAACGACCTTTGAGCGACACTAAAGTGACCCTGAGCGTGTTCAATCACTAGGGCTAAGTGAGGGTTATAAAGCAATGTGAAGAATATGGATTATGATTTACAATTGATAGTTAAGGTAAGGAATTGGATCTGATTTTCATAATGAACTGACATCAGCTAAAATGCTAAAACGCTATTTAGACAAATGGGTGAAGGATTTTAGTGCCAAATTGCAAGACTTGTCATCCTAAATTTGATTGGTTCGTTCATAAATTATAGTCTTGTCATTAAAAGTTAACCATAATTCATAAATGAAAAATTAAACAGCTCATTAACCATATTTGATACTGATTCTTTTATTATTATTGTCTTAAATTATTCGATCTTTTTCATTCATATTAGTTTTTAAAGAGACTTCAGTAAAGTAAAACTTGACATGAATCTGAAGATTAAAAGAGAAAGTACTACATTTATTGATTTTTCACTTATATATTTCTTTCAGCTTACAATAATTCATCTGAGAAGTGAACATTCAATTGACAATAAAATAAGTACAATCTATTATGAATACGTAAAATAGAAATTCATTTCTATTTGTCTATGAAGTATCCATCCTGTTTGGTATATTCAAATTTGAATATTGTTGTTCTGTATTACTATTATTATTATCATAATGTTAATTATTGATCATTTACCATGACTTTCTTAAGCTTACTTACTGATTACAAATAATATTTTACTTCTTTTCTTTGTTTATATTTTCGATGCAATCTCATCGTCAGCATATAACAGGATCCACCCATTCTGTGAATATTAACATCATACTGATTGTCGTTCATTATTTTGATTGAATGAAAAAGAATAATGTATTTTAGTTCAATTGTAATTACTCTACAGTACCTTTGCAATGTCTTCAGTAATTTTGCTAAAAGACCTACTGAAGTCAGTTTCATTACTGGATTTGGTCATTTACATTTTACATACTTCTGAATACGTTATACGAGTTACACAATTGTTTATTAAAACGCTTTTCTTAAATGTTTGTCGTTTAATTCCTTGTCTCATCACAACATAGAGTGGGAGGATACAGTTAAATTTTCAGTTAAGTAGATAAAAAGACCATCACAAATGAGAAATCCTATACATAGAAGTTGGATGGATGTTTAACATGGTGCTTTCAGCATATTCAACTTAATAAAACTCACGAGGTCAGCATCATTCACGAACTTTCCCACTTTAATGGATTGAATACATCCAAACTGGTGTCTGGTTTCGACAAAAAACGGGAGATTAAAATAAGCAAAACAGACAACGAAAGAATTACAACAACAAATATGATCGAACAATGTTGTTTCCAAAAATAGATCCTCATTAGGCTTTGCTGTAGTGTAAAGTAATATTCATGTGGATATACAAACATGAGGTTAACCATCCGTTTTCATTATTTAGTGAAAGTGCAATGGCTACCACTTTTTCCGTCCATTTTATGTATCAGTACTGCATATAAGAGTGTATTTCTTACTCGGAATTTCATTTTAATCATCTGAAGCTATCTATATATGTATTCTACGAAAACACTACTGTAGCTCCGGATGTGAAAAGAAAATGAACTTCTGAAAAGTTCCATACTGAGACAAAACGGTGATTCAGTGCTTTCAGGTTTTCATTAGAGGTCTAACTTAGGTCAGTCCACGATTTTAATGCAAATTATAGCTTGAAATGGAATCCTTCGCGACAAATATACTCTTGTAAGTAATGAACGGAAAAATTATTGATATTGCACATATGTTAAACACTGCCAAGTAGACAGTCTACAAACTCATGGACACGTATCTTATTTCCATACATGAAAACATTAAACCAATGAAGGCTTTTTATCAGTCAGAGATAACAGAGAAATCGATTGCATAAATAAGCATATTAATTAGTAAATACACATTGGTAGTGTTTAAGTGAACGGCAACACAAGCGGGGATAACCAAATGTATTTGAACACATTACAGAATATCTTAGTAAAATCTGAGATCCATACAGTAAATGCGTCATTTGCAAAATGTCAGTCGATTTTCTCAGATTTGACTGTTCCTTCGTTTCCATATCAATCACTCTCTATTCTCGTTCTCTTTTTAACCTTCTGCCCCCAGGCATTCCACTTTCAATTGGTGATACATACTACTTCTATCTGTCCACATTAGTAGCACACATCACAGTATGATGACAGGTGTATTAGTTGTAATAAGAATAATGAAGGCTTGAACCAGTGCTTAATAATAACAATAATAATAATAATAATAATAATAATAATAATAATAATAATAATAAGTACGTCAAAGATATGGAAGAAAATAGACATTGAAATAATATTCACTGAAAATTCCTAGAGTTACGTAACGTGAAATTTTTGAAACTACTAGATAGTGAGGAACGAAAAACAGGACATAGACAAATAAACGAATAAATATTGTGGAATATAATAATAATAACTAAAATCATTTGTTAAGCCTAATTCGACCAGAGAAGAGACAGGGGTGTTGAAAGATTTTTATATACACAGAGACGTGGGTTGTTAGCTCAAATATCTTTTCCTCCTACTATATTTAGGAGACGAAACCGAACCACATAAGGAAAGGTAGTAGGTATACAATAAATTTCCCTATATGATCTGGTTCCATCTGTTAAATGACCTCTGTCAACCTAGTATGATAGAATGGAACTGCTAAGTGCTTTGGTTATGCCCTATCCCAAAGACTAAGAAATGTGTTGACTAACGCGCTAGTTGAGTTGTCTGGTTGCATATCATATGTAGCTTTCCCTGCCGAAGAAGTTCAATTCGTAGACATACATGGATATGGCGAAACCAGGTAAATTATCCTTTAGTTGGCTGAATAAAAAGTCGACTTCATTGCTTAAGTCAGTTCATAAAACTCAGATTCAGATTTGTGTACTGAGGACAGAAGGTCTATGACATTTGTTAGTCCTTTTCTAGTAAGCTCCTGAGAGTGTGAAAACCAGTATGCCACGGGTATTTTATTTGTTCTTGACTTTTGTACCCGCCTGCTATGTCCTCTTAGTTGTCCTGAGCTGACAGAAAGAAAAAGAGGGGATATATCAGGACCAAAATCAATCATTAGTATTATATACACCAAAATCAGATCACCTCTTAATCTGCTATAGGACTGAGTAAAGAGATCTAGCATCTTAAACTACTCTTTGTATGATAAGTCCCACAGTTTTGGAATTGTATGGGTAGCTGCCCTCTGTAATTTTCAAAAAATGTCCAAGTCACCTTTTAAACAAGAGCTTGGAGCCTGGACGCAGTTTTCAAGTTTGGATCTCACTAAGACGCTGTATACAGTAGTGAACATAATAGTATCTAACTTGGTAAATATCCATCTTAAAGCCAATATGTTTCTGCACCCCTTAGCTGCGACAGCATGAAAGTGGGTCGCGGTCTTATGATCATGGCTTATTGTTACTCTGGAATTATTCTGAGACTGAGCTACGCGCACCGACTCTTCCCCCAAGATGTACCTATTTACTTTTGTATCCCCAAAAAGCATATAGATAACTTAGATGCGTTGATAGGCATCAGGCAATTTCTAGACACCTAAGTCTTCCTGAAATGCATATGCATCTGGATCGGTTGTTGAGATGGTGGAGAAGATTTGTAGCTCAGGTGGATGATTTTGGTGGAGTTTGGTTCTCTGAGCTGGATGGTTTGGTCGTGGAGCTTTCATCGTTCTCCTGAACGGCATAATCAGCACAAAATTCAGATAGAAGTGAAGTGTTCGAATTTCTCCATATGTGGTTCACAGCTTGTCCTGTACACCTTGATGTTGATTGGTTCTTATTGACCTTAAACTTATCATTGTTTACTTCTTTGTTTTGGTTTCGTCTACCATTGGTTTGATTTTTGTTCCTATATTTATGCATAATTTCCCTGATTAGTTGACAAATTGGATCGATTTCAATGTGTTTGTTGATTGCTGATTGACCTGTGTGCCAAGCTTCTAAAGATTCTCTGGTGTTTTTGGAATTTCCTCTATCCAAGATTTCCACATTTTCCAGTCAAATGAGTCTCCGCAGTTGTCCACATGTATTGATATAAGTGAGGAAATGTCATGGGGTTTGACCACTAATTGATGTTCATGCAAGCGAAGATGAAGAGGGCGTCCGCTTTGTCCGATGTAGTATTTTTCGCAGTTGGTACAATTTATTTTTTAGATGATGTCTGATTTGTCTTCTTTTGTTATTTCATCCTTTGGTTTGCAGAGGATTGATTGTAGTGATTTTGTCGGTTTGTGTGCCACACCTATCCCGAAGGTAATCAGAAGTTTCGTTGCGGTTTCTGATATTCCTTGTATGTATGATAGGCGATCCTTTTGTTGATTTCTGTGCTTGACTTGGATTCTGATGATGCCTCACTCATCATCATCATTTCTCCCTTGCTATAAGGAGATTCGTTGTGGAAGATAATCCTTTCCTGAAACCATGTTGCAAGTTGTTTAACAAGTTGTTGGTTTCTTTATAGGCATCTTTATAGGCATTTTGATCATATTTTTTCAAGTATTTTAACTATTACACTGGTAAGACTGACGAGTCTGTAGTTTGATGGAAGTTGTCTTGATCCTGTTTTATGGATTGGAGTGACAACTGCATCCTTGCAGTTCATAGATAACTCATCTTGGCCAAGACACATATTCAAAAATATCGTACTAAGTGGTGCAGTAATGTATTGTGCGATATATCGTAACTGCTTGATAAACCTTGTCAGCCATGAACTTGAATGAGGTGACCGTATGATAACTTCTACTTGTAGGTAGAAGGAACCTTATTTGACTGACATCATCACCGTGTGTGAAGATCAAGTCTAAGACAGACGAGAAGTTTTGTAGGTTATATCTGGTGGGATCTCTATTGTGCTGGAATAAAGCTAGGGTGACTGTGCCTTCTAACAATTTGTAATCGAACGATGTGTTTTGATGATCTTACTTTTAAGTTTCCCCAATTTATACAGGATCCATTAAAATCCACTACCATAAGGCTTTTATAGCCATGTAACCAGGATTTAAGTGTAGTTAGGAAAAATTCATCCAATACACATTCTGTACTGTATTAAGTTATGACTAATTCAATATCTTACCGTTTGTATTTCAGCTGGCAACGCGTAGAGTTCACATATCCTTGAGTCGTGTGCCTCTGTCTCGACAGCTCGTGTAGTTAAGATGATTTCCATACACAGGATAACTCCACCACCCATACGGTTCAGCCTATTAGCTTTACGAAGCCAGAAATCGAGCAATTAAATTTCGCTGTCATACTTCTGATATTAACTATTTTTCTGAGATGGTAATAACATCAAAGTTTTCGATGTTCATTACGGTTTTGAGCCCAACCATTTAATTTAGTAGTCTGCGAGCATTTGTATATCATACTTTAATTCTGTGAAAAACGTTCTCTCGCCAGCCATGTTTTTGTGATAGTTTTACTCCGAACTTTTACCACAACGACTTTTTATTTGGTAGGTAAACTCACAGAGTGAATAACACAAAAAATCTCTTTAGGCGCGAAAAAAGACGAAAAAAAGCTCTAAAAGTGATAGACACTGAGCACCAAAGGTTGAGACTTTTATGTTACTACAACAGGAAATCAAAGTTGAATGTGCATGAAAAATTATTTTACACCCTAGGACACAATCCTAACTGAAAGATTTAATCGATGAGGAAAAAATGAGATTGCTATTTTTGAATAACGAGAAAGTCCGTTACCCTCTTCTATCTGGCTTGCTTATGATCAATGTGTTATCCTCCATAAACTTGTGTAAGCATCTCAGTTTTATTTGGTTAATGAAGATTTCACAACATATTTATCATTTATATACAATTGTCACCTGTCAGTAAACGTGGTTTTTAAGTGAATCAGTTTCTTGAATGAGGTAGGCTCCAAGTTTGTTATTTAAGAAAATAAATACGCAGATTGATGAATTTTGTCTATAATCACAGAATTTACAGCCAAAAGATAAACTGCCTTAATTGTTTTGAGTTTTTTTTACATTACTGTGTATTAGAGTAAAGCCCCATGAAAGTCAAATAAAAAAATGAAAAATGGAATTCAAAATTATAAGACTTTTAATTTATACATTGAGATACTTTTTAAAATGACTTGATAAATAAATATTTGTATCAGAAGGGGTTCCTGTGGATATTATAGTAATTTCAATAGTTGAGATCATGAGTCGATTGAAGCTAGACCATCATGGAAAACCTGAAAGAAGTGGACGGATGTTTCGTCCTATTGTGAGACTCCTCAGCAGCGCACATCCACATTCCCGCCTCGCGGATCTGTTGTGAGATAGTAACTCATAGATGTGTGGGCGAGAATGATAATGATTGGTTGTCTGCTTAGTCAAACATGTAGATAGTCTGACAGGTGTCAAATGAGTTATGTATCTCCTTATCCTTATTAATATCATTATTACTCACTTATTATTGATTGTTCATTGTTGTTGGATTGTGTCGGGTTTTCGGTGTGGAAATACATCGCGTTGTGGTCAGGCTCATCACGTGTTCTTGATCTGAGTTGTGTTGAAGTCCTGTAGAATAGACACTGGGAGGGAATCTAGTGTAGATATTCGTCTATGGTAAATTAACGTCCCATGAGACGTAACATTAGACGAAGTGAAATCGAGCGTTATAACACTCACTAAAGACAATAGCGGATGTGTCGCTCAATTTCGTGGATTAGTTGAAGTTAGACATTAACACCATTGGATGCCGGCTCAGTGGTCTAATAGTTAAGCGACTGATAGGCCCTAGGTTCGAATCTCGCGAGGCGCGATCGTTGATGTGCACTGCTGAGGAGTCCCACAATAGGACGGAACGGCCATCCAGTGCTTCCAGGTTTTCTATAGTGGTCCAGATCCAATTGGCTTATGATCTCAACTATTGAAACAAATATTTCCTTGATTGTAACTATAGTTTAATAAATATGTTATAATTATTTTTTATTCAAAGGTTGCCATGTATAATCATACCCATTCATCTTACAAATATCTTACAATAATATATTCTGTTTGAACTAAGAACAAGTTTATCAATAGCTTGAAAGGAATACTTGAAAACTTGAACACAACCTAGATATCAATCAAAATCGTCTGTATTATTCATTAGACAATGTGAAGTGTCAATGTCACAGTTATAAAGAAATCCATTCTTTCATATAACTACAACTCTTTATGGCAGTTTGTTTGATATGGTGATTCAACATATTTCCATTCACAATCAGCTCACAATTGTATGTTTCTACTTAGTCTACTCAATCCATAGTAGATAATAATCATAATCTCAAGAGAAACTAAATATAACTTTCTTTGAATTCCAAACACAGCCATTTGAACATATTTAACACTGACTAACAGAACTATTATATTGTAGTAATTAGTTAGACGTGTTCATATGATCTCACTACTTCTATCTGTATTTACTTGAAATGATATTTAAAAGTACAATTGGTTGGTTTATTAACAAATGCCACGTGTACTACAAGCAAATCGTAAGACTTCAACAATATCCTGATTACATTCTTCAATAGAAATATTTCTGTATAATAGTGTAAATATTGTTTGTTTTTGATAACACAAAGAGTAAACAATAAAGAATATTGTTAAATTCAATACTTCATTATTGTTTCCTTAATTAAAAACAAACATTGTTTACTTGTATAATAAACAGTAAGAATAAACCATTTGGTAAATGTTCTTATGCATTACAGAAGTAAATAATAATGAATTATTTTGTAACCTTCATTTCTATACTTATTCATTGATTTGTTAATTCACAATTTACTAATAGTCATATAATTTTGTCTGAATATTTCGTGTACGAACAATGACTGTATTGTTTTATTACGTGCTTATATACTTTGTCTACGCATGATATGAATAAACGAATGGGTCTAACAAGTTTAGTTAAGAGGAGGTGTACCACTTTTGAACTGCTTAAATCTTGATATAAGGGATAATCAAATGTATTTACTGCTTATCATCAATACTACTATGTGTAAATATTGGTTGCATCTGTCACAGTTAACTGCTTTTCATACATTTCCTCTTCTGCAGAGTAGTTATAATATATGAGCTACTATCTTTGAGATAAACATATCCATCGAACTCTGGTGTTACTGAGAATGGAATAAAAGGGTAAGGTTGTAGACGAATTCCAAATCACTCAGTTACATTCATCCTGTTCACTATATTTCGTGTTTCTTCTGAGATGTGGGTGCTTGTATAATTCAGTCAATCACCAGAAGAAATAGAAAGGGGGAGACTTTGTCTGACACCGGTCTTAACTTCGAATACATTTGTGAACTGCCACTCATACACGACTTAGTATCTATGATCTATCATAGTATTTAAGTTGGATGAATAAATTTTACTGGTCAGTTTTTTTTTCCTTAATGTTCACTTTTTTAGGGTGTTACTTCTTTTTATTAATAATCACTGTGTAGCAATGAGAGATTTAGTTATGATGGCAAGTGTTTGAAAACACTTTTATCTCAAGTAATTGCTTTCATTGATGTTACTTTCTCGAAATGGACAGGATCACTTCTGACTATCGAAATATCTTGCTAGATGACATAAGACATGATTCATGTGAACACTACAATTATTTTCGTGATTTAATCGCTTACCAAACATGAATACGTTTATGGTATTTGGAGAATAGGTCTCTTCATTTACATACATTATAGCAATAAATAAAAGAAGTAAACAAGTGAATTTTAATTGACTTCTATAACACAATGAATATCTCAATCAATGTAACAACTATTATCATATCACTTATTTTGGAAATAGTGTGCGTGATTGGAATAACACAAAATGTCATATATATTGTTAAATGAATGAAGAGAATTTTTAATATTGAATATTGAATATGAATGAATCCATCTTTAATAAACTATTTTACCATCTGTTAAGTTCATTCATTTATATCTTAAATTGACCTTAAAAACTTTCACTTATTTCATTGAGTTAATAACGTTAGTGTTTCTAAAAGTTTAAGTTATGTTTGTTGAAACATTAAAATAAAATACTTTTCTTGATATAACCATTTAAGGAAAGAAAATAATTGTATTCTTAAATAGCCGAGGATGGGGAGAGTCAACTCTCCCTATCGAAATGCTCTCACATAGCCAAGCGTATACAGCTACTGCCAGGAAGATCCTGCTCATAGCTTTCTCGCGGCCGGTGTGTTGTTTACGAAATTGAGAGGACAAAAAGTGAATATCGGGCGCTTTAACTGGGTTAGTGAATATGGAGGTTCCACCTAGGGGAATTGGAAAACACTGATTCCGAACCAATGTTGCATATTGGCCCCAAGACTCTGAGGGAACAAATGGCGTATGAACCTAATCTCCGTCACCGGTTACCATAGAACTGCATCCCCTGACGTTACTCCACTATCTTGTTGGTCAGACCTTTAGGTCAGAGGGTCCGGGTATGGCCTCCTAAGAAAACCACCTGCTTCAGTCTGAGCACCCGAGCAGTATTACAGACCACACACAATTCAAGTGATTTGTGTGGCACATATGTATTCGGTTTTCCTTTGTACCAATATTTATGTGTTCAAATGAATAAATAAATAATTCTTAAACAAATTAATATCATATTGTTAATGTGATAGAATAAACTGTTGTGATTCCTTACTACTTATCTATTTAACTGATCATATAATTTAGACATTTATGTGTTATTTAACTGAGTAGATCTAACTTTATATGATTGATCAGTTTATTCATGAACGTTTATTACTCAAAATATCCTTATCCATGATGAATGATGATGAAGTTCAATAATATTTAATTATTTATTTATTATTCAGATGTAGTTGCGCATTTATCATGGTCTATCAATTAACCAACAATAAAATCTACATCAGGATCAATGCTTTATAAATGACATTTCTTTGATTATTACAGTTCATTAAGTGCACTACATACACTTCCGGATAAACAGGGTTTGTAATAAATTTACATAATTAAGTGAAGTTATTAATTCTTGACTCTCTCTTACTAGAAGAACGTGTGCCAGTATATAGACATATGCTTAAGTCTACTTGCATGACCCAAATTGTAAAACAAATCGATAATAAACCGGAATCACTCACAATTATGATTGTATTGATATTATTCACTGTAGGTTTGTTGCACTAGGGTAATTGTAAGGAGAACAGCTGGAGAAAATCAATCACGACAGATTTTCAGAACAATTATCAATAATACTTAACATGTTTATTTAATGTTTTCCTTTTGGCTATCTAAACTGACGGCAGATTTAGATCCTTTTAATATATTCTATCAAAATAAACTTGTTTGTAGATGCAAATTATTGAACAGATCACCTTCGTAATCAACATACGTTTTGACTGCTAAGTGTAATTTAATCATAGGCAACTCAACTTGTGAAACAGATGAAAAGAACAAATTAGTGACGAGAAGCATACCAAGATTTCACAAATAATTCCAAATGAGTTTCATTATGAAAACTACGATGAAAATCAGTAGTAATCCACTAGTAGTGTTAAAAACTCTATTTGGCATCAGTGAGCGAGCTTTAGTTATTCTCTAGCGTTTTATAATTTGACGAACCACAAGTTTTGTGAAGTTGTTTTGTGCATATTTCCAAGGTAATTTGCAACTAAAGTTCCGAAAATCGAAACTTTCTGGTCAAAATAATTCTTTTTCATTTTCTTATCCTTTAGTTTGGGCGTCAGTCAAATAAAAATTCAATGATGTCAATAACTCATTGAAATTTACATGATTATTTTAATGGTAGTGCTCGGTTTTCTAATGTTTGCATATTTAAGAAGCTTTTTTGAACGTCATCACAGTAGGAAAAGATGAATAGTGAGTAGAAGTGGTATCCAGGACGCTCGTTTCGTCCTACTTGGGACTCGTTAAATTTTTCTGTAATGGATTCATATTCTAAACCAAACAGATGATTTTTTTAAAACCTATCAGTTGTATGTTTTAATTATTTATTCTAAATTAATGGAATAATGTAGTATGCATACCTTAATTTCCAAATGAGTTAACTTGACATATAATTATTAAACTTTACATTTTGCAAGACTGGATCTGATGAATGTTTATTTCTTACCGTATACTTAATAATATTACATTACTAGTAATTGCTAAATCTGACGAAAGTATTGTAGAAGTCAGACATATCAATTTCCGTTTCATATGTTTAGTAAAAAAGGTTCATAGTTCTATATCCTGATTAAATAACTCCAAAAGTACTTTTTAAGTTGTACGTACACATAGACTTAAAATAATATGACCAGAAAATCGCTTTGTTTTCGATTTTATTAGTTGAAACAGATTTTGGAATAGGTGTTGTCAAAAGTCTACATCATTGACAGTTGTTGAAAACTTTTAGCGTCATATTTTCAACATATATCACGCTTACTATTTGAGTAGTTTTTTTTCTATTAATTTGTTAGGAAACTTATCAGATTATAGGTTTTCTTTCAAGACTCTTCTATCATCATCTACCTCCTTATCTAACGTATTTTTTGCATAGAATATCCTTTCGGTTCTTAACCAAACATTCAATCAGTTAAATGACTCTGTTAGAACCTTTGTAACGTTGGGAAGTCTTCCCGTGAGATCTCTACTCGTGACAAGGAACATGTAAATTACAAAGAAGGACCTCCTAATAAACATGTAGAATCGGAAAATCTATCAATTAAATCATTAATAGCAGTACATGCTATATTTGATAATCACCAAATTGATGTTAAAAACATCAAAATAATTCCAACTATAAAGAGAGGTGAATAGCCGAAGCGTTTCAGATTATTCTCAATCCCTCTGCAACTATAAAGCCTGAATATTCGTACAACCTGAACTGTTTATCCAAACATCCACATATGACCATATTTATTGTTCACACAATCCACGCACACACAACTTCAACCCCATTACTTCATATTACAACCGTATACATATAGCTAATTGACATCTACTACAAAGCATATATAACCTGTTTGTAAGTTGTATTCGTAGCTATATAATGCAGTTTCCAATTCAGTTTACTTTCTAAAAAAGTATGTCTTAAGAATGTTGTAATACATTTACTATCACCTCTCATTAAATCATAAATTAACTATAGACACAGTACATTAAAGGTAGGTCTAATATGATTACAGGTAAGTTATCTAGATTCAATAAGAATTCTGTAGACATTAATTACTTAGATAATTTCTCTTAACTTAAACCAGAAGTAAAATCCTATTCTTAAAGACATTTACACAAAATATATACAACCACTGAAGCTTCATTTTTATACAGTCAACTCGCTAAGTAGATATACTTTCAAAATGTATGAAGTAATGTTTTTGAACTTCTTTCACAATTCGATATACTATTTGACAAATGTTTTTTTTTCAAAATGGATTTGCGTTATTACTGACATAATTGACAAAATGTTTTGATCGATAAGTTTGAAGCTGTAAAGTACTCCTTAAAGCCATTATGAGTGGACATGTACCCAAATAGCTGCAGAAACAATTACAATCAGGTGACCCAATAAGAGCAGAGGATAAATATCCATCATCCTCTATTGTCACAAGATTGATCTAAACTCAGCTTTTGTGGTATTGTATAAAAGTGTAAAAGGGAGTATACTAAGGTTTATTGAAACCTTAGTCATACGAAAATTCAAACCCCCTTTGTGTGTCCAAAAACAGTTTGTTCTTACCTTAAACCCACCCTGGTAATTACTTACTTACTTACGCCTGTTACTCCCAATGGAGCATAGGCCGCCGACCAGCATTCTCCAACCCACTCTGTCCTAGGCCTTCTTTTCTAGTTCCATCCAATTCTTGTTCATTTCTCTCATGTTTATTTCCATTTCCCGGCGTAATGTGTTCTTTGGTCTTCCTCTCTTCCTTTGGCCTTGAGAATTCCACGTGAGGGCTTGTCTTGTGACGCGGTTGGGTGCTTTACTCAATGTGTTTCCTATCCACTTCCAGTGCTTCTTCCTCCGCTGGGATCTGGTTTGTTCGCTCCCACAGTAGGTTCTTGCTAATAATGTCCGGCCAACGGATCTGAAGTATTTTGCGTAGACAACTGTTAATAAACACCTGTATTTTCTGGATGATGGCTTTCGTAGTTGCCCTGGTAATATTGACTTATTATCCAGAGTGATTAGGTTACGAATTGTGTTCACATTATTATTATCTTCTCTTACCCCATTTCCAGTATAGTTGACCTTTTATTTTTATATATAAATGCTCTTAACAAGTATATGTGTGATCAGATTGTTCGAAATGTATTGCGCTAATATATCATATAATTCTGATAATCTTCATCTTCTTATTACATTATCGAAATAATTAACTACTGAATGCTAGTCCAATGATTTGGAGGTTGTGTTGACAGACAAAACTTCTTAAATTTGATTCCTGAATACAGGGTGATGAAAATGATTAATGCTAAATAGTCTCATACTAGGGACTTTCATTGTAGTAACCAATCACTAGTTCATTTTAAATTTATAAATTCTCATCCATTCTATTCAATTGTGTCTATTTCCATTTAATAATTGTTTACTCAGTATTTATTATTTCAATTTTGTACCACTAGTAACTTTGAATCAATTATGAAGTTCAAAAAAAAGAAAAAAAAAGAATTCAAAGACACTTGTGTCCAATTTATTGATCGAGTAATTTGTGCCAATTTTCTCTGTCTATGTGAATTTCACTTTCTTATTCCTTACAGGTTAACATTTTATATTGACTAAACATGTTTATTGTTAAAAATTTCATTTCATTGTTATATATTTCTTATAACTTTAACCTATATAAGTTCTTTAATTAACACTGTCCAACGAATTCACCTGTTAACGTTTCATATGAACATTACTAGTAATATTTAATAATAATAATAATAATAATAATAATAAGATTAACATTATTGAAACGTACTAGACTAAGTATTCAATTAATTAATCAATTGCAGTTAATATGGAATTAGGCATAAATTGGTCTCAGTCTAAGTGGTTACAATATGCACCATTAAAATCAGAGAGGAAATTAACGAGATGTAAAGCAATGCAATGAAAGTAGTAATAATAATAATAATAATAATAATAATAATAATAATAATAATAATAATAATAATAATAATAATAATAATAATAATGGTTTCCATTGTATAGAAAAACTAATTACAGAGGATATATATTTGAAAAGAATAGATGAGACCAGGACATTATAACTGATTCTTTAAAACGTATAATAAAGTTAAAGAGGGTCATTTTATGACCAATATATTACGATATAAATATTGAAGTTAAATAGATCATGGAAATAAATTCCCATTCATATCATTTTGTCAACCACGATACTATCTTTATCATTCAATATGAATAGCGTCAAACTTTTAATAATATGAGGAATTCACCACATATATATGTAAATATATAATAATAGTTTTGCAAATTTATTTCTACCAAGCGAGACGGTATGTATTTCCAAGAACAATTTCAACTTGAGCTGTTTTCGTTTAAACGAATTTCAGTGAACACTGAGTAGATAAACAATGTACGTGTAAAATACAGTAATAGATTTTTATTTTGACACTTCTCAATCAAAATCGTATATAGAACATGAGTCATAATGTAATACAGCACAATCTGACTAAAGTAATAAACCCCGACATACTTCACAGAGGAGCAAAGGCATCACGCCAGCATTCTTCACACAGACCTGTTCTCGATAATCCTATCCACTTGTTCCCAGTTGCTATTCATCCTTTTCATATCTTCTCATAATTCTCGGTGCACTGTGCTCTCCGGCCTTCCCGATTTCCGTTTCCCTTCACCATTCCAAGTTAACGCTTGCTTCGTGATGCAGTTCGGTCGTTTCCACAATGTTTGTCCTATCTACTCCCAGAGTCTTTCAATCATTTCCTCTTCAGATGGAGGCTGGTTTGTTCTCTACCACAGTAGGCTGTTGCTGACAATATCCGACCAGCTGATATTGAGTATCTCACGTAAACAATTGTTCATAAATACTTGTACCATTTTGGTGTTGGTTGTAATAGTTCTCGAAGTTTCAGCTCCGTACAGTAGAACTATCTTGACGTTCGTATTGAAGATTGTCACTTTGATAATGGTTAAGAGACAGTTGTTTTGAGTTCCATATGTTCTCCAACTGTTGGAATGCTGTGCTTGCTTTGCCAATCCTCGCCTTTACGTTGGTGGAGTGACATCTATGGGAAGGTCTGTGTGTGTTGCTTCGATGTCCAGTGAATTCAATGGAGCTGGCCTATTCAAGAGTTTCTCAAAGCGTTCTACCCATCTGTTCTCGAATCTCAGTGATTGTCTTGCCTTCTTTGTCCTCGACCAGTCTCTCTGGTCTACTATAATTTCCCACCAGTTTCTTCGTCGTGTCATATAGTTGTCTTATATTTCCTTTTGTTGGAGCTTTTTCCACCGTCGTTGTTAGCTGTCCCACATATTTCTGCTTGTCAGCTCTAATGCTCTTCTTCACTTGCTTGTTTGCCTCGGTGTATTCAGCTTGTGTCTTGACTTTCTCTACTCATGTTCGATTGTCGTTAACTTCTGCCTTCGTGTTCTTCCTTTCTTGAATCCAAAACAGGGTTTCCGTAGAGACGCACTCCTTTTGATGATGCTACTTGCGACCCAGAACCTCCTGACACGTTGAAGTTAGTGTTTCTCTGATCCACTCCTAGTTGTTCCCCATAACAGCTCCTTCTTCTTTGAGTAGATCCTGTAAGACCTGGAACCTGTTGTTGAGAGTTATGTTGAATTGGTTGAGTTTGTCAGTATGTGGAAGGAAGTCTGTATTGAACCTTTGTAATGCTGTGTCAGTTTATCTGCTGGTTCTCACGTCTTCCATTGACCTACTGAATTTTTTTTAGTGATGCAAGTGTGATCGATCTGATTCTGTGTAGTGTGATCCAGTGATACACTTGTAGCTCTGTGTATGCGTTTATGTGGGAATGTGGTGCCGCCTATAACCATCTTGTTGAGTGCACATAAATTTGCGAATCTCTCACCATTCCCGTTCCTTCCTCCCAATCACTCCATGTCGTCTCATGATAATTTCATACTTGGTGTTGTCTATTCTGACTTTAGTATTTAGGTCTCTCATCAGGATGGTGAGGTCCTTTCTTGGGCACTTCTCTATGATTGATTTAAGACTCTCGTCAAACTGATCTGTGTCGTCGTCGTTACAATCATTGATGAGTGCATACCATTAGATACTATTCATTGTGATTCCCTTCTTGTTTGTTTTGAAGGATACTTTGATGTTCCTGGATCCATGTGTTTCCCGTCGTATGAGTGATTTTAGTGCTCCTATGAACAGCACCAGAGCAACTCTCTGAGTGTGTGGAGCATTTTCCTCTTTGTGACCAGAGTACCGAAGCATCACTCCTGTATTTAACCTTTGTTGTTCAGCTTGTTTCCAATGGATTTCACTGATTGCGAGTATTGCCAAGTTGTATCTCCTCATTTCCGCGGTAATTTTACTGGTCCTCCTGATCTCTCACTTTGTTCTGACGTTTCGTATGTCTAAACTTATTGTTGCTCGGGTTTTTAGAAGGGGTATCCATCTGTTGACTTGGTAAGAATCTTGTCTTTTACCATGAGACGTCATAATTGTTTTGAATGAAAATCATTGAATTCGGATTACAGAGTTTAAATAGTTGAATTTGATTAGTTTGTTTAGCATTTTTATAGAACGGATGTTTTCTACGGGATGTGGTTGCTGACTCCATATCCAACACTCCTTTTTTGTTTAGGCTTAGTACCGACAGCGTCTCTAGAAGATATACGTGCTAATTTATATAACACAATCTGCAACCAATATAATAACAATACTGTATAACTTCCGATTTCATTGTTTGTTTATTTCTAATGTTATTAAGTAACTAGTCACCTTTTTATACTTTTAAGCCCCTTCATCATAAGAAAAGATCAAGCAACTAATAAGATATTAGTTTGATGTGAATTTCGTTCTCTGTAACATTCGTTCCTAGAACATTCTTTTATATTAATGAGCTTTAAAATCTATTCGTACACTAGCTATTTCAGTTATGTATGGTACCCGGAGTTTAATAATTATTGCATTTAAAATTTTTGTATAACTGAGTGCATTTGGCTAAAAACCACTTATTGCATTTTTAAAAATTTCCTCAGACGTTGGGGAAGCTTCCCCAAACTTTGGGGAAATTTTGGAAAACCCCCAAAGTGAACTGAAGTTATTGGGTATACAACTGACTACTGAAATTTAGTAAGTAGTATAAAACAATATACAAAAGAACAAAGAAGTTACGGTTACGTCTGATAAAGCGTGCGAAGTCATGTGAAAGGGAAACGGACAAGATAAAAGTGATATCACTGTGGGGAAGCTTCCCCAAACCTTTGGGTTTTCCCGGAAAACTGTTTTAACGCAAAAGCTTTACGAAAACCTATCGACACCACGGAAGACCTAGGGAGAATGCTTACGTACATTGCTTACAGGGATGTTTTACTACTTTTCGTTAAGCGCGCATTGCTAAATGAACTTAATGTTAACCGATTTGTAGCTATTTTTAAAAGACTGATTTCCTCGTGTATGATTTAAAAGGAAAGGCAGAGAACGACTCTAAACTTCCATGCTCCATAACGTCCTCTACAATGTGCTTTAAACTGTGGACATTGTAGATTAATTGGTCGCTACCGTAACACTTTTCGTAACCTTATAAGAAGTTGTTAATATATACCCGAACACTGTTTGCTAATGCGGTGTGCAACTTAGGGTGCGATAATAAATATGTTGACAAGGACAGTTACCGGGAGTTTCTGTACATTGATAGTGGTAACCTATTATGAAGAACTACAGGTCCTAAGTATAATAAGAACAATCGACATTCAGTGGCTTTCCATACAGAAACTTCATAAAGTGAACGACATTTCCGTTGAAAGTCGAATGTAGTGTGCTGTCTACATAAGTCTAGTGCATCATTTATTAATGCGATAATAGATTGATCCATCCTATTAAGTCGCTTAATAGCTAGCTCCTTCCATAATGAAATAAGTTTTTTAGTAACACCTAAGTATATCATATGCATAGGTTCACAGGGGAAACATTTAATCATATCCACTGGCAGATTTTCAAATGAACTTTTACCACGATGATGGATAGATTAGGACCTACTACGAAAATTGACATTTCTTAAGTCGTGTTCACCATTGAGGAAAGTCATTCGACCACCCATTCGCGTCCCTAAAACCTGACATTTGTCACAGCCAGCGGTAGCGTTATGTCCAACAACATATTTGACGTTACTGTGAGCTGGAGCGTCACAAATAAAAGCAATTAATTTAACCGTTAAATGTACGTGAAACTTATCAACATTAATACCTACCGTCAGCAACTCTTGTAACTCAGTTATAAGTGCTGCCGGCATGTCGTTAAAACCAGATGGTTTTACTTCACCACCGTAGATCCCAACTATGAATACATTACTAACTAATGGACTTATTATGCGACCTAGGATCGGCCACAGCTGTTGGTTAGAGCTTTTGAACAAACTTAGACCATCATAGTTTAATTTCAGCTTCAATTCTGTGAAACGTATTTTACGTAGCCAATTTTCTGAAGTCCTCAGTAAAGTCGATTTCAATCCTAAATGGTAGTAAGTTCCCGATTCCAGGGTTTTAGGCTCCACGTCGTTGCACCGAGGTAGAACACTACGGACGGACGTTGTGAGCTCTGGATATCTCGCACGAAAAATGTCCAATATTTGATCAGCCTTCTTCATGCTTATGTAACCAACTTTCATCATTTCAATGACTATTCTGTCTGACTGTTCTTTGGTTGAAAGATGAATGGCTGGAGACATTTCTGACATCACACAACCTATAAATTTTTAATAATTAAACAGATACTACCACTGATTGTGTTGTCTGAACACTGGACGTAACTACATGAAGCAGTAGCTGTATCTATGACAATATTAGCCCACTGCTCTGTAGCTACGGTAGTGCGCGATTCTGTGACGACAACTGGATTGTCCGTCTCTTCGTCACAGCTCGGTAACTGATACTTCTTTATAAACTGTGCTTTTAATTTCCTCAACCTTCTGTAACAGGTTGCTCGGTAACAGCCAAACAACCTCAGGTATTTTGCAGCTTCAGCCCGCCTTTTTGCAATCTTATCTACCTGTCTATTATTATTCTGAAAGAAATAATTGACTTAAGTAAGAATGAACACAGACAGCAACAAAATTTTCGACCTGCACTGCTAATAATTCACCTGCATAGCGTTCGAATTTTGTCTCGTGTCTGTTTGTTGATGTATTAAAACAAGACCTGAAATTCGATAGACTATCCCTCACCAAAAGTCTGTAATGCATTAAAATGTAAATTTATTTATTCAAATTTACTACTTTGAGGCCTGTTTATATTATGTAGATGAAATGTTAGTGTGCAAAAATGCGCTACGAACATTTTGGGTATTTCCCCAAAATTTCCCCAAACTTTGGGAGAAACTATTCCCCCGAATTTCCCCAAAGTTGCCAGCTTGGGTATATCTTCATCTCTCACCGGTCTTTCTCTTCTTTTTAATGTCGAGCCACCTAATAGTTTTATTTTCAAAAGTCTCATATTCACTTCACTAGTTATAACACTGTTTTATTAATATACTTTATCTTACATCTACACCAAAGTCTTTTGATTTTTCACTGTTTGACTAAATGTGGATCAATAGTGCTAGTTGGATAGTGATACTTCTCATAAACATATAAAAAGTGGTTTTAAAAATCTTCGTATAAAGACAAAGACAGATAGACGACTATTTTGCACAGGTTACTAAGTGCTAAAAATAAACTGATTAGAATATGATATAAATCTTCTCCTTGAAAGGCTTCTTAAATAATTAATCAAATAATAACCGTTTTACTGATCCTAACGAGCATATTACCCTAAGACATTTGTTTTTAGTTTTACGTCATACTACTTTTTATTTATAAAGTAGTTCGAAATATCTAATCAGTTTTATGGCTCGTTTGTAGTGAGTCATAGTAACTAATGATAATAATCATCTTTCCCTTTTTTAAGATCCTTGTATTGATTGTGCACTAAGAACGTTTAAGAAGAGCGTGGGTAGTGCATTCAGTACACCAAAGTTGGTGTAAACGCTATACGATCATTTATTCATGTAAACAATCATAGAGATTAGTGTTTTGGCAAAAAATATCTATGTATGACCAGTTTTTTGAAGTCTTCATAAAATTAAAAAAACACTCGTTAATAAACTGATAAACGTGAAACCAACAAGGTGTTTTAAGTTTTTCTCAGGAAACATTCTTTTCAAAACCACAAACAAATGTTTATTTAAAGTTGTAGTGTCAGTCATTAATTATAGCCAATAATATATCTGTTGATAGCCGGTGATTAAATGTGTAATTATTGCACTTCTTATATCATCCTTATTTTACAGTTGACTGCTCACCTTTGAAGCGAATCGAATTAACCAATCTTCTTTCTTCGGGTAGAATATTTTTAATTAACCGATAGGAGTGTTTTTTCAATCGTGATGATTGAACTTTACCAAGTGTTGTTATAATTCCTGTCTATACTGATGTGAAAAGAGTAACAAGGAAACCATGATAAACAACGAAAGCTATTTTGGGTAACTTCATTTAAATTAATTCAAAGCTTGCAAAGCACTGACATTCAGTTTATTCTATGAAACATAAGCTTTCCTTTGATGCATGATTCACTGTCATATTTTCGTTGTTCCAAAGCTATTGTAATTTAGACGTAACCTTTGTATCCAGTTTAGATGCCCAGCTTAGATTGACTGATGAATTCAACCAATAAAATTACTACTATCTCCACAAATCCCTATTTTGATATTTTTCTAACTGTTTGTACTTTGTGGTCATGTTAGTCATCTATTTATTCATGCATCTTGACACTTATCTGAATTGGGATTCGTAATCGGGAATTAATCTAGTAGTATCCCAGCTGATTCATCTTCTCTCCCACGCGCGTTTGTCAACCATTCGGGTGATAGTGGATTATGCATCACTCTTATCCAAAGTAGTTAGTCTCAATACAGACCACGCAGTTCTAGCGTCAAGGTTAAATCGGTTAGCCTATCATGTCAAGGACTTAATCTAAATTTATATATGCTGTCTTCTGTATATTATCGAGTAGAAAGATCAAGGACGTAACATGTACACTTCTGAAAAAAACATGGTTCAGGCAGATTCATTTTGAATTTTTCGTAATAGTATCTTATAAAGTGAGCCAATCAGAAGTAGCCAGACAAAATCACTGTCATAACCTGTGACCGCCGATTAGACTTGTCGGTCGGAACAATGACGAGTAAACCCGTATGAACAGCCTGGATTTCTGATTGGCCCTGCTTTCCGCCTAGCCCAGACAGTTACGTTCAGAACACCAATCTCAGCTTCTGCAATATAAATCATGTATTTTAAACATACTCTGTTTATATACCAATCAAACAGACCACAACGTAGAATAAAATAAAAAATAACATTTGTACAAAATTTGGCCAAATGTGGCTGTGAATGTGTGAGACAGTGACTAATAGACAAAGCATAATTCAATATAAAGCTTGTAATTAGAGGAACATGAATATGAATAGTTTAGTTATTTACCAATTATACGATAAAAATGTACGTTTAGTATTGGTCCATAAAAGGATCACAAAGTCACCATTCATTATGTTTATCGGGACCTAACAATTACTTTTTGCAATCAGAGTTGAAATGAAATACACATGCTTGTCATAGGCCAAGAGACCGATTGCTTTTTAAGAAAGGGGAAATATATATGAGTATCTATGTATATTATTCGGTAGCTTAATAGACTATGCTCCGCTCCTATTCACTGGGAATGAAGAGTATTGTTAATAAAAGCAATGTACACTCCACTTTGCAAACTTTCTACACTAGACTTCAAGATATCGGTTGCGGCCATTAATTCAACTGCATATAGATGTGCAATATATTTGAATAAGAACGTTTAGTAAAAATTTTTTATGTAAGCATTCACGTGTATGCATAAAGAAATCTTTCAATGTATACTTTTAATGTAACTACTTTGTTTCAACATGTGTAACAGCATTCCCCTAAATCTCTACAGTAAATGAACATTACATTCACTGTTTAATTTGGTTGAAGTTGTTTTAATCGTCCTAACTTTCAGTTTTGACCGTTTCTTTGGTTCAATTTCGTCTTTACTGACTGTGTTAGTTTTGCTCTGCTAAGCTCAACATTCTGAATGTCCCGATTTTGGTAAAAATTTATTGATTAGTCCTTTTCTATTTGGTTGATTTTATCTATCCATAAGGTATGGAAACTTCTTTTCTTATAGTTGAGGACGTTTAGTGGCACGTGGATCTGACTCCTTTTTAGATCGTATAAATGTTTGCTTTCGCCTATTCTCGCATATCATCGTCGACTTAATCGCGTTAGTCAATAACGGAATTAAATAAGTCAAATAACGAGAATGGAATGTTGAATACATATATTTTGTATATGAAGCGAATGAAACAGAGCAAAGCAAAATGACACGCAGGGAAGATGGCTGGGAAGCCAACTCCATTTTAGTCAAGCGTTACTCAATATTTAAAGTCAGAAAACATAAAGCTACAGACATGCAATGAGTCATGGGATATGATGTGCACACACATATACGTTCATATAAAAACAATCAAGACTGACAAGCGAATAATTGACAAGGTCAACATATGTCTCAAGTAGAATGAATAGAATGGAATGTGCGAAAACTAGAATAAGATATATTATGGGCTAAAACTAATGACTAACACTACATAGCCCCCTCGTAAAAAATAGCACATTTAAAAAATGTCTGTTTTCGAAAATGACACTGAATTGATATGAAGTTAACGTTAACAATTTTCAGCAAGTTATAGGCTGTCTAATTTTCATATGCTTACGTAATTACTACCTTATACTTTGACTACAAGTGATATCGTCAGCAACAGCCTACAGCGGGAGAGAACAAACCAGCCTTCATCTGAAGAGGAAATGAGGAAAAGACTCTGGGAGTAGATAGGATATACATAACTTACGTAAACAACTGTTCATAACTACTTGTACCATTTTGGTGTTGGTTGTATTAGTTCTCGAAGTTTCAGCTCCGCACAGTAGAACTATCTTAACGTTCGTATTGAAGATTGTCGCTTTGATATTGGTTAAGAGACAGTCGTCGCAGGATTTAATTTGTCCTACAGATATGCTACTAAAACCTTAAACGCAATACTGGCGAACCCAGAGTCTCTGTGAAAGCTATGTTCAGAACAAGGACAACTTGGCTTTAAACGTTATCTGTTTCTAAACTTAAAAACAAATAGAAGAGTTCAATAATTACAGGAATCACAGTCATTAAGTGATACACACAAACATACCGAATAGCATTGCGTGTCTAATCGAAATGACTAAAAATTATGAGTCACACTAACATAACAAGACAATAATGTCTTTTGATTGGTAGGTCACATGCAGCAGGGATAATTTACAGACACATCAGACCAGATCAACGTGGTGGGCGCTTAAACAACTATTTGGTTGGTTCGTCATGGACATAACTAACAGTTGTTTTGAGTTCCATATGTTGTAGAATTGTAGGAATGTTGCTGTTGCTTTGATAATCCTTGCCTTGACGTCTACATCAAATGCGCCATGTTCATAGATGATACTGACCAGTCACGTACGTGAAAGTGACCACCTGTTGCAGAGTTTCTTCATCAAGTGTGGTTGGTTTGATTGGTGTTCTCTGTGTTGTATTTGAGGATGCTGGTATTTCCCTTGTGTTTGTTGAAGTATACTGCAGAAAAGACCACCTCTACAATTGTCGTATTGATCTACATGAATGAATTTGATTGGAACTTGTGGATGAAGGACCTAAACAATCAGTTTAATGACGATATTAATTTGTCAACTGGGTCTCTGTTTGTATAACTCCTTGACTCACTTAGCGCTGAATGTAAATGATGGATGTTGGTCACCCATTCACCTGAAAGTACATTGGTTATGTTAGTACCAGTCGTGTAGTCGTTAAAGCAGGAGGCACCTATAGGTCTGACTCCAACTAAACATACTAGTAATGAAAATCATTGGTACTTTCATTTGATTCTAGACGTGATCAAATAAAGGTTGAATGTACATTTATGCTTGAATCGACGTAGTGAGTCCCTATACAAAGAAATAAAACTAACAATTCTGATACAACCACTTCGTTAACACATGTTGCTGACGTACAGTGGAACTTACAGAATTACAAAATCCGAGTCCATAAGTTTGAGAATAAGCATTCTCATGTAAATGTGTCATTTTCAACAGTTGATCAAATTTGAGGGAACGACTTTTGGCTATGTAATAAACGAACTAGCCATCCTTCATAATTATATCAGTGATATTTCCAAAAAAAGCACAGAAATCTTGCTTTGAGGCTGTTTTGTGGAACTCGTTAGCATATACCAGGGTAACCTTACGTATTAGTTTCCATTTCAGTCATTAGTTCAACATTTAGAGTGACATATATGGTCCTATGAAAATTTACTATCTTCAAGAATGTTTGTGTGGAACTACTGGCTGAACTACTGACATCGTCTTCCGAACTTGCTGTCATGTTGAGGATTAACCTCTTTAGTGTGAAGCTATCCTTATTTCAGTTTTCAAAAGAATTCCAATATGTAACATTTTCGAGCACTATTCCTTTGGTTTAGTGTATAAGTACTAGGTATAAGAGGATGATTCTCACCGAACTCGTGTGATATTGGCTTAGCCGAAAATAGAAACTGCACACGCCGCACTTATGAGGGTTAGCTTCTGGACAGCAAAACAAAACTTCAATGTTATTTGTCTGGAATGACATTAGTTCAGGCTAGGGGTCTCAGTTTATATTTTTTTAAACTGTGAATGTGTTTAGATATAAATAATGAAAAATAATGAAATCTAAAAGTATGCGAGGAAATAGGTCTAAAACACTAGATTATGTCACAATATATGAAAATATATGTAAAACAATAAAAGGAAGAACAAGTTTGAGGCGTAACGTTTGGTGTGCTGTATCTTGCGGAACTTACCAACGATGATGTTGAGTGTATGGCGCTTCAGAACAGTGTCGTACAATAACTCTTCTATCACAATGAGTTGTAAAACCAGGGGGTCCAGAAATCGAAAACATAGTGATGAAAAGTTTTATATGAATAACGATGGAGGTGTCTAAGCGCATGCAATTCAATCAGACATATCAGAAAAGATCTTCGACATGACATACCTAAAATGGCCTGAGGCGGATACTTGATCGAGCGTCTTTAGTTGGAGATGTTTAATAAAACTTTCTAAAACAGAGTCAAATCCAATGAATTGCAAAATTATTTATTTCTGGAATTAATTAACCTCTGCACTGTTGTCTCTCTATAAAAAATAATTTTCATAGACCGCATTCCGCTAACCTACTCAAGAACAATACAATGAACTATATAAAAATGCTTTCAAGACAGCCTTATGTTTTCGTTTTTGTTGTCTGAAGATGTTCTTCACGTTTTTAATGTCTAAACAACATATTATATGTAGCACTTTCGGTTAATTCCTGTACGACAAACAAATACTGAATGCAGGACTATTTTAGTTGTTAAGTATGTGATTTTAGGGTCCCATAATTCGATGTATATATTTCTCTTGTTTCCATAATGGCTTACGCTGCAGTGACATCGCCATAACAGACGACTGAGAATTATTCAAACACATAGTATGGAGTCACTAGCAAAAATTACACTTTAACATGCAGTGATCATCCAGATACATCAAATCATCTGGACACATGGCTCATCACAGAAGTCTTTGATGTTTGTTTAAATCATTCAATGAAATTTGTGCTCTAAATCTCAGAGATCTAGCGGCTTCTTTGAGTTCAGTGTCGGGGGTGCGGCTTCAGTGTTGGGTGTTGTCACTTGGAACCCGAATTAATGTCGGTTATTTCTGTCATACGGCTCTGTTAGTTATTCATTTTCCGGAATATCGTTATTTTTACCAATCATTTTTCTGGATCGTCTTGGCTGTCTTTTTGCAACGTGTAGTCAGTAACATACATTACTGACTATTATTATGGTTATTTCGTCTTCGTTTACAATTGAACTGGACCACTCATTTTAAATTCTCTCTTGGCGTTAATTCTTCGTTGTCTAGTTGAGATATTGTACGCTTTATCTTCCTAACCATTCTATCAGGTACTAATTGAACTTTGTTCCATTAATCTCTGACTGCTGCATACTCTGCGTTTTTTGGTCTCTATTCCACAAATTTATGAGTTAAAAAACCAGATGATTGTTCCTATTTCGGTTGCCTCGGATTATAATTCCTATACACACATTTCAAGGCTAAGTCATCTGCAAGGGAAATGAATGCATGCAAACATGACCGTATTGGCCTAGATAGAGTGACTGATGGACATTCCTGTACTACTGAGTGTTCTCTAGCATCCGAAACATCACTCGATTATTGTCAGGATAAAGATTCGGGGAACTTTTGTGTGTGTGGTGCACCTGGTTGTAGTACGAGGAAAGTTACTAACCGTCATAATATGGAATCGGACATAGCTGAGCTGGCTCCAAGCATAAGTAGTACCTCAACTGCCAACTTCCCTGATCAACATCAAGATACATCAAAACCGAAGTTGGGTACGTATGTTATTGAAAGAACCATTGGGAAAGGGATATTCTCGTCTGTCAAACTCGCCAAGCACACCATAACTGGACTATTCGTAATTTATGTTAGTTCCCTCTCTTTTGACTTCGTAGGTTGCAGTAAAAATCATCGACAAATCTCGTCTAAGTCCTGAAAATCTCAAAAAAATATACAGGGAATCCGATATTTTAAAGGAGCTTCATCATTCAAATATCGTAAAACTTTATCAGGTAAACATATTCTTTGTAATGATAAGTTCCAGGTTATGGAAACTCAGCGACTACTCTGTATGGTAATGGAGTATGTTTCAAATGGCGAGCTATTTGGTAAGTCCCTTTGTACATCTCAACTCCTCGTCATGCTTTTAAGGTTTGTAATTATGATAGTCATTTCAGTGTTTCCATGTCAGTGGTCTGTGTTTATCAGTAATTAAATGCTAGGTGACAAATAAGTCCTATAAATCTCACTAGAAAACTGAGAAAGGCAATTATTTAACCACTGGTATTAATATTCGTACTTCATAGTATTGTTATATCCCGACAGAAATAATGAATGGTAACTTTGGGACCTATTGATGGACCAATACTAAACGTATATTTCTATTGTATAACTATTAAGTAAATAAACTGCATATTCATATTCCTCTTATTATAAGCTTTATTTTGACCCACAAACTATTGTTATACGTTTTACCATTCTTGAATTATACCCAGTATATTAATTACTACCTCCCTCATTCACAGCCACATCTGGCTAATTATTGGTACGTTGTGGTCTGTTTGATTGGTATCTAAACTCAGTATGTTTAAAATAATCATATTACAGAGGCTGAGACTGGTGTTCTGGACTTAACTGGCTGGGCTAGGCAGAAAGTAGGACTCTAGGCTGCTCGCACGTGTTTTACGCGTCCTTGGTTCGATCTATAAGTCACTGCCCTCTAATTTGCGGTCACAAGTCATAACATTTGTTTCACTCAAACAATTGTTCATCTTCCTGATAATAAAAATTCTAATGGATAAGGTTGCAAACATTTTGGTCAGCTCACTTATGCTTACTGGGTGCCAAGTAATAAGACAAACTTATTGTTAGTAACTAAGAAGCTTCCGGGATATTTAAAAATTAGTGTGAGTAAAATGCTGGAAACCACATAACTGCTTGAGACATTATTATTTTAGTGCGCATAGCCCTAGTATTTTGGTTGCATTTGATATGATATAACGTCGCAAATAGTTAGGTTTGGTTAGAATCTAATTTTTTGACTGTGTGGTTTAAGATCAAATGATAAAATTGAAAGCAGAAACTACTTATTATGGCGTCTCATTGTCTTACTATCTTAGATTTCGTATTTCGTTTGGTTTATTGAATGGAAATAATCAAGTGTAAGATCCTATCAGGTAAATTTCAATCATTCAATTTCTGCCGAAATTGATTGCCATGACTAACTGACTTTTAAATCATCTCCCACATACAGTTTGGTATGCTTAGCTTTCAGCCACATTGTGTCAAGAAATATGTTTCACAAGCTGTCCACATTAAAGTGTTTCTAGCAAAGCAAAAAAAGCGTTGTGTAGACTGGAAACAGTTAAGTTAGAGTGCGATATCTCAGTTTTAAAACCTAGAGTTGATGAAATACCACATCTAGTAAAAGGTTATAAACAACTTAGTTTGGAGTATAAGTATAAGAAATAACGAGCAACAGCAACTTGGGACGTCACAGAAATAGATGTTAGTTCAAGTAATTTCATACAATCACCAATCATAGATTACAAGTATCTCACATGCTTTAACCCTCATCTACGGATAAATCGTATTTTCATCACTAAAAATTCAGTAGGTCAATGGAAGACGTGAGAACCAGGAGACAAACTGACATTACTTCAAATCACCACCTGGTTGTGCAAAGACCAAACTGAAGCTAAAGAAGCAATGGACAACTGGGAAAACAGCATTATAAAGCTTTAATACAAACTTCCTTCCACATACTGACAAACTCAACCAATTCAACATAACTCTCAACAACAGGTTCCAGGTCTTACAGGATCTACTCAAAGAAGAAGGAGCTGTTATGGGGAACAACTAGGAGTGGATCGGAGAAACACTAACTTCAACGTGTCAGGAGGTTCTGGGTCGCAAGTAGCATCATCAAAAGGAGTGCGTCTCTACGGAAACCCTGTTTTGGATTCAAGAAAGGAAGAACACGAAGGCAGAAGTTAACGACAATCGAACATGAGTAGAGAAAGTCAAGACACAAGCTGAATACACCAAGGCAAACAAGCAAGTGAAGAAGAGCATTAGAGCTGACAAGCAGAAATATGTGGGACAGCTAGCAACGACGGTGGAAAAAGCTCCAACAGAAGGAAATATAAGACAACTATATGACACGACGAAGAAACTGGTGGGAAATTATAGTAGACCAGAGAGACTGGTCGAGGACAAAGAAGGCAAGACAATCACTGAGATTCGAGAACAGATGGGTAGAACACTTTGAGAAACTCTTGAATAGGCCAGCTCCATTGAATTCACTGGACATCGAAGCAACACACACAGACCTTCCCATAGATGTCACTCCACCAACGTAAAGGCGAGGATTGGCAAAGCAAGGACAGCATTCCAACAGTTGGAGAACATATGGAACTCAAAACAACTGTCTCTTAACCAATATCAAAGTAACAATCTTCAGTACGAACGTCAAGATAGTTCTACTGTACGGAGCTGAAACTTCGAGAACTATTACAACCAACATCAAAATGATACAAGTATTTATGAACAGTTGTTTACGTGAGATACTCAATATCAGCTGGTCGGATATTGTCAGCAACAGCCTACTGTGGTAGAGAACAAATCAGCCTCCATCTGAAGAGAAAATGAGTAAAAGACTAGGAGTAGATAGGACAAACATTGTGGAAACGACCGAACTGCACCACGAAGCAAGCGCTAACTTGGAATGGTGAAGGGAAACGGAAATCGGGAAGGCCAAAGAAGGATGAATAGCAACTGGGAACAAGTAGATACGATTGTCGAGAACAGAGCTGTGTGGAGAATGCTGGTGAGCGGTTTATGCTCCTGCACGACTGAAGGGGAATAATGATTTAATTATGTCTTCAGTCAGTCAGTCAGTAACAACGTAGAACTTCGTACGTACGTACGTACATCAGTTCGAGTTGCCATACCACATTAGCACAGAGATGCAGTGGTCGATTCAAATCCCGTAGTGGTAGAGGTAGCAAGAGTATAAGCAGTAATCGGGAAGATTAGGGTTTGGAGATGTTATTTAACGCGTATAATCCAGTGAAATAAATTTGGAAAGAGGAAATAAAGGGAAATGAAGAATTCAGAAGATTAGAATTTGGGAGAACATAAAGAGTGGATGCACCTGCGCCATTGCAAACGATTTTGAGCCATGTCATTCAGGGTCTCTAACCATCGGTTGCTATCATCTCGCGGTCCCCAACCAGGTAGTCTACACCTACCAACATGACCCAGTCCACTTGTCAGTGACTTCATGGATTTGTGCCATGTTTATTATTATGTCTTACCCTCACACGAATGTGTTAATACTGATGGTGCTATTGAGTTCATTGTTTTGCTGCAAATATAAACCATACACTTGCCTTGTTACTAAATACTCATGTGTAGATTTTGTTTTTCATAATAGTTATACACTTTCGCTATGTTTATCGTCCTTAGCTACTTGTTGATAGGCTATATGGCTACTCATCAATGCTCGAAGTTTTGTGATTGTAGCCGGTGAGGTAGAGATAATTCACTCAGAAGTTTTAGTTATCAGTAGATAGTCTACTGTCATCAATAGCTCCGATTTGCATGTTCATCTTATTTTCAGTCTGAATATTGTGTTTTTTTAGACTACATAGCAACGAATGGAAGATTTTCTGAGGTTGATGCTCGGATCAAATTTCTGGATGTACTTTCGGCTGTCGATTACACCCACTCTTGTGGTATTGTACATCGAGATCTAAAGGCTGAAAACATATTGCTAGATTCAGAAATGAATATCAAATTAGCGGGTAAATATTGCCAAATATACTTTTTGCTTTATGAAATTTTGACGCGGCTTCTGGAGTTGTTTATGTATCTTAAGATATGGAATACTAATTAATAATCGTTTGATTTTTGACTAATTGGTGCAATGTTGATTTGTTGTAAACTATGTTCATTCTTAAAAGTTGAAGCCATTTCTCCAGCATCACTGATTTTGCTTAACGTCTTAAAGATTAATCTTTTCAACCTGTACATACGTACAGGTTCTAGGTTGGCTGTCTGAAAGCACTAAATAATGAGGTATGGTGGTTAGTAAAATTTTATCACAGCTTTACATGAAACCATAATATATCCCAAATATACATGAAAACATATCAGGAGTTATGTTTCAAAGTTTTGTTGTTAGTTTTTATATGATTGTACTAAGTAGATATTTATATTAGTGACTATGGAAGTTTATTAAAATGTACAGTTCTATTTTCTGTCTGTTAAAAATACTTCTGTGCTGGCGGTCTGACAGGTCGTTAGTTTTAACTTTGGTTGGATATGAACAAACAAGATGGGTCTTGATAAAGAACAATATTACCTTCAAATGTACTTTTTCATTTCGTACGCAACACTTGTCATCCTCACAGTGCGTCATTCTCATATTTTTAGATCGTATTTTTTGTGTCCTAAAATAATATCTACTTCAAAATTTAGAAGATCAAAGTGCAAATCTGAAGTATAATAACCAACAAAAAGCTGAGTATGTAATTCTGAAGTGAACTAACTTAAATGCAGTGGCATAAATATAAACACAGGGCTCCAAAAATGTAGAATAACAGTAGTGGTGAGATATTTTTTAGATAGTAGCAGTCTGTTGAGATCCGGAGTTACAGGATATGGCGAATCGGTGATTTGCTAAATGAACAGGTTTTTGTTTATAAATTTCATTAGTCATGACACTAAAACTGCTCTCTTTCTCACCCTGATAGGCCAGATAGGGTATCACGATCGATGATAAATTAAACTTCAATGTACCAACGATTGTCTTGCAACTTTTATCAAATCACCATAGATCAGTCATGAGCATTCATAATAAGAAACGATAAACCGTATTTTAGACATTCCAAATTTGTTATCAACAAAGTACTAACATTGTAGAAAAAATGGATAAGCCAATCAACCCTAAGTGCTTCTGCTTCGCTAAGCGACGCAAAGGACATAATCTCTTTAATGAATATTTCCAACTAGTTATTTATATGCCATAAATTATATTTTAAGATTATTGTTATTGTGGTCTTTTTTCATTCAGACTGTCATTTGACTAATACTCATCCGGTGGTCCACACGAAAATTAAACTTTTATAATCTTTGTTTTCACTCATGTTTGAGTTATCCATGGTGGTGGTTGGTATAATAATGGGATCAGTATGTTGTTAATAGAGATGTAGTAAATACGTTAAGTATGCACATAAAAATGGCTTGTATTTCACCGTTCAGATGCCCAACTTCAGCCATAAGCATGAATTAAATCCTGAAGTGGTCCTTTTTATATGGATTATTATTTAATGATGGGTTGTTTGGGATGGTTTCGATATAAACCTTAGCTTGAGTATTGTTCTCGTTAGCCATCATGAGCTGTACATATCTCGAACTTCGGAGATACGGATTCTTCGCATATGTAAATTCACATCTCAGTCATTGTATTATTCTAATGATGACTGGTCCTTAGTAGACATACTATATCGCCCTCAGTGATTCAGATATGTTTTACAAATGTCATCTCAGCAGCTTCCACATCGTTCATCATTTTCCGACGTTGGGACTAGTCGAGAAATTGGAGAGCTGGTCAGTTTATGATGTGGCCCCATTATATGAAAGGTCATTGTATAGGTCAAACATCCACCTCAACTCTGTAGTTTTAGTTCCGGAGATTTCGCGACGTATTGGGTTTAAACGTTACTAGTTATAGCTCAAAATAGAAGTCTAGGAAGAACCTCTTATAGTTTTACATTCTTTTAAAAGTTTCCATTGTTGCCAAAAATACTATGGATTGTCAGACGGCAGATGTATCCTAATTAAAACAATTTACTCGGTGGAAATTCACTTTAAACTGAAATAAAATCTGTATGTAACATTGAGGCAAACCGAAATTTTTTAAACGAATTTTCACATTCACTAAATGCTTTAAAGTACTAACTGCTTGGTATTTCAAAACAAATTGTTTGTATTGATTTAGTTGCCATAGCACCAAATAGAGTAATATCCTAATTGATTTAACTGAATTGCTTAGAACGGGATATGTTATTAAAAGCCACTTTTTACAGTAGTTTCCATAAAATGTTGCCCCATATATATTGAAAGTTGCTAATGCGTTTGTGTTTTTCTGTGTACAGAAAAACATTAAACGAAATCGCGTTTATCAAGTAACACAATTATTCATCATAGAAGTACATGAAAATGATAAAATAAAAGTTCTTTTATTAACTGGAAAACTATGGCTTCAGTGATTAGCTTTCTAGCATTTGTTTACAAGTCCGAATCCTTCTTCGGTCTTAAAAACTAATTAACGTTTCTACATTTGAAGACAAAATGCCCAGCAAACATGCATAAATCCTGTTTTAAAGCCCAGTGTACGAATATGTATATTTAATTACTAAGTTACATTAATTTTAGTTTGAATGGAAATTCTATTTTATTTTAAGCTGTGACACTTGATGTAAGATCTCATTGGAATGTAAAATTAATGTTTAGAGTTTATTAAAAACCAAATAAATGCATTCACATAGAACTAAAATGTAAAATTTAATTCCGACAAATGATTACTATGTATCCACTAAATATGTGACCAGAAAATTGTTTTATAAGAAAATTAAACTTATTAGTTACATGTATAAACAACTTAGAAAATGTTAGACGAAATTTTAGAATCTAAATCATTATTCATAGAACTAACAATTTTACGCTATTAAAAGAGAATCTTCAAATATGATGCATACAGTATTCTCCAGTTTATTGTCTTTCAATGTTTTCTTTGTTCAGTTTAAATGTGGGGCGAAGTTTGAGTTTAGTTTAATGAATCGAATCATTTGTTTATATACACTGCAACTTCATTTCAATGGACAAAAAGTCAAATAAACATAAACTCCGTTTTTACGTATGTCGTAAATAATTATTCTAGTTTTTTACGTTCAGATTTTTAACTATTTTTATTCTAGATTTTAGCTTCGGCACACATTTCAATTCACCTAATCACCTTTTAACTACGTGGTGTGGTAGTCCTCCGTATGCTGCACCTGAAATATTTTTAGGCGAACCATACATTGGAGTCAAAGCCGATATCTGGGTAGGTGTTGCTTATTTAATAACAGTTATGCCAGGCTTTGTCTCTTCGTCTATTAAGATTTATATCAGGTGCATAGATTGTTTGGTAATTTAAATATCTCATTAACTTTTGATCAAGAAAAGCAAGTCGTAATCCTATTTCAATCATATGAATCTGTACTTTGTTTGCATTTTAGTTAAATAGGATTCAATCAAGTATCTAAAGTTCAGTCTTCACTGTATAATAATAATGGTAAAATTAACAATAAATAGTTTTATTTGTGATCAGTGCGGAAGCAATCGAGAAATGACGTAGATTTCGTGGTCTTTTTAACTTAAATTTTGACTGAAATAAGCATTCGGAAACAAAAATGGTTGAACTGATTAATATCCAAGTCGTATAAGGTCATTAAAAATTGAGTAAGAACTTTCGTCTAAACTCGATCGAATAGTTTCACAGTATTTGGACGCCGAGTTATTGTGAGATATTAAAGAGGAATAATGTATTTGTAAAACCTCAGCGAATGAAATTTCTTCTCACTTACGTATACACACAATCTGTTATCTTAACACTTCGTTTTTCACACATGTTTCTTACACACTAATGTAAATACCTACTTTAAACATTATTAACGTTGACTGGATGACGTATTCAGCAAACAGTAAACCGGAGAACCATGTACCTATTTATATTCAATAATTTTGATGTTTGATTATATTTCCTTGAAAAAGCTTGGACCAGATTGCCAGGCGAAACGTTGGATTTACTACGAAATTCATTCTCTGAGATTTTACAAATACATTCTTCCCCTTTAATTTCATTAAAAATTGGTTACAATGAGCCTTATGTTTTTGATTTTGAAGAATTAGAAAGTCATGCGTTCATTTTTTGTTGAATATCTCGTATATCCACTCAGAGAAAGATGTATATTAAATATGTTATAGTACCAACTGGTACAAAACGACAATCTCAGTTGTCTGTGTTTATTGTTGAAATATCGATTCCCAATAATTGCTTTTTATCTCGCTCGGGACATAAACCATTTGTAGTTTGATGGTTCATTATAAGCACACCGTTTGCATGTCTTGTAAAGATCATTAAGGTTTTGTGACAAAAGGCTATATGTATTTGAACATCGGCTCGTTTTTATGGCGAAACCACTAAGTAGACAATGTTAAGGTTAAATGTAGAAATGGACTGTAAGAAAGCTTGTGGGGGCCAAACCAGGACTTAGCATCAGTTCATGGGGTAATTACCTGTCGGACTAAGCTGTGTTCGTAGATGCAAATTCATTCATTCTTCTCGATTCACATTTCCTATCCCGTGTTTTTAAATTTTCACTGGCATTTCTACCACTTTAGTATTCATCTTGATAATTCGATTTCTGTGCTGTAACTTGGACCAACACACTTAGGTATCAGGTTTTACATTGCTTATGAAGTGGTGGCTAATGTCGTAAGGTACAAACCCCGCTCCTCCTACTTAGGTTTGGACAACCGGGTAGTGTCATTAGCTCCCATAATTTGAGTGGCTTGAAGCCAGGTACACGATCATATACCTGCTAATGAATTAATAATAATACTTATGACTGACTGATTGAACGTAATTTAGTTATAAAAGTAGCAGGTCGAGTGACAAAGTTTTTCATCAGTTTAGTCAGTATATGAGATATACTAATAATGGTAACAACTTAGTTTGAAGAAAGTGCTATAAGTAACATTGTCGAATTTCGGCAATTACTAACAAGGAACTGGAAATGGTGCAATATTTGACCAGGATCCGATGACATAGGTAGAGCATTGGCTCTGTAGTTGAAGTACTTGGTTTCAATATCCTGCTTTACTTACGTCGGATTAGGTGGATGGTTAATATTATTAGCCCTCACATAAAAGACTTAGCTCGAAGCTACGTACAAAATATGTATTTGGTAATGAATCGCGGTGAGCTACTTGTCGACTTATGATATAAACACGGTTTTGACTGTATACTTGCCAATAGAATGTTGGTCGACAATGACATGAAATAATGTACTAAACTTTGCTTTTGAGTCACATTCTTATGTGTGTGGACTAGTGTCTTTGCTTCCTGGATGTGTGACAATTTTACAGTGTTATCTGTAAACCTACAGTTTTATACCACGTAAACATAGCTTTGCTCTTCTTATTAAGTTACCTGTTGTAGTGCTTTTATAATTCGAGTTATGGGGCGTTAATAAGCTGTTTATTACTAGAATGGCCGAAAAATAAATAACATCTTGTTAATTGATCGTTGACTATTGTAACTAGTTACTTCAAATTGTCCATTCTTCCGTTAGTGTGAGCTACTCTTCCTTAGTTCTATCTTCATTTATTCATTTCATAATCACAGCAGGTTATTCTTAACTAAAATTTACGATTTGTGAGATGAGGAATTATTCTCTATAAAATACTTTCATAATCCAACCTAACTTATAAAATCTTGCTTTATTCAACTTTAGAGCTTAGGTGTTATTCTTTACGTCATGGTGTGTGGTGCTCTTCCATTCGATGCCCAATCTCTTCCCCATTTGAAAAATCAAGTACTTTCCGCCAGTTTTCGTGTTCCGTACTGGCTTTCTATGGGTAAGTTAACAGGCTTGGTAATAATGTTGATGGCAATAATTTTGTGATTTTATTCTCTGACATCTGTCAACGAGGTTTATTCCTCATTTATTTACGTACCTGAATCCCAGTTATCACCTTGTGGATTCAAATCCAAAATTAAGTAAAAGTGTAGGAAATGAACGGGCATAACGCACACCGTTATTATTACGGCTTAAACAAGATCGATAGAGGAACCCACTGGTCCAACACCGGTAGATTTAACTATCGCTTGGTGTTATCCATTCTTACAGCAGTTCACTTCAGACAATAACTTAGCGAATTGTGTTCGAGTGAATAGTTTTCAGTAGACAATCACTGACCTCTCGTTTTCTTTTTCATCAAGTGCTACCACTGGTTATTTATATGAAATACCTTCATCCCGCTATACTCAATCGTAGAACTTCATTTTCAGACATGAATCATAATGCTTGTCATTTTACCACTTTCCATGGTACCTGCATGTTATGGTAAAATCTCAAGGAAAAAATACCCCAACTAATATAACTTACTTGTTCAAAATTGACTACTACGTTGACGTAGCTGCTGAAACATTGTTTGTCTGCGTTGTAGATTGTCATTCTTCCTCCCCAACTTTATTGTAGACATGCTGAAAGATGTGCGATTGATGACCTCTGCCCTCCATGGGGTCTTTTTCCTGCATACAGATTCTGTGATGAAATTAAAGTATAGGGATATGTTAATCCTCTTAAACGAAGACTGATGAAAAATGTTGGGTCTTCTAAGTGACTTGTGGTTAGGCGTGATAATTTCTGAAATGTTTCGTATCTAGTGAACCTAAAATGATATTTCAGGACTAATCTACATCCGCACATACTTCGATATGATACAAGCTCTACTTACTAAATGCTAATTATTTATTTATATAAATGTATACATATTCCGTGATCGTTGATGTACTGGTTTGCAAAATATACATTGTTATTAGCATTCTGTTGATACTTTTAGATGACACTGTTATTTTACACAAATATTCATATGATCGTATCATTCCTTAGTTCTAGTTACACATAACAAGCTGTAAATTGTATATAATGTTTAAGAGTGAGCATAATATCTATTTCCCTTAGTTTCACTAGACGAAGTGAAATTTAAAATATTGTTTGATGAGTCAAGTGTCCAGATGTCTCAGCCACAATTTATTGTTAATCATTTTTATTATTAAACGGTATAATTTAAAAAACTAAATAATTACTGTTCGGAGTTATCGTATCTAGGTAGTATCGTCATCCTTATCGAAATGTTTCCACTCCACCTTACAATTTTTTATCATTAAAAGTTTAGAAAATGGTTGCAACCAACATATTCGCTAGTATTCATAGTAAGCATGGTTATTTTTCATGTGATTAGATGACCTATGAAGTAAATATAATGCGATAACTTTTAATTGGTTTGTTCAATCTCGCTAATATACAGTAAGGATATATTAGCTTCAATTTCATATAGTATGACTCTAATACTTTCAAATATTATAAACTTAGTCGATTTTGACTTCATATTATGGTTATTACCACTGTTGTTTTAGAGTATAGATACAACACTTAAATAAGTAATTCTCCCATTAACTAAAAAAATAATTATCATAAATATTAAATTGAAAGTAAAATAAAATTAGGTTTTACTTGATAAATGATTTAATCTTTCAAATTTACACTTGGTTAGACATAAACAACGTTAGAGTCGAAGTACTCAAATAATGGTAATAATACTAATTGTTGTTGTTTATAATAAAAGAGATATTAAGCATAGAAAGTATGGTTTAGAAAAGAAAAACAGAAGTAATTGATCTGTAAAAGAAGAAAAACTGAATTTATCTTTGCAACTGCGTCCGATTTTAATCCATTTTACTTAAAGCCTTCGATCGTTGTTCGCGATTGTCATGCTGCATTTAAGTCTTACGACTCTCTTCAACTGATCTATCTTGCTCAGTAGAACCTTAAAGATGATATATCTCGGTTTAGTCCTCACCATAGACAAGTTTAACTACTTCGTTAAGATAGCAATTACGAACGAATTTTTCAGATATATATAATGTTGCACATGATTACTGTATTGGGATTCACAGATGTAGTTTTATATAATAGTAGTAGTTTTACCCTCGGATTTCATAAGAAAGCAAGAGAATGATTCATTAACTAGAGATTTTGAACAATCAGCCACAACTTTATCCAAAACAGCTCCAAAATGCCCTGGTACGGCTGAGAGTGGGGAGAGTCCGCTCTCCCTCTCGAAATGCTCTCACATGGCCACGCGTATATAGCCTCTGTCAGAGAAGTCCTACTCACTGCCTTCTCGTGGTGGGGGTGTTGTTTACGAAAATGAGAGGACGAAAAGCGGATGTCCGGCGCTTTAACCGGATTTCAAATCAATGGTGCACATGGGCTCCATTATCCTGCGGGAACAAATGGCGTATGAACCAATTTTTGGTCATCAGCTTACACGGGACTGCATCTCCTTACGATGCTCCACTGCCTTGTGGATCAGACCTCCAGGTCGAAGGCTCGGCGTGTGGACCCTAAGAAAACCACCTATTTCGGTCTGGGCACCCGAGCAGTATCACAGCCCTCGCACATATCGAATGAGATTTGTGTGGCGCATATGTATTTGGTGCCTCCTTGTACCAATATCTATGTGTTAAAATAAAATAATGAAATAATTATGCGAAACAATATTTTATTAGTCAAATAGTTGGCACCAAGTACCAGTCAGTCACTAAGAGGACGATTAATTTCATCCTGTCTGGCGCTCAGCTCTCACTTACACGTGTCCGAATTTTGCACGATTCAATAGATTTCGAATTCGTATAATTACAGCGTATGGTTAACAGTTGCTGTCCTTGCTATCTTAATCCCAGTAAAATGGTCTAGTTTTAGACATACTTATATTAATTTAAGAATGATATTTGACTGTTTGGTGATTGGTGATTTCCACAATGTATGTCCTATCTACTCCTAGTCTTTTACTCATTTACTCTTCAGATGGAGGCTGATTTGTTCTCTACCACAGTAGGCTGTTGCTGACAATATCCGACCAGCTGATATTGAGTATCTCACGTAAACAACTGTTCATAAATACTTGTATCATTTTGATGTTGGTTGTAATAGTTCTCGAAGTTTCAGCTCCGTACAGTAGAACTATCTTGACGTTCGTACTGAAGATTGTTACTTTGATATTGGTTAAGAGACAGTTGTTTTGAGTTCCATATGTTCTTCAACTGTTGGAATGCTGTCCTTGCTTTGCCAATCCTCGCCTTTACGTTGGTGGAGTGACATCTATGGGAAGGTCTGTGTGTGTTGCTTCGATGTCCAGTGAATTCAATGGAGCTGGCCTATTCAAGAGTTTCTCAAAGTGTTCTACCCATCTGTTCTCGAATCTCAGTGATTGTCTTGCCTTCTTTGTCCTCGACCAGTCTCTCTGGTCTACTATAATTTCCCACCAGTTTCTTCGTCGTGTCATATAGTTGTCTTATATTTCCTTTTGTTGGAGCTTTTTCCACCGTCGTTGTTAGCTGTCCCACATATTTCTGCTTGTCAGCTCTAATGCTCTTCTTCACTTGCTTGTTTGCCTCGGTGTATTCAGCTTGTGTCTTGACTTTCTCTACTCATGTTCGATTGTCGTTAACTTCTGCCTTCGTGTTCTTCCTTTCTTGAATCCAAAACAGGGTTTCCGTAGAGACGCACTCCTTTTGATGATGCTACTTGCGACCCAGAACCTCCTGACACGTTGAAGTTAGTGTTTCTCCGATCCACTCCTAGTTGTTCCCCATAACAGCTCCTTCTTCTTTGAGTAGATCCTGTAAGACCTGGAACCTGTTGTTGAGAGTTATGTTGAATTGGTTGAGTTTGTCAGTATGTGGAAGGAAGTTTGTATTAAAGCTTTATAATGCTGTTTTTTCAGTTGTCCATTGCTTCTTTAGCTTCAGTTTGATCTTGGTCACTTCGGAAGAATCTCGTCTTTCACCATGAGGCGCCATAATTGTTCTGAATGAAGATCGTTGAATTTGGAGAAAAGAGTTTAGTTGGTTGAATTTGTTTAATCTGATACGCGATTTTTGGCAACATTGTTTTCTACTTTGTGTGGTTGCTGACATCATTGCCAATCCTCTGCACGGATTCGAAAAGCTTGTTTTGCATTTGCTAACTTTCTTCACCTTTGGCGAAGGCGAGATATCCATCTATCAATTTAGGTACGAGTATACTACGCGACAGCTTGTTCTGTTTTACGTTACGTATGCCCGAACACCGATTATCACGACGCGCAATGCTGACTAGTGTTGGGAGAAATTTAGGGGCGGCCAAACCAAAACGTGGCATCAGTCCCTGAAGTCACTAACTTCTAGTCTGTGCCATGTCGGTAGATGCAGACTACTTGGTTGGGATCCTCGTGACTATCGTAACGAGTGGTTGGAGAATCTGTGTGACATGGCTCAGGATCGATCACAATGGCGTCAGTGTATACACTCTTTATCTTCCTTTAAACTGAGATTAAAATACTTTATATCTTTCTTTCTGTTCTATATCTTTACATGAAATCTTTCTTTTATATATTACGCCGTTGAGTTAAGTGCGTCTATGAATCCGATGTTTGTCTTGCTGTGTTGATGAGGTATGGCAACTTGGACTGATGCATATATTTGCCTGGTCCTGCGTTTTAACTGACTGATTGACTGATAGCCAATCCTCAGCTTTCACCATTGCTTGATACCGGCAATAGCCCTAGAAGAGGTACTGGCGGAGTTCAGATAAAATTATATATATTCTAGCATATGAAGTTAGCAGAAAATATTTTTTAGAAGCAATGTGTGTTAGTGAGAGTAAAATGTGATTATTAGAAAAAATGATCACTTAGCCTGCTGATTATTAAATATTCGATTTTCTTTCATCCTATTGATTTTTCCGGACGCATCTAATGTCACTTCTTTTAACTGTGTTGAATAAAATATTATCTAGTTTTAATCTGGATCTCTATTCTAGGTCGTGATTCTTATATAACTTGGCTAGTGTGATTATCGTATTAACATGTAATACACTTGAGAGAGGATAATAGTTATATCAACAAGACCTTTTTGAAATTGAATAACTGGTCATCACTATAATACTGAATATTATACGGCACTGAATAAACAGTAAGCTAAATTATGTTTACATACACAGATCCTTATCTATTACAGTCTTCTTTATAGAAATCGACGTAAATATTATGAAATATTTCGTCTATATTTGCTAGAAAATTCACTTTATGATCTATGGTTCATCTTAAACTCAATAAACAGTTGTGCGATTAATTAATAAAGAAAACGAAATTAGTGTTAAACCTAATTATTTGTATGGTAGGTTATCGTTATTGTTAAACAAACATGAATTTAATTTTCTTATATATATATGTATGTATATATAATAGCTTCTAATAAGAAAGTGTACATGTTTTAGTTGAGAAACACAACTTTTATGAAAGCTACAACAACTGTACTCCTTTCACCTTTTAAGGGTAAAATATCCTGTGACAATACCAACATTTCGTACAGTCAGCCCGTGAAGTAATTGACTGTTTGAAATGAGTTGTGTAAACTTCTTGTTTGTGCCGATGCAGTAGTCGTAAGCTACGATCAAACCTGTTGAATGACACGGTTCAAAATCAATTGTGTTGATATAGTTTCGCCAATGTCTATCTTCTAAATCATAAGCATATTACAACTTCATACTTTTCAATCCCTGATCGTGTTAATTTTGCATTACAATCGATATTATCACTCCTTTTCCCTCTGCTGTTGTTCTCTTCGTTGATTTCTTCTCTAACTGTCCATTTACACGAAGGATGTAACGTAAATCGGTTCACATACGTAAAATATTCGAAGTCGTGTGTTTCTAAGTAGTAACATTCAGATTCATTTTCACATATAATGTCTTCTCTGTTCTCGGCGCCCAATTTCTGTCAAACTATTCGTTCTAACCTTGACAAATATTCGTATAAAGATTCAGTTCTGTTATTTAACTTATTATTATGAATGTGTGGAATAGTCCAATTTTTTTCCACATAATACTTTTAGATTTGGGATTATTATTTTAGACCTGTCTCGTATAAACACCACACATAGATATACACACATCTGTTCCTCATTATTCATTTAATGATTTTTAATTCCTTTATTTAAGTTGGTTTAAGATTGTGGTTGGAGGTAGTCAATAGGAGACCCTGGACCTAGGTTTCGTGCTTCTTGACACTCGTCAGCAAGGTGTACCTGTAATCCTGAGGGAACTGATGCTCCCTGACGGATTCGATCTGGACTAAAAATGACCTGACATACATGACATTGATCACCACCCAGTGATCAATCAACTGAGTTGCTCTCTTTGTTCTGTAAATGATTTTGGTTAGGGCTATCGTTATTACATTCATATGTACTTTTTTTTATTCTAAGCGTACGTCACACATGTTTATGCTATTCGAACAACGGTGTATTGTTTAAAAATGTTTTCTAATAAGCAATTATATGACGTAATAATACGTTATCATTAACATACTTTCCTCTCCCCTCTGTTGTATTTCTCTCTCTTGTATCAATCGTCTAATTTCAGACTCCAAATATCGATTATATCACGCTAAGCTCACGCATGAAATCACATGTGTTGTGATTACGTATTTATGATGCAAATGTCTGCTTTGTTTGTTTATATATTATATTCATTGTACGTGTGTGTTTGTAAGCCATATGTATTCTGATTTCTTTGTTGAAGTCTACGCTCATTTTTTATATAGTTTATACACTGTTATCAGCTGATGATGTATCAAATGTTCCATATAAGAGAAAAAACGTCATCAATGGTCAATACTTTCTCGAGATGTCTGTCTCAAACAGTTAAAAATTTAGTTTAGCACCATGTATAAATGGTGTTAACATATAAACCCTTCAAAGTATTGAAGATTTCGATAATGTAATAAGAAGACGAAGATTATCAGAATTATGTGATATATTAGCGCAATATATTTCGAACAATCTGATCACACATATACTTGTTAAGAGCATTTATATATAAGAATAAAAGGTGGATGGATGTTTATCCTCTGCTCTTATTGGGTCACTTGATTCTATTTGTTTCTGCAGCCATTTTGGTACATGTTCACACACCCTAATTTTGAGATCACGATTGCTCCTCCCTGTGTATGTGTGACCACACATATATATAAATTGGTAGACACAGTGGGACGTGACACTACTGGTTTTGGATGAAGCATGCACCTTGTTCTTTCTTTGATAATGACCTTTGCTACGCAATACGTTTTACTGATGACTGATTTACGTCTTTGTTTCAATAAAAGGCTACTTGAATCACCTCTGAATGGTAAGGTGATATAGACAGGCTTTTTTATTACTCTTATTATTATCCTTATCTCCTCTTACCCCATTTCTAGTTTAGTTGACCTTTTATTTTTATATATAAATGCTCTTAACAAGTATGTGTATGATCAGATTGTTCTAAATGTATTGCGCTGATATATCACATAATTCTGATAATCTTCGTCTTCTTATTACAGTATTGAAGATTGTTTTTAAATAACTTAGTGCTATTATTAACTAGAAAACGTTTTCCACTATGTTTCTCATATCTGAACTGGATGCTTTCAACCGCTGTAGCAGAATAAATTCTAGTTTGGTTAAGTTGAATTATTGGTTTATAGCAGTCTACTGTTTTCTTGGTGATAAAGCATATAAAGTTCCCCCATCTTTTATTGAAATCATATAGTTATTTTGATTTATTTGGTCATAAGTTGTTAGTGATTGTTTTATTTATTTATTTAATTCACATATAATTTGGTACAGAGTTGGGCACCAAAAGTAGTATACGCCACACGAACTTTGTGTGTGTGTGGGGGGTGTAAAGTACTACTCGAGTTTCCAAAATAGGTGGTTGTGTTAGTATGTAACTCTCTGAATCTTTAACCTAAATGCTTAGTTAATAAGGTAGTGGAGTATCCTCAAAATCTGCCGTGATCAGAAACAGATTCATATGTTGTTTTTATTCCTCTGAGATTCTGATGTCCACTTACACTGTTGGTTTAGAATTAGGGTTTTCCGTTTACCCCTTAAATAAATCCTTCATATGGGCTAATCTGGTTTGTGTACAAGATGTTCTTACAATTTATTCGCGCCACAAATTTGAACAAAGTAAGGACGGTTCATCGTATTTCGTTGCTTTCTTTTCTTCAGCTAACATACAAAGTAGTAATATTTACATATTTCCAATCATTAACATAATCTTCAATTTAAAATAGATTGTAAATAACCAATGGATCGTCTGGAATGTGAAACAAAGTTAGTGTTTTTTAAACAGGCTTTTTATAATTGGTCAAGATGATAGTTGTAGAAAATATTCAAGATAATATTATCTGCGTAATACAATAAAATTTATTTTCTGAAGTCTATGAATCGAAAGAAGGGCGTGTGAGTTTAACCCACTTGATTCTATTCACATTCCTCTCTCTAAATTCCAAACAACCTAATCGTTATTGACAGTTGGCTTTTCAGATTTAACATTGCGTTAATATTTCCTTGAAATCATGAACTGATTTAATTGGATAGCCATTAAAAAGCTAGAAGCACTGAACGACTGTTTCACACTAGTATGGGACTCCTCAGAAATGCGCATCCACGATCCCGCACCAAATGGAATCGTCAGTCAGTGAGAATCGGACCTATGACGTTCTGTCTCGTGCACGAACATATCACCCCTAAACTGCTGAGCAAACATCCAATGGTGTTAATGTCTAGACTCGATCAATCCACAAAATTGAGCAATCACCTTCCATTGTTTTTGGTGGGCAGTTGTTTCACACCCTCCATGGATTAACTACAATGGTCACGGCTTCTTACCACAATTCTGAAGATTTTCTCTCGAAGCCAGTCATTACTGAGCACATAGTGATTCTCAATTTTGGTTTGTGGAGATTGTTGAGTTTCATTAAAATCAATAGTGCTTTGGAGTTCAATACTAGGACGAAACGGTCGTCCTGTGCTTCCAGATTTTAAATGGTTGTCCAGCCTAAATCGGTTTATGATTTCAATGAAATCCAACCGTCTGTTTTACTTTTTTAAAATCCAATCAGTAACGGAAACATATGGATCTTTTCGTACTTATGTTTTTAAATCTATTTATAAGTAGTGCGTACGTTGTTGATATCTAAGTTTGTTCGCATAGTAAAACTATTTCACACGAACTTTCGCTTCTGATTGTTTAAACGTAGTAACCACTCACATTGTTCTACGTACACCACCTTATATAATTACGGTTCAATCTATCATGTTAAATTTGGTTATTCTGAGTCACAGAAAGCGGTTTATCTATTCATCTTGTTTACACTTCATCTTCGTTTATCTATGTTCATAATATATTTAAGAGTAATAGATAAGAACTTTCGTCTAAATTTGAACGAAAAGTTTCACAATATTTGGGCGCCGAGTTGATGTGAGTCATTAAAGAGGAGAGTAATTATAAAGAAGAGAGTAGTTATAAACACACATTGATCAACAGACAGTGTAAAATTTCACCCAACTATTTCCCCTATACTACTAGCGATTTTGCATCGACGTACCTGATGTTTTTCGGATATTCATATGTAGCTGAAAATGTTTAATAGTTATCTTTATAAATAGGTTTTCTATTATCCGTTCGTGTAGGTAATAATGTATTCATCAATCCGAACTGAATCATTTCCTATCCTTCACTCATAAAAAAATAAGTTTTGACTGCAACTTCGAATACACTGTTTTGCACTGTAGATCTATAGGCTTTCATCTCTTTTTATGCTTTACAGCATGTGAACAAGTAATACGTAGTATGTTGTCGAAAGAACCGAACGATCGTCCGACAGCAAAACGTATCAGTCAATTTCCATGGTTCACTTCATCAACAATTCCACATAATCATTATCACGATAAACTAATTGCAAATATTATGTCTAACTCATTGGCCACAATGCATTTAACTAGTCAACCTGTCCCTACACAAACAACGTTACGACAAACATTGTCACCCTGTGGTGCTAATACAAATATTTTAAATAAATCCACAGACTGTGATTTAGTTCAACCCACGTTTGTTTTGAAACATTGTTCTTGTGATTGCTCTTCGAAATTCTCATGGAGTAAAGACGATCTACAAAGTCCTGGGCCTAATTTAGCGGCTGAAATGAAAGTAAGTCATTTTTCTCAAGTTAACACTTAAGCTGATTTAAAATGGCTCTGTTATTTTTCTCCCTACTATTTTTACATAATTTCGTCCACATTGTATTGTATCGTGATTTATTGAAGTAAATAAGTTTAAGTGTTCTCGAGATCACTGTATTTTGTTGTTTCACAGCGCTTAATGCTTTTAAATCATATATTTACGATTCGTGACTTCATTCTGTTTCTATTTTTTAAAGGTTGGTAAATTAAATGAATTAGTTATTATGATTATGGAGTCCTATGGAATGTGTCGCACTCAAATTCTCAAAGTGAGTTATCATCCGAGTGATTTTTAAAAAAAGTATACTCATGTTTATTTATCATTTAGGTAACTGATTCTAAGATAACATATGTAGAACCTAATTTTAAGCTATCAAATAACTTATATTTCTTTCACAAGCGATTTTCAGCGATGTATTTCAAGCTTGTAGTATTAAACATTATCATCTTAAAACATCATTTGTCTACTATAGTTTGGTATATTTTATGTAACTGGTAATATTATCTACCTATTCTGTTTAGTCGATAAGCTTAAAACCCTAGGTGGAAAGTATTTTGGTTCTTTTATTAAGTATCTAAGCGTAAATCTTGCCTAAAAATGTAATTATAAGTCCCTAATATTTAAACTTTTTCATTTTATTTGCAATTAACTCGATCTTCACATTTAACCGTTAACTCAATGAATTGTTATTTCATTTTGACGAGCATTAACTTTCAGCTGATGCGTTAACTGGTGTCCTCTGTCTGTAATTCATATGGTTTGAATTGTATTCAGCTACAGTAGCGTAGCGTGTTCATAACTATTGATCCTTGTAAAAATCCTATCTGGGTTTTGGTTATAACTTATCATGTGTCATTCCCATATTACTTTATGGTAATCAACAAACTCTTGTTAGGAACATTTATATATTGAAAATTAAACGGTCAACTAGACAAATGTAAGGTTAGAGGAAACAAAAATAATAGAAAAAATCATGTTAAAAGCAATGTGAAACTCACCACACTGGATAATAAAACAATATTACTAGGCCAGGTTGAGGGTGAAAACATACTGTTTTTGAAAACAAAAGGGATTTCAATTTTCGTGAGACCAAAGCTTCAATAAACCTTAGTATGCGTCCTTAAACACTTTTGTACAAAACCACAAGAGCCGAGTTAAGATCACTGTTGTCACCTGTTTCAACTATGTGTTTAGCAACAGAGGATAATGAACGTTTATCATCTACTCTTATTGAGTAATTTGATTTCATTATTCATCACACAGTTTTGGTGATTTTCGTATTCTTATCACAGTATCCAAATTTGGCAAATAGACTAATTGTTTTAAATGAAAATCCTAATTGAATTGTAACTATTAGTGACTACTATTCTTATCAACTACTGATATGAATTTCCTTTCCTTTATTTCTTCACTTTAAGATCCCCCACTATCTTTTTTAATGTCATATTTTATCAGAAACAAACAATATGGTAATGTATTGACTCTCCATACCAACTTATAGTATGACTTCGGAAAGCTCTATTTATTAGGGTTATGTTATCAATTTACGTTTCATAATTAAACAGAGCAACTGAAGGACTCATTAAAGCATACCTTCTGTTAATTTCCTTCTTTTCCATTGTTTATTTTTATTCTTGTGTTTTACAGTCACTTCTACGTTGTGCTTACGATCATCTGACGGCTACTTACCTCTTATTGGGCGAGAAATTACGTTTGCATAATCTAAACATTGATTCATCGACTACACCTATTACAGATTCTGGAATAATTATACCTAATTGTGACCATCCAACAACATCATGTTATTCAATTATGGCTCCTGAGCATAAAAGTTTCAATACCACTCCTGATTCTGTTATGATGCCGAATTCTACTCCATCACCCCAACCATTATCATCGTCGATTTCCGTACCACAACCAAACTATTCAACTATACCTACAAGTATACCTCCAGTTTTCCCACTGTCCTCCATAAACTCAATGAATATGGACCTTCCTTTATCTAGTTGCTCTTCATCTATGGAACAATTAGATGAATCTACAAATAATATCAACTACTTTGCCGATACCTCAATCGATAACAGTGATCATAAGGACAATGTTTCGCAAATAATCGATAAAACAGAAAGTGATAATTTAACTGTTGATTCAGCCTATGGTGTTGCTTTACAGTCCACATATGTTAATAACTCTGCTTCAGATCGTGTTATAGTAAGTCTTGATAACTCATTCGTCATTAGTTATTAGCGAGTGTTTTACTTTTTTCCTATATTGAAAATGACAATATTTTATCATCTCATTTGAATACAAAAGTAAAAAAGCTATGTTCTATAACAACTACATTAAGATTCTAATATCTATTCAACACGATGAACAATTATAGTCTGTTATGATGACATATAGTTATTGATAAAATGCCAACTTGAAAACTAATGATATTCGATAAATTCTTGTCGATGACACAAATCATCCGATAAAATGTTGTGTAAAATAAACTTGAGTGTAATGAATATGGAATGGAAAATCAAAAATTCAAATGAAGAGTTAACAGTTCAGAAATTTATTTGAAAGCATAAAAATTTGTAAAAAGGGGCACCAAATATACATGCGCCACACAATAAATATGTGGTTGTTAAGAGATAGAGAAAGGAAGGTGAGCATAAAAAAGAACAAAGATCAATCAAAAGTAGTGGATAAGACCGACGAAAATAACAATATGGGAAGCAGTTCAGTTAAGAAAAATACAACCAAAAAGGATCATTCCACTTTCACGAGGGAAGTAAAAGAAATTCACAGCAGGACCTCCACCGACTTCTTTTCTGAGCTATCGCTGATAACCTCTCAAGCCACTTTGTTGCACCATCTCTAGGATTGCAATCAGCGTTGGCATGTGATTCACAATGTGAGATTCGTTGTGACGACATTCCTAGTAACTGTCTAAGCCACCGAAGTCAATGTTTCAAAATGCTCACACCAACTGGATTATCGTCGCTGTGCTCAAACACGCGTTGCCGAACCTTTGCATTCAGAAATAGTTCAGTTGATGTTTAATGTCCATGCATGTTTGTCTTGTGTTTTAGTGTTTAAAGTAGATGAAAGGAAATTAAAACAGCCGTTAGTTTTGTAAATATATGAATAATATAATTCATGAGTGGTGGAGAAAGGAGGTATATGTTAAAAGATGTCATAGGAATAATACTACTACGTATCCCATAAGTTTATCATAAAACGTCGGCTTGTACTGCAGGTTAATTTCTGCAAACTGCCTCACATTAATTCTGTTGGGTTGATTTAAGCTATCAAAGACTAAAGGCAATTAAACTAGTCGAATGATAATTTCCGCTTTATGCAATTTCAATCGGATCTCTATACTACTTGAATCGTGTTCTTCTTGAAACTAAGTAGTCATCAGGGTCAGTAAATTTATACGAAGGTATTGGATAGGGGAAGTCATAACTTATGCATCATAACGGCGATAATAAACTATTATGTCTAGAGATTGGTCGCCAATGTTATATCTGGGTATGTCGTCACTCGACTCTTTTGGGTCCGTAGACTTACTGTTTATACTTGGAAATAGGAAAAACTGATGAAATAAGGACTTAGTAGCCCTCCAAAAACACGTCTTCAAATAAATCCTGAAATCACATCCCCATTAGACTAAAGTACAATCATTTGTGCACTAATTTTTACACATAATATCATAGAGGCAAATATATAGTTATTGTGAAAACACACATTGACTATAGTTCACGTGAATTAATGTAGGGAACCAATTGTCACACTGAACAAAAGTTTACACCTGTCTCCCAGATTGAAGTTCGTAATGTACTGATAATGAAATTATTGATCTAAATAATGTCTTTTTATCCTATTATATCATAGACAAATCCATATTTAATGAAAGTTGGTCAGTGGCAAAAAGATTGTTAGTATACACAACACAATAAATTTTTCTTCACTCTTACCTTCCATTGGATAGATCACATTAGGATGTCTGCTAATTAATTACAAAAGACAACTGTTTGTATTTCACTAGATGTAAATTTCTTCAGGATTAAATATTGCATATACTTGTAAATAGCATATTTTAAATAACTGGATCGGTTCGAAACACGACCATCCAATTATTCTCGTCTTTCATAAGTCTCTTGAAATACATGTAACTGAATTTTTCTTAACATATGTCATGTTAGTCCAATTTCTAATTGTTTAAATCAGATATCATGCTTCTATTCATTTTGTATTTTTACAGCTTCAGTCTTATTTGCCTGTAGAGGATGAACTAAGAATTGTCAGTGGTGGTACTGGTAATGCTATTGTTGGTGGCAGACCGCAACATCGTGTTTTAGCTAGACGAAAATATGGGATCTGCAGTCCACCAGCCTGTTTAGAAGAAATAAAGCAAGCTTTGATTTCACAACACCAACCACAACTCATACATGAGAGGAATATTACAGATGGCGATGATTTACCATGATTATTGATAGTGAAATAGTACCTAACATATATATATATACCTATTCCTTTCTAAAGAAATAATAATGATGAGATAAATTGATTGTATTTTATTTGTTCACAATATTTGTAACAAAAAGTAATCAATTAGCACAAAATCACTAGAAATTCTTTTTTATCAACAATATGTAATTATATCCCCACACCTCATCCGTTGTTCTCTCAAATTTTATTTTTTCACATTATGGGATGAATGCAAAGCAAATATGTAGACAGATATGAAAACCCACAAGAGAACATACACCATCGTCATTGGACCTTATTTATTCATAGTCTTTCGCGATATAATAATAAATCTAATTTTTGTCATTTAACTTCATTGCTTTTTTCGTTATTTTTGCATTGTTTCACAGATAGTTTTTATTGGTTTGTGACATGTTTCTTCTATGTAAAAAGCAACTATGTACTCAGTCAAAGAATCTAAATATATTCCATCCTACATAAACTGTCACTGTAAAGGTTGAACTTGATTTCATTCACAATACAATAGTGTTGACCATTCCTTTGTTTCTCTCATCATGGTGATTTTTCCCTGCTCTTATTTCTACGCTTCTCTGTTTTGTCCAAACAAAAACTGTCCTCTTTCTAAATACAGCATTTTACTTTTTTGATATCTAATTATCATTGACTTGGAAATTGTGAATACATATTCACATTCACTAATAAAATAATAGATATCGTGTTTCTATTGAACTTTTAATGAAATAGCTCTTGTCACACAATTCATGTTTTGCATGTGTATTTGTGACTTTATATATTTATTCATTATGTTATTAGAGATATAGATTCACCCAATACTTTGGTATTAATTTTCCATTTGTCTATCTTTCATGTATCATGCACTGTGTACATATAAGCTGTGTATTGTAAATTTTATGAAAAAACCCGGAGTAAAACTTACTAGTTATGTAACAAGTTGTATTGTGTATACCTGTAGTGACTGGATGATTGTGTCTAAGCTTTATGTTTTGATTTCCTATTCACTGCCATATTTTTTATTATTTGAGCTTTTTACTTAACATATGTTTATCCACACACGGAGCTTCTGTACTCTTCACATCCTAGTCCTAATACGGAATATGTTTACATATTATTTTCTTTTATTGACTCAATACATAAGCAAAGCAAGATGTAGTGTGGTTATGAAGTAATAAACGCATATTATCGTTTCCATATTGTCTGACGATTGAGTACATAGCTAGAATAAAGCCAATTATCATCAAGAAAGTAAATTCTTGAACAGCTATATTTTCAAAATTCTTAGGTGCGTTGAATGCGAATGATCAGCAGTATAAGATATTTTCCACTTTTTGATGCTCGAATGTATCAAGTACCAGGCGATTACTTATGATGATGGGTCACTTAAGAAGTCTTCATTGAAGATGTTCAGTATGTGTAAATGTATTAAAATTGAAATCCTAACAACGAGGTTCACTGGCAAATTTCGACCGTTTGCTAACAATGCCAGCAGATTCCGTGATCTATTGCCGATAACAGCATGTAACCCAAGAATTTCTAAGGTTAACTTTGATGTGACATGAATAGTCAGATCAACTGTAAACAAAGTAATTCGTTGAAATATATCAAACTAACTATGGTGTCAAGCGATTTATCTGAGAACGGCGACCGCTTCGGTGTTGATAACATCAGTGAAAATAATTTATCATAGGTGTTTATTATCGACATGTTTATTCATTAATAATACTTATGAATCTAAACTGTTTGTAATGTAAATTTACACAATAAGTCATAAAAAATGTATTTAGTGAAATAATTTTTTCAGCGAGTTCATTTTCAAGGCTGTACAACCATATATATATATATATATATATATATATATATATGAATGATAAATTACGGTCCAATGAATAACTTTGTCTGCTAAAATCCAGTCAGTTGTGATGTGCATATTTGTCTACATGATCATCAAGTGAACAAGTTATTACAGGGGGGAATTTACAGAACATGCGAAACATAAATCAATAGGTTAAACAAGAGATCTGTCCATCGTTAATTTGAAATCAAGTGTGAACGGTAATCACGAGATCTGAGGTGTAACGACGTTTGTATGAATAATGAAATGGAGTTATTCTTTAAAATTCGGGAAAGAAAAATCTAAAGGAAAGAAAAAGAACAAATATACTAAATAAAACTATAAACAAGGGCTATGGTAATGAGATGGATATAAAAATGTGTTTTTGTTTGCAAAACTCGCGTTTTCAATTCAGGGCAGTTAAAGCTCCTATAATTTAAAGTAGGCTTGAACGTGAACTTTGGGATCCTCGGCCGGACTTCTGTAGTTGATGTCAAGGGAGTTAAATATTTCGAATCTAGTACATGACACAGAGTAAATAACGTAATTAACTTGTGCTGTTCTTACTTAAGCTATACTGCTAGGTGCTGCCAATTTCGACAGCGTTCTCATCGAAATGCGTAGCAGGTAGACTGGTATACACACATATTGGTCAGCTGTAGCAACTTATCTTTCACATTAGAATCATATGAGTATAATTTCAGTAGTTAATAGAGAGATTTCTTTCCAGACGGTTAAACATTATACAAATGGTACTATCTTCCCTAAATTGGAGATTAAACTATAGGAATTTCTAGTCGACTGTATTTAAAATTTGTGAAGTCTATTTCTCCTCCAAAATTCTCTTGAGAAATCCAGACGTTATTTTTTTCGGATGATAGATACTAGAGGGAATAAGTTGTCTAATGAGCAAATTTTACGATATCGACAGCATAGAGAATGGATGAGATCTCGTTTTGTAGATATTGGAAATCAACTATGATAATTTTTCAGTTGTTCTTACCAAGTAGATTATACATGTGCCTTTGTATTGATCCATCATTTCTTTTAGTAAATAGGACATTAAATGCAAGAAGTTTTTATTCACATTCTTATTTTTAATTGGTGGAATGGAGATATTAAAAGACTGTAGAATATATTGGACACCAGATTGTTCATCACACACTATAAATGTGTTACTAACACACTTTCTATACAAAAATTTCAGTAATTGTCGTATTTGAGTTGCTAGTTTTGATGTCAGTTATAGAAAATCTAACTGTAAAGGACCCACGTACAGAAATATCTCACGATTAAATCTGAACTGTGCATTCAGAATACTTTCTTCTAAATAAAACTTAGGAAATTCTAGATACATACTATTAGCATCAATAAAATTACAAATGAAAAATATGGTATGTACTAAATATTGTACATTAAGCCAATAATTGCCAAAAATGCAATTTTTCTACTCAACTTTTCCATCTACTGATGACTTTCACACAGGTAAAAAGAATAATGAGAAACTAAAGAATATCTGATCGTATCGATAAGTAGATATATCTTAATTTAGTATATTACTGTATGATATAAGCAAAATAATCGATAAGCTGTTGGAATTTATTTTTAGCAGCTGAGATATCTATAATATATTACGTGGATCTCATAGAATATTCATTTGATTTTATATTAGATGATTCAGCGATTTTTGTTTGGCAAGGTATATATATATGATTTGAAATGTTTTCAATTGTCAAATCTAAACAACATTGACGTCAAGATGCATTCATAATAACAACAGAACTATATGATTTATTGTCATTAAATTCATCTGACAAATTATTGTCTGAATAAAAAGATGATAACAATGATTTCATTACTTAATTTCGACAAACTAAATTGAATAAAAATTATGAATATTTTTATTAGTTTCGATGAGTTGAGTTTTTGGCGCAATACAAATCAAAGGTGAAATATTTATGTATACAAGGATTTTCTTATGATATAAACAAGCGTCATGTATCATTTCACTACGTACGTATGGCAAACGTTACATAAATCACATCAGATTAAAAGAATAAACAGACTAAGTAGTCGAACAAAGACGAATAATTTAATGTTTAATATTAGATTAAGAAAAATATTGAAAATACCAATCCCCAGGTCATGGGATTTTTTAAGTGACTATACACTATTGTACCTTCCTTGCGAGCATCCGATGATTTGTTTAAAAAGGATTGCTATATTTGACACGACAAAGTCGATGGGTAATGGACTACTATTAGAAAATTGTTTTGTAATTTCAAATTCTTAAAAACATATTTATCTAATTCAGATGACTTGACACATAATAGATTTGTAAACACTCAAAATGGAGATATCAGCTTAGACACTTCGCAGAATAGACAGCACGGTTGATTCTTCTAGTAACTTTATTACATCTTAAATCCAGTTAATGTGAAGTGCTGGATCATTACGACACATATTTGCATGTTAGGCAGTTGGGGATAATTGGCAGGAGAATTCGATCTAGGTTTTATGCTAGTTGGCATTCGTCACTGAAGTCCACTTGCAATCTTGGGGGTGACGATTCTCCCTGTGCGATTTGAATCCAAATAACCCACCTTCAGAGTCCTGCCAACTACTTCCAACTTCCTAGCATTTTCATATAGTGTACGTGATATCCAATAACTGGGACCAGTGAAATACAATGCAAATTTATTCCTAGAATTCAATCGCCAGTAAAGTACTTGGGAGACGTGATATCGGTCGTTATGTTTTAACAAGTCAGGAATGTACCACATGTATATTTACACAATTGAGTCATTTTGGTCTCAGTACTAAAATACCTTACACTAAACTTTGCTATACGTGTTGATTTTGTGTACAAATTTAATTATGCAATTTTACTAATGATGCAGTTCTTCGTTTCACTGTGTTAAATTAACGTTTACATGTATTAAGCTGTAACAAGTATCAGTAACATTAAAAATGATTAAGGATCCTCTCTTTCCAATAGCCTAATTTATCAACTTAAAATAACTTGACTTGTTGTTACCTAGTCTCTTACTTGGTGAAAATTAACTCTTTTATGCATTGTTGTAAATTCTCCTATCCGGAAAAAAGAGTATTACAATTTGGTTCAATTTTGTGTTATTATGTATCACTAAGCAGTCCTAAATCTGCTTAGTCTGGTTATAAAATATTTGTCTTCTAAATTAGAATAGAACTTTCTACTTGTATTCTCTAATTCTTTCTTACTGTATCCTACATTTCGTATCTCAACATCTATAATATATTGAATGCGAATATCATTGCGACGTGTTTGGTTTTAATGTTCTATGCTAGAATACAGTTCGTTGAGAAAGATGTATAATCGAAAAACGAATGGTTTTTTGGAAGCCTCATGGAAAGTCGCGGGAATAAATCAGTGTTTAGCGAATTCACGAATATCGTCACCATGTGTCTAAATAACTAATGGAAACGATAAAAAGCTATTCTCATCTAAATATAATCTAGTAATAATCAATAAACCTGAATTATAACCCAAAAATGAAGAGGAACTAGATTGTTGAACACTATTCTTTGATATCAGTCAAAATGCACTCCCGACAAAAATCGGTAGTCACGTTTCTGCTTGATGATGTAGGATATCTTTTTTTACATAATGTTCGATAATAGTTAGACAAAAATACTTTTTATTCACTTTTGCCAGTTACTTAGTAATGGCTTAACAAAATTGAAGATCCTCAAAAAAAAAACCATCCAAAATATTCATGATTAGTTTATCAAATGATACTGACTAATCACTTCGAATAAATTATTTGACAAATACTTTCATATAAATAAACCTTGGTCATTCACATGATCTTTATTAGACAAATATATATTGTAATTACGTTATTTATCAACATTATAACCGAGTGAACAACAACATTAAATAAACATGTCCTAAGGTCAAATTCTATGGAGAATTCAATCAATACTTCTTTAAAATCAATATTTCTTTATTTATCTAACCAGACAGTAATAATTAACAAAGCTTGGCGGTGATTTGACTTTTAAAAATGTAAATTACACAAGAAAATGTAATACAGTTAATGTTGAGGCATGTGTTTGATTGGAATATTATAACGGTTACTTGTCTGATACTGCATTTTTCATTGTAACTTAGTTCTATATTTACAGTAAATCAGTTTTATTTAATCAGATTATGATAGATTGTTAGCTAAATGAATCATAATAAGTTGTATCTGCTTATAGAAAAGTCTTTTATGGGGTACAAACCTCTGTGAACTGAACTATTTTTGATCTATGCATAATGATATAGTGAAGAAAGGATTGTTACAGAAAGATAAAAAGACGTCATTCACATGAGTGAAACCGTTGATAAAGTTAAGATATATAAACTGAGAAATCGTCTAAGAAAAAAGATGTGGGGTCCATTTGAAAAAAATACAGTTCCGGTTAAAGGACCATCGGAATTTTATTCATTTTGAAGATGCATTTTACTGTCTATAAACGACACAAGTGAAAATCGCAGTAGAATCGTCACTAGTTTTAGTTGTAGAGGATCAACGTACTGACTTGTGGTGCTTTTAATACTTCGTTCATGATGTGGTGATCCGACGTTGTACTGCACAAATATTCTGGGTTCCATGAACCAACGTAACGTAACTAACTTTTGATTTTTTCTACATAATCTCAATGTAGGTAGGTACTTCTCACTCCAAAATTCAGACGTCACTTCTTCGAGATATTAACAACTATTGAGTCATTACTCCAACCACGTTAAAATGAACACCCAGTTTCAATAATACATGGTGTTGGAAATAAGTAGATGTAATCAATAGAAAACAATGGTAAATAAACACAGATATCTTTTGAACATTCTATGCTTCAGGTAGCCAGATTTTCCAAGTATATACTTGAATAACTAGGTCCAAAACTTTGCACACGAAACCTTACAAAGTCAAATCGACAGTGGCTTTTAATGACATATACAAAACCCAAAATATTCTGCAATGAACACAAATATCTGAACATCCCAACTATTTGAGATTATATACTATAATTTCGCAAAAACCCAGAAGTCAGCCTTTACAAATGGATGTATGTATTGAAGTATAAGATTGAACTTGAGTTTATTTAAAATCGACATTAAGTAATAACTTATTAACTACTTATTCACATTGCAAGTAGATCAATTGTTTTCACAAAATTTAATCAAAATAACAATCAGTATATAGTTGATTATTGAATCCCATTGAAATAATGAACTGATCAAAGTTAGATAGCCATTAAAAAGCTAGAAGCACTGAACGACTGTTTCACACTAGTATGGGACTCCTCAGAAATGCGCATCCACGATCCCGCACCAAATGGAATCGTCAGTCAGTGAGAATCGGACCTATGACGTTCTGTCTCGTGCACGAACACATCACCCCTAAACTGCTGAGCAAACATCCAACGGTGTTAATGTCTAGACTCGATCAATCCACAAAATTGAGCAATCACCTTCCGTTGTTTTTGGTGGGCAGTTGTTTCACACCCTCCATGGATTAACTACAATGGTCACGGCTCCTTACAGTCAGTCAGTCAGTGACAACGTAGAACTTCGTACGTACGTACATCAGTTCGAGTTGCCACACCACCTTAACACAGAGATGCAGTTGTCGATCCAAATCCCGTAGTGGTAGAGGTAGCAAAAGTGTAAGCAGTGATCGGGAAGATTAGGGTTTGGAGATGTTATTTAAAGAGTATAATTCAGTGAAATAAATTTGGAAAGAGGAAAAAAGGGACATGAAGAATTCAGAAGATTAGAATTTGGGAGAACACAAAGAGTGGATGCACCTGTGCCAATGCAAACGATTTTCAGCCATGTCATTCAGGGTCTCTAACCATCGGTTGCTATCATCTCGCGGTCCCCAACCAAATAGTCTACGCCTACCAACATGACTCAGACCACTTGTCAGTGACTTCATGGACTTGTGCCATGTTTTTGTCAGGCCGCCCCTAGCTTTCTTCCAATCTACTCCTATACCACTGAACATCGCACGTCGAGGCAGTCAGTCGTTGGGCATACGTAACACGTGTCCCAGCCATCTCAACTGATGAAGTTTCACTACTTCATCAATTGATTTGCCATCCTTAACTAGTACCCGTTTCCTAACAACTACATTACTTACTCGATGGTCCCATGATATACGAGGAATGTTTCGAAGACACCTATGGTCAAATACTAGTAACCTACGAATATCCTCTACTCTTACCAGCCATGTTTCACTGCCATAAAGTAGGACGGAACGAATTGCTGCGCAGTAAACACGTCCTTTGGTTGATAGACGGATATCTCGCCTACGCCATAAATGACGCAAGTTGGTAAAAGCTAGTCGAGCCTTCTGTATCCGTGCTGAGATTTCGTCACACACCAGACCACAAGGGCTGATGAGACTTCCAAGATAAGTGAAGCGGTCGACACGCTCAATTACTTCGTTCCCTTTCATTAGTTTGGGTGTCGATGCAACCCAATCCTGAAGCAACATTTTGCATTTCGAGGGGGAGAATCGCATCCGAACATGCCTCCATTGTTGCTTAGAGTGGTCAGAAGACTCTGCATTTTGTCAGCGTCTTCGCCAAATAAAACTATGTCATCAGCATATTCTAAGTCGACAAGTGAACCTCCCGGTAGAAGTTCAACCCCTGGAAATTTAGATAAGGACAGTGTTATCTCTAAAAGTACGTCAATGACAAATTCGAACCAGTTGTGTTCGAGTAGAGAGCCTGTGTAAGGTTAATGTACTTCTTTGGTACTCCCTTCAGTGACAAACACTGCCATAAAACCTCACGATCAGAGTCAGATGCTGCCTTAAGGTCGAGAAATACTACGATTGTGGGGCGTCTGAACGTGTGTCAGTGTTCTAGAACCTGACGTAGTGTGAATATGTGGTCTATACAACCACGTCCAGGTCGAAAACCAGCCTGATTTTCTCTAGTCTCCTCTTCACGAGCTTTAGTTAGGCGTTCAAGTATTATTGAAGCTAATATTTTAGACACTAATATTAGTCAAACAGATTCCTTTGTGACTGTAACAAGAACTTTTGTCCTTTCTTATAGACTGGCACAATCAGTGATTGAGACCAGTCAGATGGAATTACGTTCAGTTCCCAAATTCTACCTAAGATCTCAGTCAATCTCGCTGGTAATTCTGGACCATCATGCTTAAAAATGTCAGGGGTAAACCTGTTAGGGCCTGCTGCTCTCCCTCGCTTTACATTTACTATGGCTTTTTCAACATCGTAAAGAGACGGAGGACCTACATTAACTTGCCATTCAGGTTGACTGGGGATCGTGGGAAACCGAAGTGTGGCTGAAGGCCAGTTGAAATGATCCCTGAAGTGTTCTGCCCATCAATCCAATCTCCTGGATTGAGAGTGTATAATATGTCCATCTTTCTCTGAGAGTGTTTCGCTAACAGTCGGTTTCCTAATTCCGGTTTCCTTAACAAGTTTGAACAATTGTCTGCTATTACCTATTGCCGCTGCCTTCTCCATCTCTCTTGCTTTCGCTACCCACCACTGTTCACGATCATTGCGTAGACTTCTTGTCAGTTTGCGCTTAAGCTGACTCCGCTCTTCACTATGTTTAGAGCCAGGTGGAATGAGTTTCCGAGCATCTATCAGTGCGATAGATGCTGCTGGGATCCAGTGTTGCTCCCTAACCTTGTGGTTTACCTCACTAGCAGATATCACTGCTGTTTCCACAGCTTTTCGGATATCATTCCATGCTGCCTCGGAGTGGGTATCACATACATGGCTGCCTAACTGTTTTCCTAGTTGTTCCTGAGATATACTCTTAGCTTGACTATAATTAAGTAGGGCCTAAGAGGTTTACTTGCAGTATCTTTCCTACGTCCAGTAAGATGCAGACAGATACGCGCTCGTACTAGAACATGATCTGAGTCTAAGCATGTGCTCCAGAATGAGCGACAGTCTTCTGTTGAGCCCCTCCATCGGTGGCTGATAGCGACGTGATCTATTTGAGTCCAACGTTGGGACGAATTAGAGGGTCTCCATGTTAAAAGATGTTTTTCCTTATGCCTAAAGTTAGTATTTGCAAGAAAGAGGCAGTTATCTGAGCATAGCTTCTTACAACAATTCTGAAGATTTTCTCTCGAAGCCAGTCATTACTGAGCACATAGTGATTCTTAATTTGGGTTTGTGGAGATTGTTGGATGCCGGTTTAATGGTTTATAAATCAAGCGTTATCTCAAAAAAAGTCCTTGGCTCCAATCCCAAGTGAGAATTCGTGAGAGCACACTGCTAGGGAATCCCATACAATGACGAAACGTTTTGTATGTATAACTTAGATCGTTTCATGATTTCAACAAAATGACTTTTAGTTTGCATGAGCTAATTTACATCAGACAATGTGAGTCGAGTCTGTCAACAGAAACTGATGTTCGAATGTCCATCGATTTCATCATAAAACTATTAATTTCAGCGAAAAGCAAATTATTATATCTGTTGTTGTTCCTAAATACAATCAATCTACCTATTAATAAAACTATGTATTGTAGTAAATATATCGATGATCTTACCTCGAAAAATATATTTCGCACCATAAGAAATTTATTTGAGTAGGTTCTGATTTGCCTCCAGATTTACATTTTGTAACTTATGCAGGATTCGTTGGTTCAGGGGAGGAATGAGTGAATTTGACAAAATTACAGATTTGATCACAGTAAAGTTGGATTTTGAAACGTTTGTTGAATGAATAATTAAACTGCTAGGCACATGTTAGAGGTTGACCATGAAGGAAGTCAAGATCAGTGTTGATGTCTAAAACATTATGCTTTTCAAAACTCTTTATGCATTGAGCACGCAATCTTGATGAATGATCCAAGTTGCGTTCATCGGTCAAAGTATTTTTAAGTCTTGCACATCGGTATCGAGTACTTTTAATATCGCTTTTGTTACGTCTGTGACCTTTAAAAGGCTTTATCTTCTTTCTGCTTGACAAACCAGCAGTACATCCAATTTGAGGAGCAACAGGAGTTGCGTTTTCATGACAAACTTGAGAAAAATGAAATGATTGATCTGTCATTCGTAATCGATGTTCAGAATCAAACACTTTCTCAATCATACCACAACCATCTCCATTATCGTCATCTTCGCTAGGTGACGGTATGTACAGACCAACAAGCCCAGAACTCATTGGAAGAGCTCGGTTCAGGATTCTATGAATTTGAAACTGATTAGGATCCATAAAAGTTTCTGCCTCGCTTGCAACACAAAACCCAGTTAATTCCTGAACAGAACTGTCGTTTTTAACATTAAACTCCCCTGGTAATATAGAAAGATTTGTATTTTCATCTAGATGATCTACGTCATTTGAAGCTTGAGAAGAATTAGAAGACATATCAGAAGGTACTTGGACATTTAATGGAGAAACTACAGATTGACAAACAAGTTCATCCTTCGATCCATTCACAGGCTTACCCAAACGAATAACTAGACGCAAAGGGTGAGATTCTGGACGCTCCGTTTTAGGAATCTCCTTATGTACACCAGTAAGATTCGTGATGGAATAGGATTGACTATTATCACAATTATCAACATCATCGTTTGAGGCTTTTTTACTAAATACGTTTTCTGGAATTATTGATCGAGCACATGAAACATTCAGCTGCTTACTGTCAGCTAGTGATGCATCACTATAAGCACTAATTAAATAGCTACGGGGTCGCGCTACATTAGTAACATGCCGACGAGCAGATACTGATCGAAAACTGGTAGTGTTTCGCTTGCGAGGGGAAGTTGAGAGATTAGCACGCCAAGGCCGTGCCTACAAATGAATCAGAAACATCACTCAAATTATATAATGAGAATAGTTGAAATTGTGTAATTTATCTAACTGCATAATATTAAAGGAAACCTTTATCAAGTTTGAATGTCCAGTATAAATGCCATCAAGTAAATGCTTAAATGTTTGTGTACTATAGCTTGGAGTAATACTCGTTATGTTATAGTTTATGAGGGTACCCGACAAATCAGACAAAAAACAAAGGAATTTATCAACTCAGAGATAATTTAAATAAAGCAAGAACAAATATTGGTGCAGAATAGTAAGAATTCATATTATTTCGAGGTTTCTCATCAGTTGCTTACAAGCCAAAAATGTGATAGAATTTTTACATTGAGATAGTGTGAAAACAATTGACATGGATGAGTGTAAATAACTGGATTACAATAATAACTATATATATATATATGTATATATATATATATATATATATATATATATATATATATATATATATATGCTAGAACAGGTCAGAGGTCAAAAGGATAATTGTTAAATATTCTCATTACCTTTTCCTTAGTGGTATATTTGATTCCGAAAATTCGGAACCTCTTAAAATCATTTTCAGCACTTAAAGTACACAACATTGCAGATCCGAAAAAGCTATCAATGCAGTAATTAAATTAGGGATTCAAAACTGAACCAATCTATTGGGGTAAAAACATACTATGTATTATGAAAATCTCTGAATCATACAGAGAGAGTGTATATACTATCTTCCCTTAAACTACGAGATTAAAATCGCTTCATATCTTTCTTTCTACGAACTAATTGTTTCTTCCTTATTGCAATATTTCTTTTATATATTACCATCTCTGAATTAACTAGTTTTATGAATTCAGTGTCCATCTTGTTGTGTTAATGAGGTATGACAACTTGGACCGATGCATATATGTGCCTGGTCCTACGTTGTAGCTGACTGACTGAATCATACATTCGAAATTAATCCCTAACTATGAGGATAGCAGTTCAATTGAAAATAAACTCGTGTGATGTTATTTGGTACAGACTCAAGAGTTGATAGCAAAAGTTGATTGTACTTTTATGAGTTACAATCGATAAATGTGCATCTATGTTAACTCTAAAGATTAAAGTGAATTGAGTTAGATAGAGTAAATAATCATAACCTCGTTTTGAAAATATTACTAAAATATAATAACTAGCAATATGCTACTACTAATTCTTGTTACTCAGTTTTATGATGAACATTGACATTATCTAAAATAAAAGATGAGGTTTTAAAAGCAAATATGAATGACACAATACAGTCATACAGATATCTCATCTTCCGAAAAACGGAGATAATACAAAGACAGAACATGGTCGACTTACCAATTGAGCGTAGTTACTTCGACGTTCTTGTCTTGCAGTTGAGAAAATCTTTTTAGTTGACAAGGGATGCATAGGTATATTCTTTACCGTGCCACTAGGAAGAACACTGGATAGTGAATAAGCTTGATTGGATTGTGTGATATGAACGTTATGAGTAACAGATGATGCCTCATGCAACCGTGAGGACTTCGGGGAGTTTCGACATTGAAGATTACTATCCATTATAATAGTAAGATTTCTATGACCTTTACAATGGATGCTTGTTTTTTCGTTCTTTTTTCTTTTTCTGCTTGAATTATTAGAGTTGGATTTGGAGATTTCTTTAACGACAGGGACTTTGTTTACAAGACGAATACTCAGCGAACAATTTGAGGGATCATCTACCATCTCTACAACTGGGTTGGATTTAGTTTCTATGACTGGATCGTTGAGATGGAGTTTCTTACGCTTCTTTTTCTTTGACTTAGATTTAAGTGCAGCTAGCTTGAGGTTAAGACGTAATCTGATTGGGGGATGTGAAAGTAGTTTGTCATTGTCAGTCATGATATTCTCTGAAGGTGAATCAGGAAATGAAGAACCAACATTTTTATCTTGAAGCACATCAGATTGGAGTGAATTTTTACTTGCTGTATTTTCGGAATGAATACCCACAAACCTACAAATTGGATCTGTCCCACCTTCATCAACAGAAGAAACAACTCCGGAGCAGGATAAATTATCTTCAATACCAGCAGGAACGCTTATTGACTGTTCACAGTTAACACTGGTTAATTGCACACTAGGAGAAGCAGAGGGTATGTGATTGCCATTATCTTTATCTGCATTATCAACAACCACAGCTCCTGCATTATGAACTACCGATGAATTATTCATAATAATTGTGGGAGAAGTGGAATGTCCTATTACGCTAAAATCTGAAGGTGCATTTGTACTTTCAAGTTTTAAGCAAACAGGGCTAGAAAGAATCTTTTCGGATTTATTACACTCATCCACAGAGGGCTTCTCCGAGTCAGAATAATGGTGTTGAGTTTCGTTATCTACTGTTGTAACAAAGTGATTAGAAATATCATCTATATTGGTAACAGAATTTTCTTCAGTGTAGAAATTGTCCGAGTTATGCAGGAGGATCTCAGTAGTAGACTTCCTAAGGGATGTGCAGGGACGTCGCTGACGTTTCCCAGCTGATCGTTTACGCCTATTCGTTTTTCTTGGCAACGAGGAAATGCGTTTTAAACGTTTTTTAAGAGTTTCAGAAACATTAGACTTAGATGGTGATGATTTTGACGATTTACTAACATCATTGAAGGGAAGCTGGTTACTAAAGTGATTTGGTGAAGCTCGTGGAGACGAAAAGATGGTGGCTGAAAACAAAGTCGAGTTTTCTGCGCTCTTACTTGATGTTAAATGTGGAAGGTTGGGTTGAAATAATGGTTTCGGTTGCAGAGCAGAAGCATCGATTTGCATAGATTTATCAATGAACCAAGAGGAGTTGCACGATAGCGAAGTAGAGATGTTAGGAGTTTGTGAAACTTCCTTAGATTTACATTCTGAAGAGGCGAACTTTGCCAAGTCCGCGAAAGTCACATTTTTCCACAGAGTTTCCGAGGCATTATTAAGGTGGAATTCATTTCCAACACTTTTCTTTTCAACTTTAGCTGCTAATGCACTAAAGCTAGTTGCTCGGAAGGCAGCAGCCCCAGCAAAGCTACCAGCGATCCCTGCATTTCTGTTAACGGGTAAAGGTGAAACAGTTGGAAACACTTTTTCAAGCGAGTGACTTGAGCTACTATCACACAAAGAATTCGACTGATTAACTGCTGTGGTAATTGGTAAAGACAAAATATGACTTTGGAAAGGACTATGCGATTTAGATAAAGAACAGAACAAAGCAGGTGTAGGAAGAGCGCTGAAGGCATGTGATACGGGAGTGGAGAAAACCAGTTGATGAGAAGCTATAGAACTTTTGCTTGATTCGCAACTCGTCGAGACTGGCTCGTCAAAAATATGATTGTTACCATTGGTTTCCGACGACAAGATTGAGGAACTTTCTGGAACCTCTTCCGTCGTAGACCGGGTATCATTGAAATGATTTTCAGATTCCAGATTGTGAGTAGAGACTGAATCGCAGTCTCCTGAGGTAGACTGTTCATTGCACTGTTTACTAAATAGCAAAACATTTTGATTTGTCTTACACCAAGAATTAAAGTTAGACTTTAGGCTGTGGACAGTTTCACCAGTACATGACTTTAATGCAGCAAAAGTTTGTAGTTTTGTGTCGTGTAAGAAACGTTCAAAGGGTGCTTCACCCAGTGACTCGAATGGATTCAAAAAGTTAGGATTCACTCCAATAAAATTATTCTTATCAAAATCGAAACGCGAGTGATTTGTATGTATTTCTGTTACTGCAGGCAAATCAACTTGGGTTTTGGCACAAGGCTTTATTCTAGTGATGTATCTTCCACGTTTTTTGCGTTTATGAGACTCTTGAGTATGAAGTTCTGTAGGTGTTGAGGATGAGACAATATCTTCGTCATGACTAGCTTTAACAACAGCTGTTTCATCTGGTTCAACTTTGAACTTACGGGCAGATGGGATCGTGGAGTAAGAATCATCAGATGAACAAGCATCAGAATGTAAACATGATTCTGGAAATAAGGACGCTCCAGTAGCTAGTACCAAAGGGGGTAGATGACATTCGAACTCCGGAGAAACGGGAGGATTAGGGACATTTGATAACTCACCATTCACCAAAGATAACCTAAATAAAATAAGACACGCTCCTGAATGTATATCCATGCAACATGAATGAACGTTTATTGGGTAACATTGGTTTCGAATGCTAACACAATGCTGAAATTTCTTACACTTACAACAGAAGATATTATAAACTAATAAACGTTTCAAAGACAAGTAGACTGTGATTGGTATCTGCAGTTCTAAATAATTAAGTCTTACGAAGGAGGCATGGTGAAAAAACATCAGGTCTACAATCCCACCATGCAAATTAAGTTAAGTATTTTGAGGCAAGAAATCCTAACCATAAACGTTATACTAGTTATAATAGGTTACTATTATAACTAAAAGTTGTGATTTTATTAAAAAAAGACAAACTTAATAGCACAAAGGCACGAAGTTTTAAAAACGTCTCATTTTTACGTGCTGAAAGTTTTTGATAAAAAAGAAAGAAAGAAGTTCCTGAATGGCTTCAGAAAACTCAAGTCCAAGAGTTAGGGAGCATTAATATCTTACCAGTGCATGAGAGCCCCATAATTCCGAAGAAATGGATGGATTACGGACATACCTTCGGTACTGATAAGGATTCAAATGTAATTCATCATATAGCTTTAAATTCTATGAAACTGATTTTAAGACAAAAGATTCAGTAATAAATCCTCGAAAATTATCTCAATTTTGGTAGTACCACTGGCTTCATAGAATTTATGATAAATAAATCGTCTGATTTTGGGGTTTTATTAAGTGGGAGTGGTACATTTTTCTCTTCATTTTCAGGACCAATATTGGATTATAGATATTATTATTCCAGGTCGATGCTAAAACCGATCAGCCAATAAAGTATGTATCAATACAAACGAATGAGTTTTGACGAATAATACATGGGATTAAATCTGCAAATGCCTAATTCTCAGGTAGCGTTTTTTATCTCTATACACAAGACTTAAAAACGAGCAGGTAAATCTCTAACTTACATTGTTTCCCATATAACATGGAAAACAAGTCTACATAACATTGTATTTTAACGCTTCTTAACTTAAGGTTTGAAAATATCAATGTGAACATACTGTTTTGATCATCTCCATGCTTTGACTATAATTAACTATAGAAATCCCATGGGTGGAGTAAAAACACTGTTTAAAAATGACATAATCTAAAATAAGTTGTACTTACCCAAAGGAATGAGGACGTCTTGTAGCCAGTTCTAAAAGATCGTTGGTAGTCATATCCATGGTAGATTTATTTGGTTGGTTTTGAGAACGATGGAACTCATTTATAGTCGGAGTAACACTCTGAGAAGGACTTAATTCATGGGCAGAGGGATCTGATTTACAACTGGTTTTAATTGGATTCCTTTTTAAGTAAGATAAATGTGGTTTCTTATTGCCTGCACGTTTTCGTCTCCCACGTTTGGAGTGCACATTATTTGAGTTTTTGAATCGCGTCTGCCCGAAATTGAGACTTTTGTTAGAAGAGTGACCACTGCTGACTGATAGTAAAGTACTTGCAGGAATACCATCACTGTGAACTATTTTGGAATCACTGGAAAAATCCACATTTTTCCAATCCGAAAACTCAAAATTACACATATCACTATTTGAAGTCTCTAATGTGCCTGTTGTTTTTGGTGCTGAGCTTTGAGATACACTTGAGGTTTGAGATGAAACCATAACGCTTTCAGAACCGCTAGAAGTATTCTTCGTAGACTCAAAAGTTTGTTGACTACGACGCTGACAACTTTTTAACATTCGATCAAGTGAGGCTAATCCTTCTATGCTTGATTTGATGGGCGAAATATCAGAATCACCCTCCAAGTCTGCAACTGCCTCCACTAGGGCAGATGATGAAGCAAGAACTCCAAGAATAGAAATATTGGATACCATATCTTCTGTATTTACTGATATATTCTGGTCAGAAGAAAAGATTGATGATGGCTCCTTATTGTCAAAATAAATATCTGGTTTAAACAAACATATTGTCGAGGTGGCAATGTCACAAGATGAAAATGGGTTAGAAGCACACGATTTTGATACGTTTTCTGTCTCTTGAACTATGTCAAACTGTGAAAACGAAGTTAAATTAGGCAAGCTTTGAGGGCGGAGCGGTAAGTTGGAACCAAATTCAGAATAAATATCCCCTACACCAAATGAAAACTTCGGACTAACAGATTGAGGACGCCTTGTGAGATCACAGTAAACCGGATTTGTTGGTGAAGGGATTTTAGAGAAATCGTAGTGGCAACTATCAAATGTGTCTACCATTGAGATAGAGCTCTGAGTATCAAGTTTATCTTGTAAAGGTAACGTTGAGCTATTTGGTGATACTGATTTTTCTCCCAATATAGATGGAATTAAGTCGACTAACTCAGTTTTTTTGTCAGGCGACAAAAACCCTACATTTTTGTTTATTGTGGTACTGGTATGTGTTTTAATGTTATCGTCAATGGCAGTTTGTTGAGACTCCGCAGTTACCAATGTAACTGGATCGCTACTACCTAAGGAGTCGATCAAATGGCTTTTAGTATTGTCGGCAATGTCGTGATTTAAACTACTTTCAATTGTGCACTCTTCGACTTCATTTACTGGAGACGATAGCATCGAAGGGATATATTCTTCCTGTTGAGCGGATTCTTTAACTAGAACTGGACTTCTTACAGATCTGTCGGTCTTATGTTGTGGGGATGCATTTCCAGGCTGAGTTGTTTGAATATCATTGGGTTCAACAATTCTAAGATCTGTGCAGTCAATACGTAACAGTTTTTTATCTTTTGTCGCATTTTCGTTGTGTTTCATTTTGTCCTCTATGTGAGAAACGAAATCAGTAACCGAAACAGGAATTGTATTCTCACTGTGCATTTCGGACTGACTAATGGGTGAATTCGGTTGGGGTCCTAACAACATTAGGGCTTCATCAAACTGTTCTGCTGTTGTACATTCATTTACTGCATCAGAAAAATCTACACCAATGAAATCGTCGTCAATATCAGATGTGAACCTACATGACCTATTAAGACGTCGCGAAGTGGCCTCAAAGAAATGATTGAAACTTTTGCTTCCTCCCGGTGGTGATCCAAAGCGTGAAGACACCGAAATGGCGTTGGCATCACGAAGTAAGGATCTAACTTGTCTTGATACAGGCAATGTATTTGTTGCATCTCCAACCATTTCGCAAGCAATATCACTAGGAAAATCATCGACTGAATGGAAACTTAAATCGTTTTCGGTTTCTTGTTTAGATTCATGCGGAGAGTGAAAATCATTATCAAAAATATTAACTGAATTATTCTGTACATTTAAATCATCCACTGTAGGTGAAGGACCAACAAGGGAATGAAGAAAAGAATCCGAAACACCTCCACCATCTGATAAATCTGGAGCTTCTTGACCTAAAACTGACTCTAAATCCGCAGCATCTTCAGCATTACAACCAAGAACTGCTGCCAAACTTGTGGGTTCATAACCATCATCGAATTCATTAACTGAATCAGATGTTTCATTCGCGAACTGACCATTTACCTCCGTTTTGGGAAAATCATCAAACAAATCACTTGGTAAGAGATCGTCGGGCTTTGTTTCCTTTAAGCCATTAACTGAGTCGCCAACATTAATAGGATCAAGAAGTGGTGAAAGTTTACAACTAGTGGAATGAGCTGGTAGCAAAGAACTACTGAATGTTACATGGATATCGCCATGGACATCATCTTTATTTTCCGGATGAGAAGAATCGCATTCTGAGGAAAGTGTATTTTGGTGAGTTACTGATGCAAGAGAAGAGGAAGGTAAAGGAACGGCAACAGCTGACTGTGCATCTCCAACACCACTCGCAGCACCAACCATAGCAGCTGCAGCAAGTAAAGCATCAATATCAGCATTTCCTGTACTTTCTTCGTTTGGACAAGACAACTGCGTACCATCATCGCGATTTTCGAAATCAGTTCTATACTCTGGTTCACTATCCAAAAGAATCACATCTTTATCTAAAACGTCAGAATCAGGGTTAACAGAAGACGGATTTAGAATATGAGTCTGGCAACCCAAATCCGTATTGAAGTTAAAAGCCGTTGCATTTTGTGAATAAACCTGGAGGAAATCTTCGAACATGCCATTATTCTCATCATCTGTCTGGTTTATTAGAACATCTGAATTTTGTTTTTCGTGAGTCTCAAAGTCATCCTCCATTTGTGTTAGATGCCAAGCAAGACTAATGAGGTCATCTTTAGCTAAACAAGCATCATCCTCTACAATTCCGTTGGTTTCGCATATGCTTGTGCTAACTTCCAAACTGGGTAACGCAATCGATGAAACGGGTAGTGACGGGAAAATGGGAATGTTTCCACTATTACCATTGCTATGAAAATTACCCGCTGACGTAAGAAAAGCATTTTGACAAGCCATTTGACTCTGGACGATGGTGGATTCTGAAGATATATGTACATTAGACGATATGCAAGAACTATCCATCAAACTAGGTGCAAATGATTGTAAGAATGCCGTATGATCCGTAAATGTATTTGCACCAGCTATATCAGTAGGTATATTTGGGAAAATAGTTGGGACAATTTGGTTAGAAAGGAGATGTTGCGTCTGAAAAGGATACATGACCGGTCCGGATTGTGAAGAAGGCTGAATACTCATTGTCTGATTCGGCTGAGAGCACACAGTTGATATATTGATTGATGGCGAGTCACTAGAAGATATTGTAGGAGGATATGGGTTATTCATAGGAATGCATGATGAGGGGTAATACGTTAAAAGCCCAGTAGCAGGATCGAGAGAAGCCATTGTTGGTCCATTATTGGCAGCAAATATATTCGCAGAACTGACAGATGGAAGAGACCGAACAACCGCTAACGGGCATGACGTTGACGGAGAAATGGAGACAGTACACGTAACAGGACTAAAGACAGAATTCGGAAATTGTGAGCAACTGTTAGATATAGGGAGAGGTGGTTGAAAAAGAAAGGGAGCCACGCCGTTCGGCATTGTAATAGATGGTGCGTTATGCAATGGATTACCAAAAAGAAATGTTGGTGGAATGGGTCCAGGTGGTAAAACTGGTCCAGGATTCGTAGTCGGTGGTACCAAAATGGGTGGCGTGCTGTAAAACGATGATAATGAAGATTGACTACTTAATGGTAAGGAAACTGGGGTCTGCAAAGAGCAAACATTACTGGTATCAGTGCTGATCCCCATCCCTGAGTTAACAGAGTTTGTTATACAAATGGGCGAAGCATGTGCACTAGTAACAAACGTAGTAGAAACAGATTGTTGTCCAACAGCACAGCGACGTCTACCTCGACCCGACCGTACAAAAGAGGAACTAAAGTTAACTAAGGGTAGCGATACCTTTCTAGAGGCTGAATGCAACAGTTTCGGAGGTGTTGGTACTCCAGTAATTGCTCCAATATTGGGAATGCTAGCATGATTACTTTGCGAGGAAGTGCTGTTTGATACAATTCCATTCACACTTGAAATAGCAGTAACTAGACCATGACGCTTTGTCCCACTTTTTGATATTGTAGTAGAAACAGATGTAGGTTTTACCCCCAAAGTAGCAACAGAACTAACGTTTGATGGCTTGGGAGCGATAGCTCTCATACGTTTGGCTCCCCCAACAGCACTGACAGGATTGGAAAGCAGGGGACTAATATTAACTCCTGGAAGTTTAGTATTGATAACACTAGTTGTAGTTACTGTTGTAGTTAAAGGACCAACAGAAAGTGTAGAATAAGGGATCACTGTTGAAACGGGAACTCCAACCTGAGGAAGAGTTTGATTAATAAACCCACTAGATGGCCCACATAAAGAGATAGGTGTGGATGTTTGGTTTGTTATAGTATAAGAGGAGGCGGGTACTGTAGGCATAGAAGACATTGAATGTGACGGTAAAGGTGTAGGCGTGATCGACAAGATTATTGGACCACCATTGACAGTCCCTCCACTGGCTAACGCGCTGGATATACCATCCCAAATTAACTGCGTCGGAACGTTGATTGTGTAATGTTCTCCCATCTTAACACCTGGTAATGGTAAGACTTGAAGAAGAACCGGTGGTAACCCTGGAAAATTAATTTGTGCAGCTGGAAAGTCACCATTAGGACTAATTGGCATTAAATTCAAAGGAAAACATGGTGGTAAAGATGGGTTGCTTATAGGACGAATCCCACATTCTCCATTGAAACTTGAAACATTTTCTGAATGCATATGGTTGGAATTTAACATATTAGACTGTAAAGCTAACGTGACTGGCGTAGACCCAGATATGGAAGACGACAAATTTTGTGTTGGATCAATAACTTCAACTGTTTGGTTAGCGATCGTCGAAAAACTTGGATTTGGACAAATTGTAGATGATTCAATTGGCAGCACGGAGTCATACGAAAAAGTAGGATTAGTTATGGTAGAACAAAAAAACTCATTTTTACATGTCATAGGAACGGTTATGTTTGGATTTCCCAAGCCATTTATAGCTAAGGAACTACTAGTAATTGGAGGGACCGAACGAATTCCAGAAGTTGAATTGTTTGAGGAACTGATTGAATGAATTAACAATGACGCAGATGATGGTAGAATTATTGAGTTGTGACTAGACGAAGGTACGTTTAAGTTCAAGCTATTGACAGGAGTTTGCAAAGACGTCAGCGACAAGGAGGAAGGCGGGTTAGGTGAAACTGATGAAGTAATAGATAAAGCAGAAGAACATAGAACATTTGAAGACAAACCAGACACGATTGGAACAGCGACAGGTGAGATACCTGAATGACAAATGGGTGTTTCAAACGAAGAGCCGCAGCTAGGATTGGGAACAGCTGCGCACGAAGTAGGTGTGCATATGACAATAGGATTTTCATTCATTGTTTTATGAACTAAAACAAGAGAATAAAAATAGATGAGAATATAGTTGGTTATTTTTCCTTTAAAAAGACTAATATTTAGGATTTGATTTATTATAATTATAAAAATATCTCGAAAAAAACAATTCACCAACATATCGAAAAAAATAGTATTTTAAACAAATCCAAACTCATAAATTGAAACCACGATCAAAAACAACATGAATGCGGTCCCTATACGCTGGTTGGCATGCCGATCCAGGTAAAAATGAAAACACTTATGGGTTGAGAGTGTATTTATAAATTCATTCGAAGATTATAACACCTGGAAAAATGTGGTTTAAAACTGGAGCAGTCAGTCAGTCAGTGACAACGTAGAACTTCGTACGTACGTACATCAGTTCGAGTTGCCACACCACCTTAACACAGAGATGCAGTTGTCGATCCAAATCCCGTAGTGGTAGAGGTAGCAAAAGTGTAAGCAGTGATCGGGAAGATTAGGGTTTGGAGATGTTATTTAAAGAGTATAATTCAGTGAAATAAATTTGGAAAGAGGAAAAAAGGGACATGAAGAATTCAGAAGATTAGAATTTGGGAGAACACAAAGAGTGGATGCACCTGTGCCAATGCAAACGATTTTCAGCCATGTCATTCAGGGTCTCTAACCATCGGTTGCTATCATCTCGCGGTCCCCAACCAAATAGTCTACGCCTACCAACATGACTCAGACCACTTGTCAGTGACTTCATGGACTTGTGCCATGTTTTTGTCAGGCCGCCCCTAGCTTTCTTCCAATCTACTCCTATACCACTGAACATCGCACGTCGAGGCAGTCAGTCGTTGGGCATACGTAACACGTGTCCCAGCCATCTCAACTGATGAAGTTTCACTACTTCATCAATTGATTTGCCATCCTTAACTAGTACCCGTTTCCTAACAACTACATTACTTACTCGATGGTCCCATGATATACGAGGAATGTTTCGAAGACACCTATGGTCAAATACTAGTAACCTACGAATATCCTCTACTCTTACCAGCCATGTTTCACTGCCATAAAGTAGGACGGAACGAATTGCTGCGCAGTAAACACGTCCTTTGGTTGATAGACGGATATCTCGCCTACGCCATAAATGACGCAAGTTGGCAAATCTAGTCGAGCCTTCTGTATCTGTGCTGAGATTTCGTCACACACCAGACCACAAGGGCTGGAGCGCGGCACACAGAATACAGGGATTATTTGCATAGAAAAAGCGAGTTTACTTGAAGAGAAAAGACAGATAAATTGAACAAGAACTTACATATTCACATACTGTGATATTTTTAAAATATTTTAATATCTTTACTCGTTCATTGATATATTTTATATTCATCATGACGTGACAGATTAGGACTTTCGACTTCTTTACTTCTGCTAATGCCATTTTGGTCCGACAATATCGAAGTCTGGTTATGCTACTCGCGTTCGACCACTTCACTCCCTATCCTTAGTTCAGGTGTTGACGCAGGCACAGAAGTTAGCGTTCTTCCTGCAAATTTTAACGATCGACTGCTCGAAGAAGTTTTCAACATATGGTAGAAGAAATTTTTACTTTAACGCAGGTTTACGCAAACTCATTCACTGGATTTTCGTTGTGGCAGATGTTTCTATGCCAGTGATTGTTATGGACCTGTTACAACATCATAATCTAATCATCGACACGCGCAAAAGGAGGTTAGTAGACGAGAATGCTAATTTGTCTGTTTAAGTAGTCTCTTTTTCTGGCTGCAGGTTATCCCCAGTCATTTTAATCGACTCTTTCTATCAACAGATACTCGACAAGTACCCCGAACTGTACCAAACACGACCAAAATTGCTGTGTTCAACCAACAATGTTACATATCACATTACGACTACAGGACCACCTGTATTCTCGAAAGCGCACCGACTAGCTCCCAAAAAGCTGAGGTTGATTAGAAACGAATTCGACCATATGATATATTTAGAAAACATTCGGCCATCAAATATCTCATGGAAATCTTTACACATAGTCTCCAAAAAAGCACATTAGTGATTGGCGTCCAACTAGTGACTATCGGCGACTGAATGCAAAAAGCATTCCTGATCGTTACCCGTTGCCTCACACTCACGACTTGAAGGCTACCTTGAAAGGTACAGCCAATTTTTAGAAAATCGACTTGTTTGAAGCATGTAACCAAACTCTCATGGCTGCAGATGACATTCATAAAACCGTCATAACCCACCCACTTCGGTGTCTATAAATCTTCGCACACACTTCTCGGTTAACGAAACCTTGTGCGAAATTCCCAGAGATTCATCGATCATGTCTTTCGAGGCATCAACTTCATACACGCGTATGTAGATGACTGTTCGATCACATGTACGAACAGAAAATCTCATCTCCAAAATCTAGACCTGGTTTATGAACGACTACAAAAACACGGCATTATTGTAAATATTCAGAAATGTCAAATCGGCACCGACTCCCTAGATATTTTCGGACACTATTTATACTGAAGGTATCTTCCCAACTTTGTGAAGATTATAACGGAAAACGTGTGATGTCTGCACACAATGATAACTGCTTTGTACATTGATATGTGTTATCCTACCCTCAGTACCATGAATTCACGTGTACTCGGTTTTATTTCTAGAGAGAGGTGGCTGTATGTCCTCACTCTCCCTGAAGTTTTTACACAGCTACTGTGGTCTCGAGTGCTGTTAGAGGTATGGTGTTTGTACACAGGGCCATCAAGAAGTTAATAAACTTCTCAGGAACACCCTTTTTCCACAAGACAAATGGCAAATCAATTGATGAAGTAGTGAAACTTCATCAGTTGAGATGGCTGGGACACGTGTTACGTATGCCCAACGACTGACTGCCTCGACGTGCGATGTTCAGTGGTATAGGAGTAGATTGGAAGAAAGCTAGGGGCGGCCAGACCAAAACATGGCACAAATCCATGAAGTCACTGACAAGTGGACTGAGTCATGTTGGCAGGTGTAGACTACCTGGTTGGGGACCGCGAGATGATAGCAACCGATGGTTAGAGACCCTGAATGACATGGCTCAAAATCGTTTGCAATGGCGCAGGTGCATCCACTCTTTGTGTTCTCCCAAATTCTAGTTATCTGAATTCTTCATGTCCCTTTTTTTTCCTCTTTCCAAATTTATTTCACTGGATTATACTCGTTAAATAACATCTCCAAACCCTAATCTTCCCGATTACTGCTTATACTCTTGCTACCTCTACCACTACGGGATTTGAATCGACCACTGCATCTCTGTGCTAATGTGGTATGGCAACTCGAACTGATGTACGTACGTACTAAGTTCTACGTTGTTACTGACTGACTGACTGACTGACAAGACAATCCCAGAACACAGTCCTGTTCAACGAATCAAGGATGATCACAGGTAGGGTACTATACAAATATGTATATGGATTTTCACAACTAAGATTTCAATTAGTGGCTTAGTCTTCTCGTATTGTTTTTGATAGAAAATGTTATTCAGGTTATAGAAATTCGCATAGCTAATAGTAATAATACACCGGACAACCGACTATAAATTAAAGTGGCGTTATATATCTGAATAAAAAAAGGGAAAAACAACAGTACGCTTAACCAAATATTATGTTAAATAATGAATTATAACAACTGTTACGCTAATTGCGAGCTCCTTAGGAGATAACCACTCTTTTAACAAAGGTTTAGAAGACATTAGAACTCATAAATTAAGGGATAAATGTTTATTCAGTATTACTCTGCATTTTCATCTACCTACATTTATACTTTGATGTAATATCAATTGGTGCTAAATATGTAGGCCAGTCGAGTGGAAGCTTTTTAACCATCCGTCGTAGCAGTCAGTCAGTCAGCTACAACGTAGGACCAGGCACATATGTGCATCGGTTCAGGTTGCCATACCGCATCAGCACAACAAGATGAACACCGGATTCATAGAAGTGGTTAGGTCAAAGGTGGTAATATATAAGAGAAAGATTGCAATAAGGATATAGTATAGGAAGAAAGAATTAGTTAGTAGAAAGAAAGATATGAAGTGATTTTAATCTCTTAGTTTAAGGGAAGACAGGGAGTGTACACACAGACGCCATTGTGATCGATTTTGAGTCATTTCACCAAGAGTCTCCAACCATTGGTTACGAAAGTCACGTGGACCCCAACCAAGTAGTCTGCATTTACCAACATGGCTCAGACTAGAAGTTAGTAACTTCAAGCACTGATGCCACGTTTTGGTTTGGCCGCCCCTAATTCTCTTCCAACCATCTCCAACACCGGTTAGCATTGCACGTCGTGGTAATCGGTGTTCAGGCATACGTAACACGTGGCCCAACCATCTCAGTCGATGAAGATTCACAACCTCATCAACTGATTTACCATCATTCCCTAATGCCCTGCGTTTAACCACACTATTACTTATCCAGTGATCCCAACAGACGCCAGCAATATTTCTAAGGCATCTGTGGTCAAATACTAGTAGATTACGAGCGTCTTCTATTCTCAAAGTCCATGTTTCGCTGCCGTAAAGTAAGACAGAACATACTGCCGCGCAGTATACTCGTCCTTTTATTGATAGATGGATATCTCGCATTCGCCAAAGGTGACGTAAGTTGGCAAAAGCCAAACGAGCTTTTCGAATCCGTGCTGAGATTTCGTCCGATACCATCCCATTAGGGCTGATCAGATTTCCAAGATAAGTGAAGTTGTCGACGCGTTCGACTACTTCACTCCCTATCCTTAGTTCAGGTGTTGAAGCAACAACTTGCATTTAGAGGGAGAGAAGCGCATTCCAAACATTCTGGCATTGTTGCTCAGTGCTACCAGAAGACTGCATTTTGTCAGCGTCTTCACCAAACAGGACTATGTCATCTGCGTATTCTAAGTCGATAAGTGGACCTCCTGGTAGGAGATCAATACCCGAGAATTCAGTCGACGAGAATGTTATTTCCATCAATACGTCGATGAACTTAAACAAAAATGGAGAAAGTGGACAGCCTTGACGGACACCACTTGAGGTTGCAAAACTAGATGACAGTTCGCCATAAGCTCTCACTCGACTAGTAGTGTTCGAGTAAAGAGCCTTTACAAGGTTTATGTACTTCTGGGGTACGCCTTTCAATGACAGACACTGCCACAGAATCTCGCGGTCTACAGAGTCAAATGCTGCTTTCAAGTCAAGAAAGACCACCATTGTCGGACGCCGATAAGTATGCCTGTGTTCTAGAACCTGACGAATGGTGAATATGTGGTCGATGCAGCCACGACCAGGTCTGAAGCCAGCATGGTTTTCTCGTGTTTGCAGTTCACGAGTCTTAGTTAGGCGTCTGATTATTATTGAGGCTAGTATTTTAGATACTATATTTGTTAAACTAATCCCTCTGTGGTTGTCACAAGATGATTTTAACCCTTTCTTATATATTGGGACGATAAGTGATTGTGACCAGTCAGATGGAATAACGTCTAACTCCCAGATCTTAGCTAAAATATTAGTCAACCTAACCGCTAAAGTTGGACCACCATCCTTAAAGACTTCTGGAGCCAATCCATCTGGACCAGCTGCCCTTCCTCGTTTCAGATTAACTATAGCCTTTTGAACTTCTGCTAGAGTTGGGGGACCTACTTCAATGTTCCAGTCACACTGTCTGGGAATGATGAGTAATTGTAGAGTAGCTGGAGGCCAGCTGAACTGCTTTTTAATGTTCCGCCGATCTTTCTAAACGTCTGGACTGGGAGCAGATGACAGTGTCGTCTTTTTCCGAGATATTCTCACTTACATTTGACTTAGTAATTCCAGTTTCTTTTATTAATCTGTAAAGCTGTCTTGTGTTCCACATAGCCGCCGCCTTTTCCATCTCTTTTGCCTTCGTTGCCCACCACTGCTCACGATCGTTCCTTAGACTTTTGCTTAACCTAGGTCTGATTTGTTTTCGCTCTTCATCGTGTTCAGAACCCGATGGGATGAATTTATGAGAATCCATCAGTGCAATAGACCTTGAAGGAATCCAGCGGTTCTTCGTAACCATGTGGCCTAAATCACTAATAGATGTCACTGATGTTTCCACAGCTGTTTGTATATCTTTCCAAGCAACATCTGGGTCAGCCTCGTCTCCAGAACTACCTAAGTGTGACCTCAGTTGTTCCTGGAACTTACTTTTGGTTTTCTCGTTACTCAACTTAGTTCTAACGGGTCTTTTTAATGTGGCTTTTTTGCGTCCAGTGAGGTGCAAGCAGATGTGTACCCGTATTAGGGCGTGGTCGGAGTCCAAACAGGTACTCCAGAATGAGCGACAATCTTCTACCGACCCTCTCCAACGATGACTGATGGCAATATGGTCTATTTGAGTCCATCGTTGGTTTGGTGTAGGGGGTCGCCATGTTAGACGATTTCTCTCCTTATGCTTAAAATTTGTTTGCTAAAAATAAACGATTGTCTGAGCATAGTTGCAGCAGACGATCACCATTATCTGTTCGCTGTGTCGGAATACTAAAATATACACCTAAATGCCTTTCTGTTTGGTTTAAACTACCTATCTGAGCATTAAAGTCACCCCCTACGAGTACTATGTCTGAGCGTTTAGCTTTCTGAAGAAGTTCAGAAAGCTTTCTGTAAAATTCATCCTTCACTTCATCCGAGCTGCAGTCAGCGGGAGCGTAGGCAGAAACGACAAAAAGGCAACGAGGTGTGTCCCTATCCTTCCGAGTTCTTACGGAGCCGTTTAGCCGAACAGCACATAGACGAATGTTGACGGGGATCATCTCTAGCAGTGCTTGTTCAGCTCTCATGCTTAGTGCTATCCCTACACCTGCCAGTCCACGAGAACTGGCCATCGGGTCACCAGATACACGTAGGGTGTATCTCGTTGGCTCTTCGTTTTGCCGAGGTGAGGTCAAATAAATAACCACACTGGAAACCTGTATGCGTGTTTCGGAGACACAGCATACATCAATGGTACGAGATTCTAGGATTCTAGCCAAGGAAGCCTGTTGACCGATTTGACATAGGGTGCGTACATTGAAGGCTCCAATGTGTAGTGTGGAGCGAGGTTTCAGTAGACCTGGGACAGAGTTTTGAGCACTAGAATCGTTGGCTATGGTGACACTTGAGGAAGAAGCCGAAGGAGGAAGTTTAGGGTTGAAAGTCGGTGTAGGAGGAATAATAGGAATTGAAGAGGAAGGTTGATTATGAATACAGTGGTCTTGGGCGCTGTTAGAGGTATGAGGGCGGTTATCACTTCCCGGTTTCCCACACCGTGGAAGGGTTCCTCTGGAGGTACGTGAAAAGGAAATCGGATTAGAAGTGGTCTTATTGACCAGGGAGCGTGACCGCAGTGCCCAAGGGACAACTGCTTGAGGTCGGTCACACACGACCTTTTTATGGGCAATTTTTGTGTTAGCTCCGTACTTATTGAGACCTTACCGTCGGAGACGGATATCCGTGGGATAAGGCGAGGTATGCATTTCTAGGGTCGACCTTTTCTAACCCCACCCCTCCTTGTGGGAAGGCAGCATCGCTGTCATGCTGGTTGTCTGAAGGAAACACCTTACTGCTGCCTTACCTCCGTAGTCAGCAGTACGACTTCGCCTTCGGACCTTGGGTTTGTTGTTTTTAATCTTACCGCTCTTCAACCGACCTTTCTGACGTGGTAGGACCTTGAGGAACAGTTGTTCCAGTCAGTATAGCTCGGTTGCTTCCTCACGATAGGCAAGCCCGACCACCACGTCAAGGTAGCAACAACGGTCGGGGAGTATGCGGATGATATTGTCTTACTGCGCGATAATGCCCAAGGCATGCAATCCGCACTTAATCAGTTGGAAATCAGTGTTCATAGGTATGGTATGTGCTTTGCACCTTCGAAGTGCGAAGTACTTCTACAAGACTTGCAGGATTCTAATCCTGTACTCACCCTGCATGGTGAACAGATAGAAGTAGTCGAGAAGTTCGTGTATCTGGGTAGCTGCATAAGTGCTTGTGGGGATGTGAGTGATGAGATCAATGCACGTATAGTGAAAGCCAGAGCGGCTTATGCCAATCTGGGCCACCTTTGGCGCCTTCGTGATAATGGAGCCCATGTGCACCATTGATTTGAAATCCGGTTAAAGCGCCGGACATTCGCTTTCGTCCTCTCATTTTCGTAAACAACACCCCCTCCACGAGAAGGCAATGTGTAGGACTTCTCTGACAGAGGCTGTATACGCATGGCCGTGTGAGAGTATTTCGAGAATGAGAGCGGACTCTCCCCACTCGTATCTTTGTAACTAATATTTAATCCATTGCTTGCATTCTACTTTATCAATCTACGTAACATGCCTATATTAGTAATGTGAGTATTGTAGAGAATACAGTACTTTGTCAAAATATGTACTAGGTCTTGGGCCAACTCACAAAAGTTCAAACTCTTAGTAAACTATCATTTTTATACATAAAGAGGTTATTTAGCCCCAAAGAAACATTGAGGGGGCTCATAATAGTGATATTTACAGGTAACATATATTGAGGTTGGGAAAACTAGTCATTTCCGTAGTATTTATCAAACTGATAGGTGATCAGAGACTAACTCCATCGAACTTAGTCCACGATAGGGAGCGAAACCAGCTCAAAATAGTGACGATCAGTAAAACCAAAAGCGATAGAAAAGACAGAGGTGTTAAGTTATATCAGATATTTCAGATCTATTAAGAAAACAGCAAAAAATTAGTTGGTGAGGCTATGTCGGGATAGACGGGACCACCATTTATCTAGCCCTAGTGATTATGCCTGTGTGAAGAGCATTTTAAAGGACAATGCAACTGATCTCCAGCTTCCCTTAATTTACCCACTAACCAGAAAACTGGAATGAATAGTTGACGCAAGTCCTCCAACTGTTAGCGACGTCGAAAGGCTGACTGAATCAATCTACATTGAGGAAGGGAAACAACCTTAAACGAATTAACCTCTGAGGTCTGTAAGGATATTGATCTAGTTAAGCGCTTAGATTTGCCGAAATACTGCTAGTCAATTGTACAACGTAGAACTTTATACATGTCAGCTAAAGTGCTAAACCACACTATCACAGTGCAGTAATATTACTGAGACGAATCAGTGTATAACATGGTGTCGTGGTATGAAAGAAAGCTGCAAAGGGCTGGCTTGTGTTGGTCCTGCACAACTCCCTGGTTGGGGTCCTATAGATGGTGCAACACAGTGGCTAGAGACGCTATTAGATATGGCTCAGAATAGAAGCTAGTGGCGATCCTGCTGTAACCTTCTTTTACTTTCTTCCGATTATACCTTTCCTTTCCCCCATTATTACTATTATTATTGTTATTACACTACCTTACACTAATCTGTTCGTTGTTGTCTTTTTTCTCTTTGAATTCTCACTGTTTTGTGTGACGCATACATATTTGGTGCCCTCTTGTACCAATATTTGTGTTCAAATAAATAAATACTTAGACGAATCCTAGGGTAGTAAAAATAGTACCTGCATCTGAATTAGGAAAACATCTAAATGCTCTCACATAGCCACGCGTATACAGCCACTGTCAGGGAACCCTGCTCATAGCTTTCTCGAGGCCGGCGTGTTGTTTACGAAATTGAGAGGACCGAAAGCGAATATCCGGCTCTTTAACTGGGTCGGTAGATATAGAGGACCCACATAAGACAGTTGGAAAACCCCGATTCCAAACCAATGGTATACATGGGCTCTAGAATCCTGGGCGAACAAATGGCGTATAAACCTGTTGTTGGCCACTGGCTACCATGGGACTCCATCTCCTAATGTTGTTCCACTGTCTTGTGGATTACACCTGCAGGTCAAAGGCTCGGAATGTGACCCCTAAAACACCACCTGCATTGGTCTAGGCACCCGGGCAGTGTCACAGCTCACACACAGATCAAATGACTTGTGTGACGCATGTGTATTCGGTTTCTATATGTACTAATATTTATGTTTAAATAAATAGTGGGGATACGAAGATAAATGGGTGCAGCATAGCATAAGTACCTGTGCTTGTGCTCCGATCTCACAAGGATCGTGTGGTGACAGCGAGTCATGGTTTTAAAACCACAGCTCACTATCGAGAGGTCGCAGCTAAGGCGTTTAGAACCCAATGGAATTTAAGGTGGACATTCACCAAGTTAGAGACTACAATGTTTACTACAATATACACAACGTTAATGAAAACTAAGCTTCGAAACAGCGTCCAGGTTGAAAGTCTCTGTTTAGGTGACCCGGATGTTCTGAGAAAAGTACAGAGGACATATACTCGTACAATTCCAGAGCTCTGGGGTTTGCCATACAGTGAACGAATTGGAAAGCTAGAAATCTTTACTCTATCTGATCGCAGATCAGGATATCTGATTTTGATGTATGATTTTGAACCCAATATATCCTTTTTTCACTAGATCTGGACATCTTAGATGAAATAGACGAGTAGAAAAACCAAGAACAAACAAAATACCCGTGGCATACAGGTCATCAATTCTTGAAACCTGTTACCCGAGGAAGTGGTGGGCACACCTTTAATTGACTGATTTAAGAGAAGCTAAGACACTTACAGAAGCATACTAGGAAAAGAATATAAAAGACCGTAAGCCTTCCGTCATTACTACACAAATTTGTCTACTATCAAAACTGTCTCTATGGCCATGGAGTCAAAAATCATAAACAAACTACAACGTGGAAACCACAATAACTTACCGGACGATGAATTCGGTCTCCTATCTGTGACCAAGCCATCAGAAGGATAAAAAACATCTGTAAAACACTAAAGTGCGCCTAACATTTGAAAAGAAGCCATAGGCGAACTTGAGACGCACTAAAACAATCTAGCATCACTTTACTCAATCTCCATCACATTAGATGTCGTTACAAAATGTGACATATTTAAACGGTTCCTGAACTGATTTACAAAGATATGAGGGATAAAGAAAAATCCTCTACTTGACAGGCCTACATATTTAGCACCAATTGATATTGCATCAAAGTATAAATATAGTTTGATGAAAATGCGGAGTGATACTGAACAAACATTTATCCCGTAACTTATGAGTTGCAATGTCTTCTAAGCATCTGTTAAACAGGTGAATTAATCTGTGGTGGTTATCCCGGAAGAAACTCTGCATGTAAAATTCCTAGAGATACTGCCGGTCCCAGTTCCGTAGAAAACAACCTTGCTAACAACACACTAATCAAGACAAATAAGCCAAACTACTTGAACTCTATGATCCGAGTTCAGCGATCTTCATTCAGAAAAATAATAATGTCTCAGGGTGAAAACCGAAATTCTACTGGAGTCACGAGATCGATTTCGCTTCCAATAACCACAACAATATTTATAGGTACATGGAACATACGGACAACGTGGGAGACCGAGAAGACCAGTCGAATATCTGAAACACAACACGGAGAACCAGATAGATCATATTTGCATCACTAATTCACAAGGTCAACGGAAGACATGAGAACATGGAAAGAAGCTAACATAGCTTCAGATAACCATCTGGTTGTAGTCAAGATCAAACTGAAGCTTAAGAAACACTAGGCAGATGGCGAAACAGCAGCACAAAGGCTCAATACAACCTTTTTACGAGATACTAAACAAACCAACGAATTCAAGATAGCACTCAACAACAGGCTACAAGCCTTACAGGATCTACTCAAAGAAGATTAAACTACTGTGATGAACAACTGGATCGGGATCAAAGAGGCACCAACTCCAACAAAACAGAAGGTTCTAGGTCACATCATCATAACAAATGGATCTATACGGAAGCTCCAGACAACATTCAAGAAATGAAAAACAAGAAGACGGCAATTAACAACAGCCAAACAAGGACAGAGGAATTCTAGGCACAAGCTGAATTCACCGAAGTAAACAAGCACGTGAAGAAGAGCATTAAGGCCGACAAGCGGAAATATGTGGAACATCTAGCAGTGACGGCGGAAAAAGCTGCAACAGAGTGAAGTATGAGGCAATTATATGACACAACGAAAAAACTCTCAAGGAAATATAGTAAACTAGAAAGTCCCTTCAAAGACAAAGAAGGCATGACAATCACTGAGATTCAGAAACATAGGAACAGATGGGTAGAACACATTGATCAACTCCTGAAAGGGCCAATGCCGCTGAACTCATCGGACATCGAAGCAGCACTCACAAACGTTCATGTAAATGTCACACTACCAACGATCAAAGAAATAAAAATGACCACCAGTCAAGTCGAGAGCGCGAAAGCAGCAGAAACAGACAATATACCAGCGGAAGCACATAAGCCAGAAATTAAAATAACTGCAAACATTCCCCACATACTATGCAGGAAGATATGGGAAAAAGAACAAATGCCACAGACAGACTGGAAAAAACGAAACTTCGTCAAGATTACAATGAAAGAATATCTGAACAAGCGTGACATCTAAAGAGGCATCACACTATGAACGATACCAGGAAACGTATTCAACAGCCATACTCAATCGGATGAGGAACACGGTAGACACAAGGATTCGACAGCAATATACCGCATTGCGTAAGGATCGAGCGTGAGCGGCAAATTCTCCAGCGCACCGAATCCCATGTCTTAAAATCATTTCAAAAAACAGTAGGCTTTTTAAACAATATTATGATAAATTCCTAGGATGTATAAAAGTTAACTATGATGTTTATATGTTAAAAATACAAAAAATGCTTATTATTTTCTAACACAAGAATTTTCTAACTACTTATGTGATTTAGTAGTAAGTAAACAGTTTAGACGATTGATGGTTCGAAACTTATTTTCTGCAATGATACAATACAATTGATGAGACAGAAGTACAACAAAAGAAGCATGAAAATGGCAAGATAAGAATACAATCCTCAGAAATCACCCTATTAATCTTTGAGGAGGAATGATGCAAACCGCAGTTGCATGAACTATAGTAGACCTGTGAGGGTACAGAATTCATGACAATAATCAGTTAATCAGTCAATTAGTCAGATGCATATTGTTTCGTAAAACTAACTGAATTTCATCCATTATTTATTTATATTCCCTATCTATCTATTTTCTAGTGTCTATAAGCTAGTTTTTAAATTGTGTGACTAAGTTCTGGATATCATCATTATTGGCATTATTCTGAAATGACGATAATATATTTTTAACAAAATCTCACAATTTAGACAATATGCAGGCTTATTTATTGATTTTGTGCACGCTTGATGGAGAAACTCTGCAACAGGTGGAAACTTTCACGTACCTCACTGGTCAGCAACATCGATGAACATGGACGATCTGATGCAGACATCAAGGCAAGGATTGGCAAAGCAACAACAGCATTCCCACAGTTGAACAACATATGGAACTCAAAACATCTGTCTCTCAACCAATATCAAAGTTACAATCTTCAATACGAACGTCAATACAGTTCTACTGTACCGAACTGAAACTTAGAGAACTACCAAAACCACAAGTATTTATAAACGATTGTCTACGTAAGATATTCAATGTCCGTTGGTCGGATACCAACAACAGCAGCCTACTGTGAGAGACAACAAACCAGCTTCCATCTGACGAGGAAATGATCGAAAGACTATAGAAGTGGATAGGACATACATTACGAAAACCAACAAACTGCATCACGAAGCAAGCGTTAACTTGGAATCGTGAAGAGAAGTGGAAAGGAGGAAGGCTGAAGAACATACTGTTTTGGGAATCGGAAGCACACATTAAAAGGATGAGTAGCAACTGGAAAGAACTGGGAAGGATTGCTTAGGACAGGGTTGGATGGAGAGTGCTGGTGGGTGGCCTATGCTCTTCGACGAGAGGTAACAGGCGCAATTATGTAATCCAGGAAGGAGATTGTAGGTAACGTTCATTGAATAACGGTTTTTATTATTCATCGTGGCTCATTTTCTCATCGGAAAAAAAGGCTGTATTTTATTAAAATCTTCCACATTTCCAGAATAACCTGTTTCACTTTCTTCTGCATCTCTCAATGAAATACTTTAAGACCATGTAAAGTTTTCAAATTCCGAATGTTGTAAATGAGGAGATTTTCACAAAATGTTTCGTCAGGTTATTATTAGGAATTTCACTAAGTTGATACGCCAACTCAATCCGATGCGCCTTCAATGTTGTTGAGGAGTTGCAAAGGAGGTCACGAGCATGAACACAAGTTTGCTAAACGCTTGTCACGAGGCGAATTTCACTCATATAACTCATGTATATATTGTATTGCCAAACGATTTCAATGTGATGAAATCGGACACATTTAGTGAGTTTGTAATACTAATGTTTATTTTGATGTAACTAGTGCTAAACTTTGTAATTCTGATCCTCTTAAGTAGATTGCTTTCAATGATCATTTATTTTTTCCACGATTTCGAAAAGGAGTATAAGCTCATACAGCAGTCCAGAAGCAGCTGAAAGTCACAACTTGCTAAGGAGGTCGACGGGATAGACAGACTTATTGGAAGAGCTAAGACCACTTCTGGGACAATAACGGCTCACATACCTTTTACTTACTCGACTTCCCTCATGACCTTTGCCTTTTGATTCGCCGTCATGTTCTTATTTTATTGAAGTTCTGACAAATAGCCATTTGATAAAATTACAATTGGGTACACATAACCATTCTTTCAAGAAAAACATGGATTAAGATGGAAAAATCAAGCCTTCAGCCTACAAGTCAGTTTGCGGTGGGCGCAACAGATGATAAACTAACGCTTATCGGAGTTTTATCATGCTAAGTAGCACGCAAAGATATGACTCTAAGTGGTATACGTTACATGTCAGGTGATAACCTAGATTTATTAGGTTCACATTGTAGAGGCATGGGGCCCTAACCACAACTGGGAAACAAGATATTCAGTATTTAGCGCGGAGAAAAACTCAACGATGGAGAGGGCTGGAAGAATGAACAGAGTGAATTCGGATTGGTTGGACGGCATGGCTCGACCTTGCTGGCGTGGTCAACCTTGAGTGTTGTAGCATAATATTTAACTCATATTAAATATATTGTTCCATCTCTAGCCTAAGTTTGTTCGCCATCATATATTGGTGATTGTTACAGTGCGAAGAGTTGGTGTAGACAAAGGTGTGACTTCCACGTGAGATCTTATAGATTAGGCAGTTACATCATGACAAATCCACAATTTTAGGATCAGGTCTGTTATTAAAACAGTACTAATATCATAGTAGAACATAATTCTACCAGACTGGTTTGATAGAATCAAACTTCAAGACGCTCGATTGAGAAACGTATGCAACGAAATTGTAAGTAGAGATGAAAAACAGCAGTATATCACAAAAATCATGGAACAATTTTCGGACGTGTTCGCAGAAGGTTCGAGGCATTATACTACAATGAAGCTAAATCTCCACTTAAAAAAGATGCAAATTCAGTGTTTCGGCCAAAAAGACCAGTTCCTTATACATCATTACCAGATATGGACACGGTTCCAATGTCTAGAAAAACAGGGTGTTCTATTACCAGTTTCATTCTTAATCTGGGCAGCTCCTATAGTGGTCATTAAGAGACCAATTGGTACACTGTTGATCTGTGCAAAATCTGATTACAGTCCTTATGTTGTCGTATCAGATGTTATTTTCCCCCCACAATGGATTTATCTCTAGTGATATTCCTAATGAATGTGACAAATATGTTCCGAATTAGTCGAATTGTGGTCACAAATATGATATTATTGTATCAGCTGTTGGATATTCTCACAACCAATATGTGTCTAGATAGTGTAGTGATGAATCATAGGGAATGACAAGATTTCACTAATCAATGAGAGAAAAAGACTGCCTAGTCATGAAGCTTTTACCGACAGATAATTCAAGTCGAGTCCAAGATTATCTTGATGAGTATGTTGCAGAATGAGGCGACCCGTTGATCTGACTCCTATTTGATCGTATGAATGATTGCTATCACCTATTCTCGTATATCATCGTCGACTTAGATCGCGTTATCCAATAACGGAATTAAATAAGTCGAATAACGAGAATTGACTTGACAATACATATATTTCGTACATGGAGCGAATGAAACAGAGCCAAGCAAAATGACGCACAGGGAGGATGGCTGGGAAGCCAACTCCATTTCAAGCCGGGCATTACTCAATATTTATAGGCAGACAAAATAGACTACAAACATGTGATGAGCCACGGGACATGAAGTGTACACACATACGCTCATATGAAAACAGTCAAGGTTAATAAGCGAATAATTAACAAGGTCAAAATATGACTCAAGCAGAATGAATATAATGAAATATCCGAAAACTAGAATAAGATATATTATGGGCTAAAACTTATGACTAACACAACAAGACGAATATTTTCAACTTTATTGTTTTGCAACTGAATCAAGCCTTGAAATATCACATGTGTTAACCATATATATCATAATATTAATGATAACAATTTATTCAAAAATAACAGTCTGTTACATGAAGAAAGCCAGTTTACAGATAAGATCCAATTGTTACAGAAGATATAGTCTTCACCGTGGTGGGTCACTTAGTTAGTTTGTTATTTTATAATGTACATTGATCATAAAAATATTGGGGGGGGGGTAATACTTCTCACATATAAATGTAAATAATATTATTAAGATTCATATTGTCAATATGACAGTTGGCGGGCTTTATGGAGGTTGCGTCGCGACGTGCAACTGACAGTCAGGAGTAAATCCACGTAAATTTGAGAGCATCTATAAACTGTAACCACATATCTCTTATCTTCGAGTAGTTCTTCGGCTTTGTTGACGTATTCTTCTTTGTCCATGATTACCGTGGTGCGTCCTTTGTCCGCTGGTAATACCAGCGGATAACAGCACATACAAACTGATGGACACAAATCCCGTCAAAAAATTAGACAACCAAATCTCAAAGACTTTAAACAAGCTAGTCATAACAGGAGAAATAACAAAACAAGACCAATGGAGAATGAAATCCAGTGGACCAGTACTCCCTCGATTCTACGGCAGACCCAAGATACACAACCCAAACATTCCACTACGTACAATTGTAGCACTCCCCGGAACGCCAACGTACAATTTGTCAAAAGAAATTTCACGAATACTGAGACATCTAGTAGATTCAGTCAGAAACTCCATCAAATCCCCAACACAATTCCTGGATCAAATTAAGGATATTCAAATCAACAACGACGAACTCATGATATCCTTCGACGTAACAGCACTGTTCACCTCAATTGAACCAAAATTAGCAAAAGAAACTATATACCTGCTACTCAACAACGACACAAAACTCACCAAATACACGAAGCTTCAAATTCAAAGTCTACTGGAACTCATCGACTTATGCCTAACAACATATTTTCAATTCAACAACAAAATCTACGAACAAACGAAAGAGGCAACAATGGGATTCCCAATATCAGGACTGATCACAGAGGCTGTGATGCAAAGACCAGAAGCTACTATATTATCAGTGATCAAGTCAAAAATTTGGATTCGCTATGTAGACGACACCTTCGTCATCGTCAAAAAGAATGAACTGGAAAACACTTACAAACTGATCAACAACGTTTTCAATGACAACAAGTTCACAATAGAACAGGAGTCAAACAACCAACTAGCATTCCTGAACATATTGATCACTAGAACCGACACAGGAAAACTGGAAACTCAAGTATATAGGAAACCGACCCATACAGATCAAATTTTCAACTACAACAGCAACAACCCAAGAGCTCACAAAATCAACTGCGTACACACATTGTTCAAGAGGGTGAGGACACACTGCAGCACATTGGCAGCACGAAGAAATGAAGAGAAATGCCTGAAGGACATATTTCAAAAGAACGGCTACCCAATCAACTTCATCAAAATAACACCAACCGCAACGCCCCCTTCACCTTCGCCTGCACGAACATCAATTAGCAGTCAAACGCGATGATATTTCTTCACTTATATCAATACACGTGGATAACCACGGACACTCATTCGATTGGGAAAGTGAAAATCTTAGACCGAAGAAACTCAAAAAACACCAGAGAATTTTTATAAGCCTGGCACTCAGGTCAATCAGCAATCAACAAACATACTGAAATTGTAAGGTTTCCTGAAATTTCGAGGTTTTCAGTATTGATTATGGCAACAACACCAATCAGGGCTATCTGTCTCTCGTGATCTAGAGACCGATCGTTTTCGTGAAGAACTCCTTCAAGGGGTTAGGGGGCGTCTACTGTCATGTTAGAGTAAGACAGAGGTCTGTGACGTAATTTCGTGTCGTTTGAAGCTTTTCTCTAACTGAATAGACATCGACGTTGAGAGATCTGATGGTCTCCAGAACCCAGTCGGCAGATGCAGCCTGCTCATCTACAGGGTTGTTTTAAAATGAAACAAACACTGCGTGCACCTGTTGAGGAAGCCTTGACAAGAACAGCTGTCCAAACAGGCCCTCATCAAGTGTTTGTTGACCAGTGACCTCTTGCATTCGTGGCAACATTTATGTTGCTGAGCCACGTTGCAGTTCAATGTTGCTGAGGAGTTAGTCTAACCGTTGTCAATCGGTTAGGCCCCTACACTTGATAATAGCCTGTTTTAGAGTTCCGTAAGGTTCCGAAACATCACTAGTAAAGATACTAGGTGTGACGTACAGTGCAATAGTGCTTTCACCACTAAGAGGGACTGTGCACATGGGCCTGTCACACCATTCTGGTGGAGGTCAGCTTCTGAGTAGCATAACCAGACTTCGATATTGTCGGACCAAAATGGCATTAGCAGAAGTAAAGAAGTCGAAAGTCCTAATCTGTCACGTCATGATGAATATAAAATATATCAATGAACGAGTAAAGATATCAAAATATTTTAAAAATATCACAGTATGGAAAAATGCAAGGTAAAGAGTTGTATATTATTTTCTGACAAGGAACAGGCTCATAGTTGACTGCTTGATGTACCAGATCATGTCGATCTCACCAGTAAAGAAGACACGATTTTCGAGACTTTGACAACTCCTTAACCAGTAACACCTTCATAATCAAAGTATGCCGACACAGTATAACCAAATTGGGGAGTAAATAAGTTTGAAGATACTTTTAGAAGGCCATCGGTACGTTGAACAGCGTTTGGTCTAAGCTAGCTGGTTGTTGAAGAGGGTGGGTAGCACGGTGTACGCACTCGTGATATGGTGCAGATGCGTAACCAAGAGCGTCCGGCTAGGTGAGTCCAGTAGAACTAATACTGTCAGCATCAGATTTCTTAGACTAACAGGGCCAGTCTGTGTCAGGTAGAGAAAGAGATCTACCTCAGACAATGGGAGATGGTCGCGCAATTTCGTGGATTGGTTGACATTTAGACATTAACATCATTGGACGCCATCAGACTGACTGATCTAGAGGCCAAGTGTCAAAAACCTACAGAGCTATTGATTCTGAGGATCTTTTTACTGCTAAATACTCAATAGTTCAAAGTCTTATTGGAGAAAGGAAGAACATAAATATAATGTATATTTAATTAGTTTAAATTTAGTAAGTTGATTTTAAAAGAGACCTTCACAAAAGGCCCTAGATTGAGTGCTTAGAACAGATGATTCTCGTCATGGTTTGTGTCGGTCGTTCAGGAAAACGAGAGATTTAATGAGTTCTCCATTTTATAATAGTTTTATTGAGTGCTGACCTGGAGTTATGATTACGAACTTCAGATAATGAACTGTGGAAATTATCTTCATTTTCTACTTGTTATCTCATTGTGCCATACTGTAATGAATCAGCTATACTGTCGCCGAAACTCATGTGAAATGCCTTCAGTGGAATATGTCGTTAGAGTCGATGGGACGTTTTCAGATGCCAAGGCAGTCGCTCGATTGCACGACTTGGAACTAGTTGATGAAGTATCTCTTATTTGTTGGTCATTTTCAAATTAGATGATTGGCTTTAAAGGGATGTACATCATGCACTCAAAAGCTAGCGCACTCAGAAGGCGCAAGCGTCGGGCCATGGTGTCCATCGGAGGTCCAGGGGTATGACTTGTTTTAGGTTTACTCTCCGTAGGTCAAGTGGTTTATTAAACAAGAATTTCTTAAACGTACTAAGCGTTCAAGTGTGCCGACCGTATTTTGGGATGATCCGCTGTATCCTGATATGTGGTATCTGGTAAGTATTTGTGTATCTTTCAAATAAGTTGGAAAAGGGACTTCAGTTTTATGTTTTTAAACCCCTTTTCGAGTTGTGCGGAAATAGCAAACTGATTGTACGATGGGGGTCATCATCAGGATTTCAGATGTGGTTCATTGATATTAAACAGCGAGACTCTCATGTTGATCCTCCAGATATCTGGACGAACAAAGTTACCCATCAGTAGGAACAATTAAGGGGAATCATTTAGAGTATGCCTTTTCTGTACCATTAGTTCCAAGGTAGATACCAAGTTTTATGCATAAAGAGTCAGCCAAAGTATTATCAATATCTTATCCAAATATGGATTTACATATCTTACCCCCAGAGAAGTACTTATATCTTTGTTCTTATGCACATTATATGTTCCCCATATTTGGAACTACAGCTTTCTTCTATTTACCCATAATAGTTATTCACGAACTTTAACGTTTTTAAAATGAATTCAGTTATTAAGTTCTACCAGTACAATCTTGTTGTTGATATTCCGACAATATTTCTGACCAGTTGAAATTTCAGGATTTCTTTTTTAAATGAGGGTTAGTGGTTTGTAACTTCAGTTATTATAAATAGGCTTTTAGCCTCCTACTGTTAATGAATTTTACGAGTTGATATCAAGATTAGGGGTTTTATTTATATATGTTGAAGTGATTATGGAAGAAAAATGTAATCATTCAATAAAAAATCATACGTATCAAAACACTTCACTAACTAATTTCAAAAACTAAGAGAGAAGATATAAAAAAGCATAACTGAAGTACATATGCCTCAGGTTCTTCGTTAGGATTGACCTACTGACTAAGCTGAAGAGGAAGTGAATAAAACTAACAAAATGTTAGAGATTCTGTTAGACATAGGGATTTGCCGTACGTAAATCAAGTATCATTTTATGGTCACAAGGAACTGTTTCCTGATATTTTCTGTGCCTCTACCGAAAAAGTTTGGATTTTTTCGTCGTTTCTGAGTTGCTAAGTTAAACTTACTTCTTAATTAGTAAATATCCTTTTCCTTCAAGCTTTTTTCATACATTTTTTCTCTTCAATTTACTTTTATATCTTAATGTTTTACACTTCGTACTAGTTTCCTATCCTATACTTATGATATTTTAAGGTGTTTTTACCTAAACTTCATCAGATATTCCATTTCTTATCCTAAAACGTTAAAAGTGGAAGCTGTTTAATTAAAAGTTTTCTTTACAAATTAATGATATGATTTATAAGTACATATCTATATTTCATTTTTTAGAACAGAGCTAGTAAAGGTAGAGGTTATGATATGAATGTATTAGAAGCATGGGAGTTAGGCTATACTGGTAAAGGTATCAAAATCACTATTATGGACGATGGAATAGACTACACGCATCCGGATCTGTTTTTAACTTATGTAAGTTTTATTTTTGTATCAAATTTTTATGATTTGTTATTCTTCCCAGTGTCATTATTCTAGGCTGGTTTAATCGGTCTCTACGGAGAACGGATTTTTTTATGAATTCATTATTCCTGTTGGTTTTATCGATGAATAGTCGTATATAATGTAAAGTGTTAGCATTGAATATAGATTTCTTCGTACCTTAAGATTAATAAGCAGGTTTATTGAAAAATCCATGCCAAAAATCTATTTTTCCAAAGAAGTCAACTTATTTGGTTTCAGTAACCAGCATCTAAGTGACTTGTTAGGCAACATAACAAACAGACGTTGCGCAAAAAGTTATTGTCGTAACTTATCAGTTTAAGATGAGATCCAAAGTAGTGAATGTTTAGTTCAGGTTTGAAAACACTGAAATTTAGATGAAATCATACCGTACTACCGAATTTCATAAATGGTACATAGCATGTACCAGAGTGCACCACTAAAACATGTGCCATTACTATCGTTTATTAAAATGTTCTTACTGGAGTAGAGGAATTTCGACAAAATCAAACATCATAAACGTTGTCCAGGTATATCATATTCTAGATGTAACCACAACAAAAGATTTTATAGGATTATTTCATACGATACAAATATTGAGAATATTTGTGAACAGCAAATACTTAGTTGGGGATAAGAACGAAAACCGTTCCTTGTCCTCTGGGTTTTTTCGTTTGACTCGTTTGGCTTTTGCCAACTTACGTCACCTATGGCGAAGGCGAGATATCCATCTATCAATTATTTATTTATTTTATTTATTTTAACACATAGGTACTGGTACAAGGAGGCACCAAATACATATGCGCCACACAAATCTCATTCGATATGTGTGAGGGCTGTGATACTGCCCGGGTGCCCAAACCGAAGCATGTGGTATTCTTAGGAGGCCACTCCTCGAGCCTTCAACCTGAAGTTGTGATCCACAAGGCAGTGGAGCATCGTAAGGAGATGCAATCCCATGGAAGCCGGTGACCAACGATTGGTTCATACGCCATTTGTTACTCCAGGATACTGGAGCCCATGTGCATCATTGGTTTGGGATCCAGTTAAAGCACAGAACATTCGCTTTTCGTTCTCTCATTTTCGTAAACAACACCCCCTCCACGAGAAGGCAGTGAGTAGGACTTTCCTGGCAGATGCTGTATACGCATGGCCTTGTGAGAGCATTTCGAGAGGAAGGGAGGGCCCTCCCTACTCTCGGCCATACCAGGACATTTGGGGGCTGCGCAGAAGTTCGTTTTGTTCTACTTTACGGCCGCGAAACGTGGCCATTAACAGTAGAAGACACTCGTAAGCTACTAATATCTGACCACAGGTGTCTTAGAAATATTGCTCACATCTTCTGGGATCACCAGGTGGGTACTAGTGAGGTTAGATGCAGGGTACGATGTTAAATCAGTTGATGAGGTTGTGAATCTTCATCGATTGAGATGGTTGGTCTACTTGTTGCATATGCCTGAACACAGATTACCACGACGCGCAATGCTGACTGGTGTTGGAAGAAATTTGGAGGCGGCCAAACCAAAATGTGGCGTCAGTCCTTGAATTCACTAACTTCTAGTCTGTGCCATGTTGGTAGATGCAGACTACTTGGTTGGGGTCCTCGTGACCATCGTAACGAGTGGTTGGAGAATCTGTGTGACATGGCTCAGAATCGATCACAATGGCGCAGGTATATAAACTCTTTGCCTTCCTTTAAACTGAGATTAAAATACTTCATATCTTTCTTTCTACTAACGAATTCTTTCTTTCTGTACTATGTCCTGATATGCAATCTTTATTATATATTACCACTACTGAATTAACTACTTCTATGAATTCTGTATCAGTCTTGTTGTGTTAATAAAGTATGGCAACTCAGACCTATGCACATATGTGCCCGGTCTTATGTTGTAACTGACTGACTGGGTTGTCCGTATAGGTATGGATATTTCTTCACTAACGGCATGTATAAACCACAGTTAATTTTACTGGAGTTATCAACCTCAGTTGTAAAATGTCCATTACTAAGTATAAGGAACAATTAGTCAGACAGTTTTCAATATCCGCTAGTCCACACTTTTTCCTTATCGTTAAGTATCACTTCTTAAAGGAAAGTCATGTTCTTTGAAACCTGGATTTATACACTGTTGAGATATCACTAAAGACATGTTTTGTATACTAAAAAATACCTTTGTAAGGTTAGATAGTGTGTTTATTAGTTCTAGATGCTTATTAGGATCTGTCAGTTAGCTTTTGCTGCTGGTTTAACGCTATGTGTCCAATATCATTGTCAAGTAGGTATAGGTATACTCATATTGACCTTTTAACTTCAATAATGATGAATGGTTATAGGGTTAATACTACTTACTTACCTACGCCTGTTACCTCTCGTCGAAGAGCATAGGCCACCCACCAGCACTCTCCATCCAACCCTGTCCTAAGCAATCCTTCCCAGTTCTTTCCAGTTGCTACTCATCCTTTTAATGTGTGCTTCCGATTCCCAAAACAGTATGTTCTTCGGCCTTCCTCCTTTCCACTTCTCTTCACGATTCCAAGTTAACGCTTGCTTCGTGATGCAGTTTGTTGGTTTTCGTAATGTATGTCCTATCCACTTCTATAGTCTTTCGATCATTTCCTCGTCAGATGGAAGCTGGTTTGTTGTCTCTCACAGTAGGCTGCTGTTGTTGGTATCCGACCAACGGACATTGAATATCTTACGTAGACAATCGATTATAAATACTTGTGGTTTTGGTAGTTCTCTAAGTTTCAGTTCGGTACAGTAGAACTGTATTGACGTTCGTATTGAAGATTGTAACTTTGATATTGGTTGAGAGACAGATGTTTTGAGTTCCATATGTTGTTCAACTGTGGGAATGCTGTTGTTGCTTTGCCAATCCTTGCCTTGATGTCTGCATCAGATCGTCCATGTTCATCGATGTTGCTGACCAGTGAGATACGTGAAAGTTTCCACCTGTTGCAGAGTTTCTCCATCAAGCGTGATTGGTTTGTTTGGTGTTTTCTGTGTTGTATTTGAGGTTGCTGGTGTTTTCCATGTGTATGTTGAAGTCTACTTCAGAAGAGACCGCTGCTACACTTGTCGTATTGATCTGCATTTGTTCGTTTGTATGGGATAGAAGGGCTAGGAGATCTGTGAAGTCCAAATCGTCTAGTTGATTCCAAGCTATCCATTGTATTTCGTGCTTCCCATCAGATGTGGAGGTCTTCGTAGTCCAGTCAACCACCAGAAGAAAGAGGTAGGTGAGAGAGAGAGGGTAAGCAACCTTGCTTGACTCAGGTTCTCACTTGGAATGCGTCTGTCAGCCGTCCTACATGCACGCCTTTGCATTTTAGTCGGTTATATGAATTCCAGATGGTGTTGACGATTTTCTCAGCTACTGGTATCGTAATGTCGAGGAAGGTTTCATAGGGTTCTCCTAACCATTTTGTCAAATTTTACAGGCGGAGTTAGGTTTGATGTTTTTATACCTTAGTTGATTTGGTGAACTAAAGTAGTTTCCTGGAAAGTCGAAGTGATAATATGTTTACGAAATCGATCCCCAAGTCCAGATTTTAGAAGACAAAACCAGTGATTGAATCTCCGAGTACATTATTATCATAAAGCAATCGATAACCTATTTTCTTCTCTTGTCATATCAATTAATTTAGCTAAAATTAAAATATCATGCTTATGTCCAACGTAAAATGCCATTCTTGAATCTTGTGCTACTAAATGTAAATAAAAATACCAGACTTGGGCTTAATTTCTTAGACTTGATTTCCGTTATTCAAATGATAAGTCACTGTGCATTTCGACAATTTCTCGTTGTAGCACATTCATAGACTTAAAAAATCTTTCCGAAACTTGTTAAACACATCTTTTTTACATACGTTGTATCAAATGATGTGAAACCAAGTAGACATCAGCCTATATGAAACCGCTGTGTGTATTTAAAAAAACGAACTAACAAACAAACGTTTTGTGACTGTTACATTATCTTCGACAAATAAACAATACTTCTTACCATTGTTTTCATATTTCAAATTATATAGAATTGCTTTTAATTGTTTTTACTTACCATGATTACCATTTTATGTTTACTGATTTTAACAAATACACTGCACAAAATCAATAAATAAGCCTGCATATTGTCTAAATTGTGAGATTTTGTTAAAAAAAATATTATCGTTATTTCAGAATAATGCCAATAATGATGATATCCAGAACTTAGTCACACAATTTAAAAACTAGCTTATAGACACTAGAAAATAGATAGATAGGGAATATAAATAAATAATGGATGAAATTCAGTTAGTTTTACGAAACAATATGCATCTGACTAATTGACTGATTAACTGATTAAGTAGTTAACTGATTATGATAAATCTAATAAACAAATAATGTAAACACGGTATGACTTATAGTCAGATGCTGTTTATATGAACTGGAGAAAAGGAAGGCAATAGTAAAAAAGACACCATTTTATGAAAATGAGACAATCCTTGTCATAGTGAAATCAGTCAAAGTTTATATAACGAAATAGAAATATAACGAGTCTATTGAAATTATTTTGTGTGAGAAGAAAAAATCCAATGGAACAACTTCATTTACACACTTATGTACATTGTGATAATTAATATACGATGAAAGCACTCAGTTTGCATTTACTGTTTTTACTGTTTTAATCTTGAAAATTCTATATTTGTTTATATTTACTATTACTACTACTGACGCTTAGGATTTCATTTCATATTTTTTTCATTATTACTGTTTGGGAATCTCATGTTAATTTTACTTCTTACTATTCTACTTCATAATAATTTTCTACATTATCTTCATTTAGGAATACCATAATTCAGTGTCCAACAAATTGCTTTATTATGACTTCATCTTCTCCATGTAGAAATGATGTTGCTGAGTAAATTGATATAATGAAAATAGATTTTACTTGGACAATATGAATAAATATTCAATATGTCTCTTTCACCCACTCCCATTGCTATGTACTTTATTAAGTAGAATAAATATTATAAAATATTTGAACAATGACAAAAAACATATTCTCTAGTCGAAAAAAATTTATCCGCATACAATTGTACTAAATCTAAATTTACTATTGGAAAATGGTTGAATAAGTTGTGTTAAATGGCCCAACAAAAATACACATTAAAAGGGTCATAAGGAACACGTAGTGGTATAAATCAAAATTTAACATGGATAGGCTTCTAACTCATCGATCAACTATATCCTTATATACAATCTTTTTTTTATATATTACCATCATTGAATTAACTACTCTTAAAAACTCGGTGTTCATATTGTTGTGCTAATGAGCTATGCCACATATGTGCATCGGTGCACATATGTGCCTGATCCTCCGTTGTAGCTGACTGACTGACTCATCGATCATCTGTTGAAAATGTTAGTACCTACTTAGGCTATTCCTGCTTCGGTTTGGGCACCCGGGCAGTATCACAGCCCTCACACATATCGAATGAGATTTGTGTGGCGCATATGTATTTGGTGCCTCCTTGTACCAATATCTATGTGTTAAAATAAATAAATAAACTTAGGCTATTTCTTGCAAAAAGCTAGTAGTTTTTCTCTTTGGGATAGAGCCACTGATCCAACTATGGTTCGTCCTTCGATTTATTTATTTACCTTTTGAAAACAGTTATAGAAAGCTTCTACTTGAATACTTCTGTTTTCCTCACTTCTACACACAAGTATGAATTGGTTCAAGTTGCTACATTTCATGTTAAAATTATCATTGGAAATGTTCAATGTCCAAAGCAACCGAATCGAATATAATGGTTATGATAATGATAGAAAACGAGACAGGAAATATGGTACGAAAGCAGCAAGTGAATTCCGAGAATGACGAGTATGAGATAATGTTGAGGCTAAAGTTCAGTTAAAAATAAGCGATAAAAGAATTTAAACTAAACCGGCCAATTCCGACCAATTTCACTTATGATTTCCAACTACACATAACAGTTTTCTTGTTGACCACAATCAGCAATTATGTACAAATTAGTACAACACAAATAAATAGTTAGCGAATTCACAGACTGTTATCCTATCTTGGTCTGGCTGCACTTCGCGTTTATTTAACCCAATCCTTTGTTAGTTGGATTAGTCAGCCAGATCAAGTTGATGAGACTCATAAAATCCTGAAGATATTTTCTTCTACATTAGATACTCTAGTCCTCGTCACTCCCCAGCTCATTCGGAGACCTAGCTGTTCAAATTAAGTATGATGCAGTAAGTATCCGGGAGATAGTTATCACTTTCTTTTCTCGTGAGAATTTTAATGCTGGCAGGATACTGACGCCTAAAATATGTTCATGAAAATACTTTACTCAATCTTGCAGTATATTGTGCGTAATGATGACCAAGTAAGCAAGTAGTACATCTAATTGTCTCATGGTTCTTTGATTACGTGAATTTATATATATATTGAGTGAAGTAATTTCACTTCTCCAACTTATTCTATTTAATTCCTTATCTTTACAGGATCCCAAAGCTAGTATCGATATTAACGGTCATGATAATGATCCAATGCCAAATATACGGAATCGTGATAATAAGTGGGTTCTTTTTATTAAAATATTTTGTCTTAAATAATGACTGCTGCTTCACCATATGTCTTACTTACTTAACTACGCCTGTTACCTCTCGTCGAAGAGCATAGGCCACCCACCAGCACTCTCCATCCAACCCTGTCCTAAGCAATCCTTCCCAGTTCTTTCCAGTTGCTACTCATCCTTTTAATGTGTGCTTCCGATTCCCAAAACAGTATGTTCTTCGGCCTTCCTCCTTTCCACTTCTCTTCACGATTCCAAGTTAACGCTTGCTTCGTGATGCAGTTTGTTGGTTTTCGTAATGTATGTCCTATCCACTTCTATAGTCTTTCGATCATTTCCTCGTCAGATGGAAGCTGGTTTGTTGTCTCTCACAGTAGGCTGCTGTTGTTGGTATCCGACCAACGGACATTGAATATCTTACGTAGACAATCGTTTATAAATACTTGTGGTTTTGGTAGTTCTCTAAGTTTCAGTTCGGTACAGTAGAACTGTATTGACGTTCGTATTGAAGATTGTAACTTTGATATTGGTTGAGAGACAGATGTTTTGAGTTCCATATGTTGTTCAACTGTGGGAATGCTGTTGTTGCTTTGCCAATCCTTGCCTTGATGTCTGCATCAGATCGTCCATGTTCATCGATGTTGCTGACCAGTGAGATACGTGAAAGTTTCCACCTGTTGCAGAGTTTCTCCATCAAGCGTGCACAAAATCAATAAATAAGCCTGCATATTGTCTAAATTGTGAGATTTTGTTAAAAAAATATTATCGTTATTTCAGAATAATGCCAATAATGATGATATCCAGAACTTAGTCACACAATTTAAAAACTAGCTTATAGACACTAGAAAATAGATAGATAGGGAATATAAATAAATAATGGATGAAATTCAGTTAGTTTTACGAAACAATATGCATCTGACTAATTGACTGATTAACTGATTATTGTCATGAATTCTGTACCCTCACAGGTCTACTATAGTTCATGCAACTGCGGTTTGCATCATTCCTCCTCAAAGATTAATAGGGTGATTTCTGAGGATTGTATTCTTATCTTGCCATTTTCATGCTTCTTTTGTTGTACTTCTGTCTCATCAATTGTATTGTATCATTGCAGAAAATAAGTTTCGAACCATCAATCGTCTAAACTGTTTACTTACTACTAAATCACATAAGTAGTTAGAAAATTCTTGTGTTAGAAAATAATAAGCATTTTTTGTATTTTTAACATATAAACATCATAGTTAACTTTTATACATCCTAGGAATTTATCATAATATTGTTTAAAAAGCCTACTGTTTTTTGAAATGATTTTAAGACATGGGACTCGGTGCGCTGGACAAATTGCTGCTCAGGGTAATAACTCTGTATGTATTGTCGGTATCGCTCATAATGCACAAATCGGTGGTAAGTTCTTGTATATTGCTAAAAATGACTTTTTTTATTTTACAGTCTTGTTTTATTTCATAGTATTTATATCTTTACCAAATTATGCATACCAACTGAATGATAAATTATGTGTTTTCTTATGAATTTGTTTGTCCTACTTTTTTTCATAAAAGATGTACACAGATTTTTATGCTGTTATATTTTTTATGAGTTCACTAGAAAATAATCCAAGACTTAATGCATTATACAGATAAATGTATTAACACTGTCATTTCTTAGTTCAATTATGCTTCAAAATTTAGAACCAACAGAGTTTATGTTGTAAATTACAATATGCGTAAATTAAGGGCTTTAATTAAAAAGGGTTGTTTAGTAAACATTTGGTTATTAATTAATATGTTACTTAAATGGGAAGTTTCTTTTTCATGTTTAACTTACACGAAATGTTCATTTATTTAGGAAAGTGATAGAATCAATACAATTTATACTCGGTATAATCGAATTTCTATCCTCTATACCGATGATATTTCATGGCTAATCTAAAAAATTCGGTACTTAGGCCAATAATTGAGAAATTTCATTTATATAAGAGATGATATTTCTCTTGGATAATTGTTGATTGCAATAATGCTGTAATCTTATTATGAAAAGGAAATATATTAACAAGTTTGAACTCTACAAATTGCATAATCTTTTTTATAGCTATATTAGGGTTGAAGTTTGACATTAACACCGTTGGATGCCGGCTCAATGGTCTAGTTGGCTAGGCGCCTGGCGCGAAACTGATAGGTCCTGGGTTCGAATCTCGCGAGGGACGGGATCGTGGATGCGCACTGCTGAGGAGTCCCGTGCTAGGACGAAACGGGGGTCCAGTGCTTCCAGGTTTTCCATGGTGGTATAGCTTCAATTGACTCATGATTTCAACCAGTGAAATTTCTAAAAATCTCCACAAAACCCATTCTGATACTAAAAATTTAATCTATACCAAACCATCCAGCTCAGAGAACAAAACTCCACCAAAATCTATACCTCACTATGGTCCCTGAATTTCATAGTTTAAGAATGTTCAAGAAACGGCAATGTTATTGAGATCATGAAACGACCTAGGTTACACAGTTATTGAAAACCAGGAAGCACTGGACAGTTGTTCCGTTTTAGTATGGGACTCCTCAGGAGTGGCCATCCACGACCTCACTGGTGATTAAGCCCAGGATCTTCAGTTTTTTTCATCGAGAGCTTAAATTTTGAACTACTGAGCTGAAACCCATTGGTTTACATGTTTAACTTCAATTAATTTACTATCTTGTACAAACATCTATTGTCCATGGGTAACTGCTCCACGTCGTACTCGTCTTCCACTGGTAGCAAGTTCCTACTGATGATGACTTGATAATATCGTTTTATTAAACGATAAAAAGAGATTGACATGCAACCGTATACAAGAACTACTACTAATCTCATATTTCATTTTTCTTTTTAATACAGATTTTTCTTATTTTAATTAGTAATCTTATAATTAATCTACCTAAACTCTTATTCATCATCATTATCTCTCTTTTTTTTTAATGTATAAAGTTTATTCTTTACTGTTTATTCTCTATAATTCTTTATTTATTGTTATTACACATAAGTCTAAACGTATTCACTTTTTTCATTGTACTTATACAGTTATAAATAGAATTTCATTTTTCTATAAATGTTTTCATACTACACAGACGATCGTATATATAACATGTTATTCAGGTGATTATACTGATAATGTGTTTAGTGTGATCGGACTTTTTATTAATGAAAGCATAGATAATATTTTTAAATACAGTTAGTAGCATTCTTCTATTTTCATAGTGAAGTATGTATTATGTTCGTCTGTTTGAATGGTATCATACTTCTGTAGGCATTATATTTCATCAACGTTTCTATTGTTTAACATCATTCCATAAATTTTGTATGAACATTATTTAAGCACATAAACATTGGTACAAGTAGGCACCAAACAGATTTGCGTCACATAAATCATTCGATTTGTGTGAGTGCTGGGACGCTGCCCGGCTGCCCAAATCGAAGCAGGTGGTATTCTTAGGGGGCCACACCCTGAGCCTTCAACCTAAAAAGGTCTAATTCACAAGGCAGTGGGGCATCGTGAGGAGATGCAGCCCCATGGTAGTCGGTGACCAACAATTGGTTCATACATCATTTGTTACCTCAGGATCCCGGAGCTCATGTCAACCATTAGTTTGGAGTCAGGGTTTTCCAACTCCTCTAGGTGGATCCTTCATATCCAGCAACCAGGCTAAAGTGCCGGACATTCGCTTTTCGTCGTCTCAACTTCGTAAGCAACACCCATGCCACGAGAAGGCAGTGGATAGGACTTCCCTGGCAGTGGTTGTATGCATGTAGCCATTTGAGAGCATTCCGATAGGGAGAACTGACTCACTTCACCCTCGGCCGTACCAGGGGGACAAGTACATCATAATAATAGACATGTCAGTCCCCGGGCTACTAATCTGCTTAAATTTATATCACTAACCTAGAGCATTCATTCGAAACATGGATAATAAATACTCGTTCTCAATTAACCTTTAATCCCTTTTGCAAATTTAATAGAGTAAAAAATGAAAACCTTCCTAGTAGTATGGTAAACAAAGTAATTCTCTTTCCTCTCTTTTATGTATAATTATAGTTCACTGAGCTTATCTTGGGATTTGTTTCCATTTCATGCTACGTATTTGTGTTCTCTAACATAGTTAAGCCTGATCATAGATGTCATTCGTAAACCTAAAGAACTGTTGTTTTTACTAAGTCCATGAATTGAATTTTCAAATAGTTTTATGCTGTTGTCCACCTCAGTTTTCAATGTATACCGTATATTAACTTTTCTCCTAACAAATAAACATTATTACATAGAATAGTTGGTATTTGCCCACCAGTGCAATCAAGGACGCGTGTTTCTTCCTATTTTGGACATATCAGATGGCTGTACCTGATTTCTATTGTTATGTTACCTGGGGTTCGAACCCAGTACCGTTCACTTCAAACCCTAACGCCCCAACGAGTCCTGAATAGGACGAAACGCAAGTCCTGGATGCCACTGTTAACCACATTTAATCTTTTATGTCTAAACTTACGTCATAATTGTCATATTGAGATAATCCTCACAAGGTTCACATCTGTCAACCATTAGCTAAATTGTTGTGTTACAGGTGTATTGTTCGCTACAGAAGCTTTAAAATTGTGGTCAAAACTTAATACTAATTCACATTTAATATAATGCATACATTATCGAAGTAAATATTGCTTTGATCAGGGAAATTAATTTACATGGGATATAATGTTCGTGCCTATGGTTAATATTGTAAAGGGCAACCCACTGGACTTCCAATCACTAATATTCATGTTTTTATTTGTTTCTACCTATTTTCATTAACTTACTAGTTGGTATCATTTAAGCTGCATACAGTATTATTATTATTATTATTATTATTATTATTATTATTATTATTATTACTAATTTTTCAATTGACGTATCACTTAGAAGTGACTTGTCGTGTTTGTCTAGTCTTTTGCTAAATTCGGTAGCAATCCAATAGAAATAATTATTTCACTAAAATTCGAGTGTTTATTAGCTATAGTAGGTTTAAAGCTTTTCAAAATTCATTCAGTAATCAGAGTTGTTTAAAATAAAGCTTAACCCTACCTCCCAAATCTTAAATAATGACAACTGTAAAGGCGACGTTCTACAAATGTATCTGATAAAGGATTAACTCGATAGCTAGGTTTTCTTCAAAATAATCGCTGTACATTTGGTTCAGTATTAAGGAATATATTATTAAATTTATTAATAAGTACTTATTGCAATTTCTAGATTTATTTTAACATTTAGCCATTTGTGATCTCAAGTTTGTTAAAAACTTCTGTTGACCAACTCAAGATTGAACTTTAGAAACAATGTAACCGATATGTTTAATTTACTTATTGTCAGTATGTGCAAAGTTCGAGTTCATAGCTTCCTTCTGACTGTATATATAGTTTGCTACGGATTAATTTTCAAACAGTTGAATACTTCTTAAATATCTTTTCTTTCATAATACTTAACATGTATTTATTAAAATGAAAGCTCTCTAAAATAATTTTAAGTTAGCTAACAATATTATAAAATACAGTATTAATTTATTTTTACTAGAGAAAAAAAATTAAATTATAAAGCACGTCCCTATCAATGAGATAATGTTAGAACATAAAAACAAGTCATAGGTTATTTATGAATGGATATATAGTGTAAGAAGAAAATGGAGAAGGGTAGAGAATTTAATTAGACAGATAGGTAAGCATAAATCCATTGACTTTCTCTATTTTTTTCTCCTGTCATTTCATTTCTCTATTCGTAATTCCTATACCTGTGTTCTACTTACTTGCCACCTTGTAGATTTTATAATGTAATACTTTTTTGGTTGAAGAAGATTAATTTTATACACACTTGTGTTTGCTTGGGCACTTATGTGCATAAATATTATGTAAACTGTAAATGTTAAATGTCGTCTTCTGATATGTGAAATACCCTTATTTTCATATTGGATTACTTTAATTTTTAATCCCCTAGAATTTAATACTCATTATTTTCCTTTTACAGATTATGTTTTTCATTTTTTCTACTAGTATACTGCACAGTAGTCTGATCTGTATTATTCTATGACTGTGGAACATGGTGTATGAGTGTAAATGAAAATCGTAGGCCTCAGACTTTTGACCATAGGTCTATTCAAAACACTGCTTGCGTATGATTCAGTCAGTCAGTCAGCTACAACGTAGGACCAGGCACATATATGCGTATGATTGAACTATCCAGAAAGCAATAGGATGTGTACTACACATATCCAACCATTGCTTATCTTACGATGTTTACTAGTGTTGAAGTAGTTTGAAAGACAGCTAGGGATGATTGTACCAATACGTAGCATCCAGTCATAAAATTGTTCATTTTTGGACTCTGCTGTATTATTAGATACAGACTATCTGGTTAAGGTAAAGGCGATTATCGTAACAAATGGTTGAATACATTTGGGTAACGTGGGCCAGGACTGGTAACAATTCCCCAGATGCATCATCTTTTTGCTTCAAATACGTATATTTTTTTATTGCATGAAGTCATTATTTCTTTTCGAATCATATTTTATGTGCTTCATGTTTTTTGCAACCACTGATAATGTTACTTTATGTTACTATTCTTTCATTTGCCTTGATGATTTTATCTCAATGTGATGTGTTGTGACAACTTGAAATGACGAACAGAATTCCAGGTTTCTTATAACTGTCTGACTCTAAAGAAAACCTGATCTGAAAAAGAAACCGTTTTTGTTATCATGCCTTTACCATTTTATTGTGTTTATTGGCCTACCTTCATTTGTGAATAATTTATTTAGCTTTGTTCTGATGTGCTTTACTTCAGTTACAATTGCTTAAATAGAGTTAATTCATTTTGACAAATATTATGAGTCTTAAAGAAATTATGTTTACTTCTTTCCGGAATTTTTTGCGTTTAACTTGTGTTTAATAATTTTCTTCTTATGTTTATGTGTTATTTGATAGCTTAATTAAGTTTAGTATTTTCTGTGCTGTATTTGTCGTATATCCAGCTAATTAATATCTTAAAAGAAAGCAACAGTTGAAAGTTGCTACCTTATTGTTCTAATTATGTTTGTATGTGTACTATTGGCATTTTGGTAGCTTTTAAAAGCCACATGTTTGGTTTACAATTGAAGTAAATATCAATCTATAGCTTTTTTAGCCATTTCCGATTGGTCTTGATATCGTTGGATGGTATCTTGACAGTAAATTTGTATACATGACTTGCATCTTTACCGCAATCACTATAATATAAATACTAATAATGTGGTGTGCGTTATTTATGTGGACAGATATATAAATAGTATGTAGCAGGAGTTGAAAGTGGATTGCTTACCGGCAGAAGACTGAAATAAAAGAAAGTGGAAGGAAAATAGAGAGCAATAGGAATAACAACATAATTGGAAAATTGATGGAATATTTGAAGAATAACTCAAGAAAAATTTGCAAATAATGTTTTCGGTTTATGATTTTCACAACAGCACTGTGTAGTTTTGCATAAAAGAATTAATTGGTTAACCCTACCTGGGTTTACGTCCAACAATAGAATCACATTTATTGGAAAGTAAGGTAAATAATAAAATAACGCATTTGTTTCGTAAATTAGGCATTTAATTTTTTAAATTGTAGTCGGATATACTATTTGGTTTCATATTCAATGGAATAAGTAGCATGTATTTAAATTGTTGTCTAAACCGTTTGATTCCAACGTTTCAAAACAAATTGTTGAATATTACAATGATTGCATTACATTGTTTACAGTCAATCATAATGCACATTAGTTAAATAAAAGTAGGTAAGAATTCGTTATGACTAAACACATGATTTCAGTAGGTCGTTGTAAACCACCTAGTCCATTGAATAGCATACTTTTCCATGAATTCATGACTTATTTGTTTAAGTAATCGATTTTTCTAACAAACAAGTCTCAGATTGATATTTTAGTTCCAAATGTGGATCTTTGATGAAAGTGTGCTCTCGACGTTACTTACTGTGTCCAGCAAAAAATATTAGGTCAGTAAACTTCCACTTTTAATCTACAACTTAATGATTAGAAGTTTAATACTTTAATCACTGAATGATAGCTTCACATACCTAATGATGTAAAATAATATATTATCAATTGTTTAATGACTGAGTTTTAGTAAATAACATGTCTGTGACTAGATGATATTGATTCGTGTGTTTTCCTTCTTTGCTTTCCTATATATCTGAAATAATAACTCATTGTTTATTATTATTATTATTGTTATTATTATTATTATTATTATTATTATTATTATTATTATTATTATTAGTAGTAGTAGTAGTAGTAGTAGTAGTAGTAGTAGTAGTAGTAATTTCTTTCCATCCATTTATATACTGTTTTCTTAGTCTACATGATGGTGATAATTTCTGTCGTTGTTTATTATTTGTTTACTCTCAATACAAAGTAATTCGAACTGATCCTTATTACTATCATTGTATTTTGAAGTTGTTCTCATAAAATAGTTAATTTGTCATCTAACTATTTTTATTTATATTATAATTTTGTTTTTAAATTTCATTAATTCGATTTTGTTTAAATACTTATATATATATATTAATGGATATGGACGGCCGGACCGTAATTACAGGCACATATACATGTTAGGGACAACAAAGTTCATAAAATATGTTTGAATATGGACATTACAGTTGTCAATCGGAAAACTTTAATTTTCGGTAAAATTGTTTTTTTTTTCTATATTTGACTTATTAATAAGTAATAGGGTTCGTCAGAACTAAAAACTGGACATTATTCTTGCGTATGTATGTAAACCAGTTTACCAAGTACATGTTTGGATATTTGATCTTAATTTATACATTTTGTCTGAAGACTAATGATTCGAATTAGATGGTATTGCAATTTAACGATCGGAATTTGTTTGGTGAATTGAATAGCTAAATTCAACTATTGAGAATCCAAGATGAGTTTTTACAAAGACGTAACTTTTGGTTCTAAAATATATTCAATATCTTTTGATTGAGTTTCTCATTTCGATCAGTTCATGTGATTATATAATCTATGAATACAAAAAATACTTCCGTTTGTGACCATTTTGAGAATCCTGACCAATTAAGTCATTTAAATGCTTCCCTTTTGTAATTGAACCGGAGTTTTATTCGATACGATGCCCAAGAATTAGACTTAATAGTCAGTAATTGTTTACAGAATGAGTGAGCTACAAGTTAGTTTCCTCCAATCATGTTTAGCTTGTGCTCATATTCTGTATAAAAAATTATTTTATCACATAAAATATCTGTTTATTCGACTAGTTGTCTTATCTTTGATCTCTAACTATTCAAAGGTTTGAGCGAATAATACATCATCGTGAGAAGCCATCACACCTAAATCACATTATTGTGTACATTAATCGATTAGCGTTCTTTTCATTGACTTTAATGGTCAAGAATAAGTTAATCAATAATTAGAAATCTCTGTAATATTATTGAAAATAGAACAGATAACTGTCCAGTTATTGTGACATAGGCATTGTTAGTTGAATATATTGTTTTCGGTGTGGTCTCGCTTTAATACTTTTGCAACCTAGGGTTTATTAAAACTGGAAAGGTTTTTCAGTTAGAAATTTAAGATTATGTAAATGAAAACCATTTTTTCCTTAAGTTTGTATTGTTTCTATGTTCTTAGTTTTGTGCTTACTAATATATGATATGTATACACAGAATCTTTCTTTAACGACATAGACATGCTAATGCATATCGAGATACTATCTATTTTGCTGTTTGTTACGTTGTGTAGAATGACCAAATTATCCCACTGTTATGCTGAGTCTTGTAGATCATATCTGATCGGTTACTGATTAGTTTTATATACGAAGTATCAGGGATAGATAGGTTATGGGACATTTAAGAAAATTGAAAATTGTCCGAGTGTACTCATGATCAATTTCATAAATCTCGAATGCCTCATTATTTTGTTTGTCATTTCATTTCATCCCAACAATCGGTTTCTTTGAATCATTTAAGTGTATTCAGACTTGAAAATCGTTCAATTGGCAAAACATATAACTTTCAACCACTGAGTAGTAGGTTTAAAATATGCTTTGGCTACTTCAATTTAAGATACCACTAGTTTCACACTAGGAGTATCTGAATGCTAAGTTTGTAAACTCTTATTTAGTTACCGATTCACATTGAATCAAAATAAATTTCGTATATTATTCTACTCTAAACTGTTCATCTGTGTAACTACGGTTTTTGAATGTTGTTTGTTGAACACTTAATTTCTATTGTATGTCGTTTCCACTGTATCTTAAATATTTAGAGTTTATATTTCCGAAATACTAGTACTTTATCTATAAAATTATTGTTTCCCTTTTAACCATCTACAGTTTCACAAAAGTTAATCATTAATAAAGCTGTTTTTTTCTTTATTCATCAATTACTGTACCCTACTAGATTGGATTTTCTGTTTTGATGACAGACATTCAAAAAATATTTTCATATTATCATGAAACCGTTTATATATATATTTAGATGACACTTATCTTAGTTAGTCTATCACATAAATATTTAAGTGAACTCATCAAAGTCAATCTAATGCATGTTTCATTAAAATCGCGAACCTATCTAAGTTATAAAACTATTGAAAAACTGGAAACATTGCTTAGGTTGCTTCATGATTTCGATAGTATACGACAGTCTGCCTGCTCTGACTAATGCATATTCTTTATTTCCATAATATAGACCACATATTTCTGTAACTAGTGAAGGGCATATTTAAAGATAAATCAGTAGTTGGTGGGTAATTAAAACCATTTTTTCATAATTTTACATGATGTCTGTACGATCTGTAAGTCTTCCATATCTTGACTATAGTTTTTCTGATGCTAATGAATTTATAGTATTATAAGATGACCGGTAGAAGAATAAAAACTACTCTACCACAATTTCTATCTTAATAAAGTAGAATTGTAAGGTTGGAGTTAGAAATCAAAATGATAGAGCCTACTATTCTTAGTATTTGTTTAGTCATCGTTAGATGTATTTGTTGAAATTCTATACCACTTAATTGAATTTGACCAGTTATAAAATGTAGTTATCGGTTTCTGAGTAATTTCGTTTCAACTCACAGATTGATGAACAAGGTTTACTTGATTTACCAGCTTATGAAATGTATTTTGGATGAAAAGTTATAGACAAGATATTATTTTTGATTTAACTAGGATTCATGCAGTCTTTGTTGTTTGAAATCACTTCACTTTGTACTGTAATGGAAAGTATTATTAATAAGTTTTTAAACATGATTGTTGAATATATTCGGAGTTACTTTGACTATGTAAAGTAACAAATTTAAGCCTTTGAAAGTGGATAATACTTGTTGAAAAATAGTCCTATTTAAGTATAAGAAGAACATATATAACTGTTAAACTACTTCATCTAGTTCCGAAAGCGTAAGTGAATGTAACTTTAGCCGACTTTGACTACAGGTTTGAATACTTTAACTTCAGGTGTTTTTAAGTGCGTGTGTTTCCTTAATTTTCTACTGATGTCCTTCTACTGACCGTTAATTAATGAAAGACTGATTATTATTTCATTTTAAAAAAGTTTATAACACAAAATAACATATTTCATCATCTGATATATTCATGCTGCCTTTGGTAATTTACATTTCATCTGTTAATGAATATGCTTCACAGTATTACCTCTTCGGAAAAAAATATTTGTTTGAATGATAACCATGTACTATCATTTGGTATTGAATGAGTCCTAAAAACCGTTATCTAGATGTCCTTATGAAGAACTGTGTAATTAGCGGGGAAAACCAATTTATGTACCGTAGGAATTAAACACTGATTACACTGAGAAACGATTGCGGTGTATTATGAACTCAATAAAGCTTAAAAAAGCATTGACATGATTACGATTTTATGATAACTTGGATAACTGCTGATTTTTTAACAGATACATTCTATGATGTCTTGATGTGAACCTTTCAAAGTCCCCTGAAACTATGACTAGACTATCAGTCATAAATCTCTCGTCAATAGTGTTATTCTGGTAAATACTGAATTGTTTTATCACATGGTAACTCCCTACTAAGTTTGAATACTGAACGTTTGCCATATCAGGTTTTTAAAGTCCTTAGACCAACCACTTTAGGAATCTTGATACCCAAAAAGAAAACAAAATGTTTGCAACGTGACTCAAGCTTCGTTTCAAGATTGGTTGTAAAAAATAAAAAGGAGGGAATGCTGAAGAACTATGTTTTTCAGAAGTCGTTAAAACCATAGTCTAACTTCACATTCATTTATTTGATTATTTCATCAATTAAGCTATAAATTCTTCAAAGTTACCTGTATTGCAAAAGTTGTCACCTTTTTATTGTGTACCAATTTGACGAATACAATCGTAACATATTTTTTATTGGCTTTCATTCATTCATATAACCTATTCAGTATGTACTTTTCTATTACTGTTTATTAAAAATAAAACATAGGCATACGTATGTTAGATGGTTACATAACGGATAGAGTTGAAGCGGAAACACTACATTTTCGACAGGATTACATTGATATTTACTCAGGTAGTTGGGGACCTGAAGACTCAGGGAAATTATATGAAGGTCCCGGTATACTTGCTCAATCTGCATTCCAACAAGGTGTAGTTACGGTAAGTTTTTTGGTTTAGTTATTATAAATATTGTGTTTCTTTTTGTTATACTATACATATTTTTAAAAATGTTTTTGATACATATCACGACTAAAATTTCTTCACTTATTCCTGTTATAAAGTACCTAATTGTCCTCATGTTTAATACAGAGTTGTTTATAGTTACATGAGACTATTTAGCCAACTATGACAAAATGCAAATAACATGTGTAATAGGATAATGACGAGGACGTGTAAATCATACGCACAAATGCATATAAGAAGAAACCTTATATGACGGATGAGACTTTTTATTTAAATTTTGTATAAGTTTTTTCATCTTATTTTTTTATTTTATTTTAACACATCGATATTGATACAAGGAGGCACAAAATACATATGCGCCACACAAATCTCATTCGATATGTTTAAGGGCTGTGATACTGCCCGGGTGCCCAAATCGAAGCATGTGGTTTTCTTAGGAGGCCACTCCCCGAGCCTTCAACCTGAAGGTGTGATCCACAAGGCAGTGGAACATCGTAAGGAGATGCAATCCCATGGAAGCCGGTGACCAACGATTGGTTCATACGCCATTTGTTCCTCCAGGATACTGGAGCCCATGTGCACCGTTGGTTTGGGATCCGGTCAAAGCGCCGGACATTCGCTTTCATCTAAGGTCTTATAATTCGTTTTTATACTCAACTATTTCTTTAAGGTATTTATATTACTTTCAAAAATGTACGTAATGCACAATCAAATGACGTGATTCTAAGTAATCTTAAAATCCAGTTGTATTTGTAGAGTGCCAGCACGAACTGTCTGTGTATGAGATGGTGGAGAAGATTTGTAGCTCAGGTGGATGATTTTGGTGGAGTTTTGTTCTCTGAGCTGGATGGTTTGGTTGTGGAGCTTTCATCGTTCTTCTGAACGACATCATCAGCACAAACTTCAGATAGAAGCCTGAAGTTTGTGCTGATGATGTCGTTCAGAAGAACAATGAAAGCTCCACAACCAAACCATCCAGCTCAGAGAACAAAACTCCACTAAAATGTCTGTGTATGATTTATCAAGTTACGACGATATAATAGGTTTTGAATTCCCATGCAGTAAAACACTATAAAGTACACATTTATTTATGTACTTAAGAAGAATATGTTTTCAAACGATTTGTATGCGACATTCCTTTTACCATGATGGTTTTAGCTAAATAAATGTCTACCCAATAATACTCGGTTGTACCGATATTGATTAGCTATTGGGCCCTGAAGTAATGAGAAATGGCCTCTGCTTTTAGTCAGCCAAAAGATAAGTGGAAGTGATATACTTTTTACTTGATTAGTTAGTATTCTTTTTATTTATCGATTTCTGATATTAGAATTACTTATTCAGTCGTGACTGGTTCGTCAGGACTGTACAGATTGTTCTAGAAATATCTGACATCATCAGGACGAATTCTTTCTTCGTTCGGTAGAATCGAACACTAAAGTAAATAGTGTTACCGATAACGCAGTGTGTTATCTTTACCTCCATAATCAGTGCATAGGTATTTATATGTTCCTGTAGGTTCAGTATTATTTATTTATTTATTTATTTGAGCACATAAATATTGGTACAAGAGAGCGCCAATATATATGCGCCACACAAAACAATGAAAATTCGAAGAGAGAAAAGAAAAAAAAAACTAAGGAGCACAAAAGAAAAAGAGAACGATAACAAAGAGATTGGTGAAAGGTAGTGCGGTCGTAACGATGGAACGGAAAGGTACAATCGGAAGAAATCTTTCAAGTAAGGGAGACACAACCACTTTTTATGAAGAAAGTAAAAGAAGGTTACAGCAGGATCGCCACTGGCTTCTATTCTGAGCCATATCTGATAACGTCTCTAGCCACTGTGTAGCACCATCTCTCAGACCCCAACCAGGGAGTCGTGAAGGACCGACAGAAGCCAGTCCTTTGCAGCTTTCTTTCATACCACGACACCATGTCATGCACTGACCACCTCTCCGCTTTTTCCAACCAGTCCCAGAGTCGGCAAACAATGCACGACGTGGAATTCTCTGGGACGACATTCGTAGAACATGTCCAAGCCACCGAAGTCGGTGTTTCAAGATGGTGACACCAATTGAATTATCATCTCTGTGCCCAAACACACGATGCCGAACCTCTGCATTACTAACATGGTGTTGCCACTGAATGTCAGCAATCCTTCGGAGACAGCGATGATCGAACACAGAGAGTCGTCTAACGTCCTCAACTCGGAGAGGCCAGGTTTCACAAGCATAGAGCAAAACTGCTCTCACCGACGCGTTGTAGATCCGACCTTTTACAGCCAGACTTACATCACGAAGGCGCCAAAGGTGGCCCAGATTGGCATAAGCCGCTCTGGCTTTCACTATACGTGCATTGATCTCATCACTCACACCCCCACCAGCACTTATGCAGCTACCCAGATACACGAACTTCTCGACTACTTCTATCTGCTCACCATCCAGGGTGAGTACAGGATTGGAATCCTGCCAGTCTTGTAGAAGTACTTTGCACTTCGAAGGTGCAAAACACATACCATACCTACGGACACTGATTGCCAACTGATTAAGTGCGGATTGCATGCCTTGGGCATTATCGCACAGTAAGACAATATCGTCCGCATACTCAAGGTCGAGAAGTCTTTCTCCAGGCAACAGATCCACACCACCATTACTTACATTCATCAGAGCTGTTTCCAGAATGTCATCGATGGCAAAGTTGAAGAGGAATGGTGAGATTGGGCAACCCTGCCTAACCCCACTACTCGTATAGAACAATGGAGAGAGGTGGTTGTATGCCCTCACTCTGCCTGAGGTGTTTTTATATAGGGCTTTTAGGATGTTAATAAACTTCTCAGGCACACCCTTCTTCAATAGACAATCCCAGAGAACAGTCCTGTCCAACGAATCGAAGGCAGCCCTGATGTCAAGAAACACTACGATTGTTGGCCTTTGATAAGTATGGCGATGTTCTAACATTTGGCGGAGGGTGAAGATATGATCAATACAACCTCGACCAGAACGAAACCCAGCCTGCTCCTCGCGAGTCAATCTTTCTCGGGTTTTGAACAACCTACGAAGTATGACGGAAGCCAATAGCTTGGACGCGATCGGAAGTAGACTTATCCCCCGATAGTTGTTGCAGGAACGACGTGAACCCTTTTTAAAGATAGGGACAACTATCGACTCATTCCATGACGTTGGTACACTCTCTAATTCCCAAACCTTTGTAAACAACGTCGTCAATTCCTTAGTCAAAAAGTCATCACCATCTTTAAAAAGAGCCGGAGGTAAGTCATCTGGGCCAGGTGATTTGTAACGCTTCAAGAGTTGGAGTTCCTTGCGGACTTCCTCCTCGTTCGGTGGATCAGTCGTCACCGGCCATGGAGGGCAGGACAGTCTGACCGATGTTGCCGGAGCAGCAGGCCAGTTGAACTGCCCTTCGAAAAATTCTGCCCATCGTCCAAGACGTCGATGGATGTTAGTGATTGGCATCCCATCATCCTCGCAGATTGTTTCACTCACACCAGACTTCTTGCTGCCAGTGGCTCGGATGAGCTGGAAGAGCTTCCGGTAGTTACCAGATGCAGCTGCTGCTTCCAGCTCATTAGCACGCTCCGACCACCAGGCTTCTCGGTCCTTACGCAAGCTTTGCCCAATTTCCCTACGTAACATCCTTCGTTTATGGTCAAACTCACGGTCACCCGGAGTCGACCGACGGGCTTCAATAAGTTGTAAGGAACCAGAAGAAACCCAGTGCTTATAAGCGGGACGTTTCGCAAACCCACAACTGACTGTTCCCGCCATTTTCATGGCGTCATGCAATTGCAACCAATGCTCATCTATACTTTTCGGTGGAGTGGTAGCTAGCCTAGAAGCTAGCTCGGTTCGATACTTATTTGCAACAGAGGTTGCAACCAGCTTGCTAATATCAATCCTTTGGTGGTGGTCACTTCGTTGTCCACTGAAAAGTAAGGCAAGATTGGCGCAGACCAAGGCATGGTCAGAGTCCAGATAGGTACTCCAAAAGGAGCGGCAGTCTTTTACACAACCACGCCAGCGGAAGCTGATCGCGATGTGATCAATCTGAGTCCAGGCTTGGGATGCAGAGGGAGGACGCCAGGTGGCACATCGGCGATGACTGTGCCGAAAGTTAGTGCTAGCCAGAAACAGGTTGTGGTCTGTGCAAAGTTGCCGCAGACGGTCCCCGTTATCTGACCTGCGACCAACGAGTCCCCATCGGCCACCTAAACGACTCTCTTCTGTGCCTAGACGCCCGACCTGAGCATTCAAGTCTCCGGCTAGTACTACAATATCTGTCGAACGCACTTTCTGGAGAAGAACAGACAGCTGGTGGTAAAACTCATCCTTGATTGCATCCGGGCTGCAATCAGTAGGGGCATAGGCGGAGATGACGAAAAGACATCGTTTCTCACGCCGATTTCTTCTCACTTTGATGGAACTTTCTAATCTAACAGCACATAACCGACTGTTAATGGGGATCCAATCGACTAGTGCTGCCTCAGCTCTAGCGCTTAGTGCGACACCAACGCCAGCAAGACCAGACGAAGATGCCACAGGGTCCCCGGATAAGCGCACGTGAATCAAGCTTTTCGAAGCGACAGATGGAGATCGAATTTGTAGTACTTCGCCAGAGTCTTGAATACGGGTCTCGGATAGACAACAAACATCAATATTGAGACTTTCCAAAGACATAGCCAGCCCTATCTGTTGTCCGACCTGCATTAGTGTGCGAACGTTGAAGGCAGCCAGTTTGAATGGTGCACGTGGTTTCAGAAAAACTGCTTCAGTTCTCGTATTCGGTGGTAACATACAATTTTCAACCGAACAGTGACTCGAGAACGTTTAGATACAGTCGAATTTCCACCAAAGACGAGCCGCTGTATAAGTATAAAGGAGGGTGAATAATGTGGAAAATAATAAATAATAATAATAATAATAATAACAATAATGACAATAATGGTAATAATAATAATGGTATTAATAATGACAATAACAGTAATAATTATTTGAATCAATTGAATGTTGATCGGAGAGAGGAAATTAGTTGCCGTAGTCATAGAGTTCATTGTTTGTGTGTGGGCTGTGATACTGCCCGGGTGCCCAAACCGAAGCAGGTGGTTATCTTAGGGGGCCACACCCCGAGCCTTTGACCTAATGGTCTAACCCACAAGGCAGTGGAACATCGTGAGGAGATGCAATCCCATGGTAGCCGGTGACCAACGATTGGTTCATACGCCATTTGTTCCCGCAGGATACTGGAGCCCATGTGCACCATTGGTTTGTGATCCGGTTAAAGCGCCGGACGTTCGCTTTTCGTCCTCTCATTTTCGTAAACAACACCCCCGCCACGAGAAGGCAATGAGTAGGACTTCCCTGGCAGAGGCTGTATACGCGCGGCCGTGTGAGAGTATTTCGAGAGGGAGAGCGGACTCTCCCCACTCTCGGCCGTACCAGGGCGTTCGGGGGCGTAGGTTCAGTACTGTGTTATAAGTGCTTCAAAGATATATACCATTAAATCCTAATCGAACTACCATTATCTTTTGTTATAATGGTACAGAGAGTTTTAAAACAATTAGTCCCTTTGATAAATTTCGATAATGCAATGAGAGTTTTGTTGAAACACCATGAAATAAAATTATAATCAACAAAGAAACGTTAGAAATGTAATGTCTAATCTGTCCATTTGATTAACTGTAGTAGGTTTCTTATATTTTAAATAGAACTTTTCGGAAAACCTTTTCTTCAAACACCAAAACTAAAAGTCTGAAACGTGCATTATTGTATTCGCGGAATATGTTTAACTAAGGATGATGGTACACACTGACCGTCGTAGAGCCTGAATGGGGCTTCCGAGCTGTAAATGTAATCTCAGGTCATTATTTACAAGTGTCATTTCAGGTATATATACTTAACAATGTTAAAGCAACGTGAAACGCTTAGAAAACCTATCGTTGACAGTATAAAATGTCAAAGATGAGAATGATTTAGTCGTATGTATGAATTTTACTCGTTTTCTAGTGTTTTAAAAGCAAGGGAAATTTTTTAATTTCACTGCGTTGACCACTAAAGATTGACTTCATGGTATACTGTTCAAGATTTCATTTACATAAAAGTTGGAAAATATCTTGGAAATATTCATCAAAATAGCTGATGTTGTATTTCAGCATTCATTCGTAGTAATATAGGCTGCTAAAGAATATGTGACATGATAAATGCAGATCTGTTAAACAAAAACAGCAAATTTAAACTGAAAAGTTTACCTCATGTGCTGTAGTTGAGATTTTTATTGATCAACTGCTAAATGTTGAATGTCTGAATTCTCTTATGTATATCCGTGTTATCCAAAAATCTGTTTTGCCTTCAATTCTTATCAAGCTGCAAGCTTCACTATGTCTGTGTTAAATCATGTAGCTTTGAATAGTTTATAACACAGTCATATGATTCTTGTTACTGGTCTTCTTAACTGACTTTCACTCATTAAATGCATTATAAAACCTACGATTGAATCAGTTCGTTTAACTCTCCAATTCTCGGTGTTTGCACGTAATGTAATTTTGTAAGCCCTATTTTTATTTCTATTATTGCATTTTAATTTTTCCTACAATACTTAGGCTGTTTTAAAACTTTTCAAACTAATTGAGGTTTGGATTGCATCATTGGATACCAGCCTAGTGCTTTTTATGATTGCTCGTTCTTAGTGATACCTGAAAGTCAGACCTAATTCCTGATGGGGTCGTCAGGGGGCACTGCTGAGTAATCCTATTCTGGAACAAAGTAGCTATCAAGATCAATCTTTAACAAATACCACCTAGACATTAGACTAATCTCTATGACACTTTAAAGTTATATTATCTAAGTCATTCAATGAACTATTTGACTGTCAAATTTATAACATTAAGTTTTTTTACAAGCTTATAACTTTAGTTAATAAGCATGCTTTATCGACTTTATGATTTCTTCCGAGGTACTTTTGCTCAAAAAAAAACACACTGAGGATCAGATAGGGATAACGTAAATTTTAGTTATCTTAACGAATTTAAGTTAAAAATCTCACCAACGAATATTCCTTTCTTATTTCAAACTCTATATTCAAGTTCATTTATACTTATTTTGTGTTTCCACTGCTAATGAGCAATGCTTTAAGACTTGGTTAGCTGCACATAGAATTTATCAACTTATTAAATACTCTGAAGTTTGCGTTCGAATTATTAAGAACAATAAATGTGTTTAATTACGTTCTTACTTAACATCTCGTTAATAGTATAGTGATAAGTAGAGTAATTTATAGCTTCATAAGTTGAATGGGATTACTTTTAGAAAACATGATGGCCAATTAGTAGGTTTTTTAGATTCCTTTTTGATTCTATTCAACTTTTGTCTGAAAGGTGGAATGCAGTTTTATATTAAGGTAGATAGTTAGTGCCTTGTTTAACGATGTCATGGTTGTTCAGAATTACTGGTACAACATTTGGTGATCAGAAAGCTCTTTAAGTTAACCGATAGATTACTTAGCTCATGATGTGATATGATTTGATGTATGGGATTGTTTGCTCTATGTTAAATATGGTGAATATTAAATTGGTTAGTATATGCATAATCTTATATTTATATTTTCTCAATTTTTTTTTAAACTAGAAAACGTTTTCAACTATTTATATTAAAATCCTTTTAATAACCAAAGATGTGTTTTGCGCTTGTGTTTTTGTTAGCATTTATCTTACTAACGTAATTAATAAGCATCTGGTAATATGTAGGTGTTTGGACAGTTATATCTATAGATTTTTAATCTGGTAGTTAGCACATATACTAATTAACCACTAAGTAAGTAGTAATCCAAATTGGTCTTTCAATCCTTGATACTAATCGAATTCTATTATTCATATTTCAATGAGAACAATAATGTATGTGATTTGACTTAGCGATGCAGTCTGTTTTAATGCTAATAAGTCGGTGACGATCAAAAAGAAGCCTTGGTACTAGGTTTTGCGGCATATGACACTTATTATGGAAGCATATTTGAAATCTTTGGATAGCCAATGGTTTCTTTCAGGATTTGAACCCATACCACTGTGACATAGTCAAAGACGTTATCACTAAGTAGTTGTTCGGCGTCCAACTAACCTCGTAGATGTGAGGCATTCACACTGGTAGATCATTGATCTATCAAAACATATCTTTATTCTAAACATTGAACATTTGGTGTTTGGAGCCAATCTGAATTCGGCTCTCAATTTATTATTGTACTTTCTTATCATTTGCCGAATAAAACCTATTTACTATCTTAAAATTATTATGGTTTTAAAATATGAACTCTTCTTACTCATTTCTGGGTTTTGTCAGTCTGTAATGTCATCACGTGCAGCTAACCAAACGATTTAGTCTTCTCTCTTCATATATTGATCAATTTTGACTTCGAGTTTATTCTTGAAGTACAACCCATTATGTCCTATCAATTTATTTATTTTACAACAGTATCAATTCGGTTTCAGATTATAATTTGGTAATAACAGTGAAGTAGAAACTATTAATTTGATAAACATACTCTTCGTTGTTTAATCTGTCTTCACTTTTTGATCTAACCTATTCGTTCATAAAAAGCATTAGAAACAAATTACAAACGTTTTTGTTATGTTAGATACTCTCGTTTTAGCTCTTAATTTTTGACTGATTTACTAGTTTGTAGTAATACATTCCATAAGAAATATTTAGTTATATGATGACTATTGTAAAAGAAATACTTTTGTATAATTTTAACCCAATATAATGGCATTTCTAACAATAAACTAAAAAAAATACTTTCTGAATGGTAAAATAAGAAAATTGCAACTTTTTTAAATGATAAAAGACATTGCTTTGATTGTCAACATTTTTCTAAAGGAAACTCACTAAAGATCACTCATGTATTCATGATTTCACATTATCTTATCGTTCAGACAAGTAAAGTTTCAAGGATATGAATTTTTTTCGTTAAGTTCAAGACACTTCAATTTATTGTTGGGTGATCAGTATTTTTAGAAACATCCCAGAAAAATTTAAAAATTATTCACTAGTCAGTCTTCAATCTGACGAACCCAATTTATCACTAATTTCAAAATTTCCTTTTCAAGCATCAAAAACTATGGTATTGTTGAATGTTATCTATTTCCACACAAAAACGTTACCATTGTTGACTTATTGAAGTTAGAGCAATCATTTTAGCTGATTGAATACTATACATTGCTGTTTGTTCACTCTAAATTAGACATTAAGAAAATAACGTATTAGTTATTCTGTAATTTTTCGGTACTATTAACCACATTAAAATGGTCAAAATAATGAATTGACATAATTCAAAACGATACATTGTTTGTTTTTATATATAACCTTTTATTCTCCGTCTTTGGATTCAACTACGTTAAGCTACTCATAACATTGCCCGAGTATCACGTTATATCGTAAAGTAAATAAAGTGCAAAATTATAAAATGTTGAACATTGATTGCATCATTTACTCGGGGCTTTTAAATTTCTGCTTGTGTAGTTTAACTGTTATGTGTTTATTGTTGTTTAAATGTTTCGAATTAATTTGAAACCTCTGTCCGGTATCAGTATTATTGGATCATGAAAAAATATTCTCTTAGATCAAAAATTAATCCAGATCATTATAGATATGTATACGTATGATTAATCTCATATTTTATTGTTTATACAAAACATCTTTGCTTTTTCTACATTGTTTATTTTGTTCTGTAAATAAATATAAAATAAATTTCATTTAAACCGGTCATTTAAATATTATCCATTTTGTTTTTTTCTTTAAAAAAATATATTCTATACATCCGTCTTTGTGTATTTTTGTTTATTTATAAATATGTGGAGTTATTGTCAATCACTTTGTTATACAGCCTTCTTCTGCAAAGAAAATATTTATTGACAGTTGTTTAATTTTACAGAAATCTATACTTATTCAGTGCTAGAAATACAATAAACTAACAAAAATTAATATCAATTGGAATGAGCGTGTTAAAGTTAACTATTGTAAATATTTGGGCTCATATCATTTAACGAAACACTATTACTAGAGAATTGTTTTATCCCCAAGTTTATGACTGCTGGATATTACTCTCCAACGATATTGTTAAGCATCGAACTCGTAGTCGTAATGCTTCGCATCATGTATGTCACTTGTAGATTATTAAGTTAACACCTTTCTTACTAAGTTTAACTCATGACAATCCTGGATTTGATACCTGATGATTCTCATTGATTATGTTTAACGAGATTAAAATTAGTTATTAAACAGTAAATTAAATGGTATACCATGAAATTTAAATTGTTACAAATGTATATCTGATTCATCTCAAATAAACGATAAGTCAAGAGTAGAAATGACAATAACCAAATAATTAATCAGGTTTTACATCCTTATGCATTCTTTCATCTATAGGTTGAAAAATTTGTCATTTATTTTTTGGGAATCTACTCCATAAATGTGAACTAATTTCTCAATAAATAATAAAACAACCGAATACAGAGCTGTTATTCCTGTTTATTATTTTTTTTCAAAATTTATTTCTAATTTTCAGTCTACCGTGTTTCATTTACTTTTTTTTTCTTAACTATCATCTACCCTATCGTCATATTTTATGTAAGATAACCCCGTTTGATGAGTATTAAGAACATAAATTAATTCAATCATCATTTTGTTCTTAATTTGGTCAAGTTAAGAAAAAAATATCATTTCTATATTTCATGTATTATATTTATAATTTAAATCGTTCATAGGCATTTTTTTTCTTCATTTTATTCAAATATATACATGTCCATTTAGAAAGATTAATTGTAGTCAATCAAATTGTATATTTATTATTGTATTCGTTTATATTTGTCTTGAATTTCATTCTCTAAAACTGTATGACACTTATTTAGTCATTTTATTTAATTTTACACGTTTTTTTCCCACTCCTAAAATTTTGTTATCAACGTTTATGATGTAGTTAACTCTTAATTTCAGTATTTATTTATTTATTTGTAATGTATATAAGTGGTTGAAATTAACTAGCAACTAATTAATTAATTCTCTATATTTTCTATAATTGTTGTAGATGAATTGATCAATCATTAGTACCTTGTTAAATGAACTTTTCAACATATTCCTTTCTTTAAATATCTTAGTGACTGAGATTAAAAATAGCCATAATGTTTCAGTTGGCAATCTGTTCCAAATTTTTTCTAAGAAAAAGTAGATCAAAATAGATTGTTGAATGAAACCTTGAGGTTATTTTTGACTTTAATCTTTTAATTTTTTTATTTATTAAAAATATCACACCTATCCTAAAATCTTCTATTATCTCAGCGTTTAATTATTATCAAATTGTCCTTTCAAATCTATATAAAAGTTTGTCAGTTGATATTCATAAAAGAACAAATAAACAATATTGAATATTTCGAAAGGTATATTTACTGAAATCAAACGTCTACTTGTTCTGAGTGTTTTTTATTTCAATAGACTTTTGAATATTTGTTGTAATTGTCTTCTTTTTTGTAGTGTGCTTTATTATTTTGTTTTAAAATGTAAAAATTTTCGTTATTATCATATATTATTTATGGTTATTCAAACTGAATTTTCTTCGTTATTAACTTGTAGTATCTTTATTCAGAACAAACTATAATAATGAATCGACTTTCTAAATCTCAATTCAATTAAGTGTTATTATAGAATTATTTGTAGTGAAAATTTATTTTATCTAATTTGAAAATGTTACAATCATTATGTTTTTTCAAATAATTTAATTTATTTAATTCATTTGTTGTATGATTTACAACTCTAATTATAGAGTTAATCTTAAATAAATAGATCTTTTGTATTTCGCTCACTTTAAACTTATAGTTTCTTCTAATAATTTAAAATATTGAATGTGAACAAATCATTTTCTTTTAAAAAACATGAAGTTAAGCAAAGTGATCTCTTTTCAACGAATTTATTATCAAGCTGTACAATCGTAAATTTATTTTGAAATTTTGTTAAAGTATTAGGTCCATGAGGACATATGAACAAAGAATAAGCGTGATGTAATGGAAAGATTATAATACTAGACTACGTAATGTGAATGATAAAAATAAAAGGTTGTGTATGTGCAAATAGGAAACCTTGGCGACGGACTATAATGTGAATGAAGTGGGATGATTAATATATATATTATTGAAGTGATCACTTCAAACAAATAAACTGTTCCAACTGCGAAGAACACTGCATCGGAGAAAGCAGACGCGCTCACCACCTTTGTCTGCACGAACATCATTTAGTGGTCAAACGAGATGACGTATTTTCGCTTATATCAATGCATGTGGACACATATTCGACTAGGAAAATGTTCAGCTCTTAGATAGAAACAGTTCTAAAAAACGCTCGAGAATTTTTAGAAGCTCGGCACTTAGGTCAATCAGCAATCAACAAATACATTGAAATCGATCCAATTCTTCAGCCAACAGGAAATTATGGACAAATATAAGACCAAGAATCAAATCAATGAAAGATGCAATCAATATAAATAATTAAAAAACAACAGGTTAAAGGTCAACAATAACCAATCAAGATCGCGGCATTTAGGACAAGCTGTATGTAGAGAAATTTGAATACTTCTACCTGAAGCTTGTGCTGAGGATGTTGTTTAGTAGAACAATGAAAGCTCCTCAGCGAAACCGTCCAGCTCAAAGAACAAAACTTCTTCCAAATCATTTACCTGAGCAACAAATCTCATATATATATATATATATATATATATATATATATATTTAATGCCCTGGTACAGCCGAGAGTGGGGAGAGTCCGCTCTCCCTCTCGAAATGCTCTCACATGGCCACGCGTATATAGCCTCTGCCAAGGAAGTCCTACTCACTGCCTTCTCGTAGCGGGGGTGTTGTTTACAAAAAGCGGATGTCCGGCGCTTTAACCGGATTTCAAATCAATGGTGCACATGGGCTCCATTATCCTGCGGGAACAAATGGCGTATGAACCAATTTTTGGTCATCAGCTTACACGGGACTGCATCTCCTTACGATGTTCCACTGCCTTGAGGATCAGACCTCCAGGTCGAAGGCTCGGGGTGTGGTCCCCCTAAGAAAACCACCTGCTTCGGTTTGGGCACCCGAGCAGTATCACAGCCCTCACACATATCAAATGAGATTTGTGTGGCGCATATATATTTGGTGCCTCCTTGTACCAATATCTATGTGTTGAAATGATATAATAATAGTGAAGTAGGGCTTGGTGGGGATAACCAATTTATTGTTTAATGCACAATCACACAGTGGTCTAGTAAAATGTGAAAATCATACATTAAATGCATTATTTACACATCTTCGGATTGTCTCTTACAAGCTCCATTGTTTTTTCATTCCTGTTTTTATCTTAACTGCTTTCAGTTTACTTCTCCTCTTCATTTCGATCTCAAGCTTCTGCTCTCAGACATTCCACTTCCGACTGGCGCTACATAGTATTAATATCCACAAACATAAGTAGTATACACCACATGTATATACGATTGTACAGTTTGACAATAAGTTTGTTGAAAAGAGATCCCCATACTGATCTTCACGTTTTTAATGTTTCAGTGGGAATTATATGTCAATGTTCTTCTATCAAATAATGTTATATCTTTTCTTTTCTTTTTGTAATTAAAATTCTCTTGATGTTTATACTTTTATTGTTGGATATAGATTCATAGTTTCTACAACAAATACAGTATTTAAAATATATTGATCATCTTGTCTAAAACTTTTCCATTATCAGAGAGACTTTGTTGCCTCTTTTTTACATTTGCTTTTATCTTTGTGTCTACCCAATAAATGGTGTTTTTGTATCAGACAATAAGTAACAGGAAATGTATTCATTCAAACGATAAAAGTAGACGGAAATTACTTTTACATTTCATTAAATTTTTTAATGTTTTTTCTGTTTCAGATGAAATAAATAAATTTCTAATGTTTATATGGTGATGATATCTTTTGAGTATGCTCTACTGGTTTATTATTTATTAACTTACATTTTCGTACATATTTTACACTTTACGAGCCTTATATTTTATCTCATTTTCTATTTCCCTTTTGTAATTGGTAGGTTGTTTCTCTGTTCTTTGTCCAGATGATTCATTAACATTCTATTGTGTTGAGTTTGTCCTATTATTAGTTACTTCCTACTTTTTACCCATCACCTAAACGTTATGATATTTGTTTCATCGTCATTTCACTCTTCTGAATGTTCCTGGTTTTTGTTCCGCTTATTTGGTTTATGTGTTCATTAGCTCTTTTTAAAATTTCTAGATTACCTTGCATCCATATTGTGCTCGACGGGTTTCCCGATAAGAAGCGCTTTTATTGAAGGTTATTAGTTAATTACGCGAAGTATATTTATTTTTATAGCACTACGTTTTGTAACTTTTGAAATGCATTTGTGCCAGTATTGAGGATACGATTGACAGCACATTTGAAACATCCTGGTTTCAGAATTACCTTTGATAAATATCAACGTGGTATACCTGCGTTTTAAATATCACCGTGTCTTAGGTTGGATATCGTGGTAGATATCTGTCAATATATGTCGAACTGTTTTTCTTTTTGTTTCTTTCTGTTCACGGTTCAAATTTACAAAATGAATTTTGTTGATAAAAGTGGATTTGATTTACCGTGATGAACATTTAAAATATTTTATTATTCAATCTTACAAACTTGTTTGTTTATGAATAAATAAAAAATCATAATTGTTTTGGGCTAAAACTAGTATATTTGCTTTGATTGTTTGTATTAGGATAACCATTGTTTAGTGAAAGGACGATATCCAATATTTTAGAGTATTTTCTCGTTCTTGCTGTTTAGTTAATGCTGCATATAAGCGTTTACTTTCCATTGGAGATTTTATTTTTAATCATTTATATATATTAATTATTCTGTAAACAGGCCACTGTGCCACATCCCGAACTGCCAGATAGTAAAAGGTTAATAAAATGAGATTTGTAAATTGAAATGAAATTTTCAGCGAAAAGTATGCTATTGCATGCAGAATTTGCCCACTAAATAAACGAAAAATGCTTGGAAATGTTTGACATTGCACACTCATTGAACATCGAGACGTTGATTCTCTATAAATTCTTGAACTCGTATCGTATTTCCATTTAGTTACGGTGATGATTTTGTAATGTTAATAGAGATAAATTAAACGTTTTAGATTAAATTTTCATGCTTATTAATTCTTCGCCTATAATCATCAGTAAAGCGCCTTTGTGACGTTTATAAATCAAAGCTTATTCTATTTTTATGTTTGCTTCAGTTATTCGGTGCACCACTGTCGGGGATATATATATAGAGTTTCACATCAAAATATATATTTAAACTTTCAATGGTTTATTACTCAGTATAGATCTTTCCTTAAAAAATATATAGAAAAGTTTTCTGGAGGTTTTTTTAAATGTATACGACGAACTCTTCGCTTTGCATTTTTTAAAGCCTGTCAAATTCATTCCACCACGTAGACAGTAACTATAATTAATTCATCTAATATGTGTTAACTATCCTGTCCAGTATTTTTTTGAAAACTAGTGTATTTAAATCAATATAGTTTTGATGCTCTACATTATATTTTATACATTAGTTCTTTTATATTTTATATCCGAGACTAACTCTAGTTAGATAGACATCGAGGGCCTAGAAGCATTGAATAGCTTCGTTTCATCACGGGAATTATCAGCAATCCACATCCGTGACTCGATCAGGACTCCGACCTTGTATCTTTATATCTCTTGGCGAGCATTTCACCTGTAAACTTTTGGGTCGGCATTCAACAGTTTGCATCCATAACTTTGATAAATTCACGATATTACATAACCACACAACTAATCATATAACTACCAGTCATAGCTTCACATTAACACTTCAGCGAAAGTCCACAATTTATTTTTGGTACATTTTTTGTTTTTGTATTTGAATCAAGGACGAATATTTTGTCCTTTGTAGGATGATTTAGTTGAATGTATTAGCATTTCAATGTTGTTCACCATAAGATTCGGACTCAGTAATTATTGCTGTAAACACTGACACGCTATCCACTGTGTTCCTGAGTTCAGATAACCTTTTGCTTGTTTGATAGGTATGAAGAAAATTGGGAGAATTAAATGAAAAAAATAAATCTTTACATTACAATTTCAACTACTGTATATTTATACATACAATTCTAAGCATATAAAACGGCCGAGGTGATCACAAATAAATGAGAATCATAACACGAACAAGAAGACCGGAGGTTAACTTAATCATCATGCCTCAAAATTTACATAATGGGATGAAATGCACCATTATAGTTGTATAGGACTGAAATTGCCTGAAATTATTGTCTACTAGCGATTTTTTCTTGTGACAGATACTAATTACGTTTAGTGTTTAAAAAAGTTTGTCGATAACACTATCCTAATAATCTCGATGAGTTCATAAGTCAATTGTGTTTTATTTAGTGCAATTTACATGAAAACTTGTTAATCGAGGTGTTATACTGTATCACGAAGTTAAAAATTTATATGCTTTGGTCGCCTTTTAGAACTTAGTAGTATTATAATAAGTAGCAATAGACAACCAATTTATGTACATAAGATCAATTTCTCTGGAATGACTGTTTTAACGTCTTTAACTGAAATATCGAAATGCTACAAGACTTAATCTTGAAATACCAAAAATATAATGTTGAATAAAGCTTCTAATAATAAATAAATATACTTTTCTGGTTGATGCTGTAAATGTGTCTCACTGATAAATACTAATCAGTAACCTTCATATTTTTTTTACCGATTAACTTCAACAATGAAAGTTTTCAGTAACTGTTTGTGAATGAATTTAGCGACAAATTCATAATTAGGTGATTATTTACAAGTTTTTATATCTCTGTAATACACACCTATGCTTTAAGTATCAATGGGTTGTAAGGTTTTGTAACGAGACTATAATTTATTGGATGACCTTTAAGTAGTACTAAAGTGGCTTTGAGAAGCTCTCGTCATTTAAAAATGTCAACATCGGGATATAAATTATTGCGAGTAGTTGGAATTAGTGGTTAAAGCTGAAATTTAGGATTAGAATTAAAGTCTTTTAACACAAATTTACATCAGCTACAATATTAAAATGCTATTTAACCATATGAATGAATAAATTTCATGCGAGAATTTAAGTATCTCTGTCTTTAATCCAAGTAGTTCGCCCATAATCCCGACTTTTTTTCTTATGCGAAGAAATGATTTTATTCAACATTTACTTAAACTGTTGTTACAAAGGAAACAGTTAATTTTAAGCTTGACTTTTCTTTTTTTTAACTGTATTTTCATACTAATTCGTTGTTCCTTTTGTGTTTTTTTAAGGGTCGAAGAGGTTTCGGTAATATTTATGTATGGGCATCAGGTAATGGTGGTTCACTAGATGATTCATGTGCTTGTGATGGTTATTCAAGTAGTCCATTCACTTTATCTGTCAGTGGTGTTAGTGAGTCAAATACACGTCCATGGTATTTAGAAAAATGTTCGTCAACTTTAGCTAGTACTTATAGTAGTGGAAGTCCAATGGAGAAAATGATTGTAAGTTGTTGTCGTTTTTGCATAGATTGTTTTAATGGATCACTGTTTATTTGATTGATTATTATTATTAGCTTTATTCAATATTATATTTTTGGTACAATATAGAATTCTCAGCACAAAGTATTTCAACAAGTTTCCGTTTTATCTTCTTGGTCGATTCTGACGATAAATATTCAGTGATCGCCAGTTAGATGTTAGCAGTTCAGTAAATGAACATCTGAATAATGTACATTCTTTTCGTTGTATATTGACAGCAACCACATAGTCTCTTATTGAGCTTTTTGTAACTTTGACAACGAAAGGTTGTACACTTTTCAGAAATGAGCCAGGATAGGTTATACGATTAATAGACATAATGATATATTGAAACAAACAAAAATAGATAACTTGTTGAAATATCTAGATGGCAGGAACAGATAGCCTAAATGCTCAAGCAGGCCGCCAAAATGTCTGAAATAATTAAAGTTAGACATTAAAACCGTTGGATGCCGGCTCAGTGGTCTAGAGGTTAAGCGTTTGTATATGAGATGGAAGGTCCTGCGTTCGATCTCCATCGGTTCGGAGTCCTGAATGCACACTTCTGAGGTGTCTCATACTAGGACGAAATGGCCATCTGGTGCATTCAGTTTTTCAATGGTTTTCTAACTTCGATAGGTTCATTTTTAAACATCTGAAAGAATTCTTGAGACTTTATCTACTGTTTTCCATGATCAATTCGTAACGAGATATAGAACATGATTTCGGCTATATATCATTTAACTACTGAACATATTCGCTGAATAGAAGTATTTATATCGTTATTTATGGATTTATATTTTGTTACAACAATACTTCATTAATTAGCTTTACAAATAAAGTCCGGAAAAAAAGCAGTTATATGCATCCATGATCCTTTAGGGGCCCAATATCTTACTCCAGTTAGATCGGACGAATAATAGTTATCCAATGACTGCTGTCGAAATATACATATCGTCAATCGTCGTATACAATCATCGACTTAACTCGCGTTGGTGAAGAACGGAATACGAGAATGAATTTCGAATACGTATATTTCATACAATCGTTGGTCGGATAGCGAAGCAAAACAAAATGACACGCTATGGAGAAGGCGAGTGAGCCACTCAATTTAGTCGTGCGTGAATCGATACTTATAGTCGAACGAAAATAACTTACAGACATGTGAAGAGTAAGATAAGAAATGCACATACATACGCTTACATCAATGCAGTCAAGGTTAACAAACGGAGTAATTAACACGGTCAAAATGTGACTCATGAAGAATGAATAAATTGGCCTGTACATAATCTAGAATAAACTATGTGGGCCTGCATAACACTACAATCGCATTGAGAATCGAATCCAGGTCCTTCAATCTGACGGCCAATGCCTAACATTTAGACCACCAAGCTATCACCCTTTGGCTTACATGTCTAACATTATTCTGCTACATTGCGCCACCAACTTCTGTTGTTTTCGATGAATAATTGTCTCACAACCAACACAGTCGAATTCCACTTGTAACGGCTTCCCAAATGAACTCTTTAAATAACCTTTCCACTAGCCCGTGGAACTAATACTAATAATATGTTCAGTAGTGACTATTCTTTATAGGTAATTATAGAAGTTCTAGTGAAGATTCGTGACCTACAGAATTCAACCATGTCGAATGTGAGACATTTACCTATCATACCTAATCGAAGATAGTTACATATTATCATAAATTGGTCTAAGTTAGACAAGTCCACCACTGAATGCCAGTTAAGTGGTCAAATATTTGAGGGTCTTCTGATGGGTTCATGAATGTATACTACCAAAGAGTCTCATGCCAGGATGACACAGTTGTCCAATTTTTTTTCATTTTTAATGGTTATTTAATCGTGATCAGCTCTTTATGTGAACAGTAGAAACTCAACAATCCTACATCATATTTAACATCGACGTAATAAAAAAAGAGATTAATAACATGGAGGATGAAGAAACGAACAAAAGTTATCATAATCTTTTTTGAAAGAAAATAAAATTAAAAAGCAACAGAAAGAGATGGTGGGTTATTGTTGTTACCTCCCAAATGAGTTAATAATTATAATTAATTGATGAGCACTATATTTAAATGAAATAAATGGATATAAATTATCAAACTATTTCTCAGTTGTTGTCATTATTTCAAGTGATTGATTTTCGTCGTTAATGAAAGACTTTTCATATGTTTCTTTTGATTTATTTTATCTCACTTAATATATAGTTATATGATATAAATACTCGATTAGGAATCTTTGAGAAGTAAGCAGATATAGAATTTGTATATCTACCTATACGTCGGTGGATTAGTTTGAATCTTTTTAAATGAACATTCATCCGACATTTGTTTTATGGTATTATTTAAGTAGGATTCATTGTAAGATATGTGTAACGTATTTTTTCTTACAGCCATTTACAGTTAATCAGCCATAAATCCCGCTGCTCAGTTTTACATTAAAAATATTCTTTTCCTTTGTATGATAATTGGATTTACTATTAATGTTTAGTTGTGGTTTTATGTTCTTATACTTGAATACTGATATGAACTGTGAATATAATTAAGAAAAGGTTATTGAAAGCAGTAATTTAACTCTCTTGTGTTCTGATTACATGTTCAGGACTTTGGGGATTTCCGTATCTTATGGATTGTATGATGAATACACTAACGGGGTGGGGTTAGCAGCATTATTGTTGGTCACATAGCCAGGAACGAATACTATTGTAAAGAAAGACCATCTCGTTTGCCCAAAATATGATCCGTTTTCTGATATATCTAGATTTGTATATATATTTATTCACATTTAAGAGGCACTTTTAATACTCTCATGGAAAAATAACCTGAATATTTCGCCTTTACGTAGAAAGTGTTAATTTATCTGATTTATTTTAATCCATTGAACATCGGTTATCTAAAGTTAATTATGTTATTTTTTCTCTCCAACTTCAAAATTTGAAGAATTCTCAAGCTAACTAACGTCTTTTACTATTTATCTTGTCAACGAAAACAGAAAAGCTAGACAAAAATTGTCAGACTGATTATCATGAATAACTGAAGAATATTAATGACAATTTTTTGACGCCTATTAAGTTCCGACACTATTTGGTTACAATTAGTAATCACCAAGTTCTGTACATAATTAGATTATAAATTCAAATGCGTAAAATTTAAAAAATACTACGGTACACTTTTACTTTATTCACACATTCACATACATGAATTCAACTTAGAAATTACTCTCCTGTCAGTTTTGTGATATCTTTATTGAATGTGACCTAAATTACATCGTGAATTGTTTCTTGGTTTGTAATTTCACTAACTGGCCTATCTGTTGTTTTTAGGTCATAGAAGTACACACACACACTTCAATGTACATGGAGTTGTTACTTTTATAGCAAACAAAACTATTGGTAGCTCCATTGTTTAGAAATGTTTTCTGCTGCCATGGCAGTTGTGTGCTTTATTTTCAGTTTCCGTATGCTTGAAAAATATTTGTACATACACATATACCTGCACTTATCTACTTTTGTGCGGAAATTTTCTTGTTGTACTGTTTGTATGCCTGTACCACTATATATTCATCTAAGATGTATAGTTTTGTCTGAGAATTCCATAAGTTTGTTGTATTAAACAACAAACAAACAAACTGAAGGAATAAGCCACTAGTACTGATCACTGCTATTTTTCTCAATTACTATTACCTGAAATTTTGATTAACATTCAGAATAATTGACAAAGATTGTCAACTCTATTTTGTTCACGCTAGAATGAACCAGACAAATTATAATATCGAAGTTTAAAGGTGATAAATTAAGGTCAATATTTCATTTTTTTTTCTTGATGCCAAAATAGTTTCATTGGTATGTAAAATAACTATATATAATGTGGATTAGATTTCTTCACTTGTCAGGTGACTAGAATCCTATCGTTTGACTGATATATTGATATAAGCCTATTGAACGAGAAACTCGACATCATGTTCACGTTTTCTTAATTCCTATTTGAATAATGGTGTAGAAATATTAGGATGAAAAACGTAAAACACTGAAAAATTATTTCATCGTAGAACTCACTACTTTTTGGCATAAAAGTCCTGTTTAAAATGATTAGTTTGTCTCTGTCTCATGTAATTTGGATATTTTCTGTAATTTCTGGTTATCTCTCAGATGGAAAATTCTAAATGATGTATTCTACAAAAACCCCATCCACGTTACTCTTGAAAACTACTCACAACAGTTCCATAATAAAATAAATATATGTTTGAATGCTAAATTAGTAGATTACATTACACTTGATGATAACGAAGTGCATGTCTTTATGTATGTGAATAAGCTGACGAGAACCAACGAAATAAAAATGAATTCATGCTATTCTGCTAGAATGTTTGTTCTTGCTCTTTTCAAAATGATAAAGGGAACTATGTGTATGAAACTATGTGTATAGGCGGAACTTAAAAATAAGTCAAGCATTTGTACATTTTTGTGAAATGTAAGGATCAAAACATCATAAAGCTCATATTTAAATAATGGATTGACTAAGTTGATCAGAGCGATCACTATAATGCGTGTCAATTTATATGAATCACGCCTATCTAAATAATAAATCAGTACCAGCAGTGTAAGTTCATAATGAGAATAAACTGTTCTTAAACACTTTGTGGGACAGAGAAGTTTGAATTTTCGTCCAGGTAGAGCTTCAATATTAATTAGTATTCTCCTTCTTTTGTCCAACATTACAAAGATGAATTGTTGTTATCAACCCTATAGCTTGTTTCATCTAAATGTTTATCAATGAAGACGTTTATTTGTTTTATTCAATTAGTTTTTTTTATTTTGTTTTTTTAAAAACATATTTACGTCTTTAGTCCACTACTGATTTGGGTCATGACTGTACTCGTATGCATTCCGGTACATCAGCATGTGCGCCAATGGCAGCTGGAATTATTGCATTATTATTAGAAGCTAAGTGAGTGTAATTTATTTGATAAATAATGATTTTTAGTACCATTATTATGGGGCTTTATTGTATATAATGATGAGAAAAAGAGAAAGAAATGAATTTCAATATGTTGAGCAGTAAGTTCCAACTGATCAGTAGTCTGGAAATATTTCACTCATCGTGAAACTCGAACTTCATGTGTTCTGTGTTTCTGTGATTTTGAATGTGTACTCGAGAAGATCCTCGAGCGCGGATGAAACATCTGTCTGGTTCTACCTGGTAATCAGTAGTCATTCATATGGCAGGATAACTGGAGCAGATGACATGCTATTACAAATCCGAAATGGTGAAAGTTCCAAATATAAACGTCCTGTTATAAGTTAGTGAACTATTCACCTGGTTTAGATCATTACTTACTTACGCCTGTTACCCTTCGTGGAAGAGTACAGTCCGCCCACCAAGATTCTCCCATATGTTTCTGTTAGAATTAATCTTACACATATGTGCAAGTGATTACAATCCACTAAGTTATTCAACATACATAGATGTATGCATCGTTTTTATGTTTAGTGAAACTTAGAAGACACAACATAACTTGTTGATTAAATTATTGAGGATAAGACTCAGTAGTGTGTGAACATAAAATGGTCCTTATTTAAGTCCGTTTGATATTCACTTGCTTGTTGTTTCGGAATGTTAATTGTTATCACTTGGAATCGGTTTCTGATTTGTACTAGTTTATTTGTTTTGTTTTTTTAAATATTCCTTTAAATTTCAAATGTGTTTAAATTATTCTAATACATTTTACTTACCGGTTTCATTCATTCTTTTTTAAAAAACTATGGTTGGTATTATTCCAACTGTCATACTCTTTTCATCTTATGTTTGTTCTAGTTTCTTTTTTTCAGTTGTGCAATACTTACTTACTTACTTGCTTACTTACCTACCTACTTACTTACTTTACTTACTTACTTACTTACTTTACTTACTTATCTACTTACTTACTCACTTACTTACTTACTTACTTGCTTACTTACTTACTAACTTACTTACTTACTTTACTTACTTATTTGTTCACTATTATTTCTAGATTTGTTTTATTTCGATAAAACAAACAAACAAATTCAATTTATTGATCAGAAAAATATTTCAAAATAATTTAAAAAAAAAAGAGTCATCAACTTGTTTTTAATACTCAGTCCATCAATGTTGATTTATGATTAAATCTATCTTATATATAAGAAAAATAAGTTAATTTAATACTCTTAATCTTGTTATGTTGAAATGAACTCTCAATACTAATTATGCAATATTGTAATAATTACCTTTTTTAATTATTCAAAGTATATACTTTATACATAGTTTTAGCAGTTAGTACCTACAGATTGTGTGGAATCATTATAGTTATTTCAGCTAATATAAATATTTCTCCATCAATTGTAGTATAAGGTGCTTACTTGGATGAGATCAAGAGTTAGAAGGTAGTTTTCGTTGACTTATCGAATCGTATATATATATATATATATATATATATATATATATATATATATATATCCACTAATAGTTTATGTCTCTTTATTTAGAAATCCTGCCCATTTATCCTTTACACTTATCGTTCGGTCGATTTCTGATTGGCCCAATATTCTGGGTAAATAACAAAGGAAAACGTGGTAAAACCTGCAGTTTTTCTGCTTGAGCTTTTCATTACTACGTATAGTAATAAGTCAGTACATACTGTTAATATTCATAATTATCACTCCAAACAGGTCTAAAGCAGATAGGTTATGTGTCTGTGAAGTTCTAGCCCATCGGACTCTTAATATTCAATATGTATTCAGTATCAAACAATTTTGAGCATATTTCCGTTCATTTAGCAAGTTGATTATGCATGTGTGTTTATACTTTTAACTAACTATTTATAACTAGTTATAATTTTCACTTTATTAACCTTTTACCATCTGACAATTCGGGATATGCTTCATTTCCTCCTAATAAGACACAATTCGATATGTGTATGCCGTCATATATTATTTTTAGGACAAAACTACGTCCAACTGAGGAATTTCAAATAGTATAAAATGCCAATCCTGGATTCCACTGCTAGTCACCACTCATCTCTGCTTAAAATGCTTGTAACTTACTGGAATTATCGAGGTGATTCGCATAGGACACATATATCCTAATGAGAATGATCAATTCCAGTCCCTAAACATCAATCGGAAGATCCGAACAACAATTATATATGAATTAAGATTAAAACTACTAAGACTTCATAAAGCTCTTAAATATTCATTAACTAAATTTTTACGATAAATATATTTCATTACTGAAACAAATACATACATTATAGACTAATACATATTTGCTTACTTATTTTTCCCATCTCCTTCATTTTTAATAATAATATTTAGTTATTTTCAAATAAAATAGAATGAAAATTGTCGTAAGGTCGTTTTCTTTTATATTTTACTTGTTTTTTTTTACAAGGGCTGTGTTTCTGTCTGTTTGATCTATGTATTATTATTGTTATTATTATTGGCACTTAAATCACACATCCAAAATTTATGCATCATGAAGTAAAATAGAAGTAAATAGTCTATAAAATGAATAATCAAATAGCGTCTTGTCGTTTTTATCACAAATTTTATTGTTTGTGTCTGAGAAAATTTAGTCGTCTTTTTATTTTCATTTGTTTTCGTAGAACGATTTGAATGTGTTGTTTTTTATGCCAGACTATATCAACGATACATTGGTTGTTTATAACATTTGATATATATATATATATATATATATATATATATATATATATACGATTCGATAAGTCAACGAAAACTACCTTCCATTTCTTGATCTCATCCAAGTAACCATTTAAGCTTGCGTCTAGAAGGATCACATATAGAGTCAGAACCGGACACTATATATATATATATATATATATATATATATATATATATTCGATAGATCATTTATAGATTATATTGATGTAACTTACAAATTGATAATGCCGTTATATTGAATATTGTATATATTTGTATGTATAATCTCTTAAGTATGGTCATATTACACATAACCTAATCCTATTGTAACTAATGATAAAAATAAGTACCGGAAATATCAGTCGCATTGTTTAGCGATTTCATATTGTTCAATCAATCTCTCAAATAATTGCTTAAAATGTAATTTACTGTTATTAGTTTTTCGTTAACTCATCAGTGATAAACAGTGGATATAACACTATAAGTTCCACTATTACAATTCGTTTACTTATAGGTAACTTAATTGCTAGGTACACATATGATAACGATTATATATAGATATTCAATCTAGATGTTACCAGTGAATTTCAATCACTCACGAATAATTTCTTAGTTATTAAAAGTAGCAATAATAATACAAGTACCCATTATAATCATAATGATAATGATTATTACAATAATATCGATTCATTTAAATGAAATAAACTTAAAACGAGTATTCTTTTTAGTGTTTACTCAATACAAATGTAATTTTAACTACAAACTGAGGTTGACTTTGACAATTGAGGGAAACTATAAAGTACTGAAGACCTGTTTTTCTTCTATAGTTTAAAACTTTTCAATAGTATATATCCACTACTCTATACTGGATCAACTTTAGGAAATTTACATATCTTAACAAACACATGATATCATTAAACTCCTAAGTTAGACTCCCATGGTCCATTTTTCCAACTTAAGTTGATTTAAAACATACCCCAGTGGTTCATCCGATCTCATCGAACAGTTCGTGGAAATCATGAATTCTCATATGAATATGTTGAATGATTTTGCTTAGTGTATTACATATTGATTTTACTGTGCATGTTTTCAATTTTGTTGCATCAAGTGCGTATGTCACTAACTTTTTTAAGGAAAACATGTTATCTTAGTTTCAATCTATCATTGTTAACCTAATTAATTACCTTTCTCTCTGATTATAATTTCAAAATTTTTCTAAAGATTTTATATAAAAATCTTTTTACCAACAGCTCTTTGACTGGATACTACTTATATCAATCTTATCTCCGATCTCTTTGCACATATTAGATGACATTTACAATTTCAATGACATTTATTAAATAATAACAGTAGTAATGAAATAAATAAATAAAAAGCTTCTCCAAGTTTCTATTGTCATTCTCTTTTATCATTTAGATATCTTGTTTAAATTGATGACGTTCAATGTTGTAAAACAAAAATGGTACACAGTTTGAAAATGTGTTCGTTTCTATTTTTGTTTTTACTTTGAACTTTTAAATAAAATGATTTTATAAAAATGTGAAAATCGACATAGGTAGTAATAGTAATAGAAGTATTAACACGTTCAATAAATCATAGAACAAACGGAATCACACATTATAAGCAAAGATGAATGGTGGTTAGTAGTGGAATCCAGGATGCGCGTCAGTTGTATGCATTTCCATTACAGAGTTGGTGTTCATATCAAGTAATAACGAGGCAATCCGCATTGGATACATGTATGTCGAAAAGAAATTGATCATTTTTAGTCCTAAATATCTATAGGAAAACTTAAACAACAAATATTTTGTCATAATCACTAGGACCAAAATGACTTTATTTGAATTATGAATGTTCCTTTTCTTTGTAGAATTTCGATAAACAATCATGCAATTTCCACAATTTCTTAGAAAATAAGTTTTCTTATATATACCGTGGATACATGGGGGAAACATGTCAGTCAGTTATGAACAACATTGAACCTAACGCATATATCTTCATCTGTTCAAGTTTTTACACATTACAATAAAGCGAGGTGTAATGGATAAATCTTTAGCTACAAATTTGTTTCATCATGATCTGATATCAATAGAATAATTATTTAAGACTAGGAAACATTTTTCTTATCGAACTTATTTATTCCCTTCAATCTATGTTCAGACTGATATTGTATGATCCTGCATCAGAGCCTATCATGAGTTATGAATCGTTAACTCATGAATATCTCTATATGTATTGAATAGTCTTTAAATTCCATAAATCTCTCAAATGATGTCAATTTTAAGTTGGAAAACTGTTTTTAGACATAAGCAAAGATTTATTTAAATCGGTTACAAGAATAAATTTGGGAATTTTATTGAAAAACTATTCGCTTCAATTCTTGTTTATTTATTTATTTTCATTCAAAAACGGCATTTATATTTATTAAGAATGTGGATATATATAAGGTGATTCGTTTCCCTCAAAAATTTAATATTCACCACTGACGGTTACCATAGTCAAAAGCAAATGATCATTGATAACATATTGACTTTTTTTGATAAAGGTTTCAGCAATTTGTTGCCTTTATTCTGACTGTAATTGATAAAGATGAAACAAACCCGATATTTGACTTCGTATATGATTACTTCATCTAACTGCATTGTACAACGGTGATATTTAAAGACGTACTACTATATGTAGCTGGAAGATTGTATTTCATCCATTCATGTAACAACAGACAACCATGTAACCGTACTAAAGTCGCTTGGGCCAAATCATTTATTTAATTTTGTGCCTTAGCTTATGTAGTTCAAATAAACAAGTGAATATACACAAACACAGATAAAATGTTCATGGAAAAAAGGTCACGATAAATTATATGTTAATATATAACATAACATAACAAATAAGATTACAATAATGTATGCAAGGGTCACACAGATATCCCCGTTTTTGTGTTTACACAACGGATCGTTTCAATCTATCATACAACTTCGTCATATGATTTTAAATTCGAGTGTATTTATGATGTTCTGAGTGTTTGGGACAACTACAATCTTCATTTCTTCATATCCTTGATGAATTACTTGTTATCTGATCAATGGCACAACCATACTATCTTATTTGAATAAAATTCACAGCTAGAATTAACAGTATATTCTCAACTAACCACCAAGTTGATCTGTTTTCTACACTAAAGGCAGTTGAGATTTAAATCTCAGCTGCATGGTCGAAATCCGAATAAAAAGATTAAGTTGTCATAAAAAAGCATATTATATTTTTCTTGTATGAGAAATTTGGTGTTTATCATTGACTGATGTATAGTAACTAATTCTGTGCTCGCACATGATCGTAAGACTAAGTTCATTCTCTGTATCATTGTGATTTATCATCAATAATCTAGCATGTTTAATCATATTATGCAGTGCTTTAGATCTTTTAGGTTGCGTCGGCTTACTCTGTTTTATTTTTTCTTTTAATCACCATACCATAAGTCTTCTATATGCGAAATTTTTCTACTCTTCATTATCAGTCAGTCAGTCACAACGTAGGACCAGGCAAATACATGCATCGGTCCAAGTTACCACACTTCATTAGCACAGCAAGGCGAACACCGGATTCATAGAAGCAGTTAACTCGATGGTGTAATATATAGAGGAAAGACTTTATGTAAAGATTTACTACAGAAAGAAAGAATTAGTTCATAGAAAGAAAAATGAAATAATTTTAATTTCATAGTTTAAGAGAAGACAAAGAGTGTATACACCTACGCCATTGTGATCGATTCTGAACCATGTCACCTGGAGTCTCCAACCATTGGTAACGATAGTTACGAGGACCCCAACCAAGTAGTCTGCGTCTCCGAACATGGCACAGACTAGAAGTTAGTAACTTCAAGGACTGATGCCACGTTTTGGTTTGGCCGCCCTTAACTTTCTTCCAATCATTCCCAACACTAGTCACTCTTCATTGTGGTTCTGATAACAATGCGAAGAGTGCAGAAATTAATTGGTTTGTCAAAAACTGAGAGAGGTCGATTGACCATTTCGTCCTACTTCTGAACTCCTCAACAGTACACACATCAGGGATCGAAACCGGAACTTTCAGATTGCGTGGACATTGGATAATATCACGGATCGATTTAATGATATGGTATGGTCTATTAGATTATGACTCTAATTTTAAAGTAACGTGATCATCACGACATCTTATGGTTGTAAATTCAATTCTTTAGGGAATATTAATAAAAAATATTTTACGGAAATAATTATTTTCCTTCAAATATCCTTTTCTTTATCTAATAGTGGTCGACTTAGCTGGCGTGACGTTCAATATATTACTTTACTAACAGCTAATCCGACACCGTTCAAAGATGGTAATTTTACAAAAAATGCTGTTGGACGTCAATGTAAGTTCTATTTTGCATAGGTTCTGCGTTTTGGAGTCTGGTGCTTACGTTTGTACATTCATGATAGAAGATTAATGCTTATTTTACTGACAATACTGTATGAGCTAATTAGAACTGTTAAACTGTAAACAAAATAACCAGCCACAGTGACTGAATACGAAAATAGAAATGGATGATGATTTGCAATCGGTGACATTTCCATCACCAGTTTATCTAAAGAAAATCATCGTTTGCTCAACTATGTACTGAAATTTTACGGTAATTTGGGATAAGTTATTTTCATTTCTTTCTAAAAAGAAGCGTTATAACAATTGATCTGCTTCATATTTCTCATTTGTATGGCAGTTCGTTACAGCTCTAACCGATGACTTTTCCCTTGATAAACGCCCATTGAAGTTTCTTTATTATACTAATTCAGTAGTGTTGAAACACTTTCTCATCAAGTGTTCACGTACAAAGCAAACAATTAAAGCTAGTTAGCTCTGTTTAATTTAGCCCTATTCTATTATTATGAGGTGGACAAATATATGCTCATTCTTTTTCTCTCTGAATATATATATATATATATATATATATATATATATATATATATATATATATTCTCATTTGTCTACTATAGATAGCCAGTTGTATGGATATGGTTTAATGGATGCTGGTAAAATGGTCCGACTTGGGGAATTATGGCGTGGTGTTCCTCCACATCATCGTTGTACTTCAAATGTGATAGATGTACAAAAGTAAATTTCGCCTTAATTCTTTACACTCTGTTTTTTTAACTTGTGAATATTGTTTTTATAAGAAATACAATAAACAAATTGACGCGAAGAAAGGTAAACTTATTGCCGTGGAATCGTATGGTTTATACAGATATGTAAGCAATTAAGATGACCAAGGTGGAATCTGTGTCTGATTGATGAAACTAGTTACGTAAAGAATGGAATTACTGTTTATAGCTATGTCTAGCTTTCATTTGATTTATCAAATAACTGGTGCGTTGTGTAACTTGCCTGCTATTATGATGCACCTGAGGTATATTGGCTCGAACACTTATTACTTCAAATCCTACCACGACAGGCAAGTGGGTTGGAGAATGATAAAAATAAAGCATCAAATTCATAGTTTGAGGTTGAAGTGTTTATCCCCTTCTATACTGGGTTGTGACGGCAATTACAGCCAACATTTGCTTCTTTGCCCCTATCCCACAGTGAAAACATGGTGTTGGAAATGTTCAGAGAAAAATAATAATACGCATCAGCTTGCCTGTACAAACTTCTATTGTTTGCGGTCAAGCCTTACATGTATGGTACTGACGCATCAAGAACTAATCACAAAAAGTTCACGTGTGACCGGGCTTGAACAATTGCCCTTTGGGTTCTGTGACGATGCTCTCAGGTCATCAAAATCACCAGTAATCCAGATTCCGTTTTAGGTCCTAGAAGAAGAAGTATGCTTCCATAGTATTGGCAGCTGGGAAGTGACAAAACTCCACACACCCCTAAAAGCATTTAAGACTACCTTGTTAGTGATGAGAAACTGTTTTCATATTAAAATAGTCTTCACAAATCTCTCAGCCTTAATAGCATTGGATTGCTTCAAATGTCTGAATAATTCATACGATTTGCTTTTGTTAGCTATTTTTATTATTCTGCTCTTTATTCTTGTGCTTACTATAAGAAATCTAGGTGGAAAATTTAATCACACATTATTTCTTAACTTCTCTGGATGCCAACCAAAATCTGTAAATAGTGACTCATCAAACAAAGTGAATAAACGATGGACTTCAGAAAATGGTACACCCATACGTTATTTAGAACATGTCCAAGTTTACGCAGATATTGTTTATGAACGTAGAGGATTATTACAACTATCTGTAATATCTCCAAGTGGTATGTGTTTTTTAATAATAGGTCATTGTACTGTTGTAAAACATAATCTTTGAGGTTCATATGAGTTTTTTCAAAGAGAAATTTTGGTCAAAATTGATTTGATAGACTTTCCAATTATTTGCAATCAACGTAGAGCTTACCCAAGTTGCCGTAACTAATCAGGACAGCAAAATGAGTAACATGCGAGTCCGAATGCTCGTAGCATCAATTTGATAGTGTTGGAAAACGTGGTTGAAGAAGACTGAATTAAAATGTAGATACATAGAAATACTGCAATTAGAGGAAAGTACGTACTTACACCTGTCATCACTCATGGAGGATCATAGGCTGCTGACCAGCATTTTTCATCGAATTCTGTCCTGGACGATCCTTTCCAGAAACGTTTTCTTTGATACTTTAGTTAATTCTAAACCAATCACCAAACTAATCGTAGTTATCACATGATAGTTTACATATACTAACATGGGTTGAATCAACAGTGAATGGTTTCATCAATGGATGTTATGTCATGATTTATTCGCCCTTAGCTTTTTTTTAAGGTTACTTTCCTGCTTATCTTTCGGTAATGGATAGTATTTACTCTGTCTTATAATCTAACTTCATAAAAGATAAGTATCAAAACTTGGTTTGCAGGAGTATATAAAATTATCTGAAGTCTCTCTAACTCTAACTCGACTACTTAGGTGCACTTTTTTGTAAACCATCGATTTATCATTGTAATATGTACCAAGAACTACTTTAACTCTGACCATCTTTGAGTATCATGAGGTTATTAGAACAATTTGAAACCATCTTATATTTGTTCGTATAAAATAATATATTTGCTGACTCCGAAATACTATCTTAGATCCCTAAATACTACTAGACTTGATCCTTGAACAGTAGAAAAAAGGTGCAAAGTAGGAATGATAGTTTTAATTCTGTTCTAGTTTCTGTATAGAAACCAAGCTTATTTATAGGTTGGTTGTGCGTGGGTTTCTTCTTCCATAAGCCGTTGCAAATTTTCATTAAATTCACTAACAAAATAATTAATGCTTCAATTAAATTGTGATCCGCTACTTTAGACAATGAAACATTTAGGATATAACATATTTAACACTAAATAGTTTAATTTCTAAATATTTTTCTGGAGAATAATCCGGTGTATCAATTAATTTCGTGATTTCTGTGTAACCTATAAATTGTATAAGAAATAACTTAAGTTGATATGCTTTGTTATTATTATTTTACTATTATTGTCTGTTTTCTTCATAAGGTACATTAAGTGTACTTCTCCCACCTCGAACTCATGATGAACATTCAGGTAATATAGCTATGCTACGTTGGCCAGTTACAACAGTACAATTTTGGGGTGAAAATGCTGTTGGTACATGGCAGATACGTTTAGATAGTATTGTCGGCAGTGAAATAAGTCGGGCTGATCCAGATAACATTAAAGGATTTTGGCGTTCAGTTTGGATTGTCGCCTATGGTACAGATGAATTCCCTATACGTCTTAAACCTCCTACACCTGAACGTCCACCACCTCCGGTATGTTTTTTTGCTTGATGACTATTGTCATTTTCATGTTACCATGCTGTTTTTCTAATTTGACGTTAGTTTCAATCACTAAATCCTATCAATTGAAGAACAGTAATGGGAACTGAGAAGCTGTTCCTTTTTATTTCGAAACTCTTCAACGGTGTATACTAGATTTTAACGAGAAGTCAACCAATTTAGAAATTAGATGTCTATCTACTCATGATATTGTGTAACAGAAACACTACATTATCAACAGATTGAATAAAAATAACGAACTGTAAATTCTCGATTTCGAACTTGAGTGATGTTGTACTTTCATCAGATCTCAAGATTGTCTTTTTGTTACGGTGTTTGATTATGAATGTTCAGTGTTGAAAGTTTTATTTATGAAATTATTTTATTTATCAGGTACTTGAATACGAGCTACACTCTAATTTTAAGGGTTAATTAAACTACCCAGTTTCCCAAACCTCATTTAGTGAAGTGAGGTTTGAAATTGTGATTTCGAGATCGAAAATCGAACACTTTGATCTCTTAAAAACTGCTTCATTCAGCTTTTGATAGAAAGTAAAATGATATCAATGAAAAAATTATTTGAAAGATTGTGAAGTACAATAAAAGTTAATAATTTAATTATTGATATGTTTTGTACATACCGTTAGTTTAGAATACCAATAATAAAGATTAAGTTTAACAGATTATTTGTAAGGTTTACTGAATAGCTTTACAATTCCATAACATTATCTACACTTATACTGAATGAGATTTCATAGTATAGTATATGAATCAAGGTGCTTTTATTCTTCATCTTCTCATACCCAATTCAAGGTTATGAGAATACTTCATTTCAATATTGACCTCATTATTTCTAATCTATTTGTCGATTTGTACTAATTTACTATTATTTTCATGTTATACATTGTTCTAGTTATTTATGTTTACAGTTTATGAATAAATTTAAATAAATTACAGATTTTATTATTATTGATAGTGTTTTGAATCTAATCCATGTACTCTATCAGGTCATCAGGATTCAAGAAAGAAAAAAAAATTTTTATTTATTTTAAAACCCAGTTTTGTTCTAAATATGAATTAAGAAACTGGTCAACATAGAAACGTGTAAAAATATCTATGTATAAATCATAAAAATATTTTTTTTTAAAAAGTATTACAATATTATTATTTATGTTTTCACTTAGTGATAAAGATTAAATTTATAGCGTTATTTAATTGGCTAATATTTTATAATCAGAATATGTTTTGTGGAGATTTTAGAAATTTTCACAGATTGAAATCATGAGTCAGTTGAAGCTAGACCACCATTGAAAACCTGGAAGCACTGGACGGCCGTTTCGTCCTAGTATGGGACTCCCCAGGTCTGTTGTGAGATAGAAACTCACTGAAGACAATGGTGTACGGTAGCGCAACTTCGTGGATTGGTTGAAGTTAGACATTAACACCGCTGGATGCCGGCTCAGTGGTCTAATGGTTAAGTGCTCGCGCGCGAAGCCAGTAGGTCCTGGGTTCGAGCCCCGGGTGGTGCGGGATCGTGGATGCGCACTGCTGAGGAGTCCCATACTAGGACGAAACGTTCGTCCAGTGCTTCCAGGTTTTCAATGGTGGTCTAACTTCAACTGACTCATGATTTCAATCTGTGTAATATTTTATAATCACTAAAAACATTATAGTTTTATGACTGTAAAGGAATAAAGATATTTTAATGAAACATCTAATCAAATTGTATTATTTGTAGATTGTTCAATGAAGCTTTTAATCTGTTATGTATTGAAAGTTAAGTGAACTAATTTAATTACTTATAGGAGTTTAATTGGATGTATTAAAAAAAATCTATTTGAGTACACTGTTTACATGAACATCATCTTAGATAAATTAGTTCTATCAAAATGTTTTTGTGGGGATTTTTCAGATTTTTAGGTAGTTTACAGCACTAGTTGACCTCGGTTGGATTAACATTAAGAATCAGAGAACACTAGACATCTGTTATGAATGAGTGTGGAACTGCTCAACGGTGTTAAATAGCAATTCACGGGGGGATCGACTGTTCAATAACATTAATACTACTAATTTGTAACTTCATATTCCTTTTTTCCCAACACTAACTGATGAAAGATGTCATGCGAAAATCATCTGATGACATCTATAATTGCTTGTTATACTGTCGATATAAATAAATACTATCAGTCACGAATTCACACCTTAGGTCTGTGCACTAATGTCGAAGTTAATTTCAAATAAACGCACGATTATAATGGGATTGAAGAGTTTTATGGATATTAGCTTGATATACATGTTCTATTCGTCACAGATTGATTGTCGTGATATATCCTGAATTGATTACCGTTGGGAATGTGGAACATAGTATTCCAAATCAACAGTTCACACTTTAGGCGCTGTCTACGATATATGAAATTTTCGAATCCTATTTCTAACGAAACCATTGGCGTATACTGTTAATGAGTGCTATGATGAAATAACACAAATCCCCTATGCTATCTGGTTTACAATGGTATTTCAACTAAAGTCAATCAGTGATGAATATCACCAACCAACAAAATAATTATTGGGTACTAGAATATTTCCAATTTCAATGTATATTCACTTTCTTATCTCATTTGTTTCATCAGTTTTTCTTTGATATTTTCACACCACTAGCTTGTTAGTTTTAATCACTTAAAATGTTTGGTACACGTATTAAGTATCTTTCACTAAGTCACCGCCCACTTCCATATTTAATTATTGTTAAAAGAAAACTTAGTGATCAAAATAAATCATCAGAACTAATCTGATAGAATCTCTTTTTTAAATATAGTACGAACTTCTAAAGAGATTATATAATTCTTAGTACTTATAGCCAATCATATGACATAGCTTAAATTTGACACTACTCGGATTGATGCATTTATTGTTACAAATTGTACATGGAATGCGTATTTCACCTACACTTTAAGGAAGCGTTGCATAACATTAAATGAAGATTTGGGTTAATTAGATCAGACTATTATCATCACACCATTCTTTTGTTCTCTATTTTTTTTCCTCCATAAGTTTGAAGTACACTATAATTCATATCAATAGCATAGTAATAAATTTCGTCATTTTATTTATCTATTTTGTGTAATTTATTGCGGGATATTAATCTACAATTAAGTTGTACAACAACTGGATACATAAGATTGTACAAAATAATATTTCAACTGTTCAGTAGCATGTATATATGTGTTTGTTTATTACTGTTTGGTGCACTTTCCGCATATTAGTTCAACTATTTATTATTCAGTATTCGTTTATTTATCTCCTATCTTCATTAATAGTCGATAATAATGTTGCTCTGAAACTGGGACATATTCTTTTATAAACAATTAACTTTGGTAATTAGGTAGCGATACTGGTGGTAGATGTGTTTTGAAATTCGACTAAATTTGGAATGTTGGGATAAAATTACTCATTGGATTGTTTGCACAGTATTTTCAGTAATGATAGTGTATGATGTAGAAAGAGAGCTATAAAAATAGTTATTAGTGGTTTGTGTCTTTTTATTAACGTTTAATTTGCATTAAATAGGTAGCAAAATGTTGACTGACATGTCAATTTCTGTGATCCATGATCAGATGCTATTTTATCATTGAGTATCTTTGTCAGTTTTGAATTACTCTTTACTACATCTTAATAAGCACTGGTACCCTCACGACAGTGACACAATCAAGAAAGTAGTTCGTCAATAAACATTATCTGCTGTATTGAGTTCAATTAGTTCATTTGAGCTCGTAATACCTATTCAATCGACAATATAAAATAGGATTTGTTTCAGTCTAATTCATTATTCTTAAGTTTGTTTTTACTTTATTATATTTAATGATAAGAAACTGAATTCAAATAAAATTATTTAAACATGATTAAACTCGATTCGTTTCACTGATATCTTTATTGTACGTATGTTTGAATATAGATGGCTAGACTAAGTTTTGGAACAGTGATATTTATTATGAGGTCATTAAACCAATAAAATTTGTTTATAATGCAATCATTCTTTTCTTAATGACCTTTAAATTTACAAATGTTCATAAATAAAATATAAAGAAAGACATGAAAACGAAGCATTATTTACTTATTTGAACACATTTTCTATATTTTCCTGCAATCAGTCAGTCATAATCACCCTAGAGCTTGTTAGTCGAAGTCGTCACATCACATCATCACGACAATGTAAAAATTGAGATAATGAATACTAAAGGAGTTGGAATAATAGTAGTACCAATTATTGTGAGAATAACTGAACTTTGCAGGATCTGGTTGACAAGAAGGAATAAAAATGTGCACATCGAAATATATTTATATTAGAAATTATTGCGAAGATAAATTCTGAACTCATCTACACCAGTATAATTGATTTAAATCCAAATATTTCCAATCCTGAGTTACATTTATCACGTGTATCACTAAATAGTCTTTGCCTACATCCCGTTCAACATTCAGTGATTTCATAAATTGATGCTATGTCGTGATTCGTCTACTCTTTTGCTTTCTTCCAACTTACTCCGATCCCAGCTAGATGCTTTGGTAATTTGTAAGATATTCGAATAAAAATAATAATACTGATTGTTACCACTTCTTTTGATCTGTTAAATCAGACAGTAGGAGATATTGATATTTAATCATTATGATAAGAAAATTGATTTTGTTGTATCATTTATTCTTGTTGTTAATGATCATATAATTGATCTTTGTCCCAGTATTAGTAACTTTAAAATTATTGATGATCAGGAAATCGGGAACAAGTTTAACTCATAATTGATATATAATTCTTGATTAAAATTAAAACAATTAATCCCTTTGACAAATTTTGATAATACAATGAGATGACAAAGATTATCAGAATTATGTGATGTATTTGAGCAATACATTTCGAACAATCTGATCACACATATACTTGTTAAGACATTTTCATATAAAAAAATAGGTCAACTAGACAGATTTAAGGTAAGCGGTAACAAAGAAAAATAAAGTACACAAAAACAATGTGATAATCACTCTGGATAATAAATCAGTATTCCCAGGTTAGGTTAGGAATAAGAACAAGTTGTGTGATCAGATTGTTCGAAATGTATTGCTCAAATATATCACATAATTCTGATAACCTTCGTCTTTTCATTACATTATCGAAATCCTCTTTAAACAATAAAAACATGAAATCCTGAGAAGGGATCTTTTTATTGTAACAAAAACATTTTAATCACCTTACTTCATTCACATTGTAATTCGTCGCCAATTTATTAATTCTATTGTTATTATTCATATTATGTAATCTAGCATTATAATCTTTTCATTGCATCATCATGTTTATTCCTTGTTCTCCTCACGAAACCGGTACATTAACACAAAAATGTATGTATGAAACAAAAATGTTGCTCTTCTCAAAATGATAAAGTGAACTATGTGCATGAAATAAAAATTATCTATATGTATATATATACACGATTGTACAGCTTGATAATAACTCAAAATATCGAAATTCAAAATCATTCGCTCTTTCATTTTAGATTTAAGTTAACACAAATTTCTCTACTATTCTGCAAATAAATTGTTCTGTAATTGTTGTTTTTTTGATCCTGTTATTGCAAAGGAATGGTTTAAATCATTTTCGAAATATGTTGTTGATGATCGCGACTGGCATAAAGTGTATACAGTAAGTTGTTGTTGTTGCTTTTTTCTTTCATTTATGTTTCATTCAAAACTGTCTAAGTCTACTAAGCCGTCGAATAAATATATGTAGCTATAACATTGTAATCAGTATTACTTATCTGATGTTAGTCTGTACATTATCTTTCAACTTTTGTTAATAGTTAAAAAGTAGAAATTTTATCCAACCTGAAGTCAAGTTTACGAAATGAATCTATTTAAGCTTCACGTTTTTAGTCACCTAAAATATGTAGTTGAAAACTTATATCTTTTTATGAAGTTCTATGATGTTATGCATTGTAAATGAATGGATTTTCGATAATTCAATGAGAAGACGAAGTTTATCAGAATTATGTGATATATTTGCGCAATACAATTACGAACAATCTGATCACCACACTAGATGAACAGGGTGGATCTGATGCAGATGTGAAGGAGCGGATCGGCAAAGCAAGAGCAGCATATTTACAACTGAGCAACATCTGGAACTCAAAGCAACTGTCAACCAACACCAAGGTCAGGATTTTCAATACAAATGTCAAGACAGTTCTACTGTATGAAGCGGAAACCTGGAGAACTACGAAAGCCATCATCCAGAAGATACAGGTGTTTATTAACAGTTGTCTACGCAAAATACTTCAGATCCGTTGACCGGACACTATTAGCAACAACGTACTGTGGGAGAGAACAAACCAGATCCCAGCGGAGGAAGAAGCGCTGGAAGTGGATAGGACACACATTGAGGAAAGCGCCCAACTGCGTCAAAAGACATGCCCTCACATGGAATCCTCAAGGCCAAAGGAAAAGAGGAAGACCAAAGAACACATTACGCTGAGAAATGGAAATAGACATGAAAAAGATGAACAAGAATTGGATGGAATTAGAAAAGCAGGCCCAGGACAGAGTGGGTTGGAGAATGCTGGTCGGCGGCCTATGCTCCATTGGGAGTAACAGGCGTAAGTAAGTAAGTGATCACACATATACTTGTTAAGAACGTTTATATATATGAAAATTAAAAGGTCAACTAGACAGGTTAAGGGTAAGTCATAACAAAGAAAAAAATAAAGTACAACAAAAACAAAAGTGATTACCACTCTGGATAATAAATCAGCACTACCAGGGTAGGTTAAGTGTAAGTACAAATTGTTTTTGAACACATAAAGGGGGTTTCAATTTTCGTATAGCCAAGGCTTCAATAAACCTTAGTATACGTCCTTGAAGGCTTTTGTACAATACAACAAATGCTGATTTGATATCAACCTTATGACCCGTCTCAATCAAACTTTTCGCAATGGAGGATGATGTCTGTCTATCCGGTGGTCTTATTTGACCATTGATGTCTTGGCTATACGGAAATTGAAACCGCCTTTATGTGTTCAAAAACAATTTGTCCTTACACTTAACCTACCCTGGTAATACTGATTTATTATCCAGAGTGGTAATCACATTTGTTTCTGTGTACTTTAATATTATTTTCCTTTGTTATGACTTATCCTTAACCTGTCTAGTTGACCTTTTAATTTTCATATATAAATGGTCTTAACAAGTATATATGTGATCAGATTGTTCATAATGTATTGCGCAAATATATCACATAGTTCTGATAAACTTCGTCTTCTCATTGAATTATCGAAATTTATTATAAGGACTAATTGTTTTGAATGGATTTCCATTTCATATTACTGAATCTATTAAGTCATTACCTACTCGTCACACTATTTTGCAAAGCAATTAAATCTACAAACTTTAAATAATCGAATTTCATTCATTAATTCTCTCATTATTATCATTTTGTTTAAGTTTGGTTTCAGATAATAGCAGTCACGTTTAATGTATTGTAAATTCGTTACCTTGAATACAGTGTTTCCTCTGAGTTCTTTAAATGTTAGTTCAGAAAATTTAGTTTGTTCCAACTTTATTATGATTGTTTGTCAATAAGCAAATTCATGAATTAAAAAGATAATAAGAATGTTTTAACTCATAAGTTCTCAAAAACACCAGCCTATGATGAACTCACAATAATATCCAGCTCTTAAAATGCCATCCTATTGAGCTTAAATTTAATAGTTTGATTTTTTATACAGTTAGCGATATGTTGTGATCTTCAAAATCATGCCACTTATGAATTACCGTTTCACTCGTGACTAAGTTTGGATCCATGCTTTAATCACATATGAGGTCATTGGTGGATACTGATGATAATAAACCACATGTTAAGGATAAAACGTTTTCTTTTATTGCGATCGGTCGTCGATAAAAGTTACATTTACTACGGTTAATACTTATATAGTTTTATTTTCAGTTACATGTATGACATTATAAGTTAGTTTGTAGATAGTAAATTCTATGTTATGGTATTAGTAATAATTTTCATTTTATCGTTCTCAGTGTCATTATGAATGCGCACCTGGTGGTTGTACAGGTCCAGCAGCTGATCAATGTTTGTATGGATGCAAACATTTTGCTACTGAAAGCCGGTACGTTCTAAGTTGTTTCTGTGATTTATAGGTTATACGTTTTGCATTTCTTCGTTAATTTTAAAGAAATTTGTTGCATCATATGCAAAGCTGAATAGTGGCTAGCAGTGGAATACAGAACTCAGTAGCTAAGTGGATAACACGATGGCGTTTGAAGCCAATAGTACTGGGTTCGCGTCTCGAGGTAAACATTAACTGTGCGATGCAGGTTCATCCAGATTACGAGTCCCAAATATGACGAAACGTACTTCCTGGATTTCACTGCTAGCCATTATCCATACTTGCTTGTAATGCTTGTGAGGGATTGAGGCAGTCCGCACATGATGTACATGGGAGACTGATGAATTGCAGTTTTAAACGTCAATAGGAAAATTCAAACAAACGATCCAAAAATGAATTATTTATTAAATTGTATAAAATTCTACATACGTTATACACAATCTCACTTTCTGCACAAAGGTGAAACTAGTTGTTTATTTTTACAGATACTTCTAATTAGTTTGAACAAAATATAGTTTAATTGTGTTTACTGCATTATTCAGAATCCAATTATTCCAGTTGAAAAATTAATAATGTGCGGCAGGAGGTGGTTGCCCATAAACAGGAAGAAGCTATAAATATAAACCTCGTGACAAATAATACCCTACGACAAACTATTTATATCCTGAAGAAACTAGTGTCCTTCCTGTCAGATTTGACTCTGCTTTACTACAGTTTTGCAGAGCCATAAGCTAATTACAATACTACTAATTGCTTGTAGAACCGAGCTGTTTACATTAATCTTTCAAAGACTGGTTTTTACAAATATATATGAGCTCGTATCGGAAAATACTAAAGTAGTATTTCGGTCAGAAAATTAGTTTATAAAATAAACTTAATAATCATCAGAAAATTACCTTCTGAAGTGTTGGAATTTTTTAATCATTATGTCTATAAACTTTTACTGGCTAGTGGTCACATTAATTCCCATTTAGAAGAACAATCTATTCAGGAAATATTTATTTAGAGACAATTTTACGATTCATTTGTTTATATAATATATGGATTATTTAATATTTTAAAAGTATGTAAATAATTCTGAATGATAACAATAAACTAGGTAAATACTCATTTAATAAAGGAGTTAGAAAATTAAAGTTGGTTAGTGACTAGCAATGGATTTATAGTTTACGAACTAAGTATTTTCGTTTATAATGTTCAATATAATGAGTGTTAACAATAATAGTTTCCACAAATGAATATTTGGATAGTATACCAAAAATAAACTAAACCTATTTCGTTTTCAATGTTAAACAGCTTCAGATTGATCTATAATTCATAATTAGCTATCATATAGAAGTGGTTAATAAGTTGTAACTGTATGAGAAATAATATTCAGTATAATAAATCACACGTCATTAAATAATAGAAACATTTTCTTTGTCAACATTAAATTAGAATACGCCAAAATCACAGGAATATATATATATAATTGGACAAATTTTTCTGTCAATATTCTTCGTAGTTATTATCAAAATTGATTTGACTATACGTATGAAGTAACTTGTGATGGGGGATAATTTTTCTAAAGATTTAATTTACTATGTACTAGCTATTAAGTAGCTATATAAATACAAAACCTGTAATGATCAACAAAGTATTTCTTTATTGATTGCTTTTGACTAGATTGCGCAAGATTTTCAAATCACCTAATGTTTACATAACGCAGAATGATAAATAGGTTAAATGCAATTTTGACGCTTAAACAATAGACAGGCGATAGGGATGCCCCAAAGGGAAAACGGATCAAAACTATGAAAATTTCTTACATCTACACGTATGAAACAGAGAAATAAAATTTTGGAGTAGAAAAGGCATGGTATCAAGATCTATAAGACTGATCTAATTTAAAGACAGTTTAGTATTGTCATTTCTCCAAAATATATTTACTAAATATTTATATACTACTTAAAATCTAAACAGGAACAAAGTACACTTACTTAAGATGGACAATAAAATGTATTCTTATCTTTTCATTACAATCGATTTATATCCGATCTTATGTAAAACCTTGAATAATTACACATTATTTTGTCTATCTCTTCATTATTTTGTTTAGACAATGTGTATCAGTTTGTCCTCTTGGGACCACAGCTTTCGGTGCCTTACGTCTTAGTACTTCGCTGAATAATTACGCTAATTCTAACAATAATGATAATCATGATAATAATAATGAACAAGATTCACGTGATCGTATTAATCCTGAAACACTATCACCGTTATTTGGACGTATACGAACTAGTAGTAATTATCAATTGGGTATGTATGATAATATTAATAGCTTTATCAATACCAACAGTTATAATCAGCAAGGATTTAAAAATGAAATGGTTTGTCAACCATGTTGGTCATTATGTTCAGCCTGTATACGTCCTCATATTGAATATGACTGTACAGCTTGTTTAAATCAACGTTTCTTAGTTCCATTATTAACAGCAAATGACGAAGCTAAGACTGTGTTATTTTCATATACTCAGGATAATAATGATCATGGAAATACAAAATTGATTAATTTTAATTTACCTCAAGTAATCGGCACATGTCGAACTGAATGCCCAATAGGTTTTTATGGTAATAAATCATCTTCAGTATGTGAAGCGTAAGTTAATTTTCTATGTATGAACGAGAATCATTTACTATTGATTTTAATTATGTATATTTCTGAATGCGGATATGCATTGGTTGTAGTTTAAATAAATTATGTTTTCTTCTTGTTTCTGTGATTACTATTTCAATTTTGTTTTTTTATTTACTCTGGTTGATTACTGGTTGGTTTAGTCCTTTGTGTAGATCGAATCTAATCAGTAAGTATGCATTTTATTCACTAGTTTAAGTGATTCAATGTAATATATATTATGTTTTTTAATGCTAGGGAGTTAAAAATGATCGGCAGATAGCCTTGGGTTTAGGTTCCATGGTCGTTAGTACTCCTTGAGATAATTTACCTGCATGCAGTCTTGTGGAAACTGAAGTCACTTCACTCATTGCCACAATTTAAAATGTTATCACTGAGTCATTTGAATTATGAATGATCTGTGAAATTGAGATGTGCGTTAACAGATCATTGAGTAATCGTAACAAATATAATGTTTGTCGTAATGTTGAACCCCTAATTATATCGGCCAAGTTACAGTGTGGCCACTAGTTCAGTTGGTTCGACATCGCATACACTGTTTCTGAATAAAAATATAAATAATTCAGCGAAGAAAATTTTATTTTCAACCACACTGTTTTTCTTTATTTCAGTTTTTGTTAAGTATTACGACTTTAGTTTAACTTTCATGTAAGACAATAAGTTGAAGTATTTGTTTATGGTTTGTTATTTATTAGTGATCTTTTTAAAAATATACGGTATTTTTCAGCATATTTTGTCTATCTGTTTCATTATGATGGCACATTACCAATAACACGGTAAATGACATTTGTGTTTTAAAGTTGATATAGTGTATTGTAGCTAAAAGTATTTCTTTTTTGAGTAACTGGCTTCTTTTACTTTGTTGACATATGTTTGTTTACGTTTGAGATTAAGTGGGCTGTTAGTGTATTAATGTTATTAGGCTTCAGCTTTTAGATATGTAACAGTGACTCAAACTGTGATTTATACAAAAAATTTTCGACCAAATTAACATGACTGAATTATTTATGTAATAGCCAATGATTTTCATATTTTTTTATCACGAACTGAACTAGTTAAGGTTTCTCATTAGAACTTCAAGAATGGTCTTCTGTTGGTTAGTGAAGTCCAACTGCGTTGATTAACTCAACAACGGCATTGCGTTGCAAAATATCTCGAATTGACTGAGGTTAGCCATAGAAACCCACGGATCCCAACTCAGTTGTTTAGAGTTTAGGTGCTCACCACGATACCTAAGGATCTTGGGCTCGGTCTCTGGTGGGTTTTCAGTTCGTAATGTTGAGCAGCAGTCTCATACTTTGATAAGACAGCTTTCAAGTGCTTCATGTTTTCCGTCGGCTGTCAAACTAAGGTTAATGGGTCATGTAAACTATAATATTCAACAATCTCCACAAACACCTTATACGAGTTCATTAATGGTCTTTCATTTGTCTCCGTTCTAACAAATTTACGTAACCTAGGTCTCTTAACTAAATTGATCATTCATTTAAAACAATGATGTTGAAATGAACAGATACAACATGGAATTTGGGAATAATTTAGTGATCGGTTCAAGATTCTATATAGTTGTATACTAACAAACTGACAGGAAATTTTTTAAGAAAGACAAGGATGGTAGTAATTTTATCGGGAAGTTTTTAAAAAATCTCAAATAAAGAAGTAAGTAAAACATCTGAATTGAAAAAAAAATGTGTCGTCATGGCGTACGTTGTTTAGAATTTAACACATGATAAACAAAAGATACATATTCTCAAATCGACTACTGTCGTTAAGTTTTACTCATATTACTTGTTCTTTCGACCGACACTTTTAGTTGTTCTTATGTTTCAACCGAAATACTAAACATCCTACCATCTAGTGTAGAGATAAGTAAATGGTTTCTGGTTAAATGACATTTAGTATTCTGATTTCTCCTTATATTTGTTTTACTCCATTCATCATCATGCTGACAGTGTTCGTTCACAACACTACTACTACTACGATTGCTCAAAAAATAGATATCGTAAATTTGTTCCAACCTTAGTCTAGATTTGTAGTTTATATTGGTAATTTTGAAATTGTTTCATACTTTTCTATTATCTTAACACCTGGTTTGTTCTGTATTTTCACACTTGGCAAATCATATATATATATATATATATATATATATATATATATATATATATATATATATATTCCATGTTTACTTAATTAAATAACTTTAGTTAATCGTGTAGCAACTTGTAATATCTAAGGCAAAGTGACATTGTTTGTTTGTTTGCAGGACTTGTTCTTGACAACAAATTTAGTGTGTTTTTAGTAAACATAAACGTAGGTTTCATGTTTACATATAAATTTACGCTATGATTTCTACTCTCTATATACAGTTTGTTTTTTAAACAGTTTGCATATGTGGTAATGTAACCCACTTAACAGTTACGGATCCATATGCTTGTCCTCGAGCCACACTCTAAAAATGAAAGCAAGTGATACTACTCAGTGATACTCGGATTGGATGGAGTGGAGTTCGGACTTGCGACTTGGCTGTTTAAAAGTCAAAGCTTTAACTACTGGGCTACCGCTCCACTCACCAGTACGTGTAACATATACTTATCCTTCGTGTCAGTTAGTTGGAGCTAATTGATAGGAAACTCGAGACCTAGGTTTCGTACTAGTTGGCACTTGTCAGTAAGATCTACCTAAATTCTTGGAAAAAAAAACACTCCTTATTTGGTGTGAATCCGGGTCACTCAGTTTCATAGTTTAAGATGCTATCGCTTAGCTATTCGAGTCAGTTATCTTTTATAAATTACGTTCACTGATAATATATGAGTATATATTATTCAGTTATTATTATTATTTGTAAACGTTTCAGTAAGGAGTAATCCTCTGAAATGAATTTCGCAATTGTATGACATTGATATCTACTCTATAACTAGATTATGCCATCATCTTAATTCGACAGCAGATCATTCGTGACTGGAATATATCAGAGATAATGTCTCTTACTGTCGTACTGAATGACGCTGGTTTGATTCTGTGAACAGTTGTCAATTTCTTAAAGACTGTAGATACTCCTTTCTGCTTATGATGAACATTAATCAAATGAAATTCTAGAACCCATGGATTTATGCAGCCAGTCAGCAACAACGTAGAACTTCGTATGTACGTACATCAGTTCTAGTTGCCACACCACGTTAGCACAGATATACAATTGTCGATTCAAATCCCATAGTAGTAGAGGTATTAAGAGTATAAGCAATAATCGGAAACGTTATGGTTCGAAGATGTTATTCAAGGAGTATAATCCAGTGAAATAAATTTGGGAAGAGAAAAAAGGGATATGAAGAATTCAGAAGATTAGAATTTGGGAGAACACAAAGAGTGGATGCACCTGCACCATTGCAAACGATTTTGAGTCATGTTATTCAAGGTCTCTAACTATCGGTTGCTATCGTCTCGTGGATCCCAACCAGGTTGTCCACACCTACCAGCATGGCTCAGTCCACTTGTCACTGACTTCATGGATTTGTCATGTTTTGCTTTGGTTGCCCCTAGCTTTCTTCCAACCTACTCCTACACCATAAAACATCGCTCGCTACACTTAACCCCTCAACATGAATCAAATCGCATTGTGATATCGAGTCGTTTAGTCTAGTTGCCATATTTCAAACGCATTCGATTAAAACTAGACGTTAAATAATCTAATACTAATTAATATATTTTATTTATCAGGTTGTCGTAAAGAATTGCAGTCTTTAAGTTTCTTATAATCGTTCCTGTGCATTGAATTTTATAGTACAGAAAATTTTGTCATTTTTCTTCATAATTGTTCATTTAGTAAATGTTTAATATGTTTTATTTGTTTTATTGTTGGTACAGAAGGATTCATTATTCTCAAAAATATATCATCCTTAATTTATTTTTAAGTGTTTACGTTAATTTGCTGTCTGTGATTCAAATTTTTATCTACGAAAGATTTGTGTCGAAAGGAATAAATTATGTTAAAATATCGACAAACTAAGCTGTAAATACTTATAGTCATACCTTAGTTTTTTGCTTTGGTCAGTAAAGTACTATCTTGGAAGAACTTAGCGTTTATATTATAGTGAATATTTATCACTGTCAATCCATAAAGTCAATAATAGCAATTATCAGGTATAAAAGGCTATACATAACCTGTGGATTTAATCAAATCACAGGTGAGACCAACTCGTAGATGGCACTGAGTGATTGCATTAATCATACATTGGTATTGACTCCTTATCAACTTTTTTTGTTTATTACTGTTTTCCCAACAGTACACATACTATACTGTTTAATTATCAAGAAAAATTGTTATATTCCCTACTCTTGATAAACCGTAAAACTACCTTTCATTAATAAAAATTTTGCTGATCACGGTTCTGTTTAGCAAAAGTAGCACAAGAGTTTTGTACTCGGAACAATACTTCTTTACCTTAAAACTACTCAATCAATTATTCATGTACCTCAGATATTTCTTTTAAGCTAATATATTAAAGAAGATAATCTTCTGTTATATTCCCTTGTCAAAACGTGAATTTATTGAGAATCCGTATACATAATTTTGTTACTTATTTATTCAATTATATATCATAAATAGATTCACTTAGATTCGAATCTACCTAAGTTTGAGCTGAATGATTCTAGTGTAACTTATTATATTATTGTTATGAAATCTGGTAGAACTGAACCAGTTTTTTATGTTGTTTTTTTTTGTTACTCATCAACGAAATACATATGTTTTATCTGTGTATATACTCTCCTGACAGTTAAGACACCACATACATATTGTGTATGACCTTTCCATAATCTATACTAGTAATTAATGGTTATAGTATATAGGTGGTTGTTTTTATATAAATTATTTACCGATTACATATGTGAGTATAATTCAGTTATTGTTTGATCTACGTCACATTTAAAATATTTCAATTGGTTCCGTATAATATATGTATTCCGGTGACTATTTCTCTATGTGACAAAACATACACGCTTAATTTCGTTACTTAGTTGTACCTACATATGTTTAGTAAAACGATACTTGGTTGAGTTAAAAGCAATTGAATAATTCTTCTTAAAATTCATATTCTTATGGATTTTAAGATCTAGACACTAAAATTATTCTGCTGTGTTTGAAGAGATTACGACATCACCTAAAATTGGAGAACAGAATAAAGGATCAGCGACACAACGACAAGACAAGCTAAACTATTACAATTCATTTCAGCCCTGTTAACTAGAGGGAAAGACCCGGTTCATATGACGGAAAGGTATATTCAACAAACACCCAGAAGCACGAACAACAACAAGCACACAACTCAAGCGCATACGTACAGCATAAAAATGTCCTTGGGAAACGTCAGAAAATAGGGACGAACCAATGACATCTAGGGTAAATACAATCTGAAGGTGAAAATTGGCTTTTTCGCGAAAAGGAGAAATTCAAATTTTTAAAATAGAATTTCAAAAATAAGACATTTGTCAAGTGATTTCCAGAAATCTTACATCCTCAGCATATTCATTTTTCATCTCTCTGTTCTTTTTTCATTTAAAATATCTAGGTGTGCCGAAAATTGTGCACAATGTGTTGGATCAAAATCGGATGAATGTCGTGAATGCTATTCCGGTTTCCGGTTAATTCATGGAAAGTGTGTTGATAGTGCATCACCTGATGGTCGCTGTAAATCGGGTAATTTTATGTGTCCTCAACTATTTACAATATTTCTTGTTAGTATTAAATCTCTGAACGTGATTTTCCGCATATAAACATTTCTGTCCATATATTTCTATTTTATCGATAATGTTGTAAAGTAATTCAATTTTTAAGTACACGTTTATAGTCTAAGTTTCAAATTGCTTTCGGATAGCCCACATGTTGTGGAATCAATGAAATACAATCAGAACTCACTTAAACTAGAGTCTAAATTCGTACAGTTGAAAAGCTTTACAAAGTTTCATTTAACTAATTAACTTTAAACTGCACCTCTTATGTGGAGATTTAAGACAGTAACTGATCAGTGAAATAGGGTCGGACACAAAATTTAATTCGCAATTACAACTTAACCGTAGATTGGTCATAACTAAAGAAGGTTACATTATTTAAACGTTGATAGTCTCCAAGTAGGCGTCAGTTTTGATCATGTTCTTGGAACTATGTGTAACAGATCTACCTATGGACTGATTGACTAGCGAATAATTTTCAGTTTCTTCATATGTTCGGATTCCCTCCTTGAATTCTTCAGTTTCTCAGGTGACAGGCTTCATGGTCTTTTACTAACTGGTTGACTAGTCATTGTCATGTGATTTGAAGTGTGATCTGTGTGGTAATTTGGTTTAGTGCTATCGTACTCGTCTAGAATGTTAGTGAAAATGTTCTTCTTTGGCTTCAGTACATATACCCCATAAGTTTCGCATTTGATCGTGATACCATTAACCTGAAGACTTGTCTATCCATCTATGAATTTACTAGCATTCACATCAACTTGTAGGTTATAAACACTAAGGAAGTTTGCCCTTAGGATAGACTACCCAACCTCTGCAACTATGGAAATCCATGATAAACGTTGACGTAGTCTAATGTTTAATATCAATAATTGCTCACTAAACGTGCAGAATTATCAGGTATATGTAAGTTAGCTGAACGTACCCATCATTATAATGTTGTTTGCTTTTGTTTAAATAACAAAAGCTTAAAATCAGACGACTTTGTCGATGATCTGCAAGATATGCAGAATTACGTCTCTACTTTCCCACAATAATTATTTTTCGCTATCGCAAACATCTCAAGATCACCAGATTTTATTTATTTATTTATTTTAACACAGATATTGGTACAAGGAGGCACCAAATACATATACGCCACCGAAATCTAATTTGATATGTATAAGGGCTGTGATACTGTTCGGGTGCCCAAACCGAAGCAGGCGGTTTTCTTAGGGGGCCATATTCGGAGCCTTCGACCCTAAAGGTCTGATCCACAAGGCAGTGGAGCGTCGTAAGGAGATGCAGTCCCATGGAAGCCGGTGACCAACGATTGGTTCATACGCCATTTGTTCCCGCAGGATACTGGAGCCCATGTACAGCACTGGTTTGGAATCAGGGTTTTCCAACTCTCCTAGGTGAACTCACCGTGTCCACCGGTTAAAGCTCCAGACATTCGCTTTCCGTCCTCTCATTTTCGTAAACAACACCCCCTCCACGAGAAGGCAGTGAGTAGGACTTCCCTGACAGAGGCTGTGTACGCGTGGCCATGTGAGAGCATTTCGAGAGGGAGAGCGGACTCTTCCCACTCTCGGCCGTACCAGTGCATTTGGGTGCGATCACCAAATAGTTGTGCAGAGTTTATTGATGACCGAATTTTTACTGAGAATGTTATCTGACAATATTTTTCAGATTTGCAATTAAAGTATGTAACATAAACCACAAATAACCAAAAAATTAGCTAAAAACTCTAGATTCCCATATGCTCACATATAAACTACTTACCGCCTTATCTATATTTTATATTTAAGTAATATGGATACATTATTTACAAATTTCTTAAACAATATCCCTCTATTTTCTTTTCCTTATTTTCGTTTTTTCTCTGATTTTTTTAAGGACAATATTTAAAACATTCCAAATGTGTAAACTGTCATCCATCTTGTGATAAAACAACTTGTATAACATCAGACCAGTGTATTTGGTGCCCTATTCACTTACCGTAGGTTAACGAAATTTAAAAATCATTTTCAAATTAACTTGTTTTCTTTTTGTATGTGTTTACTTCTATTGAAGGGGCTTGGCAGACATAAGAATTGTTAGTTGTTATTCGTAATTGAAAGTCAACTAGAAAATAGAATTTCTAACCATCGTTATGATTTTATATTATATTGGTTTTACAGCATATTAATTTTTAAAGAAGGAACGAATCGAGTGAAGAAATTCCTTTTCAATTAGTTTTTCACTATAACTCTACACTAATTTATATGATTTACAGTAATGAAATAATACTCATCGAGTAGATACATCACGTAATAATTGTTTAATGACATATCGATTATAAGTTAACATTGAGTAATTGGAAGAAAGAGGATTAATAATAATCAAAGTAATTATTCGGAAATCAAGCAGTTACTACGTTGCACAGCATATAAAAGAGAAGAAACTAACAGAATATTTTGATGAATGGTCAGTGGTATAGTATTTATGTAAGAATCAAGAGACGAATGTTAACAATAAGTAAAATACAAAAAAATGGAAGAAATACGAAAATAGTATATCAAAGTTCTACTATAAACTCCCCTATATCGATGGCAAAGGTAGCGAGAGTAGTTATACAGACATTTTTTGGATGCAAAGGTTAGGTTTGTGAACATGGATTGCAATGGCTTCAGCAATGTCCAAAAACGCACTCGTAAAACATGTGGCAAATTTGATGGAATATGGTGGATAACCTTAAAAGCTTTATTCAGTTCAACTTGATGATCTGTGTCCACTAAGTGAGCGAGAATAGAACTCTTAATCACTCTTACCTGTCTTTTGCTCAATCAGGATGGATGGTGTTCTGTTATACGATGACGAACTTGCCGAATTGTACACCCTATATAACTGGCTCCACCGGAGCAGTTGAATCGATAAATACACATGAATGTGGCGAATTCAGACAATGTCTTTATTAACCGTTCTTATTGTGGGGCGGTTGTAAAAGACTGTACTCAGTCCAGGTGCATTAAATGTTTTCGATGATATTATTTTTTGAAAGTGCATAATTATGTTTTTAGTAATCTATCAAGTATAATAGTCTATTGAAAATCAAAAATTTAATTATATCATAGAATGTTCATAAATTCAAGTTATCAAAGAAATGTTGCGTAATTGATAATTTAAAGATTAGAAAACAATAGTAAGATGAAGTTGGTTTACAAACCAAGAAGTATGACAGGTATTTGTCCACTTGGGAGATATAAAGCGGAAATAGAAGATATGAAGGTGATAATAATAACTGAATGATAATTATGAAAAGTTGGAAGAGAATAATAACAAAAGATAGCTGAATAAAAGAAACTAGAAGCTTTATTGTCATGGTCACCGATTTATGATGTAAATTGGTTAATTTACCAAAACTGAATCGTTCCAAAATTTCATAGACTATTATTAATATTCCAACCTTAGGCACTTGTTGTCAAACAAGTTATTCTATGAGACTTTGATTTATGGACGACCATTGAGCGACCCCAAAGTGACCTGAAAAAAATTCACCTATCAAAAAGGGTTGTAAATTAGCTTAAAAAAATTAAGATTCAAATTTACAGTTTAGAAGTTAAGATTAGGAATTGAAGTTGGGTTTTCATCACTGACATCAGCTATAATACCAAAATAGTATTTAACCATATGGACGAATGAATTTCGTACCAAAATCCAAAACTTGCTATCTTTACTTTCATTGGTTCGTCCACAAATTATAATCCCTCCAGTTATTCTTGTTCTAAGAATGTTTATTAATGTCTTTCAAATGATTGTCATTTCATCAAGTTGTGTTCAAATTGAACAGAAGCATGTGTATTTCAATAATTCAATTTACCTTTTTCCGTATTTCTAATTGTTTTATTCTTCTACTTTAAACACAGAAACTTTTTTAATTCCACCTGTACAAAATCTTGTCCAGAAGGTTGGTATTCTGGTGAACAAATTCAATCACCATTTTATGCAAATATTGTACAGAATGAAATGCTACCACCTAAACAACCAATACAAATATGTGAAGCCTGTTCGCCCGGTTGTCAAAAATGTATTAATTTCAGTGTATGCGTAATGTGTTTGCCTGATTTGGAACTTCACAATGGTACATGTAAATTGCCCTCAGATGATAACAATAAAACTTTGAGTAACAGGTAAGTTATTATATTTGGAAAATCTATGGTCATTGCATTCTTCTCAGTTTGGTGTTTTTATGCTTTGTATCAATCATAAATATGAATAAAGATCCATTCCTGAGATTAATTTAATCGCAGAAACATTGAGTATTTAATTGGTTATTGGGGTCCTGTGAGTTCTGTAACATTCTAGAAAGGTTACTGATAGTAATAAGTTTTACATACCTGGCCAATAACATTAAAGTATAACATAGTGAATTGGCACTTGAAATTTCCATAGAATGTTATAAGAGCGCTGATTGGCTACGAGGATTTAAGATATTCTTTAAAAATATTATAAACAACTAATATATATCAGGAAGCACCTTTTCTTATTCGATTTATGCTAGATACAAAATAACTCATTTATTTCCTCTATACTTAACCTGAGGATTTTCTAATCTATCATTTATTCCAGTCAGCATTATATGTCAAAGCAGTCTGTGTATTAACAACCCTATCTAGTTCAATGTGTTTGACTAAAAGTTTTACTGCATGTAAACATCTAACCATTGATTCACATATATATTAGTTGTTTGGATCTTCCGATTAATGTTTATGATTGCAATTGATCGGTGCCTTTTGGCTTATGTGCATTCTCTGCGGATTGCTTCAATATTCCCATTAAGTCCCAAGCACTGTAAGCAGAGATGGATGTTGGCAATGTTATGACCTTTGTATCTGTGCTATAACGATGATGCGTTAACCAGCATGAGCAGCCTTGAGTCAACTCTGAGCCCTTATTACTCCTCTGCATAGCAACTCTTCGCCTAACCCAGTTCATTGAGTTTAGAACAAAAATATCAGCCTCCTCTGTGCGAATCATATATTTCAGATATGTTGTTTATGTGCAAGCAGACCAGACCGCATCACACCATAAAATGAAAAACAATAATTATACGAAATCAAGCCAAAAGTGTTTATGAGTATAGGAACTGTAGCTAATAGATTGGGAATAAATTAAGAATGGTAAATCATATAACAGTAGTCAGTAAGTCAAATGAAAGCTCATGGTAAAAGGAGTATGAATATATGTAATCTAGTTACTAAATAATTATCCAATAAGAGAATATGCAATAATAGTCCATGAATAGTCCCTAGCAGTTCGTATTCATATATTATTCGTTCGGATGTAACAGGGTAATGTTGGAATCTAGAATGCGCGTTTAGCCATATGTGAGACTCGTCAGCGAGATGTTCCTAGATTCCAGGACGAAACGCGCACCCTGGATTCCACTGTTAGCCACCATTCATGTTTGCTTACAATCAAGTTTGTTTAGTAATTTCATGATATCTGCCGTTAATGTCTGACTGAATTTGACTATTGGATGGACGATGAATCAACTATAAACCTAGGTTCTTCTCTTGATTTCGTATATCCTACTTAGGTTAACCCCATTTGAGCGATGGTGGTAATAAAAATCCTGATACGAATCAAATTGTAAGAATTTATTTCAGACGTTCCTTTTTTGCGGAGAAACAATGATAAATGCAAAATCGAGAAAGTAAACATGCCTACTCAATCTAATACAGCATGACTCAGTATTTGTAGTCAGACATAAAAACAAGCTAAAGGCATATGATGAAGAACCAAGTGATTAACACACACACATGCGTTCATATAAAGACAATCAAGGTTACTAGCGTATAACTGACACGGTAGAGTTGTGTATGGTTAATGACTCAAAAGAATAGATCAATTGGTCTATCCAAAAGCTAGAATAACCCACATAGGCATGAAATAGTACTAAATGCTACAAGTGAATTTGCCTTACTAATAACTGTATGGTTGAATAGATAGCGTTGATTCATCATGCTTCATGTGTTCTTCGAGAAACAAAGGATTGAGTTTTCTATATTTTATGTATAACGAATATATGTATTAGAACTCATCGTTTTATATGTCTGTTGATTCTGTCAATCACCGGCTAACCGTACTATCAAAACTATACCATACCGATGTTCTAAAGCGATTTTAATGATGGTCTTGGGATTAACCGATTAAAAGTAACCAATCGGAACGCAGATTTTGTGCAAAGGCTCTAAAATACAGATAAGCGGTTAATTTTCATTTTTAGGAGTTTTAGTACCATTGATAAACTTGTTCGTGCTCGATGTCAGTAATTTGGGCTGAAAACCATAGTATTGTAATCCAGCTAGACTGTAACTTCTAGCTCTAGGTCACCCTACATTTCTTAAAACCTAACATCTAACCTTAAAACTCCTCAACACTAGTTCTTAACTCTGAACGCCCAAATCCTAAGTCTTAACCCTAAAACTTCTTAACCTTAGATCCTAACGCTAAAACTTCTAAACCCTAACATACTAACATTACCAGTTCATTTCACAAGCAATCTATCACCCAATCGTTTCGAAATATGATAAAGATCGTGAGTTCCAACAATAAGCTATCCACTCTAACGTTTTAAATGTTCTCATCGATTAGCTTTATTTTGATTGGTCGGTCAGTGCCGTCGATATAGTATGGTTTTGCTACCGTAGTTTATGCATCACTCTGGATAAATGAGTTTGCTGTTGACTTGAATCACGTTATCAATATGAGCTTGTGCAGATTGTTAAGTTTTTGTTGAAAATCATGAATCGATTGATGTTAGACCACCATTTAAAACCTGGAAGCACTGGACGGCCGTCTCATCCTAGTATGGGACTACTCAGCATTGCTCATTCACGGCCCCGCACGTGGAATTCGGATCCAGGACCTTCGGTCTGGTGCGCGAACACCTAACCTCTAGACCACTGAGCCGGCATCCAACCGTGTTAATGTATAACTTTAATCGATTCATGATCTTGCACAACCCTTTATCCAATTCTATTTAAATGGTTACATGTTATGACCTTGAAGCATATAACAACTTTAACAAGACTAAAATAGTTAATAGGTAGTCAAATAACATCGAAAGTCATTGAGGAAATAAAAAGTAGGCGAATTGTATCAGAGTTATCTTTCGGACAAAGAACTAAAACGTAACAATAAATCTAGATAACCTATTCTCTTCTTAACAAATATAAAATATTTTTAAGTCCTGTTTCCATTTAGCTTATATGGAGGACTGCGCTTACAATAAAATTATTAAATCGACTGATATAAGATAAACAGCGTGATGTGTTTAGTTAATTTTTTTCTCATTTTCATACACCAAAACCAAATCCTTTTTATTCAACTCTGTTTTCTTGTTTTACCTTTTATGCACCTATAGTCAGATTAGTAACCGGAAATCACCAAATCAATGTGGTACTGAATCATGTTCAACATGTTATGATGGTGTAGACAAGACCTGTCTTCAATGTTCACCGAATTATCATTTACTCGAAATCACACTATTCAGTAACTTACAAAATTTTAATTTGTTCAGTGGAAATCCTAATAACTTGACACTATCCTCTTGGTCATCCATTTTACTGTCTTCCTCTCCTACATCATCATTATTACCACCATTATTATCATCATCGTCCATATCAAGGTTTGATGAGACAGGTAATACAAATAATTCATCAGTAATATCGTCAACTAAAGCTGGACTCACTGCACTAACCGCAACAACTAATTCTGTTATACCTAATTCTTTTAATAGTACAACAACTAAAACTGAGAATACAGACAGTTTAATTCTAAAAATACCCAATTTGTTTAGTAAAATTATGAGAAATCGTCTAGCATTGACTACTAGACGTTTTGTACATAATAATAATAATACTAATAATAACGAACATAATTCTAATAGTATTGTTAATATACCTCAGCCTAAATTCATCTGTGTACATACATGTCCTAATGGTTATTATCGGAAAAGTATGTTGATTAATGGCAATGAGGTTACAATGTGTTCAAAATGTCCACCTTCATGTTCTACTTGTACAGGTAGGTTTTTCCGTTTTTGTAGTTAAATATTAGTTATTATAGCACATTAGTTTAATTTACTCAAGACATCGAAACTTAATTGTTTTCTTGTTGTATTCCATGTATGTTTTATACTTCAATGTAACAAAAGTTTTTATATCTAATTCTACTGTCAGAAAAAACACATTTATTATTAATAAATTAATCAGTTTGAAAGATTGCTGTAACTGAGATGTTCATATTTGTGTTGTTTCTGTAAATTTAGTTTAAACTACTTGACAAGTAAATGTGACATGAATAAAAATTCAGTGATAGAGATTTTTACTATTTAAACAGTTTAGGTCTGAAACTTATATTGTAGATGAAGATCACATCCATATATACAACTGTTGTATTGAGTCAATGAGTTGATTGATGATGATATTTAAGTTCCTGAATCACTTCCAACGATCATTGTTGAGATCTATGTCATATCACATTAATTAACTCTACTACTGGGAATTTACTTGCTGAGCTAATGTGGCATAGCAACTTAAACGTTGTACTCACGTACCATATTCCATGTTGTGTTTGACTGATTGATTAATATTAATTGCCAACCCGTTTACCACTTGTGTTTGCTTATAAATGGTATCGTAGATAATATTTTAAAATATTGATTATAAGTGCTCTACCATGATATTTGCTCATTTTCATTCTAGTGAATTAATCACTACAGTACTAAGAAAAACCTGTTCAGCAGTTAGATTGACATATCAATTTAAGGCAATCGAGAAATGTGACAACTCAATCCTAAAGGGTTTTCATCACGAACTTACATCAGCTGAAATGCCAAAAATCCATTTAACCAAATGGATGAATCAATTTTGTACTTGTAAATTAGTTACAGTTAAGATAACATTTGTAATAACATCAAACTCCTGACTTATAGCTTAGAACTAATCTTACTCTAGCTATTTCAAAATGAGTAGTTCATTGATATTACTGATATTTACTCAGAAAGTGTTTCTCAAAGCTGAGTATTTTAAACAAACGATTAATAAAAATCGCATAAGGAAATACGAAATGTTAAAATAGAATGAGTAAGTGGTTTACCGTTCAAGTATAGTAGGTTTATATAATATAGAATAAAAGGTTACGGAAATATAATTTCGAAGATGTTCGAAATTTACAGTCTCCATCCCTCGTCCTTATTACCAAGATATATATTCCCCTGGTGACGTTCTTATTCACTAATGATTGAAAAGCCTACAATTCCCTAACAACATATGGATACAATTAGAAAGTTGTTCATTTAGTCAACCCTCTAACAGGAGGACATACTAACAATTTTAAATTCATATCGGAACATTTAAAAAACTTATCTATCTTTGTAAAAGGTTTGAAAGGGAAAATGGTGTGGAATCACATGTATAAATTTTACATGGAATATACTTTAAAGTTAAGACAGAGGAACTTATTATGAATTTTGGTGGAGTTTTGTTCTCTGAGCTGGATGGTTTGGTCGTGGAGCTTTCATCGTTCTTCTGAACGACATAATCAGCACAAAATTCAGATAGAAGTGAAGTGTTCGAATTTCTCCATATGTGGTTCACAGCTTATCCTGTACACCTCGATATTGATTGGTTGTTATTGACCTTAAACTTGTCATTGTTTACTTCTTTGTTTTGGCTATGTCTCCCGTTGGTTTGATTTTTGTTTCTATATTTGTGCATGATTTTCCCGATTGGTTGGTAAATTGGATTGATTTCAATATGCTTGTTGATTGCTGATTGACCTGAGTGCCAAGCTTCTAAAAATTCTCTGGTGTTTTTGGAGTTTCCTCTGTCTAAGATTTTCACATTTTTTCAATCGAATGAGTGCCCACAGTTGTCCGCGTGTATTGATATAAGTGAGGAGATATCATGGCGTTTGACTGCTAATTGATATTCGTGTAGGTAAAGGTGAAAGGGGCATCCGCTTTGTCCGATGCAGTGTTTTTCGCAGTTGGTACAATTTATTTTGTAGATGTTGTTTGGTTCGTTTTCCTTTGTTATTTCATCCTTTGGTTTGCATAGGATTGATTGTGGTGATTTTTTCGGTTTGTGTGCCACATCTATTCCGAAGGTTTTCAGCAGTCTCGTTGCGGTTTCTGATATTCCTTGTATGTATGGTAGGGTGATCCTTTTGTTGATTTCTGTGCTTGACTTGGGTTCGGATGCTGCGTGCGGTTAATATTTTTGGTGAAGTTGACTGGGTAGCCGTTCTTTTGAAATACGTCCTCCAGGTATTTCTCTTCATTTCTTCGTGCTGCCAGTGTGTTGCAGTGTGTCCTCGCCCTCTTGAACAATGTGTGTACGCAGTTGATTTTGTGAGCTCTTGGGTTGTTGCTATTGTAGTTGAGGATTTGATCTGTATGGGTCGGTTTCTTATATACTCGAGTTTCCAGTTTTCCTGTGTCGGTTCTAGTGATCAATATGTCCAGGAATGCTAGTTGGTTGTTTGACTCCTGTTCTGTTGTGAACTTGATGTCATTGAAAACGTTGTTGATCAGTTTGTAAGTGTTTTCCAGTTCATTCTTTTTGACGATGACGAAGGTGTCGTCTACATAGCGAATCCAAATTTTTGGCTTGATCACTGGTAGTATCGCGGCTTCTAGTCTTTGCATCACTGCCTCTGCGATCAGTCCTGATATTGGTAATCCCATTGGTGTCCCTTTCGTTTGTCCGTAGATTTTGTTGTTGAATTGAAAATATGTTGTTAGGCATAAGTCGATGAGTTCCAGTTGACTTTGAATTTGAAGCTTCGTGTATTTGGTGAGATTTGTGTCGTTGTTGAGTAGCAGGGATATATTTTCTTTTGCTAACTGTGGTTCAATTGAGGTGAATAGTGCTGTTACGTCGAAGGATATCATGAGTTCGTCGTTGTTGATTTGGATGTCCTTAATTTGGTCCAGGAATTGTGTTGGGGAGAACAAAACTCCACCAAAATCATCCATCTGAGCTACAAATCTTCTCCACCACCCTAATGAATTCAATAATCATGTAAAAAGTGTATATACTTTTTAATTTCTCTCACTTTCTGTTCACTTGTTTTTCTGTTGGTTAAAAAATAACCTGAAATTTTTCCAAGATTAGTTCAACAGTCAGTCTTGATCATCGGAGTGATTTCGTTTTACCAAGTTACACTATAGTTACACAATCATTTTGATAGCACTATATGTGAAGACTTGAATCGAAGGATACTACGGCAAAACTATAAAAATGTAATTGTTGTGTATATACCACCTCTGTTATATCTTCAGTTTCATTGCTTATACTTTGAAAACGGGAACCTTATAGTTCCTACGACACGAATAAAAATATGAAAGATCGGTGAAATGAAGATATATTAAATATTGAAAAATGCGTTGTCAAACAAGTCGCCTTAAAATGTCCTCAAAATACACTCATTTATGTATTGATTTTATTCATATTCGGTAATACTATATGTAAGGTAATATGAATAGAAATATTACAAAATATACACTGGTTTTAGTTCACTTAAATTAATATGAGTGCCATAAATGTATCTCACATTGGACGAAAGTTTATACTTGTTTCATTGAATGAATTTTATACTGAATTAATACAACAAATATTTACTTGAATACGTTCAACTTATTCCGAGTTCAAACTAATATGCTCTTTCCAAGATTTATAATAAATTATTATAAATAATATTAACTTAAAATAATTTTGATGGAGTTTTGTTCTCCGACAAGAATCAATCAACATTGAGGTCTACAAAACAAGTTGTGAACCACATATGAAGAAATTCGAACACTTCACTTCTACCTGACGTTTGTACTGATAATATCGTTCAGAAGAACAATGAAAGCTTCATGACTAAACCATTCAAATCAGAGAACAAAACTCTATCAAGATCATTCACCTGAACTATAACTCTTCTCTACCAAATTAAAATAATGTCACGTGTTTATTTCATCATATTAATAGTATTTGTTAAAGTTCATTTACATTATGAAATAATAATTACATTAGAATAAAACAAAAAGAATCATTTGATCGCTAGTCTTATGAATATGTTTAGTACTTCTTGTATTGGATAGATTTAATTTTATTATATTTCTTTGCAGAAGATCTTAGTACTCTAATTTATATTTTATGATACAGACACATACACTCACACACACTTCATTTCTCTCTATAAATAATAATTTGTTTTGTTTTATTTTATGGATTTCGAAAATTCTACTGACTTATTCATTATCATTTTTTTCTCTCGCCGTTATATGCTCTCTTACTTTTGAATTTATGGTTAGTTATATATTGGTTTGTTTTTATTATTATTATTATTATTCTTTCAAGATTTTCACTTCATACATTCAATACTTATTCAATCAGTTTATTTGTCTTGGTAATAGCTCACGATTTTCAATTAATTTTAGGAAAAAAAGATGATTATTAAAATATTATATGCTTAATAGTAGAATATATATAGAATACTGCGCAGTAGTTCGTCCTGTTTTACTTTACGGCTGTGGAACGTGGCCGTTAAGAGTAAAGGATACTCGTAAGTTATTAGAGTTTGATCACAAAGATGTCTTAGAAATATTGCTCGCATTTGCTGGGATCACTGGATAAGTAATAATGAAGTTAGACTCAGGGTATTAGGTACTGATGGCAAATCAGTTGATGCTTGCACCACGTATTATGTATGCCCGAACACCGATTTTTATTTTTATTTGAACACATAAATATTGGTACAAGAGGGCACCAAACATATATGCGCCACACAAAACAATGATAATTAGAAGAGAGAAAAAAACAATAACGAACAGATTAGTGTAATAACAATGATAATAGTAATAATGGGGGAAACGGAAAGGTACATTCAGAAGAAATCTTTCAGTTAAGGAAGAAACAGACATTTTTTTATGAAAAAAAGTAAAAGAAAGTTATAGCAGGATCGCCACTGGCTTCTACTCTGAGCCATATCTGATAATTACTATAGCCACTGTGTTGCACCATCTTGAATGGGACAATTGAGAGAGGTGATTGCATGTCCTCACTCTACCTGAGGTGTTTGTATATAGTGCTTTTAGGATGTTAATAAACTTATCCGGCACACCCTTCTTCAATAGACAATCCCAGAGAACAGTCCTGTCCAACGAATCGAAGGCAGCCCTGATGTCAAGAAACACTACGATTGTTGGCCTTTGATAAGTATGGCGATGTTCTAACATTTGGCGGAGGGTGAAGATATGATCAATACATCCTCAACCGGAACGAAAACCAGCCTGCTCCCCGCGAGTCAATCTTTCTCGGGTTTTAAACAACCCACGAAGTATGACGGAAGCCAATAGCTTGGACGCAATCGGAAGTAGACTTATCCCCCGATAGTTGTTACAGGAACAACGTGAACCCTTTTTAAAGATAGGGACAACTATCGACTCATTCCATGACGTTGGTACACTCTCTAGTTCCCAAACCTTTGTAAACAACGTCGTCAATTCCGTAGTCAGAAAGTCACCACCATCTTTAAAAAATTCGGAGGTATGTCATCTGGGTCCGGTGATTTGTAGCGCTTCAAGAGTTGGAGTTCCTTGCGGACTTCCGCCTCATTTGGTGGATCAGTCGTCGCCGGTCATGGAGGGCAGGACAGTCTGACCGATGTTGCCGGAGCAGCAGGCCAGTTGAACTGCCCTTCGAAAAATTCTGCCCATCGTCCAAGACGTCGATGGATGTTAATGATTGGCATCCTGTCATCCTCACAGATTATTTCGCTCACACCAAACTTCTTGCTGCCAGTGGCTCGGATGAATTGGAAGAGCTTCCGGTAGTTACCAGATGCAGCTGCTGCCACCATAGGCGAGGTACTGTATAAGTCGAAAAATAAGGATACATAAAGTGGGAATAAAAGAGAGTGAATAAATGACGTAAAAAAATAATAATAATCTGAATCGTTTGATTGTTGATCGAAGCAAGACAAGTATTTTCCATAAATGTAGACACTTCATCATATTTGTATGTGGGCCGTGATACTGCCCGGGTGCCCAGACCGAATAAGGTGGTACTCTTAGGGGGTCACACCCGGAGCCTTGAACCTGAAGGTATGATTCACAAGGTAGTAGAGTATCGTGAGGAGATACAGTCCCATGGTAGCCGGTAACCAACGATTGGTTCACACGCTATTTGTTCCTTCATGATACTGGAGCCCATGTGCACCATTGGTTTGGGATCCGGTTAAACTGCCGGACATTCGCTTTTCGTTTTCTCATTTTCGTAAACAACACCCCCTCCACGAGAAGGCAGTGAGTAGAACTTCCCTGGCAGTGGTTGTATGCATGTGGCCATTTGAGGTTGACGTTTTTTGGACTGAAATGTTCACAAGGATTTGTCACTCAGTAGTTATTGTTATATTTGTCTAGTCATTAGTGTTAATCGAATTTTATCGGTTAAGTTTGATTGTAACCACTAGTCTATGTAACTCAGCAAGATTCTCTGGACCTATGTTTAATTTTAAGTTTTAGACAAATGTGACACTTGAAAAGGACAGGTATAACTTATTTAAACAGTAAAACATGATCTTATTTTGTTTCATTAGGTCCTAATAAACTATCTACAACCTGTAAGCTTTCACAATCAAAATTACCGATATAGATCAACATACTTGTGAAGTTGATAAAAATTTAGCGTGAACACAGATCACTATGATGTGTAGTTAAGCATACAGGTATTCAATCTAATCGTGATGAGTTTCCCCATTTTATTACTGGTTATAGAGTCATAGGTGATATATCAAGATCATGACATGTACACTTTATCGTCGATATACTCAGTGATATTAGTTGTTTTAATCAGATAAAAATAGTCATTTTTATTGTCATTAAAGAATTAATCTCTTTCGATCACTGTTGTCTTGATAAGTCTATTACTGTTTTATTAATTATTTCACATTTTTAAAGTTTATTATGTCGGCGATGATCATGTTTGTTTTCTAATTGTTATTTCCATAAATTATCCTCGTTACATCATTTACAAAATTTTTTGTTTTTTTTCACCACTTCGTCATTGTTTATTTACAGATATAACACATTGTAATCTGTGTCAACCAGGTTTTTACTTGCATAACAAAACGAATTATTGTATAATGCGTACTACCTGTCGTCTTTCTGAGTACTTTGATGAACATCAAGATGTAAGTGGTATACATTATTCTATATTTAAAATTCATATATACCACTATTTAAAGAAATTTATTTGTTCTATATCTGATATTCATCATAGATTGTTTTCATTTCGAGTACTACTATAAACAAAAGAGCAATGAGTAATTTCTGACGAGCACTACGTACAAACTAAATAATGCGCCCCCAGACCTCTTACCAGTACTGTGCTTACTAGTGACTTAATCCAAAATGACTTGTTCAAATTTTAGTGGGAAATGATGACTTGTAGCGTTTAGTTATATTGGGAGTACTACAGTCATCATCAGTGTTATTGGATGATTGTCATACTAGACTATGAATTGATTAACGTTGAAAATGTGAACTATAATTTCTTAACTCAATGATCTAAAAGTTACTCAATAGTTGAGAGACTTGAGAGTCTATGTTTTGATTTCTCACAAGATTGAATTACTAAAACGTCTAGTGTTGTCTAGTTTTCTTTAGTTCTCAATGGTACCCTAAATTAAGTCGAATCGTGACAGATAACACCTACAAATTCGACTAATTTACACAAAACCTCCAATTAAAACTCATTTAAGATAGTATTAATTACTTGAGAAGGAGGTACCTTAGTTCGGGAGTCTTACCACGGAATGCAGTATGTTCCAGTCAGCAAGTCTATAATCTCTATGTTGACTGGTTTTTTGTATGAGTTGGTTATAAAAAAGGTTTGCGAATTCCTGTTGAATGCTCTGAATCCACTTGTTTGGTTTGAACATTGAATTTTATTTATTTGTTTATTTGAATACGTAAATATTTGTACAAAGGGGAACCGAATATATATGCGCCACACAAGTCACTTGATTTGTGTGTGAGCTGTGATACTGCCCGGGTGCCCAAACCGAAGCAGGTTGTTTTCTTAGGGAGCCACAACCCGGAGTCTAATCCACAAGACTGTGGAACAATGTTAAGCGATGCAGTCCCATGGTAGCCGGTGACCAACAATAGGTTCATCCGCCATTTGTTTCCTTAGGATCCTGGAGCCCATGTACACCATTGGTTTGGTATCAGGGTTTTCCAACTACCCTAGGTGGACCCGCCGTATCCACCAACCCGGTTAAAGCACCGGACAATCGCTTTTCGTCCTCTCAATCTCGTAAACAACACGCCGGCCGCGAGAACGCTATGAGTTGGGTTCTCTGACAGTGGCCATGTGAGAGCATTTTGAGAGGGAGAGCGGACTCTTCCCGCTCTCGGCCGTACCAGGTCATTTGGGAGTACTGAAAAGATAATCTCTCCTTTAAATTCGTGGCAACATAGTTGCCATGTAGAAACAGTGAGTAATACTTTCCTGAAAGATACTATTGATGCTGAGCTACATAAAAGAGGGAACCATCTTCTATCTCACCAACTGTAAGTCAGCTGGAAATATATATGATCGATTTGATAAGGAGATGATGTGTAATTCAAGATAACCACTGTTTTATTGTTACTGTACAATGTGAAGCTGTTTTTAATTGCACCAAGATTTATTTCCTTTTTCAATTAAGATGTCTCTCTTATGTTTCTTTTTTTCGTACTCACGAAAATAATATACTTGGCTCAGAGTTTTGTGGAGAATCATTGAAAACTATAGAACAAATGATTATTGGTCTCTTTGTGCCTTAGAGACTCCCTAGTAGTTTGTATCTACAATACTCAGGCTGATTAAGTTCTAAAGTGAAAGTTGAACTATCCAGTAGAAAACAAGGAATTCAATTGATCAAACTGTTTAATTATTAAAACATACTATTATTTTTAAGTAACTTTTATTCAGCTGCCTATTGAAAGATATCTATTCCATTTTCATTTTTTTAAGTTAATGTTAAGATATACACTTTTTACGCTTTAAATTGTATTTTTTTTAAACTTTTTTCTTTAGGTATGTCGACCATGTGATTCTACTTGTCGAACTTGTTCCGGACCTAATCCATTTCAATGTACCAGTTGTTTTAGGAAACCACCAGCTCCGCGTTGCTTATTGACAAATCAACGTGTTTCAAAACTACACAGAACTTCTAAAGATTTAGCCCCATGGACTGATTATTCAAATGTAGAACCTAACTCTGGACAATGTTTACCTTGTTGCCCTTATCGGTTGGCTTTAACTAGTCGTGATCCTAGACAATGCATGTTTTGTGTTGCTGATAAACGTGAGTCTTTATTGAGGTTATGTTAAGCCACAAACTAATGTTAGTCAGTAAATTTTTACCATAATCCCCATTATAATATACCAAACTAGACATTAACGATCCATGATTTAAAGGGAAATATTCCTTACATTTGTTGACCTGTAATCTAACTTCATAGTAACAATCATTTTTAAAATGTTATTATGAATAATGCATTGCATTTAATGTTGAGTATATAAGGAAAGCTAATAAAAATTTATGTTATTATACATTTTATTTATTTCAATTCAATACTAAAGATATTATTAGTATAATTACCAATTTTAGGTTTGTTGTTTAATTAAGTCGTTTGTGATAATTTATTCTATTTGAGGTTAATCTGCACATGAATAGTTAGAGCTATTGAAATCCGAAAAGATATAGATAATTATTTCGTCATACTTTGAGTCTCCTCACCATTCGACATTGAAGGCCTTACACGGCGTTGTGGCAAGAATGACGTACAATCAAGCCATTAAATTCAGTCATCTCCAACATCGGACCAGGCATATATGTGCATCAGTCCAATTTGCCATACCTCATTAGCACAACAAGATGAACACAGAATTCATAGAAGCAGTTACTTCAATTGTAGTAATGTATAAAAGTAGATTTCATACAAGGATATGATACAGGGAGAAAGAATTAGTTGGTAGAAAGTGATTCTAATCTCACGGTTTCAGAGAAGACAATTAGTGCATAGGCCTACGCCATTAAATTAGTATTCATTTGTCTAAATTATTGAACTTTTTATTCAGTTTTCAGTATGGTCAAATAACTTCGATTTCTATCAATCAGTTCAATTTGATTTTTCGTTCATATGACATTTGTTTAGTTTAATAAATTTCTCAACTAATATTCACTGAGTCTAACTAATATGTAATTGAATGAGTTGAAATGTGAATTAATCTACTTTGATCTTCGCTAAATAAATCTTCGGTACAAGATTTATATCTTAGAGTAACTGATGCTTGAAATGACTGGGGCTAGTAGTGGTATCCAGATATCGAAGTGTAGTTACGAATTATTGCTGGTATCACAAACATATCAGACTAATAGTCTTGTTCTGGACAAGGTCGATAATTACCTTCAAACCATACTAACACGCCACAAAAGCATCATGATTAATAATAATAGTTACGGTAATCGAGTACCGATTATGAACCATACTTTTTTGTAATAAGTCGAAAAATGTAGTTTAAATATAAGGGATAACTAAAGGAAATCGCTGTGTATCTACGCATTCCCAATCAATTTGTAAAATGTAAGTAACACCGGTAAAAGTATACTGTGCTGACAAAAAATCGGACTTAAGATAACAAGTCTTCTCGCGAAATTCACAATACAAAGGGCAATAGATTTCTTTATATTAAGAGTTAAGTAAAAATGACCTATATCTAGTTCTGAAGATCATTAAATCTGATAAGCACTTCTGTCATGCAACCATATGGTTAATGTGATATTCCATGTAATGTAAATTACAATAAACACCTAGTCGTGTTGCGGACAGCCTGAGAAATTAATTACCCAGTGATCGTGCATGATATGATTCAGAGCACCATCAAATGTATCTAAGTGTTCTTTAAAATAAAATCCAAACTTCCCTGATTACTAGTTCTTTACGGCAACCATTTTTGTTGCTATTATATATATACTCCACTTTTTCTTCTTTCATTTCATCTAACTAGCTATCTGTTTAAGTGGTGACGAAATTGGAGCTGGAGAAAGTGGCTACATAATAGATGTCGATAATAATGACCAGTCCTTATTGGAATTGTTCAGTAAACAACCATATCGTCTTATTCTATTGATTGGATGTATTATATTTATTATACTGTTAATTATATTCATCGTAGCTCATTTTATAACAGCACGTCGCCGTCGTCATCGTGGAAACAATCAAATGTATTCTTGTTGTTGTAAACAAAATTATCATGAATCGAACAAACGAACAAAAGAAATTGTAACATCTGTTACTAAAAAGCGTAAGGCTCGACAAATGGCTTCTTTAACTAATCATCACAATTATTATCATGATCAATATTATAATAGTCCAACAATATTGGAAAGAAATAAAGTAGAAAATAGTGAAAGCGAAGATGAGGACGATGATGATGATCCACAAGCAGAACAAATTTCACTAAAATGTAAACGTATTAAAGACAATAATATAAATATAGGATATATTGATAAAAAGATTAATGATATTGAACTAACTGAGGATTGTATTACTACTGTTAGTAATGGTGGTAGTAATCATTTCTATGTTCCATCTTATAAATCATCGAATTGTTCAAATGGTAAATTACATAGTGGACGTGTATATCGATTAAGTATAGATGATTTAGTAGACACACCGCCGACCAGCATCACTGCCACAATATCACCAACATGTACATTGAATACTGCAAATACACATAATCATGTACGTTACAGCCAGTTAAGTAGTACTGTACTACCTAACGATGATGGTGATGATGATGCCGACAATGATGGGAACAGTAATAATAACACTGATCCAGATACAAATAGTAATGGTGTAACTGAGTCATGTGCAGTAGAAGATGATAACAGCTGATTAATACAATTAATTATTGACGCCTAGTCGTTATTTATTATTGATTTATATATTTTATTATCATTATTATTACTGTATCCCCCTCAAAAATGAAAATTCCATTCATTCCTGTTACCTTTCATTTTCAAAAAAAAAACCTTGTTTTTATCCAATTAAAATGTACTTTCTTTCTTTATTTTCCTCTTTCTTACCATACTCAATTGCACAAGCACAAGATCTCAAAACATTTTTAAGAATAATGATAATTGGGCACACTATTGCCTGTTCTTAAAAATGTGCATACAAAATTATTCAGTTGAATTTTTTAATACATTGTATTGTTAGTATTACAGTTACTACGACTACCACTACTACTAATAATAGTAGTGAGAGATGATGACAATGAATTATTTTTATGCTGCTAATTTTTACTTCCCTTCTTTTATATATATATATATATATATACATACATTTTACTGGAAACAAAATAAATTCTATCAAGGCCTTATCTAGAAAGAAATAAAAACAATTAATTAATACGTTTCACATATATGGATTCATGTATTGTTCTTATTATAGTTTGAATTTTTTTTCTCTCGTTTCATTTTATTTGTATGTATGTAGAATTTTTCTGTACAGTGAGAAATGAGCATAACTTTATTTGACCATAGTTTCTCTTTCTCCGTATTATATTCAAAAGATAAGCATAAATTTAGTAATAATTCTAGGGGAACAAGCTGTGATGTTGTGTACACTGTTTTATGTTCTTTAATTATATTCACTATCCTATTTTTTTTTTCAATTTTTCAGTCATTATTTCAAACTATACTGCTGTTTTATTCTTCATCAACATCGCATATATTTGTTTTCTCTTTAATTTAAAGTATGTATACATATGTGTAGGTAAATCATACTATTTTTAAACAAAATTAGATAATACTCTTTATTCGTATGTTATTTACAATTTGTCAGTTTAATACATTCGTTATTTGTTTATTGTCTTCCGTATTGTTCTTTTCTATTTGTTTTTCCATAAAACTGACGTATGTACTGATTGCTTTCATTTATTGTAATTTTTAATATGATTATAATAAATCTTATCACTGCTGCCTCCTGTTGCCACACTGTATCACTACTATTATTACTACTACAAATAATAGTAGTATTGTTAAATTGTTTGTCTTTATTTCAGTTTACATCTAATATTTTCATTTTATATTTTTTACCTATTTTCTTTTTTTTTCTAATTGTGTTAACTTTTAACTGTGAAAAGTCGAAGTCTCTTGTTCGTACCATTGTTATTTGTGCCTTATAAATATGAAACGATGCTGCTCATTAAAAAAATGAGCATCCATTGTGTAAAAAAATCCTATTACATCTTGTTTAATTCTTGCATCTTTAACTCGTACTGATGATGATTGTTAATTTTACTGATGATAGCCCTACTACTACCACCTAACAATACTAGTCGTTTTTTTTTAAATATTTGTGTTTTTTTTCAATATTGATCGCGGCTATAGCGTGGTTTTCGGATTTTTTTTCTTCGATCTCGTCGTTACCCACATATTCACCGTTATATTCTTAATGTGATGTCAAGTACTGTAAGTCAAAGCAAGAGAGAAAAAACTGGATGTGAACTACAGCTTTTCTGTACGCAGAACTAAGTGACAGTATTGCTAATTCGTTAAGGTGGTATGTGGATTTTCTCAAGATTTTCAAACGTGAAACTAACGAATTTGCTGGGTATTCTAATGATGGTTCTTTGACGGAATTTGATAAATTGTCAATTGATCAGTCTCATTTTAATTTTTGGTTAAACTATTGCCTTGACCGATAGTTGGATATGACAAATTCCGTTTTAGGATGTTGAAATTCAGCTGTGAAATAAAACTGCTTCGTTTGATGATTCTTGGTTGTCCATTCCGAATGACACTTAAAAACATACCTACTCAGTTGTCAATGCTATAATCCTGATAATAGATCCTGTGATTGCATTCTCACTGATTAGTGTCTAGTTCTCGAGATTAGTCATTATACATACAAGTGTTCATTTAACAATCTATCCAAGGTTATTAGGATTATGATTAGCTGACAAAATCATGTCTCAAGCAATGGTAATTAAACTGAGATGCCATAAAACATATATTTTCTCAGTGTTATCACTACTACACATGTTCTCAAATAATGTAGTAGTAGTACTTCGCTAATACTTAGTTTAGACTTGTAATTCAGAATAAAATCATATTATTCAGCGATAAATGGTAATATAACACACTTGACTACAGAATAGATAGATATTACAAAGACAGCTCTTAGTAGGTTAATAAGTCCAAGTTTATAAAGCAAACCAATTGCATGTGGCTTTTATAAGTAACAGCCTACAATCCTTTTCACCAGAGCGATAGTCTGGTCGATGGCAGTTTAATATTTTGATTGTAGGAGTCATTACGAGTCCTACTTATCTAAATGGTGACTTTTCGCACTACATACGCAATACTTAACTTTCTTTACTGACTACACAAACGGCTGGTAGGAAAATTCCATCATTTATTTCGCTACTTGGAAATTCTTCATATATGACTCACTATCGCTCATTGAGCTAAGTCGATGAACGTTCTATTTTCACCAGCTTATCACGAAAAATAAATAGAGAAACATGTTCTTATGAGTTTCATAGAGGGATTTTGCGTTTTCAAGGTACAAAAGACATACTCTACTCAGGAAAGCTGGTCGTTAACTCATTCAGTCCTGTTTGAGTATTCTATATGTCATCATACTGTAAGATGGTATGAATATTTAAAGCCGAAGCGTTTTTCTTAGTTTAACAGATCTACACTACCAATAAGCATTTAAAAGGTGCTAATAATCTCAATGTAGAATATAGAGATAAATCAAGCTTACACAAACCTAATGTTGGTTTCGCGCTTTGGAGAGTAGCTGTAGGTCATTAGTCTTCTCGAAGTGTTTTGTATAGGAATCCTCAGCTGTAAACAAAAATACTGGAGAAATCCTTCTCTAACAGAATAATCTAGTGCCGTTATGTCTATTGTCAGGCAATACAATGTTAGTCTGCAGTAACGTGACTGTTGTAGTATATGACAAGTTAAAACGTCATCGAAATAATCATGGCCTGAAGGAAACGTAGTAACTTAAAAATCAGCTGCTTGTTGGGCCCAGTTAATGAACATAACGAGACGACAACAAGTGGTGAAACAGACCCGTACCACGATGATTCTTACATACATTCAGTGAGATCATAGTGATTGAACAATCAATTTGTTAGTTTTGAACAATAACTATTTATATTTTGAAGGGACTTGTAGTTAGTTTCAAGTTACAGAAATGACTAATTTAAAAAATCAAAGCATTCAAACACTTTTTTTCCGACAATAAGAATGATGCTCAAATGGAACCAGTAACCTAACATACTTTTTACCTATTGTTCACATAATCGATTTCCAACCACTATTCTTACAACCATACATTAGACAGAGCCTGCAATAGCGTACGGTCTTGAGAAAATTGTCTTTTTTTCGAGAAAATATCGACAAAAAGTGTGCAGTTTAAAAAATCGTTTGTTAACATCACTATGCACAATTTATTTTACAATTCAAATAAAAAATAATAAAACAAATGAATTTCTTTTGTACAAAAGGGTAATTTTCATTTATTTTCCTAAGACCGTAAAAATGGCTTATTTCTAGCAATATGCTTATCTAATTGGTCCCAAATTTGTTGAAAATTTGCCTTGTCTAGATGTCTCCTTTGATCCAGATCAATAACACGTACATTCCATTTGGCTACATTCGGATCCAATGGCATATTAGTGTACTTCAAATGAAAACCTTTGACTTTAGAAAACAGGAAAAAACATTACAAGATAAGAATCAATCAACACCCGACTGCAAAACTTGTAATAGTAATATAGTAGTATGGTGAAAGTGACATGTGATTACTTTAGGATTAGATCCCTGATTCAAGATTTTATACAATCGGAGATGTCCAATTTAGTTCGGCAATAGTAAGCAACATGATACTCTAACAACTAATAACGCAAAAAGTATAACAGGTTCCTGCAACAAATCACTACGATACGTCTGTGCGCTTAGAGAATAATTTTTAACTCCGATTTCACTATTAGTGAACGAGACTGTATCCTACTCTCGTTTTCCTTGCCCACTAACTAGAAACAAAAGTCCAAGCTTCTCTAGAGCTATCATCGATAGGAAATCCTAGATTAGTACAAATATGAATTCATTCCATTACATACAGACTTTAATCAATGATGAAATTGACAAACTGAACAGTTACTACATAGAATTAATACAGTTGGATATCAAAGTCTAATGAATGAAAACCATGTTTAACACCAATATATACTTAATTTCTTCCTAGTAAAAATTGTATTTATAGATTGACCATTGTTAACAAACTATTGGTCATTGAAGCTGCGTTAGATTCCAGTACTGTTGGAAACTAAAGGGCAAGAATATTTCATATGATAAAAGTATGAGGAGAGAATGTAAAAGGCATAAATGTAGTGTAAATAGCTTGTTTGTACAGTAACAAATGTTTACTTAAGTGAATAATTTGAATATTGAAGGAATATGGGATATTAAGAACTTTCTGATCTGTAACATTTAGTTCACAGTTAACTTGTAGTAAGTTTACGGACAGAATGAAACGAAAATTGATGACCCGACAGTTAATTACTATAGTACAAAGCGAGATCGAATCTCAAATAAATTATGCAAGAATCAGTAGACCGCGGAATCGATCTAAAGGGATTCATGCTTAAAGTTTCAATAGTTAGGCAGATAAGCTTAGTGATCATAGAGAAAAAACTTACATTAAAATAGAGGAAGTTTAATACTTGACACAGTAATCCGCTCATTACCTTTTATTTTATTGATACGACAAGTAAAATCAGTATAAGAGCTCCTGTAAAAATGAATGAAACTACCAATGTAAATTTAGACAGATCAACATTAAAATTCTTACTTTGAGAAAAAATTACTGCTGGATCGGAGCTGATTGGCCAACCTTTAAATTGCCAAGCTTGACCTTGGACAAAAACAGCTACAACACGATTCCATTCATCTAAGAGTAATTTGTTTGGTTGATCAACCACACGATAAGGCACTGTTCGACCATCAGATTTATGACGCTGAATAAGTATCTCGTTTTCCCGACGCATACCAGATGCTTGTTTCTCTTGGGATTTAATGAACCGTAAATCCTGGGGAAAAAAGATTAAACATAAAATTATAATTGTTACCAGGAAATCACCAGTTAATCGCACTACCTCGATAATAAAAATACCAATTAAATGTATACGATTAAAAAAGATTTCAGCAGGTACATATACTTCGGTACACCTTTCAGTAACACAAAAAACCTCACTGGTAGACGAAACCAAATACCATCTTCAGATCAAAGACAATAAATTTAGTTTGGAATCTTCTTCTAGTGTTTCAGAAATTGTCGAATATTGAGTATTTGATCGATACATCAAGGCCAGGGGTAGGATTCAGTCTGGTTACCTCAGGTTTGCTAGATATGCAGAGCTGTTTAGTCACAACCATACTTAATAGAGCCAGACTGTGTCAAGCGACAAAAACAGGAAGAAACAGTATATATCGAAGTTTCTTGCGAAACTGGATATAAAAAGAAATTTATTTATATTAAACACACAAAAAAACGATTACGGGGAGCCTCGAAGACACAATTTTAAGAAAAAATGTCTTCATCCATTTTGAATTCAAGGGTGAGATTTCAGGCAGGATCCAAAAAGGGTTAAGCAGAGCTAAAGAGAAGCTTTCTTGAAACTCAACTATTGCCGGTGTATAACGCCAGATCTTTCCTAAACCAGTCAAAAGTGAATTAATACCCTTCTGAAGTCACCTCCCAAAGTATTTACGAATTGACATGTACTTATAGAAGTAATTACCGAAAGGACATCTAAAAGGTTTACCGAACATATTTCTCGTAAGTTGTCTGAAAGGAAATAAAGTATTCACAAGTGCAATCACTAAACATTTAATGGATAGTGGATACAATGTGGATATCACAAAAGCGTTTAAAATAATTAACAAGCAGCAAACACCAATTTTACTCCGCTTAGCGAAGGCCATCGCCATCGAGCACTTTCGACCTGACCATTGTATATAGAAGTGTGGTAGACTTCTCATTGCTATGGTAAAATAGTTGTATTATTTTCACATATGTTAAGTACTTTATCTCTTTATTGTAATTTAAAACTTCAAAATATATTTAAAAAATTCCACTGACACTCACTTATGATGTAAACTTGAAGTTTATATCAAATAGGCACTTTGGTTATCACCCATTAATCAACAATTTGTTTTTATTTATTATCTCTTTTGTTATCGGTTATAATTTCACCCTTTTCTTTTTATAATTTTATCTTCAACACATAAATACTAATCAATCTTAACTATTATGTTGAATATGTTGTTTTTTTCTATCTCATGTCGTTTCGAACAAAACGTCATTGATTACGATACGTAATAGAATGCTTTTATCATAATATTACCAATGTAAACTCAGGGAGTTCGCAACTGGTGAGAAGGCTTAAAATAGAATGAATACCTGTTATTCTGCAAATATTGTTTTTTTTCGCTTTATATATATAACTGGCAATTAAGATTTGTGGTGTTTTAGATATAGTCAGTCAGTCAGTAACAACGTAGAACTTAGTACGTACGTACATCAGTTCGAGTTGCCATACCACATTAGCACAGAGATGCAGTGGTCGATTCAAATCCCGTAGTGGTAGAGGTAGCAAGAGTATAAGCAGTAATCGGGAAGATTAGGGTTTGGAGATGTTATTTAAAGAGTATAATTCAGTGAAATAAATTTGGAAAGAGGAAAAAAAGGGATATGAAGAATTCAGATAATTAGAATTTGGGAGAACATAGAGAGTGGATGCACCTGCGCCATTGCAAACGATTTTGAGCCATGTCATTCAGGGTCTCTAACCATCGGTTGCTATCATTTCGCGGTCCCCAACCAGGTAGTTTACACCTACCAACATCACTCAGTCCACTTGTCAGTGACTTCATGGATTTGTGCCATGTTTTGGTCTGGCCGCCCCTAGCTTTCTTCCAACCTACTCCTATACCACTGAGTATAGCACGTCGAGGTAGTCGGTGGTTGGGCATACGTAACACGTGTCCCAGCCATCTCAACTGATGAAGTTTCACTACTTCATCAATTGATTTGCCATCCTTACCTAGTACCCGTTTCCTAACAGCTGCGTTACTTACTCGGTGGTCCCAGGATATACGAGCAATACTTCGAAGACACCTATAATCAAATACTAGTAACCTACGAATATCCTCTACTCTTACCGGCCATGTTTTAGATATAATTGAAATACAATCCAGATAACAACCCTAAATTAAATGTTTTTAAGCTTGATATCCGTCAGATTGACTGTTTCATGAGTTTGTATGTTTCAGTCATTGTGTTGGTTATAGGAAAAATAAGTAACATGACAAACACATTTTTAAGTGATGAACTAGTCTTATTTGAAAATCTTGGTGGACTGTCTATGTTTGCTTCATTAGTTTGAAATTCAGATCGATTGAAATATCTACTGGAAGCAGTAATAATTTATGATTTGTAATGAAAACATTGGAAAATGTGTACTAACCTCTAAAATATCCCTAGCATTATACATTGTAATCAAACTGGTTGGTGCTGCAGGAATGATGATAATTGGGATACGAGATGATCTCATTTTCGTTCTAGCAGAAAGACGTGCATCAGCAGTGGAACGTAAGCCACGATCTGTAAAAATTGAATGTGCATATATATTAATATATATGATCAATAAATACAGTTAGATAACATTGTACAATCAAACTACTAACGGAAAAAATAGCTGCTCAAAAGCTAAGGTAAGTTAATTCAACAGCTACAGTTGGCTCCCATGTAAAAAAGATTGTGGAGGTTAAAAATTTTAACCACAAAACATCAGAAGAACACAACCATTTCTGTTTGAAGTACCTATTACACAGTGAATTATTTTCATAAACTTTGAATGCATAATATTTGAAGGATATTTATTTAAGTGAAATTTTTTGGTCCTAGGAAAAAAGAAAGGACTAACTTTGATTACAAAATCATTTGAATCTCACTGAAATTTTATTGAGATCACGAACCAATTTACGTTAGACAACCACTAAAAGCCTGAAAGCAATGGACTGTCGTTTCGCCAGAGCATAGGACTCCTCGGTAATGTGCACCCTCGGCCCCGCATCTAAAAACAGTAGACAGAACCTTAGGTTTCCCGTGCGAACACCTAATCTCTAGATCACTGGGATTAGCGAGAAAGATAAGTTAATTTTAGAATAACATTGTCTTTCATGATACTTAAAATTCGGATTAGTATAAAAGTTTCCGATCCTTTATTAGGTGAAACTAAGGTGATATTAAGCTTAAAGTCTACACATCCAAATTGATTGAGAAAAAAAACGAAACGGTAGATATTATAAAATACTATTTCTCTCTCCATATGTATACTTACATGGATCAGGAGTCGTACTGGGTGTCAATGGGATGCCAGAACTGATACCGCGAGGGTCTCTAAGTGGTTGCGGTTCATAAGGAATACTCGGAGTTTCATTTCCCATTGATCTAGTAGTTCCTGGAGTACAGACAGCGTTTGCACTAGCAACAGAATTGTCTTGATTAGATCTAGGTGTACCAACAGAAACCATTGATGCCAAAGCCTTTCCATGATATGTACCCATAGTATCAATACGAAAACCAGCAGTCTCCTCACGACCACCAGCGAAACGCTCTTGATCATATCTTGAATAATGCATCTGTGAGTGATGTTGAACAGTGGAGTTGGAGACCGACATATGTTGCCCAGTACTTAGTGCCATAGCTGATCCAGTGTTCGTATAATTTGTGGTGCCATTAGGTTTAGAATAGTAAGTCCCAACAGCCAATGGTTGGGGAAAAAGGGGTGGCTGAGCATTAGTAGAAATAAAACCAAACTTTCCAACAGCTTTTGCATCGGGAGCGGCATGGGAGTCTTCTTTTAACTATAATTATAAGAAATATAAAAGTGAGATGAAACACCTAAAAGATAAAAAGTAATTTAAGTGAGTGAAGATAACTAAGGAGTCATTGGATGTTGTGTCGCAAAATACTTAAGCTGTATAGGCAGTACCTTAACATGGTTACGTTTGACAACCTTTACCTTTCTTCTAACCTACTCCTGCATCAGTAAATATCATCCATCGCGAAGGGTGGTGCGTGAGTAGATGTAATACATGTCTCAACCATCTCAGTTGAAGAATATTCACTAATTCAACAGATTTACCATCTTTACTTAGTACCTTATGCCTAACGGCAACATCATTCACCCGGTGGTCCCAAAATACACAATGTTTTGAAAACACTTATGATCAAATACTGGTAACCAACTAACATCTTTACCTTTAAGGGCTTTGTTTCACAGCAATTGTGTGAGGTAGAGACTGTAGCTGCTCCGAACGATACCTCACCTACGTCAAAAGTGACAAACGTCGCCTTTCGCCAACTTATGTTCTCTGAAATGTGAATGAATCCAGATTGACTAACAACAACTAGTTCAATTTGCACTACGCCTGAATAACTCATAAATGCGTTGTGATCAATACAATCAAAACTTCCCGATCATTTGAGTACTTGGTTCTGTATCCAGTCCCAAAACCGATAATTCAGTCTTTAAGTAAATTTCCAGTCAATCAATATATGATTGGATATACTCTAGAAGGTGAAATACGACTATTGCTATAGAGCTTAAAACCATCATACTACTAACGAATTTGTTCTAATTCTCTTTTTTAATACCTTAATTAAAAATTGCTGGTATGCTCGCCACTTTTATCGCATCATATTATTTCTACATTATATTAAACAACGTAAACCAATAAGGAATAAACTGAAAAGTGCAAATACTCCATCGAACGCGAATTCGCCACAAATATTGATGCAAAACGTCGTACTTTAGTTGAAAGATAACTCACAATTACATTCCGCAAAATCCCCAAAACAATGTTTTCGTAGAATGTTTTGCCTTGACTTTGCAAAACTGAAACACGAGTCCGCCAACGACGCTCACGAGCTACAATTGCGCGTACTGGTGCTTCATCCGCCATAAGTGAAGCTCTGAGTAAAGTGCTACCGGAATATAACTGACCATGAGTACTATCGTCAATACGGATAATGGACTGAGATTCACCTCCGGGTACAATACTATGAAGGCCAACCCGAGAATCTCGAGCATCCAATGATGATAGAGTTGATAAACCGACATCCCCTTCCTGACCAGAATAATTCGTTACAGCAACTTCCAATGCCTGGTCTGTATCACCTGTCTTGATTCTTTGTTGTTGAATTGCACGAAATTTAGCCCGCCAAGACTGGAATAAGAGAAATATATGACATTATATATATATATATATATATATATATATATATATATATATATATATATATATATATATATATATATATATAAACCACAGGATATACGGTAAAACTTCACAAACAAACATATTTTACCTGAATTTTGTCTAATGGGACGGCTTCGGGTAATGTGCTTGATTTAACTTGGTCAGGTTGAATAAAATTGGAGGAACGGTTGCCGAAAGAGCTCTCCAGTTTAGCAGCTAAGTCACGTTTATCACGCGCTATCGCCTCATCATCAAGTACCGCGGATTTCAGTCGAGCTTGTGACTCTCTACCTAATACACTTTCGTCCAGACCATCAACGTTGTTTGCGAGTCGCATTCGTTTGGAATCAGCATCGATACTGAAACCATCTGGACCCAGTAAATCACTTGCATCTAGAGTTTTGAAAGAGAGCAATATTCCAGTTCAAGTAATAAGTAGTTACACAAACAAACCATAAGCACTCCAGTTACATGAATAAGGCTCAAACACTAGGCTAAACAATAACAGAAGTAGTCGAAACTTAACAATTATTGAAACTGTAATTTATGACTGAAAAAATTAACATTCATCCAATCATCTATCTTTCTCCCACATCTCAGAAACTTTGTTTGACATTCTTAATTCGGTTTCCGCTCGTTTCCTTATCTTTCTTTTACCTTTTACTTATGTTGACAGTTATTCATTTGACATGTCAGTCATAAACTTGATGTTTTTTGTCAGTGGGAAATCCGGAAAACTAAATCAATACACACCTACTAAACCTAATGATGTTTTCTGATCGTCTCAATTATTCGAAGCACAATCTACCGAGGCATCTCAGTAAAACGAAACGATACGAGATCTATGAAGTTAGGATCTTATTATTAAACGATTACTGAAGTAAAATGTTTTCATTAAAAGAATCATAGTTACTTTCAACTTATAAGTTGACGATTAATGTCCTTCCACTTTATAACCGGATATCCGTATTGATAAACCGACAATGCGGAAACTTTCCTTTAATTTCGAATCGATAACAACTTACTTCAGGTCATCGAAAATAGTCATAAGAAATGACGTCATATCATTTACTGACAATTAACAACCCAGCGCTGAACAAAGGTCATGTTACTCACAATCACTTTTGGTCAAAGTCAGTGAAAGATGGCTGATTTTCCTTGAATACTTTCTTGGACTCCAATTATGCAGTGATTTTTACTTGCTTGCAATTGAGTAGATTAATCAATCGATTAATTGTTATTGCTTGAGTCAAATCAAAATGTGGAAGTTTGTACGATCGACTGAAAAATGACACCATTAAGTGTGCATACGATAAGGAATAAGCTCAAGAAAAATCATTGAAGCAGGAACTATACTCTCGAACTAGTTTAGATTGACAGAATATGCATCCCATTGTAGAAACAATGACAATGACAGTTATTAATTTGGGACTATATAAAACCCGACCCACTTCAACATTCTCACGATGCGGATTAAAATTAGTTTTTTAATGACTAAGTAAATGATCGCGAGTAGTGAATACTTAAGGAAATAGAAAAGATATCAGTGTTAGGCAGTCGAACTTATCTTATGCTTTTATGACCAATAAATTCATCGTCCTAAAAAGATTAATGTAACTGAATTGGCTGCAGCTTCTGTTGCAAACACATCTTCAACAAAATTAATTTCAAGGAAAGTGTGAATGAATAATGACTGCGCTGGTATGAGGTAATGAAAATGGCGGATCACGTCTCTTGAGGCACCTAAAAACGTCAAGTTTATAAGTATTTTGTTTGAGGAGGTCACTTAGAACTCATCGGTCTACTCCGACGCCCGGGAGTCTGATGATAAGTGCAGATTTCTGCACAAGGAAACAACGTAAAATTTACAGAACGACTAAAGAATTTTTCAACTAATTGGCTCATCCACCAGCAACTCAAGGTCTGAGGGCGAAGTCGTACTGCTGACTGTAGAGAGGTGTGACAGCAGTAAGGTGTTTCCCTCAGACAACCAGCATGACAGCGATGCTGCCTTCCCACAAGGAGGGGTGGGGTTAGAAAAGGTCGACCCTAAGAATGCATACCTCACCTTACCTCACGGATTTCCGTCTCCGGCGGTAAGGCTCTTTGAAGAACGGAGCTAACTCATTAAAAACCTTCCACAAAAGGGCCGTGCGCAACCGGCCTCAAGCAGTTGTCCCTTGGGCTCTGCGGTCACGCTCCCAGGTCGTCAAGACCAACACTAATCCAATTTCCTTTTCAGGTTCCTCAAGAAATACCCTTCGACGGTGTGGGCAGCCGGGAAATGATATCAGCCCTCATACCCGTTGGTCCCATTCAAATCCTTCCTACACCTCCTAATACCTCTCTTATCTCCATGACTAACCCTCCTCACGTCTCTTTATCACCTCGCACCGCTAGGGCAAACGATTCGAGTACGTGGAACGTTATTCCTGGTCTCCTGAAACCACGCTCTAAACTACACGTAGGAGCTTTTAACGTCCGAACACTGTGCCAAATAGGACAGCAGGCTTCCTTAGCTAGGACTTTAGAATCTCGCGCCATCGATGTGTGCTGCGTCTCCGAAACGCGCATACAAGATCCGAGTAGCGTCATTCATTTGACCTCACCATGCCAAAATAAAGAACCGACTCGAGTCACACTTTGTGTATCTGGAAGCCCTGATTCTGCTTCCCGTGGCTTCGCCGGCGTAGGCATAGCATTGAGTCCTAGGGCAGAACTAGCTCTCTTAGACTGGATCCCAGTAGACAGTCGTTTGTGCGCTGTCCGACTAAACGGGACAGTAAGGATCCGAAAAGATAGGGACACTCGTCGTTGCCTCTTCGTCGTCTCTGCCTATTCTCCCACTGACTGCAGCGCAGATGATGTAAAAGATGAGTTATACAGAAAGCTTTCCGACCTTCTCCGAAAAGCTAGGCGCTCAGATGTAGTAATAATGGCCGGTGACTTTAATGCTCAAGTAGGTAAACTAAGCGATAGGGAAAGACACCTCAGTCAGTCAGTCAGCTACAACGTAGAACCATGCACTTATGTGCATCGGTCCAGGTTGCCATACCGCATCAGCACAACAAGATGAACACCGGATTCATAACAGTGGTTAGGTAAAAGGTGGTAATATATAAGAGAAAGATTGCATATAGAGATATAGTACAAGAAGAAAGAATTGGTTAGTAGAAAGAAAGATATGAAGCGCTTTTAATCTCTTAGTTTAAGGGAAGAAACCGAGTGTATACACCGACGCCATTGTGATCGATTCTGAGCCATGTCACCAAGAGTCTCCAACCATTGGTTACGATAGTCACGCGGACCCCAACCAAGTAGTCTGCATCTACCAACATGGCTCAGACTAGAAGTTAGTGACTTCAAGCACTGATGCCACGTTTTGGTTTGGCCGCCCCTAACTTTCTTCCAACCATCCCCAACATCGGATAGCATTGCACGTCGTGGTAATCGGTGTTCAGGCATACGTAACACGTGGCCCAACCATCTCAGTCGATGAAGATTCATAACCTCATCAACTGATTTACCATCCTTTCCTAATACCCTGCGTCTAACCTCACTATTACTTACCCGATTATCCCAGCAGACGCCAGCAATATTTCTAAGGCATCTGTGGTCAAATACTAGCAGCTTGCGAGTGTCTTCTACTCTTAATGGCCATGTTTCGCTACCGTAAAGTAAAACAGAACGGACTGCCGCGCAGTATACTCGTCCTTTTATTGATAGACGGATATCTCGCCTTCGCCACAGGTGACGTAAGTTGGCAAAAGCCAAACGAGCTTTTCGAATCCGTGCTGAGATTTCGTCCGATACCAACCCATTATGGCTGATCAGACTTCCAAGATAAGTGAAGTTGTCAACGCGTTCGACTACTTCACTCCCTATCCTTAGTTCAGGTGTTAACGCAGACCAGTCCTGAAGCAACAACTTGCATTTCGAGGGAGAGAAGCGCATTCCAAACATTCTGGCATTGTTGCTCAGTGCTACCAAAAGACTCTGCATTTTGTCAGCGTCTTCACCAAACAGGACTATGTCATCTGCGTATTCTAAGTCGATAAGTGGACCTCCTGGAAGGAGATCAATACCCGAGAACTCAGTCGACGAGAAAGTTATTTCCATCAGTAGGTCTATGATGAAGTTAAACAAAAATGGGGAAAGTGGACATCCTTGACGGACACCACTTGAGGTTGCAAAAGTAGATGACAGTTCGCCATAAGCTCTCACTCGACTAGTAGTGTTCGAGTAAAGAGCCTTCACAAGGTTTATGTACTTCTGAGGTACGCCTTTCAATGACAGACACTGCCACAGAACCTCGCGATCTACCGAGTCAAATGCTGCTTTTAAGTCAAGAAAGACCACCATCGTCGGACGCCGATAAGTGTGCCTGTGTTCTAGAACCTGACGAATGGTGAATATGTGGTCGATGCAGCCACGACCAGGTCTGAAACCAGCTTGGTTTTCTCGTGTTTGCAGTTCACGAGTCTTAGTTAGGCGTCTGATAATTATCGAGGCTAGTATTTTAGATATTATATTAGTTAAACTAATCCCTCTGTGGTTGTCACAGGATGATTTTGACCCTTTCTTATATATTGGGACGATAAGTGATTGTGACCAGTCAGATGGAATAACGTCTAACTCCCAGATCTTAGCTAAAATATTAGTCATCCTAATCGCTAAAATTGGACCACCATCTTTAAAGACTTCTGGAACCAGTCCATCTGGTCCAGCTGCCCTTCCTCGTTTCAGATTATCTATAGCCTTTTGAACTTCAGCAAGAGTTGGGGGACCTACTTCAATGTTCCATTCACGCTGTCTGGGAATGGAGGGTAGTTGTAGAGTCGCTGAAGGCCAGCTGAACTGTTCCCTAAAGTGTTCCGCCCATCGTTCTAAACGTCTGGACTGGGAATAGATGAGAGTATCGTCTTTTTCCGATATAATCTCACTTACACTTGACTTATCAATTCCAGTTTCTTTTATTAGTCTGTAAAGTTGTCTTGTGTTCCCTATAGTCGCCGCCTTTTCCATCTCTTTTGCTTTCGTTGCCCACCACTGCTCACGGTCGTTTCTTAAACTTTTTCTTAACCTAGATCTGATTTGTTGTCGCTCTTCACCATGTTCGGAACCTGATGGGACAAATTTGCGAGAATCCATCAGTGTGATAGACTTTGAAGAAATCCACTGGTTCTTTGAAACTCTGTGGTTTAAGTTGCTAATGGATGTCACTGCTGCTTCCACAGCTGCTTGTATGTCTTTCCAAGCAACATCTGGGTCAGCCTCGTGTTCAGAACTACTTAAGTGTGAACTCAGTTGTTCTTGGAACCTATTTTTGGTTTTCTCGTTGCTCAATTCAGTTCTAATTGGTCTTTTTAATGTGGCTTTTTTGCGTCCGGCGAGGCGCAAGCAGATGCGTGCCCGTATTAGGGCATGATCGGAGTCCAAGCAGGTACTCCAGAATGAGCGACAATCTTCTACCGACCCTCTCCAACGATGACTGATGGCAATATGGTCTATTTGAGTCCATCGTTGGTTTGGTGTAGGGGGTCGCCATGTTAGACGATGTCTCTCCTTATGCTTAAAATTTGTGTTTGCTAAAAATAAGCGATTGTCTGAGCACAGTTGCAGCAGACGGTCACCATTATCTGTTCGCTGTGCGGGAATGCTAAAATATCCACCTAAATGCCTTTCTGTGTGGTTTAAGCTACCTATCTGCGCATTAAAGTCACCCCCTACGAGTACTATGTCTGAGCGTTTAACTTTCTGAAGAAGTTCAGAAAGCTTCCTGTAAAATTCATCCTTCACTTCATCGGAGCTGCAGTCAGTGGGAGCGTAGGCAGAAACGACAAAAAGGCAACGACGTGTGTCCCTATCCTTCCGAGTTCTTACGGAGCCGTTTAGCCGAACAGCACATAGACGACTGTTGATGGGGATCCACTCTAGCAGTGCTTGTTCCGCCCTGGGTGGATCTTATAGCATCATGGCTCAAAGAACAGATAACGGAGACCGTCTGTTGCAGCTATGCTCGGATAACCGCCTCTTTCTTGCAAATACTAACTTTAAGCATAAGGAAAAACATCTTTTAACATGGAGACCCCCTAATTCGTCCCAACGTTGGACCAAAATAGATCACATCGCTATCAGCCACCGATGGAGGGGCTCGATAGAAGACTGTCGCTCATTCTGGAGCACATGCTTAGATTCAGATCATGCTCTAGTGCGAGCGCGTATTTGCTTGCGTCTTACTGGACGTAGGAAAGACAATGCAAGTAAACCTCTTAGGGCCCTACTTAATGATAGTCAAGCTAAGAGTATATTTCAGGAACAACTAGGAAAACAGTTAGGCAGCCATGTATGTGATGCCCACCCCGATGCGGCTTGGAATGATATCCGAAAAGCTGTGGAAACAGCAGTGATATCTGCTAGTAAGGTAAATCAGAAGGCTAGGGAGCAACACTGGATCTCAGCAGCATCTATCGCACTGATAGATGCTCGGAAACTCATTCCACCTGGCTCTGAACATAATGAAGAGCAGAGTCAGCTTAAGCGCAAGCTGACAAGAAGTCTACGCAACGATCGTGAACAGTGGTGGGTAGCGAAAGCAAGAGAGATGGAAAAGGCAACGGCAATAGGTAATAGCAGACAATTGTTCAAACTTGTTAAGGAAACCGGTATTAGGAAACCGACTGTTAGCGAAACACTCTCACAGAAAGATGGACATATTATACACTCTCAATCCAGGAGATTGGATTGATGGGCAGAACACTTCAGGGATCAGTTCAACTGGCATTCAGCCACACTTCGATTTCCCACGATCTCTAGTCAACCTGAATGGCAAGTTAATGTAGGTCCTCCGTCTCTTTACGAAGTTGAGAAAGCCATAGTAAATGTAAAGCGAGGGAGAGCAGCAGGCCCTGACAGATTTACTCCTGAGATTTTTTAAGGATGGTGGTTCAGTATTAGCAGTGAGATTAACTGAGGTCTTACGTAGAATTTGGGAACTGGATGTAATCCCATCTGACTGGTCTCAATCACTGATTGTGCCAGTTTTTAAGAAAGGACAAAAGTCCTCTTGTGACAATCACAGAGGAATCAGTTTGACTAATATAGTGTCTAAAATATTAGCTTCAATAATACTTCGACGCCTAACCAAAGCTCGTGAAGAGCAGACTAGAGAAAACAAGGCCGGTTTTCGACCTGGACGTGGTTGTATAGACCAAATATTCACAATACGTCAGGTTCTAGAACAGACACACGTTTAGACGCCCGACAATGGTAGTATTTCTCGACCTTAAGGCGGCATTCGACTCTGTTGATCGTAAGGTTCTATGGCAGTGTTTGTCACTGAAAGGAGTACCAAACAAGTACATTAACCTTATTCAGGCTCTCTACTCGAACACAACTGGTAGAGTGAGAGCTTATGGCGAACTGTCATCAGAATTGATTACCTCAAGTGGTGTTCGTCAGGGCTGTTCACTCTCTCCATTCTTGTTTAACTTTGTCGTTGACGTGCTTTTAGAGATGACCCTTTCATCATCTAAATTTCCAGGGGTTGAACTTCTACCAGGAGGTTCACTTGTTGACTTAGAATATGCCGATGACATAGTTTTATTTGGCGAAGACGCTGACAAAATGCAGAGTCTTCTGACCACTCTAAGCAACAATGCAAGCATGTTCGGATGCGATTCTCTCCCTCGAAATGCAAAATGTTGCTTCAGGATTGGGTTGCATCGACACCCGAACTAATGATAGGGAGTGAAGTAGTTGAACGTGTTGACCGCTTCACTTATCTTGGAAGTCTCATCAGCCCTTGTGATCTGGTTTGTGACGAAATCTCAGCACGCATACAGAAGGCTCGACTAGCTTTTGCCAACTTCTGTCATTTATGGCGTAGGCGAGATATCCGTCTATCAACCAAAGGACGGGTTTACTGCGCAGCAGTTCGTTCCGTCCTGCTTTATGGCAGTAAAACATGGCTGGTAAGAGCAGAGGATATTCGTGGGTTACTAGTATTTGATCATAGGTGTCTTCGAAATATTGCTCGTATATCCTGGGACCATCGAGTAAGTAACGCAGTTGTTAGGAAACGGGTACTAGGTAAGGATGGCAAATCAATTGATGAAGTAGTGAAACTTCATCAGTTGAGATTGCTGGGACACGTGTTACGTATGCCCAACCACCGACTACCTCGACGTGCTATATTCAGTGGTATAGGAGTAGGTTGGAAGAAAGCTAGGGGCGGCCAGACCCAAACATGGCACAAGTCCATGAAGTCACTGACAAGCGGTCTGAGTGATGTTGGTAGGTGTAGACTACCTGGTTGGGGACCGCGAGATGATAGCAACCGATGGTTAGAGACCTTGAATGACATGGCTCAAAATCGTTTGCAATGGCGCAGGTGCATCCACTCTTCGTGTTCTCCCAAATTTTGACTTCCTGATTCCTCCTTGTCTCTTTTTTTCTCTTCCCAAGTTTATTTCACTGTATTATACTCTTTAAGTAACATCTCCAAACACTAATCTTTCCGATTACTGCTTATACTCTTATTACCTCTACGACTACGGGATTTGAATCGACCACGGCATCTCTGTGCTAATGTGGTGTGGCAACTCGAACTGATGTACGTACGTACGAAGTTCTACGTTGTTATTGACTGACTGACTGAGATGTTGCCTAATACCCAAATGACTGCTAGGATATAGTTTTGACATTTGATATCGTCGAACAGAAGACTGTGGCCAGGTAGTCAGTCAGTAAGTAACAACGTAGAACTTCGTACGTACGTACATCAGTTCGAGTTGCCATACCACATGAGCACATAGATGCAGTTGTCGATTCAAATTCCGTAGTGTTAGAGGTAGTAAGAGTATAAACAGTAATCAGAAACATTAGGGTTTGAAGATGTCATTCAAGGAATATAATCCAGTGAAATAAATTTGGGAAGAGACAAGGAGGAATCAGATTAAAATTTGGGAGAACACAAAGAGTGTATGCGCAGGTGCATACACTCTTTGTGTGACCAGGTAGACATTCTATCTCTCTTAATAAGTAATTACCCTAATACTAACGAAGATTCTGTTGTTGCTGTGATTTCTACTACAGATTACGCAAACGACAGTTTCATAGATGCAATAAGCCCTTCCCATAACGACTTGCCAAGTAGGAGATGCCACAAGAAAGGATTCGACGCCTTGAGAAGTGACAGCAGAAGGAGAGATGGGTATTCCAAAAGAACCAGATACGTAGAAGACCCACCAGAAAACAAAACAGCTTGGGATCCCGTCCTGAATAGAATTTAAATTCGACTGTTCTTGCGACCGCCTTAGTAGTTGATACAGTATTCGTCTTCCTAATATTTTAACAGACCTATTTAATAATAGCAATAAATATCGGAGGACACACCTTCGATAACGTAAAAACTACTAGATTTTGTCAGGATCCTCAGATTGTAGAGCACACAAAAAGTTGAGTCGCAAAGAACAGGTTTGTTTACGATTAGACTTTGAATGTACTGAAATGTTCACTACCTGCCAAATGTCATGACAATGCCATACTTATTGCATGCCAACAATCGTTATGTTTCTCAACACTGTGGCCCTACCCAATTCTTTGGGCAGGAATGTATTCTGGGATTGTCTGTTGGGAAAGGGTGTTCCTGAAAAGTTTATTAATGGCTTGAAAGCCCTGTATACAAACCTCAGGGAGAATGAGAATATGCAACCACCTCTCTCTAGTAGTGGCGTCAAGCATTGCTACCCATCCTTACTAAATCTTCTTAACAGCACCATCGATAACACTCTGGAAACAGTTCTGATGAAACTAGGCAGTGGTGATGCATGTTACCAGAGAGATTTATTGATTTATTTAAACATAAAAATATTGGTACAAGGAGGTACCAAATATATATGCACTACACAAATCAAATGATTTGTGTGAGGGCTGGAATACTTCCCGGATGCCAGGAGAAAGACTTCGACCATCATTATGCGGATGACATTGTCCTACTGTGTGATGATAATAAAGCTATGCGATCCACAAATGATCACCTGGAAAGCAAAATCCGTAGGTCTGGCAAGTACTTAGTACATTCCAAGTGCGAAATACTTTTACAAGGCCACTGTGCAACGCCTAAAGAACAAACAATGTGAAGTGCCTCTTAAAAGTCGATTATTTAGCATTATAGTCAGTTTCATGGTACCGTACTATAGAGACGTGAATATTAGATATGAAATGATTATTAATCAAAGTAATGCAACTCAATTGTTACGTGTAGACTCGATGACTTCCCTCCGAGCTGATAAGGTTTGGTCGATGTTTGAACTACTAACCTAATAATAGAAAACTGAGCGCTTTATTCACTAAGACAGTGATCTATACAGATGAGAGTTCAAATACTTGACTAACAAACCTTTGCATAATAATTCGTATGAAGTTAATCTCAAAGTTTTAGACAAGAGTCAGTCAATCGATGTAATAATATGAACTTGATTAAACTGACGTAGTTAAGTCGTTTTCTACATTGCAACTTGTTACTGACTTTAGCGTGGAACGGTGGCTGAGCTAGCGGTCCTGATTTTATGAAACATCGTAGTTAATTCAGTAGACTGAAGTATGAAACTATCGTTGTTTTTATGTGACTCAAAACCTATTACATTAACTTTTAAGTGGTTTCGTCATACATACATACCTCAAAAATATTCCCAAATTATCAGCGAACCAAAGGAGTGAAACCCTAACAGTAGCAGACAAAAACGGATAGATTTTGATACATTTACTTTTCTTGGTTATTCAGGAAAAATAAATCGAACACAACTCACCTCTTCGGATATGCATATGACTATCAACATGTTTGGCTACAGCCCGACGTAAAGAAATATCTACTGGTGCAGCTCTATCAATATTTGGTGCAGTAGTCGCTTCACCCTTCAGGTAAGCTAAAAGATCACGTCGATCTGGAAGTCGTACGACTGGAAGACCAGCACTCTGGAAACAATTATTACCGCCCAAACGGGAAAACCTCTTACTGCTGCTTGTCTCACATACTGAGTATGGGGCAAATCAATGTGCTTTAGTAGATGCACAACACAATCCAACGTATAATAGTCTTTTGGAGTACCTTCCTTTCCCGACCTGCAACCAAAGACTTGAACATAAAACACTCCCAGTTACCCCCATACTAGGAAGTTCGTTTTAGTAGTCTTAGGCCAAGCGAAGTCTCCAAATATTACTTCACTTTGTGTTTCAACAATAGGTTTCCCACTGAGATGATATTCTCGCAAGAGTGACAAGACATCTGCCATTATGCAAACAGTAGCGTAATATTCGAAACCTGAGAAGAACTATTCAATACTCAATCTAGTTCATTTCGGCTGGAGTTGCACAAATCCACGATTAAAATTTCACATGGCTATAGTAGTAGACAGTAAGATTCAAACACTTATGAGTCAATATGCTTCGTTTATCATACTGCTTGATTAACTTGATTTTAATAGGCATAGTATAGTAAGGAGGCTATATTTCCTAAATTAACTTGGAAACCGGTCTTTTTTCCACTTTACAAGGGTGCATGTCTTATTGGCCACAAATATCGCCGATAGCCGGCTTATCCAAGAAAATATTAATGTTAGGCCCATTATGAGTAAGGTACTTAGTTGGGGTTCTTAAGGAGGTATCAATCCAGTTCACGATGCTAGCACTCATATATGATGTTCCCTAAGTTACTCATACATGAGAAAAAATAAAAGGTATAGAAATACGTTTAGTTAGAACGAGTAGTGGGTTTCGAGGCCCAGATTGCTGCATACGCTCTTGTCCATTCTTGTCCTTAAACAAATATAAGTTAATACTGCCGTAATGACTGCCCTTAAATTTTGCAAATTTATGGTGGAAACACAGCGATTATAATTTTTAGCAGCAATCAGTAATGGCCATAATGGCCACAACAATTATAAGCTAATCTAGCTTATCAACAAGGTAGCTTTTAACTTATTGTATGACTGACAAAATCAAATATTTATTGATCATACCCTGGTTTTACATCCCTTAAAATTTCTGACGTGTCCACAATATGCGTAAAGAAAGGCTTGACCTACGGGTTAGTTGAGGGCAAAAGTAGATGCAATTACGACAATTAAGAAAATAAAGGCTTAGTACTCTAAAATTTCGTAACGAGCACTACAGTGGTTAAACGTTTAGTGTATGGAAAGCACATGCACTTTGTACTCATATTGATAATGGTAATTATTATTCACAAGCAGCTTGTAGGTAAAAGTGTTGCAATGAAACCACTTTAGGTCTTTCCAGAAATGTAATATTACACACGTTTCAATAACGTCAACGTAATTTTTGTCATATTAAAAGACAGGTTTTGTGTAATTGAGAAGAATACTAAGTTGACTTTAACGAAAGTAAGGGAGAAAATAGAGAAATAAAAACAAAGGAAGCGCGAAATACGTAAATAGTTTATTAAGCGTGTTTATGAACACAACAAGAATGTCACTAAATCATATCTCCAAATGAACAATAAAGATGAAAAGATTTTTTTAAATAAATAAGGGAAAAAATCATTATTACAATGAGATTCGACAGTAGAACAAATGGTCTTGCAGTAATTGGTGGAAGTGATGTTATAAAAGTCATAATTACTTGCAAAGAATAGTCAAATATAAATTTCTATGTGCTATATATATATATATATATATATATATATATATATATATATATATATGATGAAAATAAAACGAATCTGAAAAGCTAATTTATTTAATCGTAACACAAGATAATTTGTTTTTAGTTATATAATTTGGATGTCTAGGAATAAAAATATGTTATGAAAGAAAAAAGGGACGATAATGATAATAATAATCAGAAATGTGAATATGAACAGACTTCAGGTATTAAGATGAGTAAAAAGAAAATGAAATAGGGTAAAAAAGAAAAGATTAAATGTTATACTTTGCTGTTCAGTCAACCAGATGGGTGACGGACCTTATTTGTATTAACCGTTTTTAAACATATTGATATTCAACAAGTGACACAATTCACTTTCGCAACAGAGGTAACTGGTAGTCTTTTCCGCATGACTGAATAGTGAATAACGAAAAAATTCTGACATAAGTTTGTGTAGGATCTTGGAATCACTAGTATATTTTCCTTATTGCGTAGGTTGTGGGATGACATCATAGGATGGCGGTAAATAAATCCAAAAAATAAATAGCTCTGTAAGTCTTCGATATTCGATGCTCACTACATTGGTTTTAATAGACTCATCTAGCTGAAGGCGCTCGGTCATGCATCCGCTCCAGATCACGAGTGAGAAAGCCGTGCTCAACTTCTCCTGCAACCGCTAGCCATTTTATATCAGTCGTTTCCCGGTATATTGATAGCCTATCAGATATATCCTCGAACCTCCTCGCTCCTGACTTTTGATTTCACTAGGCGGCCGCTGTTCATTCATAGAAGGTGTACTGCTTAGAGTGTTATCAAATTAGAAATACCTGTGCTATCTTCAATGGAGTACGAAGGGATGGATGCCGAAGAATAAGAAATGCCATTTTTAAGCCGGTAGGTAAAGACGAGGTTTAATTTGATATGCCTTATCCAGAGAGGTTCCAAATCAAGTTGTTGACATCTTTAGTGATAATCCTTGTTGTCAGAATACCCCAAAACAGCTTTAGTGAACCTTCTTTGAACACATTCTATTTTAATCACGTCATTATGCCCGCCGTTGCTGTAAAATAAAGTACCATATTCAAGAATGGGTAAAACACATTTTTCGTATTATATTAACAATCTGTATTCGAAGTTATCGAAATTTATCATTATGAATCTAATGAGCTTTCTAGCTTTGGATACTTGAGATGCAGTGTGCTCGAAAAGGTTCGGACTGCTGATGTATCTCAAACCCAAGTCACGAACAGTGTTGAGAGGTTGTAGAATTATGGTCTACTATGATATTAGTACTGCGCTAATAATAAACCTAATCCTAAAATTGTAGACTTGTCATGATTTAACTACCTAATCTATAAGACCTTACGTAGAAGTCTTACCATCGTCTACACCAACTCATCGTATCGTAACAACCACCAATACATGATGTAGAACAAGTTTAGGCTAGAGATAGAATGATATATTTAATATGAACAAAAGATATAAGATAACATTCGACAAGGACCGCGCCTGCGAGGCCAAGCCATGCCATTCGTTCAACTCCAATTAACTCAAATCCTTGTTCCCGGCTTCTCTATCTTTATGCATTTTTCCGCGTTAAATATTGAATATCTATTTTCCGAGTAGCCTCGTATTCAGCTTTGAGGAATGTGTGGTTATGGTCCGATTCCACCACAAGGTTATAGTGCATGTTTGATTTTAGCCAGATTAAGGTTGTGGTTGCGGCCAATATGAATAAATTCACTTCCGTCAACATTCAGCGGCAGATTTCGTGAAACAGTCCACTGATAAAACTTGTTTATTTTTTCTTGGATAACCGCTGGAATATAGTTTTCTTTGGTTGGAGATGAGAATGAATAAACCACTTTTAGGTCATCGGTAGAAAGAAAAATTTACAGGATTGAAAGAGCGAACACACGTCATTGATGAGAAGGAGAGCGAGTAATGAGTTAACACACTTCCTTGTATAACCCCACTGGCCATATTCACAGGCTTAGATTAGCAAGGTCCAGAGCGGACGATTTACTACGTTCTGCTAAAAAAATGTAAACCGGTATAAAAATGGATTCTGTATGCCAAGTGAAGAAAGTTTCAGAAGACTTTTGCGTGAAACACTGTCGAAGGTCTTACTAAAATCGAAGTACGGAATTACCACTGACTGACCAACATATTTTCGTTGTGCAACTTGATCAAGAGTTTCCAGGTGCGGTGTGAGGCATGAGTATTTAGCCATAAATCCATGTTAGAATGAGCTAAGGGGGCTAGCTGAAAATAAAAATGATAATAGCTGTTTGTGGATAATATTTTTCATGATTCTTCACAGCAATAATGTCAAGATAATGGGCCTGTAGTTAGCAACATCACTATTTATGGTTTCATCTCGAATATAGGAGCGATAAGCGATGTTTTCCATACAAATGGATAAGCTCCATATTTCATAGATAGGTTAAATAATTTTAGATAAAATAACGGGAATTCCCCACTACCATATTTCACAAATGATATAGAATCCCGTCAGGTCCCCCAATTTACACTGTTTAAGGGTAGCTATGGCCTGCTTGATGTTGGTGGATATGAAATGTCTAGATGTTGACTCTAGAAGCGCATTGATAGGGGTCTTGATTGCAGCGTTGTAGCACTGCGAGAAGTGCTGGCTAAATTGTTCACACATAGCATCAGGGTAGTCAACAATGCTTCTGTTAACTATGAAGAATTTGATTTTGCTAATAGAATTTGATTTCACACGGGATTTGAAAAACCGAAGTATTGATAACTCTGGACTTTTACTGCCCAGAGAATTATTCTCAATACTCAAAACATACTTGCGTTTAGATGAATTATTTCTGTCTATCAAGCTAAGTATACTCTGAAGTGCATACACGTCATGATGCTTGTTGTAACGGTGTTTCAATTTTCTCAGCTTTCTCTAAACGGTTCAAAAGTATTCTGACATCCACTGATTCTCTAAGCCACATGACCGATAATTGGAGCAGTGCAATAAAGTTGTGGTATAAGTCGGAAATCCCAGCGTCAACATTATTTGTGGTGAAATAAGATTCACGTGGTTAGCATCGAACTGCAGCTTCAAAGCACTTCCACGTTTGCTGGTCAAACTTCCTGCTCTGATACATCGTTTCAGCTCAAGAGTTAGACAGCATAGTGTTTTCAGAATAAACACTCGAAAAATTTCATGACTGATGTGCACTGAGATAGAGTTGATTGTAAATAATAAATCAAGTATATTAATCTTCCGTGTCGCCTTTCGGACTTATTGTGTCTCAACTAATTATATCGATCTGACATCGAAGTCGAACTCCATGTAATGTTCGGTAGGTTAAAGTCACCTCCGATGATCTTAAGTGCGTGCGGTTGATGCGAAGCAATGAAAAATATGTTTGTTAGTAATTTATCAAATTTAGTATCCTCGTGAGGTGGTCTGAATATGCGTTTCATCAGTAGATACTTTTGCGATCCCCAATTTACGGTAACCTAAGTATAGTCATCTATTCTCACATTTTCACGCCTAAATGCCCAAACAGACATGAATAATTGTACCACCTCTTATTCCATGACGTTTGTCGGTTCAAAAGAAAACGTAGTTATCTACGTTCAGGGACTGATCGTACATGGATGATTTGCATCACGTTTTCGTAATATGTACAGTGGTTGGGTTTACAAGAAACACAAGGGTTTCAAGACGAATAAATTCGTTAAACAGAGAGCGGGCATTGAACGAAAGAACAAGAAACGGAAAGGCATCACGACGAAACGGGTCAGAGTACAGATCACAGGCAGTAGGTCCGTGAATGCTCGTGGGGTTGGCTAAGGTAAGAAATGTGTTGTGAGTAGATTGGACAACCTTGTCATCATTTTTAATACATTTACCGTTGCCTGCAGGAAAGCCAGCGGAGTTGCAGATACAGCTTCCTGATTGTTATTGATTGCAACATCTGATAAATTCATAGTGTACATCTTGGGAGCCGCACCAATAAGGCTATCAGGTACATGTGTGCGACTAAGTTCCTTTTTATAATTCGAATTATTTTCTATACCTGATATATGTGCAACATATTCCAAACATTTATTTCCAAGGTTTGTGGTTTGTTTTAGCTCTTTTGTAATTTGCGGAGAATCGAGTGTTGTTAGACATACTTGCGATGGTTTTCAAAGTTTGAATATCTCGACGTTCAGTGCGTCGTCATTTATATAAACATTATGACTATTTTTCCCGTTAGCTTTTACAAGTACTGTAACTGGATGTTGTACTGACAGGAATTTGAACTGTGCTATCTGATTCGTTATCAGCACAACCACTTTAGGTTAGGTTTAACTCAATATTTTTGGGAAGGTCCACACCAACTACATTAGGATTACATTCTTCTGGATCCTAAACTTCAAGAGAAACAGAAGAGTTTATCAGCGGTGGCCTATTTGTAGAGTCAGTAGTTCTAACAGAATCAGACTTAATTTCATGACCTCTAGAGTTATGAGGCGTTGGGAAGTTTGATCCCGGTGATTTGTAAATAGCTCTTCACGCTTTTTGCTGGCATGATGTTATATCTGAAATAATCTTAGAATCCTTGAAAATCTGTTCCTGTCTAATAGTTTTAAAGAAAGTTGAAAACTCACTAGCGTAGACAGATGAGTTGAATTTGAACAGGATCGGTGAGTACATACCAGATTAACCTCTTTTTAATCTTGTGCACATACATGGTACGTGTGTCATATTTCTGGCCCTAAGCAGATTAGACTTGATATTTTTAAGGACATATGTGTCCACTGTGTTAAACACAATTGCACTGGTAGGTCGTTTTACTCTTTCGGACACCTCTGAAGCTACACGATCTAGGAAATTGTTTGTAAAATTCATCTGATCTGCAGTCTCTACGTGGTTGGAGTTGATGATTATGATCATTGTTTACCAACAAATTTTTCAATACTTTTGGAATGGCGAGAACTGGCATCAGTGTGTCCGCTTTTGGATGAACGGAATAGCTCGACTTGTTGAAAATGTCGGAAATCGTATTGGTAGTGGTTTTAGGTCTTGTTGGTTTCCTAAAACTGGCTGGATTCCTGGGATCAGGCGTTTCTATTTTTTTGAAGCATGACAGGAAAGTGATAAGTAGCAGATGGATCGAACAAAGTGCTGAAAGTAGAAACATGTGCAAAAATCAAGTCTGAGGGCTCAAGATAGTTTGGAAATAAAAACATGTGTTTGAAACATGAGTTAATGGATCATGAGAATTAGTGAAGATGCCAAATACAAGAGGGAGAAATGGCGGGGAAATTGGAGTAGAGATGCGGTATGTCGGTACATGTATGGAGGTAAAATGGAACAACAATATGCACACTAGGTACATTTTAACATGTATCAATCAAAGTGGGTACGATGTGTGGTAAATACATAGATTGAAAGTCTGATTCAGTTAAAATTGGTGGGTACAGAGATCAGTATTTTCAAAGATCACTACCCTCTAGAATCACCATGATACTTTGCGACCAAACTATGTGAAACGGCTTTTTAGGTAAAAATGCTGAGCAAAATCTGACAAACTCACCGGATCGGACACGTAATTTCAGAAATTAAATGAGTTATAGCATTCATATACAATTTAAGGAATAGTATATAACACTGTGTGTAACGTTCAGATCATGGTGCTTCATCATACATGATTATACATTTTTAAGTGTTACATGGAGGTCTGACTAGATCTTGTTAATACCTAAATTATGTGGATTGTAGCATCCAAACAGGGCATCACGGACAGTATGAAGTACGGTATGTAATTCTTTGTCAAGTACGATTATATATGGTTTAAAAGTAATAGAATTTGGTCCTATCGAACTGTCAAATTGAACGTAATGAGAAGTCAGGGGTTATGAAAATTAGTGTACGCCCATGACGGCTTTTGTAGAACACTACAAATGCTGCCTTTATACCAATCATATGATCAGTCTCAGCCAAATGTTTCACAATGGATGAAGATATCTGTCTATCCCGTGATCTTATTTAAATATTGGAATTCATTTGTCTCTGCAGCCATTTGAGTATATGTTACGCATATGCTAAGGTTTATTTAAGTTTTAGCTGTACGGGAACTGAAACCCCTTTTGTGTTCGAAAACAACTTGTTCTTACCCTTAAGCCAACCTGGTAATACTGATTTATTATCCAGAGTGGTTATCACATTGTTTTTGTGTACTTCATTTTTCTTTGTTGCGGCTTACCGTTACCCCGTCAAATTGACCTTTTAGATTTTGCACAAAAACGTCTCAACAATTATATGTGTGATCAGATTGTTCGAAATGAATTGCCCAAGTATATCACATAATTTTGATAACGTTCATCTTCTCATTGCATTATCGAAAGTTACCCAAAGGGATAATTGTTTTGAATTTCTAAATATGTAATTATATTGATATGAATTATTACACGAATGTAATCATATGTACCATGAATGTTAAACTTCGATCACATCATACACTATAAAGTTTACTGTTCAGAATGGAGTTATCTTTCTTAATAATGGGAGAAAATAATCCAACGTTCTCGAGAATCCTAGGAAAAGAAAAAATGCAGGCCTTGACCTCGAGCCAAATAGTGACAGCAATTGGTGCTGAATATTATGAACTTCTTTTGTGATGTTATTCATACTCAAATATAATATAGCATCAAATGATGAATGCAAGTGACTGGGAGATCAGAGTAACAAGGATCGTCACTACTATACATGTGTAAAGTCATCTGAAGGTGGATTTGGAGAATACAGTGTTGGTGCGCTGACTACTTAAAATCTCAAAATTGATACTGTTAGTTGTGATTTTATATAAGATAATATGGCAATCTCCATAACTTAAATATTAAGTGCCCAAAATGTCTATAACATGTCTATTTTATTCCACATTGCCAATCCATTCTGTTGACCAAACACTTATGTGGAAAGGAACACTTATTACTTATAATTGTTCATCTTCTTTTTATGTCTGAATGCTTTATGCGAACAGTGGAGCAACGCTTTATATGTGACTGAATTTATACATTTATATCTTTGAAAACAGACGCCTCTTTAATTATGACTTGAAGGAGACACAAGAGTCTGGTAAGTAAATGCCTGACGGGCGGTCAGAGCTACACTAACATAACGTTGAATAGTCCGATCATGGCATTTCATAATATCTGTGATCCCCATAAGGAGGCCACGTTGAACAAGTCATATGTGATGGTTTGTGGAAGAAGGTAAACTACACATAATCCTATACTTTCAGCTTCTTTCTGAACCATCTCCATTTGTCAGTTGTTTATCCACTCATACTTTGTTAACACTTATTTTATTTAACATATTAGAATGCGCTTCCTTAATAAGTACCTTAATAAAAGAGAATTAGACTGAATAGTCATACCTTAACTATTCCTTCATGAACCTTGTCTGCTCTGCCTCTCATCCTTTATTTTACTTGCATCCTTTATTCAGCCCCCTTGAGATATGCCACCGAAAACATATATAAAACCGGTGACTTTGTCCTGCACCATCATTAAAGCTACAGGTATCCTAGAGGGATATAAGGTTATGGTTTCTAGAAGCCTCCAACTTCACATGGATATATTCTTGACCATCAGCTGCACGTCGCAAGGCAACCTTCATAAAGCGCGCCAGATGTGATACTGACTAAAACCATCTGCATTCATATCTTATAAAATATCAACCCAGCTGAGTAATTTACTAAAGTGAAAATTATATATTTTCTAACAATTTGATCTTGCTTGTAAACTGGCCTCATGTAACAAGCTGTTATTTGAGAATAAATTATTATTATCATCATCCTACTACATATTAAGCAGTGCTTTAATTAAGATGTATGGGATAATAAAAACGACTCTAAACCTGATATGTCCACTCGTTGCTTTCGATAAGACCGGAACAATAAAAAGTGCATAACAGAAAAGTTTAAATTTCAAGAACGAATGAAATTATCGGGGTGTATAAGTTTGTGGCGGTTCAATAAAAATATGAAATTACTATAAATCAGTTGATACTCCACAATATATAAGAAGGATTAGTTTATGGAACACAGAAACAAGTAGGTAGGGCCAGTGATGTGTCACGGCTCTTGCTAAATCATCCGACATACTGGTCATTGACTATAGATCAGTTTACCGTTTCTCATTGAGGTAAGGAACAATCAATGAGCATCAATTATTTGCACTGCATGTACTAGAGGATGGAAATACGGTCAACGTTGTCATGTCAACTTATTGTATTGTAGGCCTAAATAACAGTCATGAATTTATCATAACACTGTGTAATGTTTTTAAAAAATAGAACTAAGCTGTGAATTCGTCTGAATTACGCCGGACTTGCATTAAAAACTGGATTGATATCCTAAATAATGGAAAGCATAATAAAAGCCATGGTTATTTTGAAGTAGATCGTCAATGGATAATATCACTGGAGTAAGGTTTATTGTTCCACAACCTATGTTTTGATGATTGAACGACTGTAGTCTTTAGTCTCAAAACAATGCTGTTTGTCTTGTTTAGGTATTATTATCTTATTTTTTATATTCCGGTGTTTGTAGTCCTAATTATCTATGGTTAGCTATTTTACGCAACATGTGTGATTGTGGAATTATGGTCAAATATGGTATTGGTACTGCTCTAATAATAGACCTAATCTTGAAATTGCAGACCTGTCATGATGTAACAGCCTAATCTACTGGGTCTTACGTGGGAGTTACATCTTTGTCTACACTGACATCGTATCGTAACAAATACCAACATATGATGGAGAAAAATTCAAACTGGAAATAGAAAACTAGATTTAATAGGAATAAAAGATTATGTTACAATACTTAAGGTTGACCACGCCTGCAAGGTCGAGCCATATCATCCGATCAATTCGAATTAATTCAATTCATTCTTCCCGCCTTCTCCATCGCTGGGTTTTCCTCCGTTCTAAATATTGAATATCTATTTTTCCAGTTGTCTCGTGTTCAGCTTTAAGGATTGCGTGGTTAGGGCCGAATGCCACTACATGCTCAAATAAAACAATAATCACGGCGTCTCTTTAATTTGGTATATTTGGTTGTCTTAGAATTCAGTCCACTTAGTACAATAATAGTACTTGAAGGGAGTGTTGGAACACATACGTTTAGCAAATACAGCCGCTCAAATTTTATATCACTTAACGCGCTTAAGCTTTGAAATCAGAAAAAGACCAGCATGGGATTCTGAAGTCCTTGAAGAGGAGTGCTCTAAGTCCCAAGTAAACGAAACTGGCTGAAAATCTACAACAGAAATCTGTGTAACTACTGGGATTGTTATTTTGTCAGACAGCAAATCTCTTTGTATAATCTGCCGTAAAACATGACGCAAATACATAAGAATGCATAAATGGAAGCTAACGAATTATAGCTTTACAACACAGCCTTGAGGACATCTTATGCTTTGCACTGGTTGTAATAGTTGATCTGATCTTCAACTAACGTTCATGATATTGGTAAGTCACAGTCACGTAAAATGTCCTTTGCCTAAAAACATGTAATTTGTTTGTTTACGTATCCCATAATTTTGACTGAAGCTACTACTATTAGTTTATTTAGAATGGAACAGGAACGAGCCTTGACAGATCTACTTGCAAACAGTTTCATCGTCAGAATTATGTGGCTATGGAACTTTTTACGGAAGACCGTACCAAATTACCTCCGAATCTTCCGAAAAAAGGCTAAATGCTCGGTTTAGTTTTATAACCGCTTCCACTACTCATAAATTTTTGTCCAACCCATTATTCTACCCATAAAATAACAAGGACCACAGCTTAACATCGATTTTCTGAATTAAAGAATGGAGGTGTTAGCTTAGCAGGTGCATTAATCAAGATTTAAATGTTATTTCAATGGTTAAGATCATGAGTCAGTTGAAGCTAGACCACCATGGAAAGCCTGGAAGCACTGGATGGCCGTTTCGTTCTATTGTGGGACTCCTCAGCAGTTCGCATCCACGACCTCACCCCCTGCGAGATTCGAACCCAGGACCTACTGGTTTCGCGCGCGAGCACTTAACCACTAGACCACTGAGCCGGCATCCAACGGTGTTAATGTTTAACTTCAACTAATCCACGAAATTGAGCGACACACTCACCATTGTCTTCAGTGAGTTGATGTCTCACAACATACTTGGTTGAACTCCACTAGTCACTACTTCTCACTAGAACTCCAGGACATACATCGTGAAGCCAGTCACTAGCGAGCATATGTCGATTAACGTCAAATGGGTTTTGTGGAGATTGTAGTAATTTCATGGCCGAAACGGCCATCCAGCGCTTCCAGCTTTTCCATGGTGGTCTGGCTTTAACTGACTCATGATCTTAACCATTGAAATTAGTACAATCTCCACAAAACCCATTTGATTTAAATGTTAGTTTGGAAAGCGAACGTATACTTACTATGCGAGTGGTAGTCGTAGTGTTACGACGAGTGTTATTGAAATAAACATTGTTCCAGGAAGTGCTAACCACTGGAACTACAAGGACTTTGTCCAAAAACGAGTAGAGGAAAGTCGAAATCTCTAGGCTGCTACACATTACAACAACCCTGAACTACTTGCTTGCTTCGCTGTAAACAGACTTCCGGAATGAGGATAATGTTGTAAGTAGATAAGCCGCGAAAAAATCTAGCAATCTGCTCAGAATTACTCAGTATAGTAACACGCAACCGATCATTGCTTAGTCTTTTGAGCCACACATTATTCACCAGATACGTTTTATTGCAAGGATGGTTGTGGATCGTCTCGGACGAAGCCATTACGTACCAGTTGAGGTCATATCAAAATTAAATATGGCTTTGCAACTGGTAAGCTTTAGACCATGAAGGTGTGAGCGTGATAACAGTTATTTACCGCTTTACTCTCTGAACATGGGACTCCGGCTTCCTTCAATGGCCAGAACAACGAACATTCGCAATATCCTGGTAACGGATTTCCGGTTATCCAACGTTCAACCTGATTTCATAAACCACGTAATGCGCCCAAGTGATTCAGTAGCAAACATTTCTCAATAGATCAATAACATCTCTAACTTAGTCCCAGGTTTTCAGGTGACCGGGTTTCATAATCATTTCTAATATACCGCTACTATGCATAACTGGGCAGTCAGTATTGGTTTGCCTCGTTTACAGAAGAGGGTTATCTGCAGTACTGAATAGAACAACAAAACGAAGACCGCTTTCTTTCATATGTATCGATAACATCATAAATAACACTTTATTACAAATATAAAACGGAAAAATTTTCAGCGACACAAGAAAGCCTGAGGAAGAAGACAGAACTAGGCAAATCGATGGCCATTGCTTACAAAGATGGTTGGAATGCTGATTTTCACTTCATTCTGGTTGGCCTCTAAGTATGTAGTGTCGGTTATTATGATAAGCCCATATACCTTATTCTAGCTTTCTGACAGCCCATTCTATTCATTCTGATTGAGTCACATTCTGACCTTGTTAATTATTCGCTTATCAATCTCGACCGTTTTTATATGGGCGTGTAGGTGTGTGTACACTTCTTTTCCCATTACTCATCACATATCTGTAACTTATTTTTGTGTAACTATAAATATTGATTAACATTTGGTTAAAGGGGAGTTGGCTTGCCCGCCATCTCCACTGCGCGTCGTTTTTCCTCGTTCTGTTCCTTTCACTTCATATACAATATACATGTATTCAAAAGTCCATTCTCTATATTTGACTTATATAAATCCGTTATTGACTAACGCGATTAAAGTCTATGATTACATACGAGGACAGGCGACATATAAATTTCAGCAACAATCATCATTAAGATCCCCTTGGAGTCGGACCTCGGGCGACTAAAGTGGAGAGCCCTTTCGACAACATTATCCGATCTTAATGACGACAAAAAGCAGGGTCCCACAAGTAGGCTTTCCAAAGTATGGGCCGGAGTTAAATCTATTTCCAGTCTTGACTGGCTCTTTTGGTTGTGGTCACATTCTATCGCTTGTACCTACTCTTGCTTAGATATTTCTGTGACAATGTCGTTTGCATTGTGTGGTCTTCAAAGTAGCCATTACACCTGGATATGACGAAAGAGTAATTCACGTTAGGTATTACCTGTGAAGTGTGACTTCGACGTTATCTGGTTGGTCAAACTCGTGTGTGCTCTCAATAATTCGATACTGACCATCTACGTTGACGATCAACAAATATGTACAAGACATATGAGTTATTAGTTATTGTTAATGGGATGTATATTCACAGGCCCAAATATATATCCACAGTTATGACAATGAGAGGTAATCCCAAGGAATATCCAACATAGATCTCAAGTGTTCGTGTACAACTGGCAGGGAATACAATGTATAACGTGAGATGAAACATGTGAAACGGGATTGTCATTAAATAGTTAGGAAACAGTAACCAACAAAGTAAGAGCGAGGTGTATATGTGAATACGTGCACTTAGCGACCGGTAATCAGTCAGACAAATGAAAGGAAACATGAATAATGAAAGTCAACCTAGAAAAAAGTTCATCGGTTAAAAGAGTGTTGCTGTTAATTGAATATAATCACAACAAATTACAAAAACTACGGAAAAGGTTTGCGAACTAAGTTTCCTTCAACCAAACTGAAAGATTCCACTCATATCAAAACCTAGTGCTGGCAGTTTTGTTTGCAGCCGCATTTAGGCGATTAAGGGGAAAATTGGACGAACATTAAAGCTTACTAGGTGAGGAAAAATGCGGCAATTTTATCTTTTATCATCAAGGCGAACATGTTGCTGAGATAGTCCAGACAACTTCCCAGAAATAATTCAAGAGAAAAATTGACATATTTTCTCGGATTCGGTCTTCACAGAAGGTGATGACGTTGGTCAAATGACTTTCCTCCCACCACTAGGGAGAAGTGACTATGCAGTCATCTTATTCAAATTCATGGCTGAGATGGCTTGTCAAACAGTTGCGCCGACCCGTCCTAACATATGGATGGCAGATATGGAGGCAATCAACTCTGTAACATCGGCTGAAAACTGGGAAATTGAATCTCGAGCAACAGTACAAGAGGCATTGATTCTTTTCATGTGGCTATACAATCGTGTAACTCAACTATACATACCCTGGATAGTTCCAAAAAAGAAGAAGCACGGCCATCCCTGGATAGGCCGGGATATTCGACGTTTACTAAGACAAAAGAAGAAATGTTGAGATTTTGTCACCCGCCTTGGCACAGCAGGTACGATGGAACGCTGCAGATCGTTAAGGAACATGTGTATAACAAAAATTCGGGAAGCTCAAAGAAAATATGAAATGCAGTTGGCACGATCTGAACTCAAGCAGCCCAAGAGAATATTCTCGTACATAAATTACAGAACAAGGATGCATCATTGGATTCCAAACATAATTAAAGAAGGAAGTAATTCTGAAATGATGGAGGAAGATAAAAAATGAAGAGGCTATGACTGTCTATTGTGTGGCAGATTTCACTCACGAACCTCTTCTAGACGAAGAACTAGATGCAAATACAAAGTCGAAAAACCGCTTGCTCACCATCAACTTTGATCAAGACGATGTGTTTAAGGCTCTTAGCACATTAGACATGGAAAAGTCAACAGGACCAGATGAACTACACTCCAAAATCCTGAGACATATTGAACATATTCAATATGTCACTTGACCAAGTTGTGTTACCAATAGACTGGAAGGATGCAATCGTCACTCCTATACATAAAACAGGACCAAGACAACTTCCATCAAACTACGGACCTGTCAGCCTCACCAGTAATGTAGTTCGAATATTGAACAGAATAGTCAAAATACCATAATGACATTTGTGGAGACTAACAACATGTTAGACAGCGAAAACATAGTTTCAGAAAGGGTTTGTCTTACACAACAAACCACCTTATAGCAAGGGAGTCTTTAATAAGAGCGCTGGACAACGGAATCTCAGTGGATGTTGTTTACATAGATTTCAGTAAAACATTTGACATAGTGCCAACAAATAAACTGCTATTGAAGTTGTAAAATCTTGGTATTGCCGGATCTCTCTTATAATGGATTAAGGATTTCCTAGTAGGTCGTAAACGGAAAGTAAGAATAAATTCCAATTGCTCTATCTGGAGACCAGTGCTTAGCGGGGTGCCTCAAGGTTCCGTTCTAGGTCCTTTGCTTTTTATAATATATGTTAATGATCTTCCAAGTATAGTACAGTCTCCAATGTTATTATACGCTGACAATGTAAAGATCTGGCGAGTAATAACTGGAGACACAGACGCGTGTGCTCTTCAGGCAGACCTAAATGACGTGATAAACTGGTCTAAAGAGTGGCTGATGCCTATCAACGCGGAAAAGTGTGTCTACGTGCACTTTGGGGATTCAAAGGTTAATAGGTACAACATAGGGGATGTGCCATTACCCGAGGTCCGGTCTCATAAGGATCTAGGGGTGACAGTGATTCATGATCTTAAGACGACTGACCATTGCTGAGAGATCGCAGCTAATCGGTTCCGAACCCTCTGGTCTTTAAAACAGACATTCAATAAGTTAGACACCACCGTGTTCACTACAGTATACACATCCTTATTGAGGACTAAGCTTGAGAACTGCGTTCAGGCTGCAAGCCCCTGTTTAAAAGGTGACTCGGATATCCTAGAACAAGTACAGAGGGCAGCTACCCGTGCAATTCCAGAACTCCGGAGTTTATCATACAAAGAACGGCTTGGAAATCTGGACCTCTTTACTCTGTCCTATCGCAGACTAAGAGGAGATCTAATTTTGATGTACAGAATGATGAGAAATGATTTCGGACCCAATATTTCCCCTTTTTTCTTCCCACTAGGCCGGGACATCTTAGGGGACAAAGCAGGCGAGTAGAAAAGCCAAGAATGAACAAACTACCCGTGGCATACAGGTTTTCACACCGAGTCATCAATACTTGGAACCTGTTACTCGAAGCAGTGGTGTTTGCACCTTCAATTGACTCATTCAAGAGAAGACTGGACACTCATGGAAGCATACTGGAAAAGGAGTAACATGGGCAGTAGGCCTTCTGTCCTTACTACACAAATCTGAAATCTGAACTCTTTTCATCCTAGAATTAATATCTAAGTTATCTCGCTTTGGCTATTTTTGTAGATCTAACAGTGGACTGATGACATACTTTATACTCATCGACAGTAATCAAGTAAAGAAGCTCCATACCGTCTGAGGTGAGTTATACAACTTTCCAGAATTTCTTCAACGGTATACTTGATATTCACATGATACTTTATGTAGCACTTCATTTGGACTGACTGAAAATTCCTCTATTTTTGCCCATTTTTAAGTACATAGTCACATTACTAAAAGAAATGACGATCCATGGCTGCTAGATAGATAAAAATGTTAGTCGGAAACCTCCTTCATTTATAAGCATTTGAAACTGTATTGTACATCGAAATAGTCTGAAGGTCAGGGGCCGTACTTCCAATTTTGTGCTTAGATATGGATTTCATTCAAGATCTTCGGCAGTCAGAATCCAAAAGGCCAAGCCCATCTATCTTGGAAATATTTGATGTTCTGTGTAATAATGAGGGACGCGACTGTTTTGAGCGTCCACTCGGTAAGTATTATGTAGTAGTCCCCCAATTGGGGAAATCACTGAAATTTTGGGGATTTGTGCCATTTCCCAAAACTTCCTATAGCGGCTTCACCAAAATGATGAGATTGGGCAAGCAACCAACAAAGGGCCCTTTGTTGAAATAACCCCGAGATATTCCATTAGAAAATAATGGGAAGGCGCGCCAGAATGTCTGTTATTTAGTTTGTCATGGAGGGAATAATCAGTAACTTCCCCTTCTCATGGGCTTATAAATCCGATTTGAAACTTGATACTCTCGGTCTCCCAATTATGTGATAATTTTGAAAATTTCCTTGTGAGATGGACAAAATTTCCCTAATATCTATGCATATTTTGTAATCTTGGAGGTTTCTTTAGGCTCAGTCGAAATTTTGAGGAAAACGCAACGAATTTTTCGATGCAGCTTCTACTAAGTTCGCTAAACTTGGCAAGTTTTAACTATATTTCGCATGAAAATAGATGATACGACTGGACTGGCGTAGTCGGAAGGATGTTAGAGCCTGTGGCTTGGTTTCATACCTAGCTGTTTATGTACTAAGTTCCTACCCGTAGACGTTTTCAGAAATGCACATAAAGGGACTGATTGTAGTCGTATTGTGACATAAGTAGAATCCGATTACATCGACTGAAAGCTCTTGTAGCTGTGTATTTCATTAATAGGCACACTAAGTCTGTGGTTTCGGTTGCTGTTTCAAGCTCACAGCTTATTCTATCTCCCGGACAAGCTAATTTATTCATTCTTCCTGAGTCACATTTGGACCTTGTTGACTGTCCGCTTATCGACCTTGATTTCTTATCCTACTCATTACATGTCTGTAGCTTATTTCTGTTCTGACTATAAATATGGATTAACGCTCGATTAAATCGAGTTGGCTTACACGCCTCTACCGCGAGTCATTTCGCTTCGTCTATGATTGTCTTTTCTGATTAACGATTGTACAAAATATACGTATTCAAAACTTGATTCTCGTATTCGACTTGTTTTAACCCCATTATTTACTAACTTGAGTTAAGTTGATAATTATATACGAGGATTGGTGATATGCTTATTTCGATAGCAATCAGCATACAATCCAACTGGAGTCAGATCTCGGGCCATAAGTCCACAAACTTAACAAAGGCTACGTACTCGGATGGTCACTGAGTACTGTCGTCGAAACTAATGACGTTAAATACTATTCGTGGCGGCTTCTTATTTTTTTTGATATCACGAGTATGACCCTTGAAATAAAGACGGCTGACTTTTCACTGATTGGTGTGTCTAGAGACTTACTAGTTAGATAAAAGTACGCAGGTAATATATTTTTGTCTAATTTGATCATAGAAAGTAAAGTAGTCGAGCGTGCTGGCCATTTCACTTATCTGGAAAGTTTTATTTGCTCTGGTTAGTCGGTAACTTATAAATTCTCAATAGTGACTCACCCTTACCAGCTTGTAATATCTTCCCCCTAGATATGCTAAAATAGCTGCCATAGAATTTCAGTTAGAAGGGACCTAGGAGTGCCCAAACTAACTCATGTTATCAGTCCGTCTCGCTATTCACATTAAGTCTACCATATTTGTAAGTGCTAACTATCCTCTTGGGGTCCCCATGATAAGAATGTTCATCAATTATGTCTCTTAAATGGATTACAATAACTCAGGTCCATCCTTCCTGTGCTCTTTTTATACGATGGCCAAAGATTAGGCCCAACAGTTAGGTCTTAGTTGACTGAAGAATGAGTGACCTACAAGCTAATCTCCTCCAATCGCCTATGATATTTCACTATGCTTATTTTGTATTCACCTTTTCATATAAGCATGTTATTATCTCTGTGCTAATGTGGTATGGCAACTCGAAGTGATGCACGTACGTACGAAGTTCTACGTTGATGAATGACTGACATAAGCATATTATTTCATTACATGAAAAATTACTCATCTGGCTAGTGTTCCTGTCCTTGATTTCTAATCATTCAGGGGCCCAAGTCAATAATACAATCTCGTGGGTGCCCATCACTTAGTCACATATCTTTACACCCCTCTTTCGATTACTAGTAGATTCATTGATTTCAACAGACGAAATTTTGTCTTACCAAGTTACAGAAAGTCTTCTGTAGAACACCTTTAAATACTGATTATTATTATTATTATTATTATTATTCTACTCCTCTATTTCGTTCCTTCTTTTGGAATCATATGTTTAATGTTTAATCCTTCTACTACATCTAGTTGTTTACTATATGCCATTGGTTTTCTCTCGCTGTTTATCCAAGTTGTAAAAGCTTAAGCTGATTCACATTTGTCCCATATCCTAGGTTATTAATAGCAGATTGGTTGTTGTTCAGTTTAAAAAACACGTTTAGGTCGGGTAAGTTGTGAATCAAAATCAGCTAAAATATTTGCACTATGGGTTGTGATTTTAAACTGCTATTTTAAAACATGTTTTGCTAATTGGCATATGCAGAGATCAGGAAAATGGTGGTATTCATATAAAATCGGAGACAATCCAAAAAGATATCAATATCATAGACTAAATGACGCGTCTGAAAATAAATCGCAGTTATGAAGATAAACGAATTCTATCGTCCTTTGAACATCAAGGTTTTTTTGTGTATGTTTATTTTCTCATATCTATTCATGTCAATTTTGAGACAGAGAATAGGAGTGAAAAAAGTGTGAGTTACCACTTATCCCAAAATGTTAATTTTATAACTAGTACTGTATTAACTCAGTTGAATGGAATTCTTCACTCTAAATCAACTTCATTGACTACGAAAAAGCATTTGACAGCGTGAACAGAACAACACTATGGAAGCTTCTTCGACATTACGGCGTGCCTCAGAAGATAGTCACTATCATACAGAGTTCATATGATGGATTACACTGCAAAATCGTGCATGGAGGACAGTTGACAAAGTCGTTCGAAGTGAAGACCGGTGTCATGCAAGGTTACTTACTCTCACCCTTTCTCTTTCTCCTGGTGATCGACTGGATCATGAAGACGTCAACATCTGAAGGGAAGCACGGGATACAATGGACATCTAGGATGCAGTTGGACGATCTGGACTTCGCAGATGATCTGGCCCTTCTATCCCAAACGCAACAACAAATGCAGGCGAAGACGAACAGTGTAGCAGCAGCCTCAGCAGCAGTAGGTCTCAATATACACAAAGGCAAAAGCAAGATTGTCTGATACAACACAGCATGCACCAATCCAATCACAACTGATGGAGAAGATTTGGGAGATGTAAAAACTTTTACATATCTGGGCAGCATCATTGATGAACACGGTGGATCTGATGCAGATGTGAAGGAGCGGATCGGCAAAGCACGAGCAGCATATTTACAACTGAAGAACATCTGGAACTCAAAGCAACTGTCAACCAACACTAAGGTCAGGATTTTCAATACAAATGTCAAGACAGTTCTTCTGTATAGGGCAGAAACCTGGAGAACTATGAAAGCAATCATCCAGAAAATACATATGTTTATTAACAGTTGTCTAAGCAAAATACTTCGGATCTGTTGGCCGGACACTATTAGCAACAACCTACTGTGGGAGAGAACAAACCAGATCCCAGTGGAGGAAGAAATCATGAAGAAGCGCTGGAAGTGGATAGGACACACATTGAGTAAAGCACCCAACTGCGTCACAAGACAAGCCCTCACATGAAATCCTCAAGGCCAAGGGAAAAGAGGAAGACCAAAGAACACATTACGCCGGGAAATGGAAATAGACATGAGAAAAATGAACAAGAATTGGATGGAACTTGAAAAGAAGGCCTAAGATAGAGTGGGTTGGAGAATGCTGGTCTGCGGCCTATGCTCCATTAGGAGTAACAGGCGTAAGTCAGTAAGTAAGTACTGTTGGAGTTTCCTTAAGTTTTACTAGCAACTATTTAACACCTAACTGTCTAGGAACATCAGACTTATCTAGGTTAGCATAAGATAGATACCTACTGTCTCCATTTGAAGGGTACTTTAAACAGCATATTTAAGTTTCGGCTCAACCACTTAAGCTTTTATTTATATTAGGCTTTCATCTGTAGTTACAAAGAATCAGGTGGTCATAGGTAAAGCTCCACACGACTAAAAATCAACTTCGCTTAATGAATCCATTTCAGTATGAAAAGAATCTACAAAACATATGTATATTTCCTTTTGTTCTATTACTTATTGGCTGACTTTTTGTCATGTGATGACATGTTAAAACACTAACGTACCGACACCACTTCCTACAAATTTATTGTATGCCGTAGTCTTAAAGTACTCAACTTTTGTAGGCTTCATTATCAAGGTTTGATTTAATAATTCCAAATAAATCGGGCATTGGGTAGATTGTTAGTGATAAAAATTAATGTATTTGTAGTATCCCAACGAGTAGAAAAATTAAATTTTCAAATCTGACGTTTCATGACTCAGTGTAGGACACTTCTCCAGAGAATAAATAAAATCTCGCAGGAAGTGGCTTATAATGAGTCACAAAACGTCAGAAAACTTAAAAATTCCATTTTTCTACTCATTGGGATATTACAAAAATATTGTTTTTATTCATATTAAGCTTTTCTTCATTTACAGTGTCGCCAGATCTTATTATTTAGTTCAACGTTTTATTTATTGTATTTAAAGTACAAAAGTGAACCTCTGGTTTTACTTTTTTAATACACTTTGGCAGTTCCGGATGGAATTGTCAAAATGGTCAATTCAGCAAGCAAAAGACGTCTTGGTAAATTAGATACATTTATGGTGCTCGAATATCTCTGGTATTCTGATTCCTTTCTAACTGACATATCTTTTGTGTAGTTCAAAAAACGTGCCTCCAGTGTCTGTTCTCACAGCTCTATTATTCATTGAGAAACTTGTAGTAGCCGATCCTTATTCATCTTTATTGACTGAAGTTACAGCAGTTGATCTTTTTGCTGTATCAATGGTTAGTGAAATGTGATGTAATTATTTTAACTTCTTCAAGGTAGTGGCATCTAAATATCTACATGACGATGATACGGACTATGGAATGTACAATGCCGAATGGGCAGATGAATTCGATATGGATCTCAAAGAGTTGAATGAACTTGAAGTCAAATTCGTTTCCGCTCTTAATTGGGAGTTTTTTGTAACTAGAGCACAAATACTCCAATTTGGTTTTGAGATCGGGGTCTTCCGTCAGATTACCAAGTGTGATTCATTTGGCGACAAACCTGAGTTCAATGTATATTCTATGTTGTCACATATTTCCCAAATCTTTTTGAAGTATTCTAGACACCGTACTTCACCCGAAATTAAGAGAGTAAGCAAAGTGAGTTTTTGTTTTCGCATGAACTGTGAAAGGTGTCCTGTTATTTATCAAGTGAAATATGATGTAGTATCAATTTGAATATTTATAATAACCAAATAACTGAATCTGCACATCTTTTAACTTACATCAAGTCATGTGTGTGCAATTAAGTTAGTCAACTATCTTGAATTATTTATTTCAACACATAGATATTGGTACAAAGAGGCACCAAATACGTATGCGCTACACAAATCTCATTCGATATGTGTGAGGGCTGTGATACTGCCCGGGTGCCCAGACCGAAACAGGTGGTTTTCTTAGGGGGCCACACCCCGAGCCTTCGACCTGAGGGTTGATCCACAAGGCAGTGGAGCATCGTAAGGAGATGCAGTCCCATGGTAGCCGGTGACCAACAATTGGTTCATACGCCATTTGTTCCCGCAGGATACTGGAGCCCATGTGCACCATTGGTTTGAAATCCAGTTAAAGCGCCGGACATTCGCTTTTCGTCCTCTCATTTTCGTAAACAACACCCCCTCCACGAGAAGGCAGTGAGTAGGACTTCCCTGGCAGAGGCTATATACGCGTGGCCATGTGAGAGCATTTCGAGAGGGAGAGTGGACTCTCCCCACTCTCGGCCGTACCAGGGCATTTGGGGGCATCTTGAATTACTCTGAGTCAGTGTTACGCTGATTTTGTGTGGATTATGGACTTCCACTAAAAGTTAACCAACAGGGAAGATGTTACATTTCGTGTATGGATGTAATGGTCAGCATTAAAAATTTGTCATAAGTCGATGAAGAAACTAACTAGCTGAATGCTTGTGTCGGCTATGATCAGTCTCTCAATTGTTTGAGAAGTAATAAAAGACTATTATTAATATTCAGTGAATTTTAGGTGTGAAATACATTCATTTTGCAACTTTTAGTTTAACTCAATCATTCTTGTGTTGATAAAGTTATAAAAAAGTTCAGTTTGTCTGATCGTCATCTGTTTATTTTCACTTTTAAACCGTAATTGTTTTACTTTCAGATTCTATTAGTCTTGGTGCTCGCTTATCTGGGTACTGACCAATTTTCTCAATGTTCTTTGGAGACACAATACGCTGATCAAAATCAAACACATCTTTCTACAATCGTTGTAGATCAATGTCCAGATAATATTCTGTCAAATATGACTCAGTCAGACGAACTAACAAATGTTAATAACCAAAATATTGAAGTATGTACAAAAGACTTGACATGCGGATATCATAGCCAACATGAATCCGTATCTTACTCGTATTTTAAAGAAACTGATCCGACTACACGAATGATAGTCTGTCCAACATGAAAGTTTACCCAATTATCTAATTCCTTAAGTATTTCCACTCAGTAAATCTTAATATTTGTCACTATTCAGGTACTCCGAGATTCTTAATGGTACTAACCTTTCTATTATTTTAATACCGATCTTCATCAGTTGTGTATATAAAGAAAATGTCTTGAATGTATCCTTCCCTCCACGCTTGTTTTTGATCGTTTTTAATGATTAATCTGAGCAAGTTATGCCAAATACTAAGTGAATGGGATGATATTGTTACTATCATATTTTTGTTTTTAAGGCACAAACAAGTGTCGTCATTATTAGTAGTCCTAATGAACGACCACTCAAGTGGGGACAACCGATTGTATTTTAGTGCGAAATTACAGTATCTTGATAAAATATAAAAACCGTACGTAAAATACTTCATTTTCAAATTTCCATCGCTTGTCCTTCACATTCTATATGATTCTTCCAGTCCATAATTCCTTTCTATTCTCTTCAACTTGATCTTCTGTTGCCCGGTTTTCGACTTCGATTGGTGTTACATACTACTTATGTCCGTCGACATAAGTGGCATACACTACACTCTCCCCTATCCTAAGGAATGGTATAACAAGAAGTTCGTAATCACATTAAAAATGGAATTTTATGTTGAATTCCTAAATTCCCAGTCATCAATTTTGACCGTTTTTGAAACTGAGTTAGTGTAGTGTATAATTTAGCTACGGTCAGTAAGCTGCGTTGCCGTTACCTGCCTTCAAAATCGAAGTTTTATTCGGCAGCTTAGTTATGATATCACTTTCTATGGAAAAGTGACTAAAATCCGAATATGTGGCGTAATTGGTTGCCGAGTCACGCCGAATTCAGTCTAAACGAATTGTAGTTTGTTAACATTTGAAGACCTATTACAAAGCATCTTTTCTTCACCATCTTATCCTCAGATTTCTCGCTCTGTTCTGTTATACGCTGGTTCTTCAAGTATTGCTGTATGTTCGCATAGTCTTGATATTAACAATGAACATATAATGTTGTTTTAAAACCCCTATCCATAGTTCTAAGAATAATTGCTTGATTATATACTGATATTGGTTCGTGGAAGAGTGCTTCCAAATCAAACGAACTCCTTACAAACCCACCTATGCAAATAATAATTACGTGTCCACTAAGGACGACTTCTTTCTTTCTGTTGGGGACGTTAGATCCCCAGAACTCACTTGGTAAAATGTCTGATTTTGTAATTTTATTTAGAATATTTGAGTTTCTTTGTTTTCACGCCAAAAGCGCTCTTGTCACCATGTCGTATTTCCCACTGAGAAATATCTTAAATGCTATTGGTTCGTTGTCTTTTAGTATGCTATCTGATAACTCTCCCCAAGGACGGTTTTGTACTGTATATGTACGTTTTGAATTGTTGTTATCGCTCGTTTCTGGCTGTTTGCAGAATATACTTCCCCATTCCAAGCTTGGACTTCTTCCTCTAGTTAGCGGGGCTGGGACGCATCAAATAGCTAGCTTACTGGTCTCTGGTTATTGAGTCTTTGTTCTCGTTCGCAGATTAAGTGAACTCGTGATAGCTCCAACTCTAGCACTTTCATCTTCTGATTAACCGTGTGAGAGCGTGATTTTTAGAGTTAATCAAGTTGAGCATGCGGATTACTCTTTTATGACATTGAGCGGTAGTTGCACTAGATCACAGACTAACCGAAGCTGGAAAACGTAGATCATTAGTATCTAATTAGTGGCAGGATGGTGCCGCAATGGATACAAAACCTACAGTTTGCGATTTTGTTTTAGCACGGACAGTTGGGAACGTGGACAAAGTAGGTGCTAAGAGCCTTCTATTTTGCATTTTTGTCGAAATTCGCAAGTCGCCACATTTTAGTGGTTCAAGTAGATAAATTTATGATAATTATTCGGCCAAACAGTTGGCAGATACATCGAGGACATAGGGATTCGAAATTAGTGTTTCAATGATCCTTGTGAACAGAAGTACACGGACCAGGAGTCCCGAATACTAAATGCTAAACTTGATTTACTGTATCTAAAATGATCGGTTCCGTAGTCGCTTAACGTCTAACTGCAGCCCTCAAGCGTGCTAGTTCGGCTGAGCGCAGGGATAAAGAGTCGGCTGTAGTACTTATCATCAATAGATATCTAAATGATTACTTCAGTGTACTACCCTTAACTCCCATCGTGTTCCAATTCGTACGAAACGCGTAAAAGACTTACTCATAAGGAACAAGTCATTTTTCGTTTAGATAGTGAATATACCGATTACGCCACCAACCCCATCAGATAATCCAGCATCGTCACATGCATAACACCAACAATCGTCGTTTCGTAACAACAGAACTGCCTTCCATTCGTTGTACACGATTTTACTATGGAAATACATGGATGCCTCCTAGGTTTATAAAGACGTCCTGGCGCACGTACAGCGATGGAGAAAGCCTCTATACTGATGTTCTGGGAATAGTTCTGACTTTTTTAGATTGCATCTAAACACAGCTAGGGAAATAAAAGCAGAGAAACTAGGGGAGTATATGTATCTCTATATGCGTATTTGGAGCAAATAGACACAAGACAAACGAGTAGCTTTTACTGTAATTGAATTAAGATTAGGTCTATTTATCATTGAGTGTTTCAAAATGTAGAGCTAAACAAAAAGTAGCCGAGGATTTTTGCTTCAAGATTTTAAAATATAGAGTAGCTGCAACTGAGGTTTGTGTAACTATATTTCAATAAAAATTTATGTGATGATTTTAGTGATTTATTCTGTACAATCAAATCTTTCAGTAACTTTAGCTAGTGAACTATCATTGTTTGCATACTGTTTTTTATTTGTCTCTCTTTCTCCTGACGGAAGTTCAACTGGTTGATTTTACGTATCTTTCGTCGCAGTTGACGGTGTTCCTTGATAGCGGCTTTACGTAAGCGCTTTTGTTCCAAAGACTCTCCCTTTTCTCTCATAAGTAACCCAGGGTCTAGCGGTTTTGGAAATTCCATAATACCATCGTTGTTTTGAGAACCTTCCTTCGTGGATAACTTCTTTTTTGTCTTACTAGAACTGGGCATTGTTAGATGGTTGTGCTTCATAACATTTAAGTTCGAATTACCTATTAAAAAGTACAGTTAAAAATCGAGCTAAAAAGTAATTATAGCTAGAACTGTATGGCGATTATATCTCTATATTCACACCTTGAATAACTTTAACTTATCACATATTCACTTAGAAGTCACGATCAACATAGAACCTAGCATGTGTCCACTAGCCAAAGTTTTCATAACACATTAGCACGACGAAATGAACAGCAATGAGGTCGAAATAATGAGACCAGTGATAATGAAACAGACTCAATATAAACAATATGGTTAATGAAGACCAAACAAAAAGGCATGAAGGAATACGGGAAATCTCGAGGAAAATAAAGAGGGAATGGATCTCCGTCATTGTAACCGATTCCAAGCTATACCATCTAATATCTTCAACTAATGAGGCAGTTGTTGAGAGGAATCGGATTGCAGATAGTGTGCTCATAGGACGGATGTTGACGCAGACCAGTCCTGAAATATTTTACATTCGGAGGGAAACACAATAAAAAAACTTGTTGGTATCTTCACCAAATAAGACTATCATCTGCGCACTAGAAGTCGATAAACAAACCTGGTAGGAGACCAAGTCCTGATAGGTTGTTTGAGAATGCCATTTCTAGGAGAACATAGACGACAAAATTAGATGAGATGGGAATAACGGAAAACCTGGAAACTATTAATCGCTGTTTCTTGATATCAAGGCCGTCTTCAGTCAGTCGGGTAGGGTTGTGTTCTAAGACCACCTGTTGAAGAAGTGTCTTGAGAAGTTAATTAGCATCTTGAGTTTTTTACGTAGACAACTCAGGTAGACTGAGAGGATACACCACATCTCTCCACTTTTTCATTCCAGCAGCAGGGTTAGGCAGAGGTTCTTAGTCTCATCATCCCCCAACTTTGCCACTGGCGAAATTCTGCAAACGGAGTGGGTGGTGGGAGTCTAGATCTGTTGCCTGGAGTGGAACCTGACTAAACTAATGACACCGTATTTTGTGCAACGATACCAATTACTGATTTACTACTTTTCTCTCCTTTATTCACGGTATTATAGCTTTATTTCTGAAGTGTTTCGGTGGTTTACTTTATCAGGGATTATTTGCTTAGGTAGATATATTAGACCCGACCGTTGTTGCTACCTTGACGTGGTGGTCGGGCTTGCCTATCGTCATGAAGCAACCGAGCTATACTGGCTGGAACAACCGTTCCTCAGGGTCCTACCATGTCAGACAGGTCGGTTGAAGAGCGGTAAGACTAAAAGCAACAAACCTAAGGTCCGAAGGCGAAGTCGTACTGCTGACTGTACAGGGGTGTGACAGCAGTAAGGTGTTTCCTTCAGACAACCAGCATGACAGCGATGCTGCCTTCCCAAAAGGAGGGGTGGGGTTAGAAAAGGTCGACCCTAAGAATGCACACCTCACCTTACCTCAAGGATTTCCGTCTCCGGCGGTAAGGCTCTTTGAAGAACGGAGCTAACACGTCAAAAACCTTCCACGAAAAGGCCGTGCGCGACCGGCCTCAAGCAGTTGTCCCTTGGGCACTGCGGTCACGCTCTCAGGTCGCTGAGACCGCCTCTAATCCAATTTCCTTTTCAGGTACCTCCGGAAGAAACCTTCCATGATGTGGGCAACCGGGAAGTGATAACCGCCATCATACCTCTAACAGCACCCAAGACCACTGTATTCAAAATCAACCTTCCTCTTCAATTCCTATTATTCCTCCTACATCGACTTTCAACCCTAAACTTCCTCCTTCGGCTTCTTCCTCAAGTGTCACCATAGCCAACGATTCTAGTGCTCAAAACTCTGTCCCAGTTCTACTGAAACCTCGCTCCAAACTACACATTGGAGCCTTCAACGTACGAACCCTATGTCAAATCGGTCAACAGGCTTCCTTGGCTAGAACCCTGGAGTCTCTTACCACTGATGTGTGCTGTGTCTCCGAAACACGCATACAGGATTCCAGTGTGGTTATTCACTTGACCTCACCTCGGCAAAACGAAGAGCCAACGAGATACACCCTACGTGTATCTGGTGACCCGATGGCCAGTTCTCGTGGACTGGCAGGTGTAGGCATAGCACTAAGCATGAAGGCGGAACAAGCACTGCTAGAGTGGATCCCCGTCAACAGTCGTCTATGTGCTGTTCGGCTAAACGGCTCCGTAAGAACTCGAAAGGATAGGGACACACGTCGTTGCCTTTTTGTCGTTTCTGCCTACGCTCTCACTGACTGCAGCTCAGATGATGTGAAAGATGAATTTTACAGAAAGCTTTCTGAACTTCTTCAGAAAGCTAAACGCTCAGACATAGTACTCGTAGGGGGTGACGTTAATGCTCAGATAGGTAGCTTAAACCAAACAGAAAGGCATTTAGGTGGATATTTTAGCATTCCGGCACAGCAAACAGATAATGGTGATCGTCTGCTGCAACTGTGCTCAGACAATCGCTTATTTTTAGCAAACACAAATTTTAAGCATAAGGAGAGACATCGTCTAACATGGCGACCCCCTACACCAAACCAACGATGGACTCAAATAGACCATATTGCCACCAGTCATCGTTGGAGAGGGTCGGTAGAAGATTGTCGCTCATTCTGGAGTACGTGCTTGGACTCCGACCACGCCCTAATACGGGCACGCATCTGTTTGCGCCTCACCGGACGCCACATTAGAACTGAGTTGAGTAACGAGAAAACCAAAAATAGGTTCCAAGAACAACTGAGTTCACACTTGGGTAATTCTGAAGACGAGGCTGACCCAGATGTTGCTTGGAAAGACATACAAGCAGCTGTGGAAGCAGCAGTGACATCTATTAGCGACTTAAACCACAGAGTTTCAAAGGACCCGTGGATTTCTTCAAAGTCTATCACACTGATGGATTCTCGCAAACTCGTCCCATCAGGTTCCGAACATGATGAAGAGCGACAAAAAATCAGATCTAGGTAAAGAAAAAAGTCTAAGAAACGACCGTGAGCAGTGGTGGGCAACGAAAGCAAAAGAGATGGAAAAGGCGGCGACTATAGGGAACACAAGACAACTTTACAGACTAATAAAAGAAACTGGAATTGATAAGTCAAGTGTAAGTGAGATTATATCGGAAAAAGACGATACTCTCATCTATTCCCAGTCCAGACGTTTAGAACGATGGGCGGAACACTTTAGGGAACAGTTCAGCTGGCCTTCAGCGACTCTACAACTACCCTCCATTCCCAGACAGCGTGAATGGAACATTGAAGTAGGTCCCCCAACTCTTGCTGAAGTTCAAAAGGCTATAGATAATCTGAAACGAGGAAGGGCAGCTGGACCAGATGGACTGGTTCCAGAAGTCTTTAAAGATGGTGGTCCAACTTTAGCGGTTAGGTTGACTAATATTTTAGCTAAGATCTGGGAGTTAGACGTTATTCCATCTGACTGGTCACAATCACTTATCGTCCCAATATATAAGAAAGGGTCAAAATCATCTTATGACAACCACAGAGGGATTAGTTTAACTAATATAATATCTAAAATACTAGCCTTAATAATAATCAGACGCCTAACTAAGACTCGTGAACTGCAAACACGAGAGAATCAAGCTGGCTTCAGACCTGGTCGTGGCTGCATCGACCACATATTCACCATTCGTCAGGTTCTAGAACATAGGCATACTTATCAGCGTCCGACAATGGTGGTCTTTCTTGACTTAAAAGCAGCATTTGACTCGGTAGACCGCGAGATTCTGTGGCAGTGTCTGTCATTGAAAGGCGTACCCTAGAAGTACATAAACCTTGTAAAGGCTCTTTACTCGAACACTACTAGTCAAGTGAGAGCTTATGGCGAACTGTCATCTAGTTTTGCAACCTCAAGTGGTGTCCGTCAAGGATGTCCACTTTCCCCATTTTTGTTTAACTTCATCATAGATCTACTGATGGAAATAACATTCTCGTCGACTGAGTTCTCGGGTATTGATCTCCATCCAGGAGGTCCACTTATCGACTTAGAATACGCAGATGACATAGTCCTGTCTGGTGAAGACGCTGACAAAATGCAGAGTCTTCTGGTAGCACTAAGCAACAATGCCAGGATGTTTAGAATGCGCTTCTCTCCCTCTAAATGCAAGTTGTTGCTTCAGGACTGGCCTGCGTTAACACCTGAACTAAGGATAGGGAGTGAAGTAGTCGAACGCGTTGACAACTTCACTTATCTTGGAAGTCTGATCAGCCCTAATGGGCTGGTATCGGACGAAATCTCAGCACGGATTCGAAAAGCTCGTTTGGCTTTTGCCAACTTACGTCACCTGTGGCGAAGGCGAGATATCCGTCTATCAATAAAAGGACGAGTATACTGCGCGGCAGTCCGTTTTGTTTTAATTTACGGCAGCGAAACATGGCCATTAAGAGTAGAAGACACTCGTAATCTACTAGTATTTGACCACAGATGCCTTAGAAATATTGCTGGCGTCTGCTGGGATCACCGGGTAAGTAATAGTGAGGTTAGACGCAGGGTATTAGGAAATGATGGTAAATCAGTTGATGAGGTTATGAATCTTCATCGACTGAGATGGTTGGGCCACGTGTTACGTATGCCTGAACACCGATTACCACGACGTACAATGCTATCCGGTATTGGAAATGGTTGGAAGAAAGTTAGGGGCGGCCAAACCAAAACGTGGCATCAGTGCTTGAAGTCACTAACTTCTAGTCTGAGCCATGTTGGTAGATGCAGACTACTTGGTTGGGGTCCGCGTGACTATCGTAACCGATGGTTGGGGACTCTTGGTGACATGGCTCAGAATCGATCACAATGGCGTCGGTGTATACACTCTCTGTTTTCCCTTAAACTAAGAGATTAAAATCGCTTCATATCTTTCTTTCTACGAACCAATTCTTTCTTCTTGTACTATATCTCTATATGCAATCTTTCTCTTATATATTACCACCTTTTACCTAACCACTGTTATGAATCTGGTGTTCATCTTGTGCTGATGCGGTACGGAGATTGTTGAATTTATACTTTGTATCATTTTAGTTAGATAATCAGAAAGCATTGGAAGTTTACTTAGTTTTATTATAGGACTCCACAGCAGTGAGTATCCACGACACCACAAAATATCTAACTCAAGACCTAACTTTTCGGCCACTGAGTTAGCATTTAGTGACCTACATTCCCAACTTCGGTCAATTCACGATCATCATCCAGTTGAATCGGTGATATTCGTCCCACACCTGGCAGTTTTTCAAAATGTCATATCAGCGCTAATAAATGTTAACCCACCAACTCATATACATAACTAGTGTATTTTCTTGAAGTAAAACGCTTTTTTGTTACTGTTTGCATCACGAAAATGCGTTTGAACTAATAAAAATAAGAAAAATGCTTACTGTTAGAGTATGAAATGGTCATTCGTTCAGTGTTTTCTCCGTCATATGTAGAATTGCTTCCACTGTCTTCGTCTTGATCCACTCCATTCAATTCGAAGCATTTTTTTATTGTTATGGCTTTTAGATCATCATCAAAATCCGTATGATCTTGTTTTACTCCTCTTAAATAAACAAAATGAGGATTTGATGTGAAAAATAGTTACTCCTATAATATATCTATATATAAGCGTAAATGTGCATACCAGCTGACCAACTACGATATAACTGTTAACTCTATAGACTTGTTCATGAAATTTTTCTGATGCATAGAAATTAAATAATAAGTGTGGAGTGTCTGTTTCTTCCTACCCTAGGAATGAATAAGTAAACACTGTACGATTACATACTTTACATCTTCCTGTCGAAAACAATTGTTACTCGGTATCTGGACCCAAGTTTATACATTAAGCTTCAAGTCGCACTTATGAGAGAACGGCCAATACCAAGGTAAATGGAACCCACTTTTAAACAATAACTATCAATAGCTGATTGTTTAAACCACTAAGTCACAGAGTTCCATTTTGTGGACAGTAAAGTACTAATGTAGCTTTCACATACAAACCTTACCAGCTGCAGCAATAATAGAGGTGAATTGCAGTTTATAATTTCGTTTCATCATCGCGACCGCCTACTTTTTGGATTTACATTCATTAACAGCTATATTTTCCAAATAAACGACTTACTCCTTAGCGATTGCTATGTCACGACCAAGAGCATATTTCAAGCCTTCGCTCATCACTGACGTTCCAGAGACTAAAGACTGACTGCAACTTGACCGGGATTTGTATCGTAACATTAACTAAAGTCATAGTATGAGTAATCGAATTCGTAAATTACCTTTTCGAACTCTTTATTCAAGGAGGTTGAGTCATCTGAGTAGTCATCGATTCCATAACCCTTGGTAAATTGACCGGAGCTCGAAATTGTGATGTCTCCTGAATTTTCATTCGCACCGTAAAGAAAACGTTCCATGAGCGCGACTTTATCTTTAGAAACCCTTGAGATATCTGTTTTTGTTGCCTTTGCATTCAATGGATTGCTTTCCCCAGCCACTTTAGCATCATCACTATCGGTTTCTGAAGATTTTACACTGTGACCACCTGCAAGCTCTACAAAGTTATCCTCTAATTCACTTTCCGTGTCGAAAGACTCTGCTTCTGAATCCATATTAAGGTCACTTATAATATGTTCATCGTAATCAACTTCAGGTTCACGTATTTCAGATGAGTCAGAATGACTAGAAGCATTGCTGACACAATCTTCAGGTATTACAGATATAGTCTGGAAATAAAGTAAAGATAGATGACTGTAGGACATGAGAATGGTATGGAATAAAAGTTATGTCTGAACATTGTACAGGGTATCACATGTTATAGACGGGTAATTCACGTGATCCTATGTCATAAAAATACCTAAACCATAAATCAACACAAACTACGATGAGACCATAACTTGTAGACGACTTTTGAGAGATTATAAGGTAACCTTGGTAGAGTTCAACTACTTAACAAAACCGGAATGTGACTGCAAACTATTGAGATTAGGAAAAGTCACCAGCATCGTGATTAGGGTTTGGGAATTATTCACAGTTTTCATTACGAACTGACATCAGCTGTAGCGCTAGGACCCTATTTAGTCAATAAATAAATAAATTTCATCCAGATATACAAGCGCTATCTTAAATCTGATTGGTTGGTCAATGAAAAAACATTTTACTGTTCCGCAGTTTCACAGTCTGTGTTTATAGGACAAGAATGAAAAACGTTGCCTTTAAAGTTAGCAGAGGCTACCTTATTTTCATAAGTTACGTCAAAAGACTAAATTCCGGAACTTACGTAGGCCTCTTTATTATCAGCAGATTTGAGATGTTGCATGTAGTCGTAACCATCATCAAAAAACACTCCATAGTTAAAATGAATAGGGACTCCTGGCAAAGGTTTCGATAATTCTTTTTCGACTGGCTTTAGTTCACACTGCTTGAAATCCTTTCTGTTGAATCTTTTCATCATGAAACACCAGTTGATTTGTCAGAGAGAGCTAGATGTGCCGAACGTGGTGCGGATAAATTACTGAAATGACCGCCTATGCAACTCCTAGGTCCATCCACACTATTACGTCACAGTCCTATTTGCCGCCCTTCAAAGTTCAGAAGGTTCTGGACGGAATAGAAGAAGATTTCACCTTATGAACTTACGTATCTAGTAGCAGTGGATGACCGATACTAATAAATAATAACCTAGGTATATTTCATGGCTGAAAAGTGAGAAAAGCCGTATTAAAAAGGGAAGTGATTTTCATACTTGTGATTATCCTTGCTTTAGGTACTTGTTGCACCAAAAAGCATTCTTGGTCTAGTTTAACTAAAAGTACTTTGGTTAAAGTTTGTAATTTTTTGCTCAACTTTGTCCTGCGGTACCTTTTTTGACTCCTTGACTGACACTAGTGTTCACACTGTGATCATTCTGTGTTTTAAACCTTTTTAGTCAAAATCAAAATGGTTGGTAAGACTCATAAATGTGGACAACCAAACTGCTTGTTCCCTGTTGAGGAATGGATGCAGTGCGATGATTGGAAAAAGTGGTATCATAAGATGTGTACACGCCTAAGTCCTATGGCTTAAAAAAGATGCTCGAAGCCTAACTCACACTGGCTTTGTATGTTATGCTGTACAAATAATAAGTTACTAATTCAGGAGGCTATGACCCTATTGGCTTTGGCCTGCAAGAAAAACGATGGCGGTAGTGCTAGTAACACGAGCACTGACGGTGAAGAATGTGTTAGTGTAGTAAATGCTGCTACCGGACCCACTAAACACCCGACTGCGATTGACGAGAAAATGAAATCTTCGTTAATATTAACGAGGAGTGAAGTGTAGCTAGATACTAATATCGGCAATCATACACCTCTAGTCGAAATTGAAGACCCTGATAAGATTGTAGTGGCAGTTATTATGTTAAGCCCATATACCTTATTCTAGCTTTCGGACATCCCATTCTATTCATTCTACTTGAGCCATACTTTGACCTTGTTGTTTATTCGCTTATCTAGACTGTTTTTATATGAGCGTATATGTGTGTGCCCTTCTTATCCCATTAATCACATGTCTGTAGCTTATTTTTGTCTGACTATAAATATTGAGTAACGCTTGACTAAAATGGAGTTGGCTTCCCAGCCATCTTCCCTGCGTGTCGTTTTGCTTTGCTCTGTTTCATTCGCTCCATATACAAAATATATGTATTCACAAATCAATTCTCGCTATTTGACTTGTTTCATTTAGTTATTGGCTAACGCGATTAAGTCAACGATTATATACGAGAATAGGCGATAATAATCATTCGTACGAACTTGGAGTCAGATCCACGGGCCACTAAAAGACTGTCACCGTTCCAAATAGTCCCGGTGTGGCTGTTCTGAGTGGTGATAAATGGACTTCAGTACGGAGAAAAAGAAAAAGAAATGAGAATAAAAAAGCTGTAGGCAAACCCAGCTGGTCGGCAACTCATTGAAAGAGACGTTATCAGAAGCAAAAACTCCACAACGTGACAAGACAGATCTCTCCGAGAGATCAGTCATTTTTCATAAGTTGAGAGAATCTTCCGATAAAGAACCAAAGGCTAGATTTGAACACGATCTCAATCATATTAAGTCCTTAATAAGTAAACCACTCCCAGATACAGTTTCAGGAATTAGTATATATAAGCTTTATAGAATAAGAAAAAAGATGGATTCTGAAAGTTCTCAGAAAAACCGCCTCTTGAAGGTTGAATTTGCCACGGTTGAACAAAGGAACCTGATTCTAGGTAACTCATGTAAACTAATTGGATCCGGAAGATACGTCTGTAAGAATCTCAACCTAGCTGATCGTATTAAGAGGCGAGCTGCAGAAGCGTGAATAAATGAGCGTCGCCAAAACAGTGAAAGAAACCTCGTTCTTAAGGGTTTTCAAATTGTAATAGTTCGGAGACAAAACGGTCCCCAAGCCACTTTGGGTGGTAAGGGAAAGTTTTCCAGAGACTTAAAGGTATGCTACACAAATGCTTGCAGCCCACCAAATAAAATGGCGGAGCTCAAGTCAATGGTGGATAAAGAAAAACCGGATGTCATTGCTGCCTCAGAAACCTGGTTAACGTCAGAAGTATTAGATAATGAAATTCAGTTGACTGGTTTTTTAACTACCAGGGCTGGTAGATTAAACCGTAGGGGAGTTATCCTGTACACCAAAAGTACTTTAATCATAAGAGTAGCTGAGACAGTGGCACATGTTTCAGGGACATGTGAACTGGTGCGATTTAAGCTAAAATGTCGACGGCAAGATATCGAATTAGTTGTAGTATATCGCAGTCCAGATTGTGTATACGATTTTCTCCTGGGTAATCTTAAGTCCTGGTGTAACAAGGGTAAAAGCATTGTAGTAGGTGACTTTAATGCACCGTATGTAAACTGGGTTAACTTAGAAAAGTAGGGTCATCGATAACGTCGTTCGATTGCAAACTGTTAGAAACCTTGATTGGATTAGCTTTATTCCAACACATTAGAAATTCTATACGATATGAATTAAAAACTCTTCTTCTGTTTTAGACTAAGTCTTCGCAGACAGTGATGACGTTGGTCAAATGACTTTCCTCCCACCACTAGGGAGAAGTGACTATGCAGTCATCTTATTCAAATTCATGGCTGAGATGGCTTTTCAAACAGTTGCGCCGACCCGTCCTAACATATGGATGGCAGATATGGAGGCAATCAACTCTATCCAATCAACTCTCTTTTCCTTTGTCCTCCAGGATTCGAAGTGAAGACTTGCCTTGTGACGCAGTTTGGTACTTTCCTCAATGTGTGTCTCATCTAGTTTCAGCGATTCTTCCCGACTTCGTCCTCCGCTGCGATCTGGTTTGTTCTCATCCACAGTAGGTTGTTGCTAATAGTGTCCGGCCAACGGATCTGAAGTAATTTGTGTAGACAACTATCAATAAACACTTGTATCTTCTGGATGATGGCTTTCGTAGTTCTCCAGGTTTCCGCCCCATACAGTAGAACTGTCTTGACATTTGTATTGAAAATCCTGACCTTGGTGTTGGTTGACAGTTGCTTTTAGTTCCAGATGTTCTTCAGTTGTAAATATGCTGCTCGTGCTTTGCCGATCCGCTCCTTCACATCTGCATCAGATCCACCGTGTTCATCAATGATGCTGCCCAGATATGTAAAAGTTTTTACATCTCCCAAATCTTCTCCATCAGTTGTGATTGGATTGGTGCATGCTGTGTTGTATCAGACAATCTTGCTTTTGCCTTTGTGTATATTGAGACCTACTGCTGCTGAGACTGCTGCTACACTGTTCGTCTTCGCCTGCATTTGTTGTTGCGTTTGGGATAGAAGGGCCAGATCATCTGCGAAGTCCAGATCGTCCAACTGCATCCTAGATGTCCATTGTATCCCGTGCTTCCCTTCAGATGTTGACGTCTTCATGATCCAGTCGATCACCAGGAGAAAGAGAAAGGGTGAGAGTAAGTAACCTTGCATGACACCGGTCTTCACTTCGAACGACTTTGTCAACTGTCCTCCATGCACGATTTTGCAGTGTAATCCATCATATGAACTCTGTATGATAGTGACTATCTTCTGAGGCACGCCGTAATGTCGAAGAAGCTTCCATAGTGTTGTTCTGTTCACGCTGTCAAATGCTTTTTCGTAGTCAATGAAGTTGATTTAGAGTGAAGAATTCCATTCAACTGAGTTAATACAGTACTAGTTATAAAATTAACATTTTGGGATAAGTGGTAACTCACACTTTTTTCACTCCTATTCTCTGTCTCAAAATTGACATGAATAGATATGAGAAAATAAACATACACAAAAAAACCTTGATGTTCAAAGGACGATAGAATTCGTTTATCTTCATAACTGCGATTTATTTTCAGACGCGTCATTTAGTCTATGATATTGATATCTTTTTGGATTGTCTCCGATTTTATATGAATACCACCATTTTCCTGATCTCTGCATATGCCAATTAGCAAAACATGTTTTAAAATAGCAGTTTAAAATCACAACCCATAGTGCAAATATTTTAGCTGATTTTGATTCACAACTTACCCGACCTAAACGTGTTTTTTAAACTGAACAACAACCAATCTGCTATTAATAACCTAGGATATGGGACAAATGTGAATCAGCTTAAGCTTTTACAACTTGGATAAACAGCGAGAGAAAACCAATGGCATATAGTAAACAACTAGATGTAGTAGAAGGACAGATACGAACTTGATACGCTGAAGTCCTTCAAGATGATTAATAAACAATCAAATTCAAATCTTTTGAAATTTGTCGGAGCGATAGCAATCAAACGTTTAAAACTAGATCTTTGTATACAAAACGAAACAGTAATAAATCTTTCTACGCCCTGGCAACATTACTCCCCCCCTTTTTATTTATTACGTTATTCCAACTCTTTCTGAATTTTAGAATTACATCATTCATAACTGACCAACTTCAATTCATATATCTCTTTATTACCATTAATATATTTTCAGCTGTTTCATTGCATAATAATCTAATGTGTTTTAATTCCATGATTTCTAATCACTATTTCAATGTTTTGGAACTTTCCTTTTCAAACTCTATTTATTCGAAACAAAAATTTTATGACCTCATTAACTCTATTGGAATCTTCGCTACATCATGATACACATATATTCATCCTTAATCACCCTCTTATGTATAAGTATGTCAATATCTGCAATAACTCTGAATTTCAAATATTTTAGGTTGCAAGCAGCTGATGAGGACCTAACGAAATAAAATGAATTCATATTATTCTGCACTAAACTTTGTTCTTGTTCTTTTTAAAATAATAAAGGGAACTATGTGTATGAAATTTCGTAATCGTTGGAAGGTGTGCCGTCTACCTGTAAACGTGTATTTTCATCAATTAATCTCTTCTTATTCATATCTACTAACAAGTTGTACGCGCTGAGGAAATCGGCTCCGATGATGGGTTGTTTGACGTGAGCTACTATGAAAACCCATGTAAATTGTCTACGGAGTCCGAGGTCTAATATTAATGATTGCTCTCCGTATGTTTTGATAATTGAATCGTTAGCCGCTACTAAGGACAATTTAGTGCCTGTCGTCTGTTGTCTGCGTGAGAGGTGGGGGGGATGATGCTGATTTCTGCTCCAGTGTCGACTGAAATGTCTGAGCCAGAAATACGATTCCTGCCGTGAAAGAGACGGCTAACATGTTGGCCAGTAACAGCCGCCGCCATTACTGTCTGGCCGCTTCGTTTCCCTGGTAGTTTGGGCTGTTTGTTTTAAAGTTGCACGGTTTGGTGCAACGGCGTGTCTTCTACCCGAAAGTCGCATGATACCAGCAAGTGTCCGCTGCCCGTTTGGATGACCTAGGCAGTGTCTGGACATTGATCGCTTTCTCGAGATCGATCTGGCAGGACGAGAGTGGATCGTAAAAATGGTCGCCTGCAACGATACTACTTGCTGAATTAAGTGTGCTATTTGCTGCTGAATGTCCAGAGGGGCGTTCATAGCGTCTCTACTAGAGGTTTGTACGGCATTCAAATGCCGACTGTCAGGGTAAATCGCCATCATTTTATCTGCTATGTCAGCTAGGTCACCAAGATTAACAGAAGTTTCCGATACACTGAGGATTTGTGTGACACTGTGTGGTAACCGTTGAAACCACATCTGTTTGAGTAATGTTTCATCTAACTTGTAAGGTCCTGCTAGCTGTCTCATGTGTCGAAGCAACTGTGAAGGTCTTTTATCCCCTAACTCACATGAGGTGAGCAGATGTTGTAAACGTTGTCCATCAGAAAGCGATGTACGTTGGATTACCATGGCTTTTATTGTGTCATAAGGGTCAGTTTCTGGTACATTATCAATCAGGTCACCGACTTCCGTTGCTACTTCTACCGGTAATGCTTCAGCGACGTGGGCATATTTTGTCGCTTGCGAGCGTATAGCTCTCGCCAAAAATAATGCCTCAACTTGTGCAAACCAAATTCTGGGATTTTTGGCACGGTACGTTGGTAATCTTAACTCAGAAATGGTGTTTATCGAGATTAAAACATTATCTTCTGTTTGTGATGAATTGAGGGGGTTGGTCAGTGGGCTATCTATATCAATAAGTTTACTGGGAGAGTTCATAATGGGAAAAAAAAGAATAATATGGCGTACTAAGTAATATATATATATAGTAAATGTCTGTAACAAATTCGAGGCTCACCAAATAATTGTGGTGGACCAGACAAATATGAACGCGAAAAAGTGTTAACCAAGTTATAAAGAGTAAATAATAATGTTAATAGTTATTAATACAACATGAAAATATGGACTTTACTTAAATTCACTAAGTGTTCTGAATTGGATCTGGTATTGTAAATCCACAATTATAAATATTCGATAATTCCGTACAGGTTGTTGAACTCTCCAATAATGTAACCCACTGTTATGTGCGATATGTATCAGCTCACAGTCTATAAATGTGGATAATATTCGATTTAGGATGCAATTAGCTCAATAACGAGTAAGAGTAGATCAAGGAGTGTGTGTGTATCAGTGTATTTGAGGACAACCACAAGTGTATCACGCTATGTAGTTACACAACGGAAAGTGCGTTCAAGGTCATTTACTAAAACAACGGTTACAGTCATTTAATGATAAATATATATACAGTGAAAGCTTGACAAAATAAATACAAATAATATTAAAAACTATTTACAAAATACGCTTGTCAGACCTATCTCCACATAGCTCCCCCCAGAGTGTCCGTAGGTAACACTGGTTATCATAACAAAAAAAATGTAAGAATACGATATACACATATATACATAAATAATATTTACAGTTATAACCAACAAAAATTGTGGAGATGGATATGACATATACGTTAGTAAGATGCAATGTGTTATCGTTTGAGAATAGCAGTCAGGTAGCATAACTTAACGAATACAAAAAAAATGAAAACACTGTCATTTAATGTCTTGTTTGGCTAACAATAATAATAATAATGTGCAAAACTGCTAATGACCCACACAAAAAAACTGAACTGTTTATTTTTCTGTGTACAATAAATGAATAATTAAATAGAGTTTACTTGTTTATGATTGTAACAAAATTTTTTTTAAAATATACATTGTAGCGTGGCGTCGAGTCGAGATTGACTACGAACACCGCTACCAAGAAGCTCGTGCCAAATGACTCCATAAAATCTCCGAGAAGCCAAATATCAGAAGGCTATTAATGGACCAAATCGAGATGTATTCACTGGCGATCTCGTGGCATCGAAAGGATACCGAGATCGTGCCAGGATAGAAGCTTGGTTACAGAACGTAACCGAATTCGCGCGAAGTTACAATCGAAGGGTGTGAATAAGAATGGAAGCACAATATAGCTGTCATTAGCACAGTCAAACAAAAGCACATTAAAACAAACACTGGTACAGTTGGTTATACTAATAATTGTTTTTATTAAACCAGTCGTGTTCTCGTGATAAATGTGAATCAATACAACATAAAAAATGTGACAAAACGAATAATTGTGGAAAAATGTGATTATGTACACTGTGAAAAGAAACAAAAATTTGGGTGGAATTGATAGTGTAGGACCTCTATAATTGTTTGCTTTGATTGTTTTTGCTTTTTATACGCCAAAATGTACATAACGCTTGGTTTTTTTTAAATAATTCTCCCAGAACGTGTTAAACAAGAGGGTGTAGTGCTAAGTTTTTCATCATTTTGTTTCGTAGCAATTGATGAGAGTGATTGTTTGTTCGCAGTATTATCTTCTTTGTCTTGAGGGAATTCGTAGAAAGCTGGTTTTATTCAGTCTATGGAAATCGTCTCCTTGTTCCTATTTTTGTTGATAATGAAGTATTTGTGGGTGCGTTTTATTACTTTATTAGGGCCTTCATATGATGATGTCAGTGGCTTTTTTACGGCGTCTACTCGAACAAAAACAAATTTGCACATTTCCAAATGTTTATCGAGATGGAATCGGTTGTTATGTTCTCGCGGAGATATTGCTTTGATATTCTGCAAATGAAGATAATAATGCAGGTGCGTTTAACTATCTTACTAGATGATTTTTTTTACTTAACATGTATATATTTTGAGTTGTCTTTGACATACATTTTTAAGTATCAGTAGGTTAACTACAGCAGCTTCTTATGGAAGGTTTATAAATTGTCATATTCTTAATTGGACTTCCATAAGTTGTCTGAACTTCAAAAATAATTTTCATTTTGGCTTTATTTACAGTTTTTAAATTGTCACATACCTCATCAACCAGTATGTTAACTTGGCCCGTACATGCGTTGTATTGTATCTCTATGCCTTTTAAAATTAAAAATCATTTGAATAGCCTTTAACATCTTCAATAAACCCATCATATTCGTTATTACTATACGTATTTGGGTTTGAGAATTGGTCTAACATATTAGCAGCCTAAAAAGACGAACAGAGTTCAGATAATAAAGCTACAAATTGAGGTACTATCAACTGCACTAGTATGATAACTAAACTGTCAGGTAGTTGTTAGCTAAACAAACATTTAAAATAAAAACTCCGGAGCCTACTACTAAAATTAAAACTATGTAGACGAATATTTTTGAATTGAAATTTATAATAAAATTTGTGGTGAAGCAAACAATATATGAACTCAAAAATAATAACAGAGTTATTGAGTACAAACAATAATGTTAATATAAATCAGTTAAACGTTATAAGCACAATAGAAATTAGGGACGTTACTTAATTCAGCAGGTTTGTGCGTGTTCAGGTTGAGTTTGGTACCAGAATCCACAATTATCGATGATTGATGGTTCCAGTAAGATTGTTGTCCTTCTAGTGTTATAGCCAGGCGTATAATATAATATAATTTGGCTGTAGTCTATAAATGTAGACGGTGGGTGATTTGGAGTTCAGTTACCACAATCACGAGCAATGGAGAACAAGAGGTGTGTGTATTGTAGTGTATTTGTTAGTAGGTAACAGTGTGTGTCATGCTATGAGTGTAACATGACGGAAGAAAGTGTGTTCAAGGTCGTACACTTAAACAACACATATAATCGTTTAATGATAAATGTAAAGGCTGTGAAAAATTACAGAATAAATACAAATAAAATCAAAAACTATTTACCAAATAAATTTGTCACGCCTATATACACAACGCCCCTCCCCCAGAGTTTCCGGAAGTAACACTGATTATAAAAAAATTGTAAGAGTATGATGTATGCATGTATGCAGGATAATATTTACGATAATAACGAAAGTACGTGGAGATAGGTATGACATGAACGCTGGTAATATACAATGTGTTAGTATACAGAATAGCATGGATGTAGCATAGCACAACAAAAAGAATGAAAATACGATCATTCAATGTCATGGTTTATCAGTAATAATAACGTGCAAAACTGTTAATAAACCCACAAAAAAATGGATTGTTTATTTTTATACATAATTATTAAATAATTAATTTCGTTTTGAAGAGAAATATGACAAAACGGGCTATTGTGGAAAAATGTGATTAATTATATACACGTGTAAAAAAACAGTAGATTTTATTGGGAAATTGAGTGAATTTAACAGTTGACAGATAATTCCCATTTAAACATTAAAATTAAAACATGAATTTCAGCGAAGGGATCTCTTTTCAACGAATTTATTATCAAGCTGTACAATCGTATATATATGAAAATTTTGTTTTTGTAAAAGTACTAATTCCGTGAGGAAATGTGAACATAGTTAATAAAAAGGTTATAATAGATTACGTAATATGAATAATAATAATAACAATAGATTTAGTGATTATAATAAGTAGGAACTTATTTTCCGTGTCCATAAAAGACAAGCTTCCGCGTCTGGTCGCCTCTATGTGCATCTACCAGTTCACCTGCTCTTGTGGAGCAAGGTACATTGGCCGTAGCCAGTGCTCGCTTTCAACTCGGATACGGGAACATATTCCGGCTTGGTTCTATAAGGGAGAAAGGAAAGCAGTTAGGAGTTCTATACTTGAACACCTAATCGACTGTAACCATTCCACTGATCCAAGAAATGAATTTAAGATTGTTTATATGATTCGTTCAAATCTACCCAGATTTCTTCGCATCCAACTTTTAAAAATAGCCGAAGCTCTTACCATCCAGGAGCTTAAACCAGAACTATGCGTACAAAAGAAGTACGTCTTATCGTTATCGTTACCTTGGCCTTAAGTATTTTGATTATCTAATTATTATTATTATTACTACATTCTCCCCTTTACTTATATCTTATATTCTCATTGTTTTATTAGTGAATACTCATCATATCACTATATTTATTTATTTTTACACCTCTATGACCTTTAATTATTATTATAACAAAAACATTTTAATCATTTTAATCATCTTATTATAATCACTAAATCTATTATTATTATTATTATTATTATTATTATTATTATTATTATTATTATTATTATTATTATTATTATTCATATTACGTAATCTAGTATTATAACCGTTTTATTAACTGTGTTCACATTTCCTCACGGAATTAGTGCTTTTACAAAAACAAAATTTTCATATATATACGATTGTACAGCTTGATAATAAATTCGTTGAAAAGAGCTCCTTTCGCTGAAATTCGAATTTAACAGTGTAATATATATCAACGATTGTTTGTTTTGATTTTTTTTTAACTCACCAAAATGTACATAACGCTTGGGTTTCTTTACAGTCCTGCCTGAACGTTTTAAGCATGTAGGCTTAATGCTCGGTTTTTCATCCTCCTCATCTCTCGTAGTGATTAGTGGGAGGGGTTGACTATCTACAGTGTCATATTCTTTGTTTTGTTGCAATTCGTAGAAAGCTGGCTTTATTCTATCAACAGCGACAAGTCTCCTTCTTTCCGCACCTGTTGATTATGAAGTGTTTATTTGTTCTTTTAATTACTTGATATGGTCCGTCGTAAGGTTGTTCCAATGGCCTTTTAACAGCGTTGACTCCAACGAAGACAAATTTACACGTTTTTAGGCTTTTTTTTTCAAGTTGTATTCAATTATTATGTTCTCGCGGCGTCAGCGCTTTGATACTTTACATTGTTTGTAGTAGTCGACTAACAAAACGACTTGGATCAGTTGATACTAATGTGTCTGGATCTACTAATTGACCTGGTAATGTAAGATTTGTGCCGTAAACTAGTTCAGCGGTTGTGCAACTTATGTCCTCCTTTATGGTTGAACGAAGTCCTAGGAGTACGAGTGGTAATGCATCACTCCACTTTGATGTATCATCCTGTGCCATCAGAGAGCTTTTTAATTGGCGGTGAAACCTTTCGACCAGACCATTAGCTACCGGATGTATATTCCTGAAATAGGATAGATTGGAACTAAGGACCACGGTCTGTAGTGACGATTGAATGTACTCCGTAATTCGATATCCATCGATCAAGAAATACAGACGCAATTGTCTCTGCAGACGCATCAGAGATAGGGAATGCTATCGCCCATTTTGTGAACCTATTCACCGCCGTAAGAATGTGCTTGAAGGAGTTTGATGGTGGTAGGGGAACGACTATGTTTAAATGAATATGTTGGAAGCGTATATCGGGCGACGGGAACTTCCCAACAGTAATAATCGTGGTTTTTAATTTTGCTGCGTTGATACTGTATGCAGCTTTGAGTCCACCTTTTTACTTCTGAGTTGATTTTTGGCCAAACGAAGCGTTCTATGATAAGTTTTGTGGTAGCTGGAATTCCAGGATGTGAAAGCTCGTGTAATTGTTAAAATATCTGTCGTCGGAAAGCTTTTGGTACAAATAGGCGGTTACTGCTGGTTAAAACGTTGCATTTGAGAAGGGAATAGGTAAGGGTTTGAGAACCAAGTTAGACTTTTCTTTGCAGCTTTTCAGGTCTGCGTCGTCTACTTGTAGTTTTGCTATAGTTTCAAGGTCACTGTCTTGTTTGTGTACTAGCATATTGATATCCCTTCGTGATAAAGCATCGGCTACGACGTTACAATGTCCCTTGATATACTGGATATTCATTATAAACTGAGAGATGTATTCCAGTAGTCATGCTTCCCGTTGTGAATGTCGGTTGTAAGACGTGGTAAATTAATAACATGGAGGTTTATGATCAGTCATGATAGTGAATGCACGTCCTTGTAATAAAAAGTTAAAGTGTTTGACTGCTAAATAAATGGCGAGTAACTCCCGTCCAAAGGTACTACAACGTTCTTGGGTTGGTGACAGTCGCTTGGAGAAGAACACTGTGGGAGTAATAATGTTGTCTACTTGCTGCCCAGACGGCTTTTCGAGACGCGTCCGTGAATAGAATCAGATGAGTTGTGTGGTCAGTATTTAGATGTTGTAACATAGCGGCATTGGTAATCATAGACTTTGCTTTCTCGAATGCCGTTTTGGAACCAAAAGGTAGCTTGAATATGTCGTTCTCTTTTTCTTCGTTTCTTTTTTGTTACTTTTAGCAAGTCTGTTAAAGGTTGTAATACGTCTGCGCCATTTGGTAGGAATCGTCGATAAAAATTACACGTTCCCAGGAAACGGCGTAATGATTTTACTGAATTTGGTTCAGGATAGTTGGTGATAGCTCCAACTTTCTCCTGAAGGGGTTTAATGTCTTGAGAGTCGATGAAGTGTCCTAGAAACTCTAAGACTGAGACGCCGAATATACATTTAGAAGGATTAATTATGACACCATGCTTTTTAAAACGGTCGAAAAGGATCTGTAAATGCTGAACAAGTTCTTCGATTGATGAGCTGGCAATCAAAACGTCGTTGGGACATCTGAGCGGCATTTTTCAGTCCGAATGATATTCTTGGAAACTAAAACAAACCAAACAGTGTAACAATGGCTGTCTTTTCGATATCTTCTGGTGCCATCAGAATTTGGTGGTATGCTCGTACGAGATCAAGTTTCGAAGAGAAACGCTTTCCGTGTAGGTTTAATGAGAAATTGTGTATGTATGGAATTGGGTATCAATCTGGAGCGGTTCGGTTATTTAAACGTCGGCAATCTCCACATGGGCGCCAGTCTTGATATTTTTGGGAACCATGTACAATGGCGAAGCCCATGGGCTGTTAGATTGTCTGTTGATCCCAAGTTGCATCATATGTTCAAATTCTCTTTTGGCAGTCTGTAGCCTGTGTGGAGGTAATCTTTTCGCTTTGAAACAAATGGGTGGACCGGTACTGCTAATATGGTGTTGCACGTGATGTACGGTGCATTCCTTTTGGTAATCTACTTTAGTGAAAAGATTGTTCACAGGTTTTATTATTCGTACACCATTCACCTGCAAACGTGTATTTTTGTCAATGAACTTCTTTTTGTTCATACCTACTAATAAGCTGTAGACACTGAAAAAATTGGCCCCGAGAGTGAGTTGGTTGACTTAGGCGACTATAAAAACCCACGTGAATCTTCCCTGGAGTTCGAGGTCTAAAATAAGGGATTGTTCTCCATAAGTTTTAATGACCGTTTCGTTAGCGGCAATAAGTGACAATTTGATACTTGTGGTGTGCTGTCGTCGCGAGAGGTGAAGTGGGACAATGCTGATTTCTGCTCCTGTATCAACTAAAAATTCTGAACCAGAAATAGGATCCCGGATGTGAAAAAGGCGGCTAGCGTGGTGTAATAAACGACTATTATTAATATCCGATGAATTTCAAGCGTGAAATGTATTCATTTTGTGACTTTTAGTTTGACTCCCTCATTCTTGTGTTGATAAAGTTATAAAGAAATTCTGTTTGTCTGACCGTCATCTCTTCAATTGCACTTTTAAACCATAGTTGTTTTAATTTCAGATTCTATTAGCCTTGGTGCTCGCTTATCTTATTATGTAACAAGTATTCGGAGTTTGACAACGCTTTTACACGTAACATCTCAACAATTGAATTATACCAACCCAGTCAAATCAGAAGTTCAAAATGGATAGGTTGTAAGATATATTTAGAAAACTATCGGTATATTGAGCAGTGTTTGTTCTAAGCTGGCTAGTAGTCGCCAAGGATGCGTGGCACGGCGTATCCACTCTTGATCTGGTGTGGATGCGTGACAAAGCGCCACCATCTTGGGTGTGTTCGGTCTAATTATTGTGGTTAGAATCAGTGCCAAAGACCTACAGAACTATTTATTCCGCGGATTGATTTACCTCTAAATGATTATGGACAAACTTTTTCAACACGCTTCTTAGTCGAAATTTATACAACGAAATTTTTGGTTTTTAATATCAGGTCAAACTATTGTAAACCTTATGTATATATATATATATATATATATATATATATATATATATATATGATGCCTAATACATCTTGCTATACTTCAAAATTAACGAAAAAATAGCCAAGAGGACATACCCGTAAGGCTACGAACACGATGAAGAGCGAAAACAAATCAGATCTAGGTTAACTAAAGTCAATGGAACGATCACGAGGAGTGGTGGGCAACGAACGCAAAAGGGATGGGAAAGGCGGCCGCTGTATGTAACACAAGATAGTTTTCCAGACTAATAAAAGAAACTGGAATTAATAAGTTAAGTGTAAGTGATACTATCTCGGAAACAGACGACACTTTCATCCGCTCCCAGTCCAGACGTTTAGAACGATGGGTGGAACATTTTAAGGAGCAGTTCAGCTGGTCTTTAGCTACTCTACAATTACCCATCATTCCCAGACAGCGTGAATGGAACATTGAAGTAGGTTCCCCGACTCTATCTGAAGTTCAGAAGGCTGTGGTCAATCTGAAAGAGGAAGAGCAGATGGATAGGCTCCAAAGGTCTTTAAGGATGGTGGTCCAATTTCAGAGATTAAGTTGACCAATATTTTAGCTAAAATCTGGGAGTTGTACGTAATTCCATCTAACTGGTTGCAATCACTGATGGTCCCACTATGCAAGAAGCGGTCAAAATCATTCTTTGACAACCATAGGGGGATTAGTTTGACTAATATAGCGTCTAAAATACTATCCTCAATAATTATCGGACGCCTAAAAAAGACTCGTGAACTGCAAACACAAGAAAACCAGGTTGGCTTCAGACTGGTCATGGATGAATCGATCACATATTCATCATTCGTCAGGTTCTAGAACACAGGCATACTTATCAGCGTCCGACAGTTATGGTTTCTCTTAACTTAAAAGCGGCACTTGACTTTGTAGACCGAGAGGTTCGAACACTATTAGTCGAGTCAAAGCTTATAGCCTCAAATGGTGTCCGGCAAGGCTTTTCACTATTTCCAAGTTTGTTTAATTTCACCATAGACCTGCTGCTGGGAATAACGTTCTCATCGACTGAATTTTTGTGAATTGATCTCCCGGGAGGTCTACTTATGGACTTAGAATACGCTGATGTCATAGTCCTGTTTGGTTAAGACACTGATGAAATTCAGAGTGTTTTTCAGACACTAAGCAACAATCTTAGGATGTTCGGGACGCGTTCCTACCCCTCCAAATGTAATTAGTTTATTTAGTACTGGTCTTTGTAACACCTGGACTAATGATAGGGAGTGAAGTAGTCGAACGCGTCGACAAATTCGCTTATCTTGGAAGTCTGGTCAGCCCTAATGGGTTGGTGTCTGATGAAATCTCTGCATGGATTCGGGAAGCTGGTTTGGCTTTTCCCAACTTACGTCACCACCTATGGAGAAGGCGAGATATCCGTCTATCAATAAAAGGACGAGTATCCTGCTTGGCAGTTCGTTCTGTTCTAATTTACGGCTGAGAAACATGGCCATGAAGAGTTGAAGATACTCATAAGTTACAAGTATTTGACCACAGATGTCTTAAAAATATTGCTCACATCTTCTGGGGTCACCGGGTATGTAATAGTGAGGTTAGACTCAGGTTATTAGGTAGTGATGGTAAATCAGTTGATGATTAGGTCACGTGTTGCGTATGCCTGAACACCGATTACTACGGCGTGCAGTGCTCACTAGTGTTGGAGGATGGAAGAAAGTTAGGGGCGGCTAAACCAAAACGTGACACCAGTCCTTGGAGTCATTTACTTCTGGTTTGAGCCATGTTGGTGGATGCAAGTAGATATGTTCCGCGCGACTACTGTAACCAATGGTTGGAGACTCCGCGTGACACGGCTCAGAATCGATCACAATGGTGTAGGTACACACACTCTTTGTCTTACATTTAACCAAGAGATTAAAATTGTTTTATACCTTTCTTTCTACTGACCAATCCTTCTTCCTTGTGTCAAATCCTTATATGCAATCTTTCTTTTATATATTACCACCATCGAGTTAACTGCTTCTATGAATTCGGTGTTCATCTTGTTGTTCTAATGAGGTATGGGAACTTAGGCCAATGTACTTATGTGTCCTACGTTGTAGGACTATATTATTTGAAGAACATTCTACCCAACTAAGAAATGGACTTAATTTGTTATTGCTTTGAGTTTTTAATTTTTATTGTCCCAATTAATCTATTTTAATATTTGATTTCAACCATTTATTTAGATTTTCATGAGTTTTGATTGTGAATATAATTAAGAAATTGTTGGGTGAAGCGAAATAATTTCATTTTATCTGCTGTGTATCGTTCACATGAGTGATGAGTTGTGTTAAGAAATTCATGAAATGTTCTGTAAATGTGATTTTGTGTGACATAAATATCTTAATTCAGTTCATTGGAGAAGAAAAATTATCTTTATCATAACAATGATAATTTATAAGACAATAGGATAAACATGAAACAGACCATAACACAATCAGTTACATGAAATGTAATGTGAATGTTTCTGTTTATGATAGGCGCATTGGCAATCAATAGTAAGGTAATCATAATAATTGTGAAGATTATAATAATAGTTAAAGACAAAATGTACAAAAATTTAATTACTTGAATGACCAAATGAATAGAAAAGCTAAAATGTTAATGGAAGAACAAAAGTTTTTCATATAAATGTACGATCGTACAGTTTCATAATTAATTCATTGAACAAAATGATCCACTCACTGAACTTCATGTTTTGAATGATTAAATGAGAATTATGTGTTCATTAAATGATGTTTAAATAATGAGACTAGTTACACTGACCAAAGTTTCGGGACGAAAATTTTATTAAAATAATAAGGTGATATTATTGTTAAATAAAACTGTTTGCTGTTATTTCATCACAAAAGTTTCTTCGATTAATTAAATAGACAAAAATATAATCTGGCTAAAAGAGTTGACATCACTAAAAGCAGACGTAGTGGTAACTGCAAGGATACTCCACATTCTCTTCAATAAGATTTTGGATGAAGAACAAGTACCAAAAGACTGGAAAGAAGGACTTCTGATCAAAATACCGAAAAAAAGCGACCTCAGCAAGTGTGATAACTACAGGTGGATCACACTTCTTTCAATACCGGGAAAAGTCTTCAACAGAGTATTGTTAAACAGGATGAAGGACTGCGTAGACGCCCAACTTCGTGACCAACAGGCAGGATTCCGTAAGGATAGATCGTGTACAGACCAAATCGCAACTCTACGGATCATTGTCGAACAATCAATTGAATGGAATTCTTCACTCTAAATCAACTTCATTGACTACGAAAAAGCATTTGACAGCGTGAACAGAACAACACTATGGAAGCTTCTTCGACATTACGGCGTGCCTCAGAAGATAGTCACTATCATACAGAGTTCATATGATGGATTACACTGCAAAATCGTGCATGGAGGACAGTTGACAAAGTCGTTCGAAGTGAAGACCGGTGTCATGCAAGGTTACTTACTCTCACCCTTTCTCTTTCTCCTGGTGATCGACTGGATCATGAAGACGTCAACATCTGAAGGGAAGCACGGGATACAATGGACATCTAGGATGCAGTTGGACGATCTGGACTTCGCAGATGATCTGGCCCTTCTATCCCAAACGCAACAACAAATGCAGGCGAAGACGAACAGTGTAGCAGCAGCCTCAGCAGCAGTAGGTCTCAATATACACAAAGGCAAAAGCAAGATTGTCTGATACAACACAGCATGCACCAATCCAATCACAACTGATGGAGAAGATTTGGGAGATGTAAAAACTTTTACATATCTGGGCAGCATCATTAATGAACATGGTGGATCTGATGCAGATGTGAAGGAGCGGATCGGCAAAGCAAGAGCAGCCTATTTACAACTGAGCAACATCTGGAACTCAAAGCAACTCTCAACCAACACTAAGGTCAGGATTTTCAATACAAATGTCAAGACAGTTCTACTGTATGGGGCAGAAACCTGGAGAACTATGAAAGCAATCATCCAGAAAATACATATGTTTATTAACAGTTGTCTAAGCAAAATACTTCGGATCTGTTGGCCGGACACTATTAGCAACAACGTACTGTGGGAGAGAACAAACCAGATCCCAGTGGAGGAAGAAATCATGAAGAAGCGCTGGAAGTGGATAGGACACACATTGAGTAAAGCACCCAACTGCGTCACAAGACAAGCCCTCACATGGAATCCTCAAGGCCAAGGGAAAAGAGGAAGACCAAAGAACACATTACGCCGGGAAATGGAAATAGACATGAGAAAAATGAACAAGAATTGGATGAAACTAGAAAAGAAGGCCTAGGACAGAGTGGGTTGGAGAATGCTGGTCTGCGGCCTATGCTCCATCAGGAGTAACAGGCGTAAGTAAGTAAGTAAAAGAGTTTACATAATAAGTGAACTTAAAACAATAGAATATATTTCTTATTTATGTGATGTGAAAAAATGCCAATGACTTTAACTGGCGATTGCTTATTCCTATATGATTGTAGAGTAAAAGTCAATTAATGTTGATAATACGTAAGACTATAGTTAGTCTTAGACTAACATTTTTCCTAATAGTAAAATAAGGGAAATGTAGGAAGTTACATAAATTTACTGTTTTAGAATATGATGCTTGTTAGGAGAGGGATAGAAATTCAAGATTTGATTTCGTTCAATTTAACATTCGTTATATTGAAGTGAAACATTTATTCAATATATTCTTTTCATTAATTTACTGTAAATTTCGTTAAGTACCATATTTAACATTCGCTTTTTAGTAATTTAGCGTAAATTCCCTTTTGTATCTCCCTTATTTCGGTCATACATGATGTTAGTTACTCAATCACCAGATATGAGTAAAAGTGAGGTATAATTGAGTCTATTTGCTTAAGGTGATTGTCCTGTTTTTTGAGAGTCAATAAAGTCCTTTTTTTATCGTTCCTTTTTCTCTTTTACCTTGTGTCACACAGACCTCAGGTTTTTCTGTATCAAATACCAGTTTTATCAATTATAAAGCTTTATTATCGGGTTATTTGAAAAAAAATGTCTAGAGATCTAAAATCTGTGTAAATAAACGACATGAACTAGAATTTGATACTTTTCTAATAATTAGCTTCATTATGTCTATTTTTAACTCTTGTTTCCACAGTTTTCCCATGAAGCGATTTATACTTATTTAATTATTCTTATGAGGACACTTTTCTAGTTTGAAGATACTCAGTAATGACTGTGTAGTTTTTTGACTTAGTTCTAAAGATTATTTGAACATCGTAGTGTGTTGTAAATTGACTTAGTCCAATAATTAAAACCAGTAGATTCCAATTCAATGGCTGAATGATATTGTGCCTATTCTAAGTTCTGGGTTCGATCACACATGATGCCATTAGTTGACACTGTTAAAAAATCTTAATTACGGTAAAACATTTCTAGCGCTCACCAATTTTAAACAATTTCGAGTCATTTTTATACTTTATAATGGCAGCTATTTGTTCGATACAGTGCAAATATGATTTGAATTTTAGTTACTATTGTATGTCACACTTTTTTCCCATCGGTTACATATTTGATTACATATCTTATATTGAACTAACCGCGTGTATATGGTAAAATCGAATATGTTAAATACAAGGGCATATTTACATACAAACATGTAAATTTTTCATCAAAATATGTAGGCTAATGATTAGTTGTTCTATTCTATTTTGATACAGATTTAATGGGAATTTGTGAATAGATGTCATGCAACTTTATTTCCTTGATACATTCAACTATTTGAGAAACTAGTAACATGCCATCAGTTTAAGTAAAAAATATCAATGATTGAGAGATAAATTATGTCATGAGTAAAAGGATTCTTAAAATTGCTAAATATATAACATTTAGAAAAGATTTCCAAGACTATTAAATTACAGCATTCAGTAATACCTAGAAAGAAATTCGAGTTCAGTTATCACTGAAATCCAGTATATATATTCATTTCATTCGATTATAATGAACAAATATTTTCTCAGTAGTTGAACTCATGAGCTAAAGCTAAACCATTATTGAAAACCTGGAAGCACTGGACAGAGAATGCTGGTCGGCAGCCTATGCTCCATTTGGAGTAACAGGTGTAAGTAATTAAGTGGACAGCTGTTTAGTTTTAGTATGGTATTCCTCAGCAGTACGCACCCATGATTCCGTACATGGAACTCAACCATTTACAAAAAATTGCTACAAACTCAATAAATCCTTATTCTGATAATAATAAATAAATATTAATTTATTAATGTTATATCCCAACGAGAATTATGAATGGTAACGCTTGAGAACTACTTATGAAGAAATACGATACATATATTTTTATCGTATAATTGTTATGTAGCCAAAATGTGCTCATTCATGTTCCTCCTATCATTCGATTTAATTTGATCCATAGACTATTATCATACAATTGACCGTTCTTGAGTTATACCCACTCTGTCAATTACTATCTCCCACATTCACAGCCACTTCTGTCTAGAACTTGTTCAAATGTTATTTTCTATTTTGTGGTACGATGTGGTTTGTTTGGTTTGTATATATACCCAGTATATTTGAAATAGATGATTGATATTGTAGAGGGTGATATTTGTGTTCTGTATTGAAGAGGTAGTGGTAGGCAGGAATCAGTGTCGATAGGGACTGTAGACTGTTTGTACGAGTTTATGCATCATTGTTGCTGTCGATAAATCACAAGGTCACAAGTTATGAGAATTTAGTTCATAAAAGTGACTACTATTTATCTAAACAATTAACATTGATTTCTTGTGAATGATAATTAACTGAGATTATGGAAAGTTTTGTAACAATAATTTAGAGAAAAAAACACGTTTTATTGAATATTCCATTCTTGTCACTTGTCACTGTTTTGTACTTTTCACTACAAACAACCATCTTTTACAATACTATTTTAGTGAAAATTCTCTATAAGCTCAATCTGATGCACTACATAAATGATTTTCAATTGGTTTTGCAAACTATTCTTTAGCTAATTACCTTATTTAACCAACTAACGTTTAAAATGTAGTATCAGGTAGTGTGGGGGCCCTTAATTTTGTCGTCATTTAGATCGAACGATGTTGTCGAAAGGGCTCTCTACTTTGGTGGCCCCTGGATTTCACACCAAGAAGATCGTAATGAATGTTTGTTATCACCTGTCCTCGTATATAATCATCGACTTTAATCGCGTTAGTCAATAACGGATTTAGATATGTCAAATAATGAGAATGGACTTTTGAATACACATATTTTGTATACGAAACGAATGGAATAGACAGAAGAGAAACGACGCGCAGTGGAGATGGCGGTTAAGTCAACTCCCATTTAAGCAAGCGTTGATTAATATTTATACGCACACAAAAATAAGTTACGGACATGTAATGAGATAAGAAATAAACACACATATGCGCTCATATAAAAACAGTCAAGACTGGATAAGTGAATGATTAACAAGGTCAGAATGAATAGAATTTGCTGTCCGAAAGCTAGAATAAGGTATATAGGCTTAACATAAAAACCGACACTACAGTACTTAAATACAAGGGTTTAGAAAGTGAGTTTATTTCAAACACTTTCTAGTAGCAGATCAAATAAGAAATGACTGTAAAGAAAAATGATAAAACTTGAAAATTGTTTTCTTATCACTAGACATATAAGCATATACCCAAAATGTACAGTTGTGAAAAATTCTAACAAATTTGTGGCAAATTCCATGTTACTAAACCTCTATGTGATTTATAGTTTAAATCACCTTAGTGTTGTTTCATTTGTATCTTCCCATTGTTATTTAGAACTGCAATTGGTCAGTCTCATGTTGGCATATATACATCCTGTGGGGATTGCCTCAATATAGCTTTAAGTCACAAGCTTTTTAAGCAAATATGGATAGTTTTATATCTGTTTTTGTTAAGAAATAAACCTATTTTCTGTTAGCAAACTCAAAAACTATTTATCATCAAAATATATTGCGTTCATTACCTAGATTGTATGGAATTCGATTATTATAGGATCGTTTAATTTTCTTTTATTAAAAATACTAGACACATTTCAATCATAACTTGAATTCTTAAATTGCTTGTCACTAGAGAAATGAACCTTCCATACATTAGTTCCGTTCTATGTATTTTACATTGATTCAATTTATGTGTTAAATCATTAAATAAAACATTGACTTTTACATCTCGGTGTTTATGTTTATAAAGAGACTTAAATATACCAGTCATTTCAAATATTAGAGAGTTTATATCAATGAGACAAAATGGTTATCTTGGAATTAAAATATAATAAACTTGTACATATAGATAACCATTAAGTTGTTGTTCTCTGCAATTCTCACACCAAATATGCACCCTCGCTATACAGATATATCCTCTGTAATCACAATTGATCGGTTACTGGGTGGTGATCCATGTCATGTGTATCAAATCCTTATTTAGTGCAGATCGAATGCTATCGACTATGTTGCAATGTGGCCACCAGTCTAGGTGACTCGACACTGCGTGCACCATATATTGAGATTAGGTGGTTGTTGGAGGTAATCGACAGGAAACTCTGGACCTGGGTTTTGTGCTACTTGGCATTTGTCAGCAAGGTGTACGTGTAATCTAATCCTACAGGAGGTCGGTCGCGGCCCAGATAGCTTAGTGATAACGTCTCTGACTGTGAAGCTGGGTGATACAGGATCGAATCCGTCAGGGAGAACCAGTCCCCTCAAGATTACAGGTACACCTTGCTGACGAAGAACCAAGTAGCACGAAACCCGGGTCCAGGGTTTCTTGTTGACTACCTCCAACCACCATCTAATTTCAAGATATATCCTTTGTACTTAAACAAAATACATATAATGTAATGATGATGTTGAGTTGCTAAATAAAACATTAATGGAAAATGGCTATCCTCTGGAATTCATAAATAGATGGAAAGTTCAGGGTACAGTGAGACCTACTGTAACCTTAGTGGAAAAAAGCCTGTCTACATCATCTTACCATTCTGAGGTGATTCAAATGGCCTTTCACTGAAACAAAGACTTAAATCAGTCATCAACAAAACGTATTGCTCAACAAAGGTAATTATCAAAGAAAGAACAAGGTGCATGCTTCATCCAAAACCTAAAACACATCAAAACGATTGTGTCACATCTCACTGTGTTTACCAATTTAATTGTGTGTGTAGTCACACATACATAGGGAGGAACAATCATGATCTTAAAATTAGGATGTGTGAACATGTATCAAAAATGCTTGCAGAAACAAATAGAATCAAGTGACCCAATAAGAGCAGAGGATAAACATCAATCATCGTCTTTTGCTAAACATATAATCGAAACGGGCCATAAGATTGATCTAAACTCGACTTTTGTGGTGTTGTATAAAAGTGTAAAAGGGCGTATATTGAAACGTATTGAAGCCTTAGCTATACGAAAATTCTCACCTGACATGGCTCAGAATCGATCACAATGGCGTCAGTGTATGTACTCTCTATCTTCCCTTAAACTAAGAGATTATAATCGTTTCAAATCTTTCTTTCTACGAACTAATTCTTTCTTCCTGTACTATATCTTTATCGCAATCTTTTTTTTTTATATATTACCACCTCTGAATTAACTAGTTTTATGAATCTGGTGTTCATCTTGTTGTGTTAATTAGGTATGGCAACTTGGACCAATGTATATATGTGCCTGGTCCTACGTTGTAGCTGACTGACTGACTGATTGACTGTTCTCACCTTAAACCTACCCTAGTAATATTGACTTATTATCCAGAATGGTTAGGTTTCGAACTGTGTTCAAATTATTTTTATTACTCATATTATTATCCTTATCTCCTCATACCCCATTCCCGGTCTAGTTGACCTTTTATTTCTATATATAAATGTTCTTAACAAGTATATTATGTGTGATCAAATTGTTCGAAATGTATTGCATTAATATATCATCACATCGTTCTGATAATCTTCATCTTTTTATTACATTATCGAAAATACATATACATTTATCTTTTTATAAAACAATAATAAAGAAATGAATTATCCTTATATTTACTGACTATATATTCATTTGATGTTCAATATTCAATAAATGATAATAATAATCCATAGTGATAAATTGTTTTATTTTATTTTTCTTTACATTTTAATCACTAATTAAAGTGAGAAATGATGATGATGATGATGATTAGATGAAGATTATTCATCATATTTATATATAACAACGTAGAATAAAAATGAATAATTATGCAATAACTTTTTAAAATGAAAAAATAAAAAAACAATAAATGTTTGTTTTCCCTTTTTTCCCCTTTTTTCTTTTTTTAAAAAAAGGTGAATTGAAAAGAAAATTTCAATATTTCATCAAACAGGATCATTTTAGTAGGTAAATAGATGATGTATAAATAATAATTCACTTTATTTAGTATATTTATATATATTACTTATATAAGTAATAAATCATGTTCATGTAAAAATTTACAGAAGAATAATTTATTCTTTCATTGAATGTGATAAAATTAATGTTTTTTTTCTTTTAATGATCTGAAATTCTTTACTCTTTTTTTTCATACGTTTAATTATTTATCAAAGGATGAGCTAGTGTTATAAAATAAATAATTCTATTTGTATATGCAAGATGGATGGTGGTTAGCAGTGAAATCAAGGATGGGCATTTCGTCTTATTTAGGACTCGTCAGCTGGATGTATCTATATGAACATGTGTCAATAAGTGATTGATCAATTACAGTCCTAAACATCAATGGGAAGATTGAAACAAACAGTTAAAAAAAAATTTTAAATTTCAACTCATGACACAAGCTAGTGATTATCAGGACTCAGTAGTTAAATGGATAATGTGGTAGCGTTTAAAGCAAACAGTACTGAGTTCGAGTCCTAGAGTGAACATGAACTCTGAGATTTTGGCAAATCTAGCTAGCATGAAACGCGTGTTTTGGATTCGATTGCTAGTCACTATTCATCTTTGTTTATAATGTTTGTGATTTAAAAGCAATATCAAATCAATCTGCAACGGATTCACTTATGCCAAAAAGTGACAGATTGGTTGCAGTCCTATACAAACAATAAAAAAATGAATTAAGTCTATTTATAACTTCATATGTATTAAGTTTTATTTTTAATAAACTGTTATCATATTCTATAATACTAAGTCAAAATTAATAATCAATTAGTATAATCAAATTTATAGCATATGAACTTAAGATAAACTTATAAATCTAATCAAGCTAACAATAGATACTAGTTATATCGACATAGTTATTTGTTAATTAGAGAACCTAGTCAGAATCTTTTTTAAAAAAAGGGAAAATTCTTCATTCACATAACTTGATTTGAATAAAATGGGAACATTTGATCAAATCAATTAATTGCATACAGTGAGTAACAAGTTATTTTTGTAACAAACTATTCCCCAGTAATAATATTAAATAAATTATACTAGTTTCTGATTACTTTTATTCGAAGATATTAGAATGTTATGTAAGCACCTGGATCAAACGTATCTTATAGGGTCAATTGAAAAATATAGATTTGTTTAGTTTTCATCTGTTTTCAGTTCATTGAACGTTTAGATCAAGTGATATATCTGAATAATATTAAAATCTTTTTCTTATTTTAAATGACACTGAAAAAAAATGACAATGGTGATTATATATACATTACTGGGTAGATAGTTACGATCCTGTCATACGTCGAACCTAGGTATATTTTTGAGTCCGTTGCAATTAAAAAAGAAAGGTTGAACCAAATAATCCACACTTTTTACTTGAATAAATTTATAATTAGATGCCATTTACTGATTTCTTTTTTCCATTGGACACGACATCTCATTCACAGTGATGGAATTCTTCTTAAAGACAGTTACTTTTCTTATCTCTGATAAGGTTATGGTTACTCAGTACTCTTTAATCATCAGTGTTTTCTCAGCTAACTTCAGTCCCTAATAAGAGCTACTTTCAAATATTCTGCGATTCATGAACAGAAGATTAGTGTGAAGGGTCTACTTCTAAGTTCCTTAAATGAAGATGATTGAGCATACCGTTTCAACGTTTTTTCTCCTAGTTCAAGTCTCAGGAGACACCTGTTTAATAAAAGCTATTAAATAGTTTTATTATAGAAATACCCCTTCCTAAAAACCTATTTTCCGTATACATATGACCTTCAGTTTGAAGTTGATCAAACATAGAATTAAAACTTGATTTATAGCTGATAAGAAGATTAGGCGTTTAGATACTGTACTCCTTTAAGCTTATTAAAATATGAACAGATCTATGCATATCTCATGCAATCGGTTTTATAAAAATTTGTTTCATGTTTGGTGTCAAATCAAAGCAAAGCTTCTATAGATTGGTTGTTGTTAGTAGATTGAAGCCGGTCAGTAAGAAGCCACTAGTTTGGGGTTCATGCCACGTAGTAACCATAGGTAAGGCTTAGATCCAGTTTTAAGGGAACCTATATTGCTATGATAATCAAATGTTTCTCAACAAGTGTTGAAAAGATAATCACAGAAGAGCCAATCGGCTCCACCAACAAGTTGGGCTGGAAGGGGTGCTGCTGAGATTTAAATTGTTATACAGTAAAAGATTTTCAACTCCGCCTGTAGCTCTTATAGGGTTACTGCCGGTCCCAAGCCCGGGTAAAGGAGGAGGGTTGGGCATGGGGTTAGCGTCCCCATCCCGTAGAAAACTAACTCGCTAAAAAAACGCTAACCAGAAAAAATAATCCAAACCATTTAAACTCTGCCCTGGGAGTTAGAAGGTCTTCATTTAGAAGAATTATGACGCTTCATGGTGAAAGCCGAGTTCCTTCGGAAGCCAAGAGGCCGATGCCCCTTCTAACAACCAGAGCAAAAATTTTTATAGGTACATGGAACGTTCGAACAATGTGGGAAACCGGGAAGACCAGTCAAATAGCAACGGAAATGAGGAGATACAATTTGGCAATACTTGGAATCAGCGAAACCCACTGGACTCAAGCTGGACAGAAAAGGCTAGCTACGGGAGAGATGCTGCTATACTCCGGTCACGAAAAGGAAAATGCTCCACACACTCAGGGAGTCGCTCTTATGCTGTCCAAAGTAGCACGAAATGCACTTGTAGGATGGGAATCTCACGGATCCAGAATCAGCAAAGTATCATTCAAAACAAGGAAGGAGGGGATCACAATGAATATTATCCAATGTTATGCACCCACAAATGATAGCAACGACGACATGAAAGATCAGTTCTACGAGCGGCTGCAGTCAGTTATTGAGAAATGCCCAAGGAAGGACCTAACTATTCTGATGGGAGATCTAAATGCCAAAGTCGGAATAGACAACACTGGATATGAAGATATTATGGGACGACATGGACTGGGAGAAAGAAACGAAAATGGAGAAAGATTTGCAAATCTATGTGCATTCAACAAATTGGTCATAGGAGGCACAATATTTCCACACAAGCGTATACACAAGGCTACATGGATCTCACCGGACCACACTACAGAGAACCAAATAGATCATATTTGCATCAACAAAAAATTCAGAAGGACAATGGAAGATGTGAGAACCAGGAGAGACGCTGACGTAGCTTCAGATCACCACCTAGTTGTGGCCAATTTTAAACTGAAGCTAAAAAAGAACTGGACAAGTGGACAAACAGCAATACAAAGGTTCAATACAGCCTTCCTTCGAGATACTGACAAACTCAATGAATTCAAGATAGCTCTCAACAACAGGTTCCAAGCCTTACAAGATCTACTGAAAGAAGAAGAAACTAGTATGGAGGACAACTGGAAAGGCATCAAGGAAGCATTGACTTCAACGTGTCAAGAGGTTCTGGGTCTAAAGAAATACCATCATAAGGAATGGATCTCTACAGAAACACTGGACAAGATCAAAGAAAGGAAGAACAAGAAGGCAGCAATAAACAACAGCCGAACACGAGCAGAGAAAATCCAAGCACAAGCTGAATACATAGAAGCAAACAAACAAGTGAAGAGGAGCATTAGAGCCGACAAGAAGAAATATGTGGAAGAACTAGCAACGACGGCAGAAAAAGCTGCTAGAGAAGGAAATATGAAACAGCTTTACGATACAACGAAGAAACTAGCAGGAAAATACAGTAAACCAGAGAGACCGGTCAAAGACAAAGAAGGCAAGCCAATCACCGAAATTCAACGACAGCGGAACAGATGGGTAGAATACTTCGAGGAACTCCTGAATAGGCCGGCTCCAATGAATCCACCGGACATCGAAGCGGCACACACAGATCTTCCCATAGACGTCAAACCACCAACGAAGGAAGAAATCAGAATGGCCGTCAGACAAATCAAGAACGGGAAAGCAGCGGGTCCGGACAACATACCAGCTGAAGCACTGAAGTCAGACATCGAAGCAACTACAAACATGCTTTATCTTCTATTCCAAAAGATTTGGGAGGAGGAACAAGTGCCGATGGACTGGAAAGAAGGGCACCTCGTCAAGATTCCAAAGAAAGATCTGAGCAAATGTGAAAACTATAGAGGCATTACACTGCTGTCAATACCAGGGAAGGTCTTCAACAGAGTGTTGCTGAACCGAATGAAAGATGCAGTAGACGCTCAACTTCGAGATCAACAAGCTGGATTCCGTAAGGATCGATCATGCACAGACCAAATTGCAACACTACGGATCATCGTCGAACAATCAGTTGAGTGGAACTCATCACTATACATCAACTTCATTGATTATGAAAAGGCATTTGACAGTGTGGATAGGAGGACGTTATGGAAACTTCTTCGACACTACGGAGTTCCTGAGAAGATTGTCAACATTATCCGGAACTCATACGACGGACTACAGTGCAAAGTCGTGCATGGAGGACAGCTGACAGATGCATTCCAAGTAAGGACCGGAGTCAGACAAGGCTGTTTACTCTCTCCCTTCCTCTTTCTTCTGGTGGTCGACTGGATTATGAAGACCTCGACATCTGAAGGAAAACACGGAATTCAATGGACAGCTCAGAATCAATTAGACGATTTGGACTTCGCAGATGACCTAGCCCTCCTATCACGTACACACGAACAAATGCAGATGAAGACAGCCAGTGTAGCAGCAGTCTCTGCATCAGTAGGCCTCAGTATACACAAAGGGAAAACCAAAGTCCTCAAATTCAAAGCGGAAAACAACAACCCAATCACTCTTGATGGCGAAACTCTGGAAAATGTAGAGTCCTTCACATACCTGGGAAGCATCATCGATGAACAAGGAGGTTCAGATGCATACGTAAAGGCAAGGATTGGCAAAGCAAGGACAGCATTCCTACAGTTAAAGAACATATGGAACTCAAAACAACTTTCAACCAATATCAAAGTGAGAATCTTCAATACGAACGTCAAGGCAGTTCTACTGTATGGAGCTGAAACTTGGAGAACTACAACAACCACCACCATCAAGAAGGTACAAGTATTTATAAATAGTTGTCTACGCAAGATACTCAACATCCATTGGCCGGATACCATCAGCAATAGCCTTCTGTGGGAGAGAACAAACCAACTTCCAGCTGAAGAAGAAATTAGGAAAAGACGATGGAAATGGATAGGACATACATTACGCAAATCGTCAAACTGCATCACGAGACAAGCCCTAACTTGTAATCCTGAAGGGAAGCGGAAAAGAGGAAGGCCAAAGAACACATTGCGTCGGATAATAGAAGCAGATATGAAAACGATGAATTACAACTGGACGCAGCTAGAAAGGATTGCTTTTGACAGGGTTGGATGGAGAATGCTGGTGAGCGGCCTATGCTCCTTCACGAGGAGTAACAGGCGTAAGTAAGTAACAGTAAAAGATTTTCAACTAACTAGTTATTGATAATTGGTCAATTTCATATTTATTCAATCATTTAAGTACTAATTGAATTCTACAATGTACACGCTACTCCGTGTGATTCGACGATGCATACACAATGTTGAGATATTTAGTAGTTGGAGGTAATTGGGATAAACTATTGTATCTAGCTTTCAAGCATCTGAAATCCTAAGGAAACTGTTGCTTCTTTTTGGGACTCAAGTCTTCATCACAGATGAACTTAAATTTGCTAAAGTAGACACTTAAATTTCATATCACTTATCTGGCAAAATGTTTGCTTTCTAGAATACTAAACTCATTTTATTAATTTAATAACCTTACAAATTATTATTCGACTAGTCCTAGAGATACATTATTCATTTAGGTCTTAAGTATTTTATTAGAAATACAATCATAACTTATTATATCATAGTTAACTCTAATTATCTGCCACACTATGAACATTAATAAAGAAGATATGGAAATGTTCATTATGTAATGAGAGAAACAATTTTATGTTGAATAAGGCAAAGATTGCAAATTATAGCTGAGGAAAATGTAAAACTCAATGAAGCAGGACATTGTTCTTAGTTTATCACAGGCATAACTGTATGGTATACTTGAAGATTTCATTTCTCTTCTCATCAATACTATCAAATGTCAAATGTTCATTGTAAATATTTATTTGGAAATGAATAAAAAAATGAAACTAGACAGATACAATAAAGTTGTCAAGTATGGCATATTACAATTTTGATTATTTAAAAAATTGTACAGTAAATCAATCAGATTAATTGTATTCACTTGTCAATTATGAATTGGTGGTTAAAAAAAATGGGAAGAAAACATATGATCATAATTTTTGTTTTAATACTTAGAATAACACTGAATTAAGCGTAAAATTAAGTCAATCATTAATTATGAAATTGTCATTAGAGCATAAAACTTTACTTGACATATTATACATTGAAAGAGTAATAAATCTTGGTAGTTGACAATCATATACACTATTATATATATATAGACAGTAATATTATGTCTAAATCCATATACATTAATAATTAATAATAATAATTAATTTATATTCTGAGAAATAATAATTACAGAATTCACGCCAGTTTACAGGCATGATCAATTTGATATAAGTAATAACGTTAAACGTGTAGTAAACAAACATGTGATAAAAGAAAGTTTTAAGTATACTAGTTCACTAGTTGTTTAAGTAGTACATATATTACAGCGATCCAAAGGATTATTCGGGAATTTTTAATATTTCTTAAATGGACAGCCTGTTGATTTATGAACGGTGTAATTAAGGTCAATTCGTGTGCCAGATCGAAATAATGATAATTATCTACAACTAGAGAAATTAAAACGAAAACAGAGAGCACGGAACAACAAAAAAGCAATTACCAAAATATATTAATCAGGTCTACCTAAATGCGTGTGTCATGTGACACAGTGATATACTGTTTGTGTTATTCAAATTAGATAAAGTTGCTAGGGGCGGTGTTGACATATTGACAGCAAGTGGGTGGTTTTACTAAGGGGATTCACTAATAAAGATGGTTAAACATTTAAGGTTCCTAAAATATCACTTGTGGAATGAGATACACTTAAAGGCGCTAGACCATTCAATACATTTTCAGAAGAACAGTATGCATCGATGCAGCGAACAATTAGTGATATATTAATTGTAAGTAAAATGGAAATAGACTATTAATCAGTGAAATAATGAAAAGGTAAAAGATTAAGACAAGAATCTATGTCAAATACTAAAATTATCATATCAACGCTGTGAAACAATACAGTTGTTCAATAGTGGTTATACTATTTTAGTGGCTCTATATTTGACTTCTATTAGATCGTGTGATGATCATCGTTATTGAAATATACGTCCTGGTTACGCTCGTATATAATAATAGGCTTAAATCGCGTTGGTGAATAATGAAATTAAATAAGTTAAATATGAGAATAGATTTTGAATACGTTTATTTTACACAATCATTGATCCAGACAGATAATCGGGGAAGGAAACGAAGGAATAGAAGAGAAGAGCGAAGCGAAATAACGCACAATAAAGGCGAGGGAACTAACTTAATTTAATCAATAGTGATTCGGTATTTATGGTCAGACAAAAATAAGTTGCAAATATGTGATGAGTAAGATAAGAAATGCATACACATACGATCATATAAAAAAACAGGACTAATAGGCGAATAAGTAACAGTGTAAAAATGTGGCTTCAGGAGGATGAATAGATTGATCTGTCTAGAGGCGTGAATAACCTATATAGGCTTGACATAGTGCCAAACCCAACATCATAACAGAGTCAAACGAATCGTTTTAGTGTTAGCCACTAGTTTCCAGTTTCACACTGTTTAAACAATATTATGTACATTATGGTGTTTAAAGACAGTGATTTTATGCTATATCCCGACGATAATTATGAATGGTAACTCTTGAGAACTATTTATGAAGAAATACGATACATATATTTTTATCGTATAATTGTTATGTAGCCAAAATGTGCTCATTCATGTTCCTCCTATCATTCGATTTAATTTGATCCATAGACTATTATCATACGATTGACAGTTCTTGAGTTATACCCACTCTGTCAATTACTATCTCCCACATTCACAGCCACTTCTGTCTAGAACTTGTACAAATGTTATTTTCTATTTTGTGGTACGATGTGGTTTGTTTGGTTTGAATATATACCCATTATATTTGAAATAGATGATTGATATTGTAGAGGGTGATATTTGTGTTCTGTATTGAAGAGGTAGTGGTAGGCAGGAATCAGTGTCGATAGGGACTGTAGACTGTTTGTACGGTTTTATGCATCATTGTTGCTGTCGATAAATCACTGTTCTGTAATTGGTGGTATAATTACGTTATACATTGATAGGAGCACATGACCACAAGTTATAACATTTTATTCATGTGATAAGCCAAAGGTATACAATCTCGATGTATACGAAATGATTACGAAACAACTACACAAAACATCCTAATGTATCTATCTATAACTATACATCTATGAAATCAATAGACTACTTAAATGTTTATATTTTTTGTTTTGTTTTTTACTTATTTAAAAAAATTTGGTTCATTTTGACATTCGCATACATTTAAATCTGATTCTGATTTGTTAATGTAATTTATTGTTTTAGTCCATCAAAATCATAAAATTCTTTTGTATTGAAACTTAACATTTACTACTATCTATATAATTTGTCAAACATAATTTATCAGAAGGAGTTTTTTTGGATGCCGGCTCAGCGGTCTAATGGTTAAGCGCTCGCACGCGAGACTGGTAGGCCCTGGCTTCGAATCTCACGGGGGGTGGGATCGTGGATGTGCACTGCTGAGAAGTCTCACAATAGGACGAAACCATCATCCAGTGCTTCCAGGTTTTCCATGTTGGTCTAGCTTCAATTGACTCGTAATTTCAACTAGTGAAACATAACTAACTACTAATAACTACTACTAATAATTTTTAAAATCTAAATTCATTAATCTTATTATTAATAATAAAAATCAATTAAAGATTCATTGAAATAATGCCTATTTAAAATTTATTCATTATTTATTAATTTTTAATATTAAATTACAATCTTAAATCTTAGATCATATTAGATTTAATTTAATAATAATTATGACGGAAAATCTAAATAAAATTTATACAAAAAGACTATAATTTATAGATTAATCAATTAGTTATAAGATAACGAGTTGTGGATTTTAATGCGATATTCATTCGCACATTTGACTAAATAGAGTTATGGCATTATTTTTATAAAACAATGAGAAGACGGAGTTGATCTGATGTGTTGTATTTACACTATACATCACATTTTTCAGATTAACTCCGTTTTCTCACTGTTCTATCGAAATTTATAAAAAGGACTAATTGCTTGAAATTATAGCTGATGTCAATTTGTGATGAGAATCCTAAATCTTATATTTTTAGATCCTAACCATCAACTGTAAATCATAATTCTCATTGGTTTAAAATATTCATTTAGTCCTAATCAATAGGTGTCCACTCTTGAGGTCACTTTAGAGTTGTTCAAAGGTCTTCTATAAATTATAGTCTCACCATCTATTCACAATAACTAAAATAGAAAATGTATTTATTTATAATAAGATTGAAAATAATATTTAAAAAACGTAGTTTAAACTGAAATATAATTCTCGATAACATTGGATTCATTTTCAAAAATCTTTGAAGATAGATTCATTTGATATAGTTAACTTGAATTTTCACATACATGTTTAGGACTGCAATTGATCAGTCTCTTATTAGCATATGGGAATACTGTGCGTATTGCTAATAAGATACTGATCAATTACAGTCCAAAATATCAATGGGAAGATTCAAATAAACTATACCAAATGAATTTAAACTTCACCGGATTGCCCAAGTTAGTGGCTATCATGAATCAGTAGCTAAGTGGAGAACGCGATGGCATTTGAAGCAAACGGTATGAGTCTCAGAGTGAACATCAACTCTAACTCTGAGATGCAAGTACATCCAGCTAACGAGTCCCAAATAAGACGAAAAGCGCTTCCTGGCTTCCATCTCTTTAAAGATAGTCGTGCTACTCAATTCTACTGTCTTTTATGAATTATAAATAGGCTTAAATTAATGAACAATAGAATGTTTTCAAGAAATGATTGATATACTTTAATTAGTGGAAATCTAACAATAAATAAGGATAGAAAATAAGAAAAAGACTTGTTACGTGAATTATGCTACATTCATGTTTGTGTATGTATTAATATTTGAGCATTTTATTCAGAAATCCGAAATAGGACGAAATGCTTGTCCTGGATTCCACCACTAGCTACCATCCATCTTTGTTTATAATGCTTGTAACTTAATGACAATATCAACGCAATCTGCACCGGATCCACATATGCCAAAAAGTGAATGATTGATTGTGGTCCTAAACATCGATTGGAAGATTCAAACAAACGATACAAAATGAATTTAAAATAAGACAGATTGTTATGTATTGTGATTACTTGTCATATTTGAGTTTTTATTACCACTTTGGATAGCTATTATTCTGATATATTAAATTTCAACAGTTTGAATCATGAACTAACCTTATCCAGATCACCACTGGATATACATTTCGTCCTAGTATGAAACTTCTCGGCAGTGCTCATCCACGATCTCTCAATAAAGGGAGTCGAACCTAGGACCTTCGATCTCGCCCGTGAACTCTAATACTCTAAAATACTGAGCTGGCATCCAACGATGTTAATGTTTAACTTCAACCAATCTACAATATTTTTCAACCCTCACTCATTGCGTGCGATGGATAGCTGTCTTACATATGACACGGTTATAATTCTACTGACCACGGTTTCTTACCGGAACTCCAAGAGTTACATGTTGAAGCTAGTCACTAGTGAGCTAATGCTCATGCGTACGGGCCGTGAATGTCCACTATCAGGAAAATTCACACTATGACGAAATGGCGTCCAGTGCTTCCAGGTTTTCAGTAGTGATCTAGCTAAGATCAGTTCGTGATTTAAGTTGTGAAAATCATATGTACTAGTATTTAATTCCATTTGCTTGATTTGCTTTCCAATAAACATTCCTCATATTTATCTTGTTAGTAATTAAAGAGTTACCATGGAATAAATTGAGTTCACTTGATTTTAACTATCACATTTTTTTCCCAATTTTCTTAAAATTATTGATCTTAATTCTAATTAAGTATTGTTATACTTCAGAGACAATAATGTAAGATAATTATGTGGTTTTAGTTTAATGATTCATTTGACTTTTTATAATTCATTATTAATTGATTATTAGTTTCTATTCAGTTTCTATTAAGTTTAATAAATGATCACTAGGGGTAAAAATGTTTACAATTTCGATTCGGAATTATTTATCATTTAATACCATAATATTCACATATCTTAAAAGTGATTTATTCAATTGATTCAACAGAAAATTATATACAAATAAAGTTAAACAGAGACAATAATAAAGATATAAAGTACATTAAAACCGTGTATTGTTATAGCTAATTGCTATTTGATTCCCTTTAACGTAAATCTAATCAACCACAGTCACATTAAATATTTATTTTTTTAAAAACAATAGTGTATGTAGTGTGATGTGTGCTACTAATGTCGATTGATATAAGTAGTATGTATCATCAATCGAAAGTGAAATGTTTGGCAGCAGAAGGTTAAGAACATCAAAGAAAAGAGAACGAGAACAAAGAATGATTGGTGTAGAAACGAAAGAACAATTAGGTGGTGGTTGGAGGTAATCAGCAAGAAACCCTGGTTCCGTGTTTAGTGCTACTTGGTTCTTCATCAGCAAGGTGTACCTGTAATCTTGAGGGAACTGGTGCTCCCTGACGGATTCGATCCCGTGTCACCCAGGTTCATAGTCAGAGAAGTTATCACTAGGCTATTGATTGATCACTGGGTGGTGATCAATGTCATGTGTGTCAAGTCCTTCTTAGTGAAGATCGAATGCTATCGACCAAGTTGCAATTTAATCACTAGTCTAGGTGACTCGACATTGCGTGCGTAAGAACAATGAAATCTAAGATGATTGATTGACATTCTGCAAAGGAAGTATTTATTGTATAGTTCTCAGATTTTACGCAGATGTTCTGTATATTTTGTGTTCAAATATATTCGATTGTCCCAGCTTATGTTATTGTTCACAACATTAGGATAAGATACATAATAAATCAGTATCTATCACTTTGCATTCAGAAAAACTGAACTTAATATGTTGGACAATATTTTCTAACATTCATTCTGTATCATTGAAAATGGTATAGTTATCAATGATTATTCTATATCATAGATCAATTACAGTTGAAAATATTAATCATTAATTTCCAATTTCATGATCAGTTAGTACTTGACATGATTACATATATGATTGTTGGTTTATAGAGCTAATAATCTTTTTCTTTAAAATGGAAACAATTTTATAATATCCTCTGTTTTTATATTTAAATTTCCAGCCAATACTATTTTACTACTGAATTAACTCTAAAGTAACTATGATGTATAACAACTCACGTGCAATTGAGTTTGTTCACATTTAATTCGACTAAGTTATTTTGTTAACTTATTAGCGAACTGAGTCATCCGTACAACAACAACTTATCTATATCATTGTATCTTTATTATTGTTGAGAATGTATAAACATGTATGCTTGAGCATTGCTTACTGCCTACGCATATATTCATTCTGCTAGCCTTAATACTAACCGCTTAATTGACTCGATGATTTATTCATTTCACTATGTATATATTTGTCCATGTTATTCATGTTCATTGCTCTCTCTCTCTCTCGCTTACTCGTACTCATATTCCCTGACTCACTCGCTCGTTCGCTCTCTAGAAAGGTAACGAATATTTAATACTTATGATAGTTAGAGGTAACATAAGAATAGGGTTTTTGTACATAAAGTAGGTTAATTTGAATTTTTCGACGTGTGATAAGTAATTAAATAAACGATATTTCTGACTTTGCACAATAGTTGCACTCAAACTCCTTGAAAGACCAATCAAATGACATTATAGCTATTTGAGAGCTATGCATATGAATTGTTTAACCTTTTTAACCATTTTTATAGCACAATGTTGCGGATAATTTGACACATCAGTAATGGCATGATTTGTTTGAAGCTTACTTTGGATGAAGTAAAATATAACAAGTTTCTATTGAATTATAATTTGAGAAGAAACCGAACCACAAGACCTAAGAATATTTTATAGTTCTGCTTTTCTTCTATGTTTTTTCACTGTGTTATCAAACAATAGACTTTGATTTAATTACTGATCTGGAGGTACTTTGTGTACTGCAGGGGTGTCTAAAGCAGAGTGTAAGGAATTTTAGAAAGGAGATAAATAAGAAAACAAACTAACCGATGACTCAACAAACGCATATGATACATTTAAATTTTAATAATGGAGACGACCGATCATAATAAGCGGCGACAAAAGCTTGAGGCTAAGGTAGTTTAACAATTTGAACTAAAAGTTAATATAACAGGATTTTGAATCTCACACTCTGTCTGTTTTAATGAGGAACCACTGTCTCGGTGCTTATGGGATATAAATTCAACCTAGGCTAGTCACAGTGTATGTGATTCTGAGAAATTACATAATATTTATGTAAAACATTACAATATCGATTTATAATGAAATCCTGCGAGCGGGATCGTGGATACGTACTGCTGAGGAGTCCCACAATAGGACGAAACGGCCGTCCAGTGCTTCCAGGTTATTAGTGGTGGTCTAGCTTTAATCGACTCATGAATTCAGCTATGAAATGAAACGGTTGTTGATAAAAAAAATTTCCACATCTTTAATGACAGTGTAAAAGACCAGCTGGTTATGTAATAATATTGTTTTCTTTTTTCGTTTATATGGAATATACTTACTTTGATTTCATCTAGGCAACTAAGTATATAACAATTTATAATATGAAATAATTATCTAAACCATATGTTTCAAATTTTGTCATTTTAAGCAAAAGATAAACATGAAAAACCTTATGATCATTATCATGCATAGAAGATCATTTTTCATTTGAAAATTAGTTAGATTTTGAGATTATGATCTTTGGAAATTACGTAGATTGTTTATTTTGACATAAATTTATTTCAGGTCGATTTATTTGAAATTTGTTAGTTACTGGTTTTCATACTTTAATATGAAGAAAGAACATTTACACTGGTTATATATGAATAATGTTTAGTGAGTAAGTCTTAGGTAGATGTGAACATTTATATTTCTTTAATTAGAAGCATTGAATTCCACAACAACACAAACCAAAAGATCTGTTATGGATGTAGCATATTTTAGAACGAAACAGAGGCCTTATGTTCATAGGTTTCAAATGATACCCCAAGTGAGATCAATCTGTTGAGAATGTCACTTAAAAACATTGATAATTTATTTTATAAGATAAAATTTGATATAACAGGACATAAAAAAATATTCATCTTTGTTTAATGTTTGATTTCTTTTAAAATAATTTTTGTATGTTTATGTTGTTCATTTGTAAGCTTTCTGAACTGATCGTGACAAGTGAAATTCACCTACTTCTGGAGGATAAGCATTTTATGTTTGAAAATGACTAACTTCCAAACTATAAATTATGGAATTTCAAATCAAGTTTTGTATTTGGTGTGATTATACTAAGTTTGGTCTCTTATGGAGTGATGTGTGTAAATCGCTCTATACGAATTACTTTACCCGTAAATTTTTTAGACTCTGGAATAATCCATCATAATCTATCCATACGATACAATCACTCCCACTCTGTTCGCTGCATTGATGCGTACTGATCCTCTGAAAATGCATTAAATGTTCTAGCACCTGTAAGTGTATCTTATTCCACAAGTGAGATTATGAGAACTTTAAATGTTTAACTATTCTTATTAGTGAATTCTCTAAGTAAAACCACCTCGCTGTTGTCACTTTACGTTGATACTGCCCCTAGCAAACTTAACTAATTTGAATATTATCTAACATCAACAGTATATCACTGTGTCACATGACACACGCATTGTGGTAGACCTGATTGACATATTTTGGTAATTACTGCTTTGTTGTTCCGTGCTCTCCGTTTTCGTTCTAATTTCTCTAGTTGTAGATAATTATCATTAATTCGTTCTGGCACAGGAAACGACCTTAAATACACCGTTCGTAAATAAAAAAAACTGTCCACTTAAGAAAAATTAAAAGTTCCCGGGTGATGTATTGGATTGCTGTAATACATGTACTACCTAAACAATCACTGAACTAGTTTACTTAAAACTATCTTATATCACATGTTGGTTCTCTACATCTAATGTTACTATTTATATCAAATTGATCATGCCTGTAAAGTGGCGTGAATTCTGTAATTATTTTCAGAATATATATATATATATATATATATATATATATATATATATATATATATATATATATATATATATATATATACTATGAAGTATCAAGAAGTAACTATCCAGTGGTTCTTCAAGTGATTTTATACATTGCTACAATGTAAAATTTAGGCTTTATCGTAGTTCTTTTAAAGTTCAGTATAGAAGGCATGTTTATATACTACTACAATATTCCATACATTTTTATACAAAAAGAACGTATACATAAGGTCTATTAGAATTATCAAGTCAGTCTACTACAATAGTATACATAGATCATACTAAATTTTTGTAAGCTAAAACTGTAATAGAGATGGTGGAGAAGATTTGCAGCTCAGGTGAATGATTTTGGTGAAGTTTTGTTCTCTGAGCTGGATGGTTTAGTCGTGGAGCTTTTATTGTTCTTCTAAACGACACCATCAGCACAAACTTCTATTTGAAGTTTATTTATTTATTAGTTATAAATAAATGACCATATGTTACATAATTAGCAGTTTTATGAAACGAAACTTTGTACCTATCATACAATTACATTGTAATCGTTAAAGCTAACATCTAGTTTTATATTTATTCTTTACATGAACTATCTATAGTTAATATCAGTTGATCAGCGAAAAAACCCCAGTTAACTAATTAATTTTCAAATTGATAAACACAAAAATCAAGCTAATTATTCAACAGAAACTGAATAACAATTATGAATATATACACATAGAAACTATTTTAAATTATATAAGGCTGTTAATCAAATTTTGTTTTTGTTTTCTTTACATTCTATATGGTTCAAATAGAAAGGTAAAAAAATTATTTTGTATACAATACTACTTTAGTAAGTAATTTGTAAGTAGTTAGTTATATTGTATAATCTAGTCACGTTTAAAATCATGCATAAATTAATTAGTCTTTGTATTAAATATCTAGTAGAAACTTTTTAAAAAACATATTTGATAACATACTTGACTGAAATACTGAAGTCAGTTTCTTGATGATGGACTCAAAAGATTTCTGTCGAACATTAGTTAATATTTATTATCAGTATAGGGGTTGTGAAGATTATTAAATTTTTGATTGAGATCATGAGCCGATTGATGTTAGACCACCAACTGAAAAACTGGAAGCACTGAACGGCCGTTTCGTCCTATTGTGGGACACCTCATCAGTGCACATCGAGTGGTCAAGTGAGTTAGGCGTTCGAGCGCGAGACTGAAAGCCCTAGGTTCGAATCCTGAGAGCGGGATCGTGAATGTGCACTGCTGAGAAGTCTCACAATAGGACGAAACGGCCGTCTAGTGCTTCCAGATTTTCAAATGGTGGTCTAACATCAATCGGTTCATGATCTCAATCAAAATCGTTTTTATTATGTTGAATATACTATCACTGAACTTCAAGTTCAAGAAGCTGAGTTCCATAGGGATCGATCGTTCACAGACCTCATTGCGACACTACGGATCATCGTCGAACTATCAATTGAGTGGAATTCGTCACTATACATCAACTTCATTTATTATGAAAAGGCATTTGACAGTGTGGATAGGAGGACGTTATGGAAACTTCTTCGACACTACGGAGCTCCTGAGAAGATTGTCAATATTATCCGGAACTCATACGACGGACTACAGTGCAAGGTCGTGCATAAAGAACAGCTGACAGATGCATTCCAAGTAAGGACCGGAGTCAGACAAGGCTGTCTACTCTCTCCCTTCCTCTTTCTTCTGTTGGTCGACTGGATTATGAGGACCTCGACATCTGAAGGAAAACACGAAATACAATGGACAGCTCAGAATCAATTAGACGACTTGGACTTTACAGATGACCTAACCCTTCTATCGCATACACATGAACAAATGCAGATAAAGACAGCCAGTGTAGCAGCAGTCTCTGGATCAGTAGGTCTGAACATACACAAGGAGAAAACCAAGGTTCTCAAATACAACACGGAGAACACCAATCCAATCACTCTTGATGGCAATACTCTGGAAGATGTAAAATCTTTCACATACCTGGGAAGCATCATCGATGAACAAGGAGGTTCAGATGCAGACGTAAGGGCGAGGATTGGGAGAAGAAAATATGGAACTCAAAACAACTTTCAACCAATATCAAAGTCAGAATCTTCAATACCAACGTCAAAGCAGTTCTACTGGAGCTGAAACTTGTAGAACTACAACAACCATCATCAAGAAGGTGGAAGTATTTATAAATGGCTGTCTACGCAAGATACTCAACATCCATTGGCCAGATACCATCAGCAACAGCCTTTTGTGGCAGAGAACAAACCAGCTTCCAGCTGAATAGGAAATTAGGAAAAGACGATGGAAATGGATTGGACACACATTACGGAAATCACCAAACTGCATCACGAGTCAAGCTCTGACTTGGAATCCTGAAGGGAAGCGAAAAATAGGAAGGCGAAAGAACACATGACGTCGGGAAATAGAAGCAGATATGAAAAGGATGAATAACAACTGGAAGGAGCTGGAAAGGATTGCCCAGGACAGGGTTGGAAGGAGAATGCTGGTGAGCGGCCTATGGTCCTTCACGAGGAGTAACAGGCGTAAGTAAGTAATTAAGTGAATATACTATCAGCGTATTTGTAATAGTGGGGTAGTAGGTAAAAAGCTTTAGAAAAATAAGAGGGAATACATCTTATACATTCATCATTGCTTTTACAAGAGAACTAAAGACATTTGGCTGATTAAAAACTTATATTGAATATTAATAATTTCACTGTGATTTTGTATGTTTGTTTTATTCTACTTCTGAACTTGTTTGTTTATATCTTTATCTTTGAACATTTTGGTTTTTATTTTTGATTTGGTATTTGTAAGTTTTTGCTTCGAGAACCCGAAAAACTAAAGGTTATTTTTGTAATCATTATAATTTTTATTAAAACTATTTATAATTTGCGTATAAACCTTGGTGCCTGAATTGGAGTTTGGTTCAGTTGTTATTTTCGTTTCTTAAGTTACAAGCGGATTGACATAGCTTGCTTCAATAACGGAAGGCAGCAAAAACTTGAACGTAACGTCGTAACAGCTTGTTAAAAGTTCAGCTTTCTAGCAGATGAATTGTATTGCTCCCAAAACTAATGAATTGGAAATAAATAATTAGTGATCCTCTTCAATTAGGTCAATTGAGTCCTTTATCATAATATTTTTGCATTTTTAAAGTAATCTGCTTTCACTTCGATCAATTGCTTTTTCAGTGTACATACGCAACCACATGAGGATTTGAGATGAGAACCTACATAATGTGTGATGATCACTGATAACGTGTTCTAGAACGTAACAAGACGATTTTTTGAAGCTCCATGAAATTAAAATGATTTTTTATCTGATGTCAGTTCAGGAGGAAATTATAGGCAGTAACTCATCAAACTTACTGGTAAAATTCTCTTTCCTCGACGGTTCTTAAAATGCATGAAGTAACTAGAACGATTAGCGATACCACCGAAGTCAATGCTTGTTTTAACAATAAAACTTATTTTTGGAGAAAATACTTCACAAATCCAAATAGAGTACGAAATGAATTTCATTCACCAACTGAATAGTTCCATTAATGAGTTTATTTAACAACAGCAAACAAACATTTCATTTCAAATTATGCTTGATCAAAGCTTGACTTCAGTTCGCCGAACAAACTGATTAAGTGACATAATGTAGATAAGTAATCATATAAAAATCTCTTTGTAGGATCAATGCTTGACTAATATTATTTTGTTATGTTGAATGTTTTAAATGGTATCAGTGTATGGTATTTTGCTTTTTTTTACACTAAAAAAAAAACGAAACGAAATCTAATTCAAAAAGAACTAGAGAAGAATATGACATGAAATGAGAAATGGTAATAACAAAAAAAAATAAGGATAATGACAGAATGAAATACAAATTGTAAAATGCATTCATTGAACATTTAAGCGATCTATCTGACAATAGTTAAATATAATATTTAGGGCGCCAAAATGTTTAGTTAGAAAACTAATTGAGCAAATACCTTCACTATATTGAAATATAATGAATAATTCCTCTTTAAAAAGTTTGTCATACCTGATATAATTTTTTTTCTTTACTCAATGAATTGAGACCTTAATATGGAAGCGAAGTTTATAAATTATTTCGTAGTATATTGTTTTAAGAAAAGTCTCCTCTTTATAAGTTGGATTGTTTGATTTCATAAAGTACTTTATAAAGTATCCTGTATAGAAACTTGGTTAGAGAAAAGTGATCTTATGTAGAACTTTTATATGCTTACATTTGAGAATTTTTAAAATAGTATGAAACAATCATTTGATGAACATAGGTTTATAGTAGTTGTTTAGTTAAAGTTAATGATATAACTCTCATAGTTTGAACAATTATAATAAATTGACTATTTCAATAATAATCATCTAAAGTTTTGGTGAATTATTGAAGTTCTAATTGAACACAATGATTAAAGTACTTCAACATAGTCAGGAATGAAATATGTGTCATTACTGGCAGGTTACATTTGTGCAATATTCTCAAATGACTGAATTTGAAAATGTTACCAAAGTACTGTATGATAAATAGAAATATTCGCATAATTGTATTAACTAGGAATTCTCGAAATAGTGCAATTTACAGCAATTAGAAGTAGATGAACACAAATAAACGTATTATATTTGGAATTCGAAATCAGCGGATAATCAAGTACAAAAGTATCATTAATTCGTATAAATATCACAGACTGTCACTTCAAAATTGTAAACATAACACGATCGTTGTAAGACCTGTAAGTTCTGAATTCGATGTCTGAAGAAGTTTTACTAATTAGTTATAAATGTTACATAGAAAATAAATATCTCTGTAAGTCATTCATCAATCAATGAAAAAAAACTTGACTATTAAGGTTGATTCTTGACAATCATATCGAAGTTAGTAAATAAAATCTAGATTTTAACATACATTTTACTTGTACAACTCCATTGTTAATATTAGATAAAGTACATTGGAAAAATATAGGAATGTAAGTAATATCTAAACATAATATAACTGCTAGCCACTATCCATCTTTGCTTATAATGCTTGTAAATTAAGGCAATATCGAGGCATACGCACAGTATGCACATATGCAAATAAGAGACTGATCAATTTCAGTCCTAAAACATCAATGGGAAGATTCAAGTAAAAACAATATCAAGTGAATCAAACTTCACCCCATTGCACAAGCAAGTGGCTATCAGGACTCAGTAGCTAAGTGGATAACGTGATGGCGTTTGAAGCGAGCGGTACTGAGTTCGAGTCACAGAGTGAACATCAACTCTGAGATGCAGGTACATCCAGCTGACGAGTCCCAAACAGGACGAAACGCGCGTCCTGGATTCCACTGCTAGCCACTATACATCTTTGCTTATAATTACACTGTTCTATACTATTTATCAAAAGCGATCTGTTATTGATTATTATTATAGTTCTGTTTCTGTACAACCTCAATGTTAAATTCATTAATTCTCATTAACACCTGCTATTTTATAAATACGTTTACCACCAGAGACAAGTAAATATTGTTTTCCCTGTTTCCTTCCCCCCTCCCAGTTATATATATACTAATTAAATGTCCAACATGTTTATACAGATAGAAATTGCATTTTTCTTATCAAAAAATCTTATACATGAATCAAACAAAAGCTGTCAGATTAAAACTGTTAACAATATTCGAAAGCTAAAACCAGATTCAGTTAGAAAATGCAAATAACAGATATCATCACATCTGACAATGAATTATACGTTTCATTAAAAAAAACAAACGAAATGATCATTGTCTTTTTAATGGTAAACAAGTGAAAAGTTCAAAAATGAATGGAAAAGCCGTTTCATAATTAAGATATTGATATGAATTTTTAATAATTTTAATAATAATAATAAGGAATATTATCAGTATAGGGTTGTGGAGATTATTAGGTTTTTTACATTGAGTTCATGAACCGATTGATGTTAAACCATCATTGAAAACCTGGAATCACTGAAAGACCGGTTCGTCCTATTGTGTGACTCCACGATCCCGCTCGCGGGATTTAAACCCAGGGCCTTCAATCTCGCGATCGAATGTTCGGGGTTCTAGTGAGAAGCCGTGATCAGTGGAGCTAATCCGTGTCGGGTAGAGACAGGTATCTACCTCAGTACAATGGAAAATGGTCGCGCGATTTCGTGGATTGGTTGAGGTTAGACATTAACTTTATGAATAATATGTATGTTATGTTGAAAGTTATATTATTCGATCTTATTGAAATGATCAAAATTATTCAGTGTTTTAAATGGAATAAATTAAAATTTAAAATATCGAAAGTTTGAAATGTGATTTATTCAATTCCTTCTGAGAAGTCCTACAATACAACGAAACGGCCGTCCAGTACTTGCAGGTTTTCAATTGGTGGTCTAACATCAATCGGTTCTTGATCTCAATCAATAACAAATATCCTTTCTTCGATCTAATTCTAGCAATCGAATACAATATAAGTACATAAAATAGAAGTATTGGGATAGTTATTTATGTCAATTATATATTCTGACTACATTTAGAGCAATTTGTCCATTTGATAAATTTTGATAATGTAATAATAAGATGAAGATTATCAGGATGATGTGATGATGTATTAGCTCAATACATTTCGAACAATTTGATCACACATTATATACATGTTAAGAACATTTGTATATAAAAAGAGGTCAACTGGACTAGAAATGGAGGGTAAGAGAAGACAGGGATAATAAAGAAATATATATTTCAAATCCTGTTAGAGCCATCATGAACAAAGCTACCATTACTAAGCTAGCTTACAATGACCTCTAGTTAACGTGGGAGGAATGAAAAGGATAGAAGTAGTCTTGCTCAGTGCATTAAAGTCGGAGTTGTGAAACATTACTATAGCTCACGAATGTATCAAGTAGTTTTTGAAGTATTTTAAATGTTCAAATACTAATATAGGTTGTCAATAAGTATATTTAATATCACTAAGCAAGTGCTATGTTTCTAAGTGATAAGCATTCACTGAAAATCACAGATAAACAAAGGTAAGTTCGTGTGCGTTTTTTAGTGTTTCAAGTTCAGTTTAGGATTTAGTGTTTATCGGTTTATATACTACCATACAAGAAGTACTTTAGATACCTCAGTTGTTTTTTATCCTAATGTAGTAATCAGTTTAAAGAAGGGTGTTTAATAGATTTACCCACAAATGTTTTCGTACGGCCGAGGGTGGTGGGAGTTCGGGAGTTCGAGATGATGTCATATAGTCACGCGTATATAAACACTGTCAGGAAAGTTCTATTCACTGCCTTCTCTAGACTGGAGTGTTACTTACATAACTGAAAGGATGAAAAGTGAATGCTTGTCGCTTAAATGGAGTGGCTACGCAACATCCACTTGTATTAGTTCAAAAACTTTGGTTTCAAACCAGTGGTACACATGAGCTACAGAATCATGGTCGATCAACTAGCTTATTACCCTATCGTTGGTCACCAGTTACCATACGACCGCGTTCCCCAACGATTTTCTACTGCCTTATGGATTAGATCTCCAGGTCAAAGGCTCAAGGGTGGCTCCCTATGAAAACCATGTGCTTTGGTTTTAACAACCGGACAGTATCTCATCCCTTACACAAATTTTGTATGGCACATATATATTTTAGTGCTTTTTTGTATCGATGTTTATGTGTTTGAATACATTGATAAATAGATTTGATACAGTTCTCTAAACTATTTTTCTCTTGCTAATCCTGTTTCAGGATCTAACTTGTTAAACAAATTTATTCATAATAAACATTAAGGTTTGAATGACCGACTAGTTGTAAACTGATTTTTCTGAAACTCAGTAGTAATACAATATACGCAGGACAAATAATTTGAATTTTCTCCTCATTGAAGTTAAGCCCACAGAGTTGTCTTTTCTCTTGTTTTGCTCTTCTTTCCTTAAACTATTTCTCATATAACATCAAAATACTTTAATTAAATATAAGAATGATCGCTAAGCTATTATCAATGTAAATATTATATTGGCTTACGAAAGAGTGAATATCTATAATCTATCTTTAAGGCATATATCTGTAGTGTATACATAATCGAGCAACAAATAGATTAACATGATAAGTAAATTATACAATCATAAAGATTATTCATTCACTTCAATTCTCAATGTAATAACTTCAGTTTACACGTAGTTAGCAGTTGCAACTCAATGATGTACATATGTAATCAACTTAAAATCATAGTGAAAATATCATTGGGTTATTAACATTGATAGGTTATATAACTAAACCTACTTCTTAGCTAAGTTTTTTTTCAAACTACTTAACCCCATGAATTAAAATTTAAGGCAGATAAATACTTACTTTATTAATAAACAAACTATTTTGTTAACATATTCAATTAAGCCAGTTACTACAAATTAAACTTGAATGATTTATTGCTTATCTGCAAAATTACTTCATGTTTTTACCAAACTATTCAGTCTATAGTTAAACTTATTTTTGTAAACAAACTATACATTTGAAAGATATAGATGTCAATCAACTGGTATAGAACTATAATTAAATTTTCACGAAAAAATTAATTAACATATCTTGGATACAAATAAGCTTGTTAAGAAAAGAAATTAGGGGTGGATTAAATGTTTATAGTTGGATATTGGTAGTTACTTAGAAAAATATTTACTGAATTTTCAAATGATGTAGATTATGAATTAAATTTATGAGTGAGTGTATTTTATTTCATCAGTATAGAGTTGAGATCATGAATCGATTAAAGTTAGACAACAATTAAAAACTTGAAAACATCGGATGGACGTTTCGTCCTAGTGTAGGGTTCCTCAGCGGTGAGAGTTTTGGAATAAGTTTGAGAATTTAATACTTTTTATAAGAACATATTCATACGGTGATATTTTTGTTTCAATTTTTTTCTTAAATTAACAGTATTTTGGGCACTCTAAAATCATGTTCTTAAAATGTTGACGCTTAATTTTAAGGTTCATATCATAAACCATGAAGTAGTTGATTTGAACCTGAATGATTCTAGTGTGAAATTTAGTATTCCAAGTAAATCAACATCAGATACGATTCTATTTCATCGTTCTTTTGAACGACATGATCAACACAAACAATTATTTCTCTGACTCATACTTGGATGTAACTTATTTTAACCAGCATAGAGTTTATCAAACATTCTTTGTGGTTTTTGGATTTTATATCATTCATAGTCACATATATACTTTACAATTAGTTTTGTAATCCAAGATCATAGAATATTTTATTATGAATGTAGGTCACACATCACATCAAGATAAAGTGAACGTTTCGTAGGTAAAGGGTTTATTCAAATATTTGTTTAGCCTAGTAGCAATCTCACTGAACGTTTTTATATGATAATAAACTAATATAAAAGTTTGGGAAATTAGTTTTCCTGATAAAACAAGCTATACGATGTTTTATATTTTTTTAAATTATTTTGTAAAGTGGAGGTAGGTGACAGGAAACCCTATATCCAGGTCTTGTACTATTGAGCACCCGTCACTAAGGTGCGACTATAATCTTGAGGAAATTAGTGCAACCTAGTGGACAAGATCTTGTATTACCCAGCTTCACAGTGTTAACCACTAACGCCTAGCCACTTGGGCTGAAACTAATCTCTTGTAAAATTGAAATATTTAAAACTAATTGATCACTGAGTTGTAACTAATGTCATGTTTATCTCATCATTTTAGTACTGATCGATTTCTGTCAAAGATTCAAACTTAACATTGGTTACTACTCAGTAATCAATCAATTTCAAAAGAGTCCTATTTAAGTTTTAACTTTAATGACTCTGAATTACCGTGGAAAATTAGCTATTAAATATATTTCCATTTTAATGCAAAAAGGCGGATAATATTCTTGATTTCTGACTACATGGAATATGATAAATTTCTGCATAATAGCTACAAATACTATATAATTAGAAAACTGTTATGATATAGAGTGCTATTTCAATAAAAAACTATGCATTCTAAATGAGGAACAAATTGATCTGACTAGCATGCATCGCTGAAATTTATCTTTATCACTTGTGGTTAAAATTGACAGACAAAATCTGATAAGCATAGTCCCATTGACAATCAGAATAACATGATATTAATGATCTTCGATTTCGTAATTGTGAATAGACATGTCAATAATATATTATAAGAAGGGGTTTTGGCTATCCTGTTGTCGATATTAAGAAATTAATTTTCCTCAGTCTCAGTTGGTATATCCCCATCCTGTGCGGATTTTCTCGATTTAACCATTATGAAAAGGTTCTTATAATAGATGAATTGTGGCTTGTGGTAGAGTCGAAAACTGATCAACTGGGTTCAGTTCAGTAGACAACATGTTGGTCTTTCAAACTTTAGTGAGTTTGAGTCTCAGAATTCACATTTGTATACAGATACATCCAATTTACGAGTCCCAGATAAGGTGAAATGTGAGACTCAGATTTCACTGCCAAGGACGATTCATCTATTCTTAATGTCAGTAATACATTTTAAACTTAACTCCATTTTCACGGTAAAAGTGATACGATACTTCGAAAATGTGCAACAAATAAATTATGAAAAACGTAAAGTCCAGATAGTATTTGTATGACTAAGTAAACAAATAATTCTTGACCGTGATTTTTTATTCCACAGAAAACTGATGTATAATATGATCTAAACATGGCTATAAAATAATAGTAAAAATACAAACAGAGTTGATGGCGACTAGCAGTGGAATCAAAGACACTCAGCCCGTCATATTTGGGATTCATCAGCTGTATGTACTTGCATCTTTGCATATATAGTAAGTAATGCAGTTGTTAGGAAACGGGTACTAGGTAAGAATGGCAAATCAATTGATGAAGCAGTGAAACCTCATCAGTGGAGATGGTTGGTACACGTGTTACGTATGCCCAACCACCGACTGCCTCGACGAGCGATGTTCATTGGTATAGCAATAGGTTGGAAGAAAACTAGGGACGGCCAGACCAAAACATGGCACAAGTCCATGAAGTCAATGACAAGTGGACTGAGTCATGATGGTAGGTGTAGACTACTTGGTTGGGGACCACGAGATGATAGCAACCGATGGTAAGAGACCTTGAATGGCATGACTCAAAATTGTTTGCAATAGCGCAGGTGCATCCATTCTTTGTGTTCTCCCAAATTCTAATCTTCTGAATTCTTCATGTCCCTTTTTTTCCTCTTTCCAAATTTATTTCACTGGATTATACTCCCTGAACAACATCTTCAAACCCTAATCTTTCCGATTATTGCTTATACTCTTTCTACCTCTACCATTATGGAATTTGAATCGACAATTGTATCTCTGTGCTAACGCTGTATGGCAACTCGAACTGATGTACTTACGTACGAAGTTCTACGTTGTTACTGACTGACTGATTGACTGACTTTACAATGCTTAAACAAATATTATAAATAAATGTTTGCATTGTATAGTAAAAAAAGAAAAAAAACTAAATTTAATTACCATTCATGTGAACAAGGTGTGTGGTGAATCTATCGAGGTCATAATTAATATGGTTGTGGATAGACATCTAAAGTCATGCAAACTCCTGGCAGGTGTTATTTTACCTGATGTTAACCATCCACTTTACTTATATCTTTCTCCTTGTATATCTTCTTGTAGAACGAGACGATGCACGCAAGCAAAAATATAAAAGTTCTATAATACCTTACCTAGCAAATATACTCTGTGACGAACAGGTTGTTAGAGTTAACCTAATCAATAACCTGCATTCTTAACATGTCTCTAATTTGAAAAGTTGTACAGTTTTTCAGATATTTTTAAAAATCTTTTTTTCCCTTTTTTTTGGCTTTTTGTTTCTGTTTTTTTTGTGTGTAAGAAACTTGTTGAAATACCCTATGCTGAGAATTCTATATTGTACCAAAACTATAATATTGAATAAAGCCATTAATTACTAATTAATAATAATAATAATCATAATAAAATACATTTGTCCATTTCACCTGGAAAACTAAAATCACCTTGACAAATAATAAAATAAAATAGAAAATATTGAATTATTTTATAGATACACTTAGTTATTTATCAATAGAATAGTTTAATTAATATAAAATTAATAAATAAGATAATAATTTATAATATTTCATTAGTAAATACATACCACACCTTAAAAAGTAAAACAGTTAACACTTGACCTTAATAAACATATTTTAATTGAACATTAAGTATATCATTGTGAATAATGTACAGAATAGAAATGTTGGGTAAATATTTTATATTAAAATAGTGAGTTGTCAGTTTCATGAGTTAACTAGCCTTATCTATTACTTCAATAGGTCAAGGTTATGGGCATTGACGAACAAAAAGAGACACTTGTTCAATAAAGTAAAGATATGAGATGAAGTTTAAAACAAACAAACAAACAAACAAAGTAGGCATATAATTTAAACAATCCACGAAGTTGCGCCACCGTACACCATTGTCTTCAATAAGTTCCTATCTCACAACAGACCTGGTTGAACTCCACTGGTAACGGCTTCTCACTAGAACTTCAGGAGTTTTTCCTGAAGTCAGTCACTAGTGAGCAGTTGATTATTATCAGAATGGGTTTTGTAGAGATTTTAGAAATTTCCCGCGTGGTGCGAGATCGTGGATGCGCACTTCTGAGGAGTCCCATACTAGGATGAAACGGCCGTCCAGTGCTTCCAGGTTTTCAATGGTGGTTTAGCTTCAACTGACTCATGATTTTAATCTGTGAAATTTCTAAAATCTCCACAAAACCCATTCTGATATAATTTAAACGATTTAAATTTAATACTATAATTAAAATAGTGTAGTGTATATGAACTAGACAAATTTGTTGTAATTTTAAATTAAGTTATATCGTAAATGTCTTTTTATTTCTCCATTGTAATTCATTAGCCAACCATCAGTGAAATAAACCCCTGTTGGTATTAGGGGAAATTTTATTTTGTAATAGTTTATGGATTCTATTGTTAATAAAATACTTTCAGAATGTATAGTATAAGCCTAAATCTGTTGTTTTATTCAAAGTATTATTTACTTGTGATATGCTTAAAACTGTTAATAATTTTAGGCATACATTCGAATAATGAATTGTTATTTTACCAATATTTCTGGGATTAGCATTAAGTGAATAAGCTGGCCATACAAAGAGGTAGTAATAGTAATAAACCCAATAGGTATTTTGTCATAAATTGTGATTTTGTGCGTAATGATACCGCCAAATAGAGAACAGTGACTTATTGACAGCACCAATGACACACAAAACCCGTATGAGCAGTGTAGAGTCCTTATCGGTCCTGCTTCCTGTCTAGCCCTGACTGTTCAATCCAGAACACTAATCTCAGCCTCTGAGATATGAATAATATATTTCAAACATACTATGTTTATGTGCAAACCAAACAGACCATATCGTATCATAAAATAAGAAACAACATTTGTACAAGATTTATCCAGAAGTGGCTGTGAATGTGGAAGATAGTAATTGGTAGAGTGCTCATAACTCAAAAACGGTAAGTCCTATAATAATTGTTCACGGGTCAAAATAAAGCTTGTAATAAGAGGAACGTTAATATGAATAGTTTAGTTACTTGACAGTTATACAATAAAAACATTTGTATCGTATTAGTCCAGAAATAGATTTCAACAGTTACCACTCATTATTCTCACGGGGATATAACGTATTTGCAGGAGCTAAGGAATTCAACCTGTGTGATAGCTTTTCACAGGGAAATCTGACCTAGTTTGTATCACTATATTAAGACTTTAGTATACATTTTCTGGCATCTAACAACTCAGTGATTTTTGTAAACTAAATCACCTAGTTTTAAACAGCATCTGATCGAATGACAAGGTAAGCAACGTGGAATTATGTCCTGATGTGTATTCCAATTTAATGGTCGGTTACACTTAGAATTTCTGTATTTATTAAAAACTTATTGCATACACTGAAAACACTTAAAGTATAAGAATTTAGTTCAAAATCGGTTCCAACTTTAATGTATTGGACGTAATTAGATGTTTGCTCAAGTGTTGTAAGTTTTGTAAGTCATAGAAAAATATTCAATATTATAATTATCCAAAATCAAGTGTATCTAAACAACATAAATCAAGGGATTGTTTGTTACTGTGTGACTTAACATAAACACAAATAGTTAATCGAGAATAACACCACAAATAACAATTTTATTTGAAATGCTATAGTTGGATAATAACTTTTTATTTCATAGGACCTATTTTTACTTCCATATTACATCTTATTCTCATCTGGATGAAAATGCTCAATAATATTATTCAAAAATATAAAGTACTTCGGAAGATTATCTGGCAACGGACGTTTCTGTTATAATATCTGTGTGGTGTTTGAATGAACTAATAATTCCTTCGCACTTGTTGAATACTTGATTTCGAATTGCAAATACAATTCATTCGTTTGTGTTTATCTAGTACTTGTTGATCCGATTACCTTATTTCTAGGATTCTTAGTTCGTATTATAATTCAAATACTCTCAATCATCATAATCTGTCAACAAATTTATCAATGAGTACCGACTAATATCTATTTCTAATCAATTTAATATTAGTAACTAAGAATATTTTCAGTAAATTTAATTAATATTTCATTGCGTAAGACTCTTCTAGGCAAACTGATATGAGCAAAATAATCATACTATTCAGGTTTTCTATAACGTTTTTGTTTAAATTATAGATATGAGTTTTTGATGGAGTTTTGTTCTCTGAGCTGAATGGTTTGGTCATGGAGCTTTCATCATTCTTCTGAACAACATCATCAGCATAAACTACAGATAGATATTAGTTCCTTCATATAGTATATAATAACAGGTGAGTAAAAATCTCAGTCATATCTACACTTTTCTAGCTGAACAAGTGTTCATATTTCTGAATATCAAAAAGATTTATATTAATTGTCAGTTTATACACTAAAAGCTTTCCTGCAAGAATAAATTTGATTATACAGGAAAGTTTGTATTATGCCATGTATAAATGAGAACATATATTGATATCAATTTAGTATACGATTTATGTGTACAAACAAGATTATATACATTTTAAGCTAACAATTAATCGAACTCATTAGTTTAACGAATAATGAGTTGGGAATTTGAAGTAAACGTTTTATATATTTCTCATTCTAATATGAATATCAACATTTGAGTGTAAGTCTATCCAGTTAACGAGTTCTAAAATAGAATGAATAGTACAATCTACATTCCCTTACTAGTCACTATTCAACTTAACTCATGTTATTAGTATTATTATTATCATTATGTTTAAAAAAGAATCAATAAATTATTTTATAATTAAATTGTTTATAATCCGTCAAACGATGAGATAAATGAGAATGAGCTTAAAATCGAATTTAAGCAATTACTTATTGACCTATAATAGTATCATCATCATCATATATAAACAAGCACATGGATGAATGACCTTAAAATGTACCAAGTGTTATATTTCTTCTTATTCAAATGGATAAAAACAAGTAATAATAATAATAATAGTAGCAGTAATAATAGTAAACTTTGTAAGCTGATATAAATAGATAGTTGTATAATGAATATTTAACAGTCTACTTAAATGAACTATTGATAATTTAATATGCATAAAAACAATTTAACAGATATGTGTGCTTTCATTTAAACACATTTGAAATGTTAATTTTAAACAACAACAAAAAGTGATTTCAGTCAATATTTAGAATAATTTTTAATGATAACAGAATTAAACTAATTAACAGTATAGTGGTTGTGGAGATTATTAAGTTTTTTTGTTATTACATTGAGATCGTGAACCGATTGATGTTAGGTCACCTTTGGAAACGTGGAAGTAATGGACGGCCATTTCGTCCTATTGTGGGATTCCTCAACAATGCGCATCCACGATCCCGCTCGTGGGATTCAAACTCAGGGCCTTCAGTCTCGCGCTCGAACGCTTAACCTATTGGACCACTGAGATGGGATCCAATGGTGTTAGTGTCTAACATCAACCAATCCATGAAATCACGCGACCATCTTCCATTGTACTGGGGTAGATACCTGTCTTCACTCAACATGGATTAGCTCCACTGGTCACGGCTTCTCACTAGAATAATAATAAGTTTATGAAGATTATTGAATTTTATTATATTGAAATCATGAATAATTTGTATATTATGTTGAAAGTTATATTATTCGATTTTATTGAAATGATCAAAATTATTCAATGTTTTAAATGAAATAAATTAAATTTTAAAATATAGAAAGTTTGAAATGTGAGTTATTCAATTCCTGCTAAGAAGTCCCACAGTAGGAAGAAACGGCCGTCTAGTGCTTTCAGGTTTTCAATTGGTGGTCTAAATTCAATAGGTTCTTGATCTCAATGAATAACAAATATTCCTTCTTCGATCTAATTCTAGCAATCGAATACAATATAAGTAAACTAAATAGAAGTATTGAGATAGTTATTTATGTCAATTGTATTCCAAATAAGATTGTCTGACTACATTCAGAGCAATTTGTCCATTTGACAAATTCCGATAGTGCAGTAAGAAGACGACGATCTTCAAAACTATCTGATATATAATAGCTCAATACATTTCAAACAATTTGATCACACATTGTATACTTGTTAAGAACATTTATATATAAAAATATAAGGTCAACTGGACTAGAAATGGAGGGTAAGAGAAGAGAAGGATAATAAAGAAGTAATGTAAAAACAATATGAAACTTAGTCACTGGATAATAAGTTAATATCACCAGGATAGGTTTAAGGTGAGAACAAACTGTTTTTGAATACACAAAGGGGTTTTAAATTTTCGTATGGCTAAGGCTTCAATAAAGCTCAGTATATGCCTTTTTGCACTTTTGTACAACTCCACAAAAGTCGAGTTAAGATCAATCTTATGACCTGTTTCAAATATGTTTTTGGCAATAGACGATTATGGATATTTATCCTGAACTTTTTTCGAGTCAAAGGAACTGGGTCGAAGGGATGTCGAATCATTATTTTATGCACAGCTGAGGCATTGGCGATCCACGAACTCAAGCCTGAACTTTAGGTTGCAGAAACGATTTGTCCAACATCTCATCATTCCTTGGCCCTAATTCCCTTAATTGGTATGTTTCTGGGTTGTTTGTTTTTTCGCAGGTTTTTTTGCACTTTTATTTGATGATTATTGAATCTTTTAAAACTTATCATTTTGCACTTTTAAACTCTAATCAGTTCTTATTACTACCTTATACAAGTTTTCTTGATTCAGTCTATTGTTATGAACTTTATTTTTATCAGAATGGGTTTTGTGAAGATTTTCAGAAAGTTCACATGTTGAAATCATGAGTCAACTGAAGCTAGACTATCATGGAAAACCTAGAAGCACTAAACGTCTTAGTATGGGACTCCTCATCAGTGCGCATCCACGACCCCGCACCCCGCGGGATTCGAACCCAGGACCTACTAGTGTCGCGCGCGAGCACTTAACCACTGGACCGCTGAGTCGGCATCAGACGGTGTTAGTGTCTAACTTCAACGAATCCACAAAATTGCGTCACCGTACACCATTGTCTTCAGTGAGCTGATATCTCACGACAGACCTGGGTTCGAATCCCGGGGAATGCGAGGTCGTGGATGTGCACTGCTGGGGAATCCCATCCCTTTATTTTTGTTGTTTTTCGTCATATCTGTCAACTGGACAGTTAGCTGACCCATAAACTATTTTCTTCCCTACCTCTTGATTAGTACATAATCTCATTTGTTATTTAGTCTCGAATCCATTTTATGATGAAATCTTTTCTATCTGCCTATAGACATATTTTTCCAGATAATTATATATATATATATATATATATATATATATATATATATATATATATATATATATATATATATATATATATATGAATATACAGCTTAAGCAAATGATTTTGTCGGAAAGAAAATTTTCTTCGCTGAATTCTCTTTTTCTTATTCAATGTTACTTGATTCTATTTGTTTCTACAACCATTTTGGTACAAGTTCACACATTCTAATTTTGAAATCACGATTAGTCCTCCCTATGTATGTGTGACTACACACGTTTAAATTGGTAAACACAGTGGGATGACACAATTGTTTTGATGTCTTTTAGGTTTTGGATGAAGCATGCACCTTGTTCTTTCTTTGATAATGCCTTTGCTGCGCAATACATTTTGTTGATGACCGATTTAAGTTTTTGCTTCCATAAAGGGCTATTTGAATCACCTTTAAGTGGAGTCCTGTGTTTTGAACTTGCTTGAAATCATCTGGTTTTTCTTTGTGTGTTCTGGAAGCTGTATAATTCAAAGTAGTTTATAGATATGGTCCCTCATGAATGGATTCATTTTAATAAAAATGCAAACGGTATTGAATTTCAATTGTCATTTAGTGTTTAGATGAAAAAATATTGCAGCCAGAATCTCAGAGATTCTATTTGTTAAGAAACAAATTTGTTTTACAAAAAGCGTGAAATTCGATTCTTTGGAATTGTAAAGTTTTGTTTGTATTCATTAACCTAATTGACTCGGTTAAATTTAGTCCAGATATTTTATTATTTTGTCATAATAATCTTACAAAAGGAAGTAATATTGACATAAAGATTCGTGAGCATATCCATATTCAGTAATATACTTCCGATTGTCAATTTAAAAAGTCATTTCATAGAATCTACATTAATCTCTTCTTCAAATTTGAAAGATTGGCTACAGACTATATAAGTTATTTCATTAGCTTATTTTGTCAAAGTAATGTGCGTTAGTTTCACACTAAATTTTTATTAACATTATACCCTGGAGATTATTGATGATATTAAAAACAAAGGCAAGTGGGCAAACTATAGGGGTTCAACTACTCATTAATTGAGTTTTAGTTAGACTAATCATTTACATACATTCTTATAAGATTGTTTAGAGTTCTATAGTAATATTCAACTAATCTGCTTTCGATTGATTAATCCATTACTAAAGTAGGTTTTACAAAATATGCTCTAAATTTAATGATCTTTCCTATGAAAACTTATATCAGTGTGATGATCTTATCAATTATTCTGGTTTGAACATTTGTCTATGCTTCCTTCACTAAGAACAATAGGTGGAGTATTGTTTAAGATTGGTCAGTTTAAGATATTGTGAAACTTCAACATAACTAAATTGGTTTGCTCACCTGAAATATATTCATCGCTCACAATGAAATACTGCTTTTCTTTTCCTAAACATACAGCAACCTCTGGGTGTGTCCGAACGGCAGAAATTTTAAATAGAATACTTCAAAATTTCGTATTTGGAAAAGATATTGTTAAACAAGATCAAATTTATGTTACGGCAACTTCGTAAGGAAACTATTTATCTTGAGCAGTTTTGTTTATTAACTTCAGAAAGACTGAATGATTTATTTACGATATATGTGTCCTCCATTACTAACATACCTGTTATCACATTCTCTTATATTACACAAACCATTTCCACTTGAAAAGTGTTCTTTTTATAACTGATAAATGTTTGTTTTACAAGTTAAGTCAAATATTGCTTTCAGTCATTTACAAATATTTGTTACATTTACATTCTGATTGTTGTTCGGTAACTTTGGGTGTTAAGTTGTTGTAAATGATTCAATGTATAAACAAAGTGATAAAAAAACGGATTTTGACCCTCTATTGATATATGACATCGATTAATTTGTTAAGCTTCTTTGTGATTAGCTCAAAGATAGAGAAAAGAGTTGGTAGTTCACGCACTCTCTTTTTGAATATCTAGATTTACACCACACTTCATGCAATAGTAGACTGACCTTGGTCACCAAAAGACATGGATGTATCATTTAGACATAGCGTATACAATAACTATTTTGAAATTTACAGTTCCATATATCTTCTGAAATGTGTAAAAGTATTTTTAATAGAAATAATCATCCAAGATCACAAACTATAAAACCATTCGCCCTGGTTACAAAAAGTATAAAATAATTAGTGAATTTAGTTTGTCATTACTTTCTATAAGATTAATAATCTTTGGTTAAACAACATCAATTTAAACATATACAGAACATCCGATTAAGAATGTAATGTATCTCAATAGTTATGAACATGATTGCAGTGAGCTTGAATTTCCTGAGATCAAGTGTTGTAAATATTTTCATCGGCATTTCCGTTAGACGAACAATTGATGGATATAGTTATTGTTGTTGTTTTTAGCATTTCCTTTTCATTGAATCATATATACTCAATAGAATTATTTAGCTTCAAAGTCATATTTACTAACATGATTGATTAACCGAGAGCATGTGATGAGAATATCGTATCAGAAAACTGTCTAGAATATCGGCATTTAAAAAATATCTGTACAAGCTTTTTGCTGTATGATAAGCTTTATAATTTAGACAAAAACATACGTTTTTGATGTTTGATAGAATGAATCAGAATGTCGGGGAACATTTATCATTGTCAATAGATCATTTATGCATTTGTTCTGCTTGAAATAAGCATATTAACTTCCAGTGTAAATTACTTATTGTAATGTACCATGAGTTCTTAGGGTTTTTTTAATAGTTGAACTTTCGTTATTAAAACATTAAAAATAAGTGGCAGTGTTTTGGACTATATCAGAACTTATAACTGGTGTGTGCACATAACCTCGGAATCGAATCAAGTACTATGAGGTTTTGTGACGAGCATGATATGGCTAAACTATGGAGTTAACACAAAATAGTTTACATTGCAAATAAATCAGTAAGCCTGACAACTACCCATTGTCATCGTTGATTTATGTCTGGTTCCTGGGTTGTGCAAATTACAACCAAAATCACTTCACACTAAAACTTCAACAATTAAGACACTTTTGAAGCTGTATGATTCTCACGAACAAGTAAAATATGTTATTACTTTATTGTATTTATAACAAATTGTTTATCTGAAGCAAGTGAATAATGGGTAGTCAAGTAGATTGACAAAATAAGACCTTAGGTAATCACATGAACTGTTTCAATGATTGTCTTGAAAATAATTCAAAACATTTGAGGGAAATGATCAAAACCGTTAGGGATTAATTCATCTGTATTTGTTGTTTGAATCGTTCCATTGATGTATAGGAACGCAATTGATTTGTCACTTTTTGGCATGTGTTCAGATTGCTTCGATATTGCCATTAAGTTACAGATATTATAAGAAGAGATGGATAGTCGCTAGTAGTGGGATCCAGGATTTGCGTTTCACCACATTTGAACTCATCAACTGAACGTGTCTGCATCATAGTGTTGATGTTCACTCCAGGACTCGAATACATTACCCTTCAGTTTGCAGGCTATCGCAACCATTCCACAAGTCAGAGGGTGTCTGAACTCAGTAGCTAAATAGATAACGTGATGGCGTTTGGAGTAAACGGTGTTGGGTTGAATCTCCGTAGTGAACATCCACTCTGACATGCAGGTAAATTCAGCTAACGTGTCTCATAGTTAGCGATTTATTTATTGCTATTAAAGGAAATGATTTTGAACACTTTTTTATTTGACTGGCAAATTATTTAAATTTGTGACAGTAGTTTATAATTCAACAAGTGTATCCACAATTTCGATGTTTTAAACGAGGATGTGATGAGTATAATGTGGAAAATATAGATCAAGGCTAGAGAAACGTGTTTTAAATACAATTCTTTTCAAGTAATTCAATATAAGATTTCTTACAGTTTCGTATGAATATATTTTAAAGAACCTTGTAACTCATTGTTTATAAATACATTTAGACAAAGAAACAGAATTTTTGTGAAAGCCTAATTTTGAAAGTGTTAACATCACCATATTTGGAAATAAAGAATGTAGTACGTTTACCATTAACAAACTTTGCTGTGTAAGAGATTTTTCTGATACATGTAAAGTGTAATGAATCCTCATATTTCATCGATAAAAAAACCCGGTGGTTGTAATTAAAGTAACTATCAAACCCTTCAAACTTGAAAATAAAATCTTTTGATGTTGAATTAACATAATTGACTTCAAAATATTTGAACCAAATGAGATAACTGTATTATCATGAAACTATTCAATCGTCATCTTTATTGACAATGGCTTTACTTCTTTCATTGATGTTTTGTAATTGTACAACTTTTATAACTTGGATATGCTAAACACAATCAATTTTAATTAAGCTAATAACCTATATTGATTAGATAATTAAGTGACATTATTTTATCATAAAGCCAATCTTATATATTATAAGATGTAGTTTGAGAATATGGTATATATATATGGTAAATAGATGAGCTATTCTATTCACTCAAATGGATAAAATAGAAAATAGTTTTCTTTCAAAATGTTAAAACAAAACAAAATTGAATTAATCTAATCATTTTTTTAATACATATTAATATTAACCAATCAGATTGCTGGAAAATATTTTAACCAATCAACAACTTCTCTTCATAATTTCAAATTATCTCTATCATTAATTTATTTAATAAGTAATTTATTTATTTATTTAATTTTTCATTGGAATAAAACTCGTTGGAAACATACACTTTCTAAATTTTCTTATAATAAATTCAATGAAATGGATTAAATCTTTCTGATACATTTTTTGAAAATAAAATTTTTTGTTGTGTGGATTTTTTCGCAAATCATTTTCAATAATTATCAGTAAGTATTTATTGCATTGAGACAATTGAGTGTTTTATAGAAAGAAAAACAAAAATATATATGGAATCTGTTTTGTGAAAATAAATTTGTAATTATTTCATAGATTATTTAAAAATAGTTGAAATCATGAGTCAATTGAAACTAGGCCATCATGGAAAACCTGGAAGCATTCGACGGCCGTTTTGGTCCTAGTATGGGATTCCTCAGCAGTGCGCATCTACGAAGTTAGACATTAACACTGTTGGATGCTGACTCAGTGGTTTAATGGTTAAGCGCCTGCTCGTGAGACTGATATGTGCTGGATTCGAATCTCGCGGGAGGCGGGATCAGGGATGTGCACTGCTGAGAAGTTCCATACTAGGAAGAAATGGCCGTCCGTTGCTTCCAGGTTTTCCATGATGGTCTAACTTCAGTTGACTCATGATTTCAACTATTGAAATTTCTAAAATCTCCACAAAATTCCCGATAATTAAAAATACTCATTTTATGTGTATAACTCTTGTTTTAACTCATTAAATTTCTAAATTACGTAAGATAATAAATTAATAAGAATATTTATGGTATCTTTTTTAAAATTTAACTTCATATCATATATTCGAAAAAGCCTGAAAGAAAAATGATTTACTGAAGTTTAACATTCTATAACATTGAGTTGAATCACTTTCTTATCTAACTACATTTTACTGTTGTTTAGTAGTTAGGAATTAAGAAAATTATAAATAAACAAGTGTATGAGTTTTATCATCATCGTCATCGTGTTATTCATTGTTCTGTTAGAAAAAAATAAAACCCAATACTTTATTAAGAAAAACAGTCATAATAGCGGTATACATTAGTCGACTGGAATTTATTGTCTACTATAGAGAGAAATTCAGTTTGATTTCATCCATTACTTTCAAGTTTACATAGCTAATTTTACTGAATTAAGTAAGCGTTTTAAACCAATTGAATTTTTTGTTCTTCAATCAATTTATTTTTCTAATTATCACGCTTTATCAAGCGCAATGAGTAGTATAAATTCCTTAATTTTTCTTTAAAAAAATATTGTTTTAAATCTGGCGAGAAATATATTTAATCCTAATTTGAACGAATTATTTTAAAAAACGATATAGCAATACTGTTACGCTTTTACAAGATCAGCTAAAACCACTATGTTGAGTACTGTATTGAGTACAAGTTATAAACGAACAAAAATGAATCAAGCAATGTATTCTGTTTATTTAATCCTCCCAAATTAGTATCATTGATAATTATCAGTAGGTTAAGCGTTCGCGCGCGAGACCGAAGGCTCTGGGTTCGAATCCCGATAGCGGGATCGTGGACGCGCACTGTTGAGTAGTCCCACGATAGGACGAAACGGCCGTCCAGTGCTTTCAGGTTTTCACTGGTGGTTTAACATCAATCGGTTCATGATCTCAATAAAAAAAAATGAATTGTTTATCATACTTTACATTCCAATATGTTATGTAGTCTAATTCCTTAAAGAATATTATACAGTAAATAACGTTGATAATCTAGTATAAAAGATTATATAGTATTATTTATACAGTTAGATAAGAAAATAAGGATTTGTCATTGATATATTTTATGCTGTTTATATCATCATTTCAAACTATACAGTAATATAAAACAACTATGAATTATTTGAAATGATGAATTAAACATTTCCTTCCTAAATCAAGTTCTATTCCTTAATTTCATGCATATTATTTATAATTATAAATTAAAGAGATAAAATAATCATTTGTCTCTTAGTCTCATGCATACACATTCGTTTTATAAAAAGTAGCTGAATATGTTTATCAAAATTTGTTTGTTTGTTTTTTACTGTATAAGAATTTATTCATATGATCTAACTTATAATAAGTTTTATGTTGTTCCTATGGGAAACAAATAGGATAAAAATGGAGTATATTATTCATATATATTTAAATCTTATATAATCACTTCTTCATACTTATCAAATATTATTGAAATCATATTGATATTAACAGTATGATAACTATGTATGCTGGTACAATCTCTCTGCCTTTCTCTCTCTCTATCTCTATGACGTAGTGATAAATGTAAACAATAACTTTTCAAACTATGTGTTTTTCTATTTTAAAATTATTGATTTGTCAAATTTATAAAAAAGACATCAAAATTTATCTGAAATAAATAAACTTTTATTATTGTTCACTTTTTTTAAAAAATTTGGTTTCCCTTTTTTTATAAAAGGAATCCATATTTCCATTATTTTTAAGGAATTATTAATTGATTTTTAATTTCAGAAGGGGGGGTTTTGTGAAGATTGTATTAATTTTAATAATCGAATTCATGATTCAGTTGGAGCTAGATCATCATGGAAAACTTGGAAGCACTGGATGGCCGTCTAGTACTCGTATTGAACCCCTTAGCATTGAGCATCAATGATCAATCACGTGAGACTTGAACGTAAGATTTTCGATCTTGCGCGCAAACGCTTAATCATTATACCATTGAGCCGACCGGCGTCCAATACTGTTAATGTCTAACTTCAACCAGTCAACAAAATTGTGACACCGGCTTGCTTAGTAGTCTAGAGGTTAAGCGTTCGCACGTGAGACCAAAGGTCATGGGTCTGAGTCTCACGTGATGCATCGTGGATGTGCACTACTAAAGAGTACCACACAAGTACTGAATGACTGACCAGTGCTTCCAGGTTTTCCATGATGGTCTAGCTTTAATCGACTTATGAATTCATCTATTAATTTTCAATGATTTGTTCATTTATAACGCTTATAAAATTTACTGTAAGCTTCAGAAATTCAAGGGCTTAAAACTTAATCCAAGTTACCAAACGGTATATTGAGATTAATATCTCATTTTATTATCAGTCGTTCTTATATCAAACAAAAAAGATCAAATGAAGGAATTATTGCGAAGAAAATATATTCAGAATATGAAAAAAATGTCTTATACGACATACTGAGGATTATTTACAGATGAGTCATTAGAAAATACTGTTGATGTTGTCTTCATTATATTAAATTTTGTTTCAACATTTGTTGTTCCACTAAAATCATTTTTCTAAGTGTTGATCGACTTAATTCTCCATAAGTAAAACGATTACGGATGAAAAAACCAAGAAATTAACAACGGGAAAAACTGCATTGAAGTTTACAAACTAAATGGTCTGATAAAACTTGAGATTAAATATCTGAACTCGATGTTTACCCAGAAGCTTCTATGTTATAAGAACTCTTCAATTATGTGGGAACTATTTAAAGAGTTTGCAGGTGAGTGACGCATTAGAGCCAATAACCAGGTGAATTTTATATTTAGACCTGTAGGAATAACTTCACCTTTTCTTAAAACAATGGAAAAAATTCTTGCTACCTCCACTTCAACTTCCGATAAAAAATATAGAGTGATCCAAATTAGATTTCTTACAAGTGTAAAAAACACCTTAGATACCGCTGTTGTTTCGCATCAAAATATAATGTTCATCTTGGAATAGGGTGGGAAAAATGTTAGATGCTCGGTGCAAGATTATAATTGTTCCTTTCAGTCTGTTACAAGATAGCCACTACTTAACAAACTTATCAGCATCAACACCGACAGCAGGATAACCTACTAGCATTTTTCTTACTTTTCTGGAAGAGAACATGTAACTGTATTCGGAGGAAAGTGTTTGCCGTCTCTACTAACTCATATTGGTGTTCCACAAGGAGCTGTTCTCTCGTATTTTCTTCTCTCTCTTTATGCATGATCTGTCATTTTCACACAAAACACTCTTGTCAAATATGTTGATGATCTCACAGTATGTATACCGATCTCTACCCCTTCACATTCCCTTGAAATGAATGAGTTCTTGACCCTTATTGAACGATGGTCTATTGTTAGTGGTCCCACACTTAATTCTTCTAAATGTCAAACCGTTAGCTTCAGGTAGAGACATGAATAGCATTTAAACGTCCTGATAGAATCCATAGTTAAAACATTGTCAAAGGTCATTTATCTTGGTGTGCACTTTTCTTCCGACCTCACTTGATCCTATTATGTTTTATCGATTTTGAAGAAAGTTTTCCGCCATTAATAATCTTCACAAAAAATTGAGCGAAATGAATAAAACTAGTGATTATTCTCAATTTTGTGGATACTATAGTAATTTTAATAGTTGAGATCATGAGTCAATTGAAGTTAAACTACCATAGAAGAACTGTAAGCACTGAACAGCCACTTTGTTCAATTGTGAGACTTTTCAGAAGTGCACATCCACGATCCCGCCTTGCGAGATGCGAACCCAGGACCTATCAGTCTCGCGCGCGAAGGCTGAACCACTAGATCATTGAGCCGGCATCCAACGATGTTAATGTCTAGCTTCAACCAATTCATGAAATTGATCGACACATCCACCATTGTCATCAGTGAGTAACTACCTCACAACAGACCCAGTTGAACTCCACTGATCACTGCTTCTCACTAGAACTCCAGGATATACCTCGTGAAACCAGTAACTAGTGAGCACATGTTGATTAATACCAGAAGGGGTTTTTTGTGGATATTATATTAATTTCAATAGTTGAGATCATGAGTCAATTGAAGCTAGACCAGTATGAAAAACCTGGAAGCACTGGACAGCCATTTCACCCTACTGTGGGACTGCTCAGCAGAGCGCATCCATCTTTATACGTACTTGATAAAAGAATATATGATATTTTTATTATAGTCCGTAGTACACTTCGGAGTAGTTCCTTCAAGAGTTATCTTGAATTAAATAAGACAAACTGAATTTTGATTAATACTTCTAACTAAATTGAAAATAGCGATTTTTCATTCGAAAAATTGGCATTTATATTCTGTCATGAGATGTCGTGATATGTCTGAAAGGACTTTTACAAACTGCCCAATTTTTTTGTCTGACCAGATGTTATTTCTCAAAACAAACGCTTTAGTGCTGAACTGTTTTTATGTATTCAATTAAATGCATATGGTCTTTATTGAATTGTGATTACTTTTTGTTGTCATTCATATTCATGAAGTAATTAGAAATTGGAAATTTTATTTTACTATTCAGTTTTACAAAATGAAAGTCGAGAACTGTTGTAAAACCAGGAACTATTTCATAAGTATTTTACTCTAAATACAAACTGTTTAACATTCTTTATACATAGTCTGACTTAAGATTGAATTTATGATCTTGAATGAAGCCTAGCTGTAATCATAAGCTTCAAGATAACTAAGATGGAATCAAAAGGTTCATAATTAAAATCCCAGACAATTCGAAATACGACTTAGTATGCATACATATTACTTGAACACATTTTTTTTTGAAATTCTACCGTATCTAATCGTGAAAATTTCGACGGACATGTTAAAAAGAGGATTTTTGTTTCTGGTTTGAGTGATTATTCGATTGAAAAAATTAACTTGATTATTTTCCTTTAATATATTTCTCATTTATCCGATGTTTACAAAGTACTATCCTATATAACCAATCACTTTGTCTTACTTAAGTTAAAGGAGCAATATTTTCTTAAATTTTACAGAGATTAGGTACATTTTGATTGTTAGTGGAGTATACATACCAGTAAAACTAAATCTTTTAAAATAGACAATATAAATAATAAATAAGCTAAATTTATTGTTGTATCCTCTGTGTAGTATTGAGTAATCGTAACCCATAACTAAAAAGTTGTTCGACGTTTTCTATAGCTCTTATCATATTATAGTAATAATAACGTCCTGGATTCGAATCTCAAAGGGTGGGATCGTGAATGCGAACTTCTGACGAGTCCTATACCAGAACGAAACAGCTATCCAGTGATTCCAGGTTTCCCATGGTGGTCTAGCTTCAATTGACTCATGAATTCAAATATATTAAAGTTATCATAAAATTTCAATGAAATAATTAGAAAGCGTTGAATTCAACCTGTGCCAATTATTATCCTTGTTAATGTTATTTAAAGAATAGACATTAACCAAAAAATTTAATCGTTTTTTAAAAGAGTATCTAAATTTTTCATACAAACGAATCCATTTTGATAAATGGTAGATTAATAGTTTGGCAAGTTTTTAGGACAAATGTGTTTTTCGCTTTATTGCATATTATATTCGAAACGGTTGTTTTGAGTATTCAGTCTGTCTATAAGCTGTTTACGATCACTGGAAAGAAATCTCTGAACTTTGTGCTGGTCGACAGCTGTTATCAGTAGCTTTCTATTATAGAAACTTAGTACATTATTATTTTATTAGTTGTGCCGATATCCAGCTGATGAGTAATTGATAAAACAAAATGTGTTACCTAGATTCTACTACTAGTCTCAATCTGTATTCACTATGAATATTATCATGGCAATCTGCTCAGGATTTTGCAGATCTTAATGCAAACTGGTGAAATACAGTCACTACCATCAACATAGGATAAAAAAATGCTTAAATATAATGTTGCTTAGTATCCATACCTTTTTAGTGTAAACTTTATTCTCTGTAGATTGATTTACAGTTTATAAGAACCAATTCAGTTAAACTATATCAGACAATCTAATTAATCATAAAAAACAAACTGGTTTTTGAATAACAAAACTATATTTTACTTTGCATGACTTATTTGTTCTTTAGTTTTCTAGTTATTAACATGAATGCACATAAGGTACCATTCTAAACATTCTCTCAACTTCAGTATCAATAATGCTAACATACTTAAAATCACCCATCATTTTAAACAGTTAGATAACAATTAGATAAACAATTAATTGATCTTAATGTTTTCATTAAAATTCCTGTTATTGAATAGGTTATGTAGAGATTAGTTGAATTTCAATATTATAACTCAGTTAAGTGATGTTAAACATCTGTTTTGTTCTAGCACTAGACTAAATAGAAATGAAAAACCACAATCCTACCATTGATCGAAACCAGAACCTTCAAGTCATTTGATGAACGATCAACTTTTATATCATTAAGCTGAAATGATATACATTACCTATTTTAATTCAGCTTGAAATTCTATACAATAAATAACACATTCAATATTTTGAAACAGTTCATTTTCGCTTAAATTTCAACTTGAATAAAGATTTATAAAATTGGTGATAAATTGTATTATTACACAGAATGATCAGATTGTCAACGATGATCCTAGTTATAATATAACTATACTATTTTCCCTTGACAATTAATTATTGATTGTATGATATAAACTAAGAAAATTAATGTGTTTTTTGTTTCAGGAAAGATAAACTTTCATCAACTTACTCTTTTTTTCTTAAATTGTATTCGAAAAATTCACTTGTTTCTACTTTATGTGACACTATACCGAATTTCTATTAGACTAATCTGAAGTAATACAATCTTAAGCTATTCAATATTTAATCGGTATGTCAACTGTTGTGAAATCGATTGTTTTTGTCATAATTGTTTTTCCTTATCAAATTAAATCAAAATAAAATTTTCTTGCCGAATGACTAATGAAGAAAACTTTTTCTATTGACAGATTTGATGTAACTCAATCAGGTATCTTCTTTAAATAAGAAGAAAACTTCTGTAGTTATTTGAAGGAACTAATATCTTTGAATATTTTACCGTATCAGAGTGAAAGTCTATAGTGGAATTATATTTACCCTATTAAGCTTGGAAACTAAACTAAGTATAATGAATAACAAATGATGACTGTGACGTTCTGTCAGAATAAGATTCATTATGACCTACTGCGGTTATTTCACTGACGTACAATAAATAACTGTCAGACTAAAACTTGTACATATCACTCAGAATTATGCTATGTAAACTGAATTAGTTAGTTTATTCATCCTGGATAAAAACCATTTCGCTTTATAATTTGCTGTTTCAGAATTTTATGGAGAAAGTATTGAAATAGTTGACTCATTAGCTCGTATTACTCGGTTGTAAAATATTAGCTCAATGCCATTTATGAAACTGGATTCAAACAATAATCCAAACTACTAATAATTGGTAAGCTTTACTTAGAAACATTTTAATCGATTCTGGCCAACTGTTAGTGAAAAAAATTCATAATAATTATTTGCTAGCGATCTTCATTAGGGTAAATATAACCGCCTGTCTTTCTTTTCACTGGATTAGCTCAGTAAATGTTGTGTTTTTGGTTTTCGGATTATAGGCTAGGAAGGAATCCAGTTTTATCGCGTTATTTGAGAGTAATTCAAGTTAAGGCTTGCATTATTTTATTAAGTAACATTTATTTATTCATAAACACCTTCAAGAACACATTATCATATCATCAGACTGGATACCGGTTGCTTCATAGAAGGTAAAATTGAAATCCGGATAGATAAAAAATGTATGTTGTTAAAAAGATTTCAGATATCTCGTAAAAAATGTTGATATACTTGACACTTTATGACAACTTAACCAAGCGATTTATTTAAGTGCAGATGTAAATGAGAAGTTCATAGTATTTTATGGTATATTAGTTTAGTAGTAATATCCTGGTGAGGTTGATTTGGTGTAAAAGTCACTGTCGGCGGGAAAAGGACGTGAGTCTTTCCGAGTACTGGGCGAACATTAGATGTAGATGTCTTAACAGGTCGTTGGACGTCCCGGGTGCTGAGTGGATATCGGATTTAGACGGACCAGATGGTTGACAGCACTATGGAGGTCAATGGGCCGGCGGACTCAACATGCCGACGAGGAGTGAAGCACAGACTAAGATAAAGAGGTACGCGGAACGTTGAGCAGAACGACTGAAGGAGCGACCTTTTAAGGACGTGGACGAGTGTGATACATGCCATTTATGCTAACAGATATACGTAGTATGTAGCACCAATCAGAGTTGGGATGCCTAGCAGGAACAATGAAGTATCTAAAGGACAACGCAAAGAATATGGGTATATTTGTAATTAATGTATGACTTTCACATTTTATTGACTCAGTGTGTGATTTTGCACTTAAGAATAAATTGGTTCTCCCCACCACGTTTTTGTTTACTACAGTATGTCTCCTAATTGCTGAATATAAAAGTTGGTTGCTAGGTTTCTATTTAGTTTGTCTTATTATTTTTCACAAATTAGCAAACAATTATCAAGTGAACTGTTAATCTAATGTTTGAAATAAATAATAAATATTACCGGAAGGTATAGTCATACATTTCAAAAGTTATTCCCTTGTATTTATGTAGTTGAAGTATTAGAATGCTTTTAACATTGATCTTTCTTATTAGGCACTATAGGGCAAACCACAGCTTATGCACTACAACAATTATAGTTCGATGATTTGGTAAGAAGATGATCACTTACTTACTTACACCTGTTACTCCCCGCGAAGGACCATAGGCCGCTCACCAGCATTCTCCATCCATCAACGTTTCTGGGCAATCCTTTTCAGCTCCTTCCAGTTGTTATTCATCCTTTTCATATCTGCTACGATTTCCCGATGTAATGTATTCTTCGGTCTTCCACTTTTCCGCTTCCCTTCAGGATTCCAAGTCAGGGCTTGCCTCGCGATGCAGCTTGCTGGTTTGCGTAATGTGTGTCCTATCCATTTCCATCGTCTTTTCCTAATTTCTTCTTCAGCTGGAAGCTGGTTTGTTTTCTCACACAGAAAGCTGTTGCTGATGGTATCCGGTCAATAGAGGTTGAGTATCTCGCGTAGACAGCCATTTATAAATACTTGTACCTTGTTAATGGTGACTGTTGTAGTTCTCCAAGTTTCAGCTCCATACAGTAGAACTGCCTTGACGTTGGTATTGAAGATCCTCACTTTGATATTGGTTTAGAGTTGTTTTGAGTTTCATATGTTCTTCAATTGAAGGAATGTGGCCCTTGCTTTGTCAATCCGTGCCTTCACATCTGCATCAGATCTTTGCATTACTGAGTCTCAAATTCATTGAAACATGTTCTGTAATAGAAACACATACATAGTGATGTAAACTGTTCATTTTATTAATTAGGCGTTCACGTGCGAGACTGAAAATCTTGGGTTCAAATCCCACGTGTTGTATCAGAGATGTGCACTGATGAGGAACCCTATACGAGAACGATACGATCTTCTAGTGCTCCCAGATTTTCAATGATTGTCTAACATTAATCGATTCATGATCTCAATCAAAAATAACATGTTTTAATTTGTTTATGACAACAACAAAAGTTGGAAAACAACTAAGAGTTTAAAAACTTATTTTAAACAATTTTATTTAAAATTATTAAATGTATTAACACTTCAAAATTCATTATACTTTTTTTTATTAACATCAGTTTGTGTTCCTTTCATGACACAATATTCGAAAGTTATTTCTGTCTAGTTCTCATATTCGTACATTTAGGAACATTTATTTCATCTTCTTCTCCCTCCCCCTCCCTTCTCTCTCTCTCTCTCCATATAGTCAATTGACAAGCTGATAAGAGATATGTGATAGGAAAATAATTTTTCTCAGTGGGAAATAATTAATAAATGTTTTGTATTGTTTCTTTTTTTTGTATTTTTAAATGTTCACTTGAATGTTATTACTTTACTTTTTCCAAATTATACATGATGTACTTTTATTCTGAATCAATTCGAATTTTCATCATGTTGGAGATTTCAAAAAGAAAAAAAAAACGAATGCAGAGATTGAATTTTACAAATGAAAGAAAATAACATGGTTAAATAGTCTATTGAATGTTAATAAATTTGCATGGAAACAAACGTTTCTAACTGAATGATAAATTTATTGCATAAATAAATTTGATGAATGAAATTATCTACATGCCAAAAAAAAGAAAAAAAAATATTAGGAAATTACAGTTAAAATGTTTTTGCATTGTGAAAACAATTTATTTTAAGGGATATCTTTGTTGTTGATGAGAATATGTATTGATTATTTTTTATTGATCATGAGATGGTGGAGAAGATTTGTAGTTCAGGTAGATGACTTTGATAGAGTTTTGTTCTGTGAGCTGGATGGTTTGGTCGTGATCATTTTTTAAAGTATCATATGGTTTCGGTGGTTTTATGATTTGAGTAAAATAACAGATTATGAAAAAAATTTACAATAATAATTTTGAGAAATCCATTGTTTATCTTTAATAAGAATTGGGAATAGTACTTCAAAGTGAATGAATTTTTAAAGGAAAAACCTAATGCATTGAAATGATTGTTAGAGAAGTTAATTGTTATTGGAGGTGATTTTTATTGTATGAAAAGCAACTGGTTACTAGAAAACTTTATTCCTGTATATTAGCTGGTTGGATGTAGTCAAAACGAAACCCCAGGAAATCCTGTGAATTAGCGTTAGCTACCTAATATTCTAACATGGTGTGCACGATGGAGAATCACTTAAACCAGTGACCGTGTTAGAACCTTGTAAATAAAACTTAAAGGATTAGACAAATATGATTTTGGTCACTACTCAATGGTCAGTCAATTCTGAACATTATCCTAGTACCTCGACGATTCCTAAAATTGTGTGTGTGGTTAAATTGTTGACTACTATTTGTCACTTAAACGCTAGGTGTCTGAATTTAGAATGTTAGATTCTTATCTAAAAGAGCTAAGAATGCTTTAACTTTAAAGCAAGTATTTACTGATTTAATACAAAATTAAGGATGTTTCTAAGATTTATAATGATATAAATTTGATTACACTTATTTGTTAAGGAATAAACACATTTCATTTAATTATATATTGATTCTGAAGCTTTTTTCATGAATAGTTCCTGACTATAAATGATTTCAATCACATCGTGAATTTCAGTATGATGTAGTTCCAGCATTTGGAATATTATTCGTATCGGATTGTGGAGACTGTTGAGCTTCAATGAGAAGCCATGACTAGTAAAGTTCAACCGTGTCTGGTATGAGAAAGTTAACTGCCGAAGACACTGGACGGGGGTTGGGCCATATCGTGAATCAGTTGGAGTCAAACATTAGCACCGTTTAATGTCGGATCAATGGGCTAGACGGTCGCTCACAAGACTGTACGTCCTGAGCCCAATACCCTTTGTTGCAAAGTCGTGGATGCGCACTGCTGAGGAATACCACCCTAGGATGAAATAGCCGTCTGATGATTCTAGGTTTTCAGCGGTGGTCTAACATTTATCAGTTTATGATTTCATTGAAATCAAGATATTATAATTCTTACCAATGAAATGTCAAAATTACATTGAAATATTTACTTAGCAAAATAGCATGACTTCTTAATTAAAGCTTAATAATCAGTTAGTTGATCATGAATATTAATCTGTTATTAGAAATATGAAGATGAAACATCTATTCACGCCCGTTATCTTTCATTTGCTTTCTAAATCATGTCGTTTTACGTTAGAAATCATTTTTAAAATAAACTAAATTAAAGAATTTATTAAACATTCATCTTGAATTAAAGTTCGATTTAGCACACCTTTAACACATGGTGATATATTCTCTAAAGAGTGATTTGATTTGTAGTTTAACTAACTAAAGATAAAATGAATTCATAAAATATTCTTATTTACTGAATAATACTTTTGAAATGAAAGGTTGAAATATTACCAAAGAGATTACATAACTAAAGTAGATATGTTACCATGTTATGTAATCAGATTGTAGAGGAGTTTTTATTTTATTTAAAATAATGAAATTAAAAAGTAAAACATCTTTTATTTTCCATAAACATATAAAGTAGAATAACCATGTCTAGAAAAAATACTTTGATATTATTCCCATGTTAATTGAGTATAGAATGGTTAATTAACAATTCAAGTAGTCAAATTTTCTATTGTTCACATATTTATCATATTTTTTATAGAAAAATAAGTAACTATCATAAAACTGTTTTTGATATAGAAAAATCTCCCGGTTATCAGAAACATATAAGTTTGGTATTGCAACTTACGTGCTATGATAGAGTGATTGGAAATTCTTTTTGTTTAATTTCATCATTAGAAAGTTTAATTAATGTTATGCTTACGTTTGATTGAGGCACACACCCCAAATGAGTAACGCACCATGAATATATATGGTTTATTGATAAGTACTGACAAAAACAGTTCGGATTATTCATAGTATGGAATTATAATGATTCTTATCTGTTTACTTTTCACTGACAGTATAGTTCTTCATATGGTACTTATATGATACCGGGCATTTTAAACTCTTATGACGATAACATGAAATGTTTATTTCTAGTCCGTTAAATTCACTCTTTAATTTTCAATAATATATTACATAATAACAGTGCTACAATTAATAACATCTGGTTCAACGAGATATGATATCTTTTTGGAGTAATCTTTACACATATTAGACAGATAACTTACAAAAATGGCAACTATCATGGAGGGAGACCAAATAAACCGTAATACCTAAAAGAGCTGCACTTTTGTACAATCAAATTATCCCTCGAACATGTAACCGGAAGAAGTAGAAACCCACAATAAAATAATAAATGTTTTATTTTTTTTCTACTTTTTTTTCCTGCTTCAATAAATTTGTTTGTTGTAGTTTACATTACGGATTGATTCATTGGTTGGTACCCACGATTTAAACAGGAACTGAACTTATATTATTCAGACCTCACAATGTTTGGAATACAACATACTTCCTAAATATTTGTCACGCAAATGACGTCAAATGATATCACCGAATGAATATCAGCATACTAATAATTTGCTTGGTTACTTTATACTTTGTTAACACATTAGGATTCATATACTTTAATAGTCTGATGGATACTCTTATTAGAAACTGATAGTTTAATGACCAGTCAATGACAGCAAGAAGTGAATATTTATTTTCATTATTATATATTGTTGAGTGAATTTGATACTGTTCGATATGAAATCTAAAACCTTCAAGTCTTGTAAGAAGAAATCCCTTAAATGGTGGTGAATATTTATGAACTTACATTCGTCAACATCACACAGGTAGCGATATAATTTAAACTCTACTCGCTATTGCTATTATTAATCTGTAGTTATTCCGTGGGGATTAACTATAGTGCTTACAATTATTTTTTATGAAAAATCGAGAAAAATCTGAGTGTAGATCATAATATTCAACAGTTTCTCGTTAAGCGCCAAAAAATTAATGATTTTTGTTAGAACCAACAGTATCGGTTACCAGAATACATTTTCAGAATTAATTACATACTGTTCATGAAAAATAAATCACTTATTAGATGAATGATTCTAGTATATAATATTCAGTAATTATTAAAAAGCATTTATTCTTCAAAGGATATAACTTATCATTAGATAATGTTTGAGTAAATCTAGTCTAGACAAAAACATTGAACTATTCGTCATTGATAATTTTTTCTCTTGCAATTAAGGTACATATCAAATTAATCATTACACCGAGACCAGCATAGCGTTTTATAGACTTTAGTTCTGATCAAATCTCATTTTTATCACAAATCCCTTTTTTGGTAAGAATGTAGATTCCGATATTCTTTATGACAGATTATTAACATACTGTAATAAAAGCTGATATATATATATATATATATATATATATATATATATATATATATATATATATATATATATATATATATATATATATATATATATATATATATATATATATTAGCTCATTTTATAATTTAAAAGCTGGTATAAGAGTTCAATAAAGATCATAATACTTATAATCTAAAATGTTTTATTTAATTTATTTTGGAAAAAAATTCCTATTACCATTGATTATTTATTATCATGTATTGAAATCAATGTAACCATAATCTTGATTAGTTGCCAAGGTAGCAGTTAATGTGATTACTGTTATCAAATAAGTTTTTTTTTCTAGACTGTTATGTGACAATAAACCTATACTATCCACAGAACGATTATATTTTATACTTCCTAATTTTTATTCATATGACCTAGTTCATTAATCAAATAACAGTGGATAATAATTCAAAATCACATAGCAGAGCGAACATAATAAGGTGTGGAAAATAAACAACCTCTCACTATACTTCATATAATTATTTTCATCAAGAGATCTTGAATAAAACGTTTTGATTGTTTGTCAAAATAAAATATGCATAGATGTAACGACATTTTTCGAGTAATGGTGGTGGAGAAGATTTGTAACTCAGGTGGATGATTTTGGTGGAGTTTTGTTCACTGAGCTGGATGGTTAGGTCGTGGAGCTTTCATCGTTCTTTTGAACGACATCATCAGCACAAACTTCAGAAATTCGAACACTTCACTTCTATCTGAAGTTTGTACTGATGATGTCGTTCAGAAGAACGATGAAAGCTCCACGACCAAACCATCCAGCTCAGAGAACAAAACTCCACCAAAACCGAGTAATGGTATTTATCACAATCCGGCAACATACTGATGATCCTATGGGATCATTCTTGTCTAACGTGATTTCATAATTGATAATGGATTAATAACTTTCTCCAATTTATGATTAAGATATACTTATGAAATCCGATACTTATAAATTCTTATAAAATGATTATTTAGGTCTTTCAATCCCTTTACAACGAACTATAGATTATATGACGTTAGTAAAGGTTTTCAAAATATTGCACTTGGACTATACACTTATTAAGTTGTGAACAGGTCTTCATTGTTCTGTTCAAGTACTATTCTTATGAAACATTCATCGCATCAATTCATTTTTTTTCTGGTCAGAACGTATGGATTAACCATTTAACCCCACTTTGCACTTAATGATTAAATTTACTTTATGGAAAAACTTCAAAATGGAAAAAAATCTTACCATCAATGTGCTGAAACATAATTCAAATGCCGTGATTAAATGACAGAGTCAAACACCTTAGAGAATTCTTGATCATCAGTACAAATTAATCATATTATATAAATGTTCCACTTATTTATCATAAATTCAGAGTCCTAAGCTTAACGTCTTATACCATTGTGGATCGTTTTTGTAGATTCTTTAATTCACAGTTTAAACCATGGATTCACTTCAATTAAATATTTAACTTGAATACTGGTGAGGTATTTCATATAAGGATAAAACAGTTGTCAAGTGTTTATTGGTTATTTACATATTTAGCTTAGTTTTAAATCATGATCTCAACTTGAACACTCTGAATATAAGCGAAATTTGATTAAAGGTATTATTAGTCATAACACTATTTGACAAAAATAGATATTTCATTCTTTCAATATGTATGTTGGATTTGAAATGCCTTTTATGGCTAAAGAAACACTTACAGGAATCATATTAATACTCCAAAAGCAATATAAACTAACATAATCACATGAATTTCCCAATCACAATAATTGCTTATAAGTATTTATAATTAATTAAAATAGTCAACCATATTTCGATGCCTTAAGGCTAATAACTTCAAAAGCATATTTAACAATCTTCCGGTAGCGAAACCTTAATCCTATCCTAAATGAATGGTGTTTAGTTGCCTATGATGATGATGTTATGATTTTAGAAATGATTCAGTCTATGCTTATTTTATGATTCACTTTGGTTTTTCTCATGTAGATCAAAACAAAACTAATCAATATATATATATATATATATATATATATATATATATATATATATATATATATATATATATATATATATATCCTTACGATCAGTAGTAAAATGGCTGCGTCAAAAAGTCCTGTCTAATTTAACGGTTGGCTTTTTTTAGCAAGGCTATTTTCTACGGGATTGAGTTGCTGACCCCATGCCCAACCCTCCCTCTTTGTGTTGGCTTGCGACCGGCAGTAGCCCTAGAACAGCTGCAGGCGGAGTTGTTTAATTTGACACGTTCTAATAATTTCCACGGTTTTACACAAATAAGCCATTATATCGTCAAAAATATTTTAAAAAATTCTGACAGAAAGTATATCTTTTAAATTTTTGATGTATAAAATGTTATTTTTGGATTATGATAGCAATTGCAGGTCAAATAAATATACCTCACCTAATATAGATTCATCATAGAAGTATTTTTAACTTGTCGTATAACATAACTAGATGTTAGTGATGTCATGTATTTCATTTGAACAACATCAACAACTGGTGAATATTAAGTGGCACAGTTCTTAAAGGTTATATTTAGTGATAAGAATTTAAAACCGACAAGATTGTTGATATGTGACAGAAACCAATGTATAGTTACGATTACGAAATACTTCTAACTACCTGACACCATATAAGACTATATCAAGATGACCAGTCATAAATATAGTGATAATTAGAGCACGTGTTTGACAGCTAGATATCACTAAATAATAAAGAGTTGTTTGAAGATCAACAGTGAAACATTCACAAAACTGCATATGTCATTCAAAGTCATACAATTTCATTTTTGACGTTTTTTTAAGTAAATTACAAACGTTCGGCTTAGTTTATTGTGAAAAGCATTTAGAAATCTGGAATTCTCATCATAACTACTAGTGATTCTGACAGTTTATTCAACGGAGATAAATTTAAATTATTTGAATGGACTTTTTCAATTGATCATTTATTGCTCATTACATAATAAATCATAAGCTTCAAAACTATCAAATTTTGATTATAATAACTTCTTTTTAATAGCCGAATTTATGAGTCGATCTAAGCTAGACCAATATTGGAAACCTGAAAGCACTGAACTACTGATTCGTCCTAGTATGGGACTCTTCAGCAGAGCTCATTCGCGATTCCTCACGTGAGACTCGAACTCAATCTCACACGCTTACGCTTAACCTCTGGACCACTGAGACGACATCCAACAGTGTTAATGCCAAACTTATATTGACACATGGTCTTGCGCAATTATCTATCCCTTATCTGAGGTAGATGCCTGTCTCTACTCAACACTGCTGAGGAGTCCCGTACTAGGGAAAACGGCCGTTTAGTGCTTTCAGGTTTTCAATGGTGGTCTAACTCATATCGACTCATGCATCCAACTAATAAAATTATTACAGTCTCCGCAAATTCCATTCTGACAGTAATAATTTTTTCTGTGATTTTATTTCTTAACTACAGGACTATCTATAATCTATTTTAGTTGAATTAGAAACAGATAAAAAACTAAAATTGATATATTTTTATTATTTGCATAGGTTTTTAAAACAAACTGATTTAATGATACTCTGCGTAGGGAATTCAATAAATGAAAGACAGAAATTACATTAAAGCTGTTGATGATAATGACGATAAAAATTTTAAACGGAGAGGATTTAAAATAAATATAACAACAATAATGCCACTGACATGGTAAGTTGATAACTGTCTCTTTTTGAATTTATAGACTTGGTTAAACTTTTCTGCTAGCTACTAAGTTACTGGAACATAGTAAGCTTGTATTCTTCTGTCTATCAATCATTTTAAAAGAGTTAAGAAAGGCAACATTATAATTAAAACACGAAGTTCAGCTAAAGGATCTCTTTTCAACGAATTTTTTATCGAGCTGTACAATCCTATATATATGAAAAATAAGATGAAATGATGAGTATTTACGAATAAAACAATGAGAATATCGTTTAAGTGTCCACGTATTGGATTGTTAAATTCCCTTTAGTCACCATTTAGTTAAATATGCTTTAGATGGCATATGAAGTGAATTGTACTGGGTTCAAGTTCCAGAGTGAACATCAACTCTGAGATGCAGGTACATGCATCTGACGAGTCCCAAGTGGGACGAAGCGCATGTCCTGGATTCTATTGCTAGTCACCACCCATCTTAACTTACAATACTTGTGAATTAAAGCAATATCGAAGCAATACGCACAGTAAGCTCATATGCCAATAAAAGACTGGTTGATTGCATTCCTAAACATTAATAGGAAGATTCAGGTAAAAAATCCCATGTGTATTTAATAAAAAACATATACTGTTCTCTCTCATTTTCTATTGTATATGCTCATTTAAAGTGAAAGGGTAGGAAACAAGATTTTTTGTTTCAAGTTATTATCATACTTTAGATATTTGTTCTAATTTTTAGCCCACTGAACGATAAATTTCTATGATCAGAAGGGGTTTTGTGGAGATTTCACTAATTTCAATAGTTGAAATCATGAGTCACTTGAAGCTAGATTATCATGGAAAACATGTAATCACTGGACAGCCGTTTCTTTCTATTGCGGGACTCTTCAGCAATGTGCATCCACGATCCCGCCCCCCCCCGCGAGATTCGAACCTGGGACTTATCAGTCTCGCGCGTGAGTGCCTAGTCTTTAGACCACTGAACCAGAACCCAACGGTGTTAATGTCTAACTTCACTGCTGAAGAGTCTCATATTAGGACCAAAACGACCGTCCAACGCTTCCAGGTTTTCCATGATGCTCTAGTTTCAATGTACTCATGATTTCAACTATTGAAATTTCTATGGGTATTGATCTTCAAGTAGAGAGTTTTTTTTCAACTTTTTTTAAAATTCTTAGTAACTGATACGTTCTATGAATATTTTTCATCTCTATTTCAAATAAGAACAAAACGTTTAAAAAAAACTTTATTTTCAAAAGTTACTGTTTCCCCCCCTCTCTCCCCCTGTTATTGATTTGTAAAATGAATCATTCATTTAATCCTATTTAATCCTTTTTGATGATGAACACAAAATAATTCATAATTAAATCGCCTTCATAGAGTTTGATCAACTTGAAATACTCTTTTTTTTTAAAAAAATATTTATTTATGATTTAATGATAAAAATGATTTTGATAAGGAAACGAATAATAAAACTTTATTAGATAATTAATATTAATATTAATTAAAGTGATGAGAGTATAATTTATGGACGAACCTAACCACTTAGGTCTTGGATTTTTGGTGCAAAATTCACTCATTCATTTGGTTGAATAGAATTTTGGCAGTATAGATTATGTCAGTTCGTGATGAAAATTCGAAATCTAATTTTTAACCTTAACTATCAACTGTAAATCATAATTCTAACTCCTTACATTGGTTTATAACATTCATTTGGTCCTAGTTATTAGGTGGGCACTCTCAAGGTCAGTTTAGAGTCTCTCAAAGGTTGTTCATAAATTATAGTCTCACCATTAAAGTCATTTTAATTTTTGTTACTTAATAATAATAATAATGTCTTTAGGGTATATAAACTACTACTATAGTATTTCTGATAAGTTATATCACATTTATCTATTTATTATGATTTCAGGATGGGTTCTGTGGATATTATATAGTAACTTTTCAATGGTTGAGATCATGAGTCATTTGAAACTAGACCACCATGAAAAACCTGAAAGCAGTGACCAGTGGAGTTCAACTGGGTCTTTTGTGAGGTAGTAACTCACTGATGACAATAGTGGATGTGTCACTCAATTTCATGGATTAGTTGAAGTTATATATTAACACTGTTGGATGCCGGCTCAGTGATCTAGTGGTTAAGCGTTCGTGCGCGAGACCGATAGGTCTTGGGTTCGAATCTTGCGGAGTGGGATCATGGATGCTCACTGATGAGGAGTCGTAAACTAGGACGAAACGGTCGTCCAGTGCTTCCAGGTTTTCGATGACGGTTTAACTTCAATTGACTCATGATTCCAACAATTAAAAATTATTATGATATGTCTATAATAGAAATAATTTGTTTGTTTATTTCATATCTACTGTTGACGGATAATAATATATTACTGTCTTTACATTATGTAATAAAAAGCTAATTTTACGTAAAATTGACATGTTACTGAATACATGTAACTTTGAACTGCTTGGTTGCAAGTTTTAATATCATTTACTTTACTTTAAACTGTGTAGTCGATTGGTATTGTTAACGCTGCATAATGTTTTTTTTGACGTATACTCAATTATAAAACCATATGTTAGGCTTCTGATTTGATGAAAGTCACCACACACGTATATATACATAAAAGTTAAGAAAATTTAGGTATACACTCAACTGTAAAATATTACATATAGATAGGGGAATATTTTTGGATTATTAGGCTTAATGTAGCACAACATGATACATTAATAACTACTGAATTTGAACAAATTTCATTAATTTAATTTATTTCTTATTGTGCGGATCATGATTTCAATAAATTGAATCTTAAATATACACTGTCGATCGCACACTATTAGTATCACTGGAATTTTTTGGCGGGACCATAATTTATGGACAAGCATTTGAGGGGTTTCAAGGTTACAGCACCAGTTTCAGTACCTGATGCTGACGTATGATCGGTTCACAGCGGATTTTAGATAAAACGTGATAATTGAGCGGCCACAACAAATAAGACTACTAAGAAGTTCCTTTGTTTGTGATTGTTGTAATCAAATGACTTGTGAACCTTGTGCAGACTACTGTGATGATGTCTTCCGATGTAATATGTGTTGGAGGAAGAGGTCTGCTAGAACAGGATTATTTTGCTAGATCCAATTTGAGACTATGGCAAATTATGACAGTTGTTACGAACTGGATAATAAAAGCACCAGTAAAACTGGTTGCATCCAGGTTCTACATTATATACGAACGATTGGAGAGAGTACAGACCCAACAACCAGAGTGCACACAAACAATATTAAAGCTATGTGGTCGAGGCTGAAAGAGTCCTTCCGAACTAATCATATCTCCAGAAGGCGACTATTATGGAGCCATATACATGCTTTTCTCTACCGTATGTATTTAGAACCTCTGAACCTCTTTCTAACCTTGACAAGTTTTTGAAACATGTAAAAGAAGGGAATCCACTTTATTTCTTTGGTTTTGTATAATATATTTTTGCTCTGTACTGACTGTTTTCTTATTGGTGAATATTTCTCAAGGTCACTTAAGATTCGTTTAAAGGTCGTGCATAAATTATAATCTCATTCAACTTATGATTAAAACTTGTGTATTGGAATAAGTGATATGACTGAATTAACAATATTTCCACTTCGGATTTTATTCTACTTTGTCATTTTTCTTTTCTCTTTTACAAATCATGATTTACTTGACAAAAACAGTATATAATATAGTTTTTAAATTATAATACGTACGAATGAAACAAAGGATTGGTTTTTATTTACATATAAATGCATAAAAGGATTTCATTTCTCCCAAGCACATGGTGAAGCACTTATGATCGAGTAATTTAGGAATGAAAGTATAGTATAAATACGGTTTGTCAATTTTTTTAATTGTATTAAAAGCCTTAGTTATATCATTTCGTTAGAACATGTATTACACAATCTTAAACGAAAATGAACTCATGTAGATCTCGGATCGAAATTGCAATAGAAGGCAAAAAACAAAGAGTATTTTTATTCATTAAGACATCACTATAGAAATAGCTTTCACTTATTTCCATTCATAACAAATCTGATGTTATTTAGTTAGTCGGCAATTCAGAACTATATTGTTCACGTATAATTGTTTTATATGTGTTTAACCTTGAAAAGAAATCATATTTTCGTTAAGAAATAATAGAGAGAAGTCTATATAGTGACAACTGATGAATGTGAAGTATTTCTGGGAGTTTATTGCACAGAGATCAAGTAGAAATGCTATGAGAGACGAGTTTTCTTTCGTAGGTTTATGACTTGACAAACTTCATTGATACAACTTATCATTTGATTTTGTTCTTTTTATTCAAAAAACTACAAAGAAAATCTAATATACCGAGGTAACCTAATACTATCAAATTCCTTAGAATAAATTAGAGAGTAAAGTGTCAGTATTTGTATTGGTGTATTAAGAATTAAATTTCTAGACCGTAAAACACATAGTTTTCATTTATAGCTAAATTTAGAACCAGAAATCACATGTTATGTTATTAATGTTAGACGATACTGGATAACTGCAATATTAGAATGTGAATTTTTATATTCTTTGTCTTTAATGTCTCACATTAACTCGGCGCCAAAATATTGTGAAACTATTCGTTCAGATTTAGATGAAAATTCTTAATTGTAATTTTGTATAGTTTGTATCTAAATTAATACCAGTACTCTAATACAATTTAGCAAAAATGATACTGGCGAGACCAAATAATCATCAACATCACGAATATCATTCACAATGGAATAAGAAGAATAATTTTAAGAATTTATGAACGAATATTATTGAATTTTCATTTGAAAGAATTCTAAAAACTAACCCATAAAACATAACTAATTATTACATTTTAATTGAACTTTACTATTCTGCTCTTAATATAACCTAAATATTATCCTCCAGTCTCATAAATAAGGCTGATCATATTTTCAATCAAGCAATAACTAATCATTTAAGACATTAAAAAAGCATTGATGATAAATAATAGTTAGAACAGATAATCATAAATGAAATACGTTTATGATTGAGATTATTAACCGATTGATGTTAGACCACCTTTAGAAACCTGGAAGCATTGTGGGACTTCTCAGCAGTGCGCATCCACGATCCCGCTCGCGGGATACAAACTCAGGGCCTTCAGTCTCGCGCGCGAACGCTTAACCTATTGAACCATCGAGATGGGATCCAATGGTGTTAGTGTCTAACATCAACCAATCCATGAAATTGCACAACCATCTTCCATTGAGGTAGATACCTGTCTCTACTCGAGACGATTTAGCTCCACTGATCACGGCTTCTCACTAGAACTTCGAAAAATTCCCTCATGAAGCTAGTCACTAGTGAGTACATTTTAATTACCAGTAAAGGAGTTGTAGAGATTATTAAGTTTTTGATTGAGACCTTGAACCGATTGATGTTAGACCACCGTTGAAAACCTGGAAGCACTGGACGGCCGTTTCGTTCTGTTGTGAGACTCTTCAGTCGATCCGTGATCTCAATCAAAAACTTAATAATCTCCACAACCCCTATACTGAGAAATAAGTTTAAGCAATTTACATTTGAATCAGAATACATTGTTTATACCATAAAACTAACATAAATATTAATATATTTATGTTTCAAAATTTACTCTTTTCAATTTATAAATCTACAAAGCATTATAAATTAATGTTGACTCAATGTAATCAAAATCATTCATTTGATAAATTATCAACTATTAAAAGGACTAATGAGAATTTGTGCTATTTTAAACAATTAAATATCAGTAATAAATCTGAACCAGTATGAAACAGAAGTTAGTTTTTCTTGTTATTTTCAATAATGAAATACACTTGAATATAAAACTGATTTCAATGGTTCCATTTTAAGAATTTTAATACACTGATGATTGATAAAGTATTGTTCAAAATTATTTATAATCAGAGAGGACTTTTGTGGAAATTTTAGTAATTTTATAGTTGAATTCATGAGTCAATTAAAGTCAAACCACTATGGAAAATCTAGGAGCACTAGATGGCTGTATCGTTCTATTATAAGACTCTTCAGTAGTGCACATCCACAATCCCATGTCATGAGATTTGAATCTAGAACCTATTAGTCTCGTGTGCAAACGCTTAACCTCTAGACTACTGAACCGGCATCCAACAGGGTTAATGTCTAACTTTAACTAATCCATAAAGTTGAGGTGGCGGATATCGTTTGCTTCTAGGTTTTCCATGATGGTCTAGCTTCAACTGACTCCTGAATTCAACTATTAAATTAAAATAAAAATTATTTAGGCTATTTCCAGAAGTATATTTATCATCAACTAAACGAAATCTACACTTGAGAATTTGAAAAATTACGCATATACTTTGTGATATGATGAATACGTAGATCATATTGTAAGTTATGTCTAAGAATCATAAAATACGCGTAGAATATGTATTTTTTTTTCTTCTTGGGGAAATGAGTTTAACATCACGACTGTGAGTTTATTGATTACCATTTCACTTGTCAAATCGACTAAGTTTAAAATTTTTCATCTTGTTGACGTATATATCGTATTATTATTAACAAAATGTCATTGTTGTTTATAATATGAGGTTGCGTACATCCAATTTCCTTATACACTCACGTTATATTTAATATTACTACAAATAATGGCAATTTTTTACTATGATATATATTCGTAATTATTTTCACAGTTGAATTCACGAATTCACGAACTGAACGGCTATTTCGTCGTAGTATGGGACTCCTCTTTAATGAGCATTCACGATTCCTCACGTAGGAGTCGAACCCAATACGTTCGGTCACACGCACTTACACCTAACCTCTAGACTACTGAACCAACATCCATCAGTGTTAATGTCTAACTTCAATCGATCCATGATCTACAATCCCCATATTGATACATATAATTAATAAGAACATTTTATAAAATACTCTCAGCATAAAATCTTTTATGGTAAAAGTTTTACGAAATATTTTATTTCACTAAATGACTGAATTGATTCTGAACAAAACATTGGATCACTTCAGCTTAAAATAAATTGGTCTTATTAATTATAAAGATTCTGGCAAATAATCTTTGATATTTCGACACACATCAAACGAAGTATTGGTAAACATATACTTTTCGATATTTAAAAAGAGTAAATGACTATTTTGCATTAATATAAGTCGAATTTAACAAATTTATCATTAAAAAAACAAACATGAAAAAGAAACTAAAGGCTAACAGATGTTAATGTTTATTTCGGTTTTTGCTGTGACTGATACTATAGTATAAACAGATGATGAATCATGATATAGCGGAGACAAATACATATGGACGATTAATATCATATAAAAAAAATAAAATATGCCTAGAACAAAGAGTCAACTACATTGTAAACATTGAATGCTGAATGAAGTGCCTAATGTAGATAGAAAAGGAGATAGAATTATGTAAGATAAGATTCAATATACTTATAATTAGAGGGGTCTTGTGGATATTATAGTAATTTAATAGTTTAATTCATGAGTCAGTTGAAGCCAGACCACCATGGAAAATCTGGAAGCACTGGGCGGCCGTTTTGTTTTAGTAAGGGACTCTTCAGTAGTGCACATTCAAGATCCCGCCGTGCAAGATGCGAACTCAGGACCTATTAGTCTCACGCGCGAACGCCTAACCATTAGGTCACTTACCCGGCATCCAACAGTGTTAATGTCTAACTTCAACCAATCCACAAAGTTGCGCCACCGTCCACCATTGTCGTGGGTGCGTACTACTGAGGAGTTTCAAACTAGGATGAAACGGCCGTCCAATGCTTTCAGATTTCCAATGGTGGTGTAACTTCAACTGACTCGTGAATTCAGCCATTAAAATACTTATAATTATCAAATATTTCTGAAAAATGCATTTCAGCTAGTAGTGGAATCTAGGAAATACATTGTTCCTTATTTGAGACTCATCATTTACGTGAACGTCGACCCCAGTGTTGACTTTCACACGGATGCTGAAATCCAGTACTTACCACTTCAAATTAAAACTAGTTCTCAACGAGGCCACTGTGACTAAATAGACTAACGTGTTTGACATATATAAATTCATTTGGTATGGTTTGTATTTCATGTTATTGATAATGAGAACTACAACTGGTTACTTTTTATTAGATTGTATCCATTCTGAGTGGATCTATACTGTCATTGATTTAGCAGACCATTCAATTGTAGTCATTGATATCAATAGCAGGAAAAGAACATTCTTTACAACAATCGCATTTATGAATAATTAGAAATGTTGTATAAAATGGTCAACGAAATAAAAGAAATAAAAATTTTAATTTATATGTTACCGACGAATTTATTATTTTAATCATATTTCTTAGCTATGCATGAGAATCTATAAATAATAACTTAATTTTCGTCGAAAGTTCTGGATTCGTAGATTTTATCATACACTGGAACAAGTAATATTATCAACTTCATAGATCCAAATTTAGTATATTGTGCTATGCCTATGACAAGTTTCTTATCTGTTGATATCCTTTGAGTCGTCAAATATCACTTAACAAAATTGCTAATCACAATAAGCTTGTCCATGTACTAAACCAGTGGTATGTCGATCAGGCCGAGTAAAATTGATTTTAAAACGAAATTCATAATTTTCACATTTTACAGTTCATGCTTCAGTAAAACGTTTAATTGTATAGAAATTGTTCTTTTAATTTATAATGTGATGTGGTTTGATCTTTTTGAATGTAAACTAAGAGTGTCTGAAATATGTGATTCACGAAGTGGAGGCTGATATTTGTGTTCTGGACTGAATGGACTAGTTCAGAAGTTATCAATAAGGATTCCAAGTTGACTCCACTTCGTGAATCACATATTTCAGACACACTTAGTTTACATTCAAAAAGATCAAACCACATCACACTATAAATTAAAAGAACAATTTCTATACAATTAAACGTTTTACTGAAGCATGAACTGTAAAATGTGAAAATTATGAATTTCGTTTTAAAATCAATTTTACTCGGTCCATCATTACTGATCATTTTAAGTATGTTTTAAGAGTACAGTATTATGAGCAGATAAGTTTGAACTAGTTGCTCAACAATGTAACAGAAAATGAAAGTCATGTGTTGATTAAAAGTTCAGAAAATTCATAGATTGATTTCAAGATGAGATAAGAAATTGTGATAGTTTCTTTTCTTTATGACATTTTCCTTAATTCGCTCATTAGAATTATCTTCAGAAATTTAATAAGACAAAACCTCTTAATTTAAAATGTTCATTTTCATTTTGTAGAGAACTTTCTGTTTTGGTTGAATATTCAAATTGGACAAGATGTGTAATTTTTTATATCTCACTTATTATACAACCACTTTTGCTTCTTTATAATTGTGAAGGTTATTAATTACATACTTTATGTTTACTGACGAATTTAAATTAAGATAAAAAAAAATAAACCAAATTCCAGTAAAGATTGATAGTGGCTAGCAGTGGAATCCAGGACGCTAGTTTCATCCTATTTGGGACTCATCAGTTGGATGTACCTGCATCTCCGAGTTAATTTTCACTCTGTTAACAAAACCCAGTACTGTTTACTTCAAACACCATAGAGTTATCCACTTAACTACTGAGTCCTGATAGCCACCTGCTTGTGCAATGGGGTGAAGTTTGAATTCAATTGGTATTGTTTTACTCGTCTCTTCCCATTGTTATTTAGGATTGTATTTGATCAGTCTCATGTTGGTATATGTGAATCCTGTATGGATTGTCTCGATATGGCCTTAAGTCACAAGATTTCTAAGCAAAGATGGATAGTGGCTACCAGTGGAATCCAGGACGCGCTTTACGTCCTATTTAGGACTTGTCAGCTGAATGTACCTGTGAATTATACCACATCCACAACCTTTATAACAAGTTATCGAGTCATTTTAACATAACTATATTCATTACCGACAATAAAATTAAATATAAAAACTACGTAAACCCGTTAGGAAGATTATTTCTTTATGTAATACTTAATGATATGATGATAAGATATTTCATCATGTTGCCTTATCTAATATTATTTCTATTGATAATGTTACCGTTATTCACGTGACTTATTTCATTTTTCTTTAAATAAACTATTTTTTAATACAAAGTTTATTTTCAAATGATACATTGTTCTCCCTTAAAACTGATAAATTCTTTGCTCTAAATAGACATTTTCATAGTCAAATTACATTGTGTAATAGGTATCATTACCAAGGTTTGAAATGACAATTTTGAATAGATTTGGTTATTTATTCTCTGAAGAAGCGGCTTACACTAAGTCACGAAACGTCGGAAAATCCAATTTTTTTACTCATTAAGATATTACAAATGTATTATTTATTTATACATTGTCTAATGTTTATTTATTTATTGTAATGTATATCAAGTAATTCAAATCTATAAAATAAATAACAACAGCATGTATTTGTTGTGATGAATTTTCATCATGTCTCATCCGAATCCAGATTATTTCAGATTTCAAGTTAAATCCAATTCATTTGGTATTGTTTTCGTATATCTTCCCATTGTTCTTAAGACTTCAGTTGATCAGTCTCTTATTGGCATATATGCATCCTGTGTAAATTGCCTCAAAATTACCTAAAGTTAGGTAGTTATTATGACTCAATACCTAAGTGAATAACGCGATAGCGTTTAAAGCGAACGGTATACTGTGTCCGAGTACCGGAGTGAACATCATCTCTGGAATGCAGGTACATCCAACTGACTAGTCCCAAATAGGATGAAACTCGCGTCCTGGATCCAACTGCTAGCCACCATCCATCTTTGCATATAAAATCCTATTCGTTTATGACTAGTTTTTTTTAATAAATAAAAAAATTCCCATAAATCACAAAAATAGATTATATTTTTGTGAATTTTTATAAGTCTCTTATTTCATCAATTTAGAGCATAAATTATGTAATTCCCAGTAAATTATTGTTTACTTTCGTGTATAAACCCTTATCATTAGTTTAATAACTCAAAGTATAAACGTTCTTTCAATAATCAATATTGTTCAGTTGAAACTAATGTGTACTATATGCGTGATCCGTTAAATAAAAATTTGAGTATAATTAGTAATGAAATGGATCATTAAGATTTCAATAACAAGACTAAATTAAAGATTATTATTACTGTAAAAATGGATTTTGTTAGTTTAGATAACTGTCTGTGATAATATGGATTTGAGACAATCGATTCGGTATACTGACTGTATTTGAAAAAGTAGAATTTCACATTATGATGTATCATACGATCTTTTAGGATAGATTCAAATATTACTTAAATTAATAACAATCAAAGTATATAAATGCAGGAAAATGTTTAATTTTAGCTAACCATAATCTTGTGTACCTATAGCTGAAAGTGTCTACCATTTTAACTACGCAATGAAATCATGAATGTTTCATTAGATAATTTCAAGTGTCTAATTAGTTCCGAATACTAACACTAAGGATCATTCATAATATAGAAAATCTGTAAATAGTTAATACTGTTTTTATTTTCATAACTTCTTTCTCCAATCATTTTCTAGCTACCAGTAAAATAGACATATAAATGAAAATTATATTTGAAGTAATCTCAGTGATTGAAATTTAAAGTAGTTCCAACGTGTCGTGCAGTAAACTTGTCTGGAATTCTTCAGGGTAATAATCAAAATCATCAAAGAAATATATAACGTTTAACAATCAAATCAGATCAAGTCTATATTAGTTTACTGAACGAAACGTTGGAATTATTTGAAATTTCAGTCGCTGAGATTACTTCACAAATAATTTTCACATATAATGTCTTCTCTATACTCGACGCCCAATTTTTGTCAAACTATTCATTCTAATCTTGATGAATATTCTTATAGATCTAAACAAATCTCCACAGTTCTTAAAAACTTCCCTATAAAACTTGATTATTAAAAATGAGAACTTTTGAGAGCATGTCACAGGACAATGACACATCCCAATTACCTTTGTGCCTTGATAGTTGAGTATTTATTGGTCTTTATCTCCGTACTTATTAAACAAAACATAAACAAGATAAGAATCAGCCTTTAATTCCTTACTTTATTCATTTCTTAAAGTCTCTTATTCTAAATAATAAGTTGTACGTATTACTTTGAAGCGAATAATGCTACCCGACTGTTTAATTATAGAAGTCGGTAAGATATATTGTTTATTTCAAACAGTTAAAGACTTTTGTTAAAATAACTATAGACCTAAACCAGACTGCATGATTTCTATTATGATGAACTAAGTAACTTAAAAAGACTTTTTCTTATGACATTTATCAGTTTTAAAATCTAAATTATTTTATTTATATACGGTATCAAGCCATTATTTTTTCTTCTACCTTCAAGTAATCAAACCATAATTCTGTTTTATTCAACTACTTTGTCTCATAAAAGTTTATTATCTTGAATCTTAGTAACATTAGTCTACAGAAATGTCTTTATTTCAGCAAAAAGTTTAGATTTTCAAATAGTAATATCAAGATAATCCTATTCGGATCCATATATATATCAACACAAACTGATGATTATCAGTATGAGAATTTGTAGAAATTGTAGTATTTTCAAAGTTTAATTCACGAGTAGACTAAAGTTAGACATTTACACTGTTGGATATCAACTCAGTGGTTTAGAGGTTAAATATAAATGTGTAAGATCGAATGTATTGGTTTCAACTCCCATGTGAGAAATCGTGCATACGCACTAATGAGGAGTCCCATACTAGGACGAAGTGGCTGTTCAGTGCTTCTAGGTTTTCAATGGTGGTCTAACCAAGATTAATTTATGAGTTCAACTGTAAAAATAATTATAAATATATATATATATATATATATATATATATATATATATATATATATATATATATATATCACAGTAAAAAATACCATTATTCGTAGTAATGTTAAATATAACATGATTGTGTACGGAAGTTGGACATACGCAATTCCATTTGCTGAAGCTGTACGATAGAAATTACAGTTATTTTACACATACTGAGTTTTAATAAAATAGAAAATTGTTGCGTCGTTTTTAAAGGTATCATATGTTAAGGGAAAACTCAAAATTATGTAACGGTTAAAAGGTAGTAAGAATAAAAATAACTTATAGAATAAAAAGAAGAATGATAAGTGTTCACCCAATGATCATAAATAAAAGATTAGCATGTGTTAGTAGCAAATTAAGAATAACCAATTAGGATCATGATAGAACAAAGGACTTATTATACTTGGATCTGAGAAATTTGGAATAAAAAATTCATCAATAGCAAAAGCTTTATCAATTTAAGCCCGGTCTTTATGTTCAGAAGAGTGAATTCTATCATCAGAATGAAAATTTTCTCCACTGAACTTCTTTTTTTCTAAATTACATTCAACTGATTAACTAAAGAATATTGTCTAATATGAGATTAGAGGTGAATAATATAAATAAATACTGATTCAAAATTATCTTCCATAATTCGATGGTTGATGATCGGCAGATGATAAAAAAATCAAAGATGAATAGTGGGCTAGCAGTGGAATCCAGGACGTGGGTTTCGTCCCATTTGGGATTTGTCAACTGGATGTACATACATCCCAGAGATGATATTTATTACTGGACTGGATTTCATTGCTAACCACTATCCATTTCTGTTTATAATACTTGTGACTTATGGCAATATCGAGGCAATCCACACAGGATGCACATATACCAATAACGGACTGATCGATTACAATCTTAAACATCAATAGGAAGATTCAAACAAACAATACAAAATATGCATTAGTAGATGCAATAATCATTTTCAATACTTTTTGACAGATAATTGAGAAATATTCACACTTTTTGTTTATCTATACCTATACCTATTCAAATCATATTAAGCTACTGGCTGCATTACAATCGAAATGAATTCATTCTTCATTTAATAAGTTTCCTAGCAATAAAAAAAATCAATACAAGTGTACACAAAGAAAATACACATTTTAATAAATCACGCACATTTTGAATTTATTCTTTTGAAAACTGAGTATTTTGTTTGTTATTTTCTTATTATAAAAATATAAACAAACAGAATTTAATTGAAACATAAACGCAAATAATTGCAGAGTTCAATGAATTCATGATATTTCAATAAAGAGAAAGAAAAATGGTTTCTACGACCTCATATTACTTAAAATGTACAATTGTATTTATAATTAATTTTTACATGTAATCGATTATCATATTATAAAAAGGTTCTGTATAAATTCATATTGCAAATATAGTTGTACAGTTAGAAGAGATGATATAATCGAGAAGAAAATGTTCATCCCGGAAACATTTTCATTTTATGAAATGAATGGATACATTTCCTGTCTGGTGTTTTGTTACTTTCATTAATGTTAACATGAAGTTAGTAATTTAGATCAACTTTGGATTTCTATAAAGTTTAACAACAAATATTCCACGAACAGAATAAGTTTTGCTTCATTATCACTTTCATAAGGAGATCATGGTATGACCTTGATATATTTCACTATTTCTAACACTAACAACTTTCCTACATCTAGTTCCTTTGATGAATTTAAGCAAAGGCACAACAGCATAGATTACATTTATATAAGATTAGATATTATGAGGTGGACAGTTTCGTAAACTAAAGATAAAACTTATTTAGATGATTTTGTTTTCAAATATGAAGATTTTTATTCGTACTAACATTGTTCTGAGAGTCAAACTGTCAAGAATATCATATTTTCATTTTTTAATAATAAAATAATGATAATCATTCATTTCGACTTATATTTATCTTTATGTTGTGTACGAGATCCGATATTCAGAAATCAAACTAATTTTGCTCCCTTAACATTGAATAATATGAAAGAGTTCATACAAATGGTTAGGTTTCATAAATTCTATTCAATTCTCAAAATTTCATATATTTTTACTTAGTAGATTGTTTACCAAAAATAAAACGATGAGTTGATTACTAGACTGAATATATCATCGTCATATCATATTCTCCCAAATAATAACAGAAACATATTCACAGAATAAAATTAAGTTCTTTATTTGACTTTCTTCAGTTGATGAAGTTTTAATCTATGTAGATTATTCTTACTAGTACTATCTGAGCATGTTCGATTGAGTAGTATATGACGAAATCAAATATGAATTTATAATGGTTAAAATATAGTCCTCCATAAGATAGTAAAATAGTTGATGGTTGTATATCGAAAAAAAGTTTGCTTTTGCACGTTTATAATAATAATGATAATAATAATAATTGTCTTTGAAGATCAATTTCTTTGAAGATGACCTAGAAAAAATGAAGCGTATGTTTTAGTTTTTTTATTCCTTTGTCGGTTAATAATTGAATGGTGGTGTAGCGAACAGAATACGGGTGAGGACAACCGATTATATTTAACACGAAACTACAGGACTTGTTAATAAAATCTAACAGTCATTAAGTAAATGCTTAATTTACAAAATGTCCATCAATTGTTTCATAATGGCTCAGACTTCATTGTTCTTGCATTTTCATACAAATTGCATTCTGTTTCGATTCTTTACTGTTCGATCCTCTTGTCTCTCTATTGCCAGACATTCAGTTCACGACTAACATTATATACTACTTATGTCAATATAAGTAGCACACATCACAGTGGTATCATTTTCATTAAACATAAACAGTGTTACTGTAATTTCCAATTATGTTGAAGAGATCAATAGCAAAACATTGAGAAAAACAACAGTAATTCATTCTATTCTAGCGTGATATATTCATAACTATACGTTTGCAAAGCCTTCCTTAACATGGTGATTCTATCAACAGTTTATTACATCATCTTTGCATGGGCTCCTCTTTCTCTCTTTCGCTTATTCTGACTACATCAATTCTTTGAAATTGTCTTCGACAATGTTTCTCCATCATTATGAAACATATTCCAGTTTACTGTTATAAGTATATCAACTATACTATAAATTTGATTTTGAACTATTGTAGGTTGTAAGCAGATGATGGATTTATATTGTTCTGCGCGATTCTCCAATCTCTCTTTAAGAAAATTAAGGGGACTAAGTGTATGAAATTTTCAAACATTCCAAAGTATCTAATACGAAAATGTTGTCATAATTTATTAACTCTTTAGGAAAAGTATTTAAAATGTTCTAAACAAACGTTCAAATGAACAATCATCTTGATTATTTTTATTTTTGTCTACTTAGCTGTCGGTTGAATAACTGAAGTTGATAGTGTGAAATACTGGGTTTTGATTCAGCCGTTGAGAAATAATTCATTCATCGAAAAACGTAAGCGGAATGGTTTCTATTCTTGACAGGATTGTAAGTAAACTGTACCGAAGTTATTCTAATTAAGATAAAGTGGCTATAAAGTGTTTCTTCAGTTCCAATGAACCTGTAACTGAAGTTACTTCTCAAAGATTACTCATTTAAATGGTTAAGCTACAATGATTTAATGAAAAGGAAAGATTTTCTAAACGAAAATTGCTTCAAACTTTACAGAGGTTTTAAACGCCACTTCTTCAAAATGAACTTCGAAGATGTAAATTATTCAATATACCAGTGTTTAATCGACGAAACAAATCATAGTGAATATATTTCATACTTTTTTTTTATAATATCCACATTGATTACTTGGAAATATGGCCAGGGAAAATTATAGTTGAATTTTTATGTCATGTAAAAATGTTTGTTACGTTAAACAATCTCATTAGAAACAAAATCAATAGATAAGTAGACATTTAGACTTTGTGTCTGGCATGTCTGACAATTTTTATTTGTCTATACTCCACTTTTGATAATTGAAGCATGACATCATTTTATGAACATAATAAACGATATTTCAGTTTATTGATATAAAATATTTGAGCACAATGAAATATTTATTAATTTTAGACGGTTGGAAGTACTTTCAGAAGAAAGCATTGATCTTAAGAGTTTTTTAAGTTACATCAGATAGCACTATGTAACTCTAACTCACCTTACTCAACTCAAATATTAAGGACCCCATAAATTGGCACTTTAGCTAATGATTTCAAAAACAATCACTCTTAACTTCGTTTAACAGTTTAAGATGAAAAATTTTTGACAAGAATTTAAAAAATCGGTTTGATTAACAATCTTATTGAGATCTGATCGTTAGCATTCGATTAGTATCAGCAAGTAAACAAGATATATTTCTTTCAAGTGGTCACATTTAAATGAAATATCCTCAATTATATAATGAAAAAGAACACAAATAATAATAGTAATAATCAATTCCCAAGAAATTCTTATACTTTTCATTTGTTAGCAAATTCAATTCATAATGTTATACGACGGGGACTATAATTTGTGGAGGAACCATTCAGATTTACGACAACATGTCTTAAATATTGGTGCGAAATTCATTCACAAATTTGGCTAAATAGGGGTTTGGCATTATAGCTGATGTCAGTTCGTGATAAAAACCCTAAATCTAATTCCTAATCTTAACCATCAACTGCAAATCACAATTCTGTTTCCTCACACTGGTTTATAAACTTCATTTAATCCTTGTTATTAGGTGAACATTCTCAGGGTTAATTCGACGTCGCTCGAAGGCCGTCCATAAATTATAGTCTCACCCGTTATATAGAAACCATTTTATTAAAAACACGATACAATGTGTATCGGCTAGAATGACCTTAAGTAATTGAAAAAGCTTTTATTAAATAATCACAATGAAAAGAATATATAAATATCTATAATTGAAATTTGCTAAAAACTTTACGGAAATTATAAGAATAGGAATAAGAAGTAAAAATATATTGAATTAGTCAATTCATTAAGTTATTATGTAATTAAAGTACAAATGATGATAATAATGTGTACAATTGTTCCGTTTTAAATGCCGATCAAATTATATATGAACCATTAGATCATTAAGTCTTAAGGTGAATTTACATTATAGGAAGGAACAATCCATGTTTTAGATTGTGTGTCTTAGATTGGTGAGCGAAATTCACTTATTCAAGTGGTTAAATAAGATTCTTTTTGGTGGCATATGTCAGTTCGTGATGAAAACCTTAAACCGGATTTATTATCATAACTTCTAACCCTTATTCCGTATCTTAATTCCCAAAATAAATTTCTAACATTATTTTGAATCGAATAAGTAGTTGATAATTCGAAAGGTTATGTTTTGTAAACTTCTCATCAAAATGAGAATGAAGAACCGAGCAGAACAATATAAATTCATACTCTTCTATTACCTTCTCATCATCTGCTTACAACCTACAATAGTTCAAAATCAAATCTATAGTATAGTTGATATTCTTATAACAGTAAACTGGAATATGTTTCAAAATGGTGGAGAAACATTGTCGAAGACAATTTAAACATTGTTCCAAATAATTATAACATGTAAGAAAATATCCGGCAATCATCGGACATATTAACAGTAGATTATAGAGCTACAACAACTAATTGATTATACAATGAAGTGTTTTTATATCTAAATTAATAGAGACTAAGATTAACATGAGTTGCGATCAGTCAGTTCAGCAAAGCAATATGAATTTCGAAGGAGTGATGGAATCAAAATATGAGAGAGAGAGAGAAAGAGGAGAATACGCAAAGATGATGTAATAAACTGTTGCTAGAATCACCATGTTGAGGAAGGCTTTGCAAACGTATAGTTATGAATATATCAGACCAGGATATAATGAATTCCTGTTGTTTTGCTCAATGTTATGCTATTGATCTCTTCAACATAATTGGAAATTACTGTAACGCTCTTTAGATTTAGTTCAAATGATACTGACAATAAATACGTATAACTCGAATCATAATCATAAAACTTAAAAGTCCACTCGTTCTGTCAGGCATGTTTATTTCAAACCAACAAGTTGGAATCTAGTTGTTCATATTTTCCAACTGCATTCAAATGAAGAGTTTTAAATTAGAAACAAATCGTTCCTTATCACTCTACAGTTACTAGTTCTCAGAATTTGTTATGAGCTAACCATATGTTAAATAGTCTTCACAAAGTGGTCTTAAATTTATTGTTGATGAGGTCGAAAAATGAATAGTAAATATCAGCAGATTCTAAAGTGAATATGAGAACGTGGTATACAGTGGAAATATAGAGAATTGATCAGCTGATTATAGCGATCACTCTCAGATCACATAGCGAGTACAATAAAATGCAACCACTGGGTCACATTTCAAATTCAGTCTAGTGGCACTGTAAGGCAACAATGATTAAATGATATAAATAAGCTGCACCTTCAAAATTCACGAGAATGAATTACACATAGTACAGTTCAATTAAAATACAGGTAGTTTGGTCACTAATCTAATCAGTTTCTAAATTAGAATAACAAAGTTATTCTGTGCTTGTTGGTTTTCAATTGTTTGTTAACTAATTCAAATCGCAAGAATCTGTACTAAAGATGGAAGCAATGACATAATCGTTGTTTACTACATTAAGAGGTATTTTAAGCCAACTATTACAGTTTTCACGATTATTTGTTGATTTTCTCTAATAAACACTGAGATTTTCAGAGTTTATGTCACTGTTACAGAATCGGTAATTTACGTTGATTTAACTATTACACTTACAAGTATTGTACACGACAATGACAACCAGTAAAATGTAAAACATTTATTCTATTCCTAAAGCTAGTTGCCTTAAGCAACAAATCATGAAAACCTCTCAGAATATACATCTCTTTCCATTTCTTTCTGTTCTTATTGTATATTACATGACTTGAAGCACGAAATAAAAAGTACAGTGTAATAATATAATTTCAACATGTACGTACGTATTTCTCTAAATTTAAACGTGAAAACATAAGTTTGTCGTTTTACATAGTGAAACTTGTAATTTCGAACTTCTCAATAAGCTAAGGCAATAACTTTTTAAAAAAAAATGACTGACCAATATGAATCAGGAAGTTGTGTTCTCCAACACCATTCAATTATTAACTGACACAGTAAAACACACGCTTCATTTTTTCCGGGTCATCTTCAAAGAAATTATTATTAATCTTAAAAGACGATTATTATTATTATTATTATTATTATTATTATTATTCTAAACGTGCAAAAGCAAACGTTTTTTTTTCTTCAGATGTCTTATAGGAGTATTTTGTTCAATAAACATCTTTATTTGATGTCATCTTTCAGTATTCAATTGAACATGTTCATATAGTGCTCATATGGACATTCTATGGAAAATAATACTAGATTGAGTGAAGAAAGTTCAATAAAGAGCTTGATTTTATTCTGTGAATATGTTTATTATTATTATTATTATTTGTGAGAATGTAATATGATGATGATATAATCAGCCTAGTAATCAGTACATTATTTCACTTTTTAATGAACAATCTACTAAGTACAAATATGTGAAATTTAAGAATGGAATAGAATTTGTCAAACTTAACCAATTATATGAACTTCATCACATCAGTATTTTTTTTAATTTGATCCTCATCAGACTTCACTCTAATGTATAGTAATACTTATATGCAAATACGAACTCATTAAACAAATCAAGGCACTTTTTGTGTCAGTGATAACAGTGGAAAAGATTACATAAATAGACATAATATGTGAAGAGTACAAATTGTTAGTGTGATAAGAAGTTTATTAGTTTTGATGAGAATAACTAAGGCTTGAATTCATTTTTCATAATAAGAATTACGTCAATGATTTGAAAAAAGTAGATTCTGTAATAACATTTACATAACTTATAAGATTATGTAAAAGAAGTGTTCAAATAATTAGAGAATGAAGCAAATATTCGGAGAAAAATGTATGGGGATGGGGGTGAAGACAAATAAACGAACAGAGTTAGGGAAAATAATAATAAACAAATTCATTTATTAAGGCCAAATGGGAGATAAAGTTGTTACAAATTTCTTATGAATACAAATACTTGGATCGTTAGATCAAATTCTCATAGCTTTTACGATGTTTAAGGGACGAGATCGAACCTCATAAGAAAAACAAGTAGGAATACGATAAATCACTTTAAATTACCTATTTCTGTCTGCTACATGAATGCTATCGATCAAGTGTTTTAGAACAGAACTGCGTATGCTTTTGACGTTACTTTTTCCTAGCCACGAGAGTAGGTATTCACTAAATTGTTGACTTCGTTATCTGTTAAATGGGATTTAAACAAAACCGTATTGATAATTGGATACTGCTTACTTTATGGAAACACCTTTTACTAGCCTAAAGTAGAATAGAGATGTTTCCATTAAGTAGGCAGTATACAATAATCAATATGGTGTTGTTTTATTCAGTTATATGAGTAATCTATGCAGAAATGTTGTAACGTGCCTAATGTACGGATTAACAAATGCATTGTTATGTTAAGTCACATTGATCAGAGTTTACATTATAAATTAGTAGCTTAATACAATCCAGTTAACCCTATTTGACCCATATTTATTCAGGTCATGGATCTTAAAATTCCACTTAAATTATACGTAGATTCAAGTTAACATTCTATATGAGTCATATCAACATTAACAATTTTATTGTATTTTGTTTCTGATTGAAATCATAAACCGATTGATGTTAGACCACGAGTGAAAACCTGAAAGCATTGGGCGGCCATTCTGTCCTATTGTGGGACTCCTCAGCAGTACGCATCCACGACCGCGCTGGCGGGATTCGAACCCAGGACCTTCAGTCTGCACTACTGAGCCGGTATCCAATGGTGTTAATGTCTAACCTCATTTTTGCTTATCACAATCTTAAATTCACATACTTTAAACGATGTACTTTGCCTTTAACCTGGCCATTTTTCGAATTATTCATTTGGATATATAATTATAGAACCCGAAGATAATTTATCGAAAACAATATTCTTCATTCAAAAACTAGTCATTTAACACTAAATAATTGACAACATGACATATACTGCTCTATAGTAGTTGTTTTTCTATTTAGTACTATTTGTACTTTGACAAATATAATGGTTTTAACAAGATCAGTGGTAACTTTAATAAATAAATTTTAGGATACATACTCCTCAGCACTGCTGATGAGTACCACAATAGAACGAAACGGCCATCCAGTGTTTCCAGGTTTTTCTGTGATGGTCCAACATCAAACGGTTCATGATCTCAATCAAAAACTTAACAATCTCCACAACAACTATACTGATACATATTTTTTTTCTTTTTCTCCATGACTTCACAGATAAATGTACTTTTTGATAATGATTATTATTTCAAACTAATTTAATCATTTTTTTCTTCATACAAGTAACCTTGAACGTTTTTCTTCTTTCATTTGATATAAATAAGTAAATCAACCAAAGTAAACTTTACAGTAAACAAAAAAAATGTATTTAGCTTATAAAACACAACCATCTTTATTATTTCATATTAAATAAATATAAAAGTACATTATTTATTTATATTGTCCATGAAACTGTTCGAAATTTTCTTTAATTATTGTAAATTACATTATGATTTCACTATTGAAATAGATTTCCTAGTTAAAGTTCAATGAGAGAATGATTTATCATTATCTAATGTCTTATCAACTATAAACATTTTGAAGCTGAGAACAATATTTGGCAAGACTTTAATTTATGGACGAGTCAATTGGAGGCGTTTTAGAGATTTCAAGGTTACGGCGTCAACTTCATTGCTTAAGGGTAACATACGATCGGTTCACAGGGGATTTTGTACAAAATGTCATAATTGAGCGGTTGCAACAAATGAAACGGCGAGACTATAATTTATGGACGAATTAATCAGGTCATAAGATCTCGGACTTTAACGCGAAAGCCTTTCATCCATTTGGCTAAATAAATTTCTCGCATTATAGATGATGTCAGTTCGTGATGAAAGCCTCATATATAATTCCTAACTAAGGCAAATTATCACAATTATTGTGAACTAGATAGTAAAAGCACCAGTAACACTGGCTGCAGCCAGGTACTGAAATATATACGGATGTTTGGAGAGCGTGCACCTAACAACCGGAAGCCGACTATTCTGTAGCCGTATGGATGATTTCCTCTACTGAATGCAGTACGATTTTAGAACCTCTGAACTTCTTTCTAACCTTGACAAGTTTTTGAATCACGTATAAGAAGTGTATCCACTTTATTGCCTTTGTTTTTTATAACAGTTTTACTCTATACTTACTGTTTGCTGATTGGCTAATATTTCTCAAGTTCACCGAAGATTCGTTCAAAGGTCGTCCATAAATTAGAGTCTCGCCCAATATTTTAATAAATACTTTAAATAAATATGTTGATATGTAGGTATCATTACAAAGGTTTGATAGGATAATTGTAAATAAATTGAACATTAGCTGTAGATTGAAGAGAGTATGAACAAAGATTGGTATAGAATAATATGAATTCATTTCATTTCGTTAGGTTCTCATCACTTGCTTGCAACCTCTGATTTTCAAATATTTTAGGTTGTAAGCAACTGATGAGAATCTAACAAAATAAAATGAATTCATATTATTCTGCACCAATCTTTGTTTTTGCTCTCTTTAAGATAATAAAGGGAACTATGTGTATGACATTGGGTAGATTGTTATAAATAAATTAATATATTTGTAATATCCCAGTGAGTAGGAAATATTAGATTTTCTAACGCTTCGTGACTCAGCATAAGCCACTTCTTCAGAGAATAAATAACCAAATCAATTTTAATAGTCTATTTAAACTTGGATTAATTTTGACTTGGTTATTTAAACGTCAGAAAATCTCATTTTTCTACTCATTGGAATATTACATATATAATGATGTTGATATGTGTTGAAAATGGAACTGACGGTTATCATAAATGAAAGAAGACACAATATGTGATGCTAAAAATTGTAAAGATTAGTGCTGAATTATCTGTTGCAAAGCAGCCGTGGAAAAATATAAATACCCAATTATTTTAAGTTTATTATAAAACTATAACCGATGTATTTTGATTTATTAGGCTAAATTTTAGAATTCCTATTTTACAGATAGATGCTGAGCATTATTGAGCTAGAGATAATTTGAAGATATTATAAGTTAGCTTCAGGTTCCTTGATCAAATTAAGTCTAAGATCATAAATTTTAGTATCAGTACAGAAGTTGTTAGCTATATTTCATAAAATTTTAGAGCTCTTACCTCACACAGGCTTTAGCTAGACCGCCATGTGAGGCCAGAGAGAACTGAACAGACGTTTCGTCCTAGTGTGGAATTCCTTAGATGTGCGTATCCACGACCATATCAGGCACGGAGTTAAAGATCATAGGGCATCACACCGTGGGCCGAACCATTATACCACTAAGTTGGCACTCAATCATTCATATTATTAACTTTACTCGCAATACTGTCGATCTTCAATCCGTTGCTTTGAGCAGCATCTTTTTCATTTTAAATGTAATCAAACCCGATTGGTCACGGTGTACCACTAGAACTCTAGGAATTACTTTGGAAGTTAGTTATTTTCGAGGGTATCATAAATACCACAATCAAGCAATACGGCTTCTGACTTCATTAAGTTGTTTTTATTTTTTTATTTTTCATTGCCAAACATCTTCCACAAATCTAGACATTTAACATTACATTCTTTTTTCACGTGACGTTTATATATATATAATTGGTAGATAAGAATCGATTATAGTTATATTGTTATACTTCTATATCCCTCTAATGATGAGCTTCCAATAAACATATAAATCATGATTATAGATTGTACTATTTCTAAATCATTGCTAATTGATTGTAAACTGTTTGCTCTGTGCCCTATCATTTATGATATGATCGGCGTTCTGTATGATCAGGAACTTTCGGTATTGATATGGTGAGATTAAAAAGCGAAATTACATTCCTTTACTCATTATGATTTTTATTCAACATTACTTCCGTTTTATATGAATATGATGATTATTCTGTGAAGTATTTGTTTATATTTTCCAGTGTGATATTTCATTCTGTAAAATATTAATTAATTTGAGTGTTGTGGTACTTCGGTATGTTTGTATTAAATTAACATGAACTGTGTTCGGAATGACAAGCAGCATTTGATTTGTTATAACTTGGAGTATTTTTCACATGGTTTTATCCTAATTAATGATCAAAAGGGGTATACAATCAATATATAAATGAGTGTATTTTCAACTAGGTTCATCGTGTTTTGGGTTTAATAAATCTTTACTTTTATCAATTTTAGTGTTCTTACTCGCGTTGTGGGAATTGCAATGCTTCCTCGTTTTATAAGTATGAGTAATAAAGCGATTCCGACATAACAATTAGCGACGATCAAACATGACTCAGTCATATCAGGTACATTATTATACATGATTTTAGTACAATAGGGAACTAATCTGCATTCTGTCATTGTCTTCTGATTAGACTCTAAGTTAAAAAGAGGCGTCAAGATCTTAGTTGTGATTTATTGGTCAGCGTGTAAATTCGTGAAATCAGCCACTGGTCCGACTGGCAATATAATACGTGATATTGATTAAGAATTCTCAACGTTTAATGAATCCGTATCCTTTTTTTTAAGCGAAAACATTTTTATGGGTCACATCTGGTCAAGGTAGGGATAGGGGTGTCGCTAACTTTTGAGCAGATGATACCATGAAGAAGCAGTTGGAGTTTGTCATTAACATACTGGAGAAAATTAGGCTGTCCGAGAGGTTATTCTGAAGAAATTTCATAAATGCAGGGAAAAGAAGTTGGAAATACGGACCAATCATAAAAGTCTAATTAATCCACGTTTAGCCTACTTGCTTAGTTGAACTATTGTGTAAACCTTTCACTATTTTGTTATTCTTATCATCACTATCAGTTTTTGCTGTTTACCAATTATTTAAATGGTTACTCTGTATAGTAATAATTATGATATTGTGCATAAATATAACGATTAATTGCAATGTATTCGGACTAGTATGTTATAAATGTAAACAAAGGAATACCGTTCATATCCAATGACTATTTGAATATTTGATCTTTGCCGAGTGGCTCGATGATAAAGAAATAATATTTACGTAGATAAATTAACTTGCATATTCTTTCAATACCAAGCATTTTCATTGTGAGATGGTGGAGAAGATTTGTAGCTCAACTGGATAATTTTGATGGAGTTTTGTTCTCTGAGCTGGATAGTTTAGTCGTGGAACTTTCATCATTCGACCATCATCGACCAAACCATCCAGTTCAGAGAACAAAACTTCATCAAAGTCTGAGAATTTACTTAACTCCAATTATAATTAATAAGATATTATTTTAGTAAATATTGTTTTATTAGAAAAATTATTATGGAATCATTTTCTATCTTCATTTATTTTAAATATACAATCTATTTGAAAGTAACTTGGTTAAAGTAAAAGTAGCTGAATTTATGATAATTGAACTTCCTTAATTCACTTAATAGGGACTCGTTAACTGTAATGTTCATCATCAACTGTATATGAATACTGATCTAACCTTGTTAGCCTCATGTACTGAAAGTTTAATTATAAAATAAAAGACATATTACTTTTTGCATGAACACACTAGTGATTAACACAAAAATGAATGTGCTTTCTTATTTATCTGTGAAATATTAGAGAAATTCAATTAATTTTTTCTTGTATAATTATTTTACTTAGTGAATAAGATTAGACTATAGTTTATGGACGACCTTTGGGCGACACTAGAGTGACTTTGAGAGTGTTCACTTACTAACTAGGACCAAATGAAGGTTATAAAAAAGTGTGAGAAATTATAATTTACAGTTGATGGTGAAGGCTAAGAATGAGATTTAGAGTTTTCATCACGAACTGACATCAGTGATAATGTCAGAATGAATGAGTGAATTTCACACTAAAATTCATGACCTTTTATCTTATACCTGATTGGTTCGTCCATAAATTATAGTCTCGCCGTGAATAAACTTGTTGAAATTAAAATCATTTTGTCGTTCTTATTTTACCAAGACTTTGTTTCTTTCTTTCTTAGTTAAAATGGAACTGACAAAATCGAACCCTTCTGATTATCAAACACTAATTTAATTAAACAATGATTTATACGGTTAAAGAAAATTGTTTATCCGGTTATGATGAATCAGTCAAATGTAATCATTGTAATCAATCAGAACATGAATCTTCGTGTATAACTTGTTCAAGAAAAATGCATCAAAATGTATCAATTTCTAATGATAGTTTCATATCAACTAGAAGAAATAAACCTAAAGGAAAATTGGAATTATTTTGTGTTTTATCTTCAATACGTGGTGTACAAAGAATTTATAGTTCACAAATTCCATTTATTCGTATTTTATGGATTTTATTTGTTATTATAATGACATGTGTTTTAATGGTTAGTTCGGGTTTTTTAATTTCTGATTATTTATGTTATTCTACAGCTTGGAATACACGTAGTTTATTAGATGATAAATCTGAATTCCCTGCAATCACATTATGTGCACATAATCCATTTTCTTTAAATGTGAATAGTTTATGGAAAGAAAATATTGTACCAAGTCCAAGACATATTAAATCACGTTTAAGACAGTTATTATTAACAATGTTAGATAATGGTATTACAGATTATACTGGTGATTTAGCTTTCTCAGATTCAATAGAATTTTATTATACAAATTTAAATTTAAATGATACAATTAAAGTTGGTCATGATAAAGATATGCTTTATCATTGTATGTTATATGAAGAAGGCTCAACAGTTGTTGCAGAAAAATGTGATTTAGAACCAGAAACATCTATCAGAATAAGACGTTTCACACATCCTAAATATTTTAATTGTTGGACTATAGATGGTAAACCGAATGCCTCAACTTCTGATGTCACACGATTAATTATTCTAGCACATTTAATACCATTAAAAAAAATTGAAGGAGCAAATACTTCATTTATTATGGATTCATTTACACGTGGTGAAGGTATTAAAGTTGTTATACACGAAAAAGGAACTTATCCAGAAATTGAAAAACATGGTGTTAATATACAACCAGGTCGTATGAATGAAATTAATTATGAAACAATATTTTGGAAACGTCTACATACTCCAGTAGCACCATGTACAAATGAAAATATTTCAATTGAAGATCTTGGTATATATTATACATATAAACAAAGTCAATGCCTTAATCGTATGTTACAAAATGAATTATTTACAAGATGTGGTTGTCTTAATTCTGAATGGCCTCGATCAATTAAATTATTAGATCAACATAAATCTTTACCATATTGTCAAAAATTACCAATCAATGTAAATAATATAAATGGAGCAGAAGAAATGAAAACACGTCTTGATTGTTTTGGTACTGTATTAAATGATTTAAAACAACTTAAAGAGAAAGCTGTACAAAAAGGTGTTTGTATACCACGTTGTGGTTATTATACATATGATACAAAATTAAGTGTTACATCATGGGATCCAGATCCATATAAACTTGCTTTATATACAAAAGGTTATAGACATGTTGATAAATTTTTAAATGAACCAAATCAAAGAAAACATATTGATGAATTATTAGAAAATTTTGATGCATCAATAGATCCAATAAAAAATAAAAATCAATTACATTCAATACGTACATTATTTTCTAATGATTTACAACGTTTTGATGATGGAACACATACATATATTAGTTTAATTAGACAAGATTTTGATACAATTATGAAAGAAGAACGTTTAGTATTTGATATTTATATATTAATATCACGTATTGGTGGTTTATGTTCATTATGTATTGGTTTAACAATGGCATTTCTAGTTGAATTAGTTGAATTTGTTTATTTACTTTGTTTTAAAAATAATATGAAATTAACACAATCAAATGAAAATTATAAATTAAATCATAATTTAAAAACAATGAAAATTAATTGTAAACAACATTGTTTACATAATAAAGAGGAAATAGAACATAATCAATATTATTTAAATGAATCCAAATTATCAACGATTCCAAATAATCACCATTGTCATCATCATCATCATCACCATCATCATCAACAGCAACAGCAAAGCCAAAATCTTTGGCAAATCAATTATGATGATGATGATGATAATAATAATAGTAATAATAATATTAATATTAATAATGACAGTAATAAAAATGAAGAATTTTTAACTTCTGAAATAATTCCAAATTGTTTTACCTTAACAACTAATATTGAAAATGATAATCAGTCAGTAACAACAAATGTTACACAAACTCCAATTGAAAATTAAATTATTATTATTATTATTAGTTTAATGAAAACCTTCCTTGTCAAGCTATTAAATTGTAGTGAATAATTGAATTTAATTATTTGATTCCATTTTGATTTCATTGAATCATTAACTATTTATTATTTGATTATACATTATCATCAGTTACCGTTGAAGTGACACATGATTTGTATTGACCCAGTGTGAATGATGTATGTTTTTGTCATTATATGCATATCTTCTCTTTTTATTTTGTATGTTAATTATATTACATAAAGCTTATGAATATATTTTCTTGCACTTTTTTTTCTTTTTCATGTTAATAAATCGATTGTATCATTTGACAACAACAACAGAATTGTATTCAATTATAGATGATTTGGTCATATCTAAATCAGTCTTGATTTAATTTTACTATTACACATATTAGACAGGATCATCTATTCATTTGATTGAAAGATCAGTATATACATCGAAAAATACATGCATATGAATAATATTGTATACTAATTTAATGAAATGTTGTTTAGTTATTTAATGTAAATGATTCATTAGGATATGTGAATAAAAAATTTTCATCAGTATCATTATTCATTATTTTTTTAGATGATATCAATATGTTAAAGTGAAAATATGTAGTGGCTGTGCTTCGTTGACCAATCCACCCTCATAACCGTTACCATATAATCCTCAATGGTGTTTGAAATCAGAAGGCAAAGAGAAGCAGCTACTACAGTTTTATTAGCAGATACTCAGACCAGCGAACTGAGAGTGTAGAGTGTGTGTAGAATGTAAATGAATAGAGCATCGAATCTATTAAGCAGCTAATAATAAAACTAGCAGAATGAGTATGTGGGGTAAGCAATGTTCGAACATATATATTTCATACAAGCCCAACAATAATAAATATACAATAAGTTGTTATAGTAAGGATGACTTTGTCCGCTAAATAAGTTAACAAAAGTGCCTAACTGATTTAAATGAGAATAAACTCAATTGCTCATGGGTCGCTATAAATATATCTATCTTCAATAGTGTGTAATATGAATCTAAGAAATTATGAGAAATGAAATAATATAAGAATTTATAAGCAAAGATAGATAGTGACTGGCAGTGGAATTGAGGACGTATGTTTCGTCCTTTTCGGGGTTCGTCAACTTCATGTACCTGCGTCCCAGAATTGATGTCCTAAACATCAATGGGAAAAATTCAAACAAATAATACGAAATGAAATAAGAATTAATATATCTAAATGTGATTCAATTGAATTTCATAAACTTTTTGTGCAATATTAAGATAGTCGGCCTGCTTGAATATCTGGGCTACCTGTTCCTCCGATCTACATATTTCATCAAGTTATCTGTTTTAGTTGCTTGTTTTAGTTCATCATTATGTCCATTGTGCACACAATCTATTCAGGCGCGTTTATGAAAAGTTTACAACCTTTCGCTATACGTGATACAAAAAGGTACAATCATCGACATCATGGTGGCTGGCAATATGCATTGAAACGAACGAACATTAATCAAATGTGGATTACCGAACTCCTAACATCTAACCGGTCATCATTCAAAATTTATCGTCACAATAGATCAAGGTATAAGAAAAGGAAACTTGTTGAAATACTTTATGCTGAGAATTCTATGTTGTACCAAAAAATATAATGTTGAATAAAGCTTCTAATAATAATAAAAAAAAAAAATAATAGTCTACATTGTCAACTGATAATAATCGAGAAATTAAAGAAATACCTGAATAAAACTAGTGGCTTAATAGGTATTAAACAGGGATAAAACACTGATTTATTGATATATACTTTTCGAAAGTTCACTGATTATTTTATTACAAAATAAATACCTACCAAATGTATATTCAGATAAACATACACCTTCAATAAAAATAGAGCAACCTAATCAATCTGCAGAAAAAAATGTTTAGCAACTTTTCTCAGGGACCATAACACTGGCCCTCTGAACAATTTATAGAAAAGTAACATACTAATGACGACTCGAATTATTGTTATTATTGCACTACAGGTCATCCAGTAGTTACGATCAATTAAAAACCAAAGTACAAAATGAATATTGCCATATTGTAATCTCGCTTGAAAAAGATCATGTCCATATATGCAGTTTAAATTGTTGAGTTTCGATAATTAGTTAACTCAAATAGAAATAACTTTGGAATACCATTAAGCTATGATTTCTTTACAGAAATTATTAGGAATAATATCTCATCAAAGTCTATGAGTAAGCTTTAATATACACAGAGGGTTTCTCTATGACATATATATCATCTATGACTAAATCCATAGTTCCAAAACCTACATGAGATATTCAATGTATGTCATATAAGTATCCAAATCATCCTTGAAAAGAAGTTGGTTATAAGGTTTCACTGCTCAATGTTATGTTCATGTCGTGAAGTGGTGAGATCATGTAAAGATCTGTCCGGACTGGACAGATGAATAATAATAATATATTCGTGTAAATAGTTACATTATTTTCTGAGCCTCAATATTCTCTACAGAAGATAAATGGGAGAAACCTTAATCCTTCAAAGCCGATTTGATTATGAATAACTTCCATATAAGTATCCTTCATTAGGCACTCACCCATATACTTATGTGTACAGCACAAGTAATCTAGATTGATCTATCTCAGTCAGCCGCTAACCGATTTGATATGCCTATACTAGTTAATCTGCTCACATTAAACTAGGTTTATGTATTAAAGAGTACATTATAGATTATTTATGAAAATAGCTCCTTTAAGATCATATATTTTAGAATGTATAATTGATTATAACTGTGTAATTTAAGACTTATATCTCTTTATTAATTTGTAGAGTTTACATCTAATTTACTTTATGAAATGAATTAAAATTGTCTCATTAAATTTTATTTGTTCCTATTCTAATTTACGATCATTTTTATATCTGCATAGATAAATCTTTGATCTCTGTTTGTTAATTTTTTGAGGTGAACAGATTATTTGGTTAGTTTATTTTTTATTACTTACTTGCTTACTTACACTTGTTACTCACAATAGTTCATAAAATCAACTGCGCACAAAATTTGTTCAAGAAGACGAGAATACATTGTAACATGCAACGGGGAAAATGAGGAAAAATATCTAAATACTATCTTCCATAAGAACGGCTATCCAATCAATTTCGTCGAAAAAACACCAACCAAAAGCATCAGCAGAAACAAAATCAAGTGCAGAAACCAATAAACGGATTATCCTCATACATGGAAAAGGCATATCAGAAATTCCAACGAGATTGTTGAGGTCTTTTGGAATAAATGTAGCACATAAACCAACAAAATCACTTTCAATCAATCTTATGCAAGCAAAACGACAGAAGAAAACCGAACATTATCTACAAAACAAGTTGTTTTGACTGAGAAAAACACTACATCGGACAAGGCGGACGCCTTCTCCATCTTTGCCTTCACGAACATCAATTAGGGGTCAAACGCCATGATTTATTCTCGCTTTGATCAATGCATGTAGACAATCGTGGACACACATTTGACTGGGAAAATGTAGAAATCATGGATAGAGACAATTCTAAAAACATCAAAGAGTGTTTAGAAGATTGGCACTCTAATCAATCGGCAATCAACATGCACATTGAAATCGATCCAACTTATCAACCAATCAGTAAAATTCTGGACAAATATAGGACCAAGAATCAAATCAATGGGCAATGAAATCAAAATAAAAAAGTAAGCAAAGGCAGGTTAAACGTCAACAATAACCAGTGAAGGTCGAGGTCTAAAGGACAAGCTTTGAGCCATATGTGGAGAAATTCGAATACTTCACTTCAACCTGACGTTTGTGCTGAGGATGTCATTCAAGAGAACGATGAAAGCACCACGACTAAACCATCCAGGTCAGAAAACAAAACTCCATCAAAATCATCTACCTGAGCTATAAATCTGCTCCATCATCTTAAAGTAGTTTATATGTCTTTTTTTGGATTTACTCAATATACACCCACAATTGTCTATGAATACATTTGTCAGTAATCGGTGCATGCACTAATGTTTCCGTAAATGTCTGCAATCTAAAGAAAAAAATCTTTTTATTTGTATGTCAGGATTACGTGAAATGTCTAGGATTTCACATTAACAATAGAAAATCACTAGTTATTAAGTATCAAAGAGACTGATCAGACAGGGTACTTCTGAGGAGTTCCAAAATAGCACGAAACAACCGTTCAGTGTTTCCAGGTTTTTTTTATGATAGTCTTGGTTCAAGTGACTACTCATGATCTCAACTATTAAAATATCTTTTTTAGGGAATAATTTACAAAATGTATATAAAGTTGCTTAAGTATACGATATACTTGAAATTGTCAGTATAATTATGGCTGTTAACATAATTACACAACAACATTTCAGACAATCTTCATTTATAATGAAAATATGTGTAGTTCCTAATATATTTAACTAGAAGAAAATTAAATCTATTTATTGAAATTCTAAAATAAATTTAAGTAATTCATTGTTTTCATTGTGTATAATGCAGTTTTATAAATTAATATACAATTAACATTAATTACATAATAGTATTATTAGAAAAGACAATTCGATTTCAATTATCCAATATTAACTAAGATCTTATCATTACAGACATTCTTTAAATCTTTAGAAACTGTATTTCATTGTAAATACCTAAATATTTTTAGCATGGATTACTATCCTAGAAAATTTGCTCAAAATGTCTTTAAACACAGAGAACTTTATACATACAGCAATTGGATAGCTAAATTATCAATAAATTAAGGAAATAATGTAAGTGATAGGTGCCAAACCCGCTAAAAACAATAAATATCGAAGTAACTATTATTAAAAGCAACATTAAGCTACTCAATAAAATGTTATTTTGAACGATCATTCGATACGATATGAACACTTTGTCCAAACAATGATCATCCTATTAAAAAAAAAAATTAATCAACTAAAATATGTGGAAACAATTTATTTCGTAATTGGTGGAAGAAAAAGGATAGCCACTACTTTTCATATTTGAATATGTTAAAGAGTTGTGTTGCGTGAACACTGAAGAATGTTAAACATTCTGTGATTAATAAATGATTAATAAATGATCTACGATAAGTCACTAATGCAGACTGAAACGTATTAATTATATAACAGTCTATTTTCATGTTGATTTAATTCGTTAGGATGGATTAATTTTAGGTTATATATATGAAAAGTGGAAATTTATAACCTTGTGACAGATCTCCACGACTCATATAGCTGAAACATTTTATGCTTCCTCGTACATGAAATAAATAATCTATGAGAAACAGTTCAATTATAAAGCAGAAGAAATGTAAATTAAATATTTTGATCTGCAAAGTATAAACAAACTGAATATAAAAGACGTCTGATAAATTGTTTCAACCGAAAACCATTACGTTTAAGAAGTCAGTCAAACTTTAAAATCTTCTTTTCACTTGTCTCAAGGGGACTTTAACGAAACAAAAAAGCCCCAAATTTTAAATTAAGAATACATAGGATCCATTGACCAGACATTATCATTAACAACCTAATGTGGAAGAGAACAAACCAGATCCCAGTAAAGGAGGAAATCAGGAAGAAACACTGGAAGTGCATAGAACATACATTGAGGAAAGCATCCAACTGAGTCACAAGGCAAGCCCTCACATAGAATCGCCAAGGTCAAAGTAAAAGAGGAAGAACGAAGGATACATTACACTAAGAAATAAAGACAGACATGAGAAGAATGAACAACAATTGTATATAACTAGAAGGTAAGGCCAATGACAGAGTGGGTTGGAGAATGCTGATCTGTGGCCCATACTTCATTGTGAATAACAGGCGTAAGTAAGTAAGGAACTCAATGAATAACAAGACTTTAATAGTAAGGAATTATAAAATGCCATTTGCAAAGTACGCACTTTTTAAAGCATAAAAAATGGATTATTTAAGCAATGAGAACTTGTGAATTTTCGTTCTTTTTAGCAACTGACATTTGTTGATTGTAATATGGGATGGCCGTACTAGGTTATCTGACATATCCGAGCCCTCGAATGCTTTGGTACGGCCAAGAGTGGGGACAGTCCGCTCTCCCACTCGAAGTGCTCTCACATGGCCGTGCGTATATAGCCTCTCTCAGGGAAGTCCTACTCATTGCCTTCTCGTTGGGGGGGGGTGTTGTTTACGAAATTGAGAGGACGAAAAGCGAATGTCTGACGATTTAACCGGGTTTGTGGACACCAAGAGTTCACCTAGGGGAGTTGGAAAACCCTGATTCCAAATCAATGGTGCACATGGGCTCCAGTATCTTGAAGGAACAAATGACTCATGAACCAATTGTTGGTCACTGGCTACCATGTTCCACTACCTTGTGAACCTGGCCTTCAAGTCGAACGCTCCGGATGTGACTCCCTAAGAATACCATCTGCTTCGGTTTGGGCACCCGGGCACTATCACAGACCTAACACATATCAAATGAGATTTCTGTGGCGCCATTTGATATGTGTTAGGTCTGTGATAGTGCCCGGGTGCCCAAACCGAAGCAGATGGTATTCTTAGGGAGTCACATCCGGAGCGTTCGACTTGAAGGCCAGGTTCACAAGGTAGTGGAACATGGTAGCCAGTGACCAACAATTGGTTCATGAGTCATTTGTTCCTTCAAGATACTGGAGCCCATGTGCACCATTGATTTGGAATCAGGGTTTTCCAACTCCCCTAGGTGAACTCTTGGTGTCCACAAACCCGGTTAAATCGTCAGACATTCGCTTTTCGTCCTCTCAATTTCGTAAACAACACCCCCCCCCAACGAGAAGGCAATGAGTAGGACTTCCCTGAGAGAGGCTATATACGCACGGCCATGTGAGAGCACTTCGAGTGGGAGAGCGGACTGTCCCCACTCTTGGCCGTACCAAAGCATTCGAGGGCTCGGATATGTCAGATAACCTAGTACGGCCATCCCATATTACAATCAACAAATGTCAGTTGCTAAAAAGAACGAAAATTCACAAGTTCTCATTGCTTAAATAATCCATTTTTTATGCTTTAAAAAGTGCGTACTTTGCAAATGGCATTTTATAATTCCTTACTATTAAAGTCTTGTTATTCATTGAGTTCCTTACTTACTTACGCCTGTTATTCACAATGAAGTATGGGCCACAGATCAGCATTCTCCAACCCACTCTGTCATTGGCCTTACCTTCTAGTTATATACAATTGTTGTTCATTCTTCTCATGTCTGTCTTTATTTCTTAGTGTAATGTATCCTTCGTTCTTCCTCTTTTACTTTGACCTTGGCGATTCTATGTGAGGGCTTGCCTTGTGACTCAGTTGGATGCTTTCCTCAATGTATGTTCTATGCACTTCCAGTGTTTCTTCCTGATTTCCTCCTCCACTGGGATCTGGTTCGTTCTCTTCCACAGTAGGTTGTCAATGTTAGTATCTGGCTAACGTAATCGAAGTATTTTGCGTAGACAGTTTGTAGTGTCGGTTTTTATGTCAAGCCCATATGCCTTATTCTAGCCTTCGGACAAGCCAATCTATTCATTCTATTCGTCACATTCTGACTTTGGTAATTATTCGCTTATCAGTCTTCACTGTTTTTATATGAGCGCATATGTGTGTATATTTCTTATCTCATTACTCATTACATATCGGTAACTTATTTTTGTGTGACTATCAATATTGATTAATGCTTGACTAAATGGAGTTGGCTTACCGGCGATCTCCACTGCGCGTAGTTTTGCTTCTTTCTATTCCATTTGTTTCAGGTAAAAAATATATGTTATCAGAAGGGGTTTGTGGAGATTTTAGAAATTTTCACAGATTTAAATCATGAGTCAGTTGAAGCTAGACCACCATTGAAAACCTGGAAGCACTGGACGGCCGTTTCGTCCTAGTATGGAACTCCTCAGCAGTGTGCATCCACGATCCCGCACCACGCGGGGCTCGAACCCAGGACCTACTGGCTTCGCGCGCGAGCACTTAACCATTAGACCACTGAGCCGGCATCCAACGGTGTTAATGTCTAACTTCAACCAATCCACGAAGTCGCGCCACCGTACACCATTGTCTTCAGTGAGTTACTATCTCACAACAGACCTGGTTGAACTCCACTGGTAACGGCTTCCCACTAGAACTCCAGGAGTATCTCTTGAAGTTAGTCACTAGTGAGCAGATGATTATTATCAGAAGGGGTTTGTGGAGATTTTAGAAATTTTCACAGATTTAAATCATGAGTCAGTTGAAGCTAGAACGAAGCTAGGACGAAACGGCCGTCCAGTGCTTCCAGGTTTTCAATGGTGGTCTAGCTTCAACTGACTCATGATTTAAATCTGTGAAAAAATATATGTATTCAAAAGTTCGTTCTCGTTATTTGACTTATTTAATTCCGTTATTGACTGACGCGATTTAAGTTGATGATTATATACTAGGATAGGCGACATATATATTTCAATAACAATCATTCATACGATCAAATCGGAGTCAGATCACGGGCCACTAAAGTGGAGAGCCCTTTCGACAACATCGTCCAATCTAAATGACGACAAAACAAAGGGTCTCAGTAAAAGTTGTTAATAAACACTTGTATCTTCTGGATGATGGCTTTCGTAGTTCTCCAAGTTTCTGTCCCATACAGTAGAACTGTCTTGACATTTGTATTGAAAATCTTCACCTTGGTGTCGGTTGACAGTTGTTTTGAGTTCCAGACGTTCCTCAGTTGTAAATATGCTGCTCTTGCTTTGCCGATTGGCGCCCTTCGCATCTCCATCAGATTCACCCGTGTTCATCAGTGGTGCTGCCCAAATATGTAAAGGTTTTTACATCTTCCAAACCTCCTCCATCAATTGTGATTGGTCTGATGCATGCTTTGTTGTATCGGAGAATCATGATTTTCCCTTTGTGTATATTGAGACCAATTGCTGCTGAGGTTGCTGATAAGCTGGTCGTCTTCTCCTGCATTTGTTCATCTGCGAAGTCTAAATCATCTAGCTGCATCCTAGATGTCCATTGTATCCCGTGCTTTCCTTCAGATGTTGACGTCTTCATGATCCAGTCGATCACCAGGAGAAAGAGAAAGGGTGAGAGTAAGCAACCTTTCCTGACACCGGTCTTTACCTGTCACTTGTCTTCCATGCAGTTTAATCCATCACAGGAGTTCTGTATGATACTGACTATCCTCTGAGGCACGCCGTAGTGTCAAAGAAGCCTCCATAGTGTTTTCCTGTCCACTCTATCAAATACTTTCTCATAGTCAATGAAATTGATGTAGAGTGATGAATATGATTCAATTGATTGTTCCAAAATGACGCGTAGTGTTGCGATTTGGTCTGTACACGATCTATCCTTACGGAATCTTACCTGTTGACCTCGAACTTGGGCGTCTACGGAGTCCTTCATCCTGTTTAACAATACCCTGTTGAAAACGTTTCTTGGTATTGAGAGAAGAGTAATGCCTGAAGCTTCTTCAGGGCTACTGCCGGTCCCAAACCCGGATAAAGGAGGAGGGTTGGGCATGGGGTTAGCGACTCTATCCCGTAGAAGCCTAACTTGCTAAAAAATGCTAACCAGAAAAAAACGCTATTCATCGAGTTGCGGTATAACAGATCACTAAATAATATTCCGCATAATATTGTGGTAGATATTCAATCAGAATTCGACATTCATATTAAAGAATTAGAAAAACTCAAGTTTTACTTGGTTAGATAACAATTAATTGGAAATTAATCAACGCATTTTACATGCATGAAAATAAACTGAACATATTGCAACAAGTTAAGATCAAACGTATGCATTTGCATAGAAGTTTACAAGTGTTATAAGGAACAATAATATCAAACATTTGTGCACGATCAATTTGCTTGTTAGATTAGTAACCATCTGTTCGTAAAATTATAAATATTACATTTCATTCTCGGTGTTTACATAATGACGCATTCTTGACCAAATATGAGTGTAATTATTAATGCTTAGATGTGCTTTGAAAAGTTTAATGTCATGCAAATATTCTGTTATCTTGAATAAATGATGAAAGGTAGAGTATGAGAGATATAGGAGTGGACTTTCCATTAAAGATTTTAACTAGAGATTGCTTTGTAATCACTATCTTCATAAACTTTGCGAATCAAAATAGAAAGTATATCACTTTGTTAAGGAGAGTGATTTGAATCTTGGCGCTTTGAAATAGATAACATTTGAACACTTATGTATAATCCAAATCTATTGGTGAGAAAAACCTAAACTTTCAGAGTTTTTGATGGTGCTGTGTTGGAAGTTGATAATTTCATGACCGATATGAGCAAAACGGTCAATCTAGGAAATACTAGTAATCTTAAAAACAAAGTATCTAAGATTTAGATGGTGGTTGGAGGTAGTCAACAGGAAACCCTGGATCCGGGTTTCGTGCTATTTGGCACTCGTCACCAAGGTGTACCTGTAATCTTGAGGGAACTGGTGCTCCCTGCCGGATTCGATCTCGTGTCACCCAGCTTCACAGTCAGAGACGTTACCACTGAGCTATCCGAGCTATCCTACAGGAGGATAGTCACGGCTCGGATAGTCACGGCCCGGGTCCAGGGTTTCCTGTTGACTACCTCCAACCACCATCTAAATCTCAATACATAGTGCCCGCAGTGTCGAGTCACCTAGACTGGTGGCCACATTGCAACACGATCGACAGCATTCGATCTGCACTAATAAGGACTAGACAAGCATGACATTGATCACCACCCAGTGATCAATCAATTGTGATAAAGTATCTAAACTAAGCTTCTCAGTGGAGAAATTAATTTTTGACATTATAGTTGTCACAAAAACATGGGTCATAACATATTTGGATCGTACTCTGATCACTACTTTTGTGTTAGAACTGTTAAGGTCATTATTCATGGATATTTAGAGGGAAACCCAGTATTGATTAGTCTTTGGTGTGTCCTTGTATTGTGAACATCTGCAAAAGAACTAAAGCTTGGTCACGTACCAATTAAGAAGGGTAGATCGAAAACAACAGCAGCACCTGTCCAAGACAACTGTTATCATCTACTAAGATAAAAAAAAGTAATGGAATCTCTCTTCTAAGAGTTCAAATACAATCTCTGAATCATATAACATCAAAGCGGAAATTTCATCAAATTACTTCATTGACATATACTGGAAGGATATTGTTGTCAACAATTCTCAAAACCAAACTATTGAAACACCAGCTTAGTCCTAGTGTTTGTGCCTCTGGGATCTGTATATTGATTATATAGTAGCCTAAAATCTATCAAATCACTGGATTCTGATTGTTATCATGCCTAGTGAATACAATTTTAGAACCACTCACAGCTTACTTAGTGAACACAGTATATGAAGTTGAATCACATCATACATACATAAGAGTTAAATAATATATACAGAAAATACTAAATCTATTTTGAATGTTGTAATCTTTTGCTGTCAGAAGCTCCGAACATACGGTTAATCTCGCATTACCCGGATAAATTCAGTCTGATTTCACTAAACAATTTTATTTCTTGTCAATCTATTAATTATAAGACACATCGATTTCAAAGGTTCGGTCTGCTCCAGCAACACAGTTTTCTTTTTATGAACTTCAATCTCGATTAAGCGTTTTTCAACCAACTTCTGAGGCTTTCAATACCTTATTAAAGTTGGTGTTATAAATAATAAGAATTAACAATAATGAAATTACCTACTTTTGATGGAGTTTGTGCTGATGATGTCGTTCAGAAGACCAGTGAAAGCTCCACGACCAAAAAATCCAGCTCAGAGAACAAAACTCCATCAAAATCATCTAGGTGATCTATAAATCTTCTCCATCGTCTCGAAATTACCTACTTTTCTCTTCTGAAAATTCTATTCATAAAGCAACTTAAAAATACAGTTATATTTATAATACTCTCAACAATTTGAATTAAACAACCCTTAATGCTTTGATCCGTAAATCTGTCCAATCATCCTCTATAATTATGTTTGTATACATATAGAAACTTTGATAAGAAAGAAGTATTACGTTATGGGATTCATAGAGACTGTTTTAATAGCCAATTTCATCGTGAAATAAAATCATTTGAAGAACCATTAAAAACTAGAGGGCATGAGACAGCTGTTTTTGTTCACAAGTTTTTACTGGTAGATATCCAAATTTCTGAAGGCAATCGAAGTTAGGTCTCATAGTGAGTGCTCTTTCATAATTCTAATCTTGTTTCATTCGGTTTGTTGCATTAGAAACGTAAAACACAACAACCAGTTAACAGGCTGAACTGATCTCAAACTCTCACTTGAACATTAAGTGTACAACTTAAAGTCAGAAAAATTATTATCGGCATTTGAGGTTTGTGAATATTGTAAAAGAAAATGAATTGTCTGAATTCGCCAATAAGTGCAAGGACTTTCGTTCAGTATCAAAAATTACTGGTATATTTTAAACTCACCAAAAACATTAAATGAATAACCAATCATAAATCAATCTATTACTGATTATAAATTACAACTTGTATGAAGTATCCCTTTTCCCCTTTTTTAACGAAAACGTGAAGGGAAGCCATGAATTCAAGCAAAACAATTCAGCAAAATAATTAAAACTGGACCAAATTGGATACAATAGGTACATAGAACGGAAAATAAAAAAAAACTATGTCTTGAATATCTTTAAAGTCTTCCACCAAGTAAACACCAACACTTAGAACTCGACGGAAATGAAGTCTATTATGAAAGCTATATTTAGGGCTATTTTCTAACGTATTGATTTTAAAACTATTCATCTCTTTCATTGTAGCAAGATGTCAATAATCCTTAACAGACAGATTAAAAATACTTTTTTTTGATTTTCAGTTAATATAATTTGAGTTATTGTCACGCAACTATCAATAATAACTGATATATTCAAGACATTTAGATTTGTTACTTCAGTAATAGATGATTTACACTCGACAAATTCCCATTCTTTAAACCTTCACTAATTTATAGCACTTTTTAAAAGTCAATGAAACTCAACAAATATTTACTTTCCATTTATTTAGTTACAAAAATACCCCTTCAATGATAGACTACATAAACTAAATTACTTACTTACTTACTTAATCCAGTTATTCCTCGTCAAAGAGCATAGGCCGCTCACAAGCATTCTCCATCCAACCTTGTCCAAAGCAATCCTTTCCAGCTCCTTCCAGTTGTTATTCATCCTTTTCATATCTGCTTCCATTATCCGACGTAATGTGTTCTTAGGCCTTCCACTTTTCCGCTTCCCTTCAGGATTTCAAGTTAGGTCTTGACTCGTGATGCAGTTTGGTGATTTGCTTAATGTATTTTCTATTCAATTCTATAATCTTTTCCTAATTTCTTCTTCAGCTGGAAGCTGGTTTGTTCTCTCACACAGAAGGCTGTTGCTGATGGTATCCGGTCAATAGAGGTTGAGTATCTCGCGTAGACAGCCATTTATAAATACTTGTACCTTGTTGATGGTGGTTGTTTTAGTTCTTCAAGTTTCAGCTCCATGTAGTAGAACTGCCTTGACGTTCGTATTGAAGATTCTCACTTTGATATTGGTTGAAAGTTGTTTTGAGTTTCATATGTTCTTCAATTATAGGGATGCTGTCCTTGCTTTGTCATTCCTTGCCTTTACGTCTATATCTGAAACTCCTTGTTCATCGATGATACTTCGAAAGGTATGTGAAGGATTCTACATTTTCCAGAGTTTCGCCATCAAGAGTGATTGGATTGCTGTTCTCCGATTTGAATTTGAATACCTTGGTTTTCCCTTTGTGTATGCTGAGGCCTACTGATGCAGAGACTGCTGCTACACTGGCTCTCTTTATCTACATTTATTCATGTGTATGCGACATAAACTAAATGCTTATTACATCTCATTTTTATTTCATTCACTGCATGTTAATTATTTAGTCACTTTAAATATCCTTTCCCTTTTTTTTTCTTATCAAATAATCATTTCAGAATGTTTGAGAGCTAAAATAAACTTAAATTTCGATCCAAAATCTAATCTCTACTATTTTATTCAACAGAACAATGATCCAATATTCCATAAACTAACCATAACATAAATACACTTGATATTGTTTTATTTGAATCTTCCCATTGATGTTTTAGGACTGAAGTTGATCAGTCTCTTATTGACATATGTGCATACTGTGCGTATGCCTCGATATTGCCTTAATTTACAAGCATTATAAGCAGAGATGGATAGTGGCTAGCAGTGGAATCCAGGACGCGCGTTTCGTCCTGTTTGGGACTCATCAGCTGGATGTACCTGCATCTCAGAGTTGATGTTCACTCTGGGACTCGAACTCAGTACCGTATCAATCTCTGCTTATAATGCTTGTAAATTAAGGCAATATCGAGGCATACGCACAGTATGCACATATGTCAATAAGAGACTGATCAATTTCAGTCCTAAAACATCAGTGGGAAGATTCAAATAAAACAATATCAAGTGAATTAAACTTCACCCCATTGCACAAGCAAGTGGCTATCAGGACTCAGTAGCTAAGTGGATAACGCGATGGCGTTTGAAGCGAACGGTACTGAGTTCGAGTCCCAGAGTGAACATCAACTCTGAGATGCAGGTACATCCAGCTGACGAGTCCCAAACAGGACGAAACGCGCGTCCTGGATTCCACTGCTAGCCACTATCCATCTCTGCTTATAATGTTCATAACATAAATAATCATAAACTCATATGATTTGACTTTCAAATTACTTGTAACAAGATTTTCTTTTAAAATTCTAAATTAATCAGTATAAAAACTTGAACATATTTACAGTTACCATAGAGTTTACTATATTCCCTAAATAAATTGAAAAAATGTTTGATTAATCAATGTAAAAAAGACCTTTTTTCTTCTCTCTCTCTCTCTCTCTCTCTCTCTCGATTCCCTATGTTTGTTATGAATTATTCTATTGGAAAATCGTTGTAAATTCTCAGTTTCATCTTTTTTATTATTTTTACTTAACAACTTATTAAAGCATATCAAATAAACAATTAATTGTAATGCTCTAATGAATTTCTTTCTTTTATTTGTTATTTTTTGTTTTAATTTATTTAAATTTTTTTGTTTTTCAAATTGTATTATTTTGTTACTATTCAATAGTCAATTTACATATTGATAAATTATAATATTAAGTGTAGGATTTATTGCTTATTAATTCAATCATTTTGGTTTCAATGTAACATATTTTAAAGATTTCAATTTGAAATTATGAATTAACTTTATGTTATATAAATGAATAGTTTGATGAAATATTTTCATAATGTTGTGTTTATTTATTTTATGGCTTTTAATATCCTTGTTTGAATTATTAGATGAAGAGCGCTAAAGGGTGGTCTATGCTCCTCCATGAGAAGTAACAGGAGTAATTAAACAAGTCATATTCTTGTATAAAATGGATTCTTTGTAATATTTAATTTATGTCAGAAATAAAAATTTGTTTGAAGAGTCCCATAAAAGGACGAAACGTCTGTCTAGTGCTTTCAGGTTTTTAATGATGGTCTAATATTAATCAGTTCATGATCACAAAAACACTATGCTAATAAATTTATTTCAATGATATTGAACAATATAATATGTTTATTAAACCTCATATTTAATTTAACGATTCTTAAGAAACATCATCACTCATCATTCATTCTGTAGATTTGTTCCTATTTCAAAAATTGTTGTAATCATGATCTAATATTAATGCACATTTCAGTGAAAATAGTTTAACTCTGATTTAAATCTACTGTTCCTAGTTTGGAAGTCATCATCAAAGATCATTGTTAATCAGAAAAATGACTCAATCTAACAAGTTTACACATTATTATGAGCATAAATTTATCCACGAAGCTTACTAAAGTTTGATAGGACACTTTTATTTCAATCAGTTTACGATATATTCTGAAAGTAAATTGGATTTGCCATTATATTTATAGCCATTTACATTGTTTTCATATGGTAAATAAGTTTATCAGAGTTAATAATTCGTTTTTCAGTTTTATTACAACAGCAACAACAATTTGCCAATGGTGGCTACAAATACGTTTCCTTTCAGAACGTTTAAGTTAAGCAAATAGTTCTCAAATAACTTTGCATAATTTTCATAATATCTGTATGTCACCAAAATGTAGTCAATACAGATGAATGTCATAATCATACACAAATATGTTTATCAACATTTATCTGTTACTTAAGGAGTTGATAATAATAATAAAAGTTATTACTTATTGATATATACTTCTCCCATATGATCACAAGTCATTGTCTTTGTTATCAGTTCAATATGTTCAAACATATAATATAGTATCACAGATTGAAATCATGAGTCAGTTGAAGCTAGATTAGATTTCAAAACTATTCATTAATTGAACAATAGTTAGCATCCTTCTGCTGAATTTAATCACATAAACTAAAGGTGAATTTTGAAAAATGCAGGTCCCTTTTAAAATCACGTACGCTTACTGACATATTGTAATAAAATGAACTAAAAAAATGTGTTAAGAACTGTTCAATTCTCAATTTCTTTCTAATTAAAGTCGATCCACAACAGAAACTTTATTTAGGGTTAATGGAGACATTTTAAATTTAACAAATGTACCTTATTCCTTTGTACAGTATTGTACCTTCTGCAATTCTTAAAGTTTGCATATTCAAAATAGTTTGTTCTGAAAACTTTCACTCTGAATAGTCCATCATTATATCTAACATATGATTAATTATTATTAATTAATGGTAATACTATTAAGTTTTCTGGGAAGCTAGATGGTCATCCTGGTGATGAAATCAAATGAAACCCAATAAATCAATGTAAAATTTCTTTTACATGATCATAAGTTTTGTGAAGATGTTGTATAGCCTTGAAGATAATTAGAAAAGGATGGATATACCAATACGAAACTGATCAATTGTAGTCCTAAACATCAATAAGAAGATTCAAACAACCAATACAAAAATGAATTATAACTTGAAGATAATTGTTTTTATGAACTATTGTCAACCTAAGAATAGAAAACACTGAAATGGTGATGATCACTTATGTAGAGAAACAGACACAGTAGTCCTGTGCTATGAAAAATTAATTAAAATCGAGAATGGAAACTATCAAATTACAATTTACTATTCTAAAAATATCTTTTCTAACTGACAGACTAGAAAGTTTTCCAGTTAAAATGGTTTACAATATCAGTTCATAAAGAAAAAAAACTGGTCATCTATAATGAAAAATGTCATTTGAATTGATCAAGCTTATTTACACTATTTTGCCCAATTATTTCTCACAAATAGAATAAAATAAATACTGATGATGAGTGTATTAAATTACGACTAGAAAAGTCACAAGTAGTCGACAAAGACACCAACATTTTAAACATCTATTGTTATAAGAAAAAACACCCATCTAGTAATTGTTTGCGAATGTAAGGATATTTATTTTCTACAGTGAACGAAGATGACTTATATAAGAATTTCAACTGTGTAATTTGTAAAAAGATCTTGTAATACCTAGTAAATAAAAATGAGTAATTCCTGAGTTCGAGTCTTGCCAGGTGGGATCGTGGATGTGCACTGCCAAGGACTTCCACAGTAGGACGAAACGGCCGTCTAGTGCTTACAAGTTTTCCATGGTGGTCTAGGTTCAATTGACTCATGATCTTACTTATTAAGATTACTATAATATCTACAAAATCTCTTCTGATATTAATTATAAATTATACACAATCTAAGGTCGATGGATATCCCTTTCATGTTACCACTAACTGTGTAAACAAATTTACATGTATCTACCATAGCAGTTAAATTGGTAGAACAGAAAGGAGTGCCTACGTCCGATTTATAGAACATATTCTGAAAAGTTTAAGATCAAATGGATTAAAAGCATTCAGCGATGCCATTGCAAGACATTTGCTTTACACAGCACATGAAGTTAATACACTGAAGTCCTTTAAGTTGATCAACAATCAATGAAATTCCGACCTTTTGAAATTTGCCGAAGTGATATCGATCAAATGTCTAAAACTAGATCTGTGTATCTAAAAAGAGACAGTAATAAATCTTTCTTCGCCCTGGTAGCACTAAACCTCCCTTTTTATTTATTAATTTATTACGTCATTCATTATTTCAACTCTTTCTGAAGTTTAAATTACATCATTTATAACTGATTGATTTCAATTTATATCTTTCTTCATTACCATTAACCGATTACCAGTTGTTTCATTACACAATCACTCAATGTTTGTTAACTCCATGAGTTCTACTCACTATTTCAATGTTCTAGAACGTTTCCTCTCAAACTTCATTTATCCGATCATACCAACTTTATTGAAATCTTCGCTACATCATTAATCGTCCTCTTACGTATAAGTATGTTATTATCTGTAATGACGCTACTTTTCAAATATTTTAGGTTGTAAGCAGCTGATGAGAACCCAACGAAATAAAATGAATTCATATTATTCTGCATCAGTTTTTGTTCTTGCTCTTTCTAAGATAATGAAGGGAACTTCGTGTGTAAATTATACAACTTGGTAACCTTTAAGTCTAATCACTTCCGGAATGTTTGACCTGAAAACCTTCTTTTTGATGCAAGCAAAATTATAACGTTGAATAATATATATTTAAGATATATTATTGAGATTATTCATTAATTATATTGAATTATTTGAACTTTTCATATCATCTATTAAAATAGTTAATAAATTAGTGTATTTTGATATTTACTACTGAAAAAAATTATTATCTATAACATATTTTGGACCATAATAATTTTTATGATATTGGATGGCTGAATATTGACGATTTCATTATTATTAGAAGGGGTTTTGAGGAGATTTTTAGTAGTTTTACAGTTGAATTCATGAGTAAATTGAAGTTAGAACACCATGAAAAACTTGGAAGCACTGGACAGTCGTTTCGTTCTAGTAAGGGATGTCTTAGCAATGTGCATCCACGGTCCCTCCTTGCGAGATTTGAACCTAACAGTCTGGTGCGTGAACTCTTAACCTCTAGACCACTGAGCTGGCATTCAACGGCGTTAATATCTGTTTTCAACTAATCCACGAAATTGAGCCACCGTACATAATTGTTTTCAGTGAGTTACTATTTCACAGCAGACCTGGTTGAATTCCACTGGTCATGGCTTTTCACTAAAACTCCAGGAAATACTTTTTGAAGCTAGTCGTTATTATTACATAAGAAATATGATTATAATTAGCATAACTTTCAGCAAAAAAAGACACATTCTAGTTACTTTCACAAGTTGAAGTCATGAGTCAATTGAAGCTAGACCACCATGGAAAACCTGAAAGCACTGGATGGCCGTTTCGTCCTGGTATGAGACTCCTCAGCAGTGCGCATCCACGACCACGCACCTCGCGGGATTCGAACCCAGGACCTACTGGTTTCGCGCGAGAGCACTTAACCATTAGACCACTGAGCCGACATCCAACATTCTAGTTACATAAATAATACATTTGATTTTCGCGGAGAAAAATTCGATAGTAAGAAGTGAAATGTAGATGAAATAAATTCAATTAATGATTAAACAGATTTTTTTGTCCAAGACAATTAATCTGCGTTCTATTATGGTTACTAATTATTTAAATTTGATATTGAAGGATCAAAATTTTAAATTTTAATATTTTTTTCTACTACTAGTATCCATTAAAACTTGTATGATTAATATTAACGTTAATTTTAAGCAAATATACTTTCTAATTAACTAATAATGAAATTATACTTCATTGATTTGTGAACTATTACTGCTCTCATATGGCCACGTATATACAGCCACTATCTGAGAAGTTCTGCTCACTGCCTTCTCGTGGTAGGGGTGTTGTTTATGAAATTCTGGCGCTTTAACCGGGTTGGTGGATAGGGAGGACCCATCTAGGGGAGTTGGTAAACCCTAATTCCAAATTAATGGTGTCCATGGGCTTCAGGATCCTGAACGAACAAATGGCGTATGAACCAATTATTGATCACCGGCTAGCATGGAACTTCATCTCCTTGTGGATCAGACCTTAAGGTCGAAGGCTCCGAGCATTGCTCCCTAAGAAAACCACCTGATTCAGTTCAGGCATACGGGAAGTATCGTAGCCCATATACAAATCAAATTACTTGTGTGGTAAATATATATACGGTGCCCTTTTGTACCAATATTCATGAGTTCAAATAAATAAATATGAAAAAATGGTACTTAGTAATTCATTGTCCCAATTCAAAATCATTGTTTATCAATCTAATATTTCATGGTGATCTATAGTGACTGAAGACGGTATTCATCACAGGCTAATGAACCATTAATAATTGAGCACTGGACAAATGTTTTTTATTTTATTTTTCATACTCTGTCATACACAAACTAGAACTCAGTTATTTCAAACCAGCTGCTGAACTAAACGCATTCAACTAAGTAATGTAGTATCGTATGGTTCACTTTTTCAAACTTCTATAAATTCGTGAAATATTATTATTGGATTCATTGAATATTATATTTCTGGTACAATGTAGAATTCTCAGCATAAAGTATTCCAACAAGTTTCCTTTCCTTATTTCTTGATCGATCCTTGAGATACATATTGAGTGGTCGCCAGTTAGATGTTAGCAGTTTGAGAATCGACATTTGAATAATATACATTTTTTTCGATGCATATTACCAGCAACCACGATGTCTCTGATTGGGCTCTGTCGTAACTTGTACAGCGAAATTTTGCAAACTTGTCACAAACGCTCCTGAATAGGTTATGCGATTAATGGGCATAATGATGTGTTATAACAAATAAGAAAACAGGTAACTTGTGGAAATATCCAAATGGCAGGAACAGGTAGCCCAGATATTCAAAAAGGCCGCATGCATGTCATAAACATGCAACTATTTTTTACTGACATTTACATCATAGTTTCTCGCTAGAACATGGAGATCTTAATTCCATATGTCGTAGAAATTTTTCTAATCGTTTTGTGAAGATCATGTCTCTTATTGGATGTTGGTTTGTTGAAATAAGCGAAACAGAATGCCTTAGCTTATGAGCGATAAGAAATGATCTTATCAACTTAATGAATACCACTGCAGTAAATGTGGAGTCACTGTTTTCTACATACCATGTTATTAGTTTTCTAAATGTTACGATGTAACTTAATACTTTTCTTTTAAATTAAATTTCGTACACAGCTGGTTCCTATCAAATATTTGAACTATTTAATTTGGATTTATGTATTATTACAGTGATAAAAAAGATACTAACTCACAAGATCATATCCTAATATCATTAATAATGATCTTATGTTGCTTACTTACTTATGTCTGTTGCCTCTCGTGGAGAAGCGTAGGCTGACCACTAGCATTCTTCATTCAACCCTGTCCTGGTCAATCATTTTTATGTCTTCTTTCAATCACCAACGTAATGTGTTCTTCAGCCGTCCTCTTTTCCGTTTTCCCTCAGGATTCCAAGCTAGGGCTTGCCTCGTGATGCAGTTTGGTGATTTCCGTAATGTATGTACTGTCCAATTCCTCCTATAGCTCTTTTAGAGTTACTACCGGCCTCAAGCCCAAGTAAAGGAGGAGGGTTGGGCATCGAGTCGGCAACATCATCCCGTAGAAGAACATCTTGCTAAAAAAACGCCAACCAGATAATCTCACATACTGATTTAAAATATTAATAAATTGAATTCCAGAAAGTATACTTATTCGTTTATAGCATATCTTTGTTTATAACAAATGTCCATTCAATTTTCAATCAAGTTTTTTTCAATAATTACGGTTCGATCTAATATAATAATGAAATTTCTTTTAAAGTAACAAAGAATACCTGTTCGTAAATACATTTCAATAATCACAACACATATAAGTACATACTTCGTAATCACAACATTTAACAACATGGTATTGGATCGTGACTTTGTTTTCTTTTCCTGTAAAAATAACTAGGTGTTAAAGACTTAAGATGTAAGTAATAAACATACCTTTGTCAATGATAACAAGTTAGTGATCTGTTGCCAAAAAGTTGATCAAATATATTTGGTGGGGGGGCTTTTTTCATTTGATAACTGCTTTCCATTCAGTCAGTAATCTAATATTAGTATTGCCATAAAATACAACGTTATTTTACAACTCAGTCATTGATTGTATTTTTGAACGCCGTCATGGATGGTCGAGTAAAAATTTGTATAATGAAAGGCTTTACACCCAGTCATTTAATTATTGTAAAAGATCAAATAGGCTTGATCAAAGCATTTCAGGTTGTCGGCAGGATTTCATTAAACATAAAACACAATCTAACACAAACAAATGAATATACAAGTATGATTCATTAGTTTTAGACTTACTTTATATATTATTCCATTGAAGGAAACTATGCACTCGGGCACAGTAAAAATATATCACACGTCGCCTAAAGAAATACAAAAATCGAATTATAGATTTTAATTAGTTAGCTTTACAAGAAATTTTTGTCCTAAATTGATATCGTTTGAGAAACAATGGAAAACAGATGGAGGAACATGATAGCCATTTATTTCAAGCTTGATCCCTCAGAAGGTTAATTTCACTACCACATATGTGACTGATTTTAAAAGCTGAAAGTTTTTGATGAACGTACTCTCTTTGCATCATTAGATCAAAATTTAGTAGTTTAAATTACCAACTCTAGCTGATCAGTTAGTCAGTTAGCTGCAGCGTAGGATCAGGCACATATATGCATTGGTTCAAGTTGCCACACCTCATTTGCGCAACAAAATGAACGTCAAATTCATAGGATTAGTTACTTCGATGGTAGTAATATATAAAAGAAAGTTTGTGTATAAGGATATAATACAGGAAGAAAGAATTAGTTCGTAGAAAAAAAGTGCGAAACTCTAATTTATGGACGAGCCAGTCAGAGGCGTTTTAGAGATTTCAAGGTTTGGTGCCAACTTCAATGCCTAGTGCTAACGCATGATGGGTTCACAAGGAATTTTGTACAAAACATGATAATTGAGCGGCTATAACAAATAAAACGGCGAGACTATATTTTGTGGACAAATCAATAAGGTATAAATTAACAGGTCGCGGATTTGGGCGCGAAAGCCTTCCATTCACTCGGCTAAATAGATTTCTGGCATTATAGCTGATGCCAGTTCGTGATGAAAACCACATATATATTTACTTAATAAGGCAAATCATGACAACTATCGCGAACTGGATAATAAAAGTACCAGTAACACTGGCTGCAGCCAGGTACTACATTATATAAGGATGATTGGAGAGCCTACAGACTCCTACATAAGCTTGGTTATGTGCATCGTGTCGCTATGCACAAGTATCATTTTGTGTACTCAACAACTGAAGTGCACATAAACAATATTGAGATTATGTGGTCAAGGTTGAAAGAGTTTTTGAGACTTTATCATGGCTCCAAAGGCCGACTATTCTGTAGCCGTATTGATGATTTCCTCTACTGCAAGCATTACGATTTCAGAACCCCTGAATCTCCCAATAATCTTGACAAGTTTTTGAATCACGTATACGAAGTGTATCCACTTTATTTCTTTGGTTTTGTACAATATACTTTTACTCCATACTTACTGTTCGCTGATTGGCTAATATTCTGAAGGTCACTTAAAATTCGTTCAAAGGTCGTCCATAAAATAGAGTCTCGCCAAAAAAAGATGTAAAGCAGTTTTAATCTCACGGTTTAAAAGAAGACAAATAGTGCATACACCTACACCATTTAGATCTATTCTGATCTATAACACCCAACCATTGTTTACGATAGTCACGCGGACCCCAACCCAGTAGTCTGCGTCTGCCAACGTGGATCCGACTAGAAGTTAGTGACTTCTAACACTGATACTACGTTTTGGTTTAGCCGTTTGGGTTATTTAATTAAAAAAATGATTTAATAACAAAAAAATGAAATTATTCAAAAACCCAACGAAAAATCATACATTTTGTTAACTTTTGACATTAAAGTACGTATGAAATCATTTAATCAAAATTATGAATACGGTTATTCCTTTTCGTCCGTTACATGAGTTTATAGGAAACAAGATTGGTATTGAAACTATGTATGTAACAATAAATAGAGTTTCATGAGTTTTTATGAGTATTGTTTTCTCCATGGAGTGACTTCAGGGAATTAATAATAATATTTAGATGGTGGTTGGAGGTAGTCAACAGAAAACCCTGAACCCGGGTTTCGTGCTACTTGGCACTCGTCAGCAAGGTGTACCTGTAATCTTGAGGGAACTGGTGCTCCCTAGCGGATTCGATCTCGTGTCACCCAGGTTCACAGTCAGAGACGTTACCACTGAGCTAACCGAGCCGTGACTAACCTCCTGTAGGACTGAGATGTAATCACAATTGATTGATCACTGGGTGGTGATCAATATCATGCTTGTCTAGTCCTTATTAATGCAGATCGAATGCTATCGATCATGTTGCAATGTGGCCATCAGTCTTGGTGACTCGACACTGCCTACTGACTACCTTCAACCACCATCTAAATCTCAATACATAGTGCCCGCGGTGTCGAGTCACCTAGACTGATGGCCACATTGCAACATGATCGATAGCATTCGATCTGCACTAATAAGGACTAGACAAGCAAGACATTGATCACCACCCAGTGATCAATCAATTGTAATTAATAATAATAATAGTAATAATAATAATAATAATAATAATAATAATAAAAGTATTTCATCATGTTAAAAAACGTTTACATCAAAATATCAAACTAAATAATTTTATGTTATACTTTCTATAATGTTGGATACTGTTAACATTTCTAACAACCCAGTATTTGAATTGTGATGAAACGAACTATCCTTGATTTGATTATTTTACAAAATTTCTAAGCTTTTAATTTATATTTTTAGATGGAATATTCGATCTCATCAGACTCAGTAAAACAAATTTTTATAAACATTATTTGTATCTCTAAAGTAAGATCTTAATAATTATTCCAAGCTTCTATATATATATATATATATAAACTTATTTACTTACACCTCCTCGTGAAGGAGCATAGGCAGCTCACCAGCACTCTCCATCCAACCCTGTCAAAAGCAATCCTTTCCAGTTCTTTCCATTTCTTATTCATCTTTTTCATATCTGCTTCTATTTCCCGACGTCATGTGTTCTTTCGCCTTCCTGATTTCCGCTCCCCTTCAGGATTTCAAGTTAGAGCTTGCCTCGTGATGCAGTTTGGTGATTTGATTAATGTATGTCCCATCAATTTCCATCGTCTTTTTCTCATTTCTTCTTCAGCTGGAAGCTAGTTTGTTCTCTCACACAGAAGGCTGTTGCTGATGGTATCCGGTCAATAGAGGTTGAGTATCTCGCGTACACAGCCATTTATAAATACTTGTACCTTGTTGATTGTGGTTGTTTTAGTTCTTCAAGTTTCAGCTCCATACGGTAGAACTGCCTTGACGTTGGTATTGAAGATCCTCACTTTGATATTGAGTGAAAGTTATTTTGAGTTCCATATTTTCTTCAATTGTAGGAATGCGACCTCGCTTTCACAATCCTCGCCCTTACGTCTACATCTGAACCTCCTTGTTCATCGATGATGCTTCCCAGGTATGTGGAGGATTCTACATCTTCTAGAGTTTCTCCATCAAGAGTGATTGGATTGCTGTTCTCCATGTTGTATTTGAGGACCTTGGTTTTCCCTTTGTGTATGTTGATGCCTAGTGATGCAGAGACTGCTGCTACACTGGCTGTCATTATTTTCATTTGTTCGTGTGTATGCGATAGGAGGGCTAGGTCATCTGCAAAGTCCAAATCGTCTAATTGGTTCTGAGCTGTTCATTGTATTCCGTGTTTTTATTCAGATGTCAAGGTTTTCATAATCCAGTCGACCACCAGAAGAAAGAGGAAGGGAGAGAGTAAACAGCCTTGTCTGACTCCGGTCCTTACTTGGAATGCATCTGTCAGCTGTCTTTCATGCACGACCTTGCACTGTAGTCCGTCGTATGAGTTCCGAATAATATTGACAATCTTCTCAGGAACTCCGTAGTGTCGTAAAAGTTTCCATAACTTTCTCCTATCCACACTGTCAAATGCCTTTTCATAATCACTGAAGTTGATGTATAGTGACGAGTTCCACTCAATTGATTGTTCGACGATGATCCGTAGTGTCGCAATGAGGTTTATGCACGATCGATCCTTACGGAATCCTGCTTGTTTGATCTCGAAGTTGGGCGTCTACTGCATCTTTCATCCGGTTCAGCAACACTCTGTTAAATACTTTCCCTGGTACTGACAGTAGTGTAATGCCTATGCAGTTTTCACATTTGCTGAGGTCTCTTTTCTTTGGAAACCAATGCAAATTTACACAAATTGATAAACAAAAAAGTCAATATCTCATTCTGTTAAACAATCTTAAATGAATACAACAAAATTATGGAGTGATAGTTAAATTGACCGCTACAATTAGTAAATTCATCACCAGGACAACTAATTAGCTTTTGCTTAATGTTTAATAAATTGAACATTGATCGATTAGAATTTGCGAGTGATTAGTTTTTTTTTAAATATTTATACAGTTTGATTAAACTATCGTTCATAGAAATAATGGCGATTTTTTGTGAATATTTACTGTATACAATTTAAGATAAAATTCTAGTTTTTTCTCTTTTTTTTTCCTTTTTTTCTTAAAGTTTTGAGCTAATTTAAAGAAGAAGAAAAAAAGCATTGAACAATGATAATTTTAAAAATCCACTTTTGTCAAGCATTTAGTTTCCACTTGTGAGTAAGCGAAGATATGCCAGCTTCCTTGACTTTTATTTCTAAATTATTCATTATTAAGTGGTCAGTACTCAGAAAGCGAGAGAGAGAGAGGGAGAGAGAGAGAAATAGAGGGATAGAGATAGAAAAACAGAATAGATACAAGAGTAATAATCATTATTAAATGTTATTCACTAAAGAAGAAAAATAAGAACTAAGTTGCCTTGATTATTTTCTGCTCTATATTTGTTTATTATTTATAGTTGTCTATTTGTTTTCTTGATGATAAGTAGTGTTGTTGAATGGATGAATATAAATGATATGGAGTATTTGACTAGAGAAAGTTTATTTTCTACTGAATGGTAGAAATATAGGAATTCATGAAAATGAGATTAGATAAGATATGAAGTTAATTCATTGTACGGATTTACAACTTTTGTAACGAATTGTAGTTTGTTACATGTATCAATAAGTAATACATTTCAAAGTCTAAGAAATACCATAGATAATCTGGTATTTAAGTCGAGAACTGAGAGTTAACCCCTAAAAATTATTGAATGCTATCCAAATTGATATTCTTCAGTACTTCATGCCAATAAAAATCTATCAGTAGAGTTTAAAATGTGACTTATATAACTTGACATTTTGATGTCGATTGTTTAATGTTCATTAGTAAGAAGTGTTGAACTTATGTATTATGTTTGCTGGAACTTACCAAGTGTAAATTTATTCTAAAACTTATCGGCTTACAGCTACTTCTGAATGACCTTTTGCCTTCAAACATGATGGTTTTTTAAGTGATGAGAAGTTGATCAACTCAATGAAAGAGATTGTACATGCTTCCGTTGAATGAAAAGTTGTATTTTGTCTAGTCCTTGTGATCATCGTTTCCGTTGTTTGAAGATGCCCGCTTCGGATAGCTTTTAACAATTTCCAAGCATTCCATTAACTTATCTATCTGTTGTAGGATTTCGTTTTACATAATTACATAGACCAGAATGTTATAAGTTAGATATGAAATTTTTGTTTATGAAATCGTTGTCTTGACTGGTTTGACTTTATTTACCCATATATCAGGGGCAGTAGTCTGAATAGAAGTAGCCTTTCTAAAATTAATGTCAAAATTCCACTTCGGGAAATGTCACCACTAAGTGAATATGTTATTTGGCTTGCCAGCAGAAAATAACACGCTTAGTACTGAAAATATGGAGAAGACGAAGAACAACTTATTTTCTAAAACAGTAGTCGAGTTAGTGAGTAGATAATTTTAGGAAAAAAACATGCCTACTTTTAAATTTTAAAAGTAGTATAAAACGTTCAAACAGTTTGTTTTACTCAAAACGTGTAACATTGAAACGATAATAAATTTATATCAGAAATCCCTTTTTACTAAATCATTATAACTCCCTATTTAGCTTACTTGTTCAACAAAACACCCCATAATAAAGTGAATTCTTCAAATTATCAATACCATTTTCCAAATGGTTTAAAATTATGTAGAGGGTAATAAGCACAAATCACTAACTAGTTTATCAGACAAATCCAGTATGTAGATTATCTTAATTTCTTTCATCAAAATTTCGTTACAGAATCCAAGTGTATATTTACAAGTGGAGGAATCAAGATAAACTTCTCATACCATAAATATATTTCAAATTCTGTATTAGTTTTTCAGCTGTATTTTTCTAGTAAACGAATATGATAATAATGATGAAATATCATGTATCAGAGGGGGTTTTGTGGAGATTATGGTAACTTCACCAGTTAAGATCATGAGTCAGTTGAAGCTAGACCACCATGGAAAACCTCAAAGCACTGGACGGCCGTTTCGTCCTATTGTGGGACACATCAGCAGTGCGCATCCACAACCTCGCCTCGCGGGATTTGAACCCATGTGTCATTTCTACATATATACTATATTAATTTACCATGTAACAGTATCGCGTAATACTATAAGCAGTCTTAAGTTTTCTCTAGATACGAATGAAATTCTCGTTGAATTTCTAGTATCATTTAATCAAATTACCCTTTCTAATTGTATATTTCAAGGAATCCAGTTCTCGCAAAAGTAAAATGTATGTAATCTATTTCATTGATCGATATATAATGGAAACTTTAAAAAATATCTATAGGCCACCATCAAGGTTTATTTTATGCGTCTGTTTCTTCTTTGAGTTATTAAAACTCACGAAGTAGATTTTTATTTATAAGAATTATTATTGACTAATATTAGGGATAATATCATTATTTTAAACCATATTGTTAACAAAATTGAACTGTCTGGGAAATTAAACTTGGTATGTCGTCCGCTTCAATTCTGAATAAAAGACTGACATGGAGATACACTCTTATTGATTATCTCTGGATATAAAAAATTGACTTAGTACAATGATGTGCTAAGAAATCTCGTCTACAAGTTATGTAAAACAATTATAGGTTTTTCACATATTAAGAAGGCATCTGTATTTAATTTCATTTAGAGACAATTAGCTAACATGAGACTATGAAATGAATGGGTTACAAATCAATTTATCTATTTACGTAGTATATTGTATAACAAAAACGAAGCATACTGTGCGTTTGTTTAGTAGTTGATATTCAGAGCAAGAGCTTAATCAATCTTTTACAATAAATGTAATCTTTGTTGTTAATCCAGTATGACAATTGCTTAGACATATGCTTTTTTTGTTATATAATAATCTGCTCAACAAAACATTGATTCAACTCTCTGTTTGATGTTTATTCAATATGACATTCTTTGTGAATTTTATTCAGCAAGTCATAGATCATCAATTATTACAATAGATCTGTACATTTTCATATATGATAGATGTTGAATTATCTCTAAGCGGGTGTATAATACCATACATAAATAAGTATATTCTTGTCTAGGTATAACGTGTTTCTTGCAAGGCTGATCAGTCTTTACTTGCATCACTTTTCCAAATTCTTACCTTGCGTTATACAAATTGTAGTGATTATCAATTTCAAATGTTTAGTAACAGAAATGTTGAGATAAAATACCAGGTCGTTTACTTTTCTTAGAAGAATACTGCTATGTTTAATATATCATGATATTACTGTAGTGTTAGCGAATAGAACGTAAACCAGCAAGGCAATAACAGGACGAAACTGAGCTGTTCCTCTGCGCCTCACCCCAACCAACTAGAACAATATCAGAGACAACAGTGAAAATATATATAATTTCACAAGCAGCCCGGAGGAACGAATAACGGGTACTCAGTTCATGTGTAGTATATACAACGCAAAAATGTCCTTGAAAAGCGTCACTAAATAAAGTACTAAAGGATAAAACTAGCAAATCAAGTTTAAAATCCTTCCAGGTAGAAAAAACAAACTGAAAGTAATTAGCTGTTTTGACTCAGAAATGAAAGATCCAAATGTCCACAATTAAATTACAATGATATGAAGTTTTTGATGAAGTTTTGTTCTCTGAGCTGGTTGGTTTAGTCGTGAAGCTTTGATCGTTCCTCTGAATGACATCAGTGTTTGAATTCGAAAACTTCACTTCTACCTGAAGTTTGTGATTATGATGTCGTTCTTAAGAAGCTCCACAACCAAAGCAACCAGCTCAGAGAACAAATCTCCATCAAAATCATCCACCTGAGCTACAAATCTCCACCGTCTCAGAAATGAAGTTTATTATGTGATTTCTGGGTCTCTAGCAACCTCAACAGACATTACGTCTTAATAATGATTTACGATGCTAAATATTCATCTATATGCAAAATATACATTTTTTGTAACAAAAGAAAATCGTAAATTTATGTGACTAAGCGCTTGGATTTGATGTACATAGTTTGACTTATTGACAATCACTTAATAAAACAGTATTATTGACCCAAATTCTCCACCGGCGATCAATGAATACTAAGAAGCAAAACAACTGATCAGTAAAGGGATTCTTTCTGTCGAACAAAATAATACTCGTCCATACAAAATATTCATTATGTCTTTAGTCCCTATCAATTATTACGTGCAGAAATCGCCAAGCAAAATACCGACTTCTATAACTTTGTCCATGTACTAAACCAATGATATGCTGATCAACACTAACAGCCCTAAGTCAAATTGAAATCCTTATTGTTCATCTGTACGGTAGTTTCTCGACTAAACCAGTTCGTTCATTCCAGAAAAATATCAGCCTCTATGAATCACATATTTCAGACATACTTGATTTTTTTTAGATGGTGGTTGGAGGTAGTCAATCATTTGTGATACTTCATTTTTATACAAGAAGACCACACCATAAAATGAAAAATTATAATTATACAATATCAAGCTAAAAATAATTATGAGTATAGGAGACTGCAACAAAGGATTGAGAATAAATTAATAATGATATACCGTATAACAGTAGCCAATGGGTCAAATGAAAGCTTATGATAAAAGGAATGTGAAAATACACGTAATTTAGTTACTTAATTGTTATCCAATAAAAATATAAGAAATAATAGTCCATAAATAATTTCTAGCAGTTACCATTCCCTTATTTTTTGTTCGGATGTAACACATTCCTTTTATTTTGAATATTCGAAGTAAGGGTGTTCACATGATTTTACCTGTTCCCATATAAGGTTAGATCCTGACTAAAACGTTATAGGTAGCTTTGAGTTTCCAGCATCATCCTTCTTGAGGAAATAATGTTGAACCTTCATACCCTGCAAGATACGAATAATTTAACTTTGTTTAAAACATGTTTCTCACATTGACTAGAGGATTCATTAGAAGTGTCTATATGGTGAGGATAAACATTTGATGTGAAATCATCCTGACTGTAATCACGTTTGCATTCACTGCCTCACGCTGACCAAGTATTTCACCAGAAACAAATACATTATAGGTACGAATAACATTTGATAGGACATCATCAGGATTTGATCATTCTGAAATATCTTCGTCAAATTTATTAAGAATGTCGTTGGAGATTAATGAATCATTGGAAAAATCAGCCTCTATCAAAATTGCATCAGATTTCCGATGATAAATCATCAAAAATATGTGAATCATTAGGACAATCTATATCTCGTAAAATAACATGAAAAATCTGATAAGAAGTTGATTCATTAGAAACTTTTGCCTCTCAGTGATTGTGAGTTTGATTTAAATGCACTTGTACTCATTGTGCTGCTCCAATTATTTTCTGACTACGAGTCCCTCAAACGTTCTAGACAAATATCACGTGAAACATTATTTTGTTTTGTTTGGAGTTCGATTTCAGAGCTATGCAAGGCCAATAGGGCTTCATGTTATTCTGGGCTCAGAGTTTTGTATTCAGAATATTCTGGTTTTTTGTCCTCCAGTACTAGTTTGTCTTCGATCTGTCTTAACAGCATGAATAGAATGGTTAGATAGCACTGTATTTTTTGCTTCCAACATAGCTGTATCCTATTTTAAGTTTATTAATCATTGCCATTCTACAGTAACAGTTTGTAGAGTCATTTTGTCATCGAAATGATTATGATTAAACTACGTTTAAATTGTTGAGATCGAACTCTATTTCATTCAGTCATCAACTCATATTTGAAACATGGATATCAGGTTTCATTTTTATCAGACATAATAAAGTCGAAATCACCCTACCATTATATTATCTTTTTCACAATAGTTTGCTTATATCCAACTGAACACTCATTAGTTAATAATGGGAAAACTGATAATTCAAAGATATTTGCTATTTGTATATCCTCTTTCATTTTTATAGTTATTTAATGTGACAATTTAATTTATGGCCTGTGAACTCCATAAATTCGATAAAGTAACTTGTAACCAGGAATTAAAAAAAAACAGAATCAAAACTCACCACTTGGATTTTCCACACAGAGTTACAGACACCATTTACCTGTAAAACATTACTAACTTCTTTAAACATTAATATTTATAGCTCGATTTATAATATTTATAAATAAACTGAAGTTGAAAAAATATGAAGTATTCTATATCAACTAATTGTGAGTTTCGAGGCTTTGGGTTAAAATGCCATTCAAATACGTGTTGAATATTCTAGATCAGTCTCAGATCTAGAACGTAACAGAAGTTGAATATTTCCCGGTTTTCACTAACTATTCTATTGAGGTCAAACCTTGATTTAACTTATCTTCAAATTATACAATCTGTACAATCCACCTAAGTTAGATGATAAATTTCTTTTGTCATTTCCTATAACTATTATTGCCTACATTTTATTCACTGGGTTTTATTTTTTGCATATAATTTATCTCACTAATTAAATAATCCTCTTGAAACATATTGGTCTTTATAATAGTCCAGACAGTTTATCATCATAAGCAACCATTATTAAGATAGAATATTTACATATTCAAATCATACGGTTAATTTAACACAATTTTATTAGATTTTATTTTATTTTGTTCAACTGACCTTGTGATTTTTCGCTTTTTCGTATACAGTAAAATAACTTGAACATTTTCCTATTTTACTAACTAGTTATTCATATACAATAGACAAGCATACAAGTATTATGTAAGTTTATAAGGGGAGTTCATTAATGATAGAAACTGGCTAACTGTCTCTTTCTCTCTCTCTCTCTCTTCCCCTCTCTCTCTCTCTCTTTATGTATCTATCTCTCTAACTCTATCCTACTCTCTTATGTACAGATCTCTGCACATGAAAAGATTGGCCGAATAAAATCAATTGGTTTAGACTGTGATATATATAAATACTATTTTAACCATAAAACAAAACAAAAATGTAATATATTTCTCAATCTATAAACAATCTCAAATAGTCAGTTAGTTAGTCAGTTAATTAACAATAAAATAAAAGAATAATTAATTAAATAAACTAAATTGTTTTATATTAAATTTTCAACAATGAAAATATTTTGGCTTATATACTTCTGATTTTATTTTATATAAAATAACCTGAAGGCATAAAAAAAAAGTTTAATCGAATCATCATCAAATTTTAGTCTAATTTAAAGTAAAATAGAAAGATTTCAATGATGGTCTAACATCAATCAGTCTATGATCTCAATCAAAAACCCCTATAGGGATAATTACTATGTATGAGTACATAGTGACTAGCTTCATGAGGGAATTCTTGGAGTTCTAGTGAGAAGCCATGATCAGTGGAATGAATCCGTGTTGGGTAGAGACAAGTATCTACCTCAGTACAATAGAAGATGGTCGCGCGATTTCGTGGATTGTTTGAGGTTAGACACTAACACCATTTGATGCCGGCTGAATGGTCTAGTAGGTTAAGGGTTCGCGTGCAAGACTGTAGACCTTGGGTTTGAATCTCGTGAGAGGGATCGTGTCTGTGCGCTGCTGAGGAGTCCTATAATAGGACGAAAAGGCCATCCAGTGCTTTTAGGTAATGATATCTACTGAAAGTTAATTAGTTCAATATTTCACATGAACTCTTTTGAAATTTGTGATCATTTGTTTCTCTTAACTATCAACTATATTTTTTCTTCTTTATTTATGATTAGAAAGTCAAGATTAGTTAGAATTAATTTGACCATGAAGTTTAAGCTTCATTGAATTCCTTCATCAGTGACAATTATTAATAAACATTTACCTTTGATAAACAAATTTATTTAAATGACCTTATATTAGTGATAATGAAGTTATATTGATGTTGAAAACACTCATGATTAAGTAATTTATTATTGAAGTGGCTGAAAAGGTCTAAGAACATAATTTAAAACTTTACCAGATGCCATAATTATTCAGTTTTTTTATTATTATTATTATTTTCGGTCTATACACCAACAGAGTTTTATCATTAAATGTTATTATTGAAGTAGAAAGATTTTTATCCTATATCTTATGGTCGCTATTCGATGAAACCTAATGTTATGAAATTTTGACAGTAGAATCAGAAATTTCTGGAAATTATTAGAGAACTACTCAAAACATAAAACAAAGTATGTACATTAAGTATCGTTTGAGTCTATACAGCTCCAAAATTTTCACGAAGGAATCTTATTCTTTGGTTAAACTCATCTAACACTCATCTGAGAACAATATGAAACAATAAAACCTTATTTCTAGTGAAATCAAAGATTAACAACAAAGGGTTGTGGAGACTGTTGAGTTCTAATTGAGATAGACTAATCAATGCCGCCTGGAGTCCGGGGGCTACTGCCGGTTCCAAACCCGGATAAAGGAGGAGGGTTGGGCATGGGGTTAGCGTCCCTATCCCGTAGAAAAGTGTCTCGCTAAAAAAACGCTAACCAGAAAAAATTATTAAAACCTTTTAAACTCTGCCCCGGGAGTCAGAAGGTCTTCATTTAGAAGAACTATGACGCCTCATGATGAAAGCCGAATTCCTTCGGAAGTTACGAGGCCGATGCCCCTTCTGACAACCAGAGCAACCATTTATTTACGTACATGGAATGTTCGTACAATGTGGGACACCAGGAGAGCCCTCCAAATTGCTGCAGAAATGAGGAGATACAACCTAGATGTGCTCGGGATCAGTGAAACACATTGGACGCAAATTGGACAACAACGACTAACTTCAGGAGAGCTTCTGTTATACTCCGGCCGCGAAGAAGACAATACCCCACATACACAAGGAGTTGCACTGATGCTGTCCAAACAAGCACAAAATGCACTTACAGGATGGGAATCTCATGGACCAAGGATCATCAAAGCCTCATTCAAAACAAAGAAAGAGGGCATTTCAATGAACATCATCCAATGCTATGCGCCTACCATCGACTACAATGAAGACGCTAAAGATCAATTCTGCGATAGGCTGCAGTCAATCATCGAGAAGTGCCCAACAAAGGACCTGACCATTCTGATGGGAGATTTCAATGCCAAGGTTGGAACGGACAACACTGGATATGAAGACATCATGGGACGACACGGACTGGGAGAAAGGAACGAAAATGGTGGGAGATTTGCAAACCTATGTGACATCAGTAAACTGGTCATAGGTGGCACCATATTCCCACACAAACGCATTCACAAAACCACATGGACTTCACCGGATCACACCACGCAAAACCAAATCGACCATATTTGCATCAACAAAACGTTCAGGAAGACTATTGAGGACGTGAGAACCAAGAGAGGAGCTGATATAGCATCAGATCATCACTTGCTGGTCGCCAAAATGAAATTGAAACTCAAGAAGCACTGTACAATGGGGCGGACAATATCACAAAAGTTCAATACAGCCTTTCTTCAGGATACTAACAAACTCAACAAATTCAAGATAGTCCTGAGCAATAACTTTTAGGCCTTTCATGATCTACTCAATGGAGAAAGAACTACTGTGGAGAGCAACTGGAAGGGGATCAAAGAGGCAATCACTTCAACATGTCATGAGGTCCTGGGTCACAAGAAGCACCATCACAAGGAATGGATCACTGTTGATACACTGGATAAGATTCAAGAAAGGAGAAACAAGAAGGCAGCAATCAATACCAGTCGAACAAGAGCAGAAAAAGCCAAAGCACAAGCTGAATACACAGAAGTAAACAAACAAGTGAAGAGGAACATCAGAACCGACAAACGTAAATATGTGGAAGATCTAGCAATGACGGCGGTAAAGGCTGCAAGAGAAGGAAACATGAAACAACTGTATGACATAACAAAGAAACTCTCTGGAAATCGCCGCAAACCAGAACGACCAGTGAAAAGCAAGGAAGGCCAGGTAATCACCAACATTGAAGAGCAACAAAACAGGTGGGTAGAACACTTCAAAGAACTCTTCAATCGACCAGCTCCACTGAACCCACCCAACATCGAAACAGCACCCACAGACCTCCCAATCAATGTTGTCCCACCAACTATTGAAGAAATCAGCATGGCCATCAGACAAATCAAGAGTGGCAAAGCAGCAGGACCAGACAACATTCCAGCAGAGGCACTAAAAGCAGACGTAGTGGCAACTGCAAGGATACTCCACATTCTCTTCAATAAGATTTGGGATGAGGAACAAGTACCAAAAGACTTGAAAAAAGGACTTCTGATCAAAATACCGAAGAAAGACGATCTCAGCAACTGTGATAACTACAGGGGTATCACTCTTCTCTCAATACCGGGAAACGTCTTCAACAGAGTATTGTTAAACAGGATGAAGGACTGCGTAGACGCTCAACTTTGTGACCAACAGGCAGGATTCCGTAAGGATAGATCGTGTAAAGACCAAATCGCAACTCTACGGATCATTGTCGAACAATCAATTGAATGGAATTCTTCACTCTAAATCAACTTCATTGACTACGAAAAGGCATTTGATAGCGTGGACAGGACAACACTATGGAAGCTTCTTCGACAGTACGGCGTGCCTCAAAAGATAGTCAATATCATACAGAATTCATATGATGGATTAAACTCCGAAATCGTGCATGGAGGACAGTTGACAAAGTCGTTCGAAGTGAAGACCGGTGTCAGGCAAAATTGCTTACTCTCACCCTTTCTCTTTCTCTTGGTGATCGACTGGATCATGAAGACGTCAACATCTGAAGGGGAGAACGGGATACAATGGACATCTAGGATGCAATTGGACGATCTAGACTTCGCAGATGATCTGACCCTTCAATCGCACACGCAACAACAAATGCAGGAGAAGACGACCAGTGTAGCAGCAGCCTCAGCAGCAGTAGGTCTCAATATACACAAAGGCAAAAGCAAGATTGTCTGATACAACACAGCATGCACCAATCCAATCACAACTGATGGAGAAGATTTGGGAGATGTAAAAACCTTTACATAGTTGGGCAGTATCATTGATGAACATGGTGGATTGGATGCAGATGTGAAGGAGCAGATCGGCAAAGCAAGAGCAGCATATTTACCACTGAGCAACATCTGAAACTCAAAGCAACTGTCAACCAACACCAAGGTCAAGATTTTCAATACAAATGTCAAGACAGTTCTTCTGTATGGGGCAGAAACCTAAAGAACTACGATGGCCATCATCCAGAAGATGCAGGTGTTTATTAACAGTTGTCTAAGCAAAATACTTCGGATCTGTTGGCCGGACACTATTAGCAACAACCTACTGTGGGGGAGAACAAACCAGATCCCAGTGGAGAAAGAAATCATGAAGAAGCACTAGAAGTGGATAGGATACACATTGAGTAAAGCATCCAACAGCGTCACAAGGCAAGCCTTCACATGGAATCCTCAAGGCCAAGGGAAAAGAGGAAGACCAAAGAACATATTACGCCGGGAAATGGAAATAGACATGAGAAAAATGAACAAGAATTGGATGGAACTAGAAAGACTCAGGACAGAGTGGGTTGGAGAATGCTGGTCGGCGGCCTATGCTCCATTAGGAGTAACAAGCGTAAGTAAGTAAGTAATCAATGCAAGGCCACCATTGAAAACCTGGAAGTACTGGATGACCGTTTCGAACTAGTATGGGAATCCTCAGCAGTGAGCGTTCATGATTTCGCTAATGGGACTCGAAACCAGGACCTTCGAGATGCAATCCTCGGAGTTCTAGTGAAAAACCGTGATCAATGGAGTTAACTGTGTCGGACATGGGACATTTAGCCATCTCAAACAGTCGATGAGAGCTGCAGAATATCGTTGATTGGTTGGAGTTGACATTAACACCGTTAGATGACGGCCGGCTAAATGGTCTAAACGTCAGGTGTTAGTGCACGAGTCCCGCATGTGTGATCGTAGATGACCACTACTGAGAAGTCCTAAACTAGGACGAAACGACCGTTCAGTTCTTCCAGGTTTTTTAATGGTGGTCTAACACTGATTAGTTCATGATCTCAAATAAGAATCAAAGATTCACTGTTATCAGCAGTTACTGGTGAATGATCAACAAAATAATAAGGATTACTTACCAACTTATAGTTCGGTTCCAGTATACAAACAAATGTGTTCTGAAGAGAATTAAACAACACATATAATGATTTATGTTTACATCTGTCTATAGGAAATAATCCTGAAATTTATTCACCAAACTATCTAAAGTTTTCTAACAAGGATATTTTTGAATTCTGAGTAGAATTAAAATTCAATAGTGATAATTTTTTTGTTGGTCGTAAAGTAATCCTTTTCCTGTTTGAATTTCACTAGCAGAACTATTCTACCTGAAGTTTATGCTGATGATGTTGTTCGGAAGAACAATGAAAGCTCGATGACCAAACCATCCAACTCAGAGAACAAAACTCCATCAAAATTAACAGATGTAATGTGACACATAAACCAAATATCTTGTGAGTGCATCAGAACAAATGGTGAAAGAAATGAAACTCACGGAATGGAAGGTAATGTAGTCAAGTGCTAAACGCTTTTTTATTATATTTTCACACTTCTATTTCCCTCCATTATCTTGAAGAACGCAAGAACAAAGATTCGAATAACAGAAAGGGAATGTCTAACATTTCATTACGAACTCGTCAGCTAATTAGAACTTATAATATCTTAAAATCAAAATTATCATTGAGTTAACACACTTTTAGCAGTAAAGTTGTTCATATGTGAATGTGTATCACCGTAAAAGAGTAGTGAAAGCCCAAAAAAAGAAGTTATGTTATTCTCCCAAATCATTGTTTCGCTTTCTTCAAAATAATAAACTCGGCGGAATACTCAATGTAGAATATATAGTATACGATAAACGATTGAGTTTGTACCAGTGCAGTAATATAAAACAATACTCAAGAAAATGAATTAAAAAGAGGCTAATAACGGAATTTATTTTCACTAAAGTGATCAACTTTAGGGCATTTCACTAGGCATCTCGAATTATAAATTATAACTATTATATCTATCCTTACATCATGGTATAGATCAAACCAATCAATATAAATTTTTAGCATGACCTACTTTGATGTAATCCCAAGTTATTTGTACACAAACAAGTATGGCTGGGTACGTATACCATATTTGTTTATGAACTCAACCACATTTTTTGGCTAACGTATTGGATGAGTAAAGCTGACTCCTAAAGTGATCATTATTAATAAGTAATATCAATGATATTCTGTCACAGTAACATAACGCAACAGTTACTTGTCCCATAATCAATCTATATATAAGTACATTTTCTTCCATCAATAAAACGACCATTCACGTCTTCATATTCTTATTTATTTCTATGTTAACCGCAAATTGTTTTGGACCAGTATACACCTTAGTACCAGTAAGATTTATCATATTACAAGGCTTAAAATGATCATCTCGATTGATGAAAACATATTTCTTTTCTAATTCATACAAAAATATTCAGTCAAATAGGTTTCATGAGAATAAAAGTGGCATAATCCTAGTAAGTATTTAAGAACTGGCTTCAAAAGGTATATCCTGGAGTCCTAGTGCGAGGCAGTGACCAGTAGAGTTCAACCAGGTCTGTTGTGAGATAGCAACTCACTTATGATAATGGTGGATATGTCACTCAATTTCGTGGATTAGTTGAAGTTGGATATTAACACCATTGGATGCCGGCCGGCTCAATGGTCTAGTGGTTGAGGGCTCGCGCGCGAGACTGATAGGTCCTGGGTTCGAATCACTCAAGGCGAGATAGTGGATGGTCAGTGCTGAGGAGTCCCACAATAGGACGAAATGTCCATCCAGTGCTTCCAAATTGTCCATGATGGTCTAGCTTCAATTGACTCATGATCTCAACTATTGAAATTATTTTTTTGTCAGAATGAGGTTTTGTGGATATTGTAGTAACTTTTAATAGTTGAATTCATGAGTCGATTAAAACTAGACCACTATGGAAAACCTGAGAGCACTAGACAACCGTTTCATCCTAATATGGGACTTCTCAGTGATGTGTGCCTACGGTCTCACTCGTGTAACTCAAACTCAGGCCCTTCGGTTACGCGCATGAGAGCTTAAACTCTAAACCATCGAGCTGGCCGACATCTAATCTATGTTAATATCTAACTTCAACCAATCCACAATATCACACGACCGTTCATCATTGTCTTCAATGACTAAATGCTTCTAAAACAGACACAGTTGATAAGAATAACGATACTACTACTACTACTACTACTACTACTACTACTACTAATAATAATAATAATAATAATAATAATAATAATAATAATAATACATATTGTTTAATAAGAAAGGGTTGTAAATATATAAAAATAAGATTTTATTTAAAACACGCAACAATTTGTATACATTGATCATCTATAGTATATATAATAAACATTTATGAATATTTGATTTAATATATATCTAATCCAGTAATAATGATAATATTATATATATATAACCCAATATAAAACATAATGAAAACTAGTAAAGAATAATGAAGAGAAGAAAAAAAAAAGAAACTTTTTTTTAACACACTGCATGACTTCAATTCAATTAGTTTTGGTACAAATTTATATTTTCAATAAAACACGATAGACAAATATAAATAGATTTGGTTGAGTATATGGGCAATCTATATGTTACTACTTGTTTTTCATCATTCTACATGTCCTTATCTTATTTAATTTTCTTATTTCATTATTTGTTACAAACAAATTTATTTTTTCTTTATCTATTTTGTTTTCTTATTTCGTTAAATAGATTTGATGATTTTTCCGTAGCATATTCATTGATTGATATATAATGAATTCTTAAAGGAAAGACAGACTTATCCTTCATTTGTATGTATATATATATATATAACACCATACATCTTAAGTACTAGCTTGTCTACGATGATCCTAAGATGTCTTCTCATCTTTGACATAAATGCACACACGCACATGTTTGTATATAGGAGTGAATTTTAAAAAAACCACCCGTAGAGGGGAATGAAATTGGTAAAGATAATAATGAGGAAGGTTATTTTTGTATCCGAAACTTACCATGACTAATGTAAATTCCTAACAGAAAACTAAATAAAGAATATGTATATATATATATATATATATATATATATATATATATATATATATATATATATATATATATATATATATATATATATATATATATATTGGATGAGCACAAGAATAACAACTGTTACCAAACCATGCATGCGCATACACAAAAGTTACCAAACAACTAACGTTATCAACAATAACACCTTTCGTCTTTTATATAATTTTCTCAGTATGTATATGTGTTTTATTAATTCACTTTCTTCCTCCAATAAATGTTTTTTTTCTTCTTCCCTTTACTTCATTCGGAATACAATACAATAATATAACTAGTAGATGAATGCATTTTTCAATACTTGAAGAAAATAAGTGGAAATAAAAGGGAATAAATCTTTGAACATAGTTTTACATTTAGGGGAAAAGATGGATAGTTAAGTTAGATAGATAGATATAAATAAATAAATGGTTAGTTGGATAGAGAGAGATATAGTGAACTGAAGAAAGTGAATCAACACATTGTATATATACAATAAAAGTAGTGGAGAGAGAGAGAGAGGTAGATAGTATTGTGAAAAAAAATGAAACCAAATAAATGGGATACAAATGTAAAACAACAATATACCAATATATAAAGACAAAAGAATTTCCAATGACGAAAAACCCAACCTGAACTTGAAAACAATTTTTTTTTAAAAAGACCAGAAAACAATGCATATATGTATATACACATTCATATGAGCATACATTTGATAAAAGAATAATCTTGTATATTATTCCCTATCTCGATTAACTCATTCTATAGAAATTTCAATATATTGAAAACAGAGTGGAAATATTATTCAACTCCTCTTTGTAGTCAATGAAATGAGAGAGTATTGAGGTAGAATAACTATGGTATAAACATTCGATATATATATATATATATATATATATATATATATATATATATATATATATATATATATATATATATATGAGTAACAAAACTGACCCAATTATTGTTATTTCCCTTTGGAAGAACACTATTATCATTATGTCAGTGTGTATATTATTATTACTATTACTATTATTATCATTGAGATTTTTTCATTGATCTCAAGGGAGTAAAAGTGGTTTTACGAGTAAATACTTTATTTCTTTCATTACTATTATCTTGGTTTATTTAGTTTTCATTGTGGAAATACTTAATACAAATGTTTTACTGATTCATCATCATCCTCATCATTTTCGTCATCATTATCGTCAGTGAACTTGTCAATGTACAATACATTTTTTGTTTATTCTTTGATTATATGAATTAATTTTTTCGTAATGAAATGTTTTTTTGTTATTGTAAAAATAGAAATTCATTCAAGAAGAGTAAGAATTATCTGCTAAATATCAAGTGATTTATATATAATCTATATTATTTATTTAAATTGTGGACTATCGTTATATAAATACTTATCTGTTGAGATTTTCTTAGTTAGTAAATGAAGACAGTAAGTGAATGAATCAATGATTGATAAATAAATATGTGGTTAAGTGCTCGCAAGTAAAACCAGTAGGTCCTGGGTTCGAATCTCGCAAGGGGCGAGGTCATGGATGTGCACTGCTGAGGAGCCCACGATAGCACGAAACAGTCGTCTAGTGCCTCCAGGTTTTCCGTGGTGATCTAGCTTCAACTGTATCTCTACAATCCCGTACTGACAACACTTACTTAATATGTAAATATTTACTGCTGATGATTCAATATTCTTTTATTTCTACTGGCGCCTCAACTAAAACGTTTGTCAAGTTATATATATATATATATATATATATATATATATATATATTAACCTTGTGCTCTATTTAAAATTTAGCCAAAATGAATCCTCGCAAATGTTCATTGTAAGCAATGGCAAGTCAGTTAAGTTAAAAGCCAGACAATAAATGGTAGTAGATGAAATATTTTCATCATTTTTAATTGACACTTAACTTGAAAAATGTAAACAACTGAATAATACTTTAGTGATTCAATAGTAAAAAGAATGATAAGTGAAATTTTCACTTTATGTAAATATACACATTCGATTTCTTTGACGAAATGAAATCATCAAAGTTGTCAATGATCTCTGTCGAATAATTCACAGCTTCAGCTAATCAATGATAAGTTTAAGTTATTAGCAATAACTAACTGACCAGTATAAAATACTAGATTGTATGAAATATTAAATTCATATCAGAAGAGTTTTCGTGGATATTATAGTAATTTCAATAGTAGAGATCATGAGTGTGTCGCTTAGTATCGTGGATTGGTTGAAGTTAGTCATTAACACCATTCAATGCCGACTCATTGGTTTAGTGGTTAATCGTTCGAACACGAGATTGTTAAGTCCTGGGTTCGAATCTCACGAGGTGGGATCATGGTTGTGCACTGCTGAGGAGTCACACAATAAAACGAAATTATCTCCCAGTGCTTCCAGGTTTTCCATGGTGATCTAGCTTCAATTAACTCATAATCTCAACCATTGAAATATTAAATTATTAATAAATTTCTAACATTTCAATTTCTTAACCGTATACACAGTCAAATTGACTATAACACTCGAAATAGGATTCCATTGATTTCATTAATATAATTTTAAAGAACAAATTTTTTTAATAATTTGTCTATACAATCAATTTTATTAGACTTTCATTTTCTATTTATTTTAATCTTATAAAAGAATATGTGAATAATGTGATGTTACATTCTAATTAGGAAGATATTCTATCAACTACATATATTTAATTGTATGTATGCAAATGTTTAGAAGCCTAATCATCCTCATCATCCTCATAATGTTTGACTGTGATTATTCACCTCAAGATTATGATTACAACAGTTAATAATAATAATAATAATAATAATAATAATAATAATAATAATAATAATAATAAGGCCAATTATTGGGATAACATCATAAAGTGAATATTGCCAAGAAAATCTAATTAAATGGGTATGGAAAATCAATGAGAATATTTGACTTTGGTAGACATTTTTAATTCATTAAAAAAGATAAATAAAGATATTTGTAACTCTGTATATTTTATTATAATAATTTAGATCACTTTCCTTTTTTATAATGTACATTTGATGAATGTTTAAAAAAATTCAGTCTCTTAGGTAATTTGATCAATGAATTTATTAAAATGATTTTTAATATTAGTTACTATGTATATAAATTATTATCAGAAGGGATTTCGTGGAGATTTTAGCAATTTCAATAGATGAAATCATGAGTCAATTGAGGCTAGACTATCATGGAAAATGTGGAAGCACTGGATGACCGTTTCGTCCTAGTATGGAATTTCTCAGCAGTGCGTATCCACGATCCCTCCCTCCGCGAGATTCAAACCCAGCACCTATCAGCTCACTGAAGACAGTGGTGTACGGTGGCACAATTTCGTGGATTGGTTGAAGTTAGACATTAACACCGTTTGATGCCAGTTAAGTGATCCAATGGTTAAGCGCTCGCGCGCGAGAAGTGATTCATGCTATTGACTTCAAGCTAAATTTTATTGAGAGAAAAATGATTAAAAAAGCAACCCAGCTTACAATAACAAGAATTTTCTAAATTTGATGGATTTCAGTAAGTGAAAATCATTTGATTTTGTTACATTTTAGTTGACACTAGTCATGAACATTCTTCTAGTAAATAACTCTCCTATAACGACAACATTCAATAACATTGCTTTAAGTTCCAAGTGAGGAACATCCAATAGTGGATTTAGTCTAAAGCTATGTCTATTAACATAATTCTAATAAACATGTTAAGAAATTTTTATATGAAAATTAAAAGGTCAACTATAAGGTAAAAAAAAGAGAATTCAACGAAGAAAATTGTCTTTCCCACGAAATCACTTTTGCTATACATTCGTATATGTAGTTATCTGGAGAATATATATAAAGTATCCAAAAACAATGTGACAGCCAATCTGGGTAATAAATCAGTATTACCAGGGTAGATTAAGTGTAAGGGCGACTTACCTTTAATCTGCCCAGTTCACCTTTTAATTTTCATATAAAAATATCTTAACAAGTATATATATGATCAGATTGTTCGAAATATGTTGCGCAAATACATCACATCATTCTGATAATCTTCATCATCACATTGCATGATCAAAATTTATCAAAAGGACTAATTGTTTCAAATAATTCTAATAATCTGAATTATGCTAATGTTCATTCTGCATTGTATAAACTTTTGACAATTGCAAGTCATGTACAATGAATCTATATGGTCTACGTGTAATGTATTAGCTCACATAGATTTCCTTATGAAAACTACAATGATATATTATATTATATGTAAACTATATCCTTCTTTTTTTGGTGGAGTTTTGTTCTGTGAGCTGGATGGTTCAGAAGAACGATGAAAGCTCCACGACCAAAATCATCCACCTGAGCTACAAATCTTCTCCACCATCACACTTTACCCTTCTACATTGAATACAAATTTTATAAAACATTCTATATTTCTACACTTGTTCAAAATGTTCTATTTCTTTGAGTTAATTAGTTATTCCATTTTGTAATTAATTGAACATTCTAGGCTACTTTTAGAATTGACTGGTTACTTATCGCTTAAAGTAAACATGACATTCTATTTCTCAATATATATATATATATATATATATATATATATATATATATATATATATATATATATATATATATATATATATATATACATCATTAGGAATAAATTAAAAAGGATGTTAGTAAACTAATCATCTGAATTGATATAATTCTACTTTTTCATTGATTTATATTTACATATATCGTTTCACTGAATCACAGTTTTGTCCTCAACATACACAAGGGGAAAACCAAGGTCCTCAAATACAACACGGAGAGCAGCAATCCAATCACTCTTGATGGCGAAACTCTGGAAGATGTAGAATCCTTCACATACCTAGGAAGCATCATCGATGAACAAGAAGGTTCAGATATAAACGTAAAGGCGACGATTGGCAAGGCAAGGACAGCATCCCTACAATTGAAGAACATATGGAACTCAAAACAACTCCAAACCAATATTAAAGTCAGAATCTTCAATACCAACGTCAAAACAGTTCTACTGTATGGAGTTGAAACTTGGAGAACTACAACAACCACCATCAACAAGGTACAAGTATTTATGAATAGCTGCCTACGCAAGATACTCAACATCCATTAGCCAGATACCAACAGCAACAGCCTTTTGTGGGAGAGAACAAACCAACTTCCAGCTGAAGAGGAAATTAAGAAAAGACGATGGAAATGGATAAAGCATACATTACGCAAATCATCAAACTGCATCACGAGTCAAGCCCTGACTTGGAATCCTGAAGGGAAGCGTAAAAATGGAAGGCCAAATAACACATTACGTCAGGAAATCGAAGCAGATATGGGAAGGATGAATAACAACTTGAAGGAGCCATAAACGATCGCCCAGGACAGGGTTGTATGGAGAATGCTGGTGTGCGGCCCATGCTCTTTCATGAGGAGTAACAGGCGTAAGTAAGTAAGTAATTAAGTATAACAGTTTTGTTCATTAATGGAATTTATAATAAGATTTAAAAACTTGTGACCTCTTTAAGTAGTAAAACACCTTCTAAATCAATTAAGTAGAAATAAAGTTTTCTTTTAAAAGTTTATTCCTTGATTTATTTGGAAGGAATTTTCTTTCTTCTAAAAAATGACGTAAGATGATTGTAATCTATGTTTTCTACTAGAGAATATTTCAGTAAAAGTTATAGTTAAAATATAGTCACGCAATATATAGCCACTATATATGATATGTGTTTAGTAATAATTAGAATAATTTAGAATATGTATACATGTTAGAAAAGTAATTCGATGAAATAAAATTGAAAGATTTTCATAGATTCTATCACGAAATGGTATTGAGTAAAAAGCTATAAAATTGTTGAAGAACAAGCCACAATTCTTTGGTTTTAGCATATGAATAATCATTACAGCATTATCAAAACTGCACAAGGTATTCAACACATAAGTTAAAGGTTTTTCGGCTAGCAAGGAACTATTTAAACACTTAGTCAGATTTCAGTAGTTCATATTGTTGATCAAACCTGTAAAGGGATAAATTTTATCTATCAATATACCTAACAGTTGAATTGAGACTGAAATTTAAAAACCAGTTCGGGATGAAATTGAATACATAGTGAAGAATCGGTTAATTAGTGTCGTATGAACCAAAGAGTTCACGGAACATATTTGTAGACGTAAGTTATTGAAAATAATTAACATATAACTCGGAATAACTACTTCATGGAGAATTAAAGACATAACAACGAAATCATTTTCTACTGGAAAAGTATGTTTCAGTGTAGTTCGCAAGGATGTATGTAAAATATGATGCTATCTAATGTGCTTAATGGACAACTTCTCTGATCTTAAGTAAACTAAACAGTGAAATCTTTTTTGAATAATTAATATTATAAAACATTCCAAAACCCTAAAACAGTCGAAATGCTATATTTATAAGCAAAGACTAAAACCTGAAAAATACTACATATTATTTCACATGATTAAAAATTAGATTCATAGTAGTAGAAGACAAAAAGGAATTTAGCACGAAAACTAGGAAGCACTCAGCAACTCAGTGATTTTCTCCTCCACAATCACACACGTAGGACTCGAACCCAGGACTTTGGTTTCGCGCGCAGACGTGCGAACACTAGATCACTGAGCTGACAGGCATCCGACGGAGTTGATGTCTAAATTCAACCAATCAATGATATTTCGCGAACGCCCACCAGTGTCTTCAGCGAGTAACTGCCTCACAACAGACACTGTTGAGCTCCACTCACTAGTGAGCAAATGATGATTATCAGTATAGGGTTGCGGAGAGTACTGAGTTTAGATTGATATCATAAATGGATCAGTGATAGATTTTTCACAAAATCGCAGTATATTGATTGTTTGAATTTGTTTCAGCCTGTCTGATGTTATGCCATTTCAAGTAACTACATAACGAACGTTTATAAGCCTATCGTTGGGAAGTATTCATATCATACTCTTTCTTAATAATACTCTCTTGAAAAGAACAATATGAAAATGATGGAACTCATAATTTCATATAAATAAAAACCTGTAATCCGCTTAAACTTACTGAAATCTTATTGATTTCATATAACGGAAAGGTCTGATGGTTTAGATGGATAAAAACGTTTTAGTAACGTGTGGGCCTATAGCCGAAAGATCTGTTAACGCATAGGTTACTCTTGTGAAAAAATTCTTTTTTGATGATTTACATAAAAAACTTATAGGATATTGATAAACTTCATCACATTTTGTAAGCTTCTTCCACTGTGGGGAGCTTTATTAACTAGACACAGGACACGTGCAGCTAGCAAAATAATTAATAAGAATCTCTCATTATTTTCATGTTATTTAATAATTGAGTTAAACTAATGAACCAAATTTGAAAACCGCCACAGTTAACATAGATATTTACAGTAGTTATAGCTGTTACACAAATTAAGATGGGAAAGATTGAAAAATCTTTAAAATCTTATTTACAGTGGTAATCGTAGTTGCTATTTTATTCTCAACTTATACATAAATTCGATTAAGTAACAGATTATGTAATGTATTTGGAAAATAATTCTTTTGGAATTCAAGAACATTATCCGGCGTGGCTAAGAAGAGGAGGCAGCGGCTCAATAAGAAGTTCTATAATCGAACACCTTGTGAACACAGATCACTCAATCAAGACAGACTCTGCGTTCAAAGTCATCTACAAGGTAAGTAGAAGCCTTCCTAAGACAATTACAGAATACACAAATTTACAGATACTATCAGTTTTATATGAAAAAGGAATGTAATATGTTTAAAAAATAAAGGGTAGATTGATTAAAATGATGTGATAGATACTTTTTCAAGATTGAATATAGATCAATGTGCTGAAACTTTCACTACTCAATTGAGTCTTTTGCGTAAGTTGTTCATTATCACTACTGACGTAATGTAAGGTAGCTCGCTTCAAGTGTTTACATGTCACCAATAGGAACTTAATTATTTTTACCTGTTACCCCTCATAGAGGAGAATAAGCTGCCTACCAGAATTATTCATCCAACTCTGTTCTAGTCAATACTTTCAAACTGTTTCCAGTTGCTATTCATTATTTTCATGTCTGTTTCTAATTCTTAATGTAGTGTGTTCCTTGTTCTTCTGCCTTTCCGTTTCCCTTCAGGATTCCAAGTTAACGATTACCTCGTGGTGTAATTTGGTGTTTCCCGCAAAACATATTTTATCCTACTTCCAGCGTCTTTTTTTAATTTCCTCTTCAGACGGAAGCTGGTTTTTTCTCTCACATAGTAAGCTGCTGCTGATGGTATCTGGTCAACGGACATTGAGTATCTTACGTAGACAATTGTTTAGAAATACCTGTACTTATTTGATTATAGTTGTGGTAGTTCTCAAAGTTTCAGATTCGTACAGTAAAACTGTTTTGACGTTCGTATTGAAGATTCAAACTTTGTTGTTGACTGGCAGACAGTTGTTTTGAGTTCCACATGTTCTTTAATTGTAAGGATGTTGTCCATACTTTTCTAATCCTCGCCTTGACGTCTTCATTTGATCCTCCTTGTTCATCGATGATGTTGACCGGATAGGTACTTGAAAGACTCTACATCTTCTAGAGCTTCTACACCAAGTGTGATTGGTTTGGTTGGTGTTCTCCGTGTTGTATTTGAAGCTTTCACTTTCTCCCCCCACCTTGGCAAACTGGAAGATTTTGCAAACTTTTGGTGAGTTTAAAAATAAAAATATGAAGACTCAATACAAGTGCTTTGGTCACTTCTTGTTAATTATAAGTAGATTTAGCATGAATTTTTTTATAAAAATATTCGACGTAAAATAAATGAAACATTAAAAGATGTTGGAGAGAGAATAAAATAAAATAAATTAAACCTAGAAATTGATATAACAGCAGGAAACTAGTGTTTGCAATAGAAAATCATGACACTTTTGATGTAAGTAAGAAGATAAAAACTGATGACTAATTAAAATGTTATTCACTCTCAACAAGTAACTAATGAACTACACGCATTTATGTACAGATTCGATTCATAGTCAATGATTATCATGTATAACAAAATATGATGAAAACATGAAGATAGATTTTGCATTTAATTAAAACAAACAGATATGTCATGAGCGAAGATGTATGGTACCTAGCAGTGGGATGCAGAACACGCATTTCCTCTCATCTTAGATTTGTCAGTTGGATGTACCTGTATCACAGAGTTGATGTTCACTCCGTGACTCGAATTTAATACCGTTCGCTTCGAATGCCATTGCGCCATCCACTTAGCTACTGAATCTTGATATCAACCTGCTTGTGTAATGAAGTTTAAATTTACTTGATGTTGTTTACTTGTATCTTCCCATTGTTGATTAGGACTGCAATTGATCAGTCATATGTTGGTATATGGGTATCCTATGCGGACTACCTTGATATTGATTTCATTCAGAAACATTCTAAGTAAAGATGGATGTTAGCTAGGAATGAAATCCAGGACACGCATTTCGTCCTATTTAAAGCAATATCAAGGCAATCTTTACAATATACCAATAAGAGAATGATCAACTTCAGTCTTAAACAACAATGAGAAAATACGAGCAAACAATACTAAATGAATTCAAATATATTATATTTTGTTAGATAAGTATCAAATAAACCACTAAGCCGGCACCCAATGGTGTCTAACTTCAGCCAATCCACGAAGTTGCACCACCGTATACCATTGTCTACAGTGTGTTGATATCTCACAACAGACCTGGTTGAACTCCACTGGTAACGGCTTCTCACTAGAACTCCAGGAGTATCTCTTGAAGTCAGTCATTAGTGAGCAAATGATTATTATCAGAAAAGGTTTGTGGAGATTTTAGGAATTTCACAGATTAAAATCATGAGTCCATTGAAGCTAGACCACCATGGAAAACCTGGAAGCACTGGACGGCCATTTCGTCTTAGTATGGTATATGATGGCGCAACTTCTTATATTGGTTGAAGTTAGACATTAACACCATTTTATGCCAGCTCAGTGGTCTAGTTGGTTAAGTGCTTGGCGCGGGAGTGACAGGTCCTGGATTCGAATCTCGCGGGTTGCGGGATCGTGGATGTGCACTGCTGATGAGTCCCATACTAAGACGAAACGACCGTCCAGTGTTTCCAGGTTTTCCATGACGGTCTAGCTTCAATTAACTCATGATTTCCACCGGTGAAATTTCTAAAATCTTCACAAACCCCTTCTGAAAATACGTATCATTCTGTAACTAATATTAGAAAAAATATTATACTAGATAAATATCACATAGGGCTAAACTATAATCTTGCACATTATTATTCTTTACTAACATAAACTACTTTAAATAATCCCATTATTCAATAAATTATTGAAAAAAAAGTATCTTTGCTCATGTAGGTCAATTAAAAGTGCCTTTAGCAGTATTTTTTCTTTTCTTTACTTTTCTTTCTTTTTTTTTAATTTTTCGAAATGATCCTCTCAATCGATTCCTTATTTATCCAATTAAATATAATCACATTAAATTTAAAAGAATTAAAAATTAAAACTATTTTTAATATGAAAAGAAAAATTTATTTATTTTTAAGAAAAAGAAAAGAAAAGAAAAAAAAGAGTAAACAGTAGAGAAAAGTTTAAAAATTTGTTTTGTCTTTGTTTTTGTTTTTTTAATACACTTAAGCAACTTGACAATATTCTTAAAGTTTTATGTAACTGTTCAATATGTAAATTTTGTTTAAATTTAATTTCCAACTATTCACGTTCTATTACTGTGAAGGAGACATAAAATTAAAATCATAAAAAGTAAAAATACAAAAAAAAAGATTTTTTTATTTTCTAAAGTGAACTACATTATCAGCCTAAGGGTATTTTTTTTCTAAATTTTAATTAATCAGTAAAAGGGGGTAAATATATGTATAAATATATATATATGTCTCGGTTAAAGAAATCTTCAATAAATGGAACAGTAGTAAGATACCAGTAACAAAAGTACATTTCATTTGAAACAACTGCCTATCTTCTCTTTGATAGTTTGAAATTATTTTTTTATCTTGAAAGTGTGGTGTGTTCTACTTATATTGACATAAGTAGTATATGATGTTAGCCAGGAACAGAATGTCTGGCAGAAGAGAAACAAGAGAATTGAACAATAAAGAATGGAAACAAAATGCAATTTGTATGAAAATGCAAGAACAATGAAGTCTGAGACATTTTGAGACAGTCGATGGACATTTTGCAAATTGAGGATTAACTATATGATTGTTCAATTTTATTAACAAGCTCTGTAATTTTGTATCAAATACATTCGATTGTCCCCACTGGTGTGCTGATCACTACGAAAGTATTTGTCCGTTATTCGAATATTAGCTTACAATTATTTCACTTATAGAATATTACATTTAATGTTGATGAATAGGTTATTTTGTTGTCGAGATCCGCATAACTCTAAGTTATTCATTTTTGAATAACTAAAAGACAGTACTCACATTCTTTTTCCAATTTATCTTAACTAATTAATATTGATATCTGAATGGGATTATTATAGGATATTATATTGGATATAATGGTAATTTTAATAGTTGAGATCATGAGTCAATTGGAAGCACTGGACGGCTGTTTCGTCCTACTGTTGTGGGTGCTCACTACTGAAGCGCCCCTTACTAGGACGAAACGGTCGTTCAGTGCTCCCAGGTTTTCCATGGTGGTCTAGCTTCAATTGACTCACGATCTCAACTATTATAATTAATATTGTTTCGATAATCACTGTTTTCACTCATGAATTTTTTTTATCAACATTCTATGAATAATTGTCGTTTTAAATATTATTAATTCAAATGGACATTACATTAGAATAATGAATAAGAACTTTCGTGCACATTTGATTGAATAGTTTCACAGTATTTGGGCGCCGAGTTAATGTGAGACAATAAAGAGGAAGAATGTATTTATAAAATTTCAGCGAATGAATTTTAAGTAAATCCAACGTTTCGCCTGGCGATTCGGTCTAAGCTCTTTAAAGGAAATATATTCCCATATTAGTTGATATATTTGTTCTACAGTCTACTCTCTAACAACAATGTTTATTTTAATAGAAAGTACATAATATCGATATTACATTATCTAACATATATTCGATCAGATAAAAAAAGTGGTTATAAGGATATGTCTAGCTGAAAATATTCACAGTTGAAAAAAAAGGACGACTAATCGACATTCTACAAAAATCCGTTATATCTTTAGAATCTTTACAAATAAAACTTTTATCTAGGAGGAATTTGTTGCATATTTCTACAGTTCTCTACCATATCTAAACATTAATATTAGCATGATAATGCCTTACTGTCAAAAGTATTAAGAAAGTCAGTCACTAACTCAATTTCAAAGCATCACGTTAAGTTTGGTCAAGTTGCTCTATGAGACTCCAGTTTCAAATTTATCTTTGAATTTGAATTAATTGATGTAAAAGGAATGTAAATTAGAAAGATTTATAGTGAACAGACTTTAGTGATCCACCGACTGAAGACTGATCTCTGTGTAACTTAACAATATGTAAAATATTTCATTTTACAGTCAACTTAACTGATATTTCTATCTCATTTCTAATAACCTGTCAATATCACTCCTATGTTATCGTTTCATAATTACCAACTAGATATTACTTCGATATCCATCAACGTTTTATCCTAATACTCATTAAATGGACAACTATCAGTCATCTACAAACTACCTTCAACTTGTTATTTCTTACATTTGACGCCGGACCATTACACAATTTCTTTTCAGTAATGTAATGAAATCATGGTCCGATCTATGTTGGACAACCATTGAAAGCCTGAAAGCATCAGATAGGCGTTTCGTTCTAGTATGAAACTACTTAACACTGCGCACATATGACTCTGAACTCAGGAATCGAAACCGGTCACACACAACAGCACATACCCACTAGACCACTGAGCCGACATCAGACGGTGTTATCGTCTAACTGCTTTCCCATATTTAAATTTCCAGAACAATTTATGTCGTTATATCACTTTTTTGACGAGAATATTAAAATACGTTATACCTCTTTCTCTCATGTTAGAATATTATGTGTAAAGACTTGTCATAAATACGACTGTATAGCTAAAATAAATGATCTTGTCGGATATTTTTCCTTGAATTACAGTTAATTCTTCTAAATCAAACAATTGGTTTAGCTTCGTACTGCATACTGATAATTAAACGAAAATATTTATTTTCTTTGTTGAATGTCAAAAGGCCAACCATGAAATTTTGTTACGTTCGTCTATTGTCACATATATTTTTTAAAGTTAGACAAGGAAATTTCTAGATATTTTGTGATCTACCTGGAAATGTATATTCAGACCCAAATTTTTTAAAGACATTTAGTTGGATCTTTTCGTACGAAGATATCCAAGTTACATAGACTAGGAAATCACACCGCCAATCAACTTATATCGAGCTCACATAACCAAATTTTATATTTTATTATATCATATATTATCATTATATTATACTATATATTATGACAAAAATCTCGCAAGTGGGATTGTGGATGTGCACTGCTGAGGAGTCCTATACTAGAACGAAACAGCTGTCCAGTGATTTCAGATTTTCCATTGACTCATGAGTTCAACGATTAAATTACTAAAATATCCACAAAATCCCTTTCTGATTATAGGAACGTAAAGCTTGATCAACTGCTCTTGAATTTATTTTATTACTTCAGTTATTTCCTGACAAGCTGTCTAGTAGTAAGATTTTGTGTTTAACTTGGTATGCGCCGACTACAACTTTGATTTCTTTTGCAAAAAAAGTGGGAGTTTATGTCATTTTATTGTAGTTTACAAGATTTCTGATTAATTATTTTCACCCATTTTCTAATTCCTTTTCATCGGTTTCAATATTTCTACCCTACTTGGTTTTCATTGTTCGAGAGATCCTATAAAGTTCTAGAAAGTTGAGATTAGAAAAGATAACATGCCATATCAATTCTTTGTTTTCATCAGGATAATAGTTTGACGATCGAACTGGAAATTTTTCGCAATCTTGACGACTCTCACTGAAACGTTTGATCCGCTTCAATGAGCTGTAATTTCTAATTCATTATTTTCATAAGTCACAATGAACATTTCACAAATATTTTGAGATTATGCTCTTTGATGGAGTTTCGTTCTCTGAGCTGGATAATTTGGTCGTGGAGCGTTCTGAACGACATCATCAGAACAAACTTTAGGTAGAAAGCTTCACGACCAAACTATTCAGCACAAAGAACAAAACTCCATCACAATCATTCACCTGAGCTACAAATCTTCTCCACCATCTCAAGATTGTGCTCTCAATTTTCACCAAACATTTAATGTCCAGTCATCTAATTATGTATATATTAGATTTGATATTTTACTTATCCCAATATGTTTGTAAAAATTTTCTGTCTTATCAACATATGAATCCATGATTGTTGAGCATGAATCCAAATAACTAATTATAATTAACGAATATTTAATTTTGTATAATCCCGAAATATTATTTTGATATTTGCTTTATCACTTTTAGGCAAAGTATATATACATTAACAAACTTCTGTCTATTTCGTCCTAATTTCGTTTTTCTGTCATTCCGTATGCTTAACCCACATATATATAACTTATATGAACAAATAACTATATACATATATAAATGTACAGACATCTATACACAATAATCTATTCATCCCCTTATTTTCCAAATCTGAACATTTTAAAGCAGTAGATACTACTGATTTTTACTTTCTCCCCTTTTCAGACCTTTTTCTTTTTATCAAATTAGAAGAAACTAATATAAATCCACATTAATTTAACCTATTCATAGAAAAATCGAAATTCTAAGAGAAAGGGAAATATTTAACATTCTTTTATAGAATCATTTTTTCAGGTTATTGTTATTCTATTCAATATTATTAATCAGTAATATTAAGACTATGAAGAAAAGGGTTAGAGAAAATTTACTAAAAATAACCAACCATATCTAACTAACTATTTTAATAGTTTAAGCAAACAAGTGAAAACAGATAAACAGTAAAGAAAGAAAAAAAAATGTGGTTACATTAACTTGATAAACTTTCCCCTATGATATTCTTGTCTAATTTAAAGCTTATTTATTGGAAGAAATTCTATGTTATCATAGCCTCGAATGTAATAAACGTTGTCTACAAATTTCAATTTTCTTCTTCTTTCTTTTTTGTCTGTATATACCTAAATCCATAGATGTTTTTATTCTATATTCAAACATCTTAGAAAATGTCTTATAAAAGTTCAGTTTATGTTTGTTAAAGATTTAAAGAAAAGGAAAAAAAAAACAATAATTCAATGTCTCTTGATGTTTATTGGCCTATGATGAATGGAATGAAAGTAGATCTGTTCTATTTTCATAAAGTTTCCTATGATTAAGTGGAATAATGTTTTTTTTTGGTTACTCAAAATTCTCATTTAGTTACTAACATTATTTTTATCTATACATTATCATTGGTAATTGTATCCTGTGAACTATGTTATCTGGAGAGGATAATGTAAGTGTATTATTATTATTACCATTAATGGCTTTATTGGATATTATATTTTGGTACAATATAGAATTCTCAGCACGAGGCATTTTGACAAGTTTCTTACATAAAAAAACAGCAACATAATCTGTAACTGTACAACATTTCAAATTAGAAACATGTTTAAGAATATAGGTTATTGACTAGATTAACTCTAACAAACTGTTTGTCACAGAGCATACTTGCTAAGTAAGGTATTATAGAAGTTTTATACTTTTGGTTGCGTGCATGGATTTTAATGTAACTACGTCTCGTTCTACCAGAAGATATACAAAGATAAAGGTAAGAGTGAAGGGAATGGTTAGTATCTGATAAAATAACACTTGCCAGGAGTTTGCATGACTTTAAATGTCTATCCACAACCATACTAATTATGACCTCGAAAGATTCACCGCACACCTTATGAACTGCCCCTAACACTCTCCGGAATACAGCAAAGTCTTTTCTCAAAAGCCCGGGAAAGAATAATGTAGAACAGTAAAGAGTAATAGGTAATATGCAGGAGTTGACAAATTGTAAGAGTAAATGACGAGTAATCCCAAAAGCATACAGTCTCTTTATGTAGAAAGTCAGGCGGAAAACTTTCTTCGATAACAGTAAAATATGAGAAGACCACGAGAGATCAGAAGAAAAGGTAACAGCAAGGTAATTGATCTTCGATACTGTGTTTATCAAAGAGTCTCCAATGGTACAACTATTATGAGATCTCAAAGTGTTGTATAGTTTATCTCATAATCAACAGTATACATTAGCCCCTTACATTTTAATATTATGATTAATTCTAGTCGAACTATTGAATTTTTGTATATACTTTTCATTATAACCGAAAATCCGTTGAAATAAAAGATCATTCAAGTATAACAGTGAAGCACTAATGATTAACAATGAAGATCTTATATTATAAATTGAGATTAAATTATCAAATCCTTTATTGATAGTTAATGTAGTTTTTATATAAACAAAGCCATTAATATCAAAAAAGTACTCTGTAATTATCAGTGAAACTGAAGGCCCTGGGTTCGAATCCAACGAGCAGGATCGTGGGAGTACACTGCTGAGGAGTCGCACAATAGGACGTAACAGCTGTACATTACTTCCGGGTTCTCGATGATGGTTTAACATCAATCAGTCCATGATGTCAATCAGAAACTCTGTAATTAATTAGAATTTACATATGGTTAAAGTCCAAGTTTTCTTATTGCTAGTAGTATTAATCGCATTTGGTGATAAACCTTTTTTTCTTCTATACTTTAAGTATGTGGGCATAACTTTTCATATGACATTTTAAGTTTCTTAAGTTTTATAGTATAATAATAGTCATATTGTATTCTATTCTTCATGTTTTCTTTGTACAGTATATTGATTACTACGATAAAAGACTTCCGTAATCATATTGAATTTCTCAAATTAATCTTATACTTATAAACGTATAGTGTTAATAGTTTAGTTTATTTGCAGATTAGGCATGGAAAATAATTTAAAATAACTTGAAACCAAACACTTTTACATTACATTACAACTTTTTTCTATTTGTCTTATTATATTATCACTAGTTGTCAAGATCAGACTATAATTTATGAACAACCTTTGACTGACTCTAAAGAGACCTTGAGAATGTCCATCTCCATGCTACATCTAAATGAGTGTTATAAATCAGTCTAAAGAATTAAGATTAATATTTTAACCATTAATATTTAGAGTTAGGAATTATATATAGGGTTTTTATCATAAACTAACATCAACTATAATAGTAAAACTTTATTTAACCGAAATTTAACACCCATTATCATAAATCTGATTGATTATAATCTCATCAATGTCAAACTCATTAAAAAAAAGAAAGAAAAACTATTTCTTATTGATTGAGATCATGAACCAATTGATGTTAGACCATCAATTGAAAACCTGAAAGCATTAGACGACCATTTCATCTTATTGTAGGACTCCTAAACAGTGTACATCCATGATCCCACTAGCAGGATTCAAACACAAGACTCAGGACACAGGTCTCATGTGTGAATTCTCAATTCATAACTTTGTAATCTCCCCAACCTTACATTATATTTTTCTTCTTTAATTTTAGAAATATAATTTTAAAGAATTATATTCAAATGAATTACAATGTAAAGGATGTAATCATCAAATTCATGATAAAATATTAATTTATTTAATAAAAAAAGATCAATTATTAAATGATTTTAATCAAAAATCAATAAATGAACAAAATCAATATAAAAAACAATTAAAATTATCATCAAATTTATTAAATTTTAATTTAAAAAAAATTAATTATTTTAATGAATTCAATTATAGAAATCAATCAATAGAAATTTATCATATTCATTGTTTTAATTGTTATGAATGTGGTAATTGTTTAACAATGAATAATAATGAAAGATGTTGGATATATCAAGAAAATAAAATTATTTGTATGAATTGTAGAATAAGGTAAATAAAATAAATTATATGAATAATTTATTATATATTGTATATTGAATGGAATAGTTCACTTTATTTGATGACATTTTTGTTTAATTATATTAAGAGTAAATCTAATAGTTCACCGGGTAATTTGGTCTAAGCTTAGATCATTTGTTGAAAGTTTACAAATATATTTTTCGTTTATAATATCTTACATTAAGTCGTTGCTGAAATATTGTGAAACTACACTAGGAGGTGTTTACGAGTTTCAATATATAAAGTCTTAGAATATGTAGTAATATAACTTACTCTATAGGAGAAGTTGAATGGATAAATATAGAAAGAGGTGATTAGTTTGAGCAATTTATTTTTCAACCTCAGAGTGATCATTGAATGTATGGAAAATATTCATTGTAGTTTATATTCAATAAAAGTTCTTTGAATTGATTTGCTTAACTTGAGTCTTAACATTTCACTTGTTTCATCACCACTGAATTATAAGCGTATATACAGAAGCTTTTTATTTACAGTTAGGGATTCATTTGTAGAATTGTAGAATAAGGTAAGCAAATAATATTAATAGTGTATTATTATAAATTAATAGTAGTTTCTTTAGACAAAAATTCTAAGGATATTAAAACTGATATGATTGTAAAATCTAACTCAAAAAGATGCTATAGGATGGAAGTTGTCCATTTGATCTCTAAAATCTACATGTATTTTCATAGGTATTTTGTACCAGTGATTCTATAAGAATATTTCCAATCCATGGGGAGAGAATTTTTCATTTCTTTCTGTTTCAACGGTTCGTTAACTGATCTCAGTTTTAGATAAGCATTATCTTCAAAAGTATACAAATTAGGATATTCAAAAGGTATTATACATTTTTTCGATCCCAAAATTTTAATTCATAGCTAATAATTTTCTTATAACATTGTTAGGTAGTTCTTGAAGAAAAAATAGTTGATATACTGAAGTCCTTTAAGGTGATTAACAAACAATCAAACTCCAACCTTTTGAAATTTGCCGAGGCAATAGCAGTCGAACGTCTAAAACCAAATCTATGTATACAAAAAGAGACAGTAAAAAATCTTACTTTACCCTGGTAACAATACCCCGTTTTTTATTCACTTATTTCTACTTATTTATTTCTTTGTTTACTTATTGCGTCATTATCCCAACTCTTTCGAAAGTTTAAATTACATCATACATAACTGACTGATTTCAATTCATATTTTCTTTATTACCATTAATTTATTTACATGAGTTCTAATCACTATTTCAATGTTTTGGAACTTTCCTTTTCAAACTCTATTTATTCGAGACCAAATTTTATGACCTCATTAACTCTATCGGAATCTTCACTACACCATGATACATTTATTCATCCTTTATCACCCTTTTATGTATAAGAATGTCAATATCTGTAATAATGTTGAATTTCAAGTAATTTAGGTTGTGAGCAGCTGATGAGAACTTAACGAAATAGAATGATTCCATATTATTCTGCATCAATCTTTGTTCTTACTCTCTTTGAAAAATAGTTTCATTTATACTGTTTATTTTTTTGTTTTCTTCATTGGAAAAACCGACATTTTAGTAATTATTTTGAATTGTCATAGTTATTATCAAGAGTAATGAGATAATATTGATTATTTAAACTTAAAGCAAACTGATAACGTTACCTTCCTATTATCGATCAGTTCGACATTAGGAAACTAGTTGTTCATTCTGCCGGTTATTTTAAAAAGTTAACATTTGACCCACAAATGTTCATCACCATTTAATATATATATTATATAGTTCGCTTATTTCAGTGATAGTTGAACATGATTCTCAGTTCCTTTTTTTTAAAAAAATTACATTTGATAGATATAAACATTGTGGACGATGTCGACTTCAAGTACCAGAAGATATGAAAGTTCACAAATTAAATCGTGTACCATTTCATACAACATGTTTCACATGTTTCCAATGTGGTCGTCAATTACATCAAGGTGATAAATGTGGGATATTCAATAATGATGTATTATGTTATGAACATTATATGACTAAATTTTTATCATGGAAAGTATTAAATTTAGATACAGATTCAATAACTAATATAAATCAAATAGAATCTAGACAAATGGATAAACCACAACAATTTTTATATGATCAAGAAAATTTTTCAATCAATATGAATGAAGCAAAAACTGATCGAAACTTTAGTAAGTTTTCTCTTTTTTACTTGATATAATAGTTCATTGCAACTAAGTTAATTGTAACCATTTTACGACTTCAATATTTGGGGATTTCTTTCTGTGTTCAGGTAAATTAATTTTTGAACAAACAAGTACATCTTTATGAAAGTTTCTACTATGTAGATAAAATGTAGGCCCAAATTCTATACATCAGAATTTGAAATTGAACCAATCAAAGTTAGACAAACATTAAAATCCTGGAAACACTAGAGCACCGTTTCCTCTTTGTATTCCACGACACTTCGGAGCAGGAATCGGATCTGGAATTTTTGATCCTGCGAGCAACTTCTCAACTTCCAGTCCACTAGGCTGAAATTCAATGAACATTGATGTGCAGTCTTGTGACAGAACAAAACGGCCATCCAATGTCATCATGTTTTCATTGGTTGTCTAATTCTAGTAGATTCATGATATCAATGAAATTCAACAATCTCCACACCTCTATACTGACAATCAGACGTTTATTTGAATATAACTACAAGCATATCATCCATTTATTATTGAAAATTTAATTTTAAGTTAAATTTAATTTGAACAATAATTTTGCATACTACATAGATTGAAAACTACTATAGAGACAAATAGTCAAGTAATACACTGTTTAACAATGTAATTTATAAATAGACATCTTCATGATTTCATACACATAGTTCCCTTTATCATATTGAAAACAGCAAGAACAAAGATTCTAGCAGAATAACATGAATTCATTTTATTTCATAGGTTCTCGTCAGCTGCTTACAAAATGTGATATTTAAAATTATAATTACATAATGGGTTTGAATTACTTACAAGAAAACGTTTGGTTGGAAGTTATATTAAATGAATATTCGTATAGTATAGCAAGGGGGTAAATAAAATTAATAGACTGAATATTCTAAATATATACCTTATATGAAAGAACATTCTACAACATTGATTGTGATAACAGTTCAAACGGCTAGAAACGAGTGATTACATAATGAATAAATATTGATAAGAATATGGTATGTAGAGGTCAGTTGATAAAATAAGATTATGAATTTAGAAGATAGTTGAAATAAAACTCAATGATGTAATAAATGCGAGAAAGGGTTTAAAGAAAAAAGAAAAAGAATTTTATTTTAAGATACAGCGAAAGAGTATTTGTCACCAAGGCAAGGAAAGATTAATAACCGTTTCTTTTTGAACACATAGGTCAGGTTTTTGACGCCTGATGATTTGTTATTCTTAAATAAATTTTAATCTTCATTATTTTAAATGGACTAAACCATTATTTTTCTCAGTATAGGGTTGTGTAGATTGTTAAGTTTTAATTGAGATCACAAACTGATCGATGATGACCAATGTAATGTAGGAAAAATTATCTTTCATATTATAAAACTAATGTTGAATCATAGTGTTAGCTTTCTACCAAGTTAATTTTTATGAATACAACAGTTATTCATTTTATACAGGTAATCTTATCAAAAGTTTAATGAAATGATGTTAAAGAGTGAATAGACACAAAGGTAGAATCGTTCAATCAATTTATACTATATAGATTGACGTAGTATTCAAAGTAGTTACTAATCAAAGCATCCAATGAAATCATATTCTACATAATTTGAAACGAATATACATTCTGGCAATTTTGTGCTTCTTTCACCAATATATATATGTTTGGAAATTATTGTTTTAAAGATTTTGAGTAATTTTTAGAAAGAAGGATGGACTCTGAAGTGTTCAAACTATAAAACCAAGTATGGTGAAATAGGATAAGTAGATTAAAGTAAGGTACAGATATTCAAAATACTAAGGAAGTTATCAGATAAAAATTGAATAAGCAAAAATGGGTGGTGGCTAGCAGTGAAATCAAGAACACGTTTTTTCTCCCACCTGGGATTCGTCAGTTGGATGTACCTGAATCCCAAAGTTGCTGTTCACTCCGTGGCTCGAAATTAATACCGCTCGCTTCGAATGCCATCGTGCCATCCACTTACCTACTGAATCTTGATAGCAACTTGTTTGTGTAATGTGGTGAAGTTTAAATTCACTTGGTGTTGTTTACTTGTATATTCCCATTGTTGATTAGGACTGCAATTGATCAGTCTCTTATTGGTATATATGTATCTTGTGAGGATTGTCTCGATATTACCTTAAATCCTGAAGTGATCATTAACACTTGGACACAAACACATCCAGATGACGAGTTCTAAATAGAATGAAACGTATATCCTGGATTCCACTGCTAGCCACAATCTATCTTTGCTTATCATTCTTATGAATTAAAGCAATATCGAGGCAGTTCACACAGTATGCACCTATGCCAATAAGAGACTGATCAATTGCAGTCTTAAACAACAATGGAAAGATTCAAACAAACAATACAGAATGAATGTAAAGATTGTATAGTTTTCAAATGAATGACTTTAAAACTTACATTTACTCCTTTTCACAATCAATATGATAAATAATCACAATGAATTCTAATAGAAAAACAGATGATATTTTTATAATATTTTCTGCATTGTAGTATCAGCCGTCATTTTAGTGAAATTTTGGAGCCAAGTGATAGCTAAAGTTTTTCTTTATAATTTTTCTTTGATTAGCCTATTTGATCTGTCTATTTCTAATTCAATCCGAATATCATTTGTACGTTTTAAACAAGTGTTATTCAAACAATTTGGCATTGAAACATTTATACCAAGATTATTAATAAATTCTCAATTGAAATATTGTCAAGTTGAAAAGATGATCTACGAGAACTAGATTAGTTCATTGTTTTTAGTGCAGTAACCATTGATTCTCATACTATACGGGGATGAGTTTGAACGTGCACTATTTCAGTGACAAGAATATTGTGGTATTCATAAGTAAAAAAAAAACAATATTTCTGACTTACTTCATAAATGTAGAACTGGAACCATAATCAAAGTTCAGTATTTTCATTCAACAAAATCATGGAGTTACGATTATTTTCTTTTTTCAGTTCTTATGATACTTTTCTATAGTTTATAGAAAATTATAACTTAGGTTCAGCATGAATTGTTCACGAGAAGTCATTTTTTGAAATACTGTCACAATATTGATTGCTCACAGTTAACTAGTAACTGGTTGAATGGCACATTCATGTCTAAACAGATAATTTTTTCCATTTCAAAACAGAATAACGAATCTGCTAAGGTGACATAATTCTTCTAAGATAAATTTTAAAATAACTAAATTTTCTATCTTTGTCAGTAGTTAAGCACATGTTCATTCAGTACGGCTTGAATCACAATACGTATATGAAGCTGATGTTACTAGTGTGTTCAAAGAACTGATGTAGATAGAACAAGATTAGTACAGATTCTAGTGTATTAACCATATCCCTTAAAATAAATTAAGTAAATATCCACATGATGATCAATGTTGTCTGTTTTCATTCCTCATGGTTAAATAGAGACTTTTGATGAATAGGTTCATTATATAAACAAGATGTATGAATCAACAAAATCTGTTGGAATACCAAACACCGTAGAGTTACTATAGGGAGCAACGGTTTGCATAATTATATATAAATTAATATATTTGTAATATTCCAATGAGTAGAAAAATTAGATTTTCTTATATTTCGTGACTCAATGCAAGCCGCCTCTTCAGTGGATAAATAATCGAATCAAAAATCAATCCAAGTTTAAATAATACAGAAGGAACAACACAAGAATATAATGTGTGATTCATCAAAAAACAGGTCTGAACAAGTCAATCAATTCTTTAAAAACGAAACTTGACAAATCATATAGTATAGTTCAAAATTAAAGTTCATCCTTATGTAAACAGTATTTCTCTTGCTATGGTATACAGTTTATTAAAATGTATATTTACACTTTGTACTTTATGACATAATATTGTATCCCAACTGTTATTTGAATGAATTGTTTGATAATTACTGTAACTATATCTTTAATAAAATTTTGTTTTCTGTGCTGGGTGGTTTAGTCGTGGAGCTTTCATCGTTCTTCTGAACGACATGGTGACACACATTCGACTGGAAAAAATGTGGAAATTTCGGATGGAAACAATTTAAATAACAACAGAGAATTTTTAGAAGTTTGGCACTCAGGTCAATCAGCAATCAACAAACACACTGAAATCGATACAATTTACCAACCAATCAGTAAAATTATGGACAAATATAGGACCAAGAATCAAATCAATGGGAAATGCAATCAAAAGAAATAAGTAAATAATGGCAGGCTAAAGGGCAACAATAACTAATCATGATTGAGGTCTACAGGACAAGCTGTGAGCCATATAAGAAGGGATTCGAACACTTCATTTCTACTTAACTTTTGTGCTGAGGATGTCGTTCAGAAGAACAATGAGAGCTCCACGACCAAACTATCCAGTTCAGAGAACAAAACTCCATCAAAATCATCCACCTGAGCTACAAATCTTCTCCATTGTGACAATATATTAATATTTGTTTTGAAAATTGCAAATTAGACATTCAGTTACTTACTTACTTACACCTGTGACCCCCCATTGGAGCATAGACCTCCGATCATCATTCTCCAACCCGCTCAGTCCTGAGCCTTAATTATACATTTGGTACATAATATTTTATTTTATTATGATTAATGAACTGAAATTAGCTTTCGTAATCCTTATACCAATATAAAATTCTTTGACTGAAACTATAATAGAAATACACAATCCTATTTAAATTTTGAGGTAACTTTATAGAATAAATGATTAAGATGACCATTACAAAAACGATTTCGTTGAAAGCAATCAAGAATAATTAGATTTATGTTTTCTTTATTTCTAGTTTTTCTAGAGCTTAGATCTTTTCATTTCAGTCTGAGTCAAAATAATACCTGTTATTCTTATATTTACAAATTACGAATTTCAATAATACTGTAATTTCAGTTGCTATGCTAATCTCACATAGCATATTTTAGCTTATGGACAAGCCAATTTATTCATTCTACTTAAGTGACATTTTGTGTTTGGATCACAGATTCAATGAAATATATGTATTCGAAATCCAATCTCGTGTTTAACTTATTTAATACCGTTATTCATTAACGTAGATTATGTCGATCATTATATTCGAAGATAGACAACATGTACATTTCATTAACATTCGTTCGATCTAATTGAAATCAGATATCGGTCCACTGAAACACACATGAATTTTCAAGTGGATAACAAGTATGATCATTGAATAATATGTACTTATAAATAATCCGGAGTCTAAATAAGCACATATCAATATCAAGGTTGGATTTGATAGTTTCAAATAAATTCTAAATTAAATAGGAAATTAATAGTAATTAAGATTTTTGTTTTTATATCTAAATGACTAGAAATATGCATGAAACTCCTATGATCACTGATCTTTAAAATACCATCATACTTTGTGAATGAAATAATTTAAATTTCAAGTAAGATCTTTTACTCCTGAAGCATTCTACAAGATGATTTTTCAATTGACATTTTGGAATCAAATAATACTTAGCTGAAGATATTTGTTATAATCACTGAAGAAATGGAATACCGAAATTTCCTATCGATTCCCATTGTCTTCAGTGAGTTACTGTCTCACAACAGACCCGGTTGAACTCCACTGATCTTTGCTTTTCACTAAAACTCCTGGAAATACCTCTTGAAGCCAGTCCAGTGCATCCAGGTTTTCCATAGTGGTCTAGCTTCACTTGACTCATGATCTCAAATATTAAAATAAAATAACAATTAATAATTTTTTAAGCTTTTAAATTGATTCACCAGTTATCAGCTAATTTGTTATATTTACACTCACTTCCTGCACTTAGATGACTTCATCCACGTATATGAATTTAATGTGTTACATAGACTGTTATATCCTAACGAAGAATACATGAATGATAACTGTTAGAAATTATTTATGGACTGTTGTTATATATATTACACAACTATTAAGTAACTAGATTACATATATTTATATTTTTCTTATTACAAACATTCATTTGACCCATTGGCTACTATTATACAATTTACTTTTCTTAAGTTATGCCCAATTTATTAGTTACAATCTCTTACACTTGCAGCCATTTTCGGATTGATCGTGTATAATTATTATTTTTCATTTTATGGTGTGATGTGGTCTGGTCTGCTTGTGTACAAGTCACATATGTCTGAGATATGCGACTCATATTGCCGAGACTGATATTTGTGTTTTGGACTGAACAGGCTACGTTAGCCAAGGAGCTACTATTTCAGAGAACCAATAAGAAATCAGAGTTGACTCAAAGCTGTTAGTGCTGGTTAACGTATCATTAGTTTAGCATAGGGACAGGGTCATATGAGTCCGTATTCTAATTGGCGATTTAGTCACGTGATATCTGAGGGAGCTTAGGACAAAACACAGACGAGTAAATTTTTGGATAACTGTTAAACTTTACTTAAAGTTATTGTTATAACAGAAATAATGATTTTAAAATTTTTATGAAATTTCATACTAATATAGTGGTATTTTCAACTTCTTTTTTTAACCTTTGATTATACTAGATCAAGATCATATTCATTTACCTAATAATAGACATAAAGCAGATAGAATAACGATGATGAATGCTAACTGTAGTACATCGTCTACATCGCTGTCTTTTAATCAGTCAAGTGAAATAACGGAGAGTTTCTTAACTTCATCAAATTATCCAACAGTAAATAATCTACAGAGTATTTCAAATATTTCATCGACAACAACCGCAAAATTTACATCTGTAAATTCAATAGAAAATTGTCAAACTACAGATAATTGGTGTTCAATCGATGAATCTATGCTTAATGAAGAAATTTTATTAAGTAATGGTGATATTTCTATGACATTGACTGAAAATGGTCATTCAATTGATAGTAGTACAAGTAGTAATTGTAGTGTACATTCAAAATCAAAACGTATTAGAACAAGTTTTACACCTGATCAATTAGCAATACTTCAAGCAAATTTTGACATTGAAGCTAATCCAGATGGTCAAGAATTAGAACGTATTGCTGGTATGGCAAAACTAAATAAACGTGTTACACAAGTATGTAAACGTTTTGTTAAAACAAGTTTTTATTGATTTATCAGTATTTTATAATTCTATTCCGTAATCAGTAATCTCTATGAGTATCAAGTCCTAGTTAATAATTCAATAACAATTAAACGATTATAGATAACATGATGTTCAATGAGTTAAGCTATTCGGTCATGACATGCAGATCTCAAGCCAGAATGTAATTTGATACTTACTGAGCTGTTCCTATGTAGCACTAACAAATATAGCCTAACTTTTATGGAAAAGAACATTTTTATAGGTTTAGATAAGTCTAAGTAGCCTAATTACTCATCACTACTTCTTCTTTCTGGTTGATTTCATCCTTAGTATCATATCTGATAACTTTATTTATTTATTTCAACACATAGATAATGGTACAAAGAGGCACCAAATACATATGCGCCACACAAATCTCATTCGATATGTGTGAGGGCTGTGATACTGCCCGGGTGCCCAAACCGAAGCAGGTGGTTTCCTTAGGGGGCCACACCCAGAGCCTTCGACCTGAAGGTCTGATTCACAAGGCAGTGGAGCATCGTAAGGAGATGCAGTCCCATGGAAGCCGGTGACCAACAATTGGTTCATTCGCCATTTGTTCCCGCAGGATACTGGAGCCCATGTGCACCATTGTTTTGGAATCCGGTTAAAGCGCCGGACATTCGCTTTTCGTCCTCTCATTTTCGTAAACAACACCCCCGCCACGAGAAGGCAGTGAGCAGGACTTCCCTGGCAGAGTCTATATACGCGTGGCCGTGTGAGAGTATTTCGAGAGGGAGGGCGGACTCTCCCCACTCTCGGCCGTACCAGGGCATTTGGGGGCTCTGATAACTTTAATGTAGCATATATATTTTTTATGGTTAGAATTTCAAATTGATGATAGGTGATATGATTTTCTTTGTTTCAGTGACTTAATATTATGAGTCAACAAACACTGATGTCTTTGTCATAAATAATTGTATGTATGAAACGTTTTGAAATGTCATCTTGGTTTTATTTATCAATTACGACTTTAGCATTTGTTCATTGATTTCAGGTATGGTTTCAAAATGCTAGAGCACGTAAAAAGAAGATTGAATGTCGTGGTACACTTGAAGGACAACATGATCAAATAGGTTTTAACAATTTAACTTGCTGTTTAGCTGATTCTATGGGAATAGAAGAGTTCTATGATAATTCTAAAGAGAATATACCTTCAATGAATAATATGGGTGAAGGACTTCTATCAACTAATGATGATGGAATGAATTCAAATCAAATTTATGAACGGGAATATAATTGCAAGTCTGATTGCTTCAATGAGTTGAATCATATTACTAATAATGATAAAAACATCAGTAATGAAAACAAGATGGGGAAAAATTTGTCACATTTTCATCTTCGATCTGATCCACTGTTTATTAATGATAATAGTTTGACATCGAACGGTAATGAATCCAACTTTTCAAATAGTAATAACACTATAGAGCATGATTTTATTATGAACAAATTGTTCTCCAATCCCAATTCATTTGGAAAAATACCTTTTTCTTCAACAAGTAAGAAGTAATCTATTTAGACCAAATATATTATTTAGTTGCCTAGTAGCTTGAAGTAAAAATAGTTAACTATTTAACTGACGAAAAAAGTAGCAAGGAAATGATTTTTTTCTGAATAATGTATTGTTTTCTACCGATATACAAGTTTATCCGATCTCATTTGATATTCGTGTATGATATATTGAGTTCGCACTTCTCAGTTATCCGACTGTTAGCTTTGTATGCAATGAAAAATTATGTTCATCACAAGCGATTGGGTTATTTCTGTCAGTTTTTCAACTTAAATCCTACAAATTCACAGTATTTGTGATAAAACGAGTCCTCATCGTTCTTGGTGGATAAAAGAACATCAGATTATGAGAAAAAGTATTGTGATGCAAAACTAAATCAGATTAATTTGGATTCTACATGTAGTTGTATGAATCTATCAAAAGTTTATATTATTGTGCTGTGATTTATTAACAAATGTACTAAGGATCATAGATCTTAGCAGATCATCTAAAATCTAACACTTACTTACATACATCTGTTACCTAACGTTGAGCATAAGGAGTGGAATCTGACAGATTTATATAAAACCTTTTTTTTACCGTAACTAAACTGCATAAGCAGTTCTACGTGATCTAATAACCAACAACAGACAGTTGTAAGTCTAGCTCACTAAGTATACTAGTAACCATACATACAAAAAGAGCTTGTGGTTATCTAAAGATATGTGTAAAATCCACTAGCGATTATTTCTTTGAACATAGAAAAGCAGCGTGAATAAAAATCATTGGAAAATCAGGATGAACGAAACAGGGGAAAATTTTATTGACAGAACGGGATAACACAATCGTTACATGTGAATAGGTATAGATTATTTTACCTAACAGGGCAATATTGAGCTACTCTTTTCGAAATCAGTGAACAGAAATACAGAGTTTATGTTTCAATATATTAATCTCAACAAGAATTTAAAATAGATTATTTCAACCATCTACTTGGTGAAATGACACAACTTTGAGGCTGATTTAACCAAACCAGGGTTTAAATTTGATCAAATCGAAATGATCTTACAAGGTTTTGGTTCATACGGATTTTTTATATTGTATACATTACCTCTGATCACCATTTCTCTTACTTCAATTGTTGATGGAATACATATCAACTACATATATTGAAAAACCATCAATATAAATCAGATATTTCTTATCTCTCCTACACACTATTGTTTCCCTATAAAAGGTAAATAAAGATTTATCGTCAAATACTATCAAGCTGATATTGATGATAACATTGATCTTGATAAGGAAACATATACCGTAGAGTATAATAGCTCAATAAAAATATCTGAAGACATCGGTAATATCCATAGTTCTGATTAAATAGTTTTGATAAAAAGGAATACAGCCCTTTGTTAACTTATTAATGAATATGAATGAATGACTATCAATTATTTTTCTTCGACCCCCTTAATATATATATTCTTTAAATGAATCTAAATAACAGGAACATTTTCAGATATCTTTTTGACTATCCAATCAGGCATGTAGCATAAAACGTCATGATTTTAAATTATTCTCTCTTGACAATTTTTATATAATCAGCAAATTTTTCAGGGGTAAATTGGGATGACAAACAAAGATTTTTCACACATTAGTTGTCTTTTTTTAATTGAATGTTTTGATAGAACTTCAACTTCCACAGTGAAATCTCCGTTTTTATTATAGATGGACATTGTGTTTCGTTATCTGATACAACTCCTCGTGAATGTGATCGTCTTGAAAGAACGAATTCTATGAAAGATTCTTCAGTGACTAAGAATGATGTCGCTACTATTGGGATAAATAATCACGGCGTTCAAATCAATAATACTACATCTATAAATGTTAGTACTGAAGATGTCGTTACGTTTGAAAATATGAATGAATCAACTCATCTACAGAATTCTACACCATCAGCACGGTGTACCGTTAGGCCAAATCTATTTACAGATCAAAATATGGTTGACATTATTACACCAAATTATCGTTTATCAAATAATTTTTATTTTCCTGCAATTGCGTTACCAACTAATTGATTTACCTATGACTGAATATAAACATATACAATATACTTTTATCTTAAATATACGGCCATTGATTCGGATAACACAGATAAAAAGTAATTAATTGAAACATATATACAAAATAATATACATAATAAATATGATATTTCATCTTTTTGATCAGCTCCGTTTCTCGTGGAATATTCATTCATACATTTTGTTTTATACGTTTTACTACTGATAAACAAAAAGTAGTAATAAAGTCATGTTATAATTTAGTCTCATACAACATAATTATAGTACTTTGATCTGAGTTTTATTGAACACAATTAAACTAACTAAAGTTTGCTTACAAATTAAGCGTATATTTTTCATTTAATACTGTGGTGTATCCTATTTAAACAGTTTGGTTTTTTTTCTTTGTGTTATATTGATGTAACTATATGAAATATTGAAATTCAAACGTTTCAACAAAATGATTAAATAGTCATTACTTTAATTGTAGTCACTTACTTGTTTAATTTTTCAAGTTGCACTGTTCACAAATAAGCCTATTACGTAATATGACAAAGCGTATATAGAACATAAGCAGTAGATATTCGACTATATTAAAATTATTAGAAACTATAATAGTGTTATTCTAAAAACCTGACTTTTGTGTTTATATGTCCGTAACTGAACTCCAACTTCCCTGTTGGCAACAAGGGACAACATTGAAAACCTTATTTCTTTCTTTTAAGAAATCATAATTTACATTTGATGGTTTGACATCTATTTTTATTCTTACTTTCGATACCGATTTTAAAACGTTGTTGTTTTATGTAACAGTATCCTGGAATCATCATCGTACTTATTTTTAGAACATATTTTAGGAGCCTTAATACAAGTATTTCAATTGATTTAGAACAATCACTTGATTTGAGCGACCCTCAAACATCTACTTAAAGGTTGTACATAAGAAAAGATAGTACTTACTTTTCAGAATACTCTTGGTTGAAAAATTACTTATGTGGCAATTTTGCGACTAATAGTTTAAACTGGAATAGGTTTGACCAGATAGTATTGCATTAAATTTCATGTATATTATATATTTTAGTCAGTAATTAAACTATTTGAACAATCCTATTGCATAACTGGTGTAACATTAAAACCTTTTTAATCAGGAACATGTACTTTTAAATGACATTACTTACTAAATCTATAAAATGATATTTAAAAATAAAAGTTTATTAGAAAATAGAATAAAACTAAAGTACAAGGTTATCAGAATTTTCATGTTTCATTAGTTTATTTCAGTAATTGAAATCATGAGTCTATTGAAGCTAGACTTCCATGGGAAACCTAGAAGCACTAGATGGTCGTTTCGTCCTATTGTGGGACTCCTCAGCAGTACGCATCCACGACCCCGCCTAGCGAGGTTCGTACCCAAGACCTATTAGTCTCGCGCGTGAGCCCGTAACCACTAGACCATTGAGCCCGTCGGCATCCAACGGTGTTTGATGTCTAACTTTAATCAATTCACGAAATTGAGTGACACATCCACCATTATCATCAGTGAGTTACTATCTCACGACTAAATGAGTTGGGAAATTCTATTACATAAATTATAGTATAAAACTAAAAATAATATCTTCGTTTACATTTGCTTCACGATTCATCCTGATATTCAGTTCCATTCATACAAACTGATAAGTTGTTAACACATTACACAATCACACATGAAAATCACACAACAAATACATCATTTGCACATCTTCTTTGGGTTGTCTCTTACGAGCTCTATTATTCCTTCATTTCTGTTGTTATCCTGATCGCTTTCAGTTTCCTACTCTAGACCTTCTGTACGCAGACATTTCACTCCCTACTGGTGTTACATATTACTTAGATCTACAAAAATAACTAGCATACATCCCAGTAGTAGTAGTAGTAGTAGTAGTAGTAGTAGTAGTAGTAGTAGTAGTAGTAGTAGTAGTAGTAGTAGTAGTAGTAGTAGTAGTAGTAGTAGTAGTAGTAGTAGTAGTAGTAGTAGTAGTAGTAGTAGTAGTAGTAGTAGTAGTAGTAGTAGTAGTAGTAGTAGTAGTAGTAGTAGTAGTAGTAGTAGTAGTAGTAGTAGTAGTAGTAGTAGTAGTAGTAGTAGTAGTAGTAGTAGTAGTAGTAGTAGTAGTAGTAGTAGTAGTAGTAGTAGTAGTAGTAGTAGTAGTAGTAGTAGTAGTAGTAGTAGTAGTAGTAGTAGTAGTAGTAGTAGTAGTAGTAGTAGTAGTAGTAGTAGTAGTAGTAGTAGTAGTAGTAGTAGTAGTAGTAGTAGTAGTAGTAGTAGTAGTAGTAGTAGTAGTAGTAGTAGTAGTAGTAGTAGTAGTAGTAGTAGTAGTAGTAGTAGTAGTAGTAGTAGTAGTAGTAGTAGTAGTAGTAGTAGTAGTAGTAGTAGTAGTAGTAGTAGTAGTAGTAGTAGTAGTAGTAGTAGTAGTAGTAGTAGTAGTAGTAGTAGTAGTAGTAGTAGTAGTAGTAGTAGTAGTAGTAGTAGTAGTAGTAGTAGTAGTAGTAGTAGTAGTAGTAGTAGTAGTAGTAGTAGTAGTAGTAGTAGTAGTAGTAGTAGTAGTAGTAGTAGTAGTAGTAGTAGTAGTAGTAGTAGTAGTAGTAGTAGTAGTAGTAGTAGTAGTAGTAGTAGTAGTAGTAGTAGTAGTAGTAGTAGTAGTAGTAGTAGTAGTAGTAGTAGTAGTAGTAGTAGTAGTAGTAGTAGTAGTAGTAGTAGTAGTAGTAGTAGTAGTAGTAGTAGTAGTAGTAGTAGTAGTAGTAGTAGTAGTAGTAGTAGTAGTAGTAGTAGTAGTAGTAGTAGTAGTAGTAGTAGTAGTAGTAGTAGTAGTAGTAGTAGTAATAGTAGTAGTAGTAGTAGTAGTAGTAGTAGTAGTAGTAGTAGTAGTAGTAGTAGTAGTAGTAGTAGTAGTAGTAGTAGTAGTAGTAGTAGTAGTAGTAGTAGTAGTAGTAGTAGTAGTAGTAGTAGTAGTAGTAGTAGTAGTAGTAGTAGTAGTAGTAGTAGTAGTAGTAGTAGTAGTAGTAGTAGTAGTAGTAGTAGTAGTAGTAGTAGTAGTAGTAGTAGTAGTAGTAGTAGTAGTAGTAGTAGTAGTAGTAGTAGTAGTAGCATGACGACAAATATTCATATGACATTTTAAATATGGTACCATCATGTATCTTAAACGTTTGATGGACATAAAATGAATCCTGACATTTTGGATTATATTTTATTATTTTTGTATAATAACATCTTTTGAATTACAAGGCTATTGGTGTTGAATGAATACTGATGTTCACTACGAAAGTGAAAAAACAGATACACCTATGATGTGACTTGTTCGCTGTATATTATCACTTGCCTCACTCATACTGCAGTAATGAAACAGATGGCAAGGTCCATGAATCTTTTAAAAAGATCTATGTACCAACAACAATGATCGACATTAAGAAATATTTAATCTTGCTTGTTACACGCAAGTGGTTCTTCAGGAAACCCTGTGAATATCCCAATTCAGACTTGTTTCTGTCCACTACATGACCGCTATCGATCAAGTGTGGTAGAACCGAGCTGCGTATTGTCTTGACGTTACCTTTTCCTAACCACAAAGGGAGGTGTTCACTAACTCGTTGGTTCAGTTGCCTGGTAGTGCGTCCAATATAGCTTTATCCACAGGAGCAGCTGAATTCTTAGATACACATAGAAGTGGCATAACTAGGTAACTTATCTTTCAGTTGGGGAATCGCCATAGATCGGGTCGAATACGATAGACAGAGGCTGGCAGAATTAAATGTTCTCTTTACTGCTCTAATCAGTCTATCACGTAATACATCACTAGCTACATCACCATTGAATTGCAGCTACAAGAAAAGAGGTATCTTGTTAGCTGTCAGGGTTTCCTGAAGAAATATTTGATCGTCATAATCCGCTTTTGGTGACTAATGCGTCATAAAACTGTACACAGTGAATTCGAGCCCTTTATTCCAACTATTCCAGTATTCAACATTTATTATTATTAAATCCGTTAAATATTTATAAATGGCTTAAATTTGTTAATTAAAATGTTGAATTCTATTCATCAGCTTCATTTCTAAATAAAACTTGTCCAACTAATACCTAATAGTTTAAAAGTTACGTTTCAAATGGCAAAGCTTTGGATTCAGTGAGCATTAAATCTAAATGAATTTTATTCAGACTTATCTATGATGGATAGAAATAGATCACTCAAGGTTTGTTAAAATTCAGTGTTGATATCGACAAATTTCTTATAAGTAAATTATAGTGAACTTCTTCAGTTTATCCTTATTGTTACAAGTTTTTTGTCTTTTGGAAGATTACAAATTAATGTGAAGTAAATTGAACAACAGTTATCAAAAGTATATCATCAATTAACATAAATAATTAATCATCATATTTCAAAGTCAGGCAAATCATTTAAAAAAGACAACGTTTTAAAATAGTAACTTGTACTAAGAAAGCGAAAGATGATCTTGAGAAGTAATATTAATTGCAGAAGAAGAAGAAGAAGCAAACAATCAAGATTTCAACGTAAACTATTAGCAAAAACAATTCACTATTTGAAAAAGGGTTAACAAAGGTTATAGAAATAAATTAATATGACTCAGACCACTGTTTATCATTAACTCTATGATGTATTAAATAAAATAATACAAAGATTTCAAAATTTAGCTAAACATTGATGTAATAATGGAGCTAAGTAAATTTGGTGAACTAAACAGTATAACATTGGTCAACCATTGATTAGCATTTGGTTTATCTTCCACAAAATGAATCCAGTATCTGCTCAATTTTAGTATCCTTTGATTGCAGCGTGATCAGCCTTTTGACAGACGCTAACATTTTACCAAAACTTTGGAATAGGAATGCTCATTATATTTCGGGATCTAATAATTTCCAAGTTTCCAATAGAAGAGTAATTCTGTATTCCTCTTTTTTTAATCGAAACAAGCTACTTTTAAAAAACAAGTAGTTTGATTTTTACAGTAAAATAATATCAATAAATCTTAAAGTCGTTGAACTGATAAAAAGTTTAAATAAACACGTAAAGATCGTGATTTGACTTAATCCTATTCTTTTCCATTAAGAGTAAGTTATTGTTCTTTAACACTGAGATTGGAATATCTTTTTTAATATGTTTAAATTACAATACTTACTTACGCCTGTTACTCCTCGTGGAGGAGCATATGCCGCCCATCAGCATTCCCCATCTGACCCTGTCCTAAGCAATCCTTTCCAGCTCCTTCCAGTTCCTGTTGGTCCTTTTCATATCTGCTTCTATTATCCGACGTAATGTGTTCTTAGGCCTTCCTCTTTTCCACTTCCCTTCAGGATTGCAAGTTAGGGCTTGTCTCGTGATGCATTTTGATGATTTGCGTAATGTATGCCCTATCCATTTTCATAATCTTTCCCTAATTTCTTCTTCAGCTGGAAGCTGATTTGTTCTCTCCCACAGAAGGCTAATGCCGATGGTATCCGGCCAATGGATGTTGAGCATCTTGCGTAGGCAGCTATTCATAAATACCTGTACCTTTTTGATGGTGGTTGTTGTAATTCTCCAAGTTTCAGCTCCATACAGTAGAACTGCCTTGACGTTGGTATTGAAGATTCTCACTTTGATTTAGATTGACAGACAGTTGTTTCGAGTTCTATATGTTCTTCAATTGTAGGGTTGCAGCCCTTCCTTTGCCTATCTTCGCCTTTACGCCTTCATCTGGTCCTCCTTAAATTATAATAACCTATGACAAATTTGTGAGGAATTTACTTGATAAATATCTAAGATATCTCCAATAAAAACTAAAATTTACATCCCACGTAATTTCGTCTGTCATTAGATTGTAAAAACGTAAACAAGAAACTTAAGAAATGTTGAACAAGCGTTATGGATATTTAAAATAAAGTAATTTAGTGTGGTTTATATAAACATTTAAAAAGTTTCTGTTCCAGTCGAATCAACAGGACCATTCTGCTAAAAAGTGAGAACTCCATTCAAGTGATATACTCCAAGCAAAACTGAAAACTAGTAAATAATATTTGATTAATCTTAGTAAGGCATTAAAATAAGAAAAAAAGTAATATAGTAACATGCGAAAGTGAGAGATTTTGAAAATATAAAATCAGAGTGTGAAAAACTCTTGGAGATTATCAGCAAATAGTTGACAAACACGAATTTTCGAACTGTGATACTAATTTATCAGTATCGAATAACATGACCCGTTAAAAATAGAGAAATTGACGATGTACATACTTAAATCGCTTCATCTTCCTTGAATCGATACTAAATCACAAGATTAGTAAGTAGCCTTACGTGAGAAGAGCTGAAACATGAAGTATACGTTTTCAAGGTCAAGCTTTCTTTATCAGCGATATAAGACAGTTGGTCAATTTGTTTTCAGAAATCATCTTACAAATGATCTCAACTAAACTCAGCTTATCTTAAAAAAAAACCATCATTAGATGAATTCACACCAATTCAAATATTCCGAAACAAATGGATATAAAACCTCTTATTGTATTGAAAAAGAAACGTCCCCAATCTCTCATGAAGCGTTGTGCCTTTTTTTCCATATTTTCCACTTCAAATGTTACAAACATGATCACTGCATACTATTTATTTACAATTATTTTTTAGATAGTTTCTGAGTAGTTGGCATTACCATTTGTTGCATTTATCAGTTTGGCTGAACAAACTTTCCCAAAAATACCTAAATGTCTCTTCATTAACTGTTTAATATTATTTAAATGTATGATTTGTATACATAGTCCAATCATAACAGAATTTTCACCATGGATAGGGTTTAGACAAAAAAAAAACTGTTGAAAACGACAAAGTAATGGAATACTGTCTTATCTTGGTTAGTGGGTTCCCCTGAAAAATATCTTTGAACCGAAAAACTTCCACGAATCTTTTATCTTATTGATATTTATGACAGTGTTAATGATCAGTTTCTGGATGAATTCCTAAGGTTTTAATTAGGAGCTATGATCATCTAATACAGTTATCAGTGACGATATATGATAATCATCAAAATACACTACTAATTATATACAATTGAAAGTGTGGAAAACTGGCTTCTGATATAGTAACCATAAAATATTGTGCACTTTACGTTAATTTAAGTCACTTGGTTCAATAGCAGGTTGTGTTATGCGTTTACATTCCTGAGGAACGGCAGACTAGGTTGAAACAGTATATTTGAGACGTTATTAGTAGAATACTTCCCTATCCATACACTCATTAGATTTTTCCTTAGATATGCTAGAGACTTGATAGCATCTTTTTGATGTCTTGAATATAATAAGTTACTTAATATAACCTTGTGACTGTGATGAATGAATTAGGCTACGGTTGATTTGTTCTTGAAAATACTTTTGTTGATAGATCGATAAAATAACTTACTATTCAGATGCTAATTGATTATGTAGAACTTCCTTTCCAAGATCAGATAAGAAGACCGGAAGATAGTATTTCTAACACTTATGGACTTTAGTGACCCGGTATCTGACTCCAATGAGATCGTTTCTGATTGATATTGAGATGTACATATCGTCAATCCTCGTATATAATCATGGACTTAAATCGTGTTAGTCGATAACGGAATTAAATAAGTCAAATACGAGAATGAAGTTGCAGTACGCATATTTCATACAATTTTTGATCCAGACAAAATATAGGAGAAGCAAAGAGAAGAGAGCGAAGTGAAATGACGCGTAATGGCGAAGGCATGTGAGCCAAGCGTTAATCAATATTTATAGTCACATAAAAATAAGCTACAGACATTTGATGGATAGGATTAGAAGTATACGCATATATACGCTCATATAAAAGCAGTCATGGTTGATAAGCGAATAATTAACAAGGTCAAAATGTGACTCAAGTAGAATGAATAGACTGACCTTTCGAAAGCCAGAATGAGGTATATAAGTTTAACATAATAACCGACACTAGAAGACCGCTACATATGTGATTAGATGTATATACATAACTGGACTCCAGAGCACCACAATTATGAAAATATAATGTTTTCCAAAGCACGGCGTTTAAGGCATAGAATCCGAATAATAGGCTAATAATTAATCTACCATAGTTTGAAAACAGAATAAAACATAATAATAGTTAATGAGTTGAATAAAGGCTTATAGCTAGATGGATGAAGAAACCATATAAACTAAACGTTCAAAATAAGTTACTAAGACTGAAAAGTACTGATGTTTGTCATTCTTTCTTATTTATCTAGCCATAACATTAACAAGAAAACATTTCATACACATAGTTCCCTTTATTATTTTACAAAGAACAAGAACAAAGATTCTAGCAGCTAAAATCTTTGTTCTTGCTCTTTTAAAAAAAACATTCATCTATCTACTCTGTTCATAAGATTTATTCTCAGTTTTTAATCTACTTTTATTACATTTATTGTTTTATTTTATGTTTGATTGATAAAATATAAACTCTGAACTTTAAAATTACACATGTTAAAGAATAACACCGCCTGTAGCTCTTCTACAGTTACTGCCAGTCCCAAGCCCGAGTAAAGGATTTAAACCATTTAAACTCTACCCTGGGAGTTACAGGATTGGATGGAGAATACTGGTGAGCGGCCTATGCTCCTTCACGAGGAGTAACAGGCGTAAGTAAGTAAGTAATGGTGAAGAATGTTTATAGAAAATTCTATCACACTTATTTGAGTTCAATATAACTCCATTGATCAACCAATGAAATTAGGATCAATTTTGTGTATGTTTTTGTACATTATTCGAATCATTTTCTTCGTTTAACACAGATTATAATTTTATGTTGAAACTTAAAGATTGTTCTTTATATATCAGTATTTGATGTTTTCAGTTTCTACAAGGAAAGAAAAATTGTGAATATATAAAAAAGAATAAAAAAAATGAGATAAAAAAAAGTGATCGACAAAGTTCTCTTTTCAAGAAAAAAAAATATGCATAAATTTACATCGAAAAAAGAAAAAAAAAGAAAAAGAAACCATTGTAAATTCTAGTAAAATTGTGTTGATATTTGATATGTTTGGCATTTCAAATTACGAAACAAAACAAAACAAAAACGAAAACAAATTCTGATAATGTCTATACTATAAATCTTTGAGTTTACATAATCCTACATACATGGATATGCATATAAGGTGGGGGGGGAACGCACATATACACACACACATACATGTACATACACGCACATTGAAACAATTCCATTATTTTACTAAAGTCATATGTCACCCGATAACAGGGAGAAAGTAATACATATAGACACAATGAGGAATTTGTACACTATAATAATCCCTAATCTATCTATATATATAATGCTTTTCACCGTTTTATGAAACCACAAACAGAAGAATGATCTTCTACAAAATATTTTTGTTTATATCTTTTTCTTTGTCAACTTTTATTATAACAAAACGAAGGTCTTAACTAAAAGTTGTTTGGGAAACATTAATTTACCAAGGACAAGCTTGTACTCTCTCTCTCTCACACACACACATACACGGTCATAAATGGATTTATTTATTTAAATTTTCATACAAAAATTTATCTAAAGAATATAAAATGAAAGTAGACAAAAACGTCATTCTACATTCACTCACTTACTAACTAACTCACTCACTCATTCACTCACTCACTACATTCACTCACTCACTCACTCATTCACTCACTCACTACATTCATATAGTTATATATTAGTGTCAATTTAAGAAATTACATCACATTTTGTTTGTATATAAATCATCACACATTTAATATTAAACTTGACCAATTTCTTTTCTTTTTTTTAAAAAAAAAGATACTAAATACTGTTAATTTATAATATAAAATAGAAGTAATAAGATCACAAGTATAAAGTTTGAAAATACAATTATGATAAAATCACAGAAAAATATGATTATGAAACAAAAGAAAAAAAGAAAAAGAAAAAAGAAAAAAGGAAAAAGGAAAAAGAAAAAATATTAAAATAAAGAAAATAAATTAGATAATAATCTGTAACGTAAATTCTAATAGGGATATAAAAGTTTGATAAAAAGTTCAATGTGAATATATAACTGGAAATTTACTTCATATTTTTTTTATTGAACGAATTCAACTTTATTTAATTTCTTGGACTAATTTTCTTGTTTTGTTTTAGTGAATTTCAAAAGAGAAAAGAAAAAAAAGAATTAGTCACATTCATTTTTTTGTTGTTGTTGTCGATACCTTAGTTATTTTACATAACATTGTAGTTAATTAACAAGATAATCTTATGTCTTATAGTCTTAATGTAAATACTAAAATGTTGTATGTATGGAATTTAAATTATAATTCCAACTAATTTTCATTGTATATTTGTTTACAAATTGAATAATTAACAGTTTTATCAGTATACGGTTGTGGTGATTATTAAGTTATTCATTAAGATCATGAACCGATTGATGTTAGATCGCTATTGAAAACTAGGAACAGCTGTTTCGTCACCGTTTCGTTAAACATTAACGCTGTTGGATGCTGGCTGGCTCAGTGGTTTAGATGTTAAGCGTTCGAACGCGAGACTGAAGGTTATGGTTTTTAATCCTGCGAGTGAGATCGTGGATGGGCACTGTTGAGGAGTACCATAATAGGACGAAACGAACGTCCAGTGATTTCAGATTTTCAATGGTGATCTAACATCATTCGGTTTATGATCTCTATCTAAAGATTTAACAGTTTTAATTTACTAGATGAATGATTGTTGTTGACAGAGAATCTAGAGGATATTCGGTGTCATAGTGACCATCTTCAATTGACTGATCCTACTCTATGTTGATTGAACTATAATAAAATACTAGGGACTATATAAACAGTACTACGCTCATATGATTTTGAGACAGTAGAGAATATTTGTAGTTCAGGTGTATGATTCTGATAGAGTTTTGTTCTCCGAGTTGGATGGTTTGCTCGTGAAGCTTTCTACCAGAAGTTTGTGCTGATAATGTTGTTCAGAGGAACAATGAAAGCTCTTTATTTTCTTCATTGTTTTCTTTGGATTCCTAGCATACGGTGAGATGATGAAAGAGAAGTTTTCGATTTAAAAAATTCGACTCAGATGTTCTAGCTCGTGGTCTTAATTATGGAATCCTTGACTAATTTAATAAATGAGTTTTATTTTGATGCGGATGTAGATATCACATTTGAATCTTGATTTGAGTCATATGAGGAAATTTTATAAGCTGATTTTCTAAATCGTAATAACTCCTTAAATGTATTGTAAGTAATCTTGAAGATTGACGACTCATATATATGACAAAACTAGAATGAATAGCTATCCTGATATTATAAGCAAAGATTGATAGTAACTAGCACTGGAATCCAGGACGAGCGTTCCGCCCTACTTGTGACTCGTCAGCTGAATGTACCTGCATCTCTGAGTTGATGTTCACTCTAGGACCCGAACTCAGTACCGTTCTCTTCAAACACCATAGCGTTATCCACTTAGCTACTGAGTCCTGATAATACTTGTAAATTAAGGTAATATCGAGGCATTACTCACAGTATGCACATATACCAAAACGTGACTGATCGATTTCAGTCCCAAACATCAATCGGAAGATTGAAGTAGTACAATACCAACTGAATTATCCTAATATTGTTTTTATCTTCCATGTATGGTTTAAAATATGTGTTCACTAACGTACAGTCTCGCATTATTTCTGTACTAATTCGAAACATTTTACACATTATGGGTCTTTCCCTTTTCTCTTTCTTTACAATAATATCATTTTATTTTATTTAGTTAATTTTCCAACATCGTTCTTAGTTGTCATGGAGAAATACTTATGAAGTTTACCAGGTAAAAACCAAACAGGTACCTTATACTACACATTTTTTTCAACTATCCTGTGAATTATGTCAAGTTTCTGGGAAAACTAATTAAAAATCCTTATGTGAAAACTATAGCTTGATCTGTGAATCATACCAAAAAAGTCCATTTTGTATCTAACACCAAATGAATATCTCTCATGCTTTATCATTATTGCAAAATAGATATTTATTTATTCCGATTAGTTTAATATTCAATGACATTTATTATGATTAAACCAGTGTAAATCACAAACAGAATTTCACATAAGCATGTTTCACAACTTTGAACACGACTAAATAAGCGTAACGTTCATATTTTATTAAACAAGGTTAAAATATTAAATCTTGATAAGCATTAAAAGATGAAGAACTACTTAAAACATGTTAGTATTTTATAACGATTTAATGTTGTTTTGTAACTCCACCTGTAGCCTTTCCAGGATTATTGCCAGTTTTAAGCCCTAGTAAATGAAGAGAGTTAGGTATGGGACCAGCAACCTTATCTCGTACGAAACAACCTTTATAAGAAAGCACTAACCAAAAAGAACAATTTTGGTGATGTTGTTTCTTTGAGACTATGGCATTATGTGTACACTGCATTTAATATTATGCAAGCTGATTAATATAGATTAAAAGCAAAGATGGATAGTGGCTAGCAGTGGAATCCAGGACGAACGTTTCGTCCTGTTTGGGACTCGTCAGCTGGATGTACCTGCATCTCAGAGTTGATGTTCACTCTGGGACTCGAACTCAGTACCGTTCGCTTCAAACGCCATCGCGTTATCCACTTAGCTACTGAGTCCTGATAGCCACTTGCTTGTGCAATGGGGTGAAGTTTAATTCACTTGATATTGTTTTTACTTGAATCTTCCCATTGATGTTTTACGACTGAAATTGATCAGTCTCTTATTGGCATATGTGCATACTGTGCGTTAATATAGATTAAGTTTAAATCATAATAACTACTTCCAACGAATTAGAGTTTCGTATGAGTTATCAATTCAATAATAATAATAACAATCAGTAGGGACAATGGTCTTTAGTCCGAATATCTGTTCCTAACTACATTTTCATTTTGTCTTTTTGCACTATATTTTCAGTGTTCAGTCTTTGTCATTATCGCTGTTACTGCATTATTTCTATTCGTATTCTATTCATCCTCTTAATTTTATGACAACTTGCTCCAACTTATATTTGCAGCAGACCATATGTCAATTACATCTGACGGATCAATCGATTACACAATATGATCCTTCTTTACTGACATATAAATGATGCCTAAAACTATTGCATATCACAAGTTAAGAATAAAAATATGCGACAAGATTTTTTATTCGACATTATACATTGTATTCCTTCCATGAATGTTTCCAAAGACAGTAAGAGACAATTTGAACACAAGCCACATATATTTTCATTAATCATGGATTATGTCTAATAAGTTTATCTCTTTGAAGTAAATAGTTTTGTATAAAAATTTTGATCTATTCATAATCTTATCAACAACTTCTTGTTCTATCAAAATATAAACCTCTACCAAAAAACCTTATTAAGTACACTGTAGCTAAGATTTGTGCAAAATCTAGTTTTCTGAACATAATACAGCTTTATAAGCAAAGATGGATAGTGGTTATCAGTGGAATCCAGAGCGTGGATAACGCAATAGTGTTCAAAGCGAACGGTATTGGGTACGAGTCCCGAAGTGAGCATCGAATTGTGCATCCTGGATTCCACTGCTAACCACTATCCATCTTTGCTTATCATGCTTATGACTTATGGCAATATTAAGACAATCTGCACAGTATGCACGTATGCCAATAACAAACTGATCAATCGCAGATCTAAAGATCAATGGGAAGATCTAAACAAACAATACAAAATAAATATAATACAGTTGTTTTCATTGTACAATAGTGATCTGAAGAAAATAAAAATTCCGAAATGTATTTACTTTATAAATAAAACACATAAACTATCAATGACAAAGGGCTTAAACGAATGTAGAAATTAAAAAGGAATGTGATATGAATATAAAATTAAACAATAGTAACCGAAACTTTAAGAACAATTTAAATAAGTTTGGGTATAGTACTTAAAGGAAACATTGTAAGTAGTAAAACGAAATTTTTTTTCATAAGAAATGACCATTTGTATGTGTGCGTGTGTGTGTTTAGTTTATTTGTAAATTATAAGTGTACTTTAAGCCCTTTCAATTAATTTATTCGTTTAAATATTTTTATGAATGAGCTTTAGTAAAAAATTTTGTTGTGAAAAGTAATATGTCACCAATTATACCGTGTCATACAGAAGTCTTCAGCATAAACAGTGATAGGAAGGTAGATTACTTCAGGAAAAAGTGTTGTTTAGAATTTATGGAATATAGAAAGTGCGTTTCAGGTCTGTATTTGTATATTCCGGATAGGTATTAAATCTCTAGACTTAAAACATAATTCTACTCCCTAGTAATGTATATAAAAAAGGACAGGCCTCATAAAATACAGTCGTAATAGTGACATTTCCAAATCAGTTATTTTTCGAACAGATCACTCATCATGGTCATCAGTTATGTAATCCGATCACTATAGAGTAATACTAAGTGACGGATATATATATATATATATATATATATATATATATATATATATATATATATATATATATATATATATATATATATATATATATATATATATATAATATCTACAACAAAGATTTCAATAATTTAAAAAAAAGGAATGAGATTAAATATTGTGGATTAAAGATACTCATTCACCTACTTCTCCGACTTAATCCAGAATTAGTGAAAGTCATCGAATATAACTGCAAAAAAAATAGAGAATAGCTGGAAAAGAAAATCCGATCATGAAAAACCTACACAGAAGCACTCAGAATAATCATATTCTGATCAGTGAATAGCTTTAATATACATTTTCAGTTGTTATAATGACGCATTATACCCTATGATATCAATCAAGTTAGAGGCTAAACAATAAATCATCAATAAAACTAAAAGAAAATTACCCTTCTTTCATAAATTACCTGAAGTTAAAATTGTCAACCAATATATTTCGACTTACTGAAAGATTTAAACGCCATAAGTTTGTAGTAACTAGGAGGTCCCAAAGTAAGATAGAACTGACACAGAACCCATTCTAATTTTCAGTGTGAATTTTTTTGTGTGTGACTAGTTTCAATGTATGATGAAGCGTTTCCTGAAAATAGATATAACAATTTAAATTTGTTTAGAATTTTGATAATTTTATATTTAAGAGATAAACATACTTATATACCTGTTACTCTAAATGGAACAAAGACGGCCGACCAGCATTCTCAAACCCACTCTGTCCTCCGCCTTCATTTCCAGTTCTGTCCAATTTTTGCTCATTCCGCACATGTCTGTCTCCATTTCCCAATGTAATGTGTTCTTTGGTCTTCATCTCCTCCTTTGGCTTTCAGGATTCCATGTGAGGACTTGTCTTGTGACGCAGTTCGATGCTTTCCTCATTGTGTGTCCTTTTCACTTCCAGCGCTTCTTCATGATTTCTTCCTCCACTGGGATCTGGTTTGTTCTCTACCACAGTAGGTTGTTGCTAATAGTATCTTGTCGACGGATTCGAAGTATTTTGCGTAGACAACTGTTAATAAACACCTGTATTTTCTGGATGATGACTTTCGTAGTTCTCCAAGTTTCCGCCTCATACAGTAGAACTGTCTTGACATTTGTATTGAAAATCCTGACCTTGGTGTTGTTTGGCAGTTGTTTTGAGTTCCAGATGTTCCTCAGTTGTAAATATACTGCTCTTGCTTTGCCGATCCGCTCCTTCACATCTGCATCAGATCCACCATGTTCATCAATGATGCTGCCCAAATATGTAAAGGTTTTTACATCTCCCAAATCTTCTCCATCAATTGTGATTGGATTGGTGCATACTGTGTTTTATCGGAGAATCTTGCTTTTTCCTTTGTGTATATTGAGACCTATTGCTGCTGAGGTTGCTACTACACTGGTCATCTTCTCCTGTATTTGTTTTTACGTAAAAGATAAACATAAATGACATGAATATATTTCATTTAAAGTAGAAAATATTTTATTCTAACAAATAGCCAATCAATGACGATTGAAGATCTTTTAAATAATTATCTAACTTATTCTTATATAATTTGAAATGGGCGAAATTTTATTTAAAATAAATTTGCCACTTTTTTTCTGATTGGTTCATTGATAAAACCAATCAAATAGCTGATTAATTGAAATACAATATCATCTTTTTTATATCTACTTTTTCCAACTGCATTCATATATATATATATATATATATATATATATATATATATATATATATATATATATATATATATAAATATAACTTTACTGAATAGTATTTCATATAAGTGAATATATTCTTTATTATTTATGATGTAACATGAAAACTTATTGTAATAACATTAATATTTATCTAAGCAAAATACATTAACTTCTAATGTCTTCGTTACTAAACCAAAATATAAGATTATCGTTGTTACTATGTCTTTTATGTCTTATAGACAATTATTGCTTGGATATACAAAAGGATATTTATTTAAACAATCGAAATAATACAGGTAAGAGCAAGGAGACGGTTTTTCAAAAATTTCATGTCATTAGTTCCCTTAATGAATTTAAATAAAACAAGAACAAATATTGATACATAATAGTATGAATTCATTTTATTTCGAGGTGTCTCGTCAGTTGTTTACAACCAAATATGTCTCTGAACTCCACTTAACTATTACACTACTCATCCTTAATTGTTTCCTTGATTCTAACAGCAAATAACCTTTGACTTGTTCTTGCATATATATAGTTATTATTGATAACCTTTGTCATCCCAACTATTTACATTCACTTATGTCAATTGTTCCACACTATTTCTTACCTCAGTGTAAAGTTCTATTACATATTTGGTTGTAAGTAGCTGACGAGAAACCTCGAAATAAAATGAATTCATGCTATTTTATATCAATATTTCTTGTATTATTTAAATCCAGGTAAGCTCAGTTTTTAAATTTTAACATCATTGACTACTTAAAATAAATAAGTAGTAAATGAGTGACTAATGAATATACTTTGGTATCAATTAACCAATGAAAAAGAAATCCTAAGTATATTTTGTTAATCGAGTTATCAATTATGTTTTAATAATTTCAATGTAATGCTGTTGTGATAGTTTAGTTCTGAATAAGAAATGTTAGTTCAGCGAAGAGTTCTCTTTTTGGCGAATTCATTTTCAAAGCTGTACAATCGCAAATATATATACTTATCATGCTGAGCCGTCCTTTCCCAATGATAATTTCCCTATCTATCTTTTGATGAATACTTAAGCCAATAACAACCAAACGGTTATTCAACTTTCTTTGTTTTAAAATTTTTTGTTATTTTTTAGTACCTTTGTTTATTTAACCTCACTATCACTATGTATAACAGAAGTTTATTATCAGTATTATTATTATCATCCTGTACAGCTTTGAAAATGAATTCACCGAAAAGAGAACTCTTCACTGAACTAATCTTTCTTATTTAATGTCTTAATGGGTGTATTCCGTTTATTAAAAAAATTAGTTTTGTTCATGAATTCACAATTCACGATGAGTTTGCTTAACACAGGATATATTTAGAAAACATTTTCATTTAATAATGTTTATCACTTAAACCTTTTTGACATTTTGAACTAATCATCACTATCCGTATAAGATTCAGGCGATTGTTGAGTTTAGATTGATACCATGAATGGATGAAATAAACTCTTCTTTTGATGGTTGGTTTTGATAAAAAAACTAATTAGTACTGACAACTTATGTGGCCGTCTCGTGTATGTGGAAACATAAGAAAACCCAAATGATAACCATTTGTACCGATATAAGTTTAAGATAGATCATAAAATTAGCAAAGAAATGAAGAGATAATGTCGATAGTGTTTACCTATTGTCGATGAGTCACAATGAATGACAGATCAACTGCCAAGTACTTCTTGATTATTTTTTTTCCAGTGATATATTTGTATGACGAAAATCATTCTTAAAGCTCATTCTTATCATATTCGACTCAAATATATATAGATTACATTTATTTCAGTTTCTGATCCTACTTAAAATGCTTACGGAATTGTTATTCTGTTAATAGAATTCACTGAGAACAAATTCCCTTTAACTAAAATTAATGAATATAATCTGACTTTAAAATTATATTCTTAACATTATCTACCATTAAGAGGACTATAGAAAAGAATATGAACATTATTATTTGTCTAGTTAGAAGTTAATCACTTAGTTGACTTGATAACCATTGTTATTTTTGTTTACATCTAACAATGGATGAATAATGTTTTCTTGCCCATCAAAATATCACTGAAAAATACATAATCTTAACTGTAGTCAAGACACTATTTTGAAAAAAAAAGTAAGTTTATAAGGTGTTAAAAGTGATGTAACAATTTTACTACAACAAACACATACATAGTCTAAGCGTATATATCAAACAAATGTGTATTTATCTTTGTATTTATGTAGTTCTAAATATCATACCATGTATATGTGATAGTTAGGGGATTTTAAACTTTAAAATCATAGTGATAAATGTCGTTGTCAGATTATGGTTTGCAGTCTAAGAATATATATATCTATATATTGGTTTGTTTGCACGTTTTACCTTAAAATTAAAGTATAATGAACTGTACATCGAGTTACATTTGACTAAGCATAATATAAATGATGTTTTAGCTTTGTTATAAAATCATGAACTGTTTAAAAAAAGTCTGGACATCATATGACATATCTTAACCAGAATGGGTTTATAAAATCAGTTGAAGGTTTTGAAACAATGCGACATTTTATTTTGCATACAAATGAATTAAGTTCAAGTTCATGTATTACTTTACACAATAATTTGATCTAAAGATTTTTAACGTTTATATTTTATAAATAAATAGATAAGATCAGTTCACTAAAGATCAATAACTTGCTCACTTACTTACTTACTTTAGCCTATTACCCGTCCCCTCCCATGATGGAGCATAGGCTACTCATCAGGATTCTACATCCATGCTTAGCTTACTGTAAAAGTGATTTGACATTGATCTTTGGTAATATGGAAAATCTTATTCTGTGTTCATCAACCAGGGAAGTAAGGATTTATCGATAATCAAAAATAATTTATCCTTTCACTTTAACAATCAAATTTGTTTTTGGTTATTGTGTTAATGGTACGCTGGTAATGAACGCCTGTTCTCTAACAATCGGTGTATTATGAAACAGGGTTAAGAGAAATACCGCTAGATGTTGTACTCCACGTGATATGCAAAATGGTTTAGAAATCTGTAGTGAAACGGACACAAATGAAACAATTTAGAAGTTTTTCAAGACACTATATTATATAATGGAATAATTAAGGATTGTAATCAGATTCAATCTGCTGTCTTGTAAACTTGAGAAAATCAATTTTTTCTGATTCCTTGACATTAGACAACTAATTGATCTCGCCGGAAACTGTTGAAAAACACTTTCATCAAATCCAGAGTTCTAGAATGAATTATCATGGATTTCGAAGATATCAAATCATTTGACTGACTATTTTATTTAATAGCTATCCTGTTTTCTTTTAACACAGAATCAACATATCATGATTACTTACTTACGCCTGTTACTCCTCGTGAAGGAGCATAGGCTGCTCACCAGCATTCTCCATCCAACCCTGTCCTGGGCAATCCTTTCTAGCTCCGTCCAGTTGTAATTCATCGTTTTCTTATCTGCTTCTATTATCCAACGCAATGTGTTCTTTGGCCTGCCTCTTTTTCGCTTCCCTTCAGGATTCCAAGTTAGCGCTTGCCTCGTGATACAGTTTGACGATTTGCGTAATGTATGTCCTATCCATTTCCATCGTCTTTTCCTAATTTCTTCTTCAGCTGGAAGTTGGTTTGTAACATATCATGATCTTCAGGTAGAATTAATACAAATGTTAGCTGAAAACAAACTGACTGAATTCTACAACATGTGCAACACATGAACTGAATTCTAGATGTTGCTAACAGACGACAAGTTTTTGAAACTGAAATATTTTTCACACGAAATCTCTACTTTTTTATGTCAACTTATCTTTGTGAGAAAGCTTTTTTCATGTATAAACTTTACCAAGTCTAATTTCAGATCTCAGTTCACAACCATAATCCTGAGATTTGTATTACTTATTACAATAAGTGCTTTTTAATTGTAATATTTTTAAAGAAAAATGTGTACAGGATGAATTCATCAAACTGAGGATGTGACATTGTTAATATTGATCCTTGTGTAAATAAATGTTAGTTCAATTAAAGCTTCATGTCATTATTTGAATTAAGAATATTAGTAAAAGTTGTATTTGCCACCCTTCTAGCTTAGTATCTACGTTCATATAACCCTTGAATAAGAAACTTAAATCATCTCTGTCATAGAACATACGATTCATGAATTCTACTAGAAAATGTCTATATATCTAAGTGAAAGAAATACATTTTGCAGTTAGATAAAATTGAGTGAGAATGGCTTTCAGAAACTTTTCAGAGTAAAAATAACTGAGGAAACAAACAATAGCAAGTTACTAACTACCTTTAGAAAGATTTTTTATGATAAGACAACGTTTTTTATTTAGAATATCGACTAATCCAGTTAACAACAGTAAGTGAAAGTAACCCAACATGACACTAACATTTAATCAATCAAACTGAAAGTTAGAATTCAAACGTGGTCAGTATAATTCAGTCAGTGGTGAGATATTACATAATATGACTTCATTTACTAACAAGCGACTCACCACTATCCTTAACTGTAAAGAGGAAGAATGTATTTGTAAAATCTCAGTGAAAGAATTTGAAATAAATCCAACGTTTTGCCTGGAAATCTGGTTCAAGCTTTTTCAATGAAATATAATCAAACATCAAAATTATCGAATATAAATAGATATATTTTCTCGCTGAGATTTTACAAATACATTCGTCTTCTTTAATGTCTGACATTAACTCGGTGCCCAAATACTGTGAAACTGTTCTATCAAATTTAGACAAAAGTTCTTATTTATCCTTAACTCTGTTCTTATGCTTACTATCCTGAATATGGAATTTCGTAATAAGATAAATAAATCCTTAAAACTAAAACTTTCTGTATTAATAATAACATCGTTCTTTACTATAACATCATGATAACGGATGCACACTACAGGATCAGCAAATACCAACACGTCATAGAGGACCAAAAGACAAAGCTACAAAGGATGCTCACATCAGAACATTTGGAAATCGTGACAACAGCCATCGAGATATCATGCAAACGACACAGAGAACAAAGAAGAAACACCTTAAAGAAAAAACTAATCAAGATCTCAAAACCACCCGTGGAAGAAAACACAAACAACTGCGTGATCAATCTATCAAAACAACCACTAACAAATATGGAAGAACATCTGCTCCAAAAGGGATTAAACTACAATACAAGCGACGCCTCAAAGCTGGAGTTCTTCGCAGCACTAGAGTCATCACTCAAAACTTCTGGAATCAGTGAAGAAACACAACAGGAAATAAGGCAAACAATAGTACCGATAACTCAACAGGTGAAAGAAAACAACCAACTGACTCCACAAGAACGAAAGGCCTTGAAAGAACTCAGAAATAGAAAAGATATTGTCATAATACCAGCGGACAAAGGACGCACCACAGTAATCATGGATAAAGAAGAATACGTCAACAAAGCCGAAGAACTACTAGAAGATAAGAATACATACAAACTGATGGACACAAATCCCGTCAAAAAATTAGACAATCAAATCTCAAAGACTTTAAACAAACTAGTCAAAGCAGGAGAAATAACAAAACAAGACCAATGGAGAATGAAATCCAGTGGACCAGTACTCCCTCGATTCTACGGCAGACCCAAAATACACAAACCAAACATCCCATTACGTCCAATAGTAGCACTCCCCGGAACGCCAACGTACAATTTGTCAAAAGAAATTTCACGAATACTGAAACATCTAGTAGATTCAGCCAAACACTCCATCAAATCCCCAACACAATTCCTGGACCAAATTAAAGATATTCAAATCAACAACGACGAACTCATGATATCCTTCGACGTAACAGCACTGTTCACCTCAATTCAACAACAGTTAGCAAAAGAAACTATATCCCTGCTGCTCAACAACGACACAAATCTCACCAAATACACAAAGCTTCAAAGTCAAAGTCTACTTTACTATAACATCTGAAGTTAAAGTCATATCTAAAAACGGTCAGTTTCTATCTGAGCTCAATATTTAGTTTACTCATTTGTAAACCATGAGCTTATACGGTGATCACATCATAAAGTAGAATAATTTTGTTGAATTTTTACCAACGAAGAAGTCTATTTTTAAAAATGTTCTACATCAATTTAGCTATTCTGAGAAATGCAAAAAAATACCTTCATAATACTTATTGTTCTTAGTTTTATCGATGGTATTGTTAGCTTATCGGTGTATTCTTGTAGGAAGTAACTGTATCATTTTTTACTGTGTCAAGCGTTTCCCTATAAAAAATTAACGTAATATAACATCAACTTTGTCAAATTATCATGATAAGTCAGGAAGAAGGTTACCAACTTAGATAATTGAGTAGTATAAATGTATATTTCCCATCAATTACTTTTAAAACAATCGGGCTCTTCAATAAATCTCGGTTTAGTGAAGAGATAAGGATATTTTAAAAATAAGGAGTATTAAAGTGTCACCATTCTAATCATATGTTTATTTCTCATGACTATTTAGTTGAGAAGTAGGAAAGGTCAAACAAAAGAAACGAACTAATAATTGAAAATTTAAGATAGGGAGATGGTAAAGTAACCGATGAATTACTACTTGTCAGATTACCTGTGGAATTAAAAAGTGGATTAAGGATTAACTAAACAAACTCAAACACAATATAAACCGCCTTGAATACATAAAGGTTCGAGTTTTCCAACAGCTAGAACGTCAATAAGGCTTATATTGCTCTCCGGACAGTTTTTATGCAGAGTCTGTAGTGTTTCCTTAAGGTTGGCTCTATGATATGTCCAAGTTATACGGCTTGCATTAGAAGAGCATGGTTGTCTATCTCCATAGCTTATCTAAGATAATGATGTTAATCAACAAACATACTATATCAACACACATTCTATCATCTTCATTTGTACGGCACAATGACTTTATTTGAAATATGTTGTCTTTTTATCATGTTCAGAATAGAATATGTTTCTTTTTAATGTCACTTCATTTATTTTTATTTCTGCTCATCTAATCATTTTGGAATAAGGATGAACACATTCTCCTATACAAACAGCTAAGGCTTATTGAAATGATACTATGTTCTTCATAAAACTGGTCATTTAAGAGATATTTATACACTTTTAGAGATAAAATATCACTATCAGCATTATTCATTTTATATTGGATATTTATATCCTTATTATTGTTACCGTGAGCTAGTGTTTCTAAGTATATTGTCAATTGAACAATCAAAATGAATAAACATTGAAATGCAAAAAAAGGTACAAAGTACCATGACTGTTCTCAATATGTCATTATTTGATAATGTTTTATCAGTGAAATCTTATATAAAAATATATGGCAATGAAAGTTTAAATCTTTCAGTAGCCATCAAACTCATGTAGTTTCCAAACAGTCATAACTGAAAAGCCTTGATGTATATGAAATATATCTTACCGTATTTCTCTATGATTATCTGTAATGATTCAACACAAAATTGTGTTCAAAACTATCTTGCCTATCTAGTTGTTTTATAAGTGAAAGATCAAAGGTAATGATATTCTGTGGCTTGCTCACTTGAACTAAATCAAGTAACTTCATATGTTTACGGTTTTTAAACTTGTTTACCAGCAAAAAACTATGAATTATTAACAGTTGACTGACAACAAGTTACTTAATGTCTATTAAACTAGCGTAATTAACAAAGAGGTTGTTTATTTGACTGAATTCGTTTTTCCTGGTCATTCGATCATGTATAAAATATCCGTATGCTAAAAATATTATTCATATTTATTCACTATGAATAATGTGATTGAAAAACAAATAGAATAACTTTAGAGGTCAGTAGATTCTATTTGATAAAAAAATAGTATGAAGAGTGAAATCCGGTTAAATGGATTGATCAATCCTGTTAACATATGAAAATGGATTACATTATCGATAACGGAATACTGAAAAAGTGTTTTGGTTTGGTTTGAGATTTTTCTTCGATTCTCATCTACAGAAGAGATTTGGTTCAAATAAAAATGTACTACTTGATATATAAGACCATAAGTGTTATGAACCTGAGTAATAGTATTATTAATTGGTTTGATATGCATTATAGTTTTCTTTTTGATAATTAGCAGTAGACAAAAGAAAATGTAAATTACTGTAGTTTTAAATTTAATCATTTAGCTGCTCATTCGCCAGGACACGAATGATATGTTAGCTATTTTAAGTCAAACAAACTTATTGACTTAATCAATGAAATATCATAATCACTGCTGAGTGAAATGTACTGGTCGAATAACGTGAGCAGATCCAATTTTGTTATGCTATAATTAGTTACTTAAGACAAGGAATGTGACACAACGAACAAATATTTGATTGAGTGTAGTGAGAATGACTTAAGGAACTCTTTTTTTTCAATCATATCCTGAGAAAGAGTAATTATGTAATTTAGCCCATTAGTTATATCTATTAGTTATATGTACTTAATCGTATAATGTAGTAGATATGTATTCACACGGTAAGTTACTGATTAATTGATATTAAATACTGTTCGGCTGAATTTGTATAAATCTGACTGTAAATAAATCATGTAAAAAGTAGTGTATAGGTCGTTTTGATTTATTTTTGTGATTAAATAAGTCAACATCATCAGTCTTTGTATTTTCACTACGCGTTTGGGGTTCAAGGTTTCAGAACAAAGTACAAGTCAGTAATGTGTTCCGTAGACATAACACTGATGAAAGGAATGAAATCCTGCTCTATCCTGTTTACGATTCTATTACGCCTATCTGGGTCTGTTAGTGACTGAATTCCACACACACTTAACTCCATCTAAGAACAAACGTAATTAATGAACGCGGTATATGAAGAAATATCATCCTCTCTTTTTACAGTTTTAGGACAATCGTCTCATATTAAAAAAAAAGAAAAACTGAGTCGAAAAACTTTTCGGTTTATTTTTGTACAGTATCATCAAAAGAAAAATCATGCGTTTATTCACCAAAATATGATTTGAATACTTTCCATATTTAGTTGCTTTGAGGTTTCGAGAGAGAATTCTAGTCTTTCCTTAATCATGAGGATACAAAAAGAAAAACAGAAAATTTCTTCAGATTATTCGAGCCAAGAATTAAATATGACTCCCGCAACGGAATCACAATAATTGTTTTGTTCACCGGCTTAGAGAACAAAACTCCATCGAAATCCTCTACCATCACAAAGTTTAATTGTCATTGACAGATATAGAATTTAAATTTATTTATATCATAACATGAACGTAAATCATATTAATTCAACACATATGGTTACTAGCCTATAAGTTCCTTAGTAATAGTCCTATTTAATTGTATTTTCGTGTTTAACTAATGATAACAGTTTCCTCTTATAGATTAATATAATGACTTAATCAGTTAATCGTTTGTAGGTTTTTTATTATCTGAGGTGTATTCATTTAAGATTAGAAAAATTAATTATGTGAGGAAGTTATCATTTTTAACGATTGATCCGTTTCAGTAATTTTATCCATCAATCCAGTCGCCATGATATTAACCAGCTCAGTACTATCCTTGTAGTAAGAATGGCTAATGACAATACACATATAGAGATTTCGATTTTGATCAGACAGAATGAATATGTTATTATGTGATTTAAGGATTCAGGGGTACAGTGAACTGTCAGTTACAAAAACGAAATATACCAGCTTATTTTTTTTAAACTAAGTATCTGTGTCAAATAAATATACTGCTGAATGTAATGGTGACTATGAATATTTAAAGATACATGAAGCTCATGTACTAGCAAAGCTGAAGCTATTTAAAACAACTCGAAATTAGCTAAGATCAAATTATATCAGAATATTTAGTTTTCTAAGAACTTCTAAAATTATAACTGACGATAAGTGCTTCCAGGTTTTCCATGGTGCTCTAGCTTCAATTGGCTCATGATTTCAATCAGTGAAATTTCTAACATCTCCACAAAACCCCTTCTGATGATAAGTTTTTCTGTCAGTTAGATCGTGATTTCAAATGGGATCAATCGGTCTACGAAGTTCACATCTTATAAGCAATTTAAATTCATTTGCTATTGTTTTAGCTTGAATCTTCCCATTGAGGTTTAAGACTGAAATTGATCAGTCTGTTACTGGCATATGTGCATACTGTGTGTATTGCCTTAATATTGCCTTAATTCACAAGCTCTATAAACAATATCGAGGCAATACGCACAGTATGCATATATGCCAATAACAGACTGATCAATTGCAGTCTTAAACCCAAATGGGAAGATTCAAGCAAAAGCAATACCAAATGAAGTCATATGACTGATTTAAAATCTTAAGTAATATGAGCTCATCACCCTAAATGAACATACATTTTTGCAAACTAACTACCAAGAAGTATACACATTCGATTAAATATGTCAAACTGAATGAATAAGAATACACAACGAAAATGGAAGCCAATCAATTAGTTGCACCATTCAATCAACAACAACAAAAAAACATCATAGAGAAAAATGATTATGTTCAGGAGTAAATGAAACGTTGGAACAATCTAATTTTCATTACACTATCGTTCTAGCTTGATATTAGAAAATCTTGAAGATTCTAATCTTAAAGAAAATGAATTCTATCTAATTGTTATCTATTTATATTGTACCAAGAAATTGTGTGCATTCACAAAACTCTACTCATGACATTTTCTTATGAGAAATTCAATTTATTATTTATTACTTAAATGACAATTAATGACTAAATGATTAATTTATATTCTCTATATGTATTTATTATTATTATTACTACCTCTTATAAAAACAATGTATAACATAAGAGAAATTGACGAAGTGGATCATTCGAATAAAAGTCGTTTTATTGTTGATTTAGTTGCCTATTTTATATATATGTGTGTATGTGTGTTTGTGTTTCTGACAAAAGTATCACAATTTGACATCGATTGAAAGGTTACATGTTTGGTAAATGGAATTCTCTTTTTTTCTCTCTTTGAAAAATAAATAAAACTATTTTCATAATGAATATCAGAAGGGGTTTTGTGGGTATTATAGTAATTTCAGTCGTTGAGATCATGAGCCAATTGAAGCTAGACTAGGTTTTCTATGGTGGTCTAGCTTCAACCGATTCATGATATAAACCATTGATATTTTTATAGTTGACAAAGAATAGATCATTGATCTCTGAAGTAAAGATACTTTTTAATTGATGCAACTGATTTACTGGGTATAAATGTGTTTTATAAAATGTACTAATTAATACAAATAAAGACGATGGTTACAAAGTTCACCTTAAGCTAATAAAAAACTGGAGATGTAGACAACATGATTCACATTTAATAATTTAATAGTAGCGAGTTCAAAGTACAGTTTTAAAGCTACAGTTTTTAGATTTTATAAAATTTTAAGTGTTAAATGCTATAGATCCCTAATTCTGACTATAGTTCGTTATGAAGGCTCACTTTAATTGGAGAAAACTAGATCTAATTATCAATAGAGATAATGGTTGTTATGTTATTAAGTCCACCCATTTAAATTCAATAGTCATTAACTAAGGAAATCAAAAAGTTTTAAAAACATTTCTTGGTGTGAATATTATTTTATTGTTAAGAAATGTATTTGAAAATAACAGAACAAACTAAATCACTTATAAAACGATACATTCAAAATAATTTTCAGAATATAAAATTTATAATACGCAAAGATGAATGGTGACTAGCGGCGGAATCCGGGACGTGCGTTTCGTCCTACTTGGGACTCGTCAGCTGAATTTGCCTCCATCTCAGATTCCTAGATTCTACTGTTAGCCACCATCCATCTTTATTTATGATGCTCGTGACTTAAGACAAGATCAAGACAGTCCGCACAGAATGTACATATGCTAATAACAGACTGATCAAGTGCAGTCCTAAACAACAATGGGAAGAATCAAACAAATAATACGAACATACGATTCATGTTGTTGCTTTCCTAGTCAATATAATTATCAACCCAGGTACATAAATCAGTTAAATAGAATATAATTGTTTCTGTGATATAGGAAGGATATAGCTTGTGTTCATTCAAAAATCTTGTTAGATACCCCATCAGAAGCATTGCTTGTACGAAGGAATGTTGGTTCTTGCTACCCAATCTATAAAGTTTATTAACTTAATGCTTTAATATTTGTGACATAATTCAAATATTACAATCAATCTAATGACAGTCACTACTCTCATTCAATGGTCATAGGTTCATTCACCATTTAGTAAGAAAACCTGAAAAAGTATTATTCATTAATTTATATTGTGCAGCTCCACTAAAAATTGATCATCTCAACTGTTTTTACATCCCCACATCTTGTTAAATGTTCAATAATCAAAATAATCAATGATAATCATTGTTGCTATTGCTTTATTGACGAGGTGTTACATTTTATAAATTTTTATTAGTAGAAATAAATCTACACAATAAACCGCAGACAATTTAACTTGAACCCATAATCACTTGTCTAATTTACACATATCATACATATGTGTATTTTGTTTTGTATAAATCCCATCTAAAAACTAAGCAAAATAACAAGATCATTCAAATGATTTTATAGAATTTATTTAATATCTTATTATCTTGTTCTATATATGACTTGTTATATAAGAGGATTGAAAATACCATCAAAATACTACTTACATAAAATATCAGTATTCTAAAATAATTAGAAATTTAATATTCAGTTAAATTTTATGCAAAATTTCTTGTTTTGATTTATACCTGTATACCAGTTGTTTGAATTATGTCAACTAAAAAGATAAGACATTAAAGCGAATAAAAATTGTTGTTGTTAAATTGTTCAATGTTCTTTATTCTTTTTGTTTAACTGAAGTAGAGAAAAAACAACAGAAAAGCGGAATGTAAAACGTAAGGATAAGGAATTTAAAAAGAATAGGGAAAAGAAGGAAAGTCTTTATTTTTATTGTAAAGGTTATCTTTGAATGATTATTTAAAGTTGAACGGTATTCATATGAAAATTATATTTTATTTGGTAAAACTCAAACATTTCCAGATGATGTGATCATGATGATGTAATAAAGTTACTGAAAAGTGGTAAAGAAGGAAATATGAAAGAAATCTTCAATTCATATTATTGTTTTTAGTAACCAACAGTTTTTAAACTATATGGATTTAGTGATTTTATGAACAAACCAACATATCTGTGAAACCCGATTTAAATTTTTTTTATGTCGTAACATGATGTAATAAACAGAACAGTATTTGTCAAACATTGATGTTTTCCACAATGTATGTTTTATCCACTTCCAGCGTCTTTTCCCATCTTCCTCTTCAGCTCGAAGCCGGTTTGTTCTCTCCCACAGTAGGTTGTTGCTGATGGTATCCGGTCAACGGACATTCGGTATCTTGTGTAGACAATTGTTTATAAATACCTGTCCTTATTTGATGATGGTTGTAGTAGTTCTCTAAGTTTCAGCTCCGTACAATAGAAGTGTCTTGACGTTCGTGTTGAAGATTCGAACTTTGATGTTGACTGACAGACAGTTGTTTAGGGTTTCATACGTTTTTCAACTGTAGGAATGCTGTTGTTGCTTTGTCAATCCTTACGTTTGCGTCTGCATTAAATCCTCCTTATTCATTGATGATACTGTCCAAACAGGTACATGAAAGTTCCCATCTGTTCCAGAGTTTCTCTATCAAGTGTGATTGAGTTGGTGTTCTCCGTGTTGTATTTGATGATGTTGGCTTTTCTCTTGTGTATGTTGGGGTGTATTGATGTAGAGGCTGCTTTTATTGGACTGGTTGTCTTCATTTACATTTGTTGGTGTGTATGGTATAGAAGAGCTAAGTGATCTGCCAAGTCCTAATCATCTAGTTGCACACAAGCTTTCCGCTGTACTTCATGCTTCCCCCGAACGCCCTGGTACGGCCGAGAGTGGGGAGAGTCCGCTCTCCCTCTCGAAATACTCTCACACGGCCGCGCGTATACAGCCTCTGCCAGGGAAGTCCTACTCATTGCCTTCTCGCGGCGGGGGTGTTGTTTACGAAAATGAGAGGACGAAAAGCGAACGTCCGGCGCTTTAACCGGATCACAAACCAATGGTGCACATGGGCTCCAGTATCCTGAGGGAACAAATGGCGTACGAACCAATCGTTGGTCACGGGCTACCATGGGATTGCATCTCCTTACGATGCTCCACTGCCTTGTGGGTTAGACCATTTGGTCAAAGGCTCGGGGTGTGGCCCCCTAAGACAACCACCTGCTTGGGTTTGGGCACCCGGGCAGTATCACAGCCCACACACAAACGATGAACCCTATGACTATGGCAACGAATTTTCTCGCTCCGATATATAATCAATCGATTCCAATAATTATTACTATTATTGTCATTATTATTATTATTATTATTATTAGTACCATTATTGTCATTATTATTATTATTATTATTATTATTATTATTATTTTCCACATTGTTCTCCCTCTTTTATACTTATACAGCGGCTCGTCTTTGGTGGAAATTCGACTGTATCTAAACGTTCTCGAGTCACTGTCCGGTTGAAAATTGTATGTTACCACCGACTACGAGAACTGAAGCAGTTTTTCTGAAACCACGTACACCATTCAAACTGGCTGCCTTCAACGTTCGCACGCTAGTGCAGGTCGGACAACAGATAGGGCTGGCTATGTCTTTGGAAAGTCTTAATATTGATGTTTGTTGTCTATCCGAGACCCGTATTCAAGACTCTGGCGAAGTACTACAAATTCGATCTCCATCTGTCGCTTCGAAAAGCTTGTTTCACGTGCGCTTATCCGGGGACCCTGTGGCATCTTCGTTTGGTCTTGCTGGCGTTGGTGTCGCACTAAGCGCTAGAGCTGAGGCAGCACTAGTTGATTGGATCCCCATTAACAGTCGGTTATGTGCTGTTATATTAGAAAGTTCCATCAAAGTGAGAAGAAATCGGCGTGAGAAACGATGTCTTTTCGTCATCTCCGCCTATGCCCCGACACATTGCAGCCCGGATGCAATCAAGGATGAGTTTTACCACCAGTTATCTGTTCTTCTCCAGAAAGTGCGTTCGACAGATATTGTAGTACTAGCCGGAGACTTGAATGCTCAGGTCGGGCGTCTAGGCACAGAAGAGAGTCGTTTAGGTGGCCGATGGGGACTCGTTGGTCGCAGGTCAGATAACGGGGACCGTCTACTGCAACTGTGCACAGACCACAACCTGTTTCTGGCTAGCACTAACTTTCGGCACAGTCATCGCCGATGTGCCACCTGGCGTCCTCCCTCTGCATCCCAAGCCTGGACTCAGATTGATCACATCGCGATCAGCTACCGCTGGCGTGGTTGTGTAAAAGACTGCCGCTCCTTTTGGAGTACCTATCTGGACTCTGACCATGCCTTGGTCTGCGCCAATCTTGCCTTACTTTTCAGTGGACAACGAAGTGACCGCCACCAACGGATTGATGTTAGCAAGCTGGTTGCAACTTCTGTTGCAAATAAGTATCGAACCGAGTTAGCCTCTAGTCTAGCTACCACTCCACCGAAAAGTATAGATGAGCATTGGTTGCAATTGCTTGACGCCATGAAAATGGCGGGAACAGTCAGTTGTGGGTTTGCGAAACGTCCCGCTTTTAAGCACTGCGTTTCTTCAGGTTCCTTACAACTCATTGAAGCCCGTCGGTCTACTCCGGGTGACCGTGAGTTTGACCATAAACGAAGGATGTTACGTAGGGAAATTGGGCAAAGCTTGCGTAAGGACCGAGAAGCCTGGTGGTCGGAGCGTGCTAATGAGCTGGAAGCAGCAGCTGCATCTGGTAACTACCGGAAGCTCTTCCAGCTCATCCGAGCCACTGGCAGCAGGAAGTCTGGTGTGAGTGAAACAATCTGCGAGGATGATGGGATGCCAATCACTAACATCCATCGACGTCTTGGACGATGGGCAAAATTTTTCGAAGGGCAGTTCAACTGGCCTGCTGCTCCGGCAACATCGGTCAGGCTGTCCTGCCCTCCATGGCCGGTGACGACTGATCCACCAAACGAGGAGGAAGTCCGCAAGGAACTCCAACTCTTGAAGCGTTACAAATCACCTGGCCCAGATGACTTACCTCCGGCTCTTTTTAAAGATGGTGGTGACTTTTTGACTAAAGAATTGACGACGTTGTTTACAAAGGTTTGGGAACTAGAGTGTGTACCAACGTCATGGAATGAGTCGATAGTTGTCCCTATCTTTAAAAAGGGTTCACGTCGTTCCTGTAACAACTATCGGGGGATAAGTCTACTTCCGATTGCGTCCAAGCTATTGGCTTCCGTCATACTTCGTAGGTTGTTCAAAACTCGGGAAAGATTGACTCGCGAGGAGCAGGCTGGGTTTCGTTCTGGTCGAGGATGTATTGATCATATCTTCACCCTCCGCCAAATGTTAGAACATCGCCATACTTATCAAAGGCCAACAATCGTAGTGTTTCTTGACATCAGGGCTGCCTTCGATTCGTTGGACAGGACTGTTCTCTGGGATTGTCTATTGAAGAAGGGTGTGCCTGAGAAGTTTATTAACATCCTAAAAGCCCTATATACAAACACCTCAGGCAGAGTGAGGGCATACAACCACCTCTCTCCATTGTTCTATACGAGTAGTGGGGTTAGGCAGGGTTGCCCAATCTCACCATTCCTCTTCAACTTTGCCATCGATGACATTCTGGAAACAGCTCTGATGAATGTAAGTAATGGTGGTGTGGATCTGTTACCTGGAGAAAGACTTCTCGACCTTGAGTATGCGGACGATATTGTCTTACTGTGCGATGATGCCCAAGGCATGCAATCCGCACTTAATCAGTTGGCAATCAGTGTCCGTAGGTATGGTATGTGTTTTGCACCTTCGAAGTGCAAAGTACTTCTACAAGACTGGCAGGATTCCAATCCTGTACTCACCCTGGATGGTGAGCAGATAGAAGTAGTCGAGAAGCTCGTGTATCTGGGTAGTTGCATAAGTGCTGGTGGGGGTGTGAGTGATGAGATCAATGCACGTATAGTGAAAGCCAGAGTGGCTTATGCCAATCTGGGCCATCTTTGGCGCCTTCGTGATGTTAGTCTGGCTGTAAAAGGTCGAATCTACAACGCGTCGGTGAGAGCAGTTTTGCTCTATGCTTGTGAAACCTGGCCTCTCCGAGTTGAGGACGTTAGACGACTCTCTGTGTTCGATCATCGCTGTCTCCGAAGGATTGCTGATATTCAGTGGCAACACCATGTCAGTAATGCAGAGGTTCGGCATCATGTGTTTGGGCACAGAGATGATAATTCAATTGGTGTCACCATCTTGAAACACCGACTTCGGTGGCTTGGACATGTTCTACGAATGTCGTCCCAGAGAATTCCACGTCGTGCATTATTTGCCGACTCTGGGACTGGTTGGAAAAAGCGGAGAGGTGGTCAGTGCATGACATGGTGTCGTGGTATGAAAGAAAGCTGCAAAGGACTGGCTTGTGTTGGTCCTTCACGACTCCCTGGTTGGGGTCTGAGAGATAGTGCTACACAGTGGCTAGAGACGTTATCAGATATGGCTCAGAATAGAAGCCAGTGGCGATCCTGCTGTAACCTTCTTTTACTTTCTTCATAAAAAGTTGTTGTGTCTCCCTTACTTGAAAGATTTCTTCTGATTGTACTTTTCCGTTCCACTGTTACGACCACACTAAATTACACCAATCTCTTCGTTATCGTTCTCTTTTGTGCTCCTTGGTTTTTTTTTTTTCTATCTCTTCGAAGTTACATTGTTTTGTGTGGCGCATATATATTGGCGCTCTCTTGTACCAATATTTATGTGTTAAAATAAATAAATAAATAAATAATCATGCTTCCCTTGGTATGTAGAGGTCTTCATAATCCAGCCAACTGACAGAAGAAAGAGAAAGAAGGAGAGTAAGCCGTCTTGTCTGACTCGAAGCTGAGCGTTTACTGAAACTTTCATCCAATTCAGCAACATTCTATCGAAAAAGTTTCCTAGTATCGATACTAGTGTGATGCCTGTACAGTACTCAATCTTGCCCTGATCTCTTTTCTTTGGCATCTTGGTAAGCTATCCTTCTTTCTAGTCCGTCTGTGGCATTTATTCATTCTCCCAAATCTTCATTAATAGAAAGTGAAGCATACTTGCAGTTACTTCTATGTCTGACTTCAGAGCTTCGTCTGATACACTGTCAGGTCTTGCTGCACTTCCTCTCTAAATTTGTCTGATGGCCATACTGATTTCTTCCGTCGTTGGTGAAGTGGCATCTACAGCATGGTCTGTGTGTGCTACATCGATGCTCAGTGGAACTGGTCGATTGATAAGTTCCTCAACTCGATCTAATTCGCTGTAGTGTGATCCAGTGAAACCCATATAATTTCCTGTATGCGTTTGTGTGTGAATGTTGTACCACCAATTTTTTCTAACATTCATTCTGTATCATTGAAAATGGTATAGTTATCAATGATTGTTCTATATCATAGATCAATTACAGTTGAAAACTTTGATCCTTAATTTCCAATTTCATGATCAATTAGTACTTGACTTGATTACATATATAATTAGTGGTTTATAGAGCTAATAATTTTATTCTTTGAAATGGTAACAATTTTATAATATCCTATGTTTTTGTATTTAAATTTCCAGCCAATATTATTTTACTACTGAATTAACTCTAAAGTAACTATGATGTATAACAACTCACGTGCAATTGAGTTTGTTCACATTTAATTCGATTAAGTCATTTTGTTAACTTATTAACGAACTGAGTCATCAGAACAACAACAATTTATCTATATCATTGTATCTTTATTATTGTTGCGAATGTATGAACATGTATGCTTGAGCATTGCTTACTGACTACGCATTTATTCACGCTGCTAGCCTTACCACTAACCACTTAATTGATTCGATGATTTATTCATTTAACTATGTATATATATGTCCATGTTATTCATGTTCATTGCTCTCTCCCGCTTATTTGTACTCGTTTACTCGTTGAACTCCACTGGTCACTGCTTCTCACTAGAACTCCAGGAAATACTTCTTGAATCCAGTTACTAGTGAGCATATAATATCCACAAAACCCTTCTGATATGAATTATAAATATCTCAAAAAGCATATTTTAGATCACCATCTTCAATCACATAAAAATCTATTCATGTATTATCAATGATTTTGTTCTGTTTTGTCTGGAATCAATCAATAACTTAACCATATAAGTATATATGAGTCATTTATATGATCAATTTATCATTCATCGTTAATACGCATAGATATAAGCTACCTTTGTTTATAACTAAATAAAGACTTATTCTTATGGTACAAATTAGAAAACTATGTGTAATGATAAAATCTTACCTATTTACTACTTTTTTTTATTATTTTATCGGTGAAATTTATTTGGCTTATTTGACATATTCTATATACTGTTAACCATAATTTTTTTTCGGTTTGTTTGTTGATAATCGGATTTAAAAATCTTAATTTAAAATATGACAACCCATAATAGATGAAAAGAGAGAGAGAAAGAGAGGGAGAGGGAGGGAGGAAGGGAGAACGAAAGAAAGTTATATGTAATTTAATTTGTGTTTGTTTCTATGTCATTGTGTGTGAAATATGAGCTTATATAAGATAATTTGACGAGATGAACATCATTTCTCTGATTACAATAACATCAACTAATCTATAATATAAAAAAACAGCAACAACACACAACTGATTCCCTTTTCATCCAAGTTGTGTTTAGTTAGATTTTTTTTCTTCTATATATATCGAGTTGAACAATCAACATTTATCAGTTTTATATCAGAGTTATTTGCATTTTTATAAAGTAAAATAAGAATTTAAGAATCAACCAAGATGTTATATTAAAATTCTTTACATAGATTAAATTAAAGTATACAAAATTCATTTCGAGTAAAATGATTATTTTCGTAGGATATAAATCCATCTAAGATATTGTCACTAAGCTATTTGGGTGATAACTAACTTGTTGTAGAATTAGGGTATTTACAATTAATTAATCGACTATAGAGTAGTGATCAATCTCATATTTGTGATGATCAAAGTCTATCGATCAAGTCTCAGTGTTTTCATTAGGGTTTCCATAAGAATACTTTCAATAAGCTAACATTTTTACATATCGTACATGATATTCAGTTCCTAAGACTAGCTGCTACCTTGAAACTTGATCAATAAAATGCGATCAGTACAAAGTAGAACTGCACGAAAATGACTTTGGTCGCTGATGAGTGATCAGACAATTGTTATGTATAGTTTTGATTACGAACTAGGAATATGATAACAATTGAAAACCAAAAATTGTTAAATTACTATTTTGTGTTAGTTTGATGCTTTTTAGAAGTTGACTGTAACAGCTCTAAATTGAGCTGAGCTTAGAACAGTACGTTTCCGAAACTACTGAACTATCGATAAGAAAATGTACCCATTTTTAAATTCAGTTAATTCTCCACCATCTCGTAATGCAGCATCATCCACCTCAACTCGGATATCATAGCTTTTCACTAGAATCCCAGCGAATAAATATATTAAGTCAGGTAGAAATAGTCAACATTATAAGTTTCATATAGTAAGAAAGAATGGGTATAAAGTCAAACGCACTTCCGTACAAGACTCAAGCTAAAATTCAAAATCAATGGATGGTTGAATTTTTGAGACAGCACAAAAATATCCTTCAGTTATTCATATAGTTTATATCAGTGGTCTATAACTTTACCAATCGTTGCTGCCTTGCATTTGCCTCACCGGAACCACTCCTGCCCAAACTAGTTTGACATATTTCTTACTTACTTACTTACTTACTTACGCCTGTTACTCCTCGTGAAGGAGCATAGGCCGCTCACCAGCATTCTCCATCCAACCCTGTCCTGGGCAATCCTTTCTAGCTGCGTCCAGTTGTAATTCATCGTTTTCATATCTGCTTCTATTATCCGACGCAATGTGTTCTTTGGCCTTCCTCTTGTTCGCTTCCCTTCAGGATTCCAAGTTAGGGCTTGTCTCGTGATGCAGTTTGACGATTTGCGTAATGTATGTCCTATCCATTTCCATCGTCTTTTCCTAATTTCTTCTTCAGCTGGAAGTTGGTTTGTTCTCTCCCACAGAAGGCTATTGCTGATGGTATCCGGCCAACGGATGTTGAGTATCTTGCGTAGACAGCTATTTATAAATACTTTTACCTTCTTGGTTGTGGTTGTTGTAGTTCTCCAAGTTTCAGCTCTATACAGTAGAACTGCCTTGACGTTGGTATTGAAGATTCTCACTTTGATATTGGTTGAAAGTTGTTTTGAGTTCCATATGTTCTTTAACTGTAGGAATGCTGTCCTTGCTTTGCCAATCCTTGCCTTTACGTCTGCATCTGAACCTCCTTGTTCATCGATGATGCTTCCTAGGTATGTGAAGGACTCTACATTTTCCAGAGTTTCGCCATCAAGAGTGATTGGGTTGTTGTTTTCCGCTTTGAATTTGAGGACTTTGGTTTTCCCTTTGTGTATGCTGAGGCCTACTGATGCAGAGACTGCTGCCACACTGGCTGTCTTTATCTGCATCTGTTCGTGTGTATACGATAGGAGGGCTAGGTCATCTGCGAAGTCCAAATCGTCTAATTGATTCTGAGCTGTCCATTGAATTCCGTGTTTTCCTTCAGATGTCGAGGTCTTCATAATCCAGTCGACCACCAGAAGAAAGAGGAAGGGAGAGAGTAAACAGCCTTGTCTGACTCCGGTCCTTACTTGGAATGCATCTGTCAGCTGTCCTCCATGCACGACTTTGCACTGTAGTCCGTCTGACATATTTCTTCTTGTGCAATAAATTATATTTAATTAAGACAGTGATTTGATGAATGTTAGACCACCATTGATAACCTGAAGGCACTGGATGGCCGTTTCGTCTTAGTATGGGACTTGTCAGCAGTACGCATCCATGATCCTGCTCAGTGGTCTAGAGGTTAAGTGTTCGCGTGTGAGACTGAAGGTCCTAGGTTCGAGTCTCACATGCGAGATCGTGGATGCGCATTGCTGAGGAGTCCTATACTAGGATGAAAGGGTCGTCCAGAGCCTCCAGGTTATCAATGGTGGTCTAACACTGTTCTATTCATAATATCAATCTAAATTCGAATATGTAAATACCATCCTGTTTATTTTCCTGGACATTTATGTAGGTGTCTTTTAACAGGTACAAATGTGATCCGACTGTTCAAAATGTAATGCGCTAATATATCACACAGTTCTGATAATCTTCGTCATTTTATTATTCATAGTAAATAGGTATAATTTCATCTTTTCCAAAAGAAACTTCTCGATTGTATGTTTTAGTATTTTTGACTTGTTTATTTTGCAAACAATGTTATCTAATCATTTCCTTGATTGTCTAGTTAAAATAAAAAGTTCCAGTTTAAGGGAAGTTATTTAATTAAATGAATTTTGTATACCTTTTCTAAACAGTCGCCAATTATTATGTAACAGACTATTTAGAATATGGTAATTGTGGAAAGAAACTTGTTCAACTATAATCATTTAGATTGGAATTACAAGATTAGTTTGTAGTTAAGGTTTTTTTTTGTAATATGCTCATTTCCTGTCATCAAGACAACACCCTAAATTGATTTAAATTACATATAACATATATGTATGCCTACTACAGTTTGATATTTATTGCTAGTATATAGAGATTACGAAACTATACTCGTTTGGAATTAAATGTCAATGGTTTAAATAAAAAATGACTTCTATTATTTAATCTAGGTGTCTTTAAAGAAATAGAATATTGTATAAGAAATTTCGTCTAAATTTAATTGAATAGTTTCATAGTATTTGGGCACCGAGTTGATATGAGATATTAAGAAAGAAGATTGTACTTGTAAAATCTCAGCGAACAAATTTGAAGTAAATCCAACGGTTCACCTGGCAATCTGGTCCAAGCTTTCTCAAGGAAATATATAATCAAACATTAAAATTATCGAATATTGTTCATAAATTAAAAGCATCAAATTTTAGATCTGATCATTTGAATTTTCCTAGACTGATGAATAGTGTTTCACTTTCAAACTGTACAGTTTTATCCTTTAAAAAGAAGACGATGTAATTGATGAAATATATATATCCGCAAGTATTTACAAAGATATGACGTAAGCGGAACTAGTCGTATGATCAATAATGATTCTCTATGAGTTGGAACCATTAAAATCTTAATGAGGTAAAAAATTTCAGCTATTAACAGATAAAACTGGATAAAGGCTGTTCCGTGTCTTAACAAGAGTTCAGTTTAGAAATGTAGAAAATTAAATTCTTACACTGGATGTATGTTTAGCAGTTTATGAACTATTTAAAAGAAGAGCCAATAATAGGTTACTCATGAAAATTACATTCAAGACTTCACCAATCTTCCTTATAAATTTTAAATAATCATAATTCATTATGATGGATGTTTTCAAAGATATTACTAATAAAAATTCTCAGTATTATATGACCATTACTCTTCATTAAGATACAGATTTATCAAGTAATTTAATATGGACAATTTATTTATTCGACTTTAACAAGTTAATTACCAGACAGAAAGCTATAGGAAAGATTTGCTTCACTTTTTCTAGATTATAAATCAACCATGGGATCAATACAACAAATTAAATGCAGATGGCAAACTATGTCATCTTAAAGGTTACATATGATATGAACGTAAGGCTTGAGTCTGATCCTTGTGATGTAGTCTTTGAATAAATACGAGATACTAAGCTATTATTGTTTATCTTTGGTTTACTTTGAAAATTCTTCCTGTCATCACATTATCAAAACCACAAATCACTCAGATGTTCTATACGGTTTCCTCCAGGTGGATATTCATAGGTAATCAAAAGAACACTTGGATTTTATAGAGTACAGAGTTTTAGTATGTCAATTAATGATTAGTTGCCAAAAGCTATCATGTTTTGTCCCTGGTAGCGGTTCAAATGTTCCTTTGAACTTTTTAAATTCAAATGAAATGAACAGCAGCGTTCAGTCATTCATCCTATTAAACAAACCAAGATTTGATCAATGCGTTTTAGTTACGGTCAGAAGCTCAACAATAACTTATATCTTGCTTTTTCTTGATCAATTAGCGTAAATAACCTGTTCATAACGTTGGACATATAAACTCTGAGTAGCTCAGTAGTGGAATCCTTTATAACATCTGAGTTATACAGTTTTGGATAACTAGAAAAGCATCAGTCTCATCACGCTACAGAAATAACTCACTGATGGTTAATAAAAAGAAATCAGGCTTAGGTGTACTATTTCATGTAGGACCTAACTCGTAGTTCTGCGATAGGTTTTAAAAGAAACCATCGAAGTTGATATGATGTTATTTAGGTGTCGATTATCAAAGCTAGTTTCAAATTTTTCCCGAGTACACAAATAATAAGAATTTGGATGATGTATTAGTGATGCTAACGAACGAATTGCTGATAACTTAAAACTCTAAATATCAGTCAACGATCATTGAAGCCAAATAAATTAGAGATTGTTCATACAACTTTCAAATGAATTCGACAGAACAGTTGTTTGATTGAAATGAATTGTAGTATGAACTTATTAAAATAGTTGAGATGGAACAATTTCATTCAACTGCATCAGATCCTCCTTTTCCATCGATGATGCCGTTCATTTTGTAAGTTCCCACAACTTCGAGAGCTACCCCACCAATTGTGATTGGATTGGTGTTCTCTGTGTTGTATCTGGGGATCTTGCTTCATAAATGTTTTATAAGGCGGGAACAAAAACACAAAAGAATAATCTAAATTCATTACTTTTTATCGATCTACTTCTTTGTCATCACTGACTTTAATCACGAGACTATTTTGAATATGTAATAAATGTTGAGTAGGTCCGTTTGTTCAAATAAATAATGCTATCATGGTTAGATTGTAGGTATCTAACGAGGATCTACAAAATAAATGGATTCATAATATTCAGATATGATCACTCCTTTCTCAGGAGCACTTTCCTTTTTGTTTGAAAATAGATTTAGTCTAAGCCACTTAGTTATTTTTATTTTAGATTTCATGATATTGGCTTAACCTTAATTGAAAATAATATTAGTGCTGGGGAGTTTGTGAAAATATTTGAGTCTTCGTAATTTAAATCACAAAGTGATATTTAAATTGCAAGAATGTGTCAAGTGATTGGTCGGCAAGAAACTCTGAACCTAACTTTCGTGATTGTGGACGGTCTACGATCTTTAGGAAGCCGATGCTCTCAATAAGATCCGAACACGCGTAACACAAACATGGTTTGAGACGTTGCTATCAAGCTATTCGAGGATCAAACAGGACTTCCTATTAACATGAACCATGCACTACGAAACTTAGGTTCAGTGTTTCTTGCTGATATTATCTATGCGCCTTACATCTTGACATCACACATGCAACATTAAGTCATTTAGATTCATGTCCATATCACAACTTCCGTGGTACGACTCGGTTGCCACTAAGGAATATTCAAATATGACGTTAGTCACCATTCGATGATTAATTAATTATGAAAGAACTTGTATCACTCAACAATTACCTTTGATTAGTTATTTTCAATGTTTCTTTTCTTGTTATTGTTTCATCTTCACAATAGTACTGCAAGTGAATCCGTCTTATGACATAACTGAATCAACAAAAGTTAAACGACTGAATAAATCAAAACTTACCAATTCCTTTAAATCACAATCATTGCACAGACGTGGCGATTTAATTGAATCCGATCAAAATGATATCATAAAAATAAAAGCTGTATTAAATAATACAGCTTTGCTGCCATGTCGTCCAGATAAAAGATTATTAACAGAAAATGGTGTAGACGAGAATACTAAAGGCACTGTAAGTTCGTTCAGTTTAACATGAATATGTTTTTATTTCTACCTGTAATATATAAGTATTGATCGAAATCATTGTTAATCAGTAATACGACATACCTTTGATGTCATCATTGAAATCCTGCATTATCGTCACTTCATTTATCATTACAACTATTCAAATAATTTTTTTCGATACATAACACAAAATTTTACTGACTAGCTGCTTTCTTGTTAAATACTGAACAATTTTGATTTCAGCCCCTACAATGAATATTTGTAAAGGCGAAGTATCATAGGGATCATAGAAGTCAGGTATCTTGAAATATACCTCGAAATTGTAGTAGGTATATGCTTCTTTAATCTAGAAATGTACCTGCATTTACATTCTGATACAACGTAAATCATTTGTGTGAGAATGAATCCAATATGGTTTACATTGGGCGATTATGTACACTGTCTGAAATAGAAAGATAGGCTGTCCTTCAAAATGTCTTGAAAACCCTTTTAATTTCCTTACTAATTCGCTTCACAAAATGATCGCTTTGATTGTAATCTAATTTTTAATAAAGATAGAATATATTAATTACAGACTAAAGGATTATTCATTTAAGATATTGACCATTAATCTGTCTAGTCACCTTGTCACTACCAACCAAATAAAATGTTCGTATAATATTCTAAACTTCAACGAAATATCTTTCGTGGATGAACACTCTACAATGTAAACAAAACGAAATTTATGGGTCATTCATAAAATTCGATTCATTCTAGGTAGGTTTAAGTTGTCAAGGTAAAACAATTGGTCCCAATAACATATTCATTTATGAAACATTTAATGAATTGTCAACTTATTTGACGATTTAAATAAATCGTCACCATTGGAAACTTAAAAGCACTGAACGGCCATTCAGTTCTAGTATGGAACTCATCCGCAATGTGCATCCACGATCTCTCAAACGAAATACGAATCCAAAACCTTCAGTATCGCTCACGGACGCTTAACCTCTAGACGGTTGAACCGGCTGGCATGCAACGGTGTTAATGTCTAAGTTCAACCAATTCATAAAATTGCAAGACCATCTTCCATTATCTGAGGTAGATACCTGACTCTACCTGACACGGATTAACGCCACTAGTTACGAATTCTCACTAGAACGCCACGAAATATTTTTAAAAGACAGACACTAGTGAGCACATAATAATTATCAGTAAGGGATTCTGGAGATAATTGAGTTTAGAATTATATCATGAATCAATCAATTTTAGACCACCATTGATAACCTGGAAGCACTGAACGGCCTCCCTTAGTTTAACTGGAATTTTATAGAAATCTTTAAGTCAGCTAAACAAAAATATTGAGATAATACTGTAATATGTTGATCAGTTTTTTAAAGATACGAATTTACTTCCTTAATAATACCATGTATTCAAATAAATGTTCAACTTATGGTAATAAAAAAACAACAACATATTCCTAATCTAAACACTATTGATAGATCGCTTTCAACTCAACAATATTAAGTGAATATACACATATATAAACAAGAGAATTCAATTTAGTTAATCAAAAATGAATTACAAAATAAATATCATTATAATGTGTTCAGTATTTATACTACTAATATAATTGAGTAGTTTTTTCTCACTTAACCAGGGAATATATATATATATATATATATATATATATATATATATATATATATATATATATATATATATATATATATAATTCAAGAACACTTATCCAACACCTAAGAAATAAAAAGAATAATCGCATAAATGCATTTCCACATTTGTAATAACACTTCAGATAAAATGGTAAATGTGACGAGAATAGGTAAATGAAATCGAAATTAAAGTTTCTTACATACAAACAATAGTTATGCACATATGAATTTACTTCTGGAATTAAGCAAATAAGCTGTTAATACGAGTAGCTGAAATACTCTAGTGAATGAATAGTATTTATATATAAAAAATAGTGAGTGGATTAGGATTACAGATTATTTGTAAAATGGGAACCATACAGTTCATTATGTGATTTTTGACTATTAGACAGCAAGCAATATTGATGTAATGAGATTCGAAGTTCTCAGGCTGTTTTGATTTTAGCTTATCATAAAATAGTACCGTAAAATTAATGAAATTTTAAATTATCCATTGAAACTTCATATCACATTCTATATTGCTGATAGAGATCGTTTCTTGAGAGTTCGACAATATCTTGATTTTTGAAAAGAGCAAGAACAAAGATTCTAGCAGAATAGCATGAATTCATTTTATTTCGTAGGTTCTCATCAGCTGCTTACAACCTGTGATATTTAAAAATCATAATTACATAATGGGTTTAAATTGCTAACTGAGTATTGTAAATATATACCTAATGTGAGAGAATATTCTACAACATTAATTGTGACAACAGTTCAAAAGTGGGTTAGAAACAATCGATTACATAATGAATAAACATTGAAAGAATGTAGTGAGTAGAGTTCAGTTGAAAGATGATTAATTTCAAAGATAGTTGAAAAAATAAAATAGAGTCAATGATGTAATAAATGCAAAAAAGAGGAGTTTTCTATGAGATACATGGTATCTAAATTATTGGGTTCCCGTAAAAAAAAGTTATAAAAGTTTTTGAGTTTTCTGTTAAATTTCTGTCTAATACACATTAGGGTATATATTAGTTATTTATAGACAGTTTTTTTAAATAATTATTTAATCTGCTTTCAATTAGTACACTTGATGGCTTAAATGAGATATTGCTTAAGAATTATGATTCTATTCATAAAGTAATTCAAATATTTGCATAACTATTTTGTACAGCTTTTATGGAAAAGAACTAAAACCAATGAATATCTTATTTATAATAACAGACGACTTCATTCAGATACTCGTTACATACTGGATATGTCATCATTTGATCAGACAATACTTGATCTTCGTATTGACCGTGTTCAAAGAACAGACGAAGGTGAATATGTATGCTTATATTCAAATGGTCAAACGGTTTATAAAAAACGTGTTTACCTCAATGTACTTGGTAAGCTTTAGTATATTAAATTATTTAATGACTAAATCGCATTTGATAATATGAGAAAAAAAACCAAGAGTTTGTTACAACGAACTAGATAATTTTCAAAGTTGACATTTGATTTCCTGTATGGGTGAGATCATACTAAATGGAGATACACGATGAACTCCTTTAGGGAAGCAATGAATCACATAAAATACACTCAATGTATAATTTCTTTTCTCTTCATATAACATAGTTTCACCACAATTCTCTTCGAAGGCAACTAAGACTATACGAGATTCAGATACCTCTGTTCGAAAATACGTAACTTCCTGTCACAGTCAATGTTGGCTAACCAATTTCAGTAGCCATGTTATACCTCTTCAGAAAATAAGTATCCAGCTCTCATAGTACAAGTACGAATTTTAAGTTTTTTCAATATATCATTATTATGCTGTACGCTACCATTTTTAAAACTTAGTAAGACCCTCACATATTTCATATTTCACTTATAACCTAGGTTATCGAGTGAACTATGATTACTTGTACCTACTAATTAGCTTAGTTAATACTTTAATTTCTTGACTGGACTTTATTCATATATTTCTAAAGTCACCGAATATCAAACTTTACATTTATACTACATAACAGTTATCAGAAACGCAATACTTTGACTTTGTAGATATCTAGAATAAGCTTATTTTTATTAACTGAACTCATAATGTTGCATATTGGTGAAATTTATGTGAAAATGCAACTTGTCTGAGTCAGGAAGGTCAAAATACAATCATATACAATAGTACTCACTTATCTGACTATTAATTAGTATCAGTTCCGAAGTAAATCTGTTACTTTATAAAAGTTATTATAGGTCTACTTAAGATCCAGAAATGTATGTTAATTTATAAATCTGGTTTGTTTGAGCAACGTTTTCAAATATGATATTGACATGGTACTTTCATTACACACATTCACATATAGTTTTATCATTTCATATGAACTATAAATACCAAATAATATACATCATTTACTTTTCATTTTCATAGTACCTCCGGTTATTTCTGAAAATAGTTCCAGCTCCACAAGAGTAACAGCACATGAAGGTGAGGCAATTATCTTACATTGTAAAGCTTGGGGAGTACCAGATCCTATTATTACATGGTATTTAACACCGAAAGAAGGACATCAATATCGAATATATGAAGCAACTGACAAAAGTAAAATAAACATTTTAATATACCATATATAATAATTTTTATTTTTTTCTTTCTGTATAAATTTTATTCAAAATGAAATCAAATCACTTTAAATTAATCATTATAGTTTCCATTGATAACAGTTTGAAAGAAATTTATATTGAAAAGTAATGGATATATCTGGTCATTTGAAGCTAGAACACCATGAAAAACCTGAGAGCATTGGACGGTCATTTTGTTCTACTGTGCGAATCCACGGTAGTGTGCACCTGCGATCCTGTCCCGCAGGATTTGAACCAAAGACCTATCGGTCTCACGCGCAAGCGCTTAAAATCTAGACAGCCAAGCCGACCGGTGTTAATGTTTAACCCCAACCATTCCACGAAATTGAGTCACCGTTCACCAATGTTTTCAACGAATTACTATCTCACGACAGACATGACTGTTTATTACAGTTCAGATTATCATTACATTTGAAAAATTCATTTTTCATTAATAATATAAAACATAAATTAAGGTTAAATTTGGAAGTGAAAATTGCAATTTATCTAGATGATTAGGGAAAACAAATATTAGTTGTTTTTGTGGATAACTGTTTACAGATTGATACCGGTGATTCATTTTAATTGATCTGTATATTAATCTACCATGTGTTTGTATGTAAAGGTTAGAAAGTAGTTTCAATAACTGTACAATATCTATTGATGATCAATTGTCACTTATCAGAAAACGGGATCAAAACTACTAAACATTAGAAATGTGATTAATATCCACTATTGAGGACAATGAATCTTGTATTCAGTGTCTTGATGAACAGTGATAAATAATCCCATATCTGGATTCATTTGATTGTTAGCGAAGAGTATTTATAACATCATATACTCTCTTGTGTTGTTTGTAGTTTAGACTTCAATCCAAAGGGTATAATCTTATCAAAAATTCCAATGTTCCTACTAGTTACTATAAATACTTAAAAATGTCCAATGTTTTTAATTTGTCACTGCTATAAAGTTCCATTCACATTGAAGCATTCATATCAAGGATAAAATATATTACGGTCCTTACTTTAAACTACTCTATCAAATTACAATCATAATTCAGTTAAATAGAAATTATTTTCCCAGTTATATTATATTATTATTATGTTGTTAACAAAGACTAATATCTGACTCTTAAAAAATGTTGACATACAATGTATAAAAACTAAGGTGCAGTTGTTTCAATTGTAAACGATCTTGAGAATTTAATCTACTGAGAATATCTATCGTGAATTTGAACCATTATAAGTGTAGGATTGTATAAGAATAGTTTCAAAAGTCTATTTTAGTGTTGCTAATTTCTATTTAGAAACTACAAATTACACTGAAATTCAAATGGCTTTTTTAAAGATTCTATGACTATTCTCCTAGGTTGGTTTGATTAAATACAACCACATATTATCTCATCTAATATAGTTTGTCTAACATAAACTCCAAGATATGAAGTAGACATTTTGAAAAATAGGGATGCTTTATAGTTACTTACTTACTTACTTACGCCTGTTACTCCCAATGTAGCATAGGTCACCGACCAGCATTCTCAAACCCACTCTGTCCTCTGTCTTCATTTCCAGTTCTGTCCAATTTTTGTTCATTCTGCACATGTCTGTCTCCATTTCTGGACGTAGTGTGTTCTTTGGTCTTCCTCTCCTCCTTTCGCTTTCAGGACTCCATCTGAGGACTTGTCTTGTGACGCAGTTCGATGCTTTCCTCAATGTGTGTCCTGTCCACTTCCAGCGCCTCTTCTTGATTTCTCCCTCCACTGAAATCTGGTTTGTTCTCTCCCACAGTACGTTGTTGCTAATAGTGTCCGGTCAACGGATCCGAAGTATTTTGCGTAGACAACTGTTAATAAACACCTGAATTTTCTGGATGATGGCTTTCGTAGTTCTCCAGGTTTCCGCCCCATACAGTAGAACTGTCTTGACATTTGTATTGAAAATCCTGACCTTGGTGTTGGTTGACAGTTGCTTTGAGTTCCAGATGTTTCTCAGTTGTAAATATGCAGCTCTTGCTTTACAGATCCGTGCCTTCACATCTGCATCAGATCCAACGTGTTCATGAATGATACTACCCAAATATGTAAAAGTTTTTACATTTTCCAAATATTCTCTGTCAATTGTGATTGGATTGGTGCATGCTGTTTTGTATCGGAGAACCTTGCTCATCCCTTTGTGTATATTGAGACCTACTGCTGCTGAGGCTGCTGCTACACTGGTCGTCTTCTCCTGCATTTGTTGTTGCGTGTGCGATTGAAGGGTCAGATCATCCGCGAAGTCTAGATCGTCCAATTGCATCCTAGATGTTCATTGTATCCCGTGTTTCCCTTCAGATGTTGACGTCTTCATGATCCAGTCGATCACCAGGAGAAAGAGAAAGGGTGAGAGTAAGCAACCTTGCCTGACGCCGGTCTTTACTTCGAACGAGTCTGTCAACTGTCCTCTATGCACAATTTTGCAGTGTAATCCATCATAGGAATTCCGTATGATATTGACTATCTTCTGAGGCACGCCGTAGTGTCGAAGAAGTTTCCATAGTGTGGTTCTGTCCACGCTATCAAATGCCTTTTCGTAGTCAATGAAGTTGATGTAGAGTGATGAATTCCATTCAATTGATTGTTCCACAATAATCCGTAGAGTTGCGATTTGGTCTGTACACGATCTATCCTTATGGAATCCTGCCTGTTGGTCACGAAGTTGGGCGTCTACGCAGTCCTTCATCCTGTTTAACAATACTCTGTTGAAGACTTTTCCCGGTATTGAGAGAAGAGTGATGCCCCTGTAGTTATCACAGTTGCTGAGATCGCCTTTCTTCGGTATTTTGATCAGAAGTCCTTCTTTCCAGTCTTTTGGTACTTGTTCCTCATCCCAAATCTTATTGAAGAGAACGTGGAGTATCCTTGCAGTTGCTGCTACGTCTACTTTTAGTGCCTCTGCTGGAATGCTGTCTGGTCCTGCTGCTTTGCCACTCTTGATTTGTCTGATGGCCATGCTGATTTCTTCAATTGTTGGTGGGCCAACGTTGATTGGGAGGTCCGTGGGTGCTGCTTCGATGTTGGGTGGGTTCAGTGGAGCTGGTCGATTCAAGAGTTCTTTGAAGTGTTCTACCCACCTGTTTTGTTGCTCTTCAATGTTGGTGATTACCTCGCCGTCCTTGCTTTTCACTGGTCGTTTTGGTTTGCGACGATTTCCAGAGAGTTTCTTTGTTATGTCATACAGTTGTCTCATGCTCCCTTCTCTTGCAGCCTTTTCCGCCGTCGTTGCTAAATCTTCCACATATTTACGTTTGTCGATTCTGATACTCCTCTTCACTTGTTTGTTTACTTCTGTGTATTCAGCTTGTGCTTTGGCTTTTTCTGCTCTTGTTCGACTGGTATTGATTACTGCCTTCTTGTTCCTTCTTTCTTGAATCTTATCCAGTGTATCAACAGTGATCCATTCCTTGTGATGATGCTTCTTGTGACCCAGGACCTCATGACATGTTGAAGTGATTGCCTTTTTGATCCCCTTCCAGTTGCTCTCCACAGTAGTTCCTTCTCCATTGAGTAGATCATGAAAGACCTGGAACTTATTGTTGAATGCTATCTTGAATTTGTTGAGTTTGTCAGTATCCTGAAGAAAGGCCGTATTGAACTTTTGTGATATTGTCCGCCCGATTGTCCAGTGCTTCTTGAGTTTTTTGTACTGTGATCCGGTGAAGTTCATGTGGTTTTATGAATGCCTTTATGTGGGAATATGGTGCCGCCTATGACCAGTTTATTGAAGGCACAAAGGTTTGCGAATCTCTCACCATTTTTTTTACTTTATCCCAGTCCGTGTCGTCTCATGATGTCTTCATATCCAGTGTTGTTCATTCCAACCTTGGCATTGAAATCTACCATCAGAATGGTCAGGTCCTTTCTTTGGCACTCCTCGATGATTGACTGCAGCCTATTGTAGAATTGATTCAAACCGAGGATCTACGGTCTCACATAGAGGATCGTAAACTTCAAACCACTAAACTAGCTGGTATCGAACGGTGTTAATATCTGACCTCAATCAATCAACGATATTGCGCGACCATCTTTCAGGTTTTTGATGATGGTCTAACATTTTTCAGCTCATGATCTCAGTGAAACTTAGCGATTTCCAAAACTACGTACTGTAGTAGAACTGTTTATATTATTAATGAGTAATATTTGAAAATTAACTAAACGTTTTCTACTTTAATTTGTTACATTTTACCTAAAGGATTTATAATTAAACCGAATGAGTTAATTATTTCAAATACAACTCGTGATTTGCAAGGAACTTATAAATGTTTAGCACAAAATGGGTTAGAACAAAATGCATGGCGTGTAATAGAGCTCGATGTAAGATGTAAGTAATAAATGTATGTTTATACATGTTTGTTAAAAAAATTAAATTTCAAGTGTCCTGTCAACTTTACTATGGAAAATTTGTGGAACTGTAGAGATATCTCACTCATCAAATATAATAAGCATAGTATTATTAACAAGAATTATAGAACTAAAATTTTATACATAGACGTAATTATCGAATCTGTTTTGATAGCAAAGTTATTTGTGATCAAGACTTATGTAAACGTGATTATGCTACTAATTTGTGATAAGTAGCACGAAGTATTAGTTCGATATATATCAAGAAAAGAATGAGTAAAATGAAGGAATTTTCTTCAATTAGTTTTCCGCCATATATATATGTAATTCTCGCATATGTGCATCCTGTGCGAATTGCCTCTATATAGCCTTAAGTCACAAGCGTTTTAAGCAAAGATGAGTAGTGGCTAGCAGTGGAATCCAGAACGCGCGTTTTGTCCTATTTGGGACTCGTCAGCTGAATGTACCTGCATCTCAGAGCTGATGTTCACTCCGGGACTCAAACCCAGTACCGTTCACTTCAAACGCTATAGCTTTATTCTCTTAGTTACTGAGTCCTGATAGCCACCTACTTGTCCGATGGGGTGAAGTTTAAATTCACTTGGTGTTTCGATAATGCAATGAGAAGACGAAGATTATCAGAACTATGTGATATATATATATATATATCAATAAAACCTATTGCGCAGCAAAGGTCATCATCAAAGAAAGAACAAGGTGCATGCTTCATTCAAAACCTAAAGTACATGGAAACGATTACGTCACATCCCACTGTGTTTACCAATTTAAATGTGTGTGTGTGTTCACACATACATAGGGAGGAGTAATCGTGATCTCAACATTAGGGTGAGTGAACATGTACCCAAATGGCTTCAGAAACAAATACAATCAAGTGACCCAATAAGAGCAGAGGATAAACATCCATCATCCTCTTTTGCTAAACATATAATTGAAACAGGTCACAAGATTGATCTAAATTCAGCTTTTGTAGTGCTGTATAAAAGTGTAAAAGGGCGTATACTAAGGTTCATTGAAGCCTTAGCCATACGAAAATTCAAACCCCCTTTATGTGTTCAAAAACAGTTTGTTCTTACCTTAAACCTACCCTGGTAATATTGACTTATTATCCAGAGTGATTAGGTTTCGCTTTGTGTTCACATTATTATTATTATTACTCTTATCATTATCCTTATCTCCTCTTACCCCATTTCCTGTCTATTTGACCTTTTATTTATATATATAAATGCTCTTAACAAGTATATGTGTGACCAGATTGTTCGAAATGTATTGCGCTAATATATCACATAGTTCTGATAATCTTCGTCTTCTCATTGCATTATCGAAATTTATCAAATGGACTAATTGTTTTAAATCACTTGGTGTTGTTCTACTTATATCTTCCTATTGTTATTTAGGACTGCAATTTATCAGTCTCATTAAGCAGTTCTGTTATGCAACAACTATGTGGCATCACAGTGTTCATAAAATAATGTTGGGCAGTTGGATGAATAATTACTTTCATTATACATATATGAGACATGACAGAAAACTGATTGAAAAGAAATTTCTTCCTTCTATTCACTCTATTTACTAAATATCAAAATGAGTAGTATAAAAGCTAGCGAAATATTTACTGACAATTACAGCAGAGAGTTTTATAGGATAAATTATTACCACTTTTGATTCTATGCTCAAATGAAATATAAAAAACTAACAGTGACATTACAACTTAAAAGGATCATATTTCTGAACTGTGATAGACGAAACATTAATCACGATAGGTACTAAACCAATGGTTTCTGTTGGACATAATCATTATATTAAGTGTTAGATGAACAACACAAATAATGAATGATTTAGTGTGGCAGTATCCTTCCGTCAAATGATTATGACGAAAAGGATTTATCCCAAAAGAACATTATTAAAATAATGTACATGTAATTTAGGAAGTACAGGGAATTTTCAAAAGGTCAATCTGTATCTGAAAGAAGATACAAAATAACAAACAACTATAAATTACTTACAGAATAATTGGGAATCACTATTATTATACAATTAGTGTTGTTTGTTCCGTGTATCATTGTAAAACTATAGCCTTCCTCTCTTTCGTCAATAATATCAAATGGAAGTTTAATATATCATAAATTTTAGTTGAGTTAGGGATCTTGATGTATCAATAGTTCTGTTAGATAAATGTTATTGTATCTTTCTGACTTATAGTGTTATCATAGTTAACAATCTGACTAGCATGAAAAATAAATGTTTATGCATGTATTTAGAGTTGGCGTAGAATGACGCAGTGTTTTGACTTTGTTTAATCTGGGAAACACATTCGAAATTATGCAAGAATTTTTACCGTTCTAGATCCTCCAACTATTGAAATGGCCAATCTCAAGCTTGGCCAACTACTTAAAGGCACAACTATGGTAAGAGCTGTGATTTCTGGCAATCCAATTAATTTATTTTACTGGGAATTTGAAGGAAGGCCAATACATGGACCTAATAGTAATTGTCTCGTACCGATGCCGAATGAAAAATATTGTATCCTTGTCGGTAAGTAAGGAATTAATTCAAAAGTGTGTTTTCATTAATTCATATTAGTAATCGATTCATCATTTTAGTGTGCAGCTGGAATTAAATTCCATTATTCAAAATGTGTTATGGCAATTTAGGATACGGTGTGTTCAAGGATAAATATGACTTAAAGAGCAAGGGTAAAATTTCCCTCTTACCATTAAAACAATTCCATCTCAAGATGCTAATTTAGTACGATATTTAAATTTCACTACTCAGAATGTATTCACTTTATTTGTTTAAAGTATACAAAACTTAATACTTATAGCTCTTAAGTAAAGAGTTCTAAGCACGTACTCAGACTACTCATGATCTTAACCATTGAAATTACTTTAAAACGGTCATCTAGATGTAACTGTATTCAACATTGCACCTCAAATAGTACGGAAACTTGGTTTACAGAACTTAGAACAGAAAAGTATTCCGAATATAGATGGATAGTGGCTAGCAGTGAAAAGCATGAGGCGCTTCACGCATTTTTAGGGGCTTGCCAGATGGACAGATTTATGTCCCAGAGTTGTTGTTCTCTCCGTGACTCAAACTCAATACCTTTCGCTACAAACACCTATGTTTTATCCACTCAGCTACAGAGTCAACATAGACGCTAAATTTTAAGGTTGGGTGAAGTTTAATTCATTTGTATTGATTGCTTGAATTTTACTATCGATGGTTAGGACAGCGATTGATCAGTTACTTTTGACACCCCATTGCAAAGTCAAAGGATATCTGGAATTATTAGCTGAATGGATACCACGTTAATGTTTAGAGCAAAAGGACATGACTTCGATTCCTGGAATGAACATCAACGGTACATCCAGATGGCAAGTTCCAAATACAACGAAATGCGCGTCATGGATTCCAATGCTAGTCACTATCCATCTCTGTTTATAATGCTTGTGACTTAATCGAAGCAATTCATACGGGATGGCCATATGCTAAAAAGAGGCTGGTTAACTACAGTCTTAAAAATCAAAGAGAAGATTCGAACAAACAATACAAGTGACGAAGAACATACTATTCAGATTTTTTCTCTTTGCAGGTTTATTTTAAATAGTGAATATATATATATATATATATATATATATATATATATATATATATATATATATATATATAGCAATATACTGGGTTTTTAAAAAAAAACTAAGTAACCATGGACCATTAGTATTGGTGTCACCAGATTATTTACAGAATCAGCTGAAATTTTAGATAATTTACTCTTGTGAATAAGAAAATAAGCGATACTTTTTTGTTTAAATAACGTTTTCATTTGCAATGTATACTGACAATTCAGTGTTATATTCAATATTCGGCTTGATGTGGATTAAATACTAGCTGTTCATTCGTTCGATGAATGTTGTTCATGAGTAAGCGTGGTCATGTTCTAAAGCCGGAAATAAATACTGACTTTGCTTTTATTTTGCACAATTAGATAGATAGTTTAAGTTAACTGTTAACTGAATGGAGAATGCATATATGTTTACTATTTATAAGACTGGTTGTGTGTTGTTTTTATAAGCTTCAATAGAAGGTGCTACTGATATCGATAGATATAAGTAGTATGTATCATCAATCGGAAGTGAAATACCTGGAAGTAGACGGTCAAGAAGATCGAAGGAAAGAGAACGAGAACGGAGAATGATTGATGTGGAAACGAATGGACAATGAAGTCTGAGACGATTGATTGACGTTTTCAAATGAAGTATTTACTGTATGGTTATCAGATTTTACTAAGAGGTTTTGTAATTTTGTATTCAAATAAATTCGATTTTCCCCACTTGTGTTCTCGTTCACCACACTTCAACCGTCAACATTAGTAGTGATAGTGTTTTATTATAACTCTAGACATAAAACAGTTACCATTTTATGTCCAATTAGTTTGTAAATACACTTTCACAGAGAATCATACTCAAAGACAACAGAAAAGTGGTCAAGAATCAGTTTAAATTTTGTAAGAAGTAAGAATCTTGATTAACTAAAAGTTTTATTTATGGAAGTCAGAACAAATTTTTAGTAGATTATTAACAGTGTTAATATTCCAGCATTAATACTGTAGTGAACGAGAACACAACTAGGGAAAATCGAATGTATTCGAATACAAAATTACAAAATCTCTTAGTAAAATCTGATAACCATACAGTAAATACTTCATTTGAAAACGTCAATCAATCGTCTCAGACTTCATTGTCCATTCGTTTCCATATCAATCATTCTCCGTTCTCGTTCTCTTTCCTTCGATCTTCCTGATCGTCTACCACCAGGTATTTCACTTCTGATTGATGATACATACTACTTATATCCATCGATATCAGTAGCACACACTACAATACTACACCAGGAAAGTTATTCATTGAATACTATCAATAGAAAAATTATTTCAAGTTTGTAATATTCAATATTTTTTCTTAATGATATCATAAATAATATAGTTCAATTTCTTATGGATTCAATATGACTTGTTAACGTTAGCTTAAAATCGAACTGAAAGAGAGAAGGAGAGAGAGAGAGGGAGAGCAAGAAAAGGCGAGAAAATACTAAAAATCAATAACTGTTCAATAATATTTAACAAATAAATCAGTGAAATTTGATTGATTTATACTATTAAAATTGAAATCAGTAATATTTGGACAATTTAAACTTGGTATTTACACATAGAAACTTCGAAAAAACCAAACGAATCATTATTTTAATTTGATATAATTCCCTTATCATACTAATGTACGTTTCAACTCACAATCGAAGTATTCCAATAATATATATATATATCGACATTCAATAATATATTTTTATAGTTTACACATTTTACATACTTAAAAACTAACCGATAAGTTATAATTAAGTAATTGATAATGATCATAATCATTAGCCTTAATGAAAATTGTAAAATAAAGTGACATTTTTCATAAATTCATTGTTACCTAATTATTTCAATGTATTCTCATATTTTCAAAAAAAATATAATTAAGATTATAATATTTGAAATTAATTGAAATGAATCCAATGAATAGATAGATGAATAGATAGATAGATAGTAGTAGTAATAGTAATAGTAGCAATAGTAATAGTAGTAGTAGTAGTAATAGTAGTAAAACATGTTAATTGATAAACAAACTATTAGAATGCTCCACAAATTATTTATTAAATTAACCTCATTTTGATGAAATTATATGCACCTATTGTTTATATTTGTAAAAATGTATTCAAGTATCGATTGTGTACATGTTTACAAATGACTTAAATAAATAAAACCATATGATTTTAACCTCGAAAAATTGAATAATTATTCATGTTTAAAAGGAGTTTTGTGGAGATTTTAGAAATTTCACTGGTTGAAATCATGAGTCAATTGAAGCTAGACCACCATGGAAAACCTGGAAACACTGGACGGCTGGTTCATCCTAATATGGGACTCCTCAGCAGTGCACATCCCCGATCCCGCCCCACGCGGCTTCCCACTAGAAGCTGTTACCAGTGGAGTTCAACCAGGTCTGTTATGAGATATCAACTCACTGAGGACAATGGTGTACGGTGGTGACATTTCGTGGATTATTTGAAGTTAGACATTAACACCATTGAATGCCGATGGACTCACTGGTCTGGTGGTTAAGCGCTCGCGCGCGAGACTGATAGGTCCTGGGTTCGAATCTCCTGGGATGCGGTGTCGTGGATGCGCACTGCTGAGGAGTCCCATACTAGGATGAACCAGCCGTCCAGTGTTTCCAGGTTTTCCATGGTGGTCTAGCTTCAATTGACTTATGATTTCAACTATTGAGATTATTCATTTATTCATTCACTTATTTAAAAGTGATTAAGTTATTATTAACAAGTTTGAGTAAATGGCATTCTATAAGGAATAACAAAATGTAATAAATAAGATATTTCATCTTATGGGATACATTTTCTAACAAAATATGAGTAGAAATGTATGATCACTTTGAATTCGAAGTGTAATTATGTTAACAATTGACAAACAAGCTTAAATTTTCAGTATTTTATACGCTCTTGAAATCAGATCTGGATCCTTTAAGATATGTAGTGTTAATATTTAGAAAAATCATTTAGATCACAGTTTTCTGCTGATAGACTACTGTTGGAAGTTTACTCTTTTTGTTGACAGTGTGTTTTAAAAATATATATATGGAAATTAATCAATGAATATCATATAGAAATACTGATGTAGTGAAGCCTATCATATCAACAATGTTGAAGGTTAAATAACCCGTTGGCACTCTCTAGCCCAATACTTTTTACACAGTTATAAAACATAAAAAACAGATATACCTGATTCTAATTGCTTTTCTCCTTTAGTCTACTTTTAACCGACTGATCAATCATTTCATGCAAGTGACTATGGATTATTTCTATATGCATTGTGATATTATTCAGATTACAGTAGGCATCTTAAACTATGAGATCTATTTTCGGGGAAATTCTCTGTTGTTTAGTGTTCTACCTAGAGCTTAGTTTATTGTTATGCCGCGTACTACTTAAGCACTCTAACGCTAGAACCCTCCGAAGTCGCAAGTGAGAAGAGAGAATACGAGTGAGAAGGAATGTTATTCCAAACAGTGTCAAATATGGTACAAAATTCTCAGGTATTTATAGATTTTAGTAAAAAGAAAATCATCATTACAGTCATCTAATCCGCGTGGAGTGGTTTGTAGCATTTGTTCAATCGGGAAGCTACATGTCAAGATTCTTGAATGTTCTTCCAAAAGATGATTGGATGAAATGTCTTCGGCTCTTTGTGAGAGTCTTAGCGCTTCATTGAATTCACCCGGGAGCCATTCTCACATTTAAAAGTCGTCAGTTCTGTTTGCCTGGATTCTTGTGTTTATGTTTATACCTAAATTTATAGTCTGCTAATTTTTTCCTCCCCCTGATGCAACAAAGACAAACTATATAACAATGTTACTTGTAGTAGTAATAATAATAAATCCATATTTATTTTATGATTTTGCTTCCACTCATTTCTTTCTTGTTTGTTTTAAGACAAAGCAAATTCTAAACATGGAATAATCAGAACAACTTTGTATATAGCTAATTTAACTATGGCTAATTATGGTTATTATACATGTGTAGTTGAAACGCCGTTTGGTACATTTCGCAATAGTACAGAAATATTTAGTAAGTTTTCAGTTATTCGGTTTATTTTTCAACCTTTTGTCAGTCATATTATTTTAAATGTGCAAATTAGAAATTTCTTAGCACCTAAGCATTCCTGAGGGATATAACCAAGGTTAAATATTTCCAATAGTTAAATTCGTAGGTCGATCTAAGCTAAACTACCATTGAAAACCTGGGAGTACTGAACGGCTCTTTCGTCCCAGTATCAGACTTTTAGCTGGTGCGCATCCGAGACCCCTCACGTAGAACTTAAACCCATTAACTTCGATCTTGCGTGCGAACGCTTAACCTCTAGGCCACTGAGCCGACATCCAACGATGTTAATGTTTAACTTCAATCGATTCATGATGGTGGTCTAACTTAGATAGGCTTATGGATTCAGCTGTCAAAATTAATACAATCTCCACAAATCCCCATTCTTAACTTATTTCATTTCTCGATTATGAAAATGAGTCTGCCAAAATCCCAGAAGAGGGTTAAAAACTTATTATAGATGGTAGTTCAACATAAGATATGATTGTGTCACTTAGGATAATAAATCAATGACGAGTGCCGAAACTAGTGGAAAAATTATCGAACAGTTAAGTTTGTAAGTTGTTCTACCGAAACTATGTAAAAATTAATTAATACCCCTAATTGAGTATATACAACAAATCTGATTTTAACTTAGAAATTTTAAGTGGCTTTCTTCGAGAATGACAATAACGAGTTTAAGTGCCTGACGAGGTGATTAAATAACAGTACTCAAAGTTTTAAGACTAATAGATTAATCACTTTTATCTGTGAGATTTCAAAATTTGTTTGAGCCATATCTTCACAATAGATAGTGTCAGTTAAGAATGAGTCAAAGCTATATCTAGATCAAAATGAACTTCGAACTTACCAAAAATCTCTATAGAACTACCTTAAGTAATAAAACCCCCACGTGTTTGTTGTATTTTAGATAGATGTCATGTTTACTGTTTGATCTATTATTAGTTAATTAAAGTTATCAATCCAGTTTATCTAGCATATTCCCTCATCTGTAAATAAATATGTTAACATTGAGTAATTGGAAGAAAGAAGATTAATTATAATCAAAGTAATTATTCGGAAATCAATAAGTTTCTACGTTGCATAACATATGAAAAAGAGAAGCAACAGAATATTTTCTGATGAATGGTCAGTAGAATTGTAGTTATGTAAGAATCAAGAGATGAATGTTGAGAATAAGTAAAATACAAAGTTCAAAAAACAAAAAAATGGAAGAAGTACGAAAATAGTTTATCAATGTTCTGCTACAAACGCCCCTATACCGATGGCCAAGGTAGCGTAAGTGTTGTACAAACTTCTTTTGGATGCGAAGTTTAGGTTTGTGAACATGGATTACAATGACTTCAACCATCGGTATAGGGGCGTTTTTAGCAGAACATTGATAAACTATTTATGTACTTCTTCCATTATTATTTGTACTTCTTTGTTTTTTGAACCTTGTGTTTCACTTATTCTCAACATTCATCTCTTGATTCTTACTTACTTATTTACGCCTGTTACTCCTCGTGAAGGAGCATAGGCCGCTCACCAGCATTCTCCATCCAACCCTGTCAAAAGCAATCCTTTCCAGCTCCTTCCTGTTGTTATTCATCCTTCCCATATCTGCTCCAATTTCCCGACGTCATGTGTTCTTTCACCTTCCTCTTTTCCGCTTCCCTTCAGGATTCCAAGTTAGGTTTTGCCTCATGATGCAGTTTGACGATTTGCTTAATGTATGTCCTATCGATTTCCATCGTCTTTTCCTAATTTCCTATTCATCTGGAAGCCGATTTGTCCTCTCCCACAGAAGGCTGTTGCTGATGGTATCCGGCCAATGGATGTTGAGTATCATGCGTAGACAGATATTCATATATACTTGTAACTTGTTGATGGTGTTTGTTGTAGTTCTCCAAGTTTCAGCTCCGTACAGTAGAACTGTCTTGACGTTCGTATTGAAGATTGTGACTTTGATATTGGTTTAGAGTTGTTTTGGGTTCCATATGTTCTTCAATTGTAGGAATGCAGCCCCTGCTTTCCCAATCCTCGCCCTTACGTCTGCATCTGAACATCCTTGTTCATCGATGACGCTTCTTAGGTATGTGAAGAGTTCTACATCTTCTAGAGTTTCGCCATCAAGAGTGATTGGATTGCTGTTCTCCGTGTTGTATTTGAGGACCTTGGTTTTCCCCTTGTGTATTTTGAGGCCTAGTGATGCAGAGACTGTTGTTACACTAGCTGTTTTTATCTGCATTTGTTCGTGTGTATGCGATAGGAGGGCTAGGTCATCTTCGAAGTCCAAATCGTCTCGAAAGTCAAGTTCTTGATTCTTACATAACTACAATTCTACTGACCATTCATCAGAAAATATTCTGTTCCTTCTCTTTTTCATATGTTATGCAACGTAGCGACTTCTTGATTTCCGAATAATTACTTTGATTATAATTAATCTTCTTTCTTCCAATTACTCAATTTTAATTTATGATTGAAATGTCATTATGTAGTTATTACATAACATATCCACTCGATGAGCATTATTTCATTATTGTTAATAAATATATACATTTTATCTTAATTAGTAGACGGTAAAGTCTAATACTTTCAATCCTTTATGTCTGTTTATAATACAAACTTCAATTTAATGAACAAACACGGGTGATGAACTGTTATAATTTGCTAGTCCATAGAAGTTTGACATCATTTACTTTTTATCATTACAATATATAGTTTATTTTTATAATAGCTATGAATACGGCGATATTAAATTAATCCTAAGATCTTCTATCACAATCAGTACGTTCCATTTTTCTGACTGTATTATTATATTCAATTTAAAATCGTTATCATTCCACACTAAAATATCCGAATTCTAGCAGTTTTCTTGGTAAGTTGATTAATTGTGTTAAACCAACATAGAAAATGTATCAACTATTAAGGATTTTTCAGGAGGGGTTTTTGAAGATTATAGAAATTTCACTGGTTGAAATCATGAGTCATTTGAAGCTAGAACACCGTGGAAAACCTAGAAGCACTGGAAGATCGTTTCGTCCTAGTATGGGACTCCTCATCAGTGCGCATCCACGACACCGCACCCCACGCAATTCGAACCCAGGACCTATCAGTCTCGCGTGCGAGCTCTTAATCACTAGACCACTGAGCCGGCCGGCATCCAACAGTGTTAATGTCTAACTTCAAATAATCCACGAAATGGCACCACCGTACATCATTGTCCTCAGTGAGTTGATATGTCATAATAGACCTGGTTGAACTCCACTGGTAACGGCTTCTGACTAGAACTCGAGGAGTATTTCTTCAAGTCAGTCACTAGTGAGCAGATGATTATTATCAGAAGGGGTTTTGTGGAGATTTTGAAGCAAAATATCTACTGTGAAAATGTAATCTTTTATTAATTTGAATATTAGTTGTATCTATCTTAATGTAAAAAAAACTTATTTCAACTATTTCATAAACTCTTTAGAAAACTCCCTCCCAGTTACATCTAGCCTATGCTGATGTTAGACTGTTTCATCATATTACATTTTATGATCGACCTACTTCCTCAGTTATCAAGTAGAACACATTGAAGTACAGTTTTTGTTTACTGTCTATTGACCGCCATTATTTGTTTGTCTAGAGATTTAATTTCCTAAATATTATTCAATTAAAAATGCATAGAAAACAAAGGCTATGAGATTATTAATTTTGATAACAACGTCTATTATTGCTATTTCATCATGAAGTTTGTATTGTGACAATCATTTTCATGAATTATCATAGTTAGTGCATAAATGTGAATAGTCTATATGTAAACTAATGCTTCCGGTCTGAAATTTATGTGAATACTGGTGTGAATGTAAGGAACTAAGTGGGAGGGGGAAGGATTGAAAACAAATTCAATGGTATGCAAATATTTATATTCATAATCTAAAAAATGTTGAAGAAAAGGACATTATACGTGAATTTTAAATTTTCATAAGTTCGTTTACAGAGAAAATATGAATTTGTGAATGACATTTGGGAAAGCAGAAAACCACAATCTCATAATCTTCAATAAAAAAAATAGATCCACCGTTGAAATTGTACTGCTGCTGTTCCTACGAACTAATACTGTAAGAACTTTTATCTAGAATTACTTACTTACGTACGCCTGTTACCCGTCGTGAAGGAGCATATGCCGCCCGACAGGATTCTCTGTTGAACTCTGTTCTGGCCAATCCTTTCCAGTTACTATTTACCATTTTCATGTCTGCTTCCCATTCTCGATGCAGTGCGTTCTTTGACCTTCCTCTTTTCCGCTTCCCTTCAGGATTCCAAGTTAACACCTCGTTAATACTTCGTGACTCAGTCTGGTGTGTTCCACAATGTATGTCCTATCCACTTCCATCATCTTTTCTATCTTCCTCTTCAGCTCGAAGCCGGTTTGTTCTCTCCCACAGTAGGTTGTTGCTGATGGTATCCGGTCAACGGACATTCGGTATCTTGTGTGGACAATTGTTTATAAATACCTGTCCTTATTTGATGATGGTTGTAGTAGTTCTCTAAGTTTCAGCTCTGTACAATAGAAGTGTCTTGACGTTCATGTTGAAGATTCGAACTTTGATGTTGACTGACAGACAGTTGTTTTGGGTTCCATACGTTTTTCAACTGTAGGAATGCTGTTGTTGCTTTTCCAATCCTTACGTTTACGTCTGCATTGAATCCTCCTTATTCATTGTCCAAACAGGTACATGAAAGTTCCCATCTGTTCAAGAGTTTCTCTATCATGTGTGATTGAGTTGGTATTCTCCGTGTTGTATTTGAGGATAAGGTGATCTACGAAGTCCGAATTTTCTAGTTGTATTCAAGCTGTTCATTGTATTCCGTACTTCATCTCAGATTTTCAGGTCTTCATTTCCAGCCAACCAACAGAAGAAAGAGAAAGAGGAAGAGGAAGCAGCCTTTTCAGGAGAATTACTTATCTAACTTAAAACGTACCTCATCTTCATAGTTAAAAATATATGAAAACATTTTTTGCACCTAAAACGTTGCAGAAAATGTTAGAATGACTTGTAATTAAGAACAAAGAGTAATTAAAGAAGCTTTTAGGTGTTAAGATGTCAAATATTGCATTGAGATAATATTATCGATTGGACTGTAACTTCACAGCATATTTCAACTAAGTTAATTATGCTCAACTGATATTCTACAACAACTATTACTAAACAGAAATTTTCAACCTTTAGTGACGATTTACCGTCGAGATAATTAAAACAAAACAAAAAAACAAAATCAAGTTTACAAAATAAAGTAGTTAAGGAAAGATTTAGTAAAACCATAATGTATAGAATTCAAGAAATCTCAAGAAAATATTACTATAAAAACATAACATCGGTTCTTACTACCAATTCATAGGAGAATGTGTTTTGAACAAAGAATAAAGCATGCTTTAAACGATGTACTTTGCCTTTAACCTGGCCATTTGTTGGATTATTCATTTGGATATATAATTATAGAACCTGAATAGGATTTATCGAGAAGATTATTATTCGTTCATATATTAGTCTTTAAATATGATGGGGATCATTAAACGATGAGAATGTGTTTTATGAATATGTTTTTCAATAAAGTACAAATAAAAATATTCAAACCAATTTTAATTAATTAAAATGATGATTTATTTAAACTATTTTTATTCCAGGAACTTACTCATCTCCATCAATAACATGGGGTAAGTAAATCGGAACTTTATATGACTTACATTTTCTATTTTAATTAAATGCACCTCATTAGTTAATCTCAGAATACATACTTGCATGTTAATAACATACTTGTTATTGAGATGAATGTTAAGAATTGTTAGTTTGAAGTAAAATGGAAGAGAATTCAGTCCTTTGATTTAATAGTTGTGATACAGATGCTTTATTACTAAGCCACATTACAAGTTTATTTAAGAGATGTTGTTTGCAGTTTCCGTTATTTTTAACATTTTTATAACTGGAGAGTGTAACTAGTAATTTTCACTTTTTTTTAAATTGAAAATCGATCGTTTCCATTCCGAATGTAAACCCACATTAAATCAGCTTCAGGAAACGTTTTGTATCATAAACTTGTTATTACTGTTAGTAACCTTCGTAATTATAAGCAGATATTGTCAATATATTACAGATATATATTATTCGGTTGTAAAACTATAGGTTTTGGGTCGTATCTAAACGTAATCGGTTATTTTACTATACTAGTTTCTGTCTTTTTTTTGACAAATATTGAAGTTAGTTACTAAAAATAGATTATTTTATGGATAATATACGTAATAGTTATAGACGATTCCAAAAGGCATAAGATAATAAGATAATAGGTCTTGAATTTTGGCGCGAAATTGACCAATCCATTTGGTATTTTAGCTTATGTCAATTTGTGATGAGTATCCTTAATCTAATTGTTAACCTAAACCATCAACTGCAAATTGCAGTTCTATTTCTTCGCACTGGTTTATAAGTCTTATTAAGTCCTAGTTAGTAAGTAGACATTCCTCAAGGTCACTTTAAGGTCTCTCAAAGGTCGTCCATAAATTATAGTCTCACGCTGTTTGGAATGCCAAGGTTACTAATACACTTCTATTTTACACATACATATGTAGTTTCATTGAAAGAAATTCTAAAAAGAAGCTAAATTTTATTCACATGAATCTTATATACATGAAAATAAATAGGGTTTCAAAATGATTTATTATAGTGGTTATTTTAGATAACAGAAGCGCTTTTCTTAAAACAAACAGTTAATTAGTCACTGACATCAAATGTCACTTGATTGAATTTGTATAACCAATTTTATAATTATCTACTGAGTCAATGTATAACAACGATTTGAGGTTAAAGATTCTAGACTACCTACATCAGTTACATTCCAGGACGTAATTAGAAAAAATTCGAATCCGGGAAATATATTCTTATTGACTTACAAATTAGACAATGAACATTTCAAGATGTTAAGCATGGTCTAACATCAAGTGACTCATGATTTCAACCGGTGAAATTTCTAAAATCTCCACAAAATCCCTTCTGATACACTCTATACTACTTAAATATTTGTTGTTCAACTGATGTTAGAAGTTTTTGCATATTAAATGAATAAAAATAATAAGAATGTCTTTGAGTTTAGACAGGACCATTAATATTCAATAAGGTTATTAGGATTAAAAATTTCAAAATTAAACCATTGATATTTTAAAGTGGTTTGAGTTTTCCTACCATTAAATTAAGAGACTCACATAAACTGGTATATTCAAATTCAAAACTCATAAGAATTATACATTTAAGATCACATTCTCAAACCTCATATTTCATGGCAGGTACCAAGCCGTCCAGTCACTAGGCGAGTATTTTATGACTTCAAATATTAAAATGTATTCTAACAGTACATTCACTTCTGTTATAATGTATGTTGCTTCATTGTGTTTTGCTGTTTTCAATGCTACATTTCTAATACCCTTGAGTTGTTTTGGCTAGTTTTTTTAACGGTAATTTTTGACTATGCAATATGAATTTATTTTATACATTTGAATTATGACTAAAACTAAGGGAGCAGTATTGGCTTCAATTCTCCAAAAAAAAGCATTTGTAAGCTGGTTTTAGAATTCATCGGTATGGCTAGTAATGAAATTCAGGAGTCGTGGTTAGTCTTTTTCGTAACTAGTTCGTCGAATTTATTTACATCACAGGATTGATGTTCACACTGGGACTCGAATCCCGAATTCTAGCCTCTAACCCTTAATGCATTGTCCACTAAGTTGATGAGTCCAGTTACTAATCTACACAAAGGGGTATGATGTTAACGTCATTACCGTTAAGTGTTTCAGCTTTCCCGTTGCTGATATTCTTGACTAAATATTGATCATTCTTCGTTAGTATAGCATGAGGATAGCCTCGACATAGCTACTACTCCACAAATCGTATAGCTTTCTTACTTTAATTAAGAAACAATTGATATTAATTAATGGATCTACAAAAGACCGATTGCAGAATTTTCTAGTAGTGTTGTAAGCTGGAGACTTTCAAATCACTAAGTCGAAATACAATGGTTCACACTTTTAACTTCTGCGAGTTTGTGACAATGCAAGACTAAAACCTAGTTCGATCAGTAATACCTACTCTACTCCCAGTACTATTTAACTCCAGTTATTACGAACTTGTATTAAAATTTCATCAATCAATCGCTATTTCAGTCAATAATCAAGGAATATCAATAAAATATTACTAACACTTACTGTGTTGTTTTTAAAACGATTTATGTAAATAGTAGTAATAAACATCAGATTATCATAATCGCCAAATAAAATTGTATAATCTATATTTCACTCCAGATAACTCATATGGTGGGAATTATGAACATCGTTTTTCAGGTTTATTAACAAACTATCAAGGTTCATATGAAAAAATGTCAGAAAAGTGTAAGTTCTGTTCATTTACTTCACTTTTTTTTAAAAAATATTTTTCAACGTTCACTTTATTTATCTAATGGTTATCATATAGTAGGTTTTACTAACAAACAAAAAATAGTAGCTCAATTCTAATTGTTTGTATAATCTACAAAATTGGATTACATTATTTTAATGTTTACAATGGAAACCATGTTAATAACTCGAACATAATCATTCACCGATATTTGATACTAATCAAATCTCTGGATTCATTTAAAATATGTAACCAATAAATAAAATAAAATAATTCATAATCGATCAATATTACATAAAAAAGCTTAATGATTATCATTCGAACCCCGAAAGCTCAGTTATTCTGAATTTATTATGTATTATCCTAAATTTTCGTATCAAATATTATTGATGACGCCACGTTCTTCTAACTAAAGCTAACGCTGTACAAATAAATAAAGCTGTTTACCTCAATGACAAGAGGTACGATTTTGGCATTAGATAAGGTGAGTTTTAATTCATGGAGAGTTATCGATTCTCCTGATGAGTACATACCAGTACGTAACCTATGTTTAAAGCTTCATTCCTATGTCCTCCAACAATTTAACATCGAAACATAGTAAACTACGATAATGAATCACCTAAACTAGTGATTATACTCAACTTGATCGATTAAATTCTATCACCATTAAAGCCTAAACATCATGATACTAATTACCACCTATTGATCAGTTCGTACAAATATTATCAGCCACATTTTATTAATAACGCAACATCTATTCCCTCAATAGCACAAGTACATATTATTAATGAGTGTCAAAGTGTATGAAACCTATTCGCATTCAGGTGTTTCCTCTATTGTACTTCCAAGAATAATAAACTGATAGGGTGGATAAAAGTAGTAAATCATAGCTAAAATACTAGAAACGGAAGATTTTTTTGCTGAACATTTAACAGTAAATATCTACAGATTGTTAGTGACTGTTTACGTTTTCAAAATTTTCGGGGTAACTTCTTATTAGACCATTTAAACTTGTAATAATAACCGACTCTAAATTGTGTGTATACTAACTAGTATCTTCCGATTATTGAGTTTTTATATCCAAGTTAAATGCTTGAATTTATTAACTAAGGGATCTTTTAATGTTGTGTCACAGTAGGAAATATTGCAATTGCTTTTTATTCTTCTTTTTGCTAGATATTAAAACTTGATGAACTGCGACCTTATATGACTGAAATTGTTGGTGTTTATACCAGCAATACATAGGCCCTAACCTTTTACTGACTGTATCATAATCAGCGAAATGTTGTTACGTTATATCATTACAAATTGAATGATTTTACTCAACATCTTATTTCGTCTTCTATGATTATCCATAGTGTTTTTTTTAAATCAATAATAAATCGGAAACTATAAAGCGATCAGTTTTTTATGTTCGGAACAAAGATCGAAACTTATTCATATAAGTTATAAACCACTAAAGAATAAACTCTCATCTTAACAAAATATATACACAACTAGAATTGGCATAATTCACTCGAATGTTATGCCAGTTTATATAGTTCACCGACCTTGCTGCTCAGTTAGTAGTGAAATATAATCATCGTTACATTTGATGCGATTATTATGAAATGATGGTTCATTAATAATTGTTGGTAGAATATTCAGTTGAGCAATAAAACAAATTTAAACTTGCCCCAGTTATAGTCTCTTCATAACGGAGAAAGCATTTCATAAACTTTCCGAGATTTAAACACTAGTCCCCGATCGGAGCTTCTACTTTGGCATAGTGATCAGGCCTGTCTATAAGGATAGATCACCCAAGCTATCTTAGCCGGAAAATCTGATCTTTTAGGTCCAGATATATCGATTGGAGAACGGTTAAGCAAAAGGCAAAAACTTAAGGTATAAGGGCGAATCGTATTGCTGACTGTAGAGAGGTGACAGAGTAGTGTGTTTTCCTCCGAAAACCACCATCTGTATCGATGCCGGATTCTCACAGCGGAAGGGAGGAGTTAAAAAAGATAGACACTACAAATTTCATGAGTCACATTACCCCATGGACCACCAGTAACCTCACCTCCTATCCAAGTCCCTCAAGAAGAGATAACATTCCATACTATAGACAATCGGGAAGTGATAACCTCCTTCACACTCCTAACAGCACCCGAGATCGTATTGCTCACGATCAAATCTCGCCCTTACCGTATAGTAATTATTCTATTCCCACAAGTAACTTTTCTTCCATATCTTTATCACCACGCACCACCAGTGCTAAGGATGATTTGGGTTCACGAAATTTTATTCCCGGTCTCCTGAATCTATGCTCTAAACTACATGCTGGATCTTTTAATGTTCTAACCTTTTGTCAGATAGGAATACAAACTTCTTTAGCTAAGACTCTAGAATGTTGGGCCATCTATGTGTAGTGCGTATCCGAAATGCACATATATTATCCGAGAACAGTCATTCGTTAGACTTCACATTGTCAATATGAAGAACCGGCGCTATTTAATTTTCATGTATTTAGAGATCCCACTGTTACTTCCCACAGCCTTACTGGCGTAGGTAGAGCTTTATGTTCTATAGCACAGCAGGATCTGTTACACTGGGTTCCAATAGGCAGTAGCCTGTGCGTTGGTAAGAAATCGGTGAAATAGGGGCATATGCCGTCGCCTCTGACTACATTACCACTGATTGCAACTCGGGTGAAAAAAAGATGAATTTTATGAAATGCTATCTAATCTCCTTCAAAAAGACAAACTCTCTGATGTAGTGATATTGGGTGTGTAATTTTAATGCCCAATGACATAGACTGAGCCAGATCGAAAGGCGATTAGGTGAAACTTACTGTGCCGCAGCTCCGCAAACAAAATATGATGGCCATATGCCGCGGCTATGCTCAGATAATCGTCTATTTCCAGCAAGGACCAACAAAAGGAAAAACATCGTTTGACGTGGCGACACCCACAATCGACTCCACGATAGACAGAAATAAACTACATCGCCATCATCCATTGTTAGAGAGACTCGATAGAAGACGGTTGCTCATTTTGGAGCATATGTTTAGGCTCGGATCATCTCTAGGTCGAGCACTTATTTACCTGAGTCTTACTTGACGTAAAACAAGCCACAACAAGAAAGCTCCTTAGAATTCAAATTATTAATGTAAAGGCTGGGAATATATTTCAAGAACAACTAGAGAAGGAGTTGGTCAAAAACCTGTGAAAACAGTACTGATATCTACCAACAACCTATACCAAAAATTTTCGAAAAAACAGTAGAGTTCAGCAGGGTCTACAGAATTGATAGATGCTCAGAAACTCAATGGTGGGTAGCAAAAGCAAAAGCGGTAGAAGAGTCAGAGATGATAAGTAACAAAAGACAACTGTTCAGACTTATCAACGAAACGGGTATTAAATATCTGGCTATTAGTGAGACTGTCTCGGAAAAAGACGGAACTATTATTTACTCGCAATCCAAGAGATTGAGTCAATGAGCAAAACACTTTAGGGAACAGTTCAACTGGATTTTAGACACACTTCAGTTACCCACCCTCTCCAAGAAGCCTGAATGGCGAATTGACGTAAGTCCTCCAACTCTTAGTGAAGTTGAAAAGATTATAAGCAATACAAAGAGAAGGAGAACAGTGGGACCTGATCAACTAATTCCTGAGAATTTTAAGGATGGTGGCTCAGTTTGAGCAACTAGAATAAGTGAACTACTAGCTAACATCTGGAAACTGGACGTAGTCCATCTGACTGGTCTCAATCGCTGATCGTCTCAGTTCATAAGAAACGATAAAAGTCCTTTCGTGACAATCACAGAGCAATCAATTTATCTAATATAGCATCTTAAATACTAGCCTCAATACCTCGGTATCTAAATAGAGCTCTTGAAGAGCGAACCCGAGAAAACCAGAATGGTTTCAGACATGGACCTGGACATGTAGACCGAATATTCACCCTCCGGCAAATTATGGGACGTAGACATGCTCCCCGTCGTCCGATTACAGTTGTATTCCTTGATCCTAAGGCAACATCCATCTTTGTTTATCGTGAGGTTCTGTGGTAGTGTCTGTCACTAAAATGAGTACCAAAGAAGTACACTAACCTTGTACAGACTTACTACATGCAAATTTCTGGTCGAGTCAGAGCTCAGAAAACTGTCATCGGAAATGGTTACTTCAAGTGATGTTCGTCATGGTTGTCCTCTTTCCTAATTTTTATTTAATTTTGTCACAGACATGCTTTTAGTGATAGTACTTCCATCGTCTGACTTTTTCGGCGGTTAATTTTGTAACGGGAGATTCACTTATCGACTTAGAGTACGCAGATCATATAATTCTGTTTGGTGAAGACGCTGACAAAATGCAGTCTTCTGATCACCTCATGCATCAATGCAACCAAGTTCGGGATATTTCTCTTCTAGATGCAAAACGCTGCTCCAGAAACGGTCTGCATCAACGCCTAAACTAATGTTAGTGAATAAAATATGTCGACCATTTCATTTATCTTGGAAGTCTCAATAACCTTGGTGGATTGTTGTCTAATGAAATCTCGGAAGAGATTCGGAAAGCTCGGTTAGCTTACATCAACTTGCGTGTGGAGTAGACGAAATGTCTGTTTACAAAACAACGATCGAGTGTATTGCCGAGCAGCTCGCCCTGTTCTACTTTCGAGATGTGAAACATGACCAGGCACAGGTGCATACACTCTTTACCTTCACCAAGATTCTAAGCTTCTGAATTTTTCATGATTTTTTTATTTCACTAATTTATCTTTTCCTTAACCGTATCTTTGATGTTTAATCTTTTTTATTACTACTGATGCTGTTATTACCTCCAATACTCTGGGGTTCGTCCTAACACTTATATTGCCTTGCTAATGAGGTATGAGAACTTGGGCCGATAGAAATCCGTACCAGATTCTGCTTTGAAACTGACTGACAGGCACAAAATTTATGGCTTTACGAATTAGGTATATATTATTTATTTAAAAGAATCTCTGGAATACTAGAAAGGGAAACTGTGTGACTTCACAGGCTGTCAGATTTGCGCTGGGATTATTCAGAATAAATAGTTTAAATTACAGAAAGACAACTAATCTCACAAAAAGATTTGGTCAAAAAGTTGCTTCAAGCTCAAATGAACATCGACTAATCATTTAGTAGTAGAAAATATTATTTGTTTATTTCTTATTGCTGACAGAATTCTGTCTATCAAGTCTCAGTGTTGTCAGTAGTCTAAGTAAATTGATCTCACCTGTACTATATTCAGATGTTATGTAATTGAAGATAGTTGGTAAGACACCTTGAATTGGACCCCAACTGTCTAGCATCTAAAGTATATGGAATCACGATAATGATAGTCTTCAACAAGAAATTATACTATTATTCAAAGATTTGTATCATCTTAAAATTTATCACATAAGTACGTTCATTGACAGTTAGTCATGTCCATTATAATTTTTTCGCATAGTTATTTTATAAACACTATACTCCGATGGGAGTTTGAATGAATAAAATAATTATAAAAAAACCAGAACTTATACAAATCCTTCCGAATACAACATTTTCACATTGAACAAACGTCTAACATTCAAGTTCAATTGTTTGACGAAGTCTCCATTATTTACAACCTCTTACATGTGTTTTCCAAGTATTTAGGTTCAAGAAACACAACTTATACAATCTGAGATTTCTTGTCAACTTATTATCTAATTGTACACTGTATCACAATACTATACAACTCAAATTACTGGTTAAAAAATAAAACACACTACATAGTCGACATGTTTTCATCAAAGATCATTTAAAGACAACTGTAAAAAAAATCAATATTGCAACTAAGGTACTTCATTAGAACAAAATCATTTTAAAATCACATACTATTGGTTTAATGTTATGACAGGGATAAGAAGTCAAAATTGAATTGATTTACCCAACATTAATTCTGTTTTAATTCAATTTGATGATCACTCAGTATAGTATTTGTTTCGTTCTCCCCTATGACATTTTATTCTGTATAATATACGATATTCTTATATATGTGATTTATTCTGATTATTAATCAAAAATGGGTGTACAAACCAATATATAAATGAGTGTATTTCCGATTGGCTCTTCTATCGCACACGCAACAACAAATCCATGAGACGACCGGTGTAGCAACAGCCTCAGTAGCAATAAGTCTCAATATACACAAAGGCAAAAGCAAGATTCTCCTATACAACACAGCATGCACCAATCCAATCACAATTGATGGAGAAGATTTGGAAGATGTAAAAACCTTGGCATATTTGGGTAACATCATTGATGAACACGGTGGATCTGATGCAGATGTGAAGAAGCGGATCGACAAAGCATGAGCAGCATATCTACAACTGTAGAACATCTGGAACTCACAACAACTGGCTGTCAACTAACACCAAGGTCAGGATTTTCAATACAAATGTCAAGACAGTTCTACTGCATGGGGAGGAAACTTGGAAAACTACGAAAGCCACCATTCAGAAGATACAAGTGTTTATTAACAATCGTCTACTCAAAATACTTCGGATCCGTTGACCAGACACTATTAGCAACAACCTACTGTGGGAGAGAACAAACCAGATTTCAGTGGAAGAAGAAATCAGGAGGAAGCGCTGGACGTGGATAGGACACACATTGAGGAAAGCATCTAACTGCGTTACAAGGCAAGTTCTCACATGGAGTCCTGAAAGCGAAAGGAGAAGAGAGCAAGAACAAAGAACACATTACGCTGAGAAATGGAGACAGACACAAGAAAAACGAACAAGAATTGGATAGAATTAGAAATGAAGACAGAGGACAGAGTGGGTTTGAGAATGCTGGTCGGTGGCCTATGCTCCATTGGGATTAACAAGCGTAAGGAAGTAAGTAAATTTCTGATTAGAACTGTCGTGATTGCTCGTGCTTCTGGCTGCTTGTAGAATATATTTCCCTATTTCGAACTTGGACTTCTCTCTAGTTATCGGAGCTGGGACACATCAGAATAGCTAACTTATTGGTCTTTGGTCATAGAGTCTTTGTTCCGTTCGCAGACTAAGTGAACTCGTAATCGCTTCAAAGTTGATAGAGAAAAACAATAAAAAATTTTTAATAAGTGACTAACTTATCTCAATAGCTATTTTTTCACTAATAAAGTTATACACATTGAAAAACGATCCGTTCTTTTGGAATACAAATTTATTTTCACTTAAAATATCTAGTTCATATAAACATAATCATTTTCAAAATATTTTGTTAGTGTTATGATAAAAGTTCATATACAGAATTTCATTATTAACATTACAGTACTAAATATCAATTTAACCTTCTATATGATATTAATGTCTAATCTGATTGATTAATTAATCTTAAAATATTCATATTTATGATTTATTTATTTATTTGAACACATAAATACTGGTACAAGGAGGCACTAAATACATATGCGCCACACAAATCTCATTTGATTTGTGTGAGGGCTGGGATACTGCCCGAGTGTCCAAACCAAAGCATGTGGTTTTCTTAGGGGGCCACACCCAGAGCCTTCGACCCAAAGCTCTGATCCACAAGGGAGTGGAGCATCGTCAGAAGATTTAGTCCCATGGTTGCCGGTGATCAACGATTGGTCCATACGCCATTTGTTCTCTCAGAGTACTGGAGCCCATATGCACCATTGGTTTGGAGTCAGGGTTCTCCACCTCCCCTAGGAGGATTCTCCATGTCCACCACCCCGGTTAAAGCACCTGACATTCGCTTTTCGTCCTGTCAATTCCGTAAACAACACCCCCGCCACGAGAAGGCAGTGAGTAGGACTTCCCTGGCAGAGGCTATATACCTGTGGCCATGTGAGAGCATTTCGAGAGGGAGAGCGGACTCTCCCCACTCTCGGCCTTACCAGGGAATTTGAGGGCCATATTTATAATACAATACAATTAATTTAAAATTAATAATTTTATCAATCAAACTATTTCACATGATCTTATTATACAATATTTCTATTGAAATAACTCCTGATATAATAAATATTTGTCATAAAATTCAATCCCATAAAAACCAATAGATTTATCTATTCCTTCTATAAATAATTTAATTAAAACTGATAGATGATCTGTTATTTTCATATTGCATATCTACAGTTTCGTATCATAATAATGAAACTACTAATTGTTATAACTTGTGGTCTTGTGATTTATTAATGTATAACGTAATGTCACCACCAATTAGAGAACAGTGAATTACCGACCGGACCAATGACGAGTAAACGTGTACGAGCAGTCTAGCGTCCTTAACGGTCCTTCTTCCCACGTAACCCTGCCTGTTGAATCCAGAACACCAATCTCAGCCTCTGCGGTATGAATCATGTATTTCATACATACTGGGTTCATATACAAACCAAACAGACCATATCGCACCACAAAATACATAACAACATTTGTACAAGACCTAGACAGAAGTGGCTGTGAGTGTGGGAGACTGTAATTAATAGACTGGGTATAACTCAAGAACGATAAATCGCATAATAACAGTCTATGGGTCAAAATAAGGCTTATAACAGGAGGAACATGAATATGCATAGTTTAGCTACTTAACAATTATACAATAAAAATATATTTATCGTATTTGTCTATAAATAGTTCTCGAGAGTTACTATTCATAATTCTCGTCGGGGTATAACACTGATAAATGTTCTCTGTCAAATGTTTACTCATCCATTATTCTCAGCTTTCCCTATTCAAAGCTAAAATTTTATAATCAATAAAACAATATATTCTTTATATAGAAGCAAAGTTTAAGTATAATCATCAGAATACAACCCAGTGTAAAGAAAAACAAAACATTCAGTTATGATGCATATTCCCTTAATTTATTTTCTCATTTGTATAACCTCAGTTGCATAACTATTTTATCTATTATATTTTCAATAGCTTTGAAAAGTAAAGCTCTCTTGTAATTCATTTTGTACTGGTTGTTTGAATCTTTCCATTGACGTTTAAAACTATGTGGATTGCCTCGATATTGTCTTAAGTCACAAATACTATAAGCAAAGATGGATGCAGGCACATCCGGCTGACGAGTCCCAATTAGGACGAAATGCGCATCTTAGATTCTACTGCTAACCACCATCAATCTCTGCTTATAAAGCAAACTTGATTATAATAATGTAAAAATTTCTATTCACATAATCTGAACAATCAATTTTATGAACAGTTAAAACTACTCAGAAACAGATGTAGTAACTAAAAGAATTAGCATGTATAAATATAGAGGTTAATTTTGTAAAGGGAACGCAATCATGCAAAGTATTTAAATGAAATAGATTCAAGCATTATTGAAATGTGTATTAAACAATTCATGTTACTATGTATAGTTGAGAGATTTAATTTATTTTCTATCTTATTGATTAACACAGTAGAATTTGCAACTTTAATATATTGTAAAACAATCAACCCTAATAAGAGACATAATCATATAAAAATTCAATGTGTAACCTATCCATTATTGTAGTTACTCATCAAACTTATACAACCATTTATTGTAACATTGTTGTTATGTAATACTAAGTTTCAGAGTTCAATTTGAAAAATCTATCATAAATGAAAAATTCCAGGCTATCAACAATAAAACTAATCCTGTACTGTACCTAGTACTTTTTTAAACTGGTTTTCTTTTCGATAAAAGTTTACGATGAAAAGGAACATCATTAGCTTTGACTGCTTACAAACATCATGTCTTAAGTAAATTCATTTATCCCAAAAGATAAATAAATGACTGATTATATACATTTTTTTTAAAAAAATATTCAGTCCCAATTATTGTGTGAACAAATAATTATCATCCCAAAAAGTATGTAGACAATTCCAAAAGACACCTGTTATATCTAGAACTTAGATTCTTAATATACCATCTATAACTTGGGTACTCAAACACTAGAACCCTTCAAGATGCAAATGAGAATACAGAAGACAAGTAAAAGGAATGCTATTCTAAACAGTGTCAAATATGGTACAAAACTATCAGGTATTTATGGTTTTTCGTTTAGTAAAAACGAAATCATCATTACAGTTATCCAATTCGAAGATGGGCGGTTTTAGGATTTGTCCAATAGGGAATCTACATGTAGAGATTTTGCATTATTCTACCTAAAGATGATTTGATGGAATATTTTCGGTTCTTTCTGATCTTCATAGAGCTTCTTCGAGTTCACCTGTGAGCCGTTCTCATAGCACTCAAATATTCGTTATAGTAATAATGACAATATTTTCTTTATTCAACGCTACAAATTTTCTTACATTTAGGAATTCTTAATGGTAACTAGACAATATGGTAACAAACTTGTCTTCAACATATATTTCAATCGTAATCACTCAAAAATAAATTTTATATTTGACTTTAATATTCAGTATCTGTAATTTAATCTCAAAAGTTACATTACTAGTTTAACCGCTACAACGGATTTTCATCATTCATTTTATTATTAAATATATGAATTCTATTTCACTAAACGATAGAACAGAAGGAAGAAATATTAAAAACTACACCATTTAATATTAAGATCAGTAGTAGGCTTTTTATAAAAGTTCATCATTGTATACAATTAGCATTAATAAACATAACAACTGCACTTGGCATATATTTTACTCCAGTAGAAACGACTTCAGTGTTTCATTAGACAGATAGTTTGCCATAAATTCAGTTGTTATTTCTTCGTCTATTTCGGACTTGTCAGTTGGATGTACCTGTATTACAGAGTTGATGTGTAGTGGCTGGTCCTATGTCAAGCCCACATAACTTATTCTAGCTTCTGGATAAACCAACTTATCTATTCTCCTCAAGCTATATTTTGACTCTGTTAATTATTCGCTTATCAACCTCGACTTTTTTTATATGAACGTACATGTGTTCCTTTCTTATCTTACTCACCACATGTCTGTAGCTTATTTTTGTTCGAATCTAAATATCAGTTAACGCTTGATTAAATTGAGTTAGCTCACACACCTCCATTGCACGTCATTCCGCTTGACTCTCTTCTCTTCGCTTCGTTTCTCCACTCGTTTGTGTGGATTAACGATTGTATGAAATACACGTATTCGGAATTCATTCTCGTATTTGACTTATTTAATTGCGCTATTCACTAACACAAGTTAAGTAAATAATTACTTACGAGAATGGTCAGGATATATATTTCGGTAACAATTATTCAATAACAATCATGCATACGATCTAATTAGAGTCAGATATACGGCCAAAAAAGTGGTGAGCCCATCGACAATATCTTCCAATATAATTGGCGTCAAAATAATGGACCATTAAATATGTTCATTTTGGGACTAGAACCTATTATCTTTTGCCTCAAACACCATCACGTTATCCGCTTAAATACTGAGTGCAGCTAGCCGCCTACTTGTCCAACGGGTATGAGATTGAATTAAATTTGAAATGAGTTGGATTATCCTACTGTTTATATTTTTAAATGAACCGATGCAAAATTCCACCATTTTAACGCTTATTTTGGTCACTGTCATACAATAATTATGGCTCGTAATAATGAAGTTCTTGGAAATAATTGTTAGCTTAAATATTCCTTATCTCTGAATATGAGGATCTTTAAACTACTGAGAAAATTTAACCAGTCATTTGTTATTCTATTGAAGCTCAGTTGTGGTTCATCAGTACCACTAACCAAAATACTTAAATCCACATAATAATTATTGTTGCATTAGGTAAGATAACTTTATAACATTACGCCTAATGTATACATAAGTATTATAATTATCTTATTTCAATATTTTCTTATTTAGTAAACAAACGTGCAACTTATCTTACTCAAGATCGTTTAAAACCATCATCTTATTCCTCTTTATCTTCAGTAACTGGACAAAATGATTTCAATTCAATATCATCTACTAATACAATAAATCAACGTCAACCACCAATATGTCCAACATGTTTAAAATATAAAAATGTTAATGATTTAACTACACTTTCACCAGACATAATGACATTGAATACTTTCAGTGATTATAATCATTTAAGAAATTTATCCAATACACTTAAATTTTCATTATCAACATTCCATTTAATATGGTTGAATATTTTTACTTCATTCTTATATTATTATGTCGTTTAAAGTCATAGCTATGCATAACAGGATCATTATACATAAATGAAAACAATTAAATTATTCATTCAATATTGTTTATCTATTGATGGATAGATATACAACAATTTGGTTAGTTAACTTCTATTCATTTCATTGCCGGATTTGTGTTGTTTTGCTTCATTCTGATCTTTTTACTTTAAAATCTTTTTATTTACCCATCATTTTGTACATGTTTGTTGGAAAATAAGTAGTTCAATTCGAGATATTATTGTATTGAAGGAAAAAACAAACATCTTGAATAGTATAATTTGATCTTGTAATAGACTTTTTATTATTAATTGATAAATTACTGTAGAAACTGGAATGACTAAATGAACTGATAATTGTCTCTTCCAAATGATATTCTTGAATTTCTTATGGATAAACATTTTAGAAACAAAATTATTGATCAGCTAAAGGAATGATTGCATACATTAATGAATGTCATGCAGTTAGTTTCTTTAAGAAATATATGTAAAACAAGAACAACCAATGTAGTGAAATCAAAAAAGTTCACTTCATTTCGTCCGTTCTACATCATTCACATAGTGGTTTACATAAATAAAGTCTTTGATAAAAGTAATTTTTTGTATGACATGCATAAAGCTATGTAGTTATGTAGTAGAAAAAACAATTATAATTACTCTTTAGATCAATATAAGATTAGTTTCTAGATGAGCGGAATAATCAGGAACGACGGAGAGAGACAGAGAGAGAACGAACACAAGAAATATGTGCACTGTCATAATTAAGTTAGAATAAAGTAATGGTAACCATGATAATAATATATTGGTACATGTGGAAATTGTAGAACTTTCATGGTTCAAATTAGGAATTGATCTTAATTAGGCTACCATTAATAAATTAGAAACACTTCATAGCCGTTTCGTGCTAGTTCAACCATGTCAAATGTGAGACAGTTATCCTCCACAAGTGATGAAAGTCGGTCACGCAATATCGTGAATTGACTGAGGTTAACGAATAAAACCAATCGACAATAAATTGTTGGTCTCGCGGTTAATTGTTAGCGCGCAAGACCAAAGATCCTGGGTTCAGTTCCAAGACCAAATGCTGAGGAGTCCTATACTTGAATGAAACGACCGTCCAAAGCTTCTAGCATTCCAGCGCTGGTATAGTTAGAATAAGTTTGTGATTAGAATTATAATAATAATAATAATGTTTGGAGATGGTATAAGAAACTGCAGTAAATATGGAAAGTAATCACAATTAATTTTCCACCAATAAACTACATAGCTTTATGCATGTCATACAGAAAATTACTTTTATCAAAACCTTTATTTATGTAAATCACTATGTGAATGATGTAGAACGGACGAAATGAACTTTTTTGATTTCACTACATTGGTTGTTCTTGTTTTACATATGTTTCTCGAGAGAACCGACTGCATGACTACTTGAATTAAAACTAACTTTCATCAGAAACAAATACTAGCTGAAAAACTAACGAAAAAACAAGAAATTACCTGGTAACATTTCTTTGCTACCTGTATCCATATTACTATATGTAATCGAAACCTTTTTTTATACCTAAAGACTACTAAGTTGAAATTTAATCGATTACTTTTCGTTAGTCTTAGGTATGCAACCTTAAAAAGTCTCTAAACCGAGAAAAAGCAACGGCATAGTTACTTTCCCGTGTGCTTTTAATTGCTTCTCCAGTTGATACTAGTCCGTAATTTAAGGTAAAATATATTTTACTGGTTAGTGGTTTATTGATTTCGTCATACTCCATCATTCCAGTACTAAATATAATATTTAAAATTGTAATTATATTTTTAGTTGCTGCCAATATGACTAAATGTTAAGGTCATAATATGGCCTCAAACGTAGCAAGTGATGAGATAGATTAAAGTTCTATACAATAAACAAGATATATTTTCAGAACGTTACAATATCATGTGAAAAAGCAAGCTTTCTGTTAGTAATGAGTAAACAAGATCATACACAAAAGTTGAAACTATGCAATTTCATAACAACGGAGAAAATGTTTAGCTCTCATAACATTTTATTAATTCGGATAATTATTTACAAACATAACTAACTAATCTAAGATAGGTAAGTCTACGTAAGGTGCTAACAAATTCAGGCATAAGATTATTCGGAAAGTATGAATGTTTAATATAGACTGTCATCGTTTAGAAAACTATTGTAAGTCAAGTTTTATCTTGTATTTTCATACACATAGTCCCCTTTATCATTTTGAAAAGAGCAAGAACAAAGACTATAACAGAATAGTATGAATTCATTTTATTTCGTAGGTTCTCATCAGCTGCTTACAACCTGTGATATCTTATAGTTTTGTTAAACTATTTGAAGATTTCGCACAGAAGAACATAATTCCAACGTTATCTAAGATAAAATTTGAAATCATCAGGTCTTTTTGTAATTTCTTTTTTGCAAAATCCTCTATAGTATTCTTTCGAAATGTCCATAGTAATATATTGAAAAGGTATCTTAGATAGAATCTAAATCTGCTTTAATATGCATTTCAATTTTCGATTTAATAACTAATTAAAGTGTAATTTGAATGGTTTGTTGATTAATAAGTTTACCAAACTTTCAATCAAAATGTGAACAGTTTAAAGAGAATCAATTCAGAACACTGTCTTATGACGTGATTACATTGTTTTTTATTTGAAAGTAATACTTTTATTAATAATATCATTTTAAACCATGGGTATAGAGGAAGTGAGAAGAAAAACAATCTGAGTGTGGGGTTGTGGAGATCGTTAAATTTCTGATTGAGATCATGAATCAAAAATCTAATAATTTCCACAACTTACTTGCTTACGCCCGTTACTCCTCGTGAAGGAGCATAGGCCGCTCACCAGCATTCTCCATCCAACCCTGTCCTAGGCAATCCTTTCCAGCGCCTTCCAGTTGTTATTCATCCTTCCCATATCTGCTTCTATTTCCCAACGTCATGTGTTCTTTCGCCTTCCTCTTTTCCACTTCCCTTCAGGATTCCAGGTTGGGTTTTGCCTCATGATGCAGTTTGACGATTTGCGTAATGTATGTCCTATCAATTTCCATCGTCTTTTCCTAATTTCCTCTTCATCTGGAAGCCGATTTGTCCTCTCCCACAGAAGGCTATTGCTGATGGTATCCGGTCAATGGATGTTCAGTATCTTGCATAGACAGATATTCATAAATACTTGTAACTTGTTGATGGTGTTTGTTGTAGTTCTCCAAGTTTCAGCTCCGTACAGTAGAACTGTCTTGACGTTCGTATTGAAGATTGTGACTTTGATATTGGTCGAAAGTTGTTTTGAGTTCCATATGTTCTTCAATTGTAGGAATGTGGCCCCTGCTTTCCCAATCCTCGCCCTTACGTCTGCATCTGAACCTCCTTGTTCATCGATGATACTTTCCAGGTATGTGAAGAGTTCTACATCTTCTAGAGTTTCACCATCAAGAGTGATTGGATTGTTGTTCTCCGTGTTGTATTTGAGGACCTTGGTTTTCCCCTTGTGTATGTTGATGCCTAGTGATGCAGAGACTGTTGCTACACTGGCTGTTTTTATCTGCATTTGTTCGTGTGTGTGCGATAGGAGGGCTAGGTCATCTGCGAAGTCCAAATCGTCTAATTGGTTTTGAGCTGTCCCTCAGATGTTGAGGTTTTCATAATCCAGTCGACCACCAGAAGAAGGAGGAAGGGAGAGAGTAGACAGCCTTGTCTGACTCCGGTCCTTACTTTGAATGTATCTGTTAGCTGTCCTTCATGCACGACCTTGCACTGTAGTCCGTCGTATGAGTTCCGGATAATGTTGGCAATCTTCTCAGGAACTCTGTAGTGTCGAGGAAGTTTCCATAATGTTCTCCTATCTACACTGTCAAACGCCTTCTCATAGTCAATGAAGTTGATGTACAGTGACAAGTTCCACTCAACTGATTGTTCGACGATGATCTGTAGTGTCGAGATTTGGTCTGTGCACGACCGATCCTTACGGAATACAGCTTGTTGATCTCGAAGTTGGGCGTCTACTGTGTCTTTCATCCGGTTCAGCAACACTCTGTTAAATACTTTCCCTGGTACTAACAGTAGTGTAATGCCTCTGTGGTTTTAACATTTGCCCAGATCGTTATTCTTTGAAATCTTGATGAGGAGTCCTTCTTTCCAGTCCGTCGGCAATTGCTCCCCCTCCCATGTTTTCTTGAATAGAAGGTGAAGCATGTATGTAGTTACTTTGATGTCTGACTTCAGTGCTTCAACTGGTATATTGTCAGGTTCTGCTGCCTTCCCGCTCTTGATTTGTTTGATGGCAATCCTGATTTCTTCCGTCGTTTGTGGAGTGACATCTATAGGAAGGTCTGTATATGTTGCTTCGATATCTGAGGAATTCATTGGAGCTGGTTTATTTGAGTTCCTCAAAGTATTCTACCCATCTGCTCCTCTGTCCTTGAATTTTAGTGATTGGCCTGCCTTCATTGTCTTTGACTGGTCTCTTTGGTTTACTATATTTCCCTGATAGTTTCTTCGTTGTATCGTAAAGCTGTTTCATATTTCCTTCTTTAGCAGCTTTTTCCACCGTCGTTGCTAGTTCTTCCGCGTATTTCTTCTTGTCAGCTCTAATGCTTCTCTTCACTTGCTTGTCTGCTTCTGTGTATTCAGCTTGTGCTTAAACTTTCTCTGCTCGTGTTCGGCTGTTGTTAATTGATGTCTTCTTGTTCTTCCTTTCTTTGATCTTGTCCAGTGTTTCTATAGAGATCCATTCCTTATGATGATGTTTATTGAGGCCCAGAACCTCTTGAAACTTTGGAGTTATTGCTTCTCCGATACCTTTCCAGTTGTTCTTCATAGTAGTTTCTTCGTCCTTCAGTAGATCTTGTAAGGCTTGGAACCTGTTGTTGAGAGCTATCTTGAATTCATTGAATTTGGTAGTATCTCGAAGGAAGGCTGTATTGAACCTTTGTAGTGCTGTTTGTCCAGTTGTCCAGTTCTTTCTTAGCTTCAGTTTTGAATTAGCTACAACTAGATGGTGATGTGAAGCTATGTCAGCTCCTCTCCTGGTTCTCACATCTTCCATTGTCCTTCGGAATTTTTTGTTGATGCAAATATGATCTATTTGGTTCTCTGTAGTGTGAAATCCATGTAGCCTTGTGTATACGCTTGTGTGGAAATATTGTGCCTCCTATGACCAATTTGTTGAATGCACATTGATTTGCAAATCTTTCTCCCTGTTCATGTCGTCCCATAATATCTTCATATCCGGTGTTGTCTATACTGACTTTGGCGTTTAGATCTCCCATCAGAATAGTGAGGTCCTTTCTTGGGCACTTCACTATGGTTGACTGCAGCCGCTCGTAGAATTGATCTTTAATGTCGTCGTTGCTATCATTGGTGGGTGCATAACATTGGATAATATTCATTGTGATCCCCTCCTTCTTTGTTTTGAATGGTGCTTTTATGATTCTGGATCTGTGAGATTCCCATCCTACAAGTGCATTTCGTGCTACTTTGGACAGCATTAGAGCAACTCCCTGAGTGTGTGGAGCATTTTCCTCTTCATGACCGGAGTATAGTAGCATCTCTACCGTATTTAGCCTTTGTTGTCTATCTTGGGTCCAATGGGTTTCGCTGATTCCCAGTACTGCCAATTTGTATCTCCTCATTTCCGTTGCTAATTGACTGGTCTTTCCGGTCTCCCACATTGTTCGGATGTCCCATGTACCTATAAAAATTTTTGCTCTGGTTGTTAGAAGAGGCATAGCCCTCATGGCTTCCAAAGGAACTCGGCTTTCACCATGAAGCGTCATAATTCTTCTAAATGAAGACCTTCTAACTCTTAGGGAAGAGTTTAAATGGTTTGAATTATTTTTTCTGGTTAGCGATTTTTAGCGAGTTGGTTTTCTACGGGATGGGGACGCTAACCACATGCCCAACCCTTCTCCTTTACCTGGGCTTGGGGCCAGCAGTAACTCTAGAAGAGCTACAGGCGGAGTTAATTTCCACAACGCCAAACTCATAATTGTCATTTGCTCACTAGTGACTAGCTCGTGAGGGAATTCTTGGAGTTCTAGTTAGAAGCTGTGACCAGTGAAGTTAATCTATATCATGTAGAGACAGGTATCTACCTCAGACACTGGAAGATGGTCACTCGATTTCATGTATTATTTTTAGTTAAGCATTAACACCGTTGGGTGTCGGCTCGGTGGTCTAAAGTTTAAGAGTTCACGAGCCAGATCAAAGGTCCTGGGTCCGAATCTCGCGCACGGGATCGTGGATGCGCGTTTCTGAGTAATCCCATACTATGCCGGAACGCCGTCTAGTGTATTCAGGTTTTCAATGGTGCCTTAACATTCATTGATTCATGATCTCACTCAAAAACATTCTGTATTGAAATCTATTGTTGATCGATTTCAGTGTACGGTCTGAGAATTTTATTGTTAAGCTTAATAATGACAGTAATTTCAAATAATTCTCATCATATTACATGTTATTTTCTTCTATTTTGATAGACATTTTTTTCTTAAGTGATTAAGATTACACACTACAAACTGTATTCATGGTTAAATTAAACAACTACAAGCACCGTTCATCAGTTGTTTTTTTTAATCTAGTTTATGTACTCATAATGGTGAATATGTTTATAAATATTGAATGACATGAGTAGTAACTATCTGTATTCTGACCAAAATTATTTTAACAACAATTAAACTATGTAAGTTAAAGGAATGAAAAGTATGTAGAATTGAACAAATGTAAACATGTACCAGTAACAATTTAAATCTTATATCAAATATAAGATGAATATAACATTTGATGTTGGTGGAGTTTTGTTCTTTGAGCTGGATGGTTTGGTTGTGGAGCTTTCATCGTATTTCAATATGCTTGTTGATTGCTGATTGACCTGAGTGCCAGGCTTCTAAAAATTCTCTGGTGTTTTTGGAGTTTCCTCTGTCTAAGATTTCCACATTTTTCCAATCGAATGAGTGTCCGCAGTTGTCCACGTGTATTGATATAAGTGAAGAGATATCATGCCGTTTGACTGCTAATTGATGTTCATGTAGGCGAAGGTGAAGGGGGCGTCCGCTTTGTCCGATGTAGTGTTTTTCGCAGTTGACACAATTTATTTTGTAGATGATGTTTGATTTGTTTTCCTTTGTTACTTCATCTTTTGGTCTGCATAAGATTGATTGTAGTGATTTTGTCGGTTTGTGTGCCACACCTATTCCGAAGGTTCTCAGCAATCTCGTCGCGGTTTCTGATATTCCTTGAAAGCTCCACGACCAAACCATCCAGCTCAGAGAACAAAACTCTACCAAAATCATCCACCTGAGCTACAAATCTTCTCCACCATCTCAATAACATTTGATGTTATAGTTTGTTTATTCAATATATCATATGATAAAACAGTATTATTTCTTTGAATAACAGTTTAAACACAATTGACTGTATTTCGTGATATCATAGTTTTGAATTATACCTTAAGTAGTTTCTTTGTAAACTATAAATGATAATGATAATAATAATTACAGTAATACTTAATAAACACTGTCCCATTTAATTTATAAGGATTTTTTGTATAATTTAAAGATAGATTTCATTACAAGGTGGAGATCTATCAAAAATCATTCAGTACCATATAATATCATTGGTACACAGTATTACGAAGAACTAAAATGATATAAAACGGTTTTCAATTAATCTACGGTTTATTGACAATTTCTAATCAATGAACACTGACTAGATAATTAGTGGATGCTTAATCCCACCATATTGTCATATACTTTGAATATGAATTTGGGTTATTATGAATAATATGAATTGTTTGCTATATTTATAATAACCAATAAGCAGGAGAAACTCGAGAGATTCAACGTCTCACCTAAGCTAACATCATAAACAAGAAAATGTAGATGATTGTTTCCTTTCTTAGAACCAGCAAAGTAGGTTTTCAGTTAGACTGACTCATTCATCTATCCTCATCATAACTGTTTACATGAATAAATTCAAACACTATTATGAGACAGATTTCGTTGGAAGGATAATGACACTAATAATTCAACATCTTGAAGATTACCACTTTTTGCAAAATGTCAAAAAGTTTCAAAGAAATCTACTAGAAATTCAATCTCTACACATTTTTAGAATGACCATAATATCAAAATGAATAATGACTATATTGCAGTATATGATAGACCAAGTAATTTTTATAGGAAAGTTGATATTTTAAAAATTTAAATAGACCAGGAGTTATGTAAACGAAAAATTGATACAGGTTTTAGGCAACTTTCAACCTAGTCTTCTATATTTTCATAATGTACCACTTTTGATATTTCAATATCTTTGATTCTGCCATTTGGATAAACATTTCACTTCACTATTGATCTGTATTGTTATGTCCATATGTCCAAGTTGACATATCACGTGATACGACCGACAATTAGAGACGCCTACTTATAAAGACTAGACTAATGACGCATAAACTTGTACGAGCAGCCTAGAGTTCTTATTGGTCCTCCGAAATAGTAGCTTCTTTCTTAACCCAGTCGGTTTAATTCAGAACGTCAATATCAGCCTGCGCAATACAAATCATATATTTCAAACACACTGGATTTATACACAAATAAACCAGACTGTATCATACCATAAAATAGAAAATAACAATTATACAAGATCAAGCCAAAAAGTGTCTGTAATTGTGAGAGACCGTTACTAATAAGTTGGGAATAACTTAAGGATAGTAAATCGTATAGTAGTGATCAAAAGGTCAAATAAAAGCTTATAATAAAAGGAATATACATTTACATATAATATAGTTACTTAATAGTTATACAATATATATCCTAGCGGTTACTATTCACCTATTCTTCGTCCGGATAAAACATTCATGCTTTGCAATCAATCTACTTTAGTTATTATAATAACGGTTTAATTTGAAGAAATAAATTGGATAGAATTAAGAACAGTTCAAGCTATTTAAAAATATCATTCATCTAAAAACAATCAGTTTATTAACTAGAGATATAGTAAATTGTTTAATCATTACAGCTTATAGTTAAGTGAACTGTGAATGGTTCATTAACTGTCATTCACATAAGGACCATTTATCTTGTTTTATGCTGTTCTGGCTGGTGATTTAAAAAAGGTTTATTTGAATGAAAAAAAATTACAATAACAGAAGTAGAGGATTTATTGTTAGTGATGTGGAAGAAAAATTAATATGAATAAACGCTAATTGTTCACTCTTCAACATATTTGCCATCCCTATTTCATATTCTCCAGGATGTTTAACCTCAATCTTGAATATTGTATGTTATATATATATATATATATATATATATATATATATATATATATATATATATATATATATATATATATATATATATATATATATATATATATAACAACTATTTCTACCTTACATTCTTTTATACATGCTGTTCTTGTGTATCATAATACTGCATCTAATCTGTTCACATTACTTTGATTCTGGTTCTCTGCTTTCAGTTTTATTTGTCTTATGCTCGAACACGGACGTTATTGTTACATTTTTTGTTCTACAGAATGGTTAATTTGCCAGAGATATTTCATGCACCATAGGACATTTGATTGAGCTGTTGTATAGTGCATATTTTTTTTGTTTTGTACATGCATCCCCTAATTAGTTGAGAGCTTTTAACAAGCTTCCTTGACTTCTAAAACTCCACGCGGTCGGTTTTAGTTTGGTCTACTGACTTGGTTCCTTTTAAATGCATTCCTCTACAATACGTCGTACTTCGGCTTTTGCTTTCACCTCACCACTAATGGTTGGAACGAAGTTGCTCTGGTCGTCTAGTGATACGAAGTCATTTTGGATCATTTCTCATGAGAGTCAGTCTCACTACTAAATATATTTTAAGTGTAGTTAAACTTGTTGAATTTCTCAAAACACCTTGTAATGATTTATAAATAATTAAATACCTGCTAGTCACCGTTAGGATGATAAGTTATCGCGTATTACAGATAATTGCTAGACGGTGGTCAAAATTGTTTAACAGGAAACATTGGACATAGGTTTCTTGTTAATTGGTACTCGTCAGCAAGGTGTACTCATAGTCTTGAGTAGGCTGATATTGAAAATAATATTCAAGTAGATAACGGTTTATTAAAGGGACTAATGTAGAACCCTCGTAAACATAAAAAAATTACAAACGTTTCACGAGAGCAAGGTCAGTTAATGTTTTGCACATGAATAAAAACACGCTTTAAGAAGATCAACGTGAAATTGTGATAGACTTTGGTCTAAAAATGGCTTTACCACTAAAAACACTTCAGTTTATTATGGATTTGAATTGACTTATAATGAAAATGGTTAGCTATCCATAGATAACTAGTATGACAAGTAGAAAATTACCTAAAGCCACACGATAATAAAAGGTTTGACAGCTCAATTCGGTTTAGAACAAACTACTTTATAGACCAAGTTTCAATTTCGGGTTAGATTAATTTGCTCCAGAAACTGTAACCAGAAACAAAGTTAAATAAAAATTAAATATTGGAAATTATGCCAATAAACACAAAAAGAAACTGTAAAACTTGTCGACTACCTCCAATTATAGTTACAAATTGATGTGTTTGTATTATTACTGCGAAATAGAAAAATCTAGGTTGACCGGACACTTATCTAATACGTCTACAAACGGATCAGTTACGTACTAAACGTGTGATATACATCTAGGTTCATCAGTGTTTCCTTAGTTTTAATAATACTGTAGTCGAATTTCTTCGAGATAATTCCTATGCTCCGTACATCACTCGTCCTGATAACGGTCACTAAATAACTCCTGAAGGTATACAGCTTATCATTATACAGCATAGATCTCAAAGCCACAAACACATGAGGCAAATACACACAGAAATGATAGTTCAAATAAATGCGAACGAATAACTTAACAGGATTTAAGAAGCTCATACAGATGTATAGGAAAGTGAATGAAACATCGAGCGATTTAAGCAATTAACATTTAAGCTAGTAAGGGAAATATATTGATAAGCTGTAAAACGTGACCAAGCATACGTGATAATACCGACGTGTTCACAATAATACAAAGACATAAACATATTGTTACTGACTGAATGATATTGCCTGTTCAATAAGTAAATTGAAAGGCTTAACAAAATTAAAAGTATACAGACTGAAGTGCAGAGGAGATACTATAACACTATATTCTTTTTGTCTTTTGAATTAATTTGAAAATGTTTACGTTCCACAAACAAAGCCCACAAGACTAATCACAATAAACTGTCACATCGCCTAACTTAAGAGTTACAGTTTGGTTTATGATCTATAGAAATCGGCACACATTGAAATACAAAACGATCCTAATTACCTTACGACAAACCATCTATGTATATATATTGGATTAGAAACACAATCACTCATAAAGTCAACTTATTCTGAACTTATCAGTAAGACAGAATCTGGTACATTTTTAAGACCAGAAAATTTTATTTTTCTTCTTACATAGGGCTGTATATTTTTCAACAACTAACTGATGCCTTGTTTAATATTGACATAGAACCAGATAAGAAGTAAGCTTGATACAAGCGATAATATGGCTTTAAATGTATTCAGATGACTACTCGAAACTAAAGATTACATGTTATATCAACAAACTGGATCATCTGTAGCCGTTTTATACTTTTACTCTTAAACTTTTAGCGAAATACCAAAAAAAGTTCTTATAGTTGAGTTCATGAGTCAATTAAAACTAGACCATAGAAAACCCGGAAGCACTGGACGACCGTTTCGTTCCAGTGTGGAACTCCTCATCACTCGCGGGACTCAAACACAGAACCTTTGGTCTCGCGCGCGGGTGCTTGACCTCTAGACCACTGAGACGGCATCCAACTAATCCACAAAATTGCGCCACCGTCCACCACTGTCTTCAGTGAGTTACTATCTTGCAACAGACCCAACTGAAATATTTAGTTTTAAAAAGAATTGGAGTAAGAAGTAATCAGTAGTAAAAATTTGGAATTACACAATAATTCTTTTACAGTATTCGCTTCAACTGGAAAATAAATTTTACCATCATTTTAGACTATTTTATTCATGTTACATCGTCAAATGACTAAACTTGAAAATATAAACCATCATATATATTTACTCAATAACCTAATGATACAGTGTTATTCATGAGACCTTCAGGGAATATGCTCAACCCTGTGTTCAGTCGTAAGTAGGTAATGTGGATATATTAAATGTTAGAAAAATGTTTGATCGTCAGCTGATACAGTAAGGATGAAACAGTCATGCTTTTTTATATCTTTTGTATCAAGTGAAATTATAAATCATCAGTAAGTCAAACTATGCATAAAGTCAATCTACTCATTTTTAAGGTGATAGGCTTGTGGAGATCAATCCTATTTAAAGATCATTTTCGTAATAGACTAACATTAGCTAGAGAGTGATTAAGATATAAGAAGTGGTAGAAAATCATTTTGTTCTAATCTAGGACCCTACTGTATTGTCTGTATACGATTCACCCAGGACCTTCAGATTGCGCAGCAACGGATTCATAATAGGACTACCAAGTCCTCTATCTATTTGCAGTATAGTGTTATAGCAACTCCCCTATAATCAATTTCAATTATGGCTAATTTTTGTTAAGCCATTTTATTAAATTACTTAACAGACAATGTTATTCGAACATAACAATTCGCATATTTCTTTGTGTTATTATGATCACTATCTTGATGCATAAACGTGTACGATTGATCACATGATAGCCTACGCACATATCTCTCTAGCTTACATGTTAATATCTTAAATATCGCTCGATGAGTTATTCTCTTTCTAATGTATATGTGTACTTGAATCCTATTATTAGCCTTTGCCTTGCCTAGCTGCTTCTTATTCGACTTGACTATAAATTTGCATCTGTATTGGTTCGCATACACCCATTCGCCTTTCTGATTCAAACTTACTCGATGTGCTTGTAACTTTGTTATCCGTGCTGTCCGCTAAAAAACTGTAGTCACCGCTTCTTATTGCCTTTTGGTTTCAAACACCGTTGGTATTTATATAGCAACGGTTACCAAGGTGAATGATTAACGAAGCTAAGCCACTACAATGTAACAACCGACAAATATCGTTGGTGGATAACTGGCTGATACTCGACATTCTGAAACACCACTAGCTACAACTAGCAAATCAGAAACGTATTCCAAAGCAAGTCACTGGGGGTGGAACAACTATTACTAAATGGGAGGTTTGTATGTACAGTTGATGAGATACAAACTAGAACGAAACAACTATTCACCGCTTCCTAGTTGGTAATGCTAATTTTGCGCCTTTCATCACATCATTCGCAGTCAGTAATATCGTAGTGAACAGGACACAAATGGGAACAATCAAATGTACTGAACACGAAATTACAGAACTTGTTAATAAAATCTAACAATCATAAAGTAAATGCTTAATTTGCAAAATGTCCATCGATTGTCTTAAAATGATTCAGACTTCATTGTTCTTGCATTTTCATACAAATTGCATTTTGTTTCCCTTCATTACTGTACGATCCTCTTGTCTCTCTGCTGCCAGACCTTCTGTTCACGACTAACATCATATACTATTTATGTCAATACAAGTAGCACACATCGCAATATTATCATACAAAAAAGTAGTAGACCTATTTTCTTGGTTTATTTTGAAAAATAGCCTAGATAATTTAATTACTGGATATGATCACTATCTTGATGCATAAACGTGTACGATTGATCACATGATAGCCTACGCACATATCTCTCTAGCTTTATAGAAAGTAACAAGCAATACAAATAATAATTATTTTTTTTGTCTAAATAGCATATGAAACAGAGCAAAGTTTACTAGACGTCCCATAATTTTGAAATATATCAATTATAAACCAGATTTTCAACATTAATGATGAGATTTTTCTTAAAATTTACTGGAACGCACATAGAGGTGCTAAATTACCAACGGAAAAAAAACCAAATGAATTTAGGAATTATTATAATTTATTCATCAAATTCAAAATTACGTATTCCGCTTTGAATGAAGACTATCTGGTTGCAGAAACAGATGAAGATTTGAAAGATTCTTCTACCTGCAATCTAACGATTGAAAGTTGAATACTTCAAGCACACAGACGACATACACATACCCATTGGAAATTGAAAATACATGTTGTAATATAATGATGTAAGTATGAAAAATAGATTATTTATTAATTATTTAAAAGTATATTACAATAATTGGAAGGGATTTATAAACACTTATAAAACGTTTGTGAAAATTAAGTTGTAAACAGTTATGTGCCGCAATGAACTATTGTCCAAAATTCCATCCAAACACTTTAAGTATTTATCTCATATAATAAATGAAGTAATATAGTTTACCGATTATAATTTTGTTCTGGATTTATACCAATACAAATCAAATGATAACATGATTTATTTTTGTGTATAAAGATATATAGAATATACGTTGAAAAAATGGTTTCAAGAGTGAATTTTTCATTTTTAATTAATAACATAAACACAAAATTTGCATTGGTGCAAATTAATTGTGAAATTATCTTTAAAAATGATTCCATTAAGATGTGTAGAAGTTCAGTTTCACGCGTTCTGATATAATTTTACATTTAAGGTTGACAAGTTCATCTAACTTCTATAAATCTTGTCTATCGAGTTACATATTCCCAAATCAACTATATAAGAGTTTACGTTCAAGTAAATTACTCTTATTATTATCCTTATCTCCTCTTAACCCGATTCCATTAAGGTCTAATTTATGAATGAAACTTGTGTCCAATGTTTTTCAGTTGGATTTCAATTATTGTCCTGTTATTACGTCTTTGTAATTTACAAGTTTATCGAGACCATACTACTCTTTTGATTTTTGACTGAACATAACAACTATTTCATTTCAGAGAATGACCCTACACTAAATGATCACTTCTTAGAAGCCAAAATTATACTCCTTAGTAATAAGTGTTGGTAGAATCATATCGAACATGCTATAACATGACTACTAGGTTAGATGACTTGGTAGTCAAGTCACTTAGCAGTTATTTCTAGTCTTTTCAATTAAGTGATCATAGCCGTTTTGTTTGAATGATTGAAGTCTTATATATCAATCTATATAAGCTGAAAGTTAATCACTTAAATCTTAACTAAGGTGAAATACTACCCAATACCTAGATTACTTAGATGAACTGCTAACAGAATATCAGTGTTATACGTAACAAAGAACCTGAAACACGTGCATCGGTTTAAGTTGCCATACCATATTAGCCAATCGAGATAAAATTATTTCAAGATAAATCCCATAAAAGTAGCAGTGACAGTATCAGTAGTAGTAGAAAAGACTAGGTATAGAGAAAAAGTGGAATTTCAAGACTCAGGTTCTAGAGGGAGGCAAGGAATTAATACATTTGCGCCATTTAGGATGATTCTGCGTCATATTACCCAAAGTTTCTAACCACTTGCTGCGATAATCACGTGAACCCCAACTGGGTAGCCTTCACCCATTAACACGCCTCAGCCCAATTGTCATTGATTTCGTGAACTGATTGGCCTCCAACAACTTTCTTCCAACCTACTCAAGCATCAGACATCCCTTATCGAGGTGGGCGGTGGTTGGGCATATTTGATGTGTCCCAGTCACCTCAGTCGATAAAGATCTACTACCTCATCAACCAGTTTGCAATATTTACCTAATATCGAACGCCTAACCTTGGGGCTGCTCATACAGTGCTCCCAAAGTGCATGAAGGACGCATCGAAGACACCTACGACCGATTATTATTAACCTACTGAAATCCTCTATTCTTAATGGTCATGTTTCACATCCATAAAGAAGAATGAGGCAAACTGTTGCGCAGCAAGCTTGTCCTCCGGTTGGTAGACGAATACCCCTGCCTACACCACAGGTAACGCAAGTTGACAAAGGCCAACAAAATATTAGTGTGAATACTACATAGACTAGTGTCATTTCAAAAATAATTATCAAAGGATAAACACAACTTTCTTTCAAATCAGATGTTCTATTTATTCCAGATATTCACAAACAAACAAATAAATAATCAAACTCCAAACAGGAGAAACATATCCCGATAAAAAAAAACAGACACCAAAAGCAGTACTTCGAATTGTACTTCAGAAAAAAAAATTACCAGAGATCATGTATATATAAAGCAAACTATTGAAAATAAATATGAACAGAAACTGATCAATTAAAATTTTATGTGAAAGAAAAGAGATAATGTACCTAATTAGACAGATACATAAATAAATTAGAAGTAATAGATGGAGATTTAGACAATTAAAGAGAAAAAGTTCGTAGCAAAGATGGATAGTGGCTAACAGACTGATCAATTGCAGTCTTAAACCTCAATGGGAAGATACAAGCCAAAACAATACCAAGTGAAAAAAGTTACAGTTCAAAAATAATTATCCAACTTAAAGTAGAATTTACTATTATTTAATTTGATTTTTAACATACAACTAAGAGAAGAACAACTAAACTAAAGAGAAGTAATAAAACAAAAAAAAGAAAATAATAAAAGAAACGTATACACAGCTGAGAAAGACCATAAATTTAATTGATTATAAATGGTTCATAAAATTGGGCGCGAAATAATTTTCTTTTAAAAAGTAACAAAGAATAAATTCATACAATGAATAAACAATGTTTATTCAGGCATTAAAAAAGCATATAATGCAACTACTGCAAATCCAAGTAATAAGAAAAAAAACTTTCCCATCCTATCTTTGACACCTTCTTTAAATTCAACTGGTAATAATTCACAGAATACTACAAAAAAAAATGTTCCACAAGCTAAACCTTGAAGTACAGCAGTTGACATTGTCAATAATGGTGATTGTTTTTGTTGCATTAAACCACAACCAACAAGAACACCGAATGGTGATGAACAAGCTAAAATTAATGTTCCAATAGATTGATACATAAAAAGACGACAATAGGAGGATCGAGATGGAAACGAAGAACCTGAAGATGTTGATGGTTGATTTAAATTTGTAGCTAAATTTACACCAATTCCAATAGCTATGATAATTTTATGTAATAAAATAGCAGTGAATAAGGCAAGAGTACGTTGTGTTGTAGGTTGAAGACCAACTGCTAAACCTTCAAATATTGAATGTACAGACATAGCGCATAAAAGTAGAACAATACGTAATACTGATCCAAAGGAGCTAGTATCAAATTTAATATCATGAGTATGAGAATGATGATGAGCATTATGATCATCATTATTATTATCATCATGACAGTGGCCAGTATGTTCGACGTGGTTTCTTGTAATATTGGATTCTAGAAGAAAATCATTCCCAGAATGAGTAGATGATGTGGGCGAACAATCGACTGCAGTCAATTCTGAAGTATTTGTTGCATTGGATAATTTCGATGGCCTCTTGGCATTACTTTTCATAAGTTTAGATGATAAATATCCAATGTTATTCTGTTGTGAGTCCTCCAAGGATAATTTGTGATTTGCAGTAATTTCATTATGTTTTACATTGTTATTGCTATTATTGTCATCAAGGTAAAAATTTCCATTACTTTCAAAATTATAGTCATTTTCATTCGAATGTAATGAATCACGATGTAATGCTTGACTAGTGTTAGAATTTCTTCTCGAACAACATGTCCATTGATTTGATTTTGTTGTCCATATAATTTGTTCAATGCTTAAAACAAGAAAGAATCCAACAAGAGTTAAAAATGGAGCGAATGGGAATTCAGATTTAATATGTAACTGAAGTTTTGCCTCTGCTATAGCTTCTTCAGTATCGGGATAAAGTTCCATAAAACCTTTTTAAAAAATAAAAACACATAAACGTAAGTAAATACAAAGGTTTATAATGAGTGTTCCCAATTTTTCTAACACTTATTTTTTTCAAAATTGTGCTTGGCTAAGCGAATGAAAAATATTAATGCTACAGTGAAACAAACAGGTGACAAAAATTGGCGAAACGCCATCCACCGCAGTCCCAACATGTTAATTTGCGGAGTGAGGGTGGATGAATGATTATCTTGAAGTTAAGACCGCATGTACTGCACTGGGTTGTTTCGGTTGCTGCAACACTTTTGTGTCATGTTTCGAGCGTAGCAGTGGCTAAAATCTCTCAGTATCTATCTGTATCGTTATCAAGAAGGTTTGCTCACTTTTATACAGATGTGGACGGATATCAGCACTTCTTAGCAATTACAGTTCACAGGCAAAAATAAGACGCTTGAATAGGTCATTTGCAAGCAACCGTGGCTCAAAGCGCATACATCCTGTTATTAATACCTGAATCAGAGGCAAAGTCACCAGTTTTTTGTTTGATCAGCTCTACACAATGATATTACGTATTAAAAATTGAAGACTGATTTTCAAAATTCTGGGACAATGTCATTACTGTATCGATCCTGTGACTAGTATGGCAATATAAAGTTTGAGTACTTGTTACTTTCTCTGACATGAAGTCTGCAAAATAGCAGTCGTACTTTTCGTGTGTTATTTCGGTTAAAAAATTCAACGCGGAATCAATCTTCAAAACATTTAAAACATTAATCAAGCTGACCATTCCTGTAAGCTGGCATGAATACTGTAACTATTATTTTCAGAATATATATATGCGATTATATAATTAAGTAATATTAACAACTGGATCAAAGAAAAATTTAGGTATAGTATTAACGTCTTGTTCAGTTGGTGATGTAGTGCAGGATACAACAGGCTAACTTAATGTCATGACATACAGACATCCCGTCACAGCTTTCGTCGGTTTCATCTGCTGTTGAAACTCCCAGTATGGGTCAACTAACATTGTTTTCTAATTGCCCATCGCCACTGTTGTGACGTGTGATAGACTTAGCAACTGGAAAATATCCTTTCTATAGAATTTTATTTAGAACACAAAAACTCCGATACAACAGAACACTTGAAAAACCAGCCACATATGACAGAATTATAATATTGAGGAGAAATAGTAGAGGAAAACGTTTTACAACTATCGAATGGGAGGATACATCAGATAATGTGTTAAGCTGTACTTTATGAAGAACAATAAAAACTACACTGAATGCCACTGGTTTTTATTCAGAGCTATATCTGATAAAGTTACAAATAAGAATAATGCCATTAAAACTGGTTTAGTCGATGCGGAGGGTCTACCTAGAAGTCTCTAAATACGGGTTTCAGACGAATGGTATAAATTGGCTTTGAAACCCCGATGGTACCAGTGGAGTACCAACCTCATTTGCATCTCCTAACATTTTTATACTACCTTCTGAACTAGACCACCAGGCTATAGACTCAAAGGAGAAAGACGAGCAAGACTAGAGAAATGTATTTATAGAGGTATTGACATAAGGCTGCATATGCAAACCAAATGAAATAAGTATTTAGTATGTTTTTTAGTAAACTTTCGTGTATAGTATAGTGTATAGTATTTTTTAATAAGGTATTTCAATTCATAATCCCTAGAATTCTAAAAGTATTGAATTATATGTTGTGAATATTATTTACAAAGTTTTGATATAATTTTTTCTGAATTACGCAGTCAAAAGCATACAGCTAGCCTCACCCAGATATTAATAGATACTAATTGATCCAATGAATTATTCCAAAATCGAAACTAATACAAACATGGTATTCATAAAAATAAAATAATTAATGGAAATTTTCTGTTGCACTACACTGGTGGAAAGCCTATGGGTGATTTGATCGGAATTTTGTTCAAATTAGTGTAAGTACAGCCCTGGGATAGAAGAGCTATGTCATCTGCAAAGTCCGAATCGTCTAGTTGCATCCAAGTTGACAATTGTATTATGTGCTTCCCCTCAGGTGTCGAGGTATTCAAAATCCAGTCAACCACCAGAAGAAAAAGGGGGAGAGTAAGAAAACTTTCCCGACTCCCATCCTCACTTGCAATGCATCTGTTAGCTGTCCTCTATAGATGACTTGTAGTGTATTCCGTCATATGAATTCCGTATGATGTTGACGATTTTATCAGTTACTAACACCACAGTGTCGAAGGTTCCATAAGGTTCTCCTATACACACTATCAAGAGTCAAAGGATTGGCAAAGCAACAACAGCATTCCTACAGTTGAAAAACGTATGGAACCCTAAACAACTGTCTGTCAGTCAACATCAAAGTTCGAATCTTCAACATGAACGTCACGACAGTTCTATTGTACAGAGCTGAAACTTAGAGAACTACTACAACCATCATCAAATAAGGACAGGTATTTATAAACAATTGTCCACACAAGATACCGAATGTCCGTTGACCGGATACCATCAGCAACAACCTACTGTGGGAGAGAACAAACCGGCTTCGAGCTGAAGAGGAAGATAGAAAAAGACGCTGGAAGTGGATAGGACATACATTGTGGAAAACACCAGACTGAGTCACGAAGTATTAACGAGGTGTTAACTTGGAATCCTGAAGGGAAGCGGAAAAGAGGAAGGCCAAAGAACGCACTGCATCGAGAATGGGAAGCAGACATGAAAATGGTAAATAGTAACTGGAAAGGATTGGCCAGAACAGAGTTCAACAGAGAATCCTGTTGGGCGGTATACGCTCCTTCACGACGGGTAACAGGCGTAAGTGCAGCCCATCATATAAGTCTCTTCAAAATATTTAAGTCATTTATTTCGTTCTACAAACTAAATATTTAATATAATGAGTAGACTAATACTGCATACAAATAGAAAAAACATTCTGCAGTTTAATGTTAAGTAATTGCTAAATGAAAATGATCGTCTTTATATCTATTAGGCGACTTTAGAATAAAAATTTGTGTCAATCATATACAACCTAGAAGCTGACCAATATGTACATCAGTTCAAGCCGCCGCACCACATTAGCACAGCGAAATGAAATTATGAAGACAAATCCTGGAATAGTAGAAGTAGTAACAACGTCAATAATAGTAGGAAAACATTGTGTATATAAAGGAGAAAAGAATAAGATTTCGAGACTTAGGATTGGATGGAAGACAAAGAGTGAGTGGACCGGCAACACTGAGACCGCTTCTAAGCGAAACAACCGGGTTAGTTATTAGTAACACTAAATCTCCACATTACATAAAAAAGTAAATAGATTTAAACCGTAACACTTCAGTAATTGTAAAACAAACATGAATAAAGATGGGTAATTAGAAATAAAAATGGTAGGTTACTTATTTAGACTCGTGATTTTCTAAACAAAACTTTGAATACCTTGAGATGAAAAATCATTGTTAAACTAAACACCATTAACAATCTACACAAACCAGAACTTTTGAACTGAAGTGAAAATCGTCCAGAAAAGCTAACCATGTAAAATAAATCTTAATAAATTTGAAAATGTGAGAAATTACATATGTTTCATGTATTCCGACGTGTAAGTATTAACAGTGTGAACTTCTCTGATATCATATAAACTAGTGAGAGTTACATGTGATTTCACCAATAACATGAACAGATTATTGTTATACATGTGGTAACAACTCATTTTGAACCATTTAGTCACTGCTAAGGACAACAACCAGTGTTTCGTGCTTTTAACTTTTTGGTCGGGGTATTAAGTATGAATGCAGTTAAGCAATTTCGGAGGTCGTTGAGAACTTCAACTAAGTGATGCAATGACGTGTACCAACTAATGGTGGTTGAACACATACCACTTATTTGTTCAATAGTCGACCACATCAATTACATAACAAGCTGGGATAAAATGAAATTTCAAGGCAAAAAACTGTCGGTATGCACAATAACATGGAAAGAAATCCTTAGATTTGGTCTAACTCATTTGAAAATGTACAAAATGGCAAAATAAACTTTGGAAGTACAATACAAATGATTGGTTTGAGACAGAACGATACGTTTTGCAACCACCCATAACAATACAATCGTGTATGCTATTTTCTGAATGGTTGGGAGTGTAAGTGTAAATCTATGAAATCTATTCTATTAATTATTGCTTTCTGTGTTTTTGTAAACCCTTTTTCTTATTAAACTCTAGAAGAATTAAGACGCATAATTACTCTATGGTCTCCCGAGTACACCAAACTGAGTTTTAGTAAAAATATTTTGTGAACTATAACATAAAAGTTTACTCGTGATATGTAGATAACATGTAACATCACCAAAATATTGCCGCAGTACTAGTTATGAAAAAATATCTTACTTAATACTATTGGTATGATAGGATTTTATTAGTATGTACAAAAATATGAAGTATTACTATGTAACCTTAATTCCGTATTTATAAAAAGACCTTAGTAATTAGTTGGGATTTATTCAGTGCTTCACAAGTATCAAGGTTTACACAAATTAACTTGATAAATCGCCAATTAGGTTCCAAACTTTGGTCTACCATATGACATTTGGAATTTTAACAGCATTTTCCGTATACCCAAAAAATAACCGAATTCGTATTCATGGTAACACGACAGAGCAACTCATAGAAATAAGCAAATATTTTGTGTAGGCTTACCTGAAGATAAGAATACTCCAGCGGCAAAACAATTACATCGGCTAAACCAAGCTTGTAATGCTTCTTTACGCGTTGTTCCTGATGAAAGACAAACTTTTCGAGATGACATTTGTTTCTCTTGTTTCTGATGATCTCTTCGATTCTGTATAATAGAGTGATCATTTAAATTACGACCACGTATTCGATCTTGAATCCTAAATGAACTGGCCCAGTTTCGCTCATTATGGACCACCTGACCAGTAAGTAAATCTCTGTTTTCAAACTGGTCTCCGTTAATTAATGCAGGATTAGGGCTTTGACAAGTGGATAAACTTTCAGATTCCACCGAAGTTTGTTGTTGAAACGGAGCTCGGTTCCATGAAACATTGTTATCTGCATACACTTCACCACTAGAAACATTTACAGGACTCCTTCCTGAAGGTGGAGATAAATTTAGATCACAGTATTGAAATCTAATGTCATCATCCCTATTTTCTACTTTTACTTGGTCTGACCCACTATGTTGCACTTTACCCAAATGAAATCTTCGATTGTTATTGAATAATGGTAGACTATTTTGTTCTTTCAGGTAGTTTATCAATAAAACTGGCAGACCACACGAAACAAGCACAGTGAAAAAAAAAGCTGCTGCCAACCCCACTTTGATATAACTTAACCGAAAAGGATCTGCATCATGATCATCGATTAAGGATGAGTTAGAGATAGATGATGGGTGAGTAGGCGTCCAAGAATGAGCTCCATATATTAATGAAGCGCCGTGGAAGGTCACCAACAAGATGAGTAGCAACTTGTTTATCCAAAAAACCTGAAATAATTCGTGGAACTATAAAAATATGCGATTGAACAGTGACGAGATATGTCACCAGGGAATAATGGGAAAGCGATAAACTTTTTCAAACTTTTCAATACCGGATTCGTTGCGGAAAGTGCTGACATATTTACATAGATATGTAGAAAATCACAAATCAGTGCGGTACTATTACTATTACTATTAATCATCTCAGTGTATGAAGATTTTGAATCTTATGAATAGGAATGTTGATTTAAAGAACACTCACATTAATACCTAATCCTAGGCTATTCAGAGATGCAATAGATTTTATCCTTATGGTTATAAAACTCGACTAAAATCCCACCTATCAGTCGTTCAGTACGAAGCCAAATAATTATACTCGGAGGGGGGTACAGTGTGAGTCCAAATACTTGCCTCTATAATTTGATTTTAAAAAATCGAGGTTAATTTAGTTTATCCCCTAAATGCTTTATCCTTAAAACTTACAGGCAAGGATTTCCGGTACCTATAATCTTTGAGCTTTCACTTAAGAGACTAAAAAATTGTATAGAACTGAAATATGTTGGTCTGTACACTTAGCATGTGTTGATACTTACTTCGAGTGGCAAGATAAGAAGACCTAGATAACGTAGAAAGTTCTTTGCATTCTAAAGAAGCGATCATTCGTAGAGAATTTACATGTTGAGATTAATGTAACCAACGTGGAGCGGTTCAAGTGTAGACCAGGCATCAAAATAATAGAGGGTTGTGCTATTATTATCTGAAAGTTTTTTCTAATCTTTAGTTTACGTTTTTTAACGGAACAGACGCTCCACCAGTTCTGTACATTAAAATCACTTGAAATTTAGTATCTTTGTGATGTGCTAGCATAAATTAACTGATTTTCTGCGTTAGTCCAGATGTTTAGAAACAATTACTAGTGATATTCCTAACACTTATTAACGATTTACCAAATAAAACCGGTAAACAAGCATTTCGACCAAAGAAAAACCATGATGTGGGAATAGATAGCAGGTTTTCTTTACAAATATATATGTGCTAGATACATCGTTATTCATTTTCATATCAACGAACTTTCAAGTGTCATCAAATCCACAGTGCAAAATTACGCCAATGCTATTGAAACATGCAAATGTCGCGCGAAATAACTGTGCTTTGCTAGACATGACCAAAAGTTACCAATCCAGCTGTTTTTGTGTGGCCTGAACACAAAGTTTGTGGATTATCGCTGTTAGTTCTAAATTACAATGGTTTACCCTTACTAAGATCCAGCTAGAAGCTTTGAAGGATGTTTTAACATTAACATTTACAGATGGACGAAAAGGGTGCTCATTACACCTAACAAAACTTCAGTAGGGTAGAAACTAAGACATCGAGCACTGTAAATGTTTAAAATATTCAAATCTCGTGTAAACATCAAGTAAGGCAAGTACCCGGTCAAGTTCGGAGATATTTAGCTCCAGGAGTGGAAATATCTGAAGCATCTTTCTGCAAATTATGGGGCGACTCGACTGTGGCGTCCATGATACTAAATGAATTTGAGCCAGGAGTATTTACTGTTCCTTTCGAATGCTAAATAACTGGAATTCTCTATCAGAACACGTAATATTACCACCTTTTTGATACATTCGAAGCGGGGCTTGATTTCTACAGTACTACAAACTGTAAGGACTAACATGGGTCGATTGACCTATCCTTACTACCAAAGACCGAAGGACAAGAGGACTTAGATGACAAAGCAAGCAATCTTAAAAGCCCATATTCTGAGGAATACAGTATTTCCCACCATGTGACTAACTCTTGGAATCTCCTATCGGGAAGTGAGGTGTTTGGATCTCTATATGATCTATAAAATAAGTTATACACTTTCGTTCTCATGTCATAAGTTTGGATCAGGTCTGAATATGTACATCTCCCCATAGAGTAGATTGTACACTCGTATCATTATGTGGATGAATAAGCAACAAAATTCATGTGTGCTAAACTAGTGAGAGAAATACTCACCATACTAGCCAAGGCAATTCACATAGTTCGATCAAACTGGGGTAATTAACTCTACAAGGTTAATAACTAAAATGGAAGCATTCTAACAAAGCTTTCAGTAAACCAAGTACTTTCGGACTTTTTGGATAAATATATGAAAAGCTTGCTCTTAAGGTCTATTTCAGAACTATCTGATGAACAAATTACACCACGATAGTCTTATGTTGGTCTAACGAAGCATGTGTCAAACAAAATTATCGAAAATGGTCCGAATGGTTCAAATGGTTGTTGACGGAATAGAAGAAGCTTTCGCTTAACAGGCTTCCGTGTCTAGTAGCAGAGGATTATCAAATCCTTCAGGCAGGAACCTAGGTATGTTAACAATAAAACAGGAGAGGGAATTGATAAAACATAGTGTGGTACTATCCTTAGTCCTTAAGAATATATCAAGTTGCCTCTTAAAAGACTCCTGGGAAGTCGCTTGGACTAGCTCGGCCGGCAGCCAATTTCAGCATTTGACAACTCTTAAGGAGTAGAAGTTGTTTCTGCATTCCGTTCTGCTATGTTGTGTCTCCAGTTTTTGGGTGTTACCCCTTAGGTTAGTGTTGGAACTAAGCTTGAGTAGGTGTTTGAGAGGATGCCCAGAAGTGTTAAGGATACTAGAAGTTATCAGAAGGACACCTCTAAGACGTCTATACTCTAATGCGTAAAAGTTAAGTGAATGAAGACGCTCTTCGTAAGGTTTAAATTTGAGTCCACGAACTGATTTCGTGGCTCGCCGTTGAATACGCTCCAGGGTGTCCTTATCCTTTTGGAGTGAGGGGGGACATACTGTGTTTCCGTACTCTAAATAGGGACGGATAAAACTATTGAAGATCATATGGAAAGTTCTTCCGTCAAACTGGCCAAAAATGCGCTTCAATGTTACTAGTGCAAGGTTTGCTTGGAAGGCATTTTTGTCACAGTTGGCGTAGGACTTCAAATCGTAGGGCACCAAGACTCCTAAATCTTTTTCGACTTGGGATACTACTAGAAGGGAGTTACCTAAGTTATAACGGTAGTCTGCGACATGTCGCAGATGGACCACTTTACACTTTAAAGTGTTAAAGGTAAGTCCGTTATCGTCTGCCCATCTTTGAAGTCGAGTCAGATCCTCTTGAAGTGCCTGTATATCGTCTTGGTTGCGTATCTCTATCCAAAGTTTCACGTCATCGGCAAAAAGTAATAAGTCTAACGTTACCTGTCGATGAAGATCATTTATGTAGATCAAGAAGAGAAGAGATCCTAGTACTGAGCCCTGGGGGAACCCACTTGGACATTCCATAGCCTGAGAGAAATTGAAATTAGCCCTGACCTTAAAATGTCGATTTTTCAGGTATGAAGTGAGCCAATCGATTAGAGGTGATCTGATTCCCAATCGTTTGAGCTTATTGATAAGACATGTATTGTTAACTTTATCAAAAGCTTTTGAGAAATCAAGGTAAACGATATAAACCTTTCCCTTGCGATCGAGGATGCTTGTCCATCTGTCCACAGCAGTCAGCAGGTTGGTAATACAAGAGTAACCCTTCCTGAAACCGTGCAGTTGGGGTGAGAAGAAATTTAAGGACAGTAAATAGTCGTTTATACCATCCCATATCAGGAACTCCATGATTTTCGAGGGTATGGAGTGAAGAGCCACCGGTCGGTAACTTGAAGCTTCGCTGCATCGACCTCCTTTGAAAATTGGTGTGATGTGAGCCAGCTTCCAATTTTCCGGTAGTTTTCCTTGACTTAGCGAGTGTGAGAACATCATGCTAAGCGGCATTGCCAAGATTGAGGCTGCTTCCCCCAGTATAGAGGAATGGACCATGCTAGGTTCACGTGGTTCATCCAATTTGTTTGGTAGACTTGCGGCGTTCATGTATAAGTAGTTTATGCTTTCGATTTGAAACGCGTGAGCTTCTTTCCGTTTGTCTGTATGAGCCTTACGTGAATGGACAGGTAGCACACCTATATGAGGTTTGCTGAGGTGGTAGGCCCTGTCCTTTACACGTTTTTTTGTCGTATAGACAGTTCACAAGTATAATGGTCAGCTCCAACTTGCCTTTGTGTTTGGTTCTAACTTCGTATGGCCTATCCGGGTGCATGTGGATTGCAGGTGGCAGTCGACGTCTGTTGGCACGAAATGCTTCCATAGTTGCGGCCGCCATGTGTGAAGATGGGAAGGTTATCTTCATTAGACGGGGTCTAGAATCACCATCCTTCTTGGCTAGTCTCGTCACATGCTGAGTCAGTATGTTTGTGAGCCTCAAGGACTGTATGATGAATTTCCATTCCTTGATGTCAGAGTTTGATTGAGTAGGGTCCGTATTTTCCGGTATACCTTGCACGATTATATTCCTCCCGCGGAAAAACTGATCGCGAGTTTCTTTGGGGATGTTCCGGATGAGATTGCGCTCAGAATATATATACGGTATATCAGGCAGTATTCTTACATTCCCATCTGACTTCAGTAAATGACTCGCTAGTAGGACATCCTCTACGTCGGTAGCATTCTTGAGTGTTACACGAAGTAGCCTCAGGTGATTTTGATGCTTAGATTCCTTTCTCCGAGTGAGCCGTGTGACTATTTGGTTTTAAGATGCTATCTAAAACACCCTGACAAATACAACAACGCTCATGTCATCAACATCTACGAAGCTCCTGACTACGTTTCTTCAGCACCATCTCTTCGATAGCTACTCTGACCCCAAGTCCGGGTAGAGTAGGCGGGTCGGGCGTGGGATCGACAACACCATCGCGTGAAAAAATCTTTCCAAAAGAACGCGATTCAGATTAAACAAATTCAACCAATAAAACTCTGCCCTGGGGGCGGAATAAAGAATTATAACGCTTCTTCGTGCAAGCCGAGTTACTACGGGAGCCACGAGGCCGATGACCCTTCTAAAAACCAGAGCAACAATTTTTATAGGTGCTTGGAACGTCCGAACAATGTGGCATACCGGGAGACCAGTCAAATAGCAACTGAAATGAGGAGGTACAAATTGGTAGTACCGAGAAACAGCGAAACCCATTGGACCCAAGTTGGAAAGCAAGGGCTAGATACGGGAGAGATGCTGCTATACTCTGATCACGAAGAGGAAAATGCCCCACACGCTCAATGACTTGCTCTGATGCTGTCCAAACAAGCACGTACTGCACTTATAGGATGGGCATCCTACTGATCCAGTATCACCAAAGCACCCTTCAAAACAAGCAAGGAGGGAATCACGTTGAATGTTGTTCAGTATTATGAACCCACCAATAAAAGCAACGACGACATTAAAGATCAGATCTATGAGGGGTTCCAATCAATCACAGAGAAGTGTCCAAGAAAGGATCTCAACATCCTGATCGAAGACCTAAATGCCGAAGTCGGAATGGACAACACCGGATATGAATATATCATGTGACGACACGGATTGGCAGGGAGAAATGAAAATCGGGAGAGACTTGCAAACCCGTGTGCATTTGTAGTGGTATTGGACCATAACCACACAATCCTCAAAGCTGAACACGAGACTACTCGGAAAATAGATATTCAAAAATACCTAACGATGAAAAAGGCGGGAATAATGGGTTGAATAAATCGGAGTTGATCTGATGGCATGGCTCGGCCATGTAGGCGTGGTCCCTGCGGAATGATGCCTTATATCTTTCATTCATTTTGTTCTTTTTTTAGCCTAAGCTTGCTCTCCACCATGTATTGGTAACTGTTACGACACAGTGAGTTGATGTAGGCGATGATGTGACCTCCACGTAAGATTTTATAGATTATGCAGTTATATAATGAAAAATCTACCATTTTAGGATTAGGTCTATTATTTTAGCAGTACTAATATCATTGTAGACCATAATTCTACACATTCAACAAATTGGTTATAGGTGGCACAACATTCCCATACAAAAGCATACACAAATTTACATGGGTCTCACTGGATCACACCACGAATAATCGCTTAGATCATATTTGTATCAATAAAAAATTCACAAGGACAATCGAAGACGTGAAAACTGGAAAGGGGCTGACATGGATTCAGATCACCACCTAGTTGTGGTCAAGATGAAACTAAAGCTAAAGAAACACTGGACAGCTGAGGAAACAGCAGTACAAAGTTTCAATACAGCCTTCCTTCCAGATACTGACGAACTCACCGAACTCATGTTAACTCTCAACAACAGGTTAAAAGCCATACAAGATCTACTGAAAGAAGAACAAACTAAAATGGAGAACAACTGGGGAAGGATCAAACAAGTATTAACTCTAGCGTGTCAGACGGTTGTGGGTCGCAAGAAGCATCATCCTGAGGAATGGATCTCTATGGAAAATTTATTTTGAATTCAAGAAAGGGAGAACAAGAGGACAGCAATTAACAACAGTTGAACAAGAACGGAAAGTGTAGGCACAAGCTTATTACACTGGAGCAAACAAACAAACAAACGAAATAGAGCCTTATAGCCGACAACCAGAAATACGTGGAACGGCTGGCAACGATGGAGGGAAAAGCTGCAAGAGAAGGAAATATGAGACAGATATATGACACAACGAAGAAACTGACAATGAAATATGATGAACCAGAGAAACTAGTCATAAAAAAAGAAGGCTGGTTGATCACTGAGATTCAAGGAAAGACGAACAGATGGGTGGAATAACTTGAGGAACTCTTCAACAGTTTTGTCACACTGAATACTGATACAGCACACACAGACCATCCTGTAGATGTTACTTCACCAACGACAGAAGAATTCAGTATGGCCATCAGACAAATCTAGAGCGGAAAAGTAACAGGATCTGATAGTACGTCAGACGAAGCTCTGAAGTCAGAAATATAAATAACTGCAAGTATACTTCACTTTCTATCGATGAAGATTTGGGAGAATGAATAAATGCCACAAACAGACTAGAAAGGAGGACACCTCATCAAGATACTAAAGGAAGGAGATCTGAGCAAGAGTGAGTACCGTACAAGCATCACACTACTATCGATACCAGGAAACGTTTTCGACAGAGTGTTGATAAACCGGAATAAAGACTCAGTAGACAAACAGCCTTGAGATCAACAGATCGCATTCCGTAAGGATCGGTAGTACACAGACCAAATCGCGGCACTATGGATCATCGTTGAATAATCAGTAAAATCGAACTTGTGACGAAAGAAAACGCTAAAGATCTCTTTACAACATTCCATTGAACAGTACTGTCACACATTTGTTTCTTCTTCCTGTATTTTAGCCTTTAATCAGATTTCTTTTAACCGCAATTTTTGTTCTTCTGTCGTCCTCGTCTGAGGTTTCATTACGTGACTTTGATTGAAGATTTACCTTCTTTTCACCTAATTTTTCTGTTGCATGTTTTCGGATTATTGACAATAAGGTCGTGTTTAACTAAGCTAATCTTTGACTGTCTGCTTGGAAAATTTGCTGGAAAACTGGAAGATAGATATCTGGTCCCATCCTGTTGAGAATATTTTTATTGATTCACACGTATTAAACTCCTTTGCATTAACTATTTCTTTCGTTGTTTAGTACGTTAATTTGTGTAAAAGAAACCCCTGACTTTATAGCACAGGCTATACCGTTTGAACTATTCTGTATTTCTGATATAATTTGTTCTCTTTCTTTTATTGGAACCGTTTGAATTGAACACAGAGTTTGTATTTTGATGTAATTTAACACAACGATTTGTACGCTACACAGATGAATGTAGTCTGTTCTAAACGAATAGATTTTGATTTGTTAGTTCTGTGTTAAAACAAATATTGATATTTCGGTCGTTACAAAAATTGTCATTATAAATCAGCTTCCGTGACTATGTGAAAACATTAGACAGAGAGGATAGGAGAACCTTATGGAAACTTCGACACTGTGGTGTTAGTAGCTGATAAAATCGTCAACATCATACGGAATTCATACGACGGAATACACTGCAAAGTCATCTATAAAGGACAACTAACAGATGCATTGCAAGTGAGGATGGGAGTCGGGAAAGTTTTCTTACTTTCCCCCTTCATTTTTTTTCTGGTGGTTGACTGGATTTTGAATATGTAGTGTCAGTTATTATGGCAAGCCCATCTACCTTATTCTAACTTGTGGACATCCTATTTAATTCATTTTATTTTAGTCATATTTTGACCTTGTTAATTATTCGTTTATTAGCCTTGACTGTTTTCATATGAGCGTATGTGTGTACACTTCATGTCCCGTGACTCATCACATGTCTGTCGTTTATTTCGTCTGCCTATAAATATTGAGTAATGCCCGGCTTGAAATGGAGTTGGCTTCTCAGCCATCTTCCCTGTGCGTCATTTTACGTTGTTCTATTACATTCACTTTACTTACGAAATATATGTATTCAAAGGCCATTCTCGTTAATTGACTTATCTAAATTCCGTTATTGACTAACGTGATTTAAGTCGACGATGATATACGAGAATAGGCGATAGCAATCATTCATACACTCTGAATGGAGTCAGATCACGGGCCGCCACAAATACCTCGACACCTGAGGGGAAGCACATAATACAATAGACAACTCGGAATCAACTAGAAGTTTTGGACTTCTCAGACTATCTAGCCCGTCAATCCCTTACACGCGAACAAATGCAAATAAAGACAGTCAGTTTAGCTGAAGTTTTTACATCAGTAGAACTCAACATACACAGGGGAAAAAGTAAGATCCTCAAATACAGCACGGAAAGCACCAACTCGACCACACTTGGTGTAGAAACTATAGAACAGATGGAAACTTTCGCGTACCTAACTGGCCAGTATAATCAATGAACAAGGAGGATTCGATTCAGACGTGAATGTAAGGATTGGAGAAGCAACAACAGCATTCCTACAGTTGAAAAACGTATGGAACCCTAAACAACTGTCTGTCAGTCAACATCAAAGTTCGAATCTTCAACATGAACGTCACGACAGTTCTATTGTACAGAGCTGAAACTTAGAGAACTACTACAACCATCATCAAATAAGGACAGGTATTTATAAACAATTGTCCACACAAGATACCGAATGTCCGTTGACCGGATACCATCAGCAACAACCTACTGTGGGAGAGAACAAACCGGCTTCGAGCTGAAGAGGAAGATAGAAAAAGACGCTGGAAGTGGATAGGACATACATTGTGGAAAACACCAGACTGAGTCACGAAGTATTAACGAGGTGTTAACTTGGAATCCTGAAGGGAAGCGGAAAAGAGGAAGGCCAAAGAACACACTGCATCGAGAATGGGAAGCAGACATGAAAATGGTAAATAGTAACTGGAAAGGATTGGCCAGAACAGAGTTCAACAGAGAATCCTGTTGGGCGGTATACGCTCCTCCAGGGCGGGTATGTAGGTAAGGTAGTATCTGTTATCTTTATTGAGCTCAGCGAATTCGTTTTCACAACTTCCAATTGTTCTCTCTGTATATGATGATCTAAACCCAGATGATTACTTTACAACCTTAAAGTAAGCAATCATTTATGCCACAATATGGAGGCCAAATATAGAAACAACTTGTAGAGCCAGTGAAATGTCACTAAACCCTAGCCACATCATCGATGGGGATCAAAGACAACCAACGCTCATTTAGTAACCTCACCCCATGGACTGGTACACGGATCAGCGGCCGCACTTTCGCTTGTACCTAGTCTAACTAACATATTTTTGTAATAAAGTTCTATGTGTTCTATGTGTTATACGGTCTTCAATGTACCTGGATCTGCCGAAAGGATTATCCATGTCGGGTTCTGACTGGAAGGAGTGGCTTTAATGTTAGCTTTTGGTCACGACACTTCCGTCTAACTCGAGTAGGTCACCAATCATTCGGAACAGACCACCCACTTTGGTGATCACAGGCTCTTTTACACTAGCTTGGAATTTCGGCCCGGTTTATTTCTCAATAACCTCCTCGAACTTATATTTTTTGTCAAGATGTCGATGCCATCAGGTGAAGGAGAACCTTTACTAATCAAGTTGTGGTGTGTTCTTATGATGTCAGCAGATATAAGTAGCATGTATCACCGATCGATAGTGAAATGCCTGGTGGCGGAAGGCTAATAAATTCAAAGAAAAGAGGACGAGAACAGGGGATGATCAGTGTGGAAACGAAGAAACTATGAATTCTGAGACGATTGATTAACATTTTGCGAATGAATCATTTACTGTACAGCACTCACATTTCACCAGAATGTTTTGTAAACTTGTGTTTGATTGTTCTCATTTGTGCTCTCTTTCAATAAAAAGTGAACTTCTTTGTGGTCACTACCCCAGAGGCAGCTTACTAGTAACACTCAGTTCATAACAAATGTTACCATTTTCGTCGTTTGATATGCCATTTTGTTTTAAAAGCCAGTTGTTATTTTGCCTTATTCATAGGTAGTCACTTCGACTTATAGTGTTTATATTTATTTTAGCATATTATTAATAATATTGCTCACTGTTATATCCTGGATAATTTCTTCTATTGTATTTTAATTCAGACCTACCTATATGAAAGAAAGCTTTCACAGACAGCGCGAACTTTGAAAGCGGTAACGTTTTTTCACGTGGTTTAGGAATTTATCGACTTGCTCTTTTGTAGGGTGTATTATACTGTGATTATCATCCTATCCTGTACGTCGGGAACATCTCACCCCGAAACATAAGAAAAAACATATTTTTATTCGACGGACAATTACCAGTTCGTATTGTACCTATTGCGGACTTAAGTCGTAAATAGATCTGCAATTTATTATATACTCACAGCCTCTAATCCTAGTAATAACCAGGTTAATACTTAGTAACAACTAATACTCAGATATTATATTTAATTTAACGAGCACTGAGCTCACTTATTTTCATATCATGTCCAATAACTCCAGTAAAAGACGAATTTCACCAACTTTTAAGCCAAATAAAAGGTCCAAATCTGGAACCCCTACAACTGACGACTCAGTGCTCGACAATGTCGAACCTTTAACTACTGAAAAATATGTGTATTGTACACAAATGTCTCTATCGTCTCTAGATTCTCCATGTTGCAGCCCCTCTATCTCTACGTGCAGTATGCCAACGGTAAGACTGGTTGACATACAAGACACTATACATAAGTGCATCGAAAAGTCAGCACAGTCTACTAGACAGTATGTGCTACCAAGGCATTAGTTTAAAATTTCAAAAACTAAAGAGTCCAATGGTCCACCTCATACACACCAAAATACTGATAGATATAGTAATGACATCAGCAACTCACTAAAGCTGAGTGTATTTTGGAGTTTGTGGCTGAAGAAGCGACGAAGAGAGTGATGTCCTCCTTCAATGCAGTTGTGTATAACCTTCCCGACCGCACACACCCATCTAAGTTAAGAGATATTTGCCTTAGAGCATGCAGTATGCCGAACGTTAACTGCAAAGTCATCCGCCTTAGAAAAAAGTCAGACAGATCAACTTGCCCCCTCTTGTTTATGTTTGGCTGTTGTAACGATGCTAAGCAGTTTATTGATTTGGGCGAAAACATTATCTCACTAATTCCATACAAAAATATAAAAGTCACTCCAGACCTTACGCCCTGTCAACGTCGTGTAAGAAGACGCGAAGCGATAGAATTGAATGGGAGTGTTACAGTTAATAATCAGCCAGAGACAGTTTGCAACACAGCAAATAGTTTACAACACACGAACAATAAGCATTACACCACTCCACATACGGCTGATCACTCTGTTGATCTAGATGAGTCTGAAGATCAGAAACCTTTGGATAGGATACAGACCCCAACTGACACCAAAAACCATAACGACATGGCGAATCCCAGCTGTTCGTTCAGTAATGTACTAAAATGTGAGTCGTGTAACAACACATATCCAACTAAACCTATACACTTGAAAATTTGTCCTCCTAAAGATATTCCACATGTAGACTTGAATGAACGTAAGTTCATCTCACAAAGACAACGAAAGACTCCAGCTCTGAAAATAAAGGGTGAGAAGACAAAACTCATGATACCGAGTAGGGAAACACGTAAGATTGAACCCAACTGCTCTATAGGCATCCCAAGAACAGTGAACAGGTTCTCCCCGCTGCTATCGCATAACTTGCCTTCAACACCTCTAAGTTGCAAAATGGGTGGTGGGCTTCAACGTAGCAAGCCTTCTTACACGCAGACTAACGAAAACTACCAGAGAACTGCCCACCTAAATCACCCCCTGAAGCCTAAAACCATAAATAAGAATGGAAATAATAGGTTTCTCACTCCACACCCTACCTACATTCCCCAGGATCTCAACTGTAATTACTCTCAGAAAGAAAACTCCTCATACCCTTTACTACCGACCCATCACATAACGATGGCTCCCATGTATAACAACAGTTGCAACTCCTCCCAGTTACGCGTAACAGACCCCTCTCATGCTAACGTAAATAGCCATAACAGGGGCTACGAGTCTAACCATCAAGACTATTTTGTAAATAACCATACACTTCACAGTAGGCCTGTACAAGATTTTTTTGAAATAAGACCCCTAGTGACACCTCTGTTGAAGCATATAGCCCAGGTTGTTTCAAACCACATGCAAACCATAAATTTGTTTCCTCCGTACAGTTTCCATCACAGAGTACTCCCACCCTTTTCTCCTGGGTAAACTCCCCAATCAACTTCACTAGCTCATTTGATACATCTCCCACTAAATCTAGCTATCAAAATACCGAGCTAATAAAGAACATTCAATCCCTCACTTCAAACTCATCTCACACCCGCGAGGGTTACGACGACTTTATCCGAAATACCCTCACCCATTTTAACTTAGTAGGCCACTTGCTTAATATATGCCTTATCAACGCTCGATCGATCTGCAACAAAAAGACGGATTTAGCCCTGTTTGTATCCATATATCAACCATCAGTTATTATGATATCTGAAGCATGGACTAACAGTAATATTTCCGACCAAAGTATATCTTTTGATAACTATTTTCTATATAGAAGCGACAGATTGAATGTACGAGGCGGAGGATGCCTTATTTACGCTCACTCTAGCCTAAACTCACTACTATGTGATATGCCTGAACTAAACAAACTGAAGGATTCGGTGTGGATTGTATTAAAGCCGTCGAATTCCGTTACCTTACTGCTCAGCTGTGTTTATCGTCAACCTAACGCATCAATAGATGAAATAGCAGTTTTATCGGAGGTATTCACACTAGCATCATCCCTTTCATTCACAGGCAAGCTCATTTGTGGTGACTTCAATATGCCCGAAATTTCTTGGCTGCCAGTCAAAGCACCGAGACGTTATGAATCATTTATTGAATGTCTAGAGCTCGGACAATGGACTCAGTATGTCGATAGCCCTACCAGACGTCAAAACATCTTGGACTTAGTCTTTACCAGTGGCCTCATCCCCAATACTTTGTATATTGGAAAAAGTTCCCAGGTAGTGATCATGACATTGTCATATGCAGCCTTAATGTAAAAACCACAACCGATAGAAGTAAAACCGTAACACTTCGTAGAAACTATCGCAAGGTTGATTGGAATAACTTCCACAATTGCCTAAGAAGCACTAATTGGGTAACTTTCTTTACATAAGAAATAAAGATTAGTTCAGCGAAGAGTTCTCTTTTCGGCGAATTCATTTTCAAAGCTATACAATCACAAATATATATACTTATTTTTACAGGATTATAATAATACTGATAATAAACTTATGTTATACATGGTGACAGTGAGGTTAAATAAACAAAGATATTAGAAAAAATTTTTCAAAAACAAGGAAAGTTTGATAGTTAATGGCTTAGATATTCATCGGGTAAGGGTAGCTCAGCATGATAAAATAACATAAAATGTTGAAACAGAGATGAAATATAATCGGAATGATCGTGGAAATAAAAACAAACCGGTTGGGGGTACAAGATTTGAAGGGAAGATGGAAGGTGAAGCAGGTGGCTGTAAAAGAACAAGAGTAATGAGAAAGAGAAAAATTCTTTACCTCAAACAATACCGACACATTAACCAATATATTTTATCACAACATCAAAAGTATTGTCAACAACATCGCACCTTTGGAATACTGTAAATCTACGTTCTCCAAAGATTTCTATATACCGGTCAGTACAAGAAGACGTCTTCAAAGACATTGTACTCAATTCCACAACTTAAATGACTTTTCCTCTTTAGTAACGATGACAGAAATACTTGTCCGAACAGAGGCAATAAGTAAACAAAACGTGCAGTTGAACTTTGATAAATCAATGTGATTCCCTATTCTAAGTCTCTGAAAAGATAGCTTTGTTTCTCAAAGGACTACGCAGAGGTCTCAGTGTTACTTGTATGAACTGATGTTTCTTTTGTACTTTGTTTGTGTCTGATTTTGAATTCCAAATACAATACGTTCGTTTGTGCTCACTTAGTTTTGTTTGACTTCAACTACGTTATTCCAGGGATTCCTAGGTCGTGAGATGGTGGAGAAGATTTGTAGCTCAGGTGGATGATTTTGGTGGAGTTTTGTTCTCTGAGCTGGATGGTTTGGTCGTGGAGCTTTCATCGTTCTTCTGAACGACATCATCAGCACAAACTTCAAATAGAAGTGAAGTGTTAGAATTTCTCCATATGTGTTTCACAGCTTGTTCTGTGCACCTCGATGTTGATTGGTTCTTGTTGACCTTAAATTTATCATTGTTTACTTCTTTGTTTTGGTTGTGTCTTCCATTGGTTTGATTTTCGTTCCTATATTTATGCATGATTTTTCTGATTGGTTGATAAATTGGATTGATTTCAATATGTTTGTTGATTGCTGATTGACCTGAGTGCCAGGCGCGAAAATTTTCACAAAGGATTTTATCTCAAACTAACACACGCTTAATTTACTTGCCTCAGTCGGAGAGTTTTAACCTCTTTATGAAAATGTATCACCGGTTTATATTGCCAATGTACACAACAACATACCAACGTAATTGGGTGATATAATAAAGCAAAGCATGTAGCATTTGTAACAAATTAGTCTTGCCCGTAAACTGGCATGCATTATACAACATACTTTTATCTGATAATATTATGTTGCTGTTATGTAGGTTGTTCGAAGCATCTACATTTAAGACCATGAGCTGTTTACATTGACGGCTACTGAATATATCACAGTGTTGTTATCTTTCTAGAATGAATGACGAAGCTGCACGTCTCATACTGTAAACGATGTCGAACAAAGCTATTGAAGATCACATGGAAAGTCTACCGTTAAATTGATTGATGTTGTTTTCCATAATTATCAAAGCACAGGATTGTGACCCCAAAGCAGCCTGGATTTTTTTTATTTTTTTCCTATTAATGACAGGCCTAATGGAAAGTTCTTTGGTTTATAACTGTGGTTTGGGTCAAATTTTACATGGACTACTTTTCATTCTTCACAGTTTAAGGGTGGTCCGATTTTACTACCGAAATACTGATTCTAAGCCATACGTTCCTGAAGTATAAGCGTATCTTCTTGGTGGAGAACTCATTTCTGGATTTTCATACAACCGATAAAATTTGATTTTTCGGAAAGCACTTGTCATGATGTATCTCTCGTTAATATAAACAAGTTTCCGTTTTCTGGTTATACTTATCCCGCTCGTAAAGCGGCTATTATCTATGTACAAGGAGTTTATTATCAAATAGTGATTAGGGTATATTTTTGCTCAGCCGAGCGGAGGAAAACAGTCAATAGTGACTTGAACTTTCTTCACCATATTATTTGTTGGCTCGAACTACCTGGCAACACTTATTGCAAATCGCAAACTGAATTTTCTAACACATGTAACGCATTATGCATTATCGGAAGTCATATACAAAATACTGTCGGTAATGTTACAGTTTAAGGACTATCTTGTCTCTTTTTGGGGGGAGGTGTGAAGCATTATTTTTACTGACAGAATCAAAAACCTTGAACATTTCGTCAGGTTTAATCCTGCCCACTTAGCAGCCATAGTATTTTTACAAAGAATTTATTGTTTCACAGTGGCTGAAGTACACCAGTTTGCTGTAAAGCGGAAAAAAAAATAGTCAGATGCATGAAGACTCCCCCTAGTACGCAGCGTTTACCAACGCTTTCATCCAAAACCAGTTATTACCAAAAGGCAGTCGAATCCTGAGTCAGAGATGATGGATGCTGACATATATGTGAACTAAAAATTAACATACTGTATACTGTAAAGTACAAGCTGATTAGTTTGTGGTGACATTGGATCTTAACCACAATCCCCAAAGCTGAAAATGAGATAACCGGGAAAATAGACTTTCAACATGTAACACCAAGAGAAGGTCAATAGTGGTGGACGAGGTAACATTCATTCGGAATTAAATTCATCGAATGGCATGGCTCAGCCTTACAGGTGTAGTCATTCCAATGTGACACCGCTTTTATTCATATTGAATATGTTGTTCTATCTCGAACATAAATGTGTTCTCCATCATTTATTGGTGCTTGTTACGATGCAGCTAGTTGGTGTAGACAATTATGTGACTTCCACGTAAAATCTTATACATTAGGCAGTTACATCACGACAAATCTACAATCTTAGAATTACGTTTATTATTAGAGCAGTACTACCAACGAAGTAGACGATAATTCTACAAGTTATCATAGAAGGTACGCAGCACGGAGTACTCAAAAGTGATTAAATACGGATGCTTGGCTGATCTCCAGCCAGAGGTGTGCGCAGTAGGGCTAATAAGATCAGAACAACGTCAGTGACTTACAGAATTACTTATTCGAGGAGTTATATGCATCTCTAGTTAAATTGAACCTAGTTAAAACTATTGAAGACATTAATTATTTGGTACTGCTAATTCTAAACTATTTCGGTGTTGTATCCGATGCAGTTGTTTACTGATCAAAAGCATTTTAATTTTTTTTGTAATTTTGTTCTTCTCAAGTTCAGTTCATTTCGAACGGATAACTATTGTACTCTGATTCCATTACTTGTTATCAACTACCATAATTACATTCATATAAGCACAAAGGAATCAGTAGAGTAGCTTAAAAAGTGAAGAATGAAATCAACACACAAACTAACAACTTAAATAACTTTGTCTTAGCTTATGCATTAAACTGACAGATAAGATAATTTATTACAAACATGCACACAACATGGACACATACAAGAGCCATCTATATAACTGGCGAAATTAACAAGGACATGTACAAAACATGTGCATGTATGGAAAGCCCCAATTATCATTGAAGATTCTGGAGTTATTAGGAGGATAAAAAGGTTATCTCGATTATTATTATCTATTCGAGTGAGAATAAATTAACGTAGGTGTATGCAAAGTCATTACGTTTTCTACATAAGAAGAGGTTCCAGATATCACTCCGCCTGACATGTTAATTTGTTCATGTTTTTGTATTCTGGAACTAACAAATAGTATTATATCGGGGTATTTCTCACCAAAAATGGGAGTGACGTATTTGAGAAACTATGTATAATTAAGGTAATAATAGGTATTATTGTACCTATCTATGCTACTAGAATAACTCAGTCAGTCAGTAACAACGTAGAACTTCGTACTAGAATAATTAATCACTTCGGGCTCACCAGTGTAGATTTATGGTCTGCTTCGTTATAAGTACTGCTCGAATAATAGACCTAATCCAAAAAATTGTAGATTTATCGTGATATAATGGCCTAATCTATAAAATCTTACGTGGAAGTCATATCATCATCTGCACTAACTCATTGCATCGTAACAATCACCAATAAATGATGGAGAACTTATTTATGTTGGAGATAGGAAAATATAATTATTATGAATAAAATATATATGGCAACACTCAAGAGTGACCACCCTTGCCAGTCTAAGCCATGCCATCCGATTCATTCGGATTAATTGAATTGATTCCTCCCGCCTTTTACATCATTGGGTTTTTCTCCATGTTAAATGCTGAATATCTATTTTCCCAGATGTTTCGTATTCAGCATTGAGGATTGTGTGGTTAGGGCCCAACGCCACTACAACCTGATCAGAATTTTTGAATTTGCTATGTTGTGACTTCGTAACCCATTGCATCTGAAGTAATAATCACATCATCATCCATACTGACTCGTCCTTTCTTAAAAGTCACCTGGTTCTGAAGAACACAACTAAGAGTCTTTTGGAGTGATATGTCCACAGTTGATTAAGTATCTATAAATTTACATGCTCACGTGAGGCATGTTACATAAACCGCACAAAGCAATCATTATCCAAACGCATCTCGGAACATTATCCGGTTTGGCTCTTGAAAGGGGAGCGAAAAACAATTACGAATTCTATACAGGAGCTCATAATCAACTGTGGACATATCACTCCAAAAAACTCTTCGTTTAAAATAGTTTACAGAGTCAAAGGAACTGGATCGAAGGGGGTTCGAATCAATATTATATGCACCGCAGAGGCATTGGCAATCCATAAACTAAAGCCTGAACTTTGCGTGCAGAAACGACTTGTCCAACCTCTCATTCTTCCCTGGCCCTAATTCCCTTAATGGGTATGTTTCCAGGTGTTTTTTCTGCACTTTTATTATTATCTATATTTTTAAATTACTATTTTGCACTTTAAACTCTAATCATTTGTTATTACTACCTTTTACAAGTTTTCTTGATTATCATTTAGTTTATCATTTTGACCTTTGTTGTTTTGTCGTTTTCCTTCATATCTGTCAATTGGAGTATTATCTGACCCTTAAAATTTTTCTTCTTCTTTACCCCTTGATTAGTACGTTAACCTCATTTGTTATTTATTGTCGAATCCATTTTTGTGATACAATCCATTCTATCCTTCTATAGACATACATTTTCCATATAACTATATATACGAATGTACACCTTAAGTAAATGATTTCGTTGAAAAGAAAATTTTCTTCGCTAAATTCTCTTTTTCATATTCAATATGATTAACTATGAGGTTATGAAGAGTGACCACACCTGAAAAGCCGACCCTTGCCGTCTAACTCAAATCTTTTCGCTCCCACCATACACGATTTTATTTAAGTGTTCAACGTTTAATGTAGGTCTTCATAGTTATCTTATATGCGGCTTCAAAGATAGTGTGTTTGGGGACCAATACCATTACAACTGCCCAAAGTCACTCACGAAATTTGGTTAGAACCTATTTCGAAACTAAACTTCATTGTGTTCCTCTGTCTTAAGAAGGATACCACCATCCTCGAACGCTAAGGAAGTCATTCGTACCAAATGATTAATCGCGATATTTATAGTTAGAATCATTAAATTTCTGACCTGCACAGTACGGAATGATCAGGAGCAGTGTGATCATAATATGTCATATCGTTTGCAATATCACTCATCCCAACAGGTCAATAATATGTCTTAGTGCTAGAGTGAACTTGATAGGGCATCATTTTTGTATATAGACGGTACAGATAATGCGCGTGAATGTTTTCATCGTCAAGACATGTAAAATATGGGTCTTACTATTATAAGGTGATGTAGTGGGCCTGTAGTGGTATTGGTTCCTAGAAGCACGATCATTGATGCTGAACATTAAATTACTTAGAATATTTACATTCACCATGTAGCACTCGCAGATGGCCAAAAATGATAAATGCCGGAACAAAATGGAAATCTCATGGCTCAACCATGTAGGCGTGATCACTTTGCATGACTCAATCCTCTTCACATTAAACATACTAACCTACCTCAAGACTGAATGTGTTCTCCGAAGGTGCTGAACACCAGATTACTGACTAACACTTCAGGACTAGTCAGTATAGAATATGTGACTTCAACTTAGATAATATAAATTACAGTTGCGGAATAGATCTATTGTTTTAGTAGCATAGATAAGTGAACTTATACCGAACTAGACTATAATTCTACAGCACCTTCGGAGGATATCTGCAAAATAACTTTCTCATTACCAAAAAATATTCAGAATTTTTGGTTCCTCAAATATCATAACTAGGGCTATGACTAATAATATTAGACCTATCCAATCATTATTGTTTGGTAAGAATCAAATTCTTTGTATGCAGTGCCCGATAAGATGTTATGGCTTTTGTTATACAACAAAAGAACATCTGCATACATGTGTGTGAAATAAGCAAATAAATTAGACTGACTAGAACACCAACGCCCGAAGCTAAACCACATTCAGAATGGACCAGAATTTTTAAATAAACAGCGCTAATCATGGCCTGAAAGCATCACCGAAATGGCCCATATACCATATTCGTGAACTTTTCTGTTTGGTAGGTATAATAACTATAGCCATAAAATTCAAACTTTTGATTCCCTGCTTAATCAAACAAGTCGGCTTTTGAGATATGACTTGTTTTTCTTCTTGTATAGCCTTCCACTTTTCTTAAATATTTCTCAGTTGTGAAGATGTCTATCAATCAAATCTTACAAATATCGTTTTAGTTAAGGTCACCAAACGTAGGTGATCTATGTCGCATGATTAAGCACCTTTCGAGTGAGACAGAAATAGTATGACCAGTCAACTCATAGTTACTGCCTAATGTTGATTAACATTTCGTCATATCCAGGTACTTTAGTTGCTTTGATGACCATGCAACACAAACGACATTATCAAGAAAATGTATTGATGAGTGGGTGTAAGGAACGGAATGCGACCACTGCTGCATGGACCAGTCCATGGCGTGCAATCTGTTATCAGGCATTGATCACGCTTTACTTTGACGAGGATTAGTAAAGCGTTTTCTATTCAGTGACTCGATTGACGGATGATATGGATAGGGTCCACTGCCATTTCACTGGTCCTGAAGGCCTGAAATAATGTAATAATACCATTTCAACCTTTAATTATAAACCGCGATCTACAAAGCAGGAGATTAGATGACTGAGATGGAGTTTATTTGAGTGATTGCTTGTTAACGACACCAGTGACAGTGTGGTCGATCAAAACTTAGTATATGTCGATTTGGATAACGTTTTTGATGTTTTATAACGTCAAACAAGCGTTTTGTATCAGTGACTGCGCGTGAAACAAACACATCATTTTGTACAATCATCATTGAACCCTGAGCGAAAAATTATTTGTGGTGTTTGTTTAATCGCATGTTATTGCCTTTCACCTTTACTGAGGCTCTTTGTTCAATTTTGCCTGTTGTAGAGGCATATTATGCATTTTAATTGCCTTGTCCCCGTCTTTGAGGATCTACAAAACAATTTAACAGGAGCCTAAATCAGGAAAATATCTCACTGAATCACTTTCATGCTGAAATCTGAAGAACAAGATGAGGATTGCGCCAAGAATGGCTATGATTTTTTGAAATCAAGCTTATCTGGCATTATAACGTAAGTTGCTATTCCTTTATTATATTATTATCTTCTTAGTCAGGATACACGCACTAGGATCGACACACTGATTCAGGAAGTTGCCTCCTTGAAAGATGTTGAAAAGCTTCTTTTTTGCCTACTTCTCCCAGTGGATAATACTCACGGTTCTCATTGTATCAGCAATACTTCTTTTGGCTTTGCAAGTGATGAACTGGAAGCTTCCTCTGGTTTCGACGTCAATTCTCTGGGTATTGGCCTTTTCTCACCAGGTGGACAGTCTTCGCTTCACTTATCCAACCAAGTAGAGCAAAGTCAAGCCTACACGTGGATTATGTCTCATCTAGAAGAAGATCCATCAACTTGTTTAAGAAAAGATGAAGTATACGATGACTACAGGTACCTTCAGCGTTTAGCTTATAGCCTAGTAATGTCCATAGGATCCATGTTCTTCAGATGTTAGATAACGGTTGAATTCTAGGTATATAATTTCCGACTCAACTTTTAATGATAAAATATCGACATTTCTTTTTAAGTAACGTGGTACCACGTGTTTTATTCAGATTGTTTATTTTAGTTATCTCACCAGCACTTTTCGATTCGCAAAATGTTTCATTTATGGTTTAGAAAAGTTATGGAATGTACCATCATTTTCGTAACTGTTGTACCCAAATTTAGTTGGTGATAGATATCAGTTTTTCATAGCACTTATCATACGTTCTTAAAGGACTTGGTTATTGGAAACCACCTTGTATTAGGTTTAATGACCGAAATATAGAGTATTGACCGATAACTAAAGTCTCTGATTATTCGTAGTCTATTATCCCGTGTAAAATTTTAAGCTATGTACCGTTAATTCGTGACATTCCTGTAGATGTTGAACATTTTCCATATTTCTCACAACAATCCTTAGATTGCGTTAATAAGCGTCAAGTAGTATGTGTGAATACCGGGGGTAATTAGTAGGAAAAGACCCATTTCCGGTAGTTTAATGTCTTTTACACGTCATATTACTGAACTCCACCACATTCTTGAAGACATACTAAAAATGTACAAATATTATAACCTCAAATTAAGATAAGACCACAAAATCAAAATATTCACTTCCAATGTGATATCCATTAGAAACTTCCTGATAAACTGGGGCACTAGCTGCAATATAGGTTTAATAAATATTTTTTTCCAATTTGTCTCGTTCATGCTAGTAAAGATAAGATCTTGTGATAGTCATGACATCTAGTTGGGTAACGTTCCAAAGTAATTCGGAGCACAACTAGTTAAGGGAGCAAAGAGATTCGTCCTTGTGCATACATCTAGTTCTGCAAAACCAGACATCTCCAACGTTTGTGCGATAGGTACTTAGTTGATTGTATACACATATTAAATTCTACACTTATGAATATGTGACTTCACGTAATCTCAGTCGATTAATGAATCATTATCCTCTATGAGTCTCTTCTATACAGAAAGCTGGAATTCGGGATTACAGTCTTCTACCGAACAAATCTACTAAGGAAGTTGCAGTGATACTGCATCAAACTCAATACACGTTTTCGAAAATGTAAATGGCTTTATATTATAGGTGCATTGGTTGTATTTGTTGAACATAGTTCATCGGTTTGTTGATGTTCAGACTGACGCATTTGCTATAAAAATATGAACTAGAGTGTTGTACTCTGTCTTGGTTGTCTTCCAAGTGTCCTTTTAGTAGTGGATTCTGTAAATACGGCTCATTAATAAGTTATTTCTAGACCCAGACGGGCATTTTTATTTCCTCTACTATAGCATATTAAACTGTAGGTAACTGACAAAAAAAGAAAACTGCTTTGGTGAAGCCAAAACTTGCTGAAAAAAAACTAATAATCACAAAGTTATATTTTAGGCAGTAAATTTCTAAAATTTCATGTCTTGAGGAACAGTTCGCGAACCGAATTTATTTGTCCCATTGTGCTAGCGATTTTGTCTACAACATTATATGATGCATCAACGACATCTAGTAAAGCAGTTCGAATGTAACATCTAGATGTGACACAGTAGGCGGCCTGTAAATGCCCCGCTACGATCGGGAGTGAGGAGAGTCGTCTGTCGAAATGCCCTCACATGTCCACGCGTATATAGCCTCTGCCAGGGAAGTCCTACTCACTGCCTTCTCGTGGCGGGGGTGTTGTCTACGAAGTTGAGAAGACAAAAAGGGGATGTCTGGCGCTTTAACTAGGTTGGTGGACATGGAGGTCCACCTAGGGGAGTTGGAGAACCCTGATTCCAAACCAACGGTCACATGGGTCCCAGTACCGTGATGGGACAAATGACGTATGAACCAATAATTGGTCACCGGCTACCATGGGACTGCATCTGCTTGTGATGCTCCACTCCCTTGTTGATCAGAGCTTTGGGTCGAAGGCTCCGGGTGTGGCCTTCTATAAAAACCACATGCTTTGGTTTGAGCACCTGGGCAGTATCCTAGCCCTCACACAAATTGAATGGTTTATTTGGTGCATATCTATTTGATGCCTCCTTGTACCAATGCTTGTGTTTAGATAAATAAATAAGATTAACCTCTTACCAGGAGATTCACTTACTGTCGTAGAATACCCAGACAATACAATTCTGTTTGGTGATGCTCATTAAATTCTTAGTCCGCTGATTGCCTTGCACAGTTATGCAGCCATGCTTGTGATGTTTCTCTTCTAAATGCAAAACACTGCTTCAGGGATGGCTTGCACCAACTCCTAATGTTGGTGAATAAAATATGTCGACCATTTCATTTATCTTGGAAGTCTCACTAACCCTGGTGAATTGGTGTCTGATGAAATCTCGGAAGAGATTCGGAAAGCTCGGTTGGCTTACACCAACTTGCGTCGCGTGTGGAGTAGGCGAAATGTCTATCTACCAAACAACGATCGAGTGTATTGCCTAGTAGTAGCTCGCCCTGTTCTACTTTCTAGATGCGAAACATGATTATTAAAAATAGAGGATATTTTGTAGGTTACTAGTATTTGGTCACAAGTGTCTTCAAGCCACTAAGTGAGGAATGTTTAAATTAAACTCAAGGTACTGAGCAAAAGTAACCGATTAGTTGTTAAGATTGTGGATATTTGTCATCTGAGATTGTTTAAACATGTATTACGCATGTTAGCTTACTTCCACACGCGATATTGGCTCATGTAGAAGTAAAATGGATAGCTGGAGACGGTCAAACTAAAATATGGCATCAGTCTATGAATTTGTCGTGCTGCAGACGGCTCATGTGTCTATACTCGAAGATAAGACCATTCATTTATCATCAATAAAGAATCTTGAGCGGACACGTTTTCATTCAATGTCCCATACTGTAATATATGTGACTTTAATTCTGAAATCAGTCATTAAATTTGAGATTAGTGTTCTTTCACCTACGACACAGCCACCAGGATTCAACCTGACCGTCGTTTCTGGTGTAGGCGAGATATCCGTCTACCAACCAAAGGACGTGTTTACTGCGCAGCAGTTCGTTCCGTCCTACTTTATGGTAGTGAAACATGGCCTGTAAGAGTAAAGGATATTCGTAAGTTACTAGTATTCGATCATTGGTGTCTTCAAAGCATTGCTCGTATATCTTGGGACCACCGAGTAAGTGATGTAGTTGTTAGGAGACGCACTAAGTAAGGATGGCAAATCAATTGGAGTAGTGAAATTTCATCAGCTGCGGTGGCTGGGATACGTGTTACGTATGCCTAACCACCGACTACCCCGATGTGCGATGTTTTATGGTGTAGGAGTAGGTTGGAAGAAAGCTAGGACCAGCCAGACCAAATCACCGAACAAATCCATGAAGTCACTGACAAATGGACTGAGCCATGTTGGTAGGCGTAGACTACCTGGTTGGGATCCACGAGATGGCAACCGATGGTTAGAGACTTTGAATAACATGGCTCATAATCGTTTGCAATAGCGCAGGTGCGTCCACTCTTTGTGTTCTCCCAAATTCTAATCTTCTGAATTCTTCATGTCCCTTTCATTTTTCTCTTTCCAAATTTATTTCACTGGATTATACTCCTTGAATAACATCTTCAGCGCTAATATTTCCGATTATCGCTTATACTTTTACTACCTCTACCACTATGAGATTTGAATCGACAATTGTATCTGTGTGCTAATGTGGTATGGCAACTCGAACTGATATACGTACATACGAAGTTCTACGTTGTTACTGACTGACCAGGATTCCAACAACCGAGATACAAAAATTCTGACTTACAATTTGCTTACCTAGAACTCCATTTCGATACAGAAATGTCAATTGAAGTTCATTGAGCCAGAAATAAACATCATATAGCTTGTCTGTTATGAGGTTACTCGGAATCCTCTTTATCATGACGTCAATCATTTATTGTAACAAATAATTTGGGAAATCCACGTACTTATCTATTTACTCAGTTACCGCTTTTTACATAATAACATGGGAAACAGTAGGATGCGCCCAGGATAATGAAGTTAGTCAGTCCAAATCTCTCGTACATTTTGTCTCATACAAATTTATATTCCCAATTTTTCTGTCGAAGTCGGTTACCGGTTTTCATAACGTTTTATAGTGACTTTTCATCGTCGCATTATTTGGAGAAATTAGATTGTCTGTGAATACGTATATGAGCGCAAACTTTGTCTTTATTTTTTTCTCTTTAGAGCATATTGTGAGAAGCACCACATGAAAACTCTAAATACGGCAGATTTTGGAAAGGTCATGAAACGCGCATTTCCAAATGTAAAACCACGACGTTTGGGTCAACGAGGACAGTCTCGGTGAGTCCTTTTTTTAATATCCTCGTCGGTTACTCTTTAAAAAACGTAATCGTATAAAAACAGCATGCCAGTCGTACGAAGTTAGTTTATGAAACACTGTTTTTTCATTTTTTAATATGTAGTCTTCACTTTCTCATTTGATTTTCATAAACGTCTAGACCATTTCATGTGTTATCTATAATTCTTCAATATCAGTGAATTATTACTTATAAAATCTCAATCTCATTAAACAATCCTTGTTCTGATGAATTTCAAATATATTCCCTAGTACTTATTTATTATTTGGAACACAAACATTGGTACGAACGGGCACCAAATACGTATGCGCCACGCAATAACAATGAGAGTGTGAAGAGATAAAGAATGTTAGGTGCGTATAAGTAAAAGTGGAACAACAAAGAACAGCAATTAGTGTATGAAAGTGAAATAATAGTAATGGGAGAGACAGTTCAATTAGCAGAGAGAATTCTTCCAGTTAAAGAAGCTACGTCCTTTTTTATGATGCGAAATGGTTATAGCAGGATCACCACTGGCTTCTGTTCTGAGCCATATCTGATAACATCTCTAACTACCGACCGTTGTTGCTACCTTGACGTGGTGGTCGGGCTTGCCTATCGTCATGAAGCAACCGAGCTATACTGGCTGGAACAACCGTTCCTCAAGGTCCTACCATGTCAGACAGGTCGGTTGAAGAGCGGTAAGACTAAAAGCAACAAACCTAAGGTCCGAAGGCGAAGTCGTACTGCTGACTGTACAGAGGTGTGGCAGCAGTAAGGTGTTTCCTTCAGACAACCAGCATGACAGCGATGCTGCCTTCCCACAAGGAGGGGTGGGGTTAGAAAAGGTCGACCCTAAAAATGCACACCTCACCTTACCTCACGGATTTCCGTCTCCGGCGGTAAGGCCCTTTGAAGAACGGAGCTAACACGTCAAAAACCTTCCACGAAAAGGCCGTGCGCGACCGGCCTCAAGCAGTTGTCCCTTGGGCACTGCGGTCACGCTCTCAGGTCGCTGAGACCGCCTCTAATCCAATTTCCTTTTCAGGTACCTTCAGAAGAACCCTTCCACGGTGTGGGCAACCGGGAAGTGATAACTGCCCTCATACCTCTAACAGCACCCAAGACCACTGTATTGTGCTGATGCGGTATGGCAACCTGGACCGATGCACACATGTGCCTGGTCCTACGTTGTAGCTGACTGACTGTGTTGTACCATCTCTAGGACCCCAACCGAGGAGTCGTGAAGGTCCAACAAAAGTCAGTCCTGTACAGTTTTCTTTCATACCATTACATCATTTTATACACTGACCGCCTCTCCGCTTTATCCAACTAGTTCCAGCGTCCGCAAACAATGCACGATGTGGAATTCTCTGGAACGAAATTCGTAGAATATGTTCAAGCCACCGAAGTTGATGTTTCAAGATAGGGACGCAAATTGAATTGTTGTCTCTGTGCTCGAACACACGATGCCGAACCTCTGCATTACTAACATGATGTTACCACTGAATGTCAACAATCCTTCAGAGACAACGTTGATCAAACACATCTACAACTCGGAGAGGACAGGCTTCACAAGCATAGAGCAAAACTGCTCTCATCGACGCGTTGTAGATCCGAAGTTTTACAGCCAAACTGGCATTCCTAAGGCGCCAAAGATGGTCCAGGTTGGCATAAGCCGTTCTGTCTTTCACTCATCATCTCATCACCCATGCCACCACTAGCACTTATGCAACTACCCAGATACACGAACTTATCGACTGCTTCTATCTGTTCACTACCCATGGTGAGCGCAGGATCATGATTCTGCCACTCTTGTGAAAGTACTCTGCACTTGTAAGGTGCGAAGCACATACCAAAATTATCGACGCATTCCACGATGTTGGAACACTCTCTAACTCCTAAACCTTTGTAAGCAACTCAATCAGTTCCTTAACCAGGTTTCCACCATCTTCAAAAAGGGCCAGAAGTAAGTCATCTGAGCCCGGTGATTTTTAGACCTTCAGGAGTTGGAGTTCTTTGCGAACTTCCGCCTCATTTGGTGGATCAGTCGTCACAGGCCATGGAGGTCAGGGCAGTTTGATCGATTTTGCCGGGGCAGCAGACCAGTTGAACTACTCGAAAAAAGAGGAGCAGTTGTTGCTACCTCGATGTGGTAGTCGGGCTTGTCTATCGTAATGAATCAGTCGAGCTATACTGGCTGGAACAGTCTTTCCTCAAGGTCCTACCATGCCAGATAGGTCGGTTGAAGAGCGGTAAGACTGAAGGCAGCAAACCCAAGGTCCGAGAGTGAAGTACTAATGATTGTACAGAGGTATGACGGCAGTAAGGTGTTTCCTTCAAACAACCAGCATAACAGCAATGCTGCCTTCCCACATGGAGGGCTGGAGTTAGAAAAGGTCGATCCTAAAAATGCACACCTCCCCTTATCCCACGGATATTCGTCTCCGGTGGTAAGGTCTCAACAAGTACGGAGCTAACACGAAAATCACTCATGTATGACCGGCCTCAAACAGTTGTTACTTGGGCACTGTGGTTACGCTCTCAGGTCACTAAGACCATCTCTAACCCAATTTCCTTCTCAGGTACCTCTAAAGGAACCCTTCCACGATGTGGGCAACCGGGCATTGATGACCGCCCTCAATTCTAACTTTACTCAAGACCACTGTATTCATAATCAACCTACCTCTTCAATTCCTAATTCCTCGAAAAACTGCCTATCGTTCAAGACGTCGATAGATGTTAGCGATTGGTATCCCATTGTCGTCGCAGATTGTTTCGTTCACATCAGACTTCTTACTGCCAGTGGCTCGGATGAGTTGAATGCGCTTCCGGCAGTTACCAGATGCAACGCCTGCTTCCAATTCATTGGCACGCTCCGATCACCAGGCTTCTCGGTACTTGCGCAAGCTTTACCCAATTCCATTATGTAACAGTCTCCGTTTATGGCCATACTCGCGGTCACCGAAAGTAGACCGACGGGCTTCAATAAGTTGTAAGGAGCCAGAATAAACCGGTGCTTATAAGTGGGACGTTTTGCGAAGCCACAAGTGACTTTACTCGTCATCTTCACGGTGTCGTGCAGTCACTGTTGCTCATCTATACTTTTCGGTGGAATGTTAGGTAGCCGTGAATCTAGCTCGGTTTGATATTTAGTTGCAACAGGAGCTGCAACCAATTTACTGACATCAATCTGTTCAGGACGATGTATTTGTTGGTCGCGGAAAAGTAAGGTAAGATTAGCTCAAACAAGGGCATGATCAGAGTCAAGATAGGTACTCCAAAAGGAGCGGCAGTCTTGTAAACTACCACACCAGCGGTAGCTTGTCGTCATGTGATCAGTCTGAGTCCAGGCTTGAGATGCAGAAGGAGGAAGCCAGTTAGTACATCGGTGATTACTGTGGCGGTAGTTAGTGTTAGCCAGAAACGGGTAGTCTGCGCACAGTTGCATTAGACGGTCCCCGTTATCTGACCTGCGACCAATAAGTCCTCATCAGCTATCTAAGCGACTCTTGTTTGCCTCGACGCCCGACCTAAGCATTGAAGTCTCCAGTTAGTACTGCAATATCTGTCGAATACTTGTGGTAAAACTCATCGTTGATGGCATCTGGGTTGTAATCTATCGGAGCATAATCGAAGATAACGAAGAAACGTCGGTTCTCACACCGATTTCTTTATACTTTCTGGAACTTTCTAATCTAACAGCACATAACCAACTGTTGTTGGGGATCCAATCGGTCAGTGCTGCTCAGCTCTAGTGCTTAGTACGACTGCAAAACCAGACGAAAGTGCCACACGGTCCCCAGACAAACCTACGCTTTAAAAGACTTTCGAAGGGACATATGTAGAGCCAATTTGGGTTACTTCAGTATAATCTTGGATACGGGTCTCTGATAGAAAACAGACGTCAGTATTAAGAGTTTCTAAAGACATAGCCAATCCTATCTGTTGTCCGATCTGCATTAGTATACGAACGCTGAAGGAGGCCAGTTTGAGTGGTGTACGTTGTTTCAGAAAGACTCAGCATTTGTAGTCGATGGCAGAACTCGACTTTTAACTAGTGACTCGAGATCATTTAGAACAAGGTTTCCACCATGAACGAGCTGCTGTGTAAGTTGAAAAATAAAATACGCATAATGAGGATAAAGGAGAATACTTAAGTGTAGTATAAAAGAAATAAAAGACGAATGTTATCAAATGATTGTGAGTGGGATTTGCTTGAATGCAAGTTGAAGCAAGAATGATTTTTCCAGTAGCAATTATCATATGGTTTGTATGAGGGCTGTAATGCTTCTCGGGTGCCCAAACCAAAGTGGCCTTTCTGCAAATGAATACGACGGTAGTTCACTGATCCAAATCTCCGCATTTCCGAACAATGATGAATAGAGGAATTTCAAAAAATGTCTATACTTTATACAATTCTAACTCATTTTTGTGAAACTATCCTTGTTTTAGCTGCATATAATTTTCAGAATTTGAAGACTGCAAATTATTTTCAAATTACTTACGTTAAAGCATCTATATTGCAGGATCGATACAGGCTGACGTTTTGATTTTTCCTCTCCTCGAGGTTGAGGAGTCCCAGACCAGGACGAAACGGCCGTCCACTGCTTCCATGTTTTCAGTGGTGGTCTGAAATTCATCGATTCTTAACCTCAATCAAAATTTAAATTTGCTCGTTTATCATAAGTGACTAACCATTTTGTTTAATAATAATTGGTAAGGCTCCCTCTACTTTGATTCCAGCCTAATATGAAAGACGATCAAACGAGTTACTACCCTCAGACATTCTAGTTTGTAAATGTTCAGCCTCATCGAGAAATCCATATTCTGTATCTTAAATCTAACCGGTAGATTAACATGCGTAATACATGTTTAAACAATCTCAGATGACAAATATCCACAATCTTAACAACTAATCGGTTACTTTTGCTCAGTACCTTGAGTTTAATTTAAACATTCCTCACTTAGTGGCTTGAAGACACTTGTGACCAAATACTAGTAACCTACAAAATATCCTCTATTTTTAATAATCATGTTTCGCATCTAGAAAGTAGAACAGGGCGAGCTACTACTAGGCAATACACTCGATCGTTGTTTGGTAGATAGACATTTCGCCTACTCCACACGCGACGCAAGTTGGTGTAAGCCAACCGAGCTTTCCGAATCTCTTCCGAGATTTCATCAGACACCAATTCACCAGGGTTAGTGAGACTTCTAAGTTAAATGAAGTAATTATTATAAATAGTCAGCCTTATAAATGACTAATATCCTCATCATATTTTCTTAATCTGTCCTAGTCAAGACAGTCAATGTTAAGTGTGTGCACCCGTTTTGCAAACCAATGTCATTGTCCTAAGCTATCAGTAGCCAAAGGGAGTTCATGGAATATTTAAATCAATGTAACGCTACTACAGTTGTTTTTTTAATGTATAACGGAGGAAAATCTTACCAGGTAATTTTTATTCCCTTCATGTATACAGTCAGGAGAGCAGTGTTTTTTCATCTGAGATCCTGTCTGAAATTCGGACTGTGGTTCACTGAGCTTATTCACTTCTGCATGTTATCAAATATATCGAGTCGTTATAACAGTCGTAAATATGAAAATTTTCAGTTTTTGACACATTTGTTTTTATATTGATAGAGATGTGTTATTTCTCAGCTGTTGTATATTTGAATCACTCATTTAGTTTCATTTAGTGGGTTATTTGCCTGAACTGACTATGAAAATTCTATTTATATAACTGTTGAACACTATCAGAAACTATTCATTGGCTACCATTGGCACTACTAAATCCAGTGCTACAACGTTTGGTAAAAATCTCAAACTTCGTCAAGTTCTAATCTTCTGAAATAATTTCCTACCGATTTGATTTTTAATATAATTCTAATGAATAAAACTCTTATTACCAATAATCCCTTAAAATTCTTACATTTTCAAGCCATATTGCTTTCAGCCTTTGTTTTCTGTACGTGTGAGTCAATAGCATTTTGCCTACCAGCCAGCGTGACCCTTGATTATTCCCATCCTTAGAATTTGTTGTCCTGCAGAGATTAACCGACTCGAAACCTTTAATCTATGTAATTTTCAGGCCTTAATATTTACAGGATGGTTTAGTTTAGCTTTGTCTACAAAGTGAATAGTTTGATTCATTTAGGGATAGCTAGGTTAACAATTACAAATATATTTGAAGGGAATAACCATTAACCCCCCCCAAACGAAACTGTGTTTCTATTGGTTCTTGTGAATTTCACCCATTTTCCTCTCACTTGTATAAAGTTGGGTCATTCTTAACTAGACTAAATCTCTCGAAGTATTAAGTGGTGTTTATTCCATTTTAGTTGTCTGGTTTTGCCTGTCGCTCATACAAACTGATTCAGAAAGTTTTACACAGTTTTCAGATGATGTTACCTGTCTGGGCGTAATTACTTCTACGATGTAAAGAAACTTATGATTTGTTCATATTTCAAGCTGAACGTAATTTGAATATTCTTGCCATACACACCAGTTAAATTTATTAAATGCTTGCATCTAAACGTACCTAGTAATATGTATGAGCTAAAAATTCATTTCAACCACTAATATTTCGTTTATTTCCAAATCACTTTCATAATCTATATTAAGTATATTCGAATTTCTCTTTATACCTTATAAATTAAACATTTAAATGTTGGAGCTATTATATCAAGTAAATATTTCTCCAAATAAATACTCGTTCCCTTTGCTCTATATGTTTAAATTTATCTGTATACCCTGCAAGCTCTATTCAAATCTTTGATTATTTGAAAACATTTATCTTAAATGGGAAATAACACTTTAGAAGTTTTTGTATCGAATTGTCCTGATTGTAGTTTAAATCAAATAGTTGCATCATTTAGTTTACATATCTATTCAGCTTTTTAATGTTTGCTATTTTAGATACTGCTATGGTGGAATGCGTAAAAAGACAGAAATCCAACCACCCTACTTACCTGATCTCACCAATGAAGCTCTTGGTATTAATTCTCAAAATATATCTGGAAGGTCTGTTGGTTCACCTGGAAGTAGTTCTGGCGGAAGCTTCGAAGCTGGATCTCAAAGGCATATGTCATCAAATAGTCCACTAATTCGTCTTTTAAAATCCAATGGATCTGATGCTGATATTAGCAGTTGGGCTGATGATCCATCTGTGCGAACCGTTTTAGGAATTCGTGGTTCCGTCGTTGCAGACGTGGCTCATATTCTCCTGGAATATGGTCACCAAGTTTTTGGCATACAATTCAAGTCACTATTTCAGCTCGCCCAACATCTTGTTGCTAACCGTTATGTTAATTCTAGGTCCAAACATGCGTTTGCTTTGATCGCTCATGCTGCTAATCCTCCGAGCTCCTTTTCACCCCCGCCCTCTACAGCCCTTGCTGAAATGCTCCAAAAAGGTTCGTTGATCTATTTATTAACTCAAATTCTTTAAATTCTTATCAAACAGAGGACCCATGAATTTATCATATATTTGTTGTAACATATTTACATCTACCAGAAAATCTACACAAAGTCCCTCTCATCCTTCAGTCGTATGAAATCTGTCTGACATATTCAATCCACTAAGGTACTGCAAATGAAGTGGCATCATTTAGTTAGCAGTTCATGTCTTATGGTGGCTGAAAATAGTAAACTCGGATGTTCGTTTCTATTATGTTCTGCCTGGCTATTCGTTTATCTATTTTTGACCTTTATAGCTTCGACTTAAGGCCCACATTCATGATATATCTCATCAATTATTTTGTAATCATGTAACTTAATTTTAAACATAGAGGTCACATTTATTCGTTTATTTTTCTCACGACATTGCGTTCACACCTGTCTGATTTACATAGATAATCATATAGCTGAGTGTATCTAGTCTTTTTTTTCGGTTTTGTAACATATCCGCTCGATTTGATAACCTGATACGTCTAAATATTCTAATTTATATGCAAGAACCATTTTCTTTGCATAAGTAACTAGTTCACATGATGATGATATACCAACTGGTAATTGACAATTCAGTTTGTGAAAGTCGACGAATATATGGTTGTACGCAACTTTTAAAAATAAGTTTTCCCTCTCTTGCATTGTTAGGGTATCATAAATTCACTTGTCAGATAAACTAATTGTTATTCTCCCTCTAATGTCACGTGATTCACTATGGTGATTTTTCCCATTCAGTTCACCTGTTTCACCGCTCAATAGTTTTGTATTGAGCTGAATTTTCAGTGTTTTGTCATAATACGTCGTAAACTTTAGTTATAATACACCTGTTACTCAATGTTCACTACCATTAAATTTCAGCATCTAGCTCACCAGTGTATAGCATTATCTATTATCCTCCAAATTGTAAATTTAGATAGTTTCATAAGTCTTTGCACACTAAAAATAATATTATTAAACAATTTTCAAGACTATGACTGTTTACATCTTGTTAAATAGTTCATTTTTTTATAATTCAGGCTCTGTTAAATCAGCATTCGGTAAAATACAAAACAAACGTCAGAATTCGTCTACAAGTGATTTATCATCCTGTAAACCGGAATGTACTAAAAATGAAAGTAGGTTTATCTAGTTTTAATATTTTGATTATCGAGATTTAAAATACGACTATCAAACCTAAATACCTTTTCTAAATTATTCAATTTGTAGGTCAATTGTTTGGTGGGTTGTATTTAATTCTTATTTTTTGCTACATTGCATGCTAAGTACTAATTTAATGTTTTAATTAAATGGTGGGTATTCTCATACATATGTGACGTTCTACTGTAGATATGGCCGACTAATATCATTTCATAATCTTTAATAATTTGAGAGATATCCTGAAAAGTAATTTTACATTTGATTTCTTTTAAAACAGATATACTTATTTACCCATAACCTTTCTGATTGTCATAATTTTATATCGGTGATCAACAAAATGCGATGTTTTAATCGTTCATTAAACACCTTGATTTTACGTTTGGTTATTATTCTTGTTTATATTGAAATGATCCTTTAGATTCTAGCATCCTAATCGATTGATCTTGTTGTGTCACAATCATTAAAAGAATGTTCATTTATTTACTCCTAATAATTCAAATTATTTTTGGCAATTATTATGTTAGTCTATATCCCACGAGTTCTTTTTTGGAAACTCAATGAACTATTCAACCAATTACCTTTTTTTTTGTTTTGGTTATAATTGTACTGCTTTACGAACTAATTATTATAAAGTAAAATTATCCACATTGCTTCTCTATAATTTGTTTACAATTTTGTGTCGACATGACAATTATTAGTCATTCTACATTTATAGGTTTTCATCCACCTTCAACAAACAATATTGACTCTCCAGTCACCAATGTTTCTCGGTCAACTGTACCGGATAATAGACATTTAAATCTTCCTATTCCTAACCTGAATCATAATTTAAATAATCATGGATTATCATCCGTCCCATCTCTCATTGGTTCTGGCGATAACCCTGCTATGCAAATGCCTCATTGCAGTACTCCTCAACGTGGTAACTGTTACAAGCCCTATGAACTACAAACTTCTTTGCCACAAACTAGTGGGGTTGGTGCATATACAGCTGCTGTCCTGGCATCTCCGTCTGCATTACAGTCTTCCCATCAACAATTGTCTAATAACCCATTCAGTTTTACTCAGGTATTCTACCTTTATACGTTACATAGTTCATAAACATTCCTAAAGTTTCTTTCCTGCCTTAGTTTATTGATATATATTTTCAGTCTAGACGCATCATATATATATTTGAATTACTAACCTCTCTTTTTTAGAACTTCCGAAATAACTCGATCAATCATCCATATTCCCATAGTGGTACACCTGGGTTAACGCATCCATCTACAGCAATGGCATTAGCTGCGGCAGCTGCTGTTGCAGCACATCAAAAACAACAGTCTGGTGTGTCAAACTTTCCTTCATGTGTTTTGGGGTCTAATTTTCCTTCAGCACTTGGTTCAATTCCCGGTCCTATATCGCCATCCGTTGACTCACGACATATTACTGCAAACACAAATACATCTACCCCTCCTATTGCCCACACCGAAAAACGTACTAGGTATGATTATCATTCCGCATATGTGTTTTAGAATTTTACAATTAATATCATATGAAGCTCCTTTTGCTCCTATATATATGTTTTTATTAATTTGTGTATATCATTTTGCTGATTATAGTAGTATTTTATACGTCTAGTTGTTATATTTGTTTCATTTAAAGCGTTTTGGAACCATCCACACCAAAGTCTCAATGTGATTCCGCGTATACAAACTTGGGTGGTTATCATTCTCCGATAACAAATAGCTCAATGTACCCAGCCCATCAAATTGCATCTCCATACCCCAGATCCCAGCAACCGCCTGCCCCACTCCCTCCTGGTGTAGGTGCACGCAGCCCATATGCCCAAGTGTCGCATCTATCTACAGCGAGTACGGACTGTAGTCAAGTAGGGTTTAAGCGAACTGTCCTACCACATCCTGGAGAAGCCCCAGGTGCATATGAACCATCGGTATGTTTTACAATCTTAAATATATTTAGTTTGAGGTGATTACTTATCTTACTACTTTGACCCTTGTGTTCATATTAAACTTTACTTCCAAGTAGCATTGCAACCAGTTGATATCTGGTGATTAGAACACGGGAATCTTACTAAAATTAGAGGTGAAGATCACAGTGCTGCTATAAATTTTGTGAATAAACAAAATTCCCAAAACAATTAATGATGTTAACCATACCTGTGTATCTGCTTTGAGCCGTTACTTATCATAATTTCTTAAAGTACTTCAAGAATAATATGCCTCTCCTGTTTGTTGAAACTTTGTTACTGTCCTTCCTTATCGACATGGTCCAATTGAATGTAGTTGTCATCATATGTATATAAATACCTACAGCTTTGACTTTTAGCTCTAAGTTCTTTTGAAATATTTTCCATCGTAATTCATAACGCGTAATGTTGTCGATTATTCCTGTTTCTACTGTATTAATCGCCCACAATACTCCTTGTACAGTTTATTTGTTTCTGCACTGAGGAAGTATGTTCTCCAGAGCATAAATGATTATGTATCACGTTTACCATTATTTAAAGTTAACTTTAGCTATCACTGTTTTCCTCTTCCTAGTTTGTTATTAAACTTTTGTCTCCCAATTTACTTGTAGCCACGATTTCACCTAGGCGGTCAAAGTCCCAATAAACGTGCTCGTTATTTATCTACAGCCTCTGGTTCGAGTTCTAATTCGTTATCAACAGATGGTCCACCACTCAGTGGTGGTAGTTTTCCAGAAGGTAATGAACGGTATTCTGAACAAGTAGCACCAGTCATTACTCATAACGCCTTAGCTGTTCCTTCACCTGCAAGCAGTGGAAGCAGTTCATCTAATCCCTCTCAAATTCCAGCCAACCCTACGGGATATTCTGGATCATGTGGTACTTCGCGGCAGTACAGTGTAAACACTCTTGACCAGTCACCATCTATGCCTTCTCCTTATTATCCTGGTCGGTATGAAGGACTTGAGATGCATAGCCCTGCACCACCATCACATGGACTTCTAAGACCTCATCATGTACAAAACAATACCGGGTCGTCGAATTCGTCTTGGAATGTGAGTTTTAAAAAAAAAATAGTTTGAAGGTCTGCATCTCAGTAATTTTCACTCAATGTCTGTTGGTTATTAAAATTGAAAGTTTTACTTTATCCAGCTCATTATCAACACACTTTCGATAAAATGCAGGTACCAGGTATTCCCTCACTTTTATCTCTTTTGTCTTCAACCAAAGTGTTTTTACTCTGATGGAAGTAAAAATTACAAAAATGAGAAGGAGAAAAGATACATCAATTAATAGTTAGCGTTAAAAGTGAAATGTATTCAAATAAAGTTCTTTGTAGTGTGTTATTAGTTTAACAACTTTCTTACAAACTATTTTAAATATTTAAATATTTACTTTAACATAAAAAGTAAAACATACAATAAATGATTTTATCTGATGTTCATCATAGTTTATGTTACTTTTTCGTAATATTGGTGAGGAGTCTAAAAATGAAGATTGCTATTTTATAAAACACTTAAAAAATGATCAGACTTTGAGAGAAGAATAATTAAATACCTACTACATTATTTTTATTCCTTCTTCATACTATTTAAATAAATTTAAAATGTATAACCGATTATTTTATTCTTTAGATTCCCGGTCCATTATCATCTAAGACTAATCTGTTTGACCAGCAGCCATCTGATTATGTAATAAATTCTAGAAGTCAAAGTTATAACCCCAATCTTTCTGTTTCGACCTCTGAACGTACAAATGTTGCTACAGTGTTTCGTCCCCCAATTACCCCGTTTACTCTGGAGCTGGAAAGTGAAGATGATGGAGACAACTTGCCTAGGTTAGGCACTTCTCCAGGACCACAAATACCCCCTAGTTCACCCACAGAGTTTTTACCGTTTTACTCTGAAGCTGCTAATAAATCTGCTCAAGCTCAACTACGACAGAAACATTTTACTGAACTTACTCCAAGGATTCATAATACACCAGATAGTGACGATCGTGGAACAAATTCTGATAATAGTTCTCCGTGTATGACGCTTGTAAATCGAGAACGATCGGATGTTCGAAATAATTGTCATATTAAATCTAACGAATTTGTAACTACTCCAATGACCAACCCTGTTTCACATTCTGATGAAGTTTTGTCCCCATGCTCATCAGATTCAAACGATCGTACTTTAACCATTCTTGACAATTTAGGCGAAGTAAATACTCCGCCAATGCCAGATGGTTTGGCTGATGCACCATCTCCAAGCGAAGTAATAAAAACTAGTTCCATGGTGCGAAAACGTAAGTTATTGTGGATTTTTTAGTGATAATTATATTTCGTTTATTTTTTAAATGTTTCAATAAATAGCATTCGAGTGTTTTATATGGTACCATACACAACATTTAGTTTACTCTTATTCATGGGTTTAGCTTATTCTCCTTATTTGTTCTTTCATGCTATTCCAAGCCGGTGAATTTTACACATGACGTTATTAGAAATAAAACAAATTTTACTGCATTTTAAGCAGTTTGTTATGTCAATTCAATTTTCTTGTGACTTGTCTTCACGTCGTATTGTTGTCGTCAGTAAGAATAATAACCAAATTTAGTTTTCGGCGAGGAAAATAATACAGATTATTGACCATACTTAATATTATAAGTCCTTAGTTTATTCTCGTTTCTTGCAATGGTGATCAGTGGTATTAAATAAGAATGCTTCATTGTTGCTTACATACTTGTTAACGTGTATGCATGATAATAGCTATCTATACTTGTGTACGTAAGTATTATATGTCTAGTTACTTATCCTCATTTAGTTAGGATGATTGTCATGTCCAGAATGATCACTCTTGAGACAACATCGTGATAGTTTTAATAAGAGAGCTTGACTTAAGTTTTTTGTGTGTTATATACTCTGAAATTCCATGTCCAGTTTTTTTAAGGTGTTCAAGTCTCAATAAGTTAGCTTAACATTCTTAGGCTAAATAAATTCTTGATGTTGATTTTACTATTGTAAGCAACTGATAAAGAAGCCAGTCAAAGCTGTAATATCCGTTCAACAGGAAATGTGAGTCCAAATTTATGATAAAAATGATTAATTTGTGGATTATTTATGTTTATAATTACTAATTCAATCTCATCCGTACCGTGTAGGTGAAGAATTACAACATGAATTGAGCACCCCTGGTCCAGCTGATGGAAGTAGATCCCCTTCTTGTCCCAGTAACGTAAGTTCTCTTGGCTTTGTTTAACTACATCATTTTCTAATCTCCATATTTTACCTGTTCTGTGCTATAATACTACCCATATAATACTCTGTGATTTCTTCTAAGATCTTTGAATAGTTTAGCGCTTCCTGTTTCCTGTTTTTTTTAGTTGTTTCGTATAAAAACTAAATGTACTTGCTTTTCTTGTTAACATGCTAAGAATAAATCACATTTTTCGTCTATATGTATTACTTAGGTCACAAATGTAAAATTTATTAGAAGATCATTGTCTCCATCCCGCTTTCTTTTTATTTATTTCTCATCTTATTAGTTTTCACACTTCTGTTGGTATGAATCCGATTTTTGACAGTGTCAACTTACATCTCATAATTGATAGAATGTGTTGAGTTTATCTAACTGTGTACGGTTTAGAATATCCTTCCATACCCTTTATGCTCTTAGTGAGCATAATACTTCGAAATTCAACAGTGTATTGTTAAGTTCCTACAATTTTGCAATAACTAAATAATTTCTTGAATTCTAGTGTCAGTCAGTTCGTGACCCTGTGTCTACGCTTTTTGACGATTAGCTATCAATAGCACAGCATACCTACGATCTCGAGTGAACTGATTCTCGTGGAATCCATATCCAAGTCAGTTTCAGACATTGCCACTGGCCGATGAGGACTGCAATTGACTCTTTCCACGGTTGAAATATTTACATTGACAACCGACTAGTATCCAGTGCCATCCTAGTTAAGACCTTTGTGCTAACAGTATTCCATCCATCAAGTTTCATCCTAATTTTATTTTTTAAAAAATTGATTGTGAAGGTTAACGTACATAATCAACAGAGAACCTGGCGCAGATTCGTCTCAGCTCGAGTTACCATACACGATGACGAGACAAGAATAACAAAACAGATCAAAAAATGTAGTAACAGTGATATGAAAGAAGACTGGATCTTTGAAACATGGTTTAAAAAGACAGTGGAGAAATATTGATACTCAAGTTTTACAAGGATATAAAGCGTGAATGAACCTGTGCTATTGTGACTGATTCCGAGAGATCACCTCGTCTCCAACCACTGGTCACGATTATAAATTGGACCACAACTAAATAATCTGCATCTACCAAATCACTCAGACTTACAGTTAATGACTTCATGAAGTGATCCTGCATCTTTGTTCCGTCGTTCCTAGATTTCTTACTTCCGCACTAGAAAGCGCCTTATATAGGTAGGTGTAGACATTCATACGTAACGAGTTCTGACCACATCAGTCGTTTGTGATTTAACATATCACGACTTCAACATTGTTTGCTCATTCATTCCACGAAAGATAATCAATGTTCCAGGATTCTTCATAGAGCATGTTTTGCATCGACAAAGTAAAAAAGGGCGAACTCCTGAATTTTTTTGTGGTTGTATGGGTACTTTCTAGGGTAATCGTTTGATAACTACACAATAGATCAGACTCTTGTTTTCTCTTTGGAAGCTAAGCTCTTTATTTGTATGAAACTCGCCAATATTTTCTATCTTTTTCAGTCAGGCTCAGTTCAGTGTTCAAGTTCAGCAGATGTGAGTATCACAGCATTTTGAATTTTGTGTGTTCGTTTCACAAAGAATATATCGTCCCGCATTTACTTATTTTCAATTCCGTGTGTTATTGTTGAGAAAATATTCCATGGATGAACATGCTTAGTTCATTTTTTGAATTCAGCCATCGTTCATCTCGTGATAATTCTGGACAATAGATAAATACACAAAACGACACAATCTCTAGATTCTTTTTTTGATTTAGCAAACGCTATTCTACCTCCAAAAGGTTTTAATAGGCATTACTTTATTTTTCAAACTTGAGAATTCGTACAGCTTTTCACATTTCACCTTATTTTTTTAAAAACGCTTTTGATATGTACATTTTTATATGACGGTTGTTTTTCTGTATCTGTTCGTGTTTGGTGCATTCCTCTTTTATAAACTATTTTTTCACTTGGTTTAATCAAAACAACCAAAGAGTCTTTTACACTGATATCCGATCAGTTATATAATTTAATCAGATTCTCAGCTTCCTCTGTTACATACTTTGGATAGTTTTCCTACAATCCATTAGATAAATGACAGTGAAGTTGTGGTTATAAGTTTTCCCATTTTTACTGTTTATGCATATACCAAAGTTTCGTAGTTTTATATTTGACCAACTGAAAAGCCTGTAAAGTTTTTTCTCCATTTATTGGCTGAAATACCATTCATTTTTTTGAGTGTGAAATTAAATGCATTTTATTAAGTCACTCTGGCTCATGTTTACGTTCTTTTAAATGGTAATTATAAATTAAAAGGCGAACTAAGTTTCAAATAAAAAGTTAGGTTATTAGTTCATTGTGTATCTGTGTCGGGCACGAACAGTTAGCGGAGACCTTTAATTATGACCTTTAGTGCCGTTAGAGGTATGAGGGCAGTTATCACTTCCTAGTTGCCCACATTGTGGAAGGGTTTTTCTCGAGGTATTTGAAAAGGAAATTGGCTTAGAAGTGTCCGAGAGCGTGAAAGATGCTTTAGTCTTACCGTTCTCCAACCGACCTGTCTGGAATGGTAAGACATTGGTGAACAATGGTCACAGCCATTGTCGCTTGATTGATTCATCACGATAGGCAAGCCCCACGATTACGTCGAGGCAGCAGGAACCGACGTGGTTTTATAATATACCATTGTGGGCCGGTATAACTTTACATTAGTTTTCAGGAGAACTGAACAGACTTTTACGTAACAACCGAAAGCCAGTGATTGGAAACTGTGCAACAGCTCAAAATCGGTCGCAATGATGTGGGTGTGTACGCTCTATTATGAGACTAAAGTCGTTTTATATCTTTCTGTACTATATCCTTATGCACCCTCTTTTATATATTACTACCATTAAAGTAACTACTATGAATTCGGTGCTTAGTGTGCTAATGAGGTCATAATCGTATGCCGTGTGTCCCGTGTTAATTTTTCAAACAGAAAACTGGGCACCCTCAAACAATTAAGTCATCCAGTTAAAAAGTTCTTAAACTGCTCCAAATGGTTTATGAGATGACCAAATTCCTAATGTTAAGGACCATCCTTTGACTGAGTGAACATATCAATCTGGAGGATGGGTGCGGTTATTCCATTTTAGGTGTTACAACTCACTAATGTCCTTGAGCTCCCGCAATGATGGTCTTTGTATTCTGTACATCTGTCTCCCTGTCTACAACGGTTTTAATCTCTTGTACTTTTTGAGACTTCAACATTTATGGAAAGCATAGGATACACTGGACAGCTGAGCGATCTAGACTGCAAATGATCTGGCTCTTCTATCACACATGCAACAAAAAGTGCAGAAGACCAGTGTAGCAGCAGCAGTGGATCTCAATATACACAAAGGGAAAAGCAAGATTTTTCCGATACAACACGACATGCACCAGTAAGATCATTCTTGACGGAGAAGCTTTGAAGGATGTAAGAGCCTCTACAAATCTGGGCGGCGTCGTTGATGTGCACAGTAGATTTAATGCAGATGTGAAGGGCGCAAATCGGCAAAGCAACAGCAGCATATTTACAACTGTAGAACATCTGGCACTCAAAACAACTGTCAAACAACACCAAGGTCAGAATTTTCAATACAAATGTCAAGACAGTTCTACTGCCTGGGGCGAAAACCTGGAGAACTACGAAAGCCACCATCCAGAAGATACAAGTTTTTATTAACAGTTGTCTATGCAAAATACTTCGGATCCGTGGACCAGACACTATTAGCAACAACCTACTATGGTAGAGAAGAAACCAGATTTCAGTGGAGAAAGAAGCGCTGGAGGTGGATAGGGCACACATTGAGGAAAGCATCCAACTGTGTCACAAGGCATGTCGAGAAATGGAGACAGACATAGGAAGAATAAACAAAGATTGAATGGAACTAGAATGGAAGGCCCAAGACAGAATAGGTTGGAGAATGCTGGTTGGTGGCCTATGCTCTATTAGGAGTAACACTCATAGGTAAGTAACAAAAATGACCATGCCTTCACGGCATGTTTTCACGCGGTCATCTTTCTTGTTGCCTGATCGTTAGACGTTGAATGTAAACGTTTTTAGTTGGCTCAAGTCCAGCTTCAAGGATTGTGTAGTTAGAACTACTACCATTTCAACTCGACCATACATAAACCTGATTGGAAAAGGATTCTTAATTTCCAAAAATTTTTACACCTATATTTAGGGAATTTCATGACTTGCATTACGAGTGTGTGAGTATTGTATGGTGCTTAGTGAATGATCAGAGATCAAACGTTCATGAAGAACACAGGTTAACCGTGGGGGCATACACATTTCCGGACCGATAACAAATGTCGGAGATAATTAGTTCGCTTCTTCTTGTTCATAAATGAACCTGTTCCGTTAAATTCGGACGGCCTTAAGATCAATGTGTGATGAGTTTATTGGACATCAGAACTCTTCTGGAAATTTAAGTGACACTTTATCTGACGATAAATAATTTGTTTGATGACGGCAGCAATCCTCGTATATAATCACCGACATGCGTCAATGAATAATGGAATGAAATCACTCGAACGCGAGGATGTATTTTGAATATGCATATTTCCTAAAATAATTGAGCCCGATAGGTCAGAAAAACAAGTGGTAAGGCGAAAAGGTGACAGAGAGACACAAGAAGTGACGCTCAGTGGAGTGATGGGTAAGTCAAGTCAATTTGATCAAGTGTGAATAGATATTTATAGTTGGGCGAAGGTAACTTTGAAGAAGAAATCCACTGATTCTTTGTAACTCTGTGGTTCAAGTCTCTAATAGATGTCACTGCTGTCTCCACAGCTGATTGTATGCCTTTCCAAGCAACATCTGGGTCAGCCTCGTCTCCAGAACTACTTAAGTGTGACCTCAGTTGTTCTTGGAACTTACTTTTGGTTTTTTCGTTACTCAATTCAGTTCCACTGGGTCTTTTTAAAGTGGTTTTTTACGTCCAGTGAGGCGCAAGCAGATGCGTGCCCGTATTAGGACATGGTCGGAGTCCGAGCAGGTACTCCAGAATGAGCGACAATCTTGTACCGACCCTCTCCAACGATGACTGATGGCAATATGGTCTATTTGAGTCCATCGTTGGTTTGGTGTAGAAGGTCGCCATGTTAGACGATGTCTCTCCTTATGCTTAAAATTTGTATTTGCTAAAAATAAACGATTGTCTGAGCGTAGTTGCAGCAGACGATCACCATTATCTGTTCGTTGTGTCAGAATACTAAAATATCCACCTAAATGCCTTTCTATTTGGTTTAAACTACCTATTTAGCCATTAAAGTCACCTGCTACGAGTGCTATATCTGAACGTTTAGCTTTCTGAAGAAGTTCAGATAGCTTTCTGTAAAATTCATCCTTCACTTCATCTGAGCTGCAGTCAGTGGGAGCGTAGGCAGAAACGACAAAAAGGCAACGACGTGTGTCCCTATCCTTCCGAGTTCTTACGGAGCCGTTTACCCGGACAGCACATAGACGACTGTTGACGGGGATCCCCTCTAACAGTGATTGTTCGGCCCTCATACTTAGTGCTATGCCTACACCTGCCAGTCCACGAGAACTGGCCATCGGGTCACCAGATACATGGAGGGTGTATCTCGTTGGCTCTCCGTTTTGCCGAGGTGAGGTCAAGTGAATGAACACACTGGGATCCTGTATGCGTGTTTCGGAGACACAGCACACATCAATGGTACGAGATTCTAGGGTTCTAGCCAAGGAAGCTTGTTGACCGATTTGACATAAGGTGCGTACGTTGAAGTCTTCAATGTGTTGTTTGGAGCGACGTTTCAGCAGGCCTGGTACAGAGTTTTGAGAACTAGAATCGTTGGCTATGGTGATACTTGAGGAGGAAGCCGAAAGAGGAAATTTAGAGGTGAAAGTCGATGTAGGAGGAATAATAGGAATTGAAGAGGGAGGTTGATTATGAATCCAGTGGTCTTGAGTGCTGTTAGAGGTATGAGGGCGGTTATCACTTCCCGGTTGCCCACACCGTGGAAGGGTTGTTCTGGAGGTACTTGAAAATGAAATCGGATTAGAAGTGGTTTTCTTGACCAGGGAGCGTGACCGCAGTGCCCAAGGTCTTGAGGTCGGTCACACACGACCTTTTTATGGGCAATTTTTGTGTTAGCTCCGTACTTGTTGAGACCTTACCGCTCAGTGCTGATATGACAATTCGGGAGAAAACTTTGATGCTGACGCACGACACTGCATCTGAAAACGCTCACCGACAACATTTGCATTCATTCTTCTTGATGATAAACCTACCTAACTTTTCGTTCACTCCTGACGATAATATGTAGCAGCAGGACACCTTACGCTACGTTAAATGTGATTAGTTAATTATAAGCGTAAAAACTAGTTGCGAATAACAATATTCACTTGATCTCCATTCCTTTCCTATGCAGACTGAAGAAATCTGTTGGCTTATTTGGCATGTTTAAAAGTTCTGCACGCTGTTCATAAAGGACAATGGTCGTCAAATTGCATATCAAGACCACTGTTTATGCATTTATTTCAAAGTAATCCTTAAGAGTACCGCTATTTTTCTAGAGTTGCTTATCATTTGTACTTTACGAGCGCAGATACAAAAAATTAGGGTATTGGTATTTATTCTCCATCGCTGAGTATATCTTTGAGTATTTTTTGTACCCATAGATTTTAAAGTCTCTTTGTAACTGCTGGATCAGATTTTTCTATTATCGTTAGGTACAGTGATAAACAAACCCGCTTTTGTTTATTTTTAGTGTCTATCACTTATCACGCTTGAAAAGACACTTTATCTAGGGATCAGTTTTCGCTGTGAAATCCCACAAGAAATTTATAGTGCAAGTAAAACATCGTTGTGGCAGAGCTGGATGCTGTTTCTCTTTCGATGACGGGATTCAATGTGGCAACTTCAATAAGTGGAATCACAATGTGTGCACCGGTTGCATATAAAAGGTGCTGCAGGTCATTATCACGTTGGCTGTGAAAAGCATGTTGTTCGATAAAGTCTCTGCCATGTCTAGATGCGATTGAGCCGCCGAACATATCTAGGATAAACAGGCAACAGTATTTCAGCATAATTCCGCTTTCGGCGAAATAAAGAGCGTTATCATGAGTCCAGTTCTGGATTTGAATGAGAACAAGAAGGTGGATTCCATCAGGGAGGCGGATAACAAGCGTACGGATGTGAGTATTGTCACAGTGATGACGAATAAGCTCACTGAGAAGAAACTAACTATAGCTAGTACTAAGGTATGTGAATCTACGGTTTCAGTTCCGGATTCACATATCGATGCAAAACAAACCATGGGGTGTCAAGTCTGAGCGCTGTAGAGGATGTGAATAAGAGACAAGATAAGGTAAATGAGTGGCTAACAGTCACATCTAGGAAAATAAAAGTAAGAAAACAGAACTTGACTGCTGCGTTTGACACCAAACTGAAATGGGATTGCAGAAGAGAAACGATTTCGTGAACTAAAATCCCACAACTTGTTAAGACGGACCGCGCTGAGAGATCAGCCATTTCTCAAAAGTTAAGGGAAACTTCCGGTAAGGAACCGAAGGCTAGATTCGAGTGCGACCTCAGTCACATCAAGTCCTTGATAAGCAAGCTACTCCCGGAAAAAGTTTATGGAGTTAGCATCTGTAAGCTTTATAGAATAGGATAAAAGCTGGATTCTGAAAATACTCAGAAAAACTGCCTCTTGAGGATTACTTTTGCGACGGTTGATGGAAGAAACCTGATACTGGGAAACGCACGCAAACTGATTGGATCCGTAATATACGTTCGTGAATATCTCAGCCTCATTGATCGTACTAAGAGACGAGCTGCAGAAGTAGAAATTAATGAGTGCCACCGAAACTGTGAAAGAAACCTCGTAATTAAGAGTTTTCAAATTGCAAATATTCGAAGCGAAATGATATCCAAACCACTCTGAATAGCAAGTGGAAGTTCTCCAAAGAGTTAAAGATGTGCTTCACAAATACTCGCAGCTTTCTGAATACAATGGCGGAGCTCAAGACTGGATTTTACTGCTGTCTTAGAAACATGGTTATTCTATTCTAATAAACGGCCTTCCTTATTTCAACCCTGACTAATCTTCCTTCATTTGAACTTACTCCACCTTGGTAAGTATCACAACTTGTTGTTCTTTATTACTGCACTCCCTCATCTGGAGCCTCTGATCATATTTCACTCTCGCTACAAAAGCTAGTATGAATTTAACCTAGTAATTTATCTTACCTCTGTCTATTCCACTACAAAATGTTAGGTATTGTTTAACATTCAAACCCAAGTGCCTTCTCTTCTTTTCAGAATATTCCTCTGAGTGCACATCTATGGAATTTCCGACATGTGGAACAAACTAGACGTACGTGTTTTCCCAAGGTCATAATTCACACCAAGCGATCTACAAGTTTACTTTATAACAACTATAAACTTAAAGAGTTGAATTGAATAAATAATTAGCATGACCAAAATCCTAACACAATTATGCTGATATTGGATCTGGTGTGTAGCGTGAACCCGATACCACTTTGGAAAATATTTTGACGTTTACTCAGTCAAACTGTAGGACTGAACTGACATTCACTTTTATAGACTGTATAAATTTAAAACGCATACTGAGAAGCAATAAATGTTGTAATTTGCAGATCATGCCTGCAAAAATAGCGCGTGACTGCTCTTGCATAAATATATTATGTCCATATCTATAATTCGAATCCGGGAAGCTCAGAGAAAATATGAAATGCAGTTGACATAATCTGCACTCAAGCAGTCTTAGAGACTATTTTCATACATAAATTACAGGACAAGGATATAGCATTGGATTCCGAGCTTAATTAAAGAAGGGAATGAAGCGGAAATGATAGAGGATGATCAGGAAAACGCAGAGGCTATGGCTAACTATTTTGAGGAAGTTTTCACTAACGAACTTCTAGGCAAAGAACCAGACCCAAATACAAAGTCAACAAACCGCTTGCTCACCGATGGCTTTGATTGAAATGATAAACTTGATGCTCTTAGCACCCTAGACATGGAAAAGTCAACAGAACAGGATGAACTAGACCCCAAAATCCCGAGACATATTGCAAGTTTTTCTTAACCTTATTCACTCTGATATTCAATATGTCACTTGACCAATGTGTGTTACCTATGGACTGGAAGGACGCAATCATCTTTCCTAAGCATAAAAAAGAACCAAAACCACTTTCATTTTACCACGGACATGTCAGCCTCGCTAGTGTTGTAGTTAAAATATTAGAATGCCATAATGACATTTGTGGAAACCAACAACATGTTGAACAGCGGACAACATGGTTTCAGAAAGAGTTTATCTTGCAAAACAAACCTCCACATAACAAGGGAGCTCTTAATAGAGGCGCTAGACAACGAAAACTTAGTGGATGTTGTCTACATAGACTTCAGTAAGGCATTTGACAAGGTGTCAACAAATACACTGCTATTGAAGTTGGAAAATTTTGGTATTGCCGGACCTCTCTTAAAGTGGATTAAGGATTTCCTAGTAGGTCGAAAACGTTCCGTCGTAGTTCCTTTACTTTTCATACTATATGTAAATGATCTCTCAAGTATAGTACGGTCCCAGATGTTATCACACGCTGACGACGGGAGACGCAGATGCATGCACACTTTAGGCACACTTAAATAGTGTGATTAGCTGGGCTGAAGAGTGGCTGATGCCTATCAACGTGGCAAAGTGTGTTCATATGTACTTTAGAGATATAAAGGTTATTAAGTACATCATAGAGGAAGTGTCTGTACCCGTGATCCGGTCTCAAAGGATCTTGGGGTGACAGTGAGTCATGATCCCAAGACCGCGGCCGATTGCCTGGAGGTTGAGGCTAAGCGGTTTGGAACCCCCTAGGCTTTAAGCAGGATATTCACTAAATTAGATACTACGGTGTTCACTACAATAAAAAAAACCTCAGTAAGAACTAAGTTTGAAATTTACATTCAGGCTGCAAGTCCCTGTTTGGAAGGTGACTCGAATATCCTGGAAAAATCACAGAGAGCAGCTACCCATGCAATTTCAGATCTACGGTGTTTACCATGCAAAGAGCGTCTTGAAATCTAGACACCTTTGCTCTGTCCTATCTCAGACTAAGTGGCGATCAAATTTCGACGTATAGAATACTACGAAACGATTTTGGACCTAATATATATTCTCTTTTTCTTCCCATTAGGTCGGGACATCTCAAAGGACATAGCAGGCGAGTAGAAAAGCTATGGACGAAAAAATACCCGTGACATACAGGTTTTTCACATTGAGTAATCAACGCTTAGAACCTGTTACCCGGAGCAGTGGTGTCTACATCTTCAACTGATTCATTCAAGCTAAGGCTGGAAAAAGGAATAACAGGCTGTAGGCATTTGTACTTACTACACAAATCTGAATCTTCTTTAGAATAATTGTTTAAAAAATTGATGGTATACTGCTTGTGTACACAGTGGTTTGTTAAGCTAGAAGTTTTTTAATTTCTTCGCCAACCATTTGACCACTCAATTGTATATCGTTATATTGGACGTGGCACGTCCTCTAATGACCTTGTCTGCATATGCATACATTACGAACTAAGTGGAAAGTTGTTGCTGTTCAGTAATCGTTTATGTCATGAAGTCTCTTCAGAATTTCGATGCTTTTGCAAAACCACTCAAAGACTTTCGTATCAAAACGCTGTCTGGAGCTTTGGGTATTTTGTTTGCATTTTTGGTCTAGCCCGCTTCATCGTTTTCAGTTTCAATAATAAGTAGTCTAATCATCGGAATTTTGTTCACATCAGAACTTCTCTCGTTTACGCGCACACGGAGTAAGCAGGAGATTATTGTAGATGTCAACCGTGGAGAAAAGATGTCTATCTACTTGGATATAACGCTAAACTTTATCCCGTGCAGATGTAAGTCAAGTTTGTGCGCCTTGGATGCAAACTGTAGTTTTAAGCCTAGATACAATGGACACGACGGGTGCGCAGCAGCTAAATGTTATGCACGAAGTTTACAAAACTAGTGTTTCAGTTGATGGCACTCCTTTATCGGATAGTGTTCGCCATGGTAAGTTCATACTCAATAATATTTTCCCAGCTGTAAATGATGCTTCGGCTATCGCAACAACGAGAGATCCCAATTATTGTGGCTCATGTTATGGGGCAGAGTCTCCTTCAAGGAAGTAGGTCATAAAAATACTGAGTTCTTTGATCAGTGTATATATTATTTGTAAGTTAAACTTGCGTTTCGTCTTCACTATGCTTACTTCAGTTATTTGCGTCAGATTAAGTAACGTCTATTTGACTGCATTCAGTATCAACCGTAATAATAATTAAACTATTGCTTTAAAGTCTATTTCTCTGCGGACTCTTGATACGCTCGTAAATCGTCATAGAAATGTCTTTTCGATGAGACTATACTTTATAGATGCCCTTTGATTCAGTGTAGTGTAACCTTGAGAAGAAAGATAAATTCTGGTGTCAAAAGGATTTTGGATTGGGATTAGAATTTATAAGTTAAATTTAGGAATTGCGATAAAGGTTTTCATCACGAATTGACACCAGCCGTAATGATGAAATACTGTCTAACCATGTAGATAAATGAACTTAGCGCTAGAATTCGAGACTTGCTATCGTTAATATAATTGATTCTACCGTTAATTATGGTGTTGTAGTCTTTTCTAATTTTGAAAAGCAGTTGTGTTTCTAACTAAAGCAAAGAAATTATGCACACTTGCCCCATCCAAATTTCTTAAATATCTTGGTACATTAAACTCTGAGGACACTGTAATATCGTCTCTGCATTTCTTTTGAGGATCCTGAATTGATCCAAACTATCCTAAGTTACTTGTTTTACAACAAGCTAAATAAAATTGTGTTTTAGCATTTACCGTGTATCTTTATGGTGTTCAGTTCGTCATAAGCAGTCTGCATATTGTTCCCCTGGTAACAAGCACCCTCCCTATCCCACGTTATTCAATTCTATTTTATACGTTTTGGCTACGCAATAGATGCACTTCCGATTGGGATTACCTCTGAGGCAAAACACATAGATCAGATGCTGGAAAAGTGTCTGTTGACAACTTTCGGAATCCCCGTTTATTTTACGTATATTTATGGCTACAGGTGGTAAAAATAATGATAACTTTAGTGAATATGTATATATGAAGGATCAAATAAAATAGTTTTCACAACACCAAGTAAAAAGTATGCACCATGTATTTTAGGAACCTAGCAATGTGACAGCAGCTTAAACGGACAAGATGTACGTAGCGAGGTACGTTATGGTGAATGATAATCAATGTAACATATATTTTCCGAAGGGAGTTAACAGTTTGGAGACGGCAAGACGAATTGTACAAATGGGATGCTATGAAAAATATTAGCAATGATAAAAATTTCGTAAAAGTCTAAGTTAACCATCTATATATGCTACCTGAAATGAATGAGACGATTGTTAAAGATACTAAGCTTTTATTGAACGTCTTGACTTATTGATCTATATGCAGTAAATGACATTATATTGCAGTGGCTTTAAAATTTGGATACACTTCACCCTCCATCATTTCCATTCCTTTTTACTGAGCCCTCTACATATGTTTAGTAAATCAATCAGATTTTTGTAATGGTAACGTTAAATAATCGTTCTTTGTGCTAGGGTATCACTTCTGGTTCTCACGATGATTTCTCAGTTCATTCATTCAGTCACAACGTAGAAAATGGTACGTATGTACATCGGTTTAATTTGTCATACCACATTAGCACAGAGAGATGAAATTTTCAGACCAAATCTCAGAATAGTAATATTATCATTGGTAATAGGAAAGATTAGGAATCAAAAATACAACTCAAAAAGATATAAATTAGAAAAATAAAAACTGGAAATTTAGGAATCCAGGATCTCAGGGATTGAGGGAAGGCAAAGAATCGATACACCCGTGTCAACCTATGTCATTCAAAGTCTCTAATCATTGGTTTTGATAATCACGCGGACCACAACCGAGTAATCTCTACCTATTAACGTGGCTAAGTTTAATTGTCAGTGGCCTCTTGGACAGATGCAACGTTTTGGATTTTCCGCCCCTAGCTGTCTCTGAGCCTACTTCTACACCAGAAAACATCGCCAGTCGAGGAAGATAGTGGTTGGTATACGCAACATATGTTCTAACCACTTCAATTGATGAAGATTTGCTACCTTCTCAACTAATTCCCCATATTTATTTAGTGCTATGATTCTGTGGTCCTAAAATACACGAGCAATGATTCATATACACCTATGATTGAATACCAGTAGCCTACGAATATCTTATACTCTTAATGGCAGTTTCATATCCATAAAGTAAAACGGAGTGAACTGCTTCTCAGTACACTTGCCTTTTGGTTGAAAGACGAATATCTCGACTACTCCACAAGTGACGCAAGTTGGCAAGAGTCAATGGAGCCTTATAAGTCCGTGCTGAGATTTCGTCGGAAACCAGTTCATCAGTACTGTGAGGCTCTGCAGATAAATGGAGCAGTCAATCCATTTAGCTACTTCATCCCCTATCACTAATTCAAGTGGTGACGTAAGCCAATCTCGAAGTAACATTTTGCATTGGGAGGGAGAAAATCGCATTCCAAACATCCTTATATTGTTGCTTAAGATAATCGGAAGACTGTTTTGTCAGTGCCTCCAGCAAACAATACTATATAGTCTGCATACTCTAAGTCGACAAGTGAATCTTCCGTTACAAAATTAACCCCCGAAAACGTCAGACAATGGAAGTACTATCGCTAAAAGCATGTCTGTGACAAAATTAAATAAAAATTAGGAAAGAGGACAACCCTGACGAACATCACTTGAAGTAACCAATTCCGATGACAGTTTGCTGAGCTCTGACTCGACCAGAAATTTGTATGTAGTAAGTCTGCACAAGGTTAGTGTACTTCTTTGGTACTCCTTTCAGTGACAGACTACCACAGAACCTCACGATAAACAAAGATGAATGTTGCCTTAGGATCAAGGAATACAACTGTAATCGGACGTCGGGGAGCATGTCTACGTCCCATAATTTGCCGGAGGGTGAATATTCGGTCTACATGTCCAGGTCCATGTCTGAAACCATTCTGGTTTTCTCGGGTTCGCTTTTCAAGAGCTCTATTTAGATACCGAAGTATTGAGGCTAGTATTTAAGATGCTATATTAGATAAATTGATTGCTCTGTGATTGTCACAAAAGGACTTTTATCGTTTCTTATGAACTGAGACGATCAGCGATTGAGACCAGTCAGATGGACTACGTCCAGTTTCCAGATGTTAGCTAGTAGTTCACTTATTCTAGTTGCTCAAACTGAGCCACCATCCTTAAAATTCTCAGGGATTAGTTGATCAGGTCCCACTGTTCTCCTTCTCTTTGGATTGCTTATAATCTTTTCAACTTCACTTAGAGTTGGAGGACTTACATCAATTTGCCATTCATGTTGCTTAACGCCAGCCAAGACTTCGCAGGGCACCCACCTAATAAGGCTGATGAAACTCGCAAGATAAGTGAAGCAGTCAACGCTTTCTGTGAAGAATCCAGTTGGTGTAATCGGTCCCGAAACAACATTTTTGATTTCTGGGGAAAGAAACTCTTTCCGAACATACTCGTTCAAGAGGCTCCGTTGGACCAATCCTTTCATCGAATAGGACTGTGTTAGCACACTGTATGAAACTTTGTGTTTTCATATTCCCTGATTTTGATTCGTTCAATAATCGATGTATATACTGCCATGACTATATTTTAAGGTGCTGTAATACATGTGAGGAAGTTCAAATGGCGTATAATGAAATGCGATGGGTATTGGTAAATATTTCTGCATTTGAACAGTGCCGAAAGGAAAACTGGAACGAGATTAAACAAAAGATAGGCAATGAAGGTTGCAGAATTCATGGAAATTTAACAGTTAATCGAGTTGGTGGGGCGTTTCATATTGCTCCTGGTCATAGTTACACTGAAAATCATGCACACTTTCATAGCTTTCAAAGTCTCGGTCCTGTTCAGGTGAGTTGAAGTTTAATTCAGGGTTATAGCATTCAAAACAGTTTCGTCTACATTGACGTTCACTTATTTTGTTATCTGTTTTTTGTATTCTTAACAGAAATATTTGATTGAGTAGTCTTCTCCATACTTTATACGATACCTGTCACAATAATATATTTTGATAAAATTATATAGTTTTTCATCTGACGTGTGTCTAAGTCTAGAGGCATCATTCATATAAATACTCGAACTACCATGTGGTATGTAAGTGATGATTTTGGCATATCAGTTATATTGGTCAAAATTCAAATCATAGATAATTATATTTACCAAACATTTTCTGTGCAAGTTAGATGTAATTTGATTCAATTCTTCTACTTTGCCACACTGATTTTGAGATTTAGTCTTTAATTTTATAAGAGCAAGGTCAACTGCAGGATTTTCACTAGGCAAGGACGACACAAGACTCATATGGTAGTTAACGATAGGTTCTTTTATGCTCTCGGATTTTAATTTGATAACTGGTCACCAATTTATGAGGTAAATAACCAGACAATTTGTCTAAAACTTCATGTAAACGTACTCATGAAAGCAAAGAAGATCTGCAGGTGTTCTCTTCATTTGATGTCAGTAGTCAAGAGGAGTGCACGAAGTAGTAGGTTCACAACAGTTACCTTATGTTATTGATTACGTTAATTTACTACAAACTATTACTGCTTTTCATCTATCCATTTGTTCATCGCTTTAGTATGCTTTTATGTATTCAATACTTGATAATGAATTTATTTGATCGCTAAAATCTGACAGTCGTTACCATCGCCGTTGTTTATTTATCTTGATTAAGTAACATCCCCAAAAGAGAAGATTTTTTTCTTAATAACACCGGTTTAAAGGCTGCTCTGAAATAACGCTTAATTGTGCAAGACATTTCCTAAATTGGCTATCGTTTGAAAAAATTGTTCATTCCCTATAATATTTCTTTACAAAGTATTTTCATTATAATTATAATGCACTGATTATACAACAATGTTTTAACCTAGTTCAACGTGTCTCATTCAATCGGGGAGCTTCGTTTTGGTGATTCATATCCTGGTCAAGTTAATCCACTAGATGGAACGAAAATGGCGGTACAACCACGTAAGTACTAATCTGTATTTATTTGGAATGTCTCACCTTTGCCTTGATAACTTAAAAACAAACACTCGTTCACCACCCTGATGACACATATGGCACCCCTGACGTTCAGAGACACCGCCGAGTAAGTAGTAGAAAAATTAGAGGTGAAAATTCCTATGGGAGGTAAATCTTTTGATGAAGTCTAAATTTTATTTGCCAAAATATCCGACGAAATGCCTTGCATACGCCTAGCAGTCACCTCCCATGTATCATATCGATTTATTCATGGTAGTGAAATCCTGAAAGTAAATCTATTTCAGCAGTGCTTACAGACTAACGAGGTCCCAAGAGTGTTAGAAATTGATAATGAGTAGTCGATTTCTTGGCCGTAGTTGGCACATTTAGTCACTAGTCATACTTGCTTATTGCAATGGCTAGAATAAAGTACATCGACTGAAACACTTTCTTTGAGGTCATACAAGCCGGTTAAAGACTGCTGAGATTAAAAGCAACTAATTTAAAATTTGAGGGTGAAATCATACTGTCGGCTGTGTTTGAGGTTTGACCACATTAACCTATTCTTCATGGTTAACCAAAATCTTCAGCTATACTCCCTTCTCACAGGTGTAAGAATGAGGCAGAAAAGGTCTCCTCTAAAAACGCTATTAACTCTTGGACCATGTATATCCAGCACTAAGCTTAAGTCCCGAAAGTAGAGGACTAATATGACAAAAACCTCTTATAACAATCCATTTTACTCTCAGATCTCAACTGAAGAAACATTTTTCCACAATATGGAGAACCCAGAATCATTAACCATCTACACAATCTGTACTCGAATCCCTCTGTTTTAGTGAATAATTATTAAACAATAAGAGCTGTAGTCATAAAGAGACTAGTTTTTGCACTGTGTACATTTGTACAAAAGTCGTGGTCACAAGTAGTAAGTACTTCAGTTGCGTTTTATTTGTTGGGCTGCATAATATAACGATGAGATTCTTTTGAAGACAACTAACAAATTACATTGAATTTCGCTTACTACATTGAGTATACTCCTGCTTCCTTAAATTTATTACCTTGGTTTGCTCAACAGTTTTCGGTGCAATAGGATTATTCAGTCATTCTTCTCATAGTTAATCTCTTGAAAGATTTTATTAACATGTAACTCATCCTAGTAGCTACACTTTTACTTTCTAATTATTAAAAAAGAAGACAAAGACAACTCGGGAAAGAAAATCTTTCTTAGATGATGACTTCATTTACCAAAGCTGTACAGTTGGACTTATAATTTTAATAGTTGAGATCATGAGTCGATTGAAGCTAGACCATCATGAAAAACCTGGAAGCACTGGGCGGCCGTTTCGTCCTACTGTGTGACTCCTCATCAGTGCACATCCACGTCTCACAGTAGGACGAAACGGCCTCCCAGTGTTTCCAGGTTTTCCATGATGGTCTAGCCTCAATTGACTCATGATCTCAACTATTAAAATTACTATAATATCCACGAAACCCCTTCTGGTACTTATAATTATTTATTAAAAATAAAAAGAGCTTACTTCATCAAGTATTTAGAAATTTTAAGTGTCGCCCGAAAATTACACAATGATTTTAAGGTTAAAAAATTCTTAGACTGTATATAATTTGTTGTTCAAAAGTATAAGATAATTGTCCACTTGATAGATGTTAAAAAAATGAGAATCTTGGAAGCACTAATTATAACTGATTACTGAATAAAATTAAACTAGAAGCGGCAGTTTTTCTCTTCTAGATTACCTTTATTTCTTTTTTAATACCACGATAGCTCATTCACCATCTACACAATCTGTACTCGAATCCCTCTGTTTTAGTGAATAATTATTAAACAATAAGAGCTGTAGTCATAAAGAGACTAGTCTTTGCACTGTGTACATTTGTACAAAAGTCGTGGTCACAAGTAGTAAGTACTTCAGTTGCGTTTTATTTGTTGGGCTGCATAATATAACGATGAGATTCTTTTGAAGACAACTAACAAATTACATTGAATTTCGCTTACTACATTGAGTATACTCCTGCTTCCTTAAATTTATTACCTTGGTTTGCTCAACAGTTTTCGGTGCAATAGGATTATTCAGTCATTCTTCTCATAGTTAATCTCTTGAAAGATTTTATTAACATGTAACTCATCCTAGTAGCTACACTTTTACTTTCTAATTATTAAAAAAGAAGACAAAGACAACTCGGGAAAGAAAATCTTTCTTAGATGATGACTTCATTTACCAAAGCTGTACAGTTGGACTTATAATTTTAATAGTTGAGATCATGAGTCGATTGAAGCTAGACCATCATGAAAAACCTGGAAGCACTGGGCGGCCGTTTCGTCCTACTGTGTGACTCCTCATCAGTGCACATCCACGTCTCACAGTAGGACGAAACGGCCTCCCAGTGTTTCCAGGTTTTCCATGATGGTCTAGCCTCAATTGACTCATGATCTCAACTATTAAAATTACTATAATATCCACGAAACCCCTTCTGGTACTTATAATTATTTATTAAAAATAAAAAGAGCTTACTTCATCAAGTATTTAGAAATTTTAAGTGTCGCCCGAAAATTACACAATGATTTTAAGGTTAAAAAATTCTTAGACTGTATATAATTTGTTGTTCAAAAGTATAAGATAATTGTCCACTTGATAGATGTTAAAAAAATGAGAATCTTGGAAGCACTAATTATAACTGATTACTGAATAAAATTAAACTAGAAGCGGCAGTTTTTCTCTTCTAGATTACCTTTATTTCTTTTTTAATACCACGATAGCTCATTCACTGATCAATTGATTTTAATCAGTATCACAGAACAGATAACAATATTATACGCAAAGATGGATAGTGGCTAGCAGTGGAATCCAGGACGCGCGTTTCGTCCTATTCGGGACTCGTCAGCTGGACGTACCTGCATCTCAGAGTTGATGTTCACTCTGGGACTCGAACTCAGTACCGTTCGCTTCAAACGCAATCGCGTTATCCACTTAGCTACTGAGTCCTGATAGCCACTTGCTTGTGCAATGGGGTGAAGTTTAATTCACTTGATATTGTTTTTACTTGAATCTTCCCATTGATGTTTTACGACTGAAATTGATCAGTCTCTTATTGGCATACGCACAGTATGCACATATGCCAATAAGAGACTGATCAATTTCAGTCGTAAAACATCAATGGGAAGATTCAAGTAAAAACAATATCAAGTGAAGATAAAAATATTGTTTATAATTTGACAACTAATCTTTAAACACAATAATTTTTTGAATTGGATTTATTCATTATTACTATTAGTAACGTGTTAAAAGATCAACAAAATACATAGTAACCAATGAGAGGATTAGGAAAAACATTTCTGTTACAACTATCTAAGATCAGAAAAAGGAAAACAAATTTAGAAAAAAGTGGAGCAATAATTCTATTCTAACACGTTTATGTTGATGGCCAAGGTGGGGGAAAGAAAGAGGTTGTAAGAAGTTCAATTGAATACATAATTTAAGTTCATTGATATGAATTCCGATCGCTTCGGCAATATGAAAACGATGCACACAGACTGTAGTTTAAATATTAAGTCAACGGTTAGTAAAATGTTTAGAGGAAACGTTTATTGTATCCATGCTGGATACAGTAGTCAATAATCATTCGATTATGCCAACCAGAAACAAAGATAAGATGTTTGACTTCACCTCATCCATGTGTATTTATCATTTTTACTGCTCATATCGAGCTAGTCACATAGGAAACACAGGTAGGTAAGTACATCATTCTCTTTTCAAATACCATTCTGTGTAGTTGAATGGATGACAATTAAACATGATTAAGAACTCAATACTTGATCACCTGATAAATATAGAAAATCAAGTAGTTTGAAATAAATCTTTTCTAGTCATCTACCGTATTTCATCAAATATACATGATTTATGCGTGAATCTTCTTGATACTGCATATGGCATTCATATCAATAAACCTGACTTAGGCATTCAGTAGAAATGTGTACAATCCCTCTCTTTCCCCACCTTAGCCATCAATATAAGCTATAGTAGAGTAGAGTTAGAATACACTTATTACTACGCTTTTTTCCCAATCTGTTTTGCCTTTTCTGTTCTTATATACTTTTTAACATTTGTTTTTTTACTCTTACGTAATTATTAATAATTTTTGATTAATTATCAAAAATGTATTTCGTCTTAATCCTCTCACTACTTATTATGTATTCTTTCAACCCTGTAACTGCACACTTTAGTTTATTTACAAATAATTACTATTTGTGTTATTTCCGAACTTTCAGATTCCCAGATGTTTATTTACTACCTAAAACTGGTACCGACTATGTATACCGGCATTAACCGAAATGTATGTTGTAACTCATGTGTGTTTCACTTAAAACATATTGGTAAAATTTCGTAAATCCTGTACATAATGTTCATTTTTTTGCTGGAAGTTTTTTAGCTCTTCAACATGTAGTTGTTAAGATGATTATTGAAAAAAAAATAATTCAACGAATTAAATTATCTTTTCGACAGTGTCATTTTCTTAAGTTGTACAATCGTATTTATCAGTAATTTTACATAAAGTATTCTATCATAATATAGAAGAACAATTATATCATTGGATAAATTTACTAAAATTTATTCAAACCTCATATCACATTACTGATAAATACTATTGTATAGTATAAAAAATGACATTCTAGAAAAGAAGATTCTCCTTTATAGAACATCTTCATTCTTTTTAATGACTTCATAGGTTTTCTTCGTTGTTTCAAAATACAACAATGAGTTAAGAACATGTTAATATTAAATTCATTGATATTCCTTAGCGTATACATCTAAATCATTGGTACTAAAAACGAAGATATACTACTGAACAGTCAGTCAGTAACAACGTAGAACTTCGTAAGTACGTACATCAGTTCGAGTTGCCACACCACACTAGCACAGAGATGCAGTGGTCGATTCAAATCCCATAGTGGTAGAGGTAGTAAAAGTATAAGCGATAATCGGAAATATTAGCGCTGAAGATGTTATTCAAGGAGTATAATCCAGTGAAATAAATTTGGAAAGCGAAAAATGAAAGGGACATGAAGAATTCAGAAGATTAGAATTTGGGAAAACACAGAGTGGATGCACTAACACCATTGCAAACGATTATGAACCATGTCATTCAAAGTCTCTAACCATCGGTTGCTATCATCTCGCGGTCCCCAACCAGGTAGTCTACACCTACCAACATGGCTCAGTCCACTTGTTAGTGACTTCATGGACTTGAGCCATGTTTTGATCTGGTTGCCCCTAGCTTTATTCCAATCTACTCCTATACCATTGAACATTGCACGTCGAGGCAGTCGGTGGTTGAACATACGTAACACGTGTCCCAGCCACCTCAACTGATGAAGTTTCACTACTTCATCAATTGATTTACCATCCTTACCTAGAACCCGTTTCCTAACAACTGTATTACTTAATCGGTGGTCCCAGGATATACGAGCAATGTTTCGAAGACACCTATGATCAAATACTAGTAACCTACGAATATCCTCTACTCTTACCGGCCATGTTTCACTGACATAAAGTAGGACGGAACGAACTGCTGCGCAGTAAACACGTGCTTTGGTTGACAGACGGATATCTCGCCTACGCCATAGATGACGCAAGTTGGCGAAAGCTAGTCGAGCCTTCTGTATCTGTGCTGAGATTTCGTCACACACCAGACCACAAGGGTTGATGAGACTCCCAAGATAAGTGAAGCGATCGACACGCTCAATTACTTCACTTCCTATCATTAGTTCGGCAAATGAATATTGAGTATCCTATGTTTTAAAACATTTGTAGTGTCAGTTATTATTTTAAGCTCATAATGTATCTTATTCTAGTTTTTGGACAAACCAATCTGCTCATTCTGCTTGAGTCATACTTTGACCTTATTAATTATTCGCTTAACAGTCTTGACTGTTCTTATATGAGCGTATATGTGTGTACATTTCCTATCTCATTACATATCACATGTCTGTAGTTTATTTTGACTGCCTATAAATATAGCTCAACGCCTAGCTCGAAATGGAGTTAGCTAACCAGTCATCTCCCTTGCGCGTCATTTTGCTGTGTTCTATCACATTCACTTTACATATAAAATATATGTAATTGGTTCCCTTTATGTTCTTGCTCTATTTAAAATATATGTATTCAAAGGCCATTCTCGTTAATTGACTTATCTAAATTCCCTTATTGACTAACGTGATTTAAGTCGATAATTGTATACGAGGATGGGTGATAACGAACATTCGTACGCTCTAAATGGAGTCAGATCCACGGGCCACTAAACATTCTTATACAACACTGATTAACATTTCAAACAATATTTTGTCTGTAATCATTTCATCATAGTAGTCATCATTACTTTAAATACTTAGTTCCTGTAGTTATTGTACTTTCTTTCCTCTCATTTGAATGGTAGTACAATTTTAAAAACATTTTAAAAAGGATTATTTTATTATGATTCATTAGATATCAATTAAATAAAGAAAAGTACAATGATCTACCCACCTACGTAGTTAATGTTGCTCTTAAGAACTTATTTTATTACACCTTACTGTGTGTTCGTTCATAGATGGCATTAGAATAGCTGACTTTCAGAAAGCTTGGTAGATTATTTACTTTACATTCTAATAAGTTGTTATGTTACGATTATTTGAGTAGATCTAACTGACTGCTGAGACTTATTTCAAAAGAAAAAGCATATTAGAACAACACATATAAGCGAACAATTGTTTTCAATTAGATCGTCATCAGGCTTTACTCTAATATACATGAATATTTATACGAAAATGTTAAACCAATCAAGGCAATATGATTGGTTTAACATTTTCGTATAAATATTCATGTATATTAGAGTAAAGCCTGATGACGATCTAATTGAAAACAATTGTTCGCTTATATGTGTTGTTCTAATTTTCACAATGGGAATCTTTAATATTCTAAAAAGCATATTAACACAAAACTTCGTATTATGTCCCACTTCAACTTTCCTTACTACATAACATAGATAAAGGAATATGAAAACAAACAAAGCAAAATAAATACGAAGTATTATGACGTTGAAAATTTAGTAAGTAAATGTTGGTGCATATTTGCATAACTATCATAAATTTTAGACTGTTTCGTCTAATAGAATATTTAGCTGGTTTCTGTGATATCAAAATCCTTTCTCATAAAGTGTTCGCTTCTGTCTACACTGTTCAAACTAGCTGTTAGTAATTTCAAGGACTGATGCTATGCCTTGGTTTAAACACTTATTCCAGCCAAATCTTAATTTAGCTGACATTGCAAACAAAGATAATTAGTAGCATGTATAACCCCTGAATCAGTTTTACAACCTCATCAACTGATCTACCAGCCTTATCTTAAACATCAATTTCATTCTCAACAATGCTTATCGAGTGGTTTCAGCACATAATTAATCTTTCAAGCGAAACGCATGATTGACTACATGTCATCGCACAAGTCTTAACATCTTTGTAACACAAAACGGGATTCCACTCAGTAGTTTGGAGTCACAAGTAATGCAGGGCGTGATACAAAGGTACCACACTTCACATCACAGCGAGAGTAAAATAACGGTATACTCAGTTTTCTATGGACAGTCGACTATTTCTAACAACATAAGTGATATTTGTTGACAAATGAAAAAGGAACTATAACCATCACTACCAAGATTTTATCAGCGACTTAACCACTAGACCTGATTCAGTCACTCGAACCGTTTTCAGGTTCAACCATCACTCTATACTTTTCAACTAGATGACGTTCCAGATCAATTCTGGATCATTTTCTTAGCATTTTACTAACTTGACATTCACCTTCAACTAATTTAAACAATCGAAATACAGAAATTAGTTGCAAATAAAAAAGGTGGACAATAAAGAGTTAACATTTACTACTTATCCATTCTGTAAGGAAAAACTTGCTTTAATCTCACTGCTGATATGATATAAATGATTATCATTTACTTATACCGATTCATTATATTTCACTAATTTAATTTGAAATTTTCACAAAAATGAAACTATTATTAGTTTACATACATTAACCTATCGTTAACACATGCTACCACAAAATTTAACGTCCAGTGTACAGTTTATATGTACATTTTTCTAAAACACTTAGTTTCTGTTTACTTCGTTAATTCTGATTTTCTCTGTGTAAATATATAGGAAAGCACTGTGATAACTAATCAGTACTCTGCTACATGGCATTCAAAAGGTACGCCTCTATCTGGTGATGGTCAAGGATTACCTGGTATATTTTTCAATTATGAAATAGCCCCTTTACTTGTTAAAATTACCGAAGAGAAAAAGTAAGCACTCTAATAAAATTATGTCGAAAATATTATAATGTATATAAAAGATATTCACTTTATAAAATTGTATCATTTACTCTGACTTAGTTAATACTTGATAAGATGAATAAAATTGATACTGATTGATAAATGATGTTCAGTGACACAATGTGGCTGCATGCAGAACTGTATTGTTAACGTCAACTCGTCAGGTGAACGGATATCAGAGGATAAACAGGTCAGTAGAATAGGTCTTCTTTACTTAATAGCACAACATTGTTATAAAGTCGGACGAATCTTATTTTATTAGTCACTCGTTCTCCAATTTGTAATTCCTTAACTATTAGGCTTCCCTCTCATATCATATATGCATTTTACTCAACCTTACATTTCTTAAGTGTAGATCGTTATCTGTTATTATTGTTTTTGTCGATACAAATAACTACCATCTTAAAATGAAAAACTTGAATATTTTCCAACTAACTTTATTATTACATTAGTTAACATAAATCTCTATCGTATTCCGATTGACTTTTAAATCTTACTTACGCCTGTCACTCCTCATGGAGGAGCATAGGCTGACCACGAACATTCTCTACCGGACTCTGCCCTAGGCAATCCTTTCCAGTTGATATTCACCCTTTTAATATCCGCTTCCAATTCTCGGCACAATTTGCTCCATGTTATCGCTTGCTCTGCGATGCAGTTTGGTGATTTCCGCAATGTATATCCTATCCACTTTCAAAGTGTTTTCCTGATTTCCTCTTCAGATGGAAGTTGGTTTGTTCTCTCCCACAGTAGGTTGTTGCTGATGGTATCCGGTCGACGGACATTCAGTATCTTGTGTAAACAATTGTTTATAAATACCCATACTTATTTGATGATGGTTTTAGTAGTTTTTTAAGTTTCAGCTCCGTACAACAGAACTGTCTTGACGTTTGTGTTGAAGATTCGGACTTTGGTGTTAGCTGACAGATAGTTGATATGAGTTCCATACGCTATTCAACTGTATGAATGCAGCCCTTACTTTCCCAATACTCGCCTTTGTATCTGCATCAAATCCGTCTTGTTCATCGATGATGCTGCCCAGTTTTAAATCTATCCACTTTTTTTCCAGGTCATTTATACATTTCCTGACAAATACATGTGCAATTGTTGGAGGAGTATTTACAGGTGAGAGTATATTGGGCCTATTTTTTATGCTAGAGCTTCTTTTTTACATTACAGTTTACAACATTGTCGTTAAAAATTTACTTTGGATGTTTTATCATTAGAAATAATAATGGTACATTGTTTGTTGAATGCTGTACTTGGTAGATTCAGTAAATATTCTTAATAAGTTATTTTTGAAATCATATCCATTCTGAATTTATGTCAGTTAAAAAAGTATTCTGAACTAGAATAAAAAAGTAATAGACAAAACTATTCAGTTTTTTCTTAAGATTTTTGATATCACGTGGCTAGATAACATTGCGTGGTTGAAAATGATGACTGAATACATGTGATAACAAAGTTTGTCAATAATGTCACAGACGTTCACTTTCTCACTGTCTGTGTTTTCCTATGTGCTGTCATTCAGTTAGTTTTAATCAACCTGGAACTTCACCGTAATATGCGTTATCCTAGGTTACCATACTGCATTGGCACGACTCGATGGAATTAACATAAACAGAATTGCAGTAAGAATAATTGTTGTAGCGATGAGTGAGAAAAATGAAACACTTAAAATACAGTGAGATGGAATGAAAAGATTACACTTTTGGACATCGCTCTACATACTCATGTCTAATAACTGGGTAATAACATCAGCTCTTATAACCTATTGTATAATATACAAGTATGTGGTAAATAATTTGCCTGGGTTTATTTGGAGGATTATAACTTACTCAATGACCTATTTTAATCGCTCATTGAAATTAGAAATATAAAACATTGGATCTCAGCTCAGTGCTCGCCGTGAGACTTCAAGTCTTGAGTTTGACTCACAGTGAGGTCGTGGATGCACACTGCTAAAACGTCCCTTACTAGCATTAAACAGCTGTTCAGTGTTTTCTCGTTTTGAATGGCTGTCTAAGGTCAGTTTGTGAAGATCAGTGACCTCAATTAATAACTTATAATGTTATATTACCCCACTGTTGTACTATGTTAGGTTACAATTATTTTCTTATATACTTAATCTAGTCTTTAGATAAAAGTTTTAGACTGTTGATGAACAGTCATGTATATTTACTTTTACTTAATTATTGACACCATCTCTCGTGTAAGCATTAATGACATTGTTAAGTTAACCGAATCATGTTAGAGGAAAGGGTAGTTTAACCTTTAACTTATGAGTGTTAGTTTACACGTTACATGTTCATTAATAAAAATTTAGCCATATCATATGTTATCACGTGTTATATATATATTTTAAAATTCATTCATTTATAACAAATAAAGTTTGTTACTTATCTGCCAAATAAACGATCATATCACTTAGTTGTAAACATCAGTAACTACTAATTACATGGTCTTGTTTGGTGACTTCTGTTTATCCAATCTCCATGTTGTAATATTCCGGCCGTAGCCGCTACCTAGACGCGGTGGTCGGGCTTGCCTATCGTGATAACCCAAACGAGCTATATTGGCTGGAACATATGTTCCTGTAGGCTCTACCGTGCCAGGCAGGTCGATTGGAGAACGGCAAAACTAAAACCAGAGTAATTCTCAACGTTGGACCCAAATAGATCACATCGCTATCAGCCACTGATGGATGGGCTCGATAGAAGACTGTCGCTCATTCTGAAGCACATGCTTAGATTCAGATAATGCTCTAGTGCGAGCGTGTATTTGCCTGCGTCTTACAGGACGTAGGAAAGACGCTGCAAGTAAACCTCTTAGGGTCCTACTTAATGATAGTCAAGCTAAGAGTATATTTCAGGAACAACTAGGAAAACATGTTAGGCAGCCATGTATGTGATGCCCACCCCGAGGCAGCATGGAATGATATCCGTAAAGCTGTGGAAACAGCAGTGATATCTGTTAGTAAGGTAAACCAGAAGGTTAGGGAGCAACACTGGATCTCAGCAGCATCTATCGCACTGATAGATGCTCGGAAACTCATTCCACCTGGCTCTGAACATAATGAAGAGCGGAGTCAGCTTAAGCGCAAGCTGACAAGAAGTCTACGCAACGATCGTGAACAGTGGTGGGTAGCGAAAGCAAGAGAGATGGAAAAGGCAACGGCAATAGGTAATAGCAGACAATTGTTCAGACTTGTTAAGGAAACGGGTATTAGGAAACCGACTGTTAGCGAAACATTCTCAGAGAAAGATGGATATATTATACACTCTTAATCCAGGAGATTGGATCGATGGGCAGAACACTCTAGGGATCAGTTCAACTGGCCTTCAGCCACACTTCGGTTTCCCACGATCTCCAGTCAACCTGAATGGCAAGTTTATGTAGGTCCTCCGTCTCTTTACGAAGTTGAAAAAGCTATAGGAAATGTAAAGCGAGGGAGAGCAGCATGCCCTGACAGGTTTACTCCTGAGATTTTTAAGGATGGTAGTGCAGTATTAGCAATGAGATTAACCGAGGTCTTAGGTAGAATTTGGGAACTGAACTTAATCTCATCTGACTGGCCTCAATCACTGATTATGCCAGTCTATAAGAAAGGACAAAAGTCCTCGTGTGACAATCTCACAGGAATCAGTTTGACTAATATAGTGTCTAAAATATTGGCTTCAATAATACTTCGACGCCTAACTAAAGCTCTTGAAGAGCAGACTAGAGTAAACCAGACCGGTTTTCGACCTGGACGTGGTTGTATAGACCAAATATTCGCACTACGTCAGGTTCTAGAACACAGACACACATTCAGACGCCTCACAATCGTAGTATTTCTCGACCTTAAGGTGGCATTTGACTCTGTCGATCGTAAGGTTCTATAGCAGTGTTTGTCACTGAAAGGAGTACCAAAGAAGTACATTAACCTTATACATGCTCTCTACTCGAACACAACTGGTCGAGTGAGAGCTTATGGCGAACTGCCATCAGAATTGATTACCTCAAGTGGTGTTCGTCACGGCTGTCCACTATCTCCATTCTTGTTTAACTTTGTCGTTGACGTGATTTTAGAGATGACACTTTCCTCATCTAAATTCCCACGGGTTGTAATTCTACCGGGAGATTCACTTTTTGATCTAGAATATGCCGATGATATAGTTCTATTTGGTGAAGACGCTGACAAAATGCAGTCTTCTGATCACTCTAAGCAACAATGCAAGAATGTTCGGCATGCAATTCTCCCCCTTGAAATGCAAAATGTTGCTTCAGGATTGGGTTGCATCGACACCCGAACTAATGATAGGGAGTGAAGTAATTGAGCGTGTCGATCGCTTCACTTATCTTGGGAGTCTCATCAACCCTTGTGGTCTGGTGTGTGACGAAATCTCAGCACAGATACAGAAGGCTCGACTAGCTTTCGCCAACTTGCGTCATCTATGGCGTAGGCGAGATATCCGTCTGTCAACCAAAGCACGTGTTTACTGCGCAGCAGTTCGTTCCGTCCTACTTTATGTCAGTGAAACATGGCCGGTAAGAGTAGAGGATATTCGTAGGTTACTAGTATTTGATCATAGGTGTCTTCGAAACATTGCTCGTATATCCTGGGACCACCGATTAAGTAATACAGTTGTTAGGAAACGGGTTCTAGGTAAGGATGGTAAATCAATTGATGAAGTAGTGAAACTTCATCAGTTGAGGTGGCTGGGACACGTGTTACGTATGTTCAACCACCGACTGCCTCGACGTGCAATGTTCAATGGTATAGGAGTAGATTGGAATAAAGCTAGGGGCAACCAGATCAAAACATGGCTCAAGTCCATGAAGTCACTAACAAGTGGACTGAGCCATGTTGGTAGGTGTAGACTACCTGGTTGGGGACCGCGAGATGATAGCAACCGATGGTTAGAGACTTTGAATGACATGGTTCATAATCGTTTGCAATGGTGTTAGTGCATCCACTCTGTGTTTTCCCAAATTCTAATCTTCTGAATTCTTCATGTCCCTTTCATTTTTCGCTTTCCAAATTTATTTCACTGGATTATACTCCTTGAATAACATCTTCAGCGCTAATATTTCCGATTATCGCTTATACTTTTACTACCTCTACCACTATGGGATTTGAATCGACCACTGCATCTCTGTGCTAGTGTGGTGTGGCAACTCGAACTGATGTACGTACTTACGAAGTTCTACGTTGTTACTGACTGACTGGTGATGTAATATGATTATATTTATTTAATTCATAGATGACTGATCGAACTTCTGATTATTTTTTGTAATTATTTCATTTAATCAGTACAGTGGGTTTTTTGTTTTCATTGATTTTAGTGGCGAGTCTTCTGGATGCATTCATTTATCACTCTACATGTATATTACGTAACCGTCACCATAGAAATTAACATTATTAAATGTACAATTCTTTTGTAATTTATTTGTTCTCTACGTTCTTTCTTATATTTATTCGTCATTCGTTCTATTTTCTAACATTCTAATTTGTGTTTAAGAAACTGGTTTGTTGTGAACATTGCGCGATTCCTCATGTCTTTCGACCCCCACTATTTGCTTTTTTTTCTTTATGTGTATACATCGGTATCAATATAGTGTATGTGATTTCTTTTTGAAAATCCATTTACTATGAGCCTAGCATTCTTTTTTGTGATAATTGGTTTCGTAAAATGTACAAATAGAGTTATTGCAACGAACATACAATACGTGTTTATGTATTACTGCTTCACTCAGATGACATCATCATTTTCTAGTTTAATGGCAGACACCGTAAATATGACAACTGATGCAAGTAAATGATTTAATTATTATTCGCTATTCTAAATAGATGATAAGCAACTGTCTCTGTTTACGCTCTGACCTCATTCAAAGTAACAATATTACTAGGGAGTCTTCTCCTTCCTTATGTAATTATGTTAGCTAATAAAGCGTAACCAATAAGGTCATTCGTATGGTATACTACTTACTGATCTGAAGTAAAAGCTAGCAAAAGTTAGAGGATCCTAATAGGGACTCATTTTTTACTTGCCACCTACCTACTCTGACTAAATCCTAGCACCATGATGGAAATGTGTCCTAGCCAAAGATTTATCTAAATATAACAGGCAATATAAGGTTACAAATAATTCACCTACGATAATTCGTAGTTCTCAATGTATTATTCTGTATCTTTATTACAATATACTATCGTCAATATCATGACTGAAGTAAATATCGATAATAAAAGGGTAGCGATGAGGGTATTTTATATCCTAACTTTCTGTATTAATGTATTTCCAACAAATACTTTAGACTCTAAAAGGGTCAAACGATTATTGTTGTAAAATTGCTTGCCTCGCTTGTTCGGAAACGGGTCTTTATAAGTTGTGGTAAACTTTCATTAGCGGATAAAATTCCAAGTGATAATTTGACGAGTCACTTACACTCAACTATTAATTAGCTACCATAAAGTGAATAAGTTAGTGATGTGCGCTCCTATTAGTTCGATCGATTCTGTTACGAAATTGAGGTGTGGAAAGGTAACAGGTTCTATCTAATTGTTAAGAAATATTGTCATCGGTATTAGTGCAGAATTACTAGTTAAATAGACTTTGGCTGAGGTATAGATCGGTGCAACTTATTTCCCAAGTTGCACTACCTGTGGAGGTAGATTTATTGCTAGGATTATGTAAATCATTCCAACCACCTCAATCGAAGATTGTTTATTGTCATGAGTGAAATCATCTGGCTAAAAAGCTTTACTTAGGAATGTAAGATGAGGATCCCAGTTAAAAAAATATGTAGGGACAATATACCTACTGATCTAATCTCTTATTCTACGCACGTATCAATAGTAGAGCCAATAAAACTAATCAATTATACGGATAACTCAAAGGTGACAATATCTCAAGTTGATGTCTGTCCAATAAACATGATCAGTAGCTAGAGACGTTGAGTACCATGGTTTATGATTGGTTACATATAAACTCACTCTACATCTTTCTCTAGATTTTAAGTTCCAATATTCTTCCACACATTTTTGAATCATATTCTCCAATATATATCTATCTTCTCACCATCATCGATACTAGGCATATTTCGACTCTTTATCTCGTTAATTTCCTCCCATTGTGCTGATTTGAAACGGAAATATGGGCTGATGCGCAATTACATAAAGTTCTACATTGACTAAGGTTGAATTTCAGTATACACAAAAAAAAACGTAAAACCAGAATGTGATTTAAATTTATCGATGACTGGTAAATGTCGAAACAAAACAAGTAGGATTTCGAATGAACTGAAAGACTCAGTTAGTTTTCTAAGTATTGACAAGTCAGCATCTAAACCCAATCTGATCAAACAAAGCTAGGTGCTTAAAATAAGTAGAGTCCAACCAAGTTCCGCGTTCCAGATAACTGTGTGGTGATCTTATTGAAATAGATTTACTGTAACGGCCTTAATCATGTACTTCTTTGTGTATGTTTGACTTTTTTGAAACAATAATCCTGGCAAATATGACAAGGTGGACAATTACCATAAACTTTTTGTTGAACAAAATATGAGCATCAAATAACTAAAACAACTTAAATACTGAAGACAGAATCGACCTTTTTGATTGTTTCAATCGATTTAAATATATGACTCGTAGTCACTAGAACTGTGCAGCATTACAATAACAAGGTAACATGTAATTAGCTTTTACCGCAATTTTCAAATGAGACTACTTACCAAAATCTGAATTTATTGCGCTTCTTTAATTTGAACTGGTTACCGTTTGGCAGATAGTGATATACATCTAACAAAGTATTATATCTAACCTATTCATTTGAAACAAAACTCTACTAATGTTTATCATATGTTTATTTTCCATGAACAATTCTATGGTCATTTCTTAACGAATATTTCTATATTTTAGACAGATAATTCACGAATTCAAAATTGTCATCCATTCAGTTGAACTTTGACACCAGACAGACTTATATAATGAAAATTAAAATGAATTCTAAAATATTAGCTTTTCAGTGTTACAAATTTATCGAAAGGAAAACCAAGTAGGGTAAAACAGTACAGAGATTTACTTAAAATAAATAGGATTTTTTCTTCAAATCTAAAAACCACTTGTGAAAAATACAATACTCTATGTAAACATGGCAGAACCTTCTTGAAGTGAAACCAGTAGATAGCATAGATATAAAAAAAACAACTGCATGATAGAATTGGATACAACCAAGTCTACTGTTTCATTGTATTTTTATTCTCTTAACTAAAACGGGGACAGGGAATGCATAATTAAGATAAGAATCACTCATAAATGAGATCTCATATTTAGAAAAATAATGATACCATGTGTCAAAACTGCATAAACTTAAAAGGTAGGTATGGTGATCCCCCTTAGTAAAAATATGTTTTGCAATTTTTTCAAAATAAAAGTATGCTAGGCAACAATAATGACTGAACAACTGGGAAAAAACATTAGATGATGTTAATGTTGAATTTGCGCTTCTATTCTTAAATTGTTTCTCATCGTAGAGAATATATGATAAACTGTTTAATATTTACGGCATAATTGATTTGAATGTACTAAGAGCTTCTAAAAGGACAACACGTCTTTGTTCTGGTCTTAATATAGGCAAACTAGTTGCGATTTGTGATAGTTTATCTAAAATATCTTTTTCTACATCATTTTCTGTTGAGTCACTCATCATTGTTGATCCTGGTTGATTTTCTTTATTATCACCGACGGTATCGTCCTTCACTTCACTCTCTCTACTGTTCTCATTCATGATTTCATTATTATTGTCAGGTGATGTCAAGGATGTAACATCCCGTTCATCAATGGTTTCATTAGGACCAATGAGACTAGAAGTTACTACACTTTTATCATTAGTGTCGTTATTATCTGTTAAGATGGCAATTGTTTGGGAGCTTGAACTATTATCCTACATTTTGTAAAAAGAGTAAGGAAAAAAACAAATTAGTAAAAAAAGTGAATATATTAAGGAACACAAGTATTCATGTATTTAAAGTCTGCAAGGAATTAGATGTTTTGCAACTAGTTATGTAATATATCACACTAACAAGAACAACCTAATAACGAAAGTAGACAATATAGGGTATTATTGAAAATAAATTTATAAGTTACGATACATACCTCATTGGAAAATCAAGGGGATGATCTAAGGCCGCTTTTTCAATATCATCGAGTAATAAATTCACAGTTAATGAAAAGGGTAAAATATGTAAAAACATTTCTTAACTTATAATGACAGACTACATCAACACCCTACTGAGTTTAAATCATGATCCTTTTTACATTGGTAGGATTATTATACTATAAATTATTAATCTACTCGTGTAATAATTCATGGTTTACTGACCAGTCTTAAAGATTGTGTGACCATGACATATCTATAATTTCCTTTCTAAAACTCGAAGGAAATGATACATTCTTACAATAAAATCAAATACTGAAACATATTGCAACACTTTACGATACGTTACACTAAATAGTGATATAACGATATAGAATTTACAGGACAAGGAAAAAATTAACAATCATTAAATAGAAAATATTACCTTTGTATCACTATTATTATCATTATTTATTTCTGAACTCTCCTCTACATTGATAGGTGAGAAGTTATATTGATTTATTTGACTATTCATTGAAGAAATCAACTGATCTTCGGTGTTATTGATTTGGCTACTACCTTGACTCCCTTCTATTAATATGCACTCATCATCAACATAACCATCAGCAGTAACAAAATCATCCTCCTGTGTTTGTTTATTAGAGCAAGAAGAATTGACACCGATGTCATTTGATTGCAGAGTACTTTCCTCTAACTGAGTATCTGCTATCAAGGTTGACTCACTGTCAATTACAAGGATATTTCCTTTTTTATTCATATGAACTGATTCTGTTGGTTCACTTGTTTTTGAATCATAGGAAATCACTTCTGTTTGAACAACAGGCTCCATGAATAACGGTCTACCTTTGGATGACTTTAAAAGTTGGTTAGAACTTTGAGACTTATATCCAGATGAGACTTTTTTAATCGGTAATTCCCGTCGTTGAGGAGAAGCTGATTTACGACGATGATGTAGACTTGATTCAAAACTATTTTCTGATAATGTACTGGGAGTTGTATCTTTATCAATTTCTGTAGTAATCGAGAATCTGTATAATTATTGTGCACAGAAAAGAAGACAATTAGTCTTAAGTCAACTACTCCTGAAATAAAAGTAAACAGGCAACTTGGAAAATACTGACGTTGAGAATTTGAAAATGTAGCACATTATCATTGCAGAAAATATTTAGATTAAGTTAGATAAAAAAGTCTGCGTCTTTAGATCAAAAATATATCGATTCTATCAGTCAGGCATAAGCAACATAGATCATGGAAGGTTCGTTCACCAATTCATTTTACCATACCATATCAGTTAAGAGAGATAAAACTATAGATACAAATTCCAGAGTAGTGGATTAGTAAAAGTACAAATAGGAGTATAAAACATTCAGTATAGACGATATAAGTTAACAGATAATTAGGAATTAATGGAATAGAAATAAGTATATATATATATATATATATATATATATATATATATATATATATATATATATATATATATATATATATATATATATATATATAAGGTTTATATTTAATGGTAGCACCAGTTAATAAAATAATTAATTATCAGATGGAGCTATGTTAGGTGGTGCAGATTAACTAATTGACTTCTGCTCAATAATAGCAATCAATAAGGTTAAATACATTGAGTGACGTATGACGCAAGATTAGTGTCAGGCTTTAGATTGACTAAGATTGGCTAACTGATTAGAAAATAATTATTAGCCAAGTAAACCTTGAATGCTTGAGTTTCTTTTCATATAGACGATTTTTTTAGTAAACTACTGACAATCTTGAAATACAATATACAAATATACATTTAGAACATACACAGATTGTGATGAATCTTGTGAAGCATCTAAATCAACGGGAATCTGTTTCGATGTGACATCAGATTGAATTTTTGACATGGGTATCCCATTTATTTCCATCTCTTCATTCTTTTTGTTGGATTCTATTAATTCTTCGACATTACTGTTGATTACTACTTCGTCAGGTTCATTTCCATTCAAATCAATAAATTCCTTGTATTTATCACCATCATCATCATTATTGAATACGATTCTTTTTCTATTAGTACTGAAGTCAATTTGATTATCATGATCATAATCATCATCGGATTCTTGTTCAATCGAATTCGTCGGTTCGATTGTATAAACTACTGGTTGTTCAACAAACGATACACGCTGAGATTTTTTCTTTGACCATAAATTCCGTATAATACCTTAATAAAACGAAAATAAATGAATCTCATTAGAAAAACATCACAATTTTTTCTAAAAACAATTCAGGTTAAATTTAATGAAACTCAATAGGCAGGTAGGTGTTTGAAAACTGTTTCAAGTTATAAATGTTGTGGTATGAAGGCTGATGAAATTACCCGGTGGTTTAAACGAAAGTAAATAGAATTGAACCAGAATGTGCAGCCAAATGTTTCGAAGAAACGTCCCCTATCTGGTCAATAACCATTATGATTAACAAAGAATAATTTTAAAATATGGAACTTGTTACAATGAAGTGACTTGAGTTGTTTTTAATAAGAATACAATTATTCTACAGAATGAGGAGATAATGTAGTTGTTCTCCCTCCCCATTACTTCAAGGCTATGAAACAGTATTTCCAAAGAGCCACAGTGTAATCCTAAATGGAAATAAAGGATCGACTGATGTTTAGTGCCTGTTTTTGACTCCGTAACGATCTATTGATAATGATATTAATAAAATAGATATCCTATTTACTTCATATATTTTTTGTCGATCAACACATTAACAACAACGGTAAATGAAAAGCCAATTACGAAACTGTTCCCATATATATATGGGAACAGTTTCGTTGTGGAAAGATGACAGCGTATTCGAATTTCATATACCAAACAGGGCAGTTCAGTCTTTATAAAAGATAAATGATGTATCAATCATCGATAACTAACTAGAGTATGGACGACAGACTCATAGAAAGCAAGCACATGTAAAAACTCACACTATATGATTAACAAAGTCATAGATAACAGAGTATGTAGGAAGAATATAAAACCCCTAAGTTAGAATAGCCAGACAAAAATAGACTACTTAGGAGTATGATAAGAGCTGCTATAAATGATGAGGCTGTTAATCTTTATTAACTTAAGACAAAGCCCTATGTTGAATATTGCGCGAGTAGGTTGGGATAATACTAGAAGATGGAAAATAGTGGAATAATTGATTACTGTAATGTTAATTTATTTTATAATAACATGCAGCGTGGGAACTTGTAAGTTAAATAGTTGTTTCATCTCAGTCACAGACTAATTATAACTAAACAATCTAGGTTACTTTTGAGTTCTATCTAATTTCGTTCACATTCACAGAACCTACTCTTTAAACCATAACTATTAAACACATTGATCAACAAATAATGAAAACACACCCCTAAGGGTTTTACAATACAAAAACTAGAAAAAAATAGCTACCAGATGGAGAATCTGCTACGGAAGGATTGAATGTCGAACGAGATGAAGAAGCCAGCAAATTTGACGTTGATTTTCGTTCTGTCAGTGTAGGACTATTATCCAAGGACAGATTACCACTGTTATGATCTCCGGAAGACGATCTCTGACGTGCAGTCTGTTCGGCGGCTTTTTGTAAACCTAATACAAGCATTTTCTGAGCACGACTTGATCCTAAGTAACGAGAATGATTTATAGAAAGATTTCTGATACGTTACGAGAAAAATCCTATATATATTAGAGGAAGAATATTAGAAAACTTACTTATTGTGACGAGTCTCCATACATTATTTCTGAGATTTTTTCCTTGGATGGTTTAATCTACTTATCACTTGTCTCAACTCGAATTACGTCGATTGTTGGTAAGTATTAATTAATTTAGCGAAGATTAACCTACATGCTATTATGCTTTAAACTATTCTTAGCATTAATGTAATTTTTAATGGTTTGGATTATCCCATTTTAGATAGTGATCAGTCTAAGTTGACATTTGAGCAATCTGCGAGGATTGTCCCGATACAGACATTGAAAAAAGAAGAAACGCGTGTCCTGGATTTCACTCCTAGTCACATTCTATCTATTCAATATTTACACGTTTTATTAATTATGTGAAATCTCTTTATATAACTGATCTGAATATGAGTAACAATTGACAAGTTACACTTCAATTAACTGAAAACAAACCCACCAAAAAAGTTGGTTTTTGAAAAATAAACTGACTAGCTGTTTTCAATACTCAAGCAACACATGTATCTAGACTGATTTCCATTTATGCCGACTTAATAAGTGAGGATGATCTTAATAATTATATACATTAACCTTATTGCATTCTTGTACACTTGAAATGACTAACCATTATTTGAACATAGCTACATTAATTAGCCAAGCTTAACTATTAAGTACATTATGTTACAACTTACAAGCTAATGATCAATATTTTGTACTAACAGCTAATATATAAATCCATTTATGTCAATGACAAAATGACACTACAATTTTGTTTGGTCTTCAATATTGTAAACTTTACATATGCTTATAATTGTAAGCAGTAATGGACCGTGGCTAGCAGTGGAATTCAGGATTCAGGTTTCGCCCTATTTGGGTTTTTTCAGATGGATGTACTTTCATATAATTGGATTTTTAAGATACCAATGATAAAATCTAAATGATTTTGATTTGTTGTATGTTGATTACAAGAGCTTTTGCTCTAGATATGTTTTCTAACTTTATGTAATTCTTTACGCAAGATGTTAATCAATTGTTGTTATAAGTTCTTTGTAATTATCATGGACGATCATTGTTCAAAAAGTGAATTTACCAAAAAACTACGCTACAGTTGAAGATCGATACTTTACCATTTACACTGAGTGTGCAATCATAGTAACGTATTTTCATCAACCTACGGATTTCAATCAGAATAAATTTCGATTTAAGAAATTTCAATTCCCAGAGTATGTCGTATTACTTCTCTGAGGTGCGTCGATAAGATGGTGTGATATCAGCAAACATAACGTTCAGTTATTAAGAGCAAGGTAAATAATTCAAGAAATGTGACTATACATTATCTTAAAAAGTAGAAAAAGGACTAAATCACTGAAAGATGAAGATTTATAAAAATGTAATTTAGTGAAAAATTACTAATTGACTTTGCACATTCTATATACAAAACAAAGACAATTAAAATAAGTTTATGTAACTAAAACCGACAGTATGCTACATCTCTATAAAACACCTGGATCATTTCTATTGAAAAAAAATTATTGTTGATAGTAAATATTTTTCAAGACAAAATACGAACACTAACCTCTTATTAATGGGCTAGATAATGTATGGTTATTCGGACGAGAGGTTAAAATTGGTGGAATAGACACAGTAATGGTCGGAGGTGATACCTTATCGTTTTCATCTTTAGGAGACTGTTTAGGCAAAGTTGTTGAAGGCAAATTAAACGACTCGTTAAACTGATTTGAATTTGTTTGATCGGACAAATCTGAAAATATTTTAGATGAAATTAAAAAAATTGGAAGTCATTCACTGAGGTACGTAAAATTCAGTTTCAATAATACTCATTAAATCCCCACTGGATACGTAATGGGAACTATGAGTGAAAATTCGCTCAAAGTCGTTCAAAATAGAATATTAAGTGGGCCAAATCACTAACACTAGTAAGTTACGATACGACCTAAACCATACTTTTAAGAAACAGTTAGGTCAACAATATCCACTAACTATCTACAGAGTGAATGAAGTCTCAGGACTCGGTGGTAGCTGGGACCGACCAGAAAAACGTGTCAAATTGAAGGCGTAACATTTATATTTGGCAATTAATCAAAAAGTAAGTTTATGGAAAAATTAAAGTTTTTGCTCAACAAAACGAAATAAAATATAGTAAATAGCATTTGGGAATTTCAAATAATCATTAAAACATGTTACACAAATTTATACACATTCACTTTACCAGATGTATTCAATTTAGATGAGATTTCATCAACACAATCTAATTCGCATTCTGTATTAATTGTCTCAGTATCTTGTATGATTTCAAAGTCATCCTTCAGATCCTGTAAGTTAGAAAATACAAATTAAACTTCTTAGTATAGTATTAATAGAAAACTCATAAAAGAATCCGTTGTGAACTGTGACTAGTTAGTATGCGAAATAAAACACATCTACACCATAATTAGTAACATAAATCTCAATACTAGAAGTTTGATTATAATGTGGATTGCTTGTAATTGCTGGTTTATTACCGGGTTTCCAATCGCTGAGTAGGACATCATGTAAGTTGTATATATGTATCTAACACAGTGGTCTAATAATTTCATGTTTAGTGTATCGATCTAGTGCCCAGATGGTATAACATTGCAGTAAATGGAGATTCTATTTTTATTTCACGTCACAACATTGGCCACAAATCTACGTAGTATTATTAACAATTTGTGATTGTATATTTTTTCGTCAGTCAGGAATGAATAGTTGGGAAGATTTGCTAGGTCTATTGGAAATAACAAGTGTTCCAAAAGAAAAATTTAGTGCTGTATTTTTATTATGGAACCTACAAAAGGTGAAAAAACGTAACATGTATAATATAATTTATGCTCAGAAAAATCATCAAGCGACTACTACAAGTTCTGTGTATGCAAATGTGCCACAATGCTTACAAATAATGTGTGAGTTATGTATAGATAACGTAGATTGATAGTCAAATTATTCACAACATTACAGTACAAAGATCAAACACTGTTTCGTAAAGGAAGAACAATCGTATACTGGATGAAGAGGCAAAAGAAAATTGACGTCAGAGTGTACAATGTCAATTATTTCAAACGATGCTAAATATGAAATCCTACGTAAAATCTTCTCGAGGAAGCTAGTGTGGGCTGTGAATGACTAGTAAACGAAGAAAAACAAATCCAAGCCATAATCTGTAGCATAAATCATTATCTCTACACTAAAACTCTAAAATTACTGTGTGTCATTCCTCTTTAAAACCCGAAGTTCTGAAGGAGACCTTAATAAAGAAATTTTAATGATTTAACAGAACTTAGGTGAATATTTATATTTTGGTTAGCCATTCAAAGTTTAGGCATTTGTGTAAATATGATCAAATTTAGTCTTGTGTAACAAGTAGTCATTAGATAAAAACCAACTCATTCATCTAGCTGAAAAAACACTTTATCTGTAAATCCAAATCAACAACAGAGTTGATATTTATGTATCCGAATCTGCACTACACTTTCGTAAGTGAGGATCTAGGCTAATACAACAATCGACTGCTAAACTTGAAATCGAAATGATTGAAAAAAGAGCTTTGACCATAATATTGTCAGCCTTGAAAGCACCGTCAACTACATTGTAATGTTGTAAGTGAATAAAATTGGATATATTAGCAATGAAACTATTTTTCAACAACTAAATTAACTGTAAAGAAATTCTTTAGTCAAGAGAGTTATGTCAATTGAGAGCAACATTGAAGACCTAAATATAATGTGTGTTTGTATGCATAGATGCATACGAAATCTGATATAACTAAAATCAAGGAATGAAGAGAAGAAATTCAATTAGTTTTTCATTATGGCTTTAGGCTAATATAAATGGTTTACAACAATGAAATAATACTCGAGTAATTGCGTAACGTAATAATTTTATAATGAAATATCGATTATAGCTAAAATCATCAACATGAACTTACAGATTCTTTCTCAGAGAGAGGATCAATCGATGGAGATAGAACAGGTCTAAGTATTTTTTTTAAAAATCAAAAAAGGCAAAATGTGAATTTCCACGACAAAAATCCTCATATACATGAAATACTGATTTTATAGATAAATCATAATTCACTGAAAGCGAATCGATATGTTGAATAAACATAGAGTTCTGGATTAATGTTACCTATCTTACAATTATATAGTGTGACATATTATAGACAATAACATTCATTACAAAAGTATAATCAAAAGATAAATTACATGAATAATACAAGTTACGAATGTGAATATAAGAGAAAATATATAGATTTATCATCAGAATGATTGAATTATTAACTATTTACAACATTGCATACATAAAGTTTGAAGGATTGCTACTTCCTTTTACTCTTTATTATATCATGTAAGGATTAGCAAAGATTAGAATTAACCCGTTATTGATAATCAAAACTGAACTTTGATCAGACTTTGTTGTCATATGCACATTAGTGTTTAGAGCGATAGGTACGGGGTTTCGAGTGTAAAATAGGAAAATTGACATTATGATTCAAATCCAACCCCAGCTGCCAAGTCCAAAATAAGTTGAAATAAGTATTCTGAACTTTATTGCTAACGAGAATTTATCTATTCTATAAAACTTGTTTTAGATAATGTCCTTTTTTTCTTAAACTAATGAAGTAACACATCTTTTGCACATTGTCATTAACGACTGACTAAGATAATTAACTGAAATCAATAACAAAGAGTATATAACTTATAGATCTTCTGATTAGTTGTTTCTTAATGTTTCTTTGTTACTTTGAATAGTTTTCTGTTCTATTGACCAAAAACAAATAAAGAATAATTCTAAAAGTTTAATGTTTAAAATAAAATAAAAGTAGAGAGAGAGAGAGAGCGAGAACTAAAACTATTCATTTAGAATGATAGCAATAAACTGTCTTTTTACATAATAAAATAAAGTAAACAATACTAACACTTAGATGAACTGAAACGAAGCAGTAATAATAAAAAAAACTTTACACAATAAATATAAGACAATAGAGAAAAAATAAATTTGTGTGGTTTGGACAAACATGACCAACAGTAATTAAGAGAACCTATAAATGCTTAGAAGTTTATTTGTTTATCAGATAGTGATAGGTAAAATGGTACAATGAAAGTGTTTCAATAAAATGAACAGATGTAAATTTTGATAGTCAGGTATTGGAAACAAGATGGATTTGAGTTTTAAATCAAGATTTTTTTTTTCTCTAAAATCGAATTAAATTTCACGGAAGTGAAGTATTAACTAACATCAAGGAAATATTCGAAACATTTTGTTGAACTATTACCAGTAAGAAAAGATTAGTTATGATTTATTATTAAATTTGCTGGAAGGACATTCACTAAATGTTAATTTCATGTTTGATAAGTTTAATCACTCGAATACATTCAACTTTTCTCTTGAATGGTATATCAATACACATTTGTAACTATTAGAAGCATGATTTTAATGTCTTGAAAAATCTTTAAAAAAGCAATTGAATTATTAGAAGTGCTATTGATCTCTATTGATCAGAAAGCAACAACCAACTGCTATGTTTGAGAATAGTTATATAGGGCTCCATATGGAGAAATAAATTCATTACTAGACATTAATTAATTATCAATGTAGAGGCTAATATGACAATATATTAAACTTATTATACTGTGAACCAAACAAGAGCTTAACGTTGAATTGATGAAGATTTTCAGTTCAGACGCTGTGTTCTCTACATTAAAAAAAGCATCGATAATGTTGTTCAAAACGAATGAAAGCTCCACTCTTAAACTATGGTGCACAAAGTACACAGTACCATAAAGAGTTTAGCTTTTTTCACTGGGAAAAGATACATACTTGGTAGGTATGCATTCTGATTCCATGCAAAGTGGACCAGTAGAAGTCTGAACAGTAATATTTTCGGTCTGATTGCTTTCGTTGTTTAACCCCTCTGTTACGTTCGGTTTCGTATGGGAATCCAGTGGTTCTAGTGTTTCAGAGACTGCTTGACAATCTTTGTTGACAGATGATTGAGGACTAAATTCAAGTTGAGACTGCGATTCGCTACCACCGCCCCCACCACTTATGGAAGACCATGATTGTTGACTAATATCTAATTCATTGTACATAGTAGGTATATATTCACGTCTAGTAAATAAATAAAGTTTTCAGTAGGCAAAACATTAAACACGGGAAAGAATGCTGACGATAACAAGTTATGTTAAAATCTTATAGACAGAAATCCAAGTTTTCTGGTAAATCAAAATAAATCTTAATAATAAAACTGAATCTATGAATATAGATAGAAGCATAGCACTCAATGAACAATATATATTTACAATTGGAACACTGAATAATGAAAAAATTATAAACTGCTTAAAAAGTTTAGTTGAATTGGTAAAGAGTTTAGTAAAGATTATGGACATTTTACATTTTTTAAATCACGAACTCAGATGTGAGACAGTTATTTGCCACAGGTAAGGGAAGTTGGTCGCACAATTTTGTGAATCGATAACGGTTAGTCATCAACACCATTGAATCCAGGCTGTAGTTTAGAAGTTGGTTATGGGATCAATGTCTGGATGCGGGGTCATGGATGCACATTGCTAACAAGTACCATACTAGGGTGGGGTGGCCGTTTATTGCATTCACGTTCTAAGTGTTGGCATAAAATCAATTTGTGATCCATTCGAATATGATTATATAGGTTTGACAAAAATGATTTTAAGATGTATTCGATTTTACTGTCAGCCAACAAATATCCGATTAGTTTTAATAGGCCATATCCTGACCATTGCTGCTACCTTGACGCGGTGGTCAGACTTGCCTATACTGGCTGGAACAATCACTCCACAAGGTCCTACTATACCAGACAGGTCGGTTGAAGAACGGTAAGACTAAAAGCAGCAAACCCAAGGTCCGAGAGTGAAGTCGTACTGATGACTATACAGAAGTGTGACGGCGGTAAGGTGTTCCCTTCAAACAACCAGCATAGCAGCAATACTGCCTCCCCATAAAGAGGGGTGGGATTAGAGAAGGTAAATCCTAAAAATGCACACCTCGCCTTATACCACGGATATCCGTCTCCGGCGGTAAGGTCTCAAAAATACGGAGCTAACACGAAAATTACTCATAAAAAGGCCGTGTGTGACCGACCTTAAGCAGTCGTCCCCTGGACACTGCAGTCACGCTCCCAGGTCGCTAAAACCACCTCTAACCCAATTTCCTTGTGAGGTACCTCCAAAAGAACCCTTCCACGGTGTTGGCAACCGGGAAGTGATAACGGCCCTCATACCTGCAAAAGCAATCAAGACCACTGTATTCATAATAGGTCATATACACACAGTACGATCAAAAGCCGCTAGAGTGAATAGCAACTCTTATAATTTTGAAAAACAACATAAAATACAATGTATCTTATTAACTTACGATGTCATAAATATATGGTAAAATACCATTTAATATCTAATACAATTTACTTTCTACCAATATATCATAGGTTTCAACCCGCAACATCTCCTTTGATAGCAAGATGACGGAAACCCTAACCCTCAGATATGATTAACGCAAGGATCAGGCTTAACATTCAAGTTCAATTTCATTGAAGAGTAAGTGACTTACGAAACTGATTTCATTTAATCGTATATGATATTTAATCATATTATTTTGTTAAAGAAAAAACGTATTTCTCTTGGATAGTTGTCTTGTCTTCAAATATTAGTTTCATTTGAGGTATAACATCAATAATTCGGTCTCATGAACAGTCATAATTTGGCCACTTTACATCACTGTTTATTATCTATCAATTGGTATCCTTTTGTATCATTTCAACAATCAAAAATCCATTCATAGAATCCTACTTCATAAAAACTTGGCATTAATCACTATTTTGTTCAGAAGGTTTTGGTCGACTAGATTATGAAGACCTCGACATCTGAAGGAAAACAAGGAATTCAATGGACAGCTCGAAATCAATTAGACGATTTGGACTTCGTAGATGACCTAGCCCTGCTATCACGTACACACGAACAAATGCAGATGAAGACAGCCAGTGTAGCAGCAGTCTCTGCATCAGTAGGCCTCAGCATACACAAAGGGAAAACCAAAGTCCTCAAATTCAAAGCGGAAAACAACAATCCAATCACTCTTGATGGCGAAACTCTGGAAAATGTAGAGTCCTTCACATACCTAGGAAGCATCGTCGATGAACAAGGAGGTTCAGATGCAGACGTAAAGGCAAGGATCGGCAAAGCAAGGACAGTATTTCTACAATTAAAGAACATATGGAACTCAAAACAACTTCCAACCAATATCAAAGTGAGAATCTTCAATACCAACGTCAAGGCAGTTCTACTGAATGGAGCTGAAACTTGGAAAACTACAACAACCACAATCAAGAAAGTACAAGTATTTATAAATAGCTGTCTACGCAAGATACTCAACATCCATTGGCCGGATACCATCAGCAATAGCCTTCTGTGGGAGAGAACAAACCAACTTCCAGCTGAAGAAGAAATTAGGAAAAGACGATGGAAATGGATAGGACAAACATTACGCAAATCGTCAAACTGCATCACGAGGCAGGCGTTAACTTGGAATCCTGAAGGGAAGCGAAAAAGAGGAAGGCCAAAGAACACATTGCGTCGGATAATAGAAGCAGATATGAAAACGATGAATTACAACTGGACGGAGCTAGAAAGGATTGTCCAGGACAGGGTTGGGTGGAGAATGCTGGTGAGCGGCCTATGCTCCTTCACAAGGAGTAACAGGCGTAAGTAAGTAAGACTACAAATAATAATAAGTATAAACAAAACTTACAGTTGCTCTTTGATACGTTCCTTCTGATGAGTAGTTAAACAGCGACGTCGTTTCTTCACACTTTCTGACTGAGGTGGGATGAAAATAAACTAAAGGTAAATTTTGAGGAGAAATCAGCACAGAAGAAAGAATAGAGTTTGGGCAACAGTTTTTAAACAGAAATTACTAGCAAACCAATTTACAAGGAATACAAGTACACAGAATTATATAAAGCTGAGTATTTTTCGAGAAACCGAGAACAATTTCTTTAAGCTAAGATTGAGTATATTTTTTCCGCTAGAATCTGAATAAAAATCAACGTTTACTTGACTAAATCTAGTTAGTGATCACTCTACAACATATAGCTTGGAAAGGCAAATTCAAAGTAAATAATACTAATTACCCAAGAAAAGCAATCTTCATGCTAATTGCACGATTTTGTAAGAACCCCAATAAAATGTCAATAGAAATGAAACGAGATATTTCAATAATTATCTGACGTATCTATCTATGTAATAATGAAATAAATTATATGAATTGTGGGTTTAATAATACTGAAATAAAATGAATCACGATAACACCACACTGACAGATTATTTTATTCAACTTACATCACAAGTATCTTCACAACAAGTTGAAATAGTTACAACTTTAGAAGAATTAGTCGTATTTCGTTCCGAGTCAGAGAAATGTCGTTTTCTTGTTGGTTGTAATGACAACTGATTAGAATTGTTTGATTTACGTTCTGTCACTGGCACTTCCTGTGGTCCACCGAATAAGCGGCGCTTAACCAATGGACGACACGGAAGTGGGCCAGGAGATGTTGCTGTAGGAGACCAATTATGGTTAATGTTTTCATTATCTATAAGACTTGTACCAGGTGGAATTCCAAAAGCTTCAGCAATAATACCATTTGTAGGTGATGGTTTAGGAGAGGCAGGAAAAAGATTAACACCTTTTCTACCACGGCCACGCCTAGATGAGGAATTAGATGGAGCTGACTGAGTAATATTTTCTGTTTGTTCAACTGAATGAGGATAGAAAAGAGATAATATTTGAGAATTTCAATAACTTTAAATTCCAATAACGGTTTACCTATTTTAAACCAAAACATATCTGTAAAAAATAATTAGCTTTACAGTTCAGTGGCACTTTAGTCACTAGAAAATAAATAAGCTTGTATTAGAGTTTAAGCTTATAAGGAACTTCATAACCTTGAAATATACTGATTACTGGTTTATTAACGATAGGTAACAATAAGTATGAATATGAATTATATTAGTACAAACAAATGTTTAGTTTTTCAACAAGGACTAACCAAAGAACCCATTCAGTACTTGATAAGCAAAAAGATTTTCACTCTTCAAAAATATTCAATACTTCTTTAAGTAAGGGGGTAAAAATGATATCAATGATATTAAATAAGAGCTCTTGTAGTTGTTCATATTCTCCACTTTATGGCTTCTGTTTGTTAGTTAATCTTACATTGAAATCGGAAATAAAAAAGATCATGATGAAGTAATTGACAATACTTTTAATCGAATTTGTTGAAATCCTACGAATGAGTTCAATATTATTTTTGATGTAACACGGCGATGAACAGTAATTTTATGTTAAACAGTAGTTATTAAAAAAAACATTTTACATCATTTAGGTTAATGGCATAAACGTAGAAATAAACAAGCATAAATTATTCACCACAAAACACTTTTTATGTTTTAGTACCAAGATCATTTTTCGTTCAAAGAACTGTAGCTTTCAATTACGTAAAAAGTAATAAATTAAGAACTTAGTTCGGCAATAATAAACAAACAACACTTACATGATCGTCGAACAGGTGTAACCATTTTTTCAATTGGACTATTAACTTTTACTAATGAAAGGCGCCCTCGACGTGATCGAATAGAAGGGTTATGTGAAGGCATTTTAGGATCATGATTATTCTGTGAAACAAGAATATCAGAGAACAAGTCATCCACAATTGAACTTGATTTCCGGGACTTCTGAATTTTAATAAATTACCAATTGTTAATGTGATGGACAAACAAAACACATATAAATAATACTAAAGTAAATGATGTTAAGACCGAAAATTGTTTAAAACACACTTATATTCTTTCATGTAATTATAAGCAAATTATAAAAATGGTTATTTGCTGTTAACATTAGTTCAGTAAATTGATCCTTTCTAAAAACTTTTCAAGATTTCCAAAATTCTCCAACATTGTTTGTCTTGTACGACCTAAGATACTTATTTAAAATGAATTAGTACAACCGATGAACATACTAAGAAAATGATCAATTGAAGTCCTAAACATCAATAAGAAGATTCAAGCAATCAATATAAAAAAGAATTAAACTTCCACCCATTATACAAGCTGGTGGCTATCAGGACTCAGTAGTTAAGTGGATAACGTGATGACATTTGAAGCGAACGGTATTGGGTTCGAATCCCGGAGTGAACATTGACTCTGGGATGCAGGTTCATCCAGCTGAAGAGTCCCAAATCGGACGAAACGCAAGTCCTGGATTCCACTGCTAGCCACCATCCATCTTTGCCTATAATGCTAGTGACTTAAGGCAATATCGAGGAAATTCGCACAGGATGCAAATGTGTCAAAAAGACTGATTAATTGCAGTTCTAAACACCAATGGAAGGATTCAGACAGCCAACACAAAATGAATATATTTTTTTATAAAAATTAATTTAATAAATTACCTCCGGTTTAAATTTATCTTTAGCAAAAGATAATTTTTTATCAGAACGTGAAGTGGTTACCAAAGAATCAATAGGAGAGTTCTCTTCTATTTTCAACTTCAGATTATTAGAAATTACTGGCGATTGGGAAGAAGAAGAGGACAATCTTTTTGATAAACGAGACAGATGTTTAGTTGGTTCCGACTTTGGCGTTTTGCGAGGAACAGATTTACGCCTGGAGGTATTCTTTTCATTAGGACTTAAGTCAGCCAATTGTTGAATATTTGGATTTAATGTTCGTATAATAATTTTTTGAAATTCAGGTTCCGAATTAATTAAAAAGTTTCGAAAATTTAATAATTTTGATGAATTACTTTTAGTTTGTTTTACACAATACTGGTCGACTAAATAATTCCAAAAACCGATGAACCAATTCATGAAAGTAGCAGACAATTGAAGTGCTGTAAAACAAAAGAAAATATGAAACACTCAATCATAAGTTTATCAAAAAACATCTCAGCTTCTACTACAGCGAGAAGTTAATAAATTATAAATCAAGAAAACAATTTAGGTTATGACTATTACTATTGAAGTTTACAATAAATGATTGTTTTTAGTCCACCTATAATATGCAGAAGCAAAATCTGAAAGTCTTAATTTCCTATAATAGATAATCTCGTATATAAGCTTGGAAATCAGTTTGGTAAAAATATAAAGGTTAACGTGTACGACATCTAGGTACAGAGTATTCTGCTAAAAAACTAGTGTTAAGATAAAATGAACCGTAATTTTGAGTTATTTTTAACCTATCTTAATAATTACATTGCAGTTCGATGGGCAAAACTCAACTGAAACTAAGGATTAAATACAGTAACTGTCAGTACTTACTGATTGTTTTGTAAAACGCAAAAGAATAGCTGACATAAAAAATTTTCAGTGAAGAGATGATAAGATTTTCGGTTCCAGAAAGATGAACCTTTATGTTGAAAAATTCCAACACAGTTTAGTACATAAATGAGTAGGTTTATCCATATATGTAAGTTGACCCAAGAAACTAACACTCCGAGAGAATGTTTAAGTATTAGGAAGCCTATTTTCTATGGGTGACGAAAAGAAGAATCTAGTCAATCTAGTACAAATTGAAGCATTTATTCAAAATATTTTTAACTTGTGGACGAGACAGACTGTGTTTAATCTTAGGCAATGGGAATATATAGGTTTTTCATACCGCTTAGATAGTAGATTGAGTTAGATTTTAAATGACATTTTCTAAGGTCTTAGTATAAAATGAAGTGTTTCCCTAGAATAATTTTGCTTCTGGTAGTTCTTAAGCATATTGCCAGACGATTTTGTAAGACACAGAATTCTATGACACCCAAACGTTTTGTCCAGTTTTCTCCTGGAACTGTCGATTTTAGAACAAAAACACTTCAGGAACATAATTAATTCCCCCGAAGCACTAGATTAAGATGCAACTATTGTAAGATTTTCATAATCTAAATTACATATTCGTCGATAAACATAAGGGATACTCCCACTATAATAACACAATGGTTGGATTCAGGAAATTCACAATCAACAGACTTTGAAGTAAAAACATAATACTTGAGTAAATATTATAGGCGATGTGTTATCGGTTATATACAAAAAAGAAGAAAAGTAAGACAAAACCAGTATGTAGCCCTTCCTTTCTTTTAATTATTACCAAATAGTGCTGCCTAATCGGAAAGTGAGCTTCTTAAATGATTACTAGTAAAACGCAAGAACAAATAAATATAAAACGAGTGATTATATATATTTACCACATTCACAAGATTCTTGATTCGATTTCACATTGTAACCACACAGTGTGAGTGATAAGCTGAGTATAGCTTCATATTGAGCAATCGGATGTATGGAATCAGATATTTCCGAATTGAATACGGGAGTGGTAGCCGGAGTTTTCAGATCTTGTTTATCGGGAATTGTATGCAACATGGACAGTGGATTATTGATGGATACATTGGGAGGAACAACTTTCATCTGTTTCCAAATGCATATGAATACTTCCTCCAGCTGAGAATATTAAAAATCACAATTAAAAGGAAAATATATATTCACAGTTATATACAGTAACAAAATGAATTATTCAAGTATAAAACTACGAACTAGTAATGATATAAAGTTCATAAGTTGTTTTAAAGTATCCATTAGTTTTTGAACAATCGACCTTTAACCAACGATTTTCATACCAATAAACCTACAGAGGTTTGGACAATTGAATATCAGATACGTCTATAAAAGAATTATAACTCATGAACTGACGTGTGGTGGATGATAAAAATCATTGATACCTTTATCTTCATTATTATATTTAAATATAAAGCCTATACCACACCACTGGAGTATACATTTATTATTTTTAATCGGCTTGAATAATTAAAGATATTATTTTGATTGAACAGTATGAAATTTGATTTTTGGTCATATTATACTAGATAAAAATAAAGGTCATTTATGGTGACTTACTGCTAATTTAGCATGTTGTCTGTGTTGAGTAATTAAAAGCGGTTCATCTAGATCTGTTCCTGCTTCAATAACAGCTTTTTCGGCTTTTACACAACAGTGAACCAAACGAGTTAAACTCGACTCCAGCTTAGAAAACATTGACAAGACAGAATCTGTCTCATGAAGATGATTCTAAATTGTTAATAATAATAAAAATAACAACAGTTAAGATTAATATGAAATGCAGTAAAATGTTATTTTAGTCTACCATAAACTCTTGATTGATATAGCTAAGTTTGATAAACTCCAACTTCCATGTTGAAATGCTTTAATTTGGATACCCATAAAAAGTAATCTCAGATTCCATCTAGCTAATCTATCAGCAAACATTTTCACTGGCTAAAAGCGAAACAGTTTTCTTTTAGTCCAACTCAGATGCATTTACTCTCTTTTCTTATAGGCCATGAATTTCAGTATCCTTCCATTCATACTTTTCCACTGTGCCTTTTCAAACCATATTTTCAAGGTTCAGTTTTCCTTTATATCGGTGTTACTACGTTATTTCAATCTCCTTTGTTAGTCTCGTTTCGTCGTTGCTTTAGTCTGGTACGGTAACTTGGGTCAATCCAAGTCTCTGCCAGGCTCCATGTTGATGATACCCGTTTATGAGTCAGATAAAATGAAGGTTAAGTTGTTTTAAATTATTTCTAATTGATATATTTTTCAGGCAGCTGAAGCCGTGCATCATCGTTCAAAGATATAAATTATGAATTATATATATATATATATATATATATATATATATATATATATATATATATATATATATATATATATAAAACTTACATTAAGAAGGAATACAACTGTCTCTAAAGCATCAAGTAAACCATAAGAGACCTGATTACTATTTGCAGATCGATTTATGGAATGAACATTATTTGCAGACTTCTCATTATTCAACTGATTTGTTCGAGTACGAATGGATATAACGGGAGGAGATGTCAACCACTGAGTAGTTGATTCCTGAGCACTTAGATAACAGGGAGGTGAATCACCATTCTGTAAATAAAAACATGTATTAATTTTTAAATTCTGATGAGGTACAAATATGTCTATGTGGACTACATATATATTACTTTCTATCATTACAAAGTGAAAATAATTGTGTCAAGTGAAAAGATTACTCATAGAGTAGTTGCGTTGTGTAATAGTGATAATATAATTATTACATAACGCAACTTCTCAATGAGTATTATTTCATTGTTGTAAATCATACAAATGCCATGGCGAAAAACTAATCGAAAAGAAATTTCTTCGCTCTATTCCTTCATTTTACTAAGTGTCAAAATGGGAACATTCGGTTAACTGAAAACCTGCCTTACATTGGTATTGCAAATCAGATGATAACAATAGTAAGAACATATCAACAAATAATAAGGTATTAAGGATAAAATCACATAAACGATTATGTATGACAGTGCAACAATACAGAAGACAATTATGTGTAAAAATAGAGGCCATATCACAGTACACATTTTCTCGAAAATATATTTAAGCTTTGAGTATTTTTCATTACCAATCGAAAAAAATTACCTCTCAATAACAAGCTAAAGTGCTTCTTAAAGAGTTGGCATTATTGGGATGCATTAAACAATGCATATAACTAAACAGTCGATTATTCAATATTAGACAAAAAATGTTTCAGAACACACGTACTACTATTTTCTGGGTAATATACGAAAATATGGAGTGAGAAAATAGGTAACTAGTATATGTGTGGTAAAAAAAGAAGAATAAGGGAGCTATATCAGGTACAATAACAAATCCTGTGTAGCATCAGATTACGTCACACTAAATGTAATAATTCCAAAGGTTTAATCAAAGGTTTGAGGAATATAATGTAACTACGAATTTCGATCTGTTGGCAGCTACAATCACATACCACAGTATTATTAAAGATATAAATTACTGTACGCAGTAGAAATATGAGGAATATTGGTATTTTTGAAAATATTTGATTGTCAACTCATCAATGCAGTAATTGACAAATTTCGAAAAAGTACCAAAGCGCCAATTAGTTTGAGATCAGAAACCTCAGGTCCGTTAGTCTGATACCATGACAAGTATGTAACAAGAGACTCAAGTACAACAACAGGTAACTGAAATCTAACTTATAATCAACAGTTTTCTAGTAGATCATATATCTGATAATTTGCATATTACCGATGTACTTCGTATGTGAGGTGTAGTAATGTGGGTAGAAACACACTCGTTCTCTATAATTGACAGACTGAAGAACTGCAATAATATTAGTATTCAGAAGTCAGTCATTATTAAAGTAGAATTTGGTATAACTGTGCGTCAACAAATACAGCGAAAGTCAGGTGTCAGTAACTATGTTTACGTTCTAAAATCTGACCAAGAGTGAATATATATTTGATCAATACCTGTATTTTTACTCTTCAGAAAAGCAGTGACACAATAAGTTATTTACTTACTTCAGTTTGTGTTGGAGGGTGAAGCCATGGTATATATAACAGTAATGAATTAAGCAAGCTAACTAATCCAGTAAGTTGACCAAGTGGTTGATCATCAATTTTTACAGAAGCAAATGTACAGTGTGTATCTGAAATACGTTCAATAGTAAAACATTGCAGCATCATGAAGTAAAGTGAGATAAATACGCATAATGAGAAAATGGAAATCACAATTTATTTTAAACGTACCTTTCTGATTTCCCTTTTCTTCATAAATTTCTGCACTTTGGGCTAAACAATGCACAAAACGGCTAATCAAATGCAAATTAATGTTTTCCATTACCTACGAAATGAAATTAGAAAAAAAATGTCGTAAATCTTGAAAACTCTGACTTAATGTACTAGTTCATATCTCTTTTGAGCAATATATGTTACTAAAATAGTGTAGTGAGAAGACAAAATGTCAATAAATCGAACAGAGATTTTTACATGTAATCAATAATATTGTTCCTAAATGTTATTCATAAACTACTGAATAAAAACAAATAGTCTAGTATGAAAAGCACTTCAATTTGAAGAAATTATATCTCAATCTCCATTCAACTATTCTGATTACTGATGACTATGAGGTATTTATTTTGTGAGTGATAATAAACATAAAATTCCGAAAAGAATTGTGGTGAGTTAAAAAAAAAGGAAAGCGATTAAATTAACAAAGATAGGTTATAGACATGTTAGGTACTCACTGGAATCAACTACCCGGTGTAAAACACTAACTGTGGAAAGAAAAGCTAAATACAGTTAAATAAAAATGACATTAAACACTGAAGGTATTGATCGTTCGTTTAAGCCATAAAGAGAACGGTTATTCACAAGACAATGAAATAATCCTAGGTAGAAAAACTGTTAGATCTGCATCAACTGAATATGTATGAAACTATTACGAATGATAAAAACTAATACCTACTACTGTTAAAAGTTCAGTTCTTGACTTCAACATAACTATTTGATATAGTTTAATATGATACAGTGATAGAATCTACTAAGTGAATATCACTTGCGTACATCTATTTCCTATTTACACCTTACTAGAACTTGAATACAAAAAATAATTAGCTCATATATAATTAGAAGATAACGAAGGGTTTGTTCAACTAAATCTTTTTTAAATATTTTTTTCATTTTACAACACACAAAACCAACTTTAATTTTTTTCTTTGGTTCAACATTTAAAAATAATGTACACATGTACGTATCTTTCTTCATTGAAGTATGACGTAGCATTGCTACCATAGAAACGAAAATAAAAGCCTGGGGAAATAAAATCAAACGACATCAGTGACTCGATGTTAGCCGACTCAGAAAATAAAACTGAAATTAGGCTCATAGAGCAAGTTTATGAAGTCATCTATTATTCTGTAAAATATTGACCAACAACTGAGTTTAAGAACATTACAAAATTTTGGCCGAATTACAAATCAGCACTTGGTTTTGTAATAAAAATCATAGTGACCTATATATAAAACGTACCTTGGGTGCATAACTTAAAATAAGTGTGGATAGCTTGATAGATAGTTGATTAATCCAAGCATTTGTAGGAACTGTTGTTAATAAACAACATTCCTGATGAAATGCTGAAAATAAATTAGACTGGCGCACTGATATAGCCAAACTATCTTTGAATGAGAGGTACTAGGTAAAATATGAAGAAAAAATGAGATGATAATACATATCAGAAAGAAATTTTAGATTCAAATATTCAATTTCAAATTAAAATGTAGTACAAATAACGCATTCATCGTGAATTAATACGACTAAAGCACCAAGTCCTGTGACCAAACTACTACTGAACACAGTGTACATTTTTTTTATTCAAAGTTCTTTAACAGTGAGCACGGAAAATCTGTGCGACCAAATTATTTCTAGTTAAAACATAATAACATAGTAATAGCTAGGCGAATAATCAATACTTTTATTAAACGGATGTAAAATTTCTACTGCTATTTCAATTTCACTGTACAACCTTCACATCTCAATGGACTTTCCGTCTAATAATTTACATTATTGATTATAGAAAGGTCGTTCTAATGCGTGAAACACAAGAATTTTAATTATTAAGTTTCAGATTTAAAACTCACTTCAGATACATCGATTCTCTAAACTGATTAGTGTTACTAGCAGTTTAGATTTTAAAAAATCACAACAAATCTTTATTCGATGAATAAATTACGTTATTTTATCCATTCAACTATACTTTGTTATAGATTGAGGATAATTAGTACGAATTTCTTTCTTTTAGGGGACCTAATATTTTTTGTTACAGAATATAGATAGGCAAAAATAAACTAAGCACAAATTATGACTGCAATATTGCACAGGAAAAACACAGTGATTTTGTGAAGTTCAGAAATTGTGCACATGGTGCACATAAGCTCCAGTATCCTGAGGTTAAAAAATGGCGTATGAACCAACTTTCGGTCACCGGCTACCATGGGACTGAATCTCCTCACGATGCTCCACTGCCTTGTGGGTTAGACCTTTAGGTCAAAGGCTCGGTGTATGGCCCGCTAAGAAAACCACCTGCTTCGGTCTGAGCGCCCGGGCAGTATCACAGCCCATACACAAAAATGATGAACTGTCTATTTATGGAAAACATTCTTCTTGCTCCGAATAACAATCAAATGACTCACATCATTATTATTACTATTGTTATTATTATTATTAGTAGTAGTATTAGTATTATTATTTTATTTACTACGTCATTTATTCACACTCTTTTATTCCCACTCAGTGTATACTTATTTTTCGACTTATACAGCAGCTCGCCTGTGGTGGGAATTCTGCTCTATCTAAACGTTCTCGAGTCACTGCCTGGTTGAAAATTGTATGCTACCACCAAATACGAATACTAAAAGTTTTTCTGAAACCACGTGCACTATTCAAACTGGTTGCCTTCAACGTTCGCACACTTATGCAGGTCGGACAACAGATAGGGCTGACTATGTCTTTGGAAAGTATTAATATCGATGTTTGTTGTCTATCCGAGACCCGTATTCAAGGCTCTAGTGAAGTACTACGAATTCGCTCTCCATCTGTCGCTTCGAAAAGCTTGTTTTACGTGTGTTTATCCGGGGACCCTGTGGCATTTTCGTCTGGTCTTGCTGGCGTTGGTGTCGCACTAAGCGCTAGAGATGAGACAGCACTAATCGATTGGATCCCCATTAACAGTCGGTTATGTGCTGCCAGATTAGAAAGTTCCATCAAAGTGAGAGGAAATCGGCGTGAGAAACGATGTCTTTTCGTCATCTCCGCCTATGCCTCGACAGATTGCAGCCCGGATGCAATCAAGGATGAGTTTTACCACCAGTTATCTGTTCTTCTCCAGAAAGTGAGTCCGACAGATATTGTAGTACTAGCCGGAGACTTGAATGCTCAGGTCGGACGTCTAGGCACAGAAGAGAGTCGTTTAGGTGGCCGATGGGGACTCGTTGGTCGCAGGACAGATAACGGGGACCGTCTACTGCAACTGTGCACAGACCACAACCTGTTTCTGGTTAGTACTAACTTTTCAGCAGTCATTGCCAATGTGCTACCTGACGTCCTCCCTCTGCATCCCAAGCCTGGACTCAGATTGACCACATCGCGATCAGCTACCGCTGGCGTGGTTGTGTACAAGACTGCCACTTCTTTTGGAGTACCTATCTGGACTCTGATCATGCCCTGGTCCGCGCCAATCTTTCCTTAATTTTTAGTGGCCAACGAAGTGACCGCCACCAACGGATTGATATCAACAAGTTGGTTTCAACTTCTGTTGCTAGTAAGTATCGAACCGAGCTAGTTTCTAGGCTAGCTACCACCCCACCGAAAAGTATAGACGAGCATTGGTCGCAATTGCTTGAAGCTATCAAAATGGCGAATACAGTCAGTTGTGGCTTCGCGAAAAGTCTCGCTTACAAGCACTGAGTTTCTTCAGGTTCCTTACAATTCATTGAAGCCCGTCGGTCCACTCCGGGTGACCGTGAGTTTGACAACAAACGAAAGATGTTATGTAATGAAATCGGGCAAAGCTTGTGTAAGGACCGAGAAGCCTGGTGGTCGGAGCGTGCTAATGAGCTGGAAGCAGCAGCTGCATCTGGTAACTACCGGAAGCTCTTCCAGCTCATCCGAGCCACTGGCAGCAAGAAGTCTGGTGTGAGTGAAACAATCTGCGAGAATGATGGGATGCCAATCACTAACATCCATCGACGTCTTGGACGATGGGCAGAATTTTTCGAAGGGCAGTTCAACTAGCATGCTGCTCCGGCAAAATCAATCAGAATGTTCTGCCCTCCATGGCCGGTGACGACTGATCCACCATATGAGGTGGAAGTTCGCAAGGAACTTCAACTCTTGAAGCGCTACAAATCACCGGGCGCAGATGACTTACCTCCGGGCTCTTTTTAAAGATGGTGGTGACTTTTTGACTAAGGAATTGACGACGTTGTTTACAAAGGTCTGGGAACTAGAGAGTGTACCAACGTCATGGAATGAGTCGATAGTTGTCCCTATCTTTAAAAAGGGTTCACGTCGTTCCTGCAACAACTATCGGGGGATAAGTCTACTTCCGATTGCGTCCAAGCTATTGGCTTCCGTCATACTTCGTAGGTTGTTCAAAACCCGAGAAAGATTGACCCGCGAGGAGCAGGCTGGGTTTCGTTCTGGTCGAGGTTGTATTGATCATATCTTCACCCTCCGCCAAATGTTAGAACATCGCCATACTTGTCAAAGGCCGACAATCGTAGTGTCTCTTGACATCAGGGCTGCCTTCGATTCGTTGGACAGGACTGTTCTCTGGGATTGTCTATTGAAGAAGGGTGTGCCTGAGAAGTTTTTTAACATCCTAAAGGCCCTACACCTTAGGCAGAGTGAGGGCATACAACCACCTCTCTCCACTGTTCCATTCAAGCAGTGGGGTTAGGCAGGGTTGCCCAATCTCACCATTCCTCTTCAACTTTGCCATCGATGACATTCTGGAAACAGCTCTGATGTATGTAGGTAATGGCGGTGTGGATCTGTTGCCTGGAGAAAGACTTCTCGACCTTGAGTATGCGGATGATATTATCTTAATGTGCGATAATGCTCAAACCATGCAACTCGCACTTAATCAGTTAGCAATCAGTGTCCGTAGGTATGGTATGTGCTTTGCACCTTCGAAGGTGCAAAGTACTTCTACAAGACTGGCAGGATTCCAATCCTGTACTCACTCTGGATGGTGAGCAGATAGAAGCAGTCGAGAAGTTTGTGTATCTGGGTAGCTGCATAAGCGCTGATGGGGGTGTGAGTGATGAGATCAATCCACGTATAGTGAAAGCCAGAGCGGTGTACGCCAATCTGGGCCATCTTTGGCGCCTTCGTGATATCAGTTTGGCAGTAAAAGGTCGGGTCTACAACGCGTCGGTGAGAGCAGTTTTGCTCTATGCTTGTGAAACCTGGCCTCTCCGAGTTGAGGACGTTAGACGGTTCTCTGTGTTCGACCATCGCTGTCTCCGAAGGGTTGCTGATATAGAGTGGCAACACTATGTCAGTAGTAATGCAGAGGTTCGGCATCGTGTGTTCGGGCACAGAGACGATAATGCAATTGGTGTCACCATCTTGAAACATCGACTTCGGTGGCTTGGACATGTTCTACGAATGTAGTCCCAGAGAATTTCACGTCGTGCATTATTCGCCGACTCTGGTACTGGTTGGAAAAAGTGGAGAGGTGGTCAGTGTATGACATGGTGTCGTGGTATGAAAGAAAGCTGCAAAGGACTGGCTTGTGTTGGTCCTTCACGACTCCCTGGTCGGGGTCCGAGAGGTAGTGCGACACAGTGGCTAGAGACGTTATCAGATATGGCTCAGAATAGAAGCCAGTGGCGATCCTGCTGTAACCTTCTTTTACTTTTTTCATAAAAAGTGGTTGTATCTTCCTTGACTGAAAGATTTCTTCTGCTTGTACCTTTTCGTTTCCCCCATTATTATTATTATTACGCTACCGTACCTTATTATGTTCGTTATGGTTTTTTTTACGCTCCACACCTTTTTTCCTTATCCTCTTCAAATTCCCATTGGTTTGTGTGGCGCATATATAATTGGTGCCCTCTTGTACCAATATTTATGTGTTCAAATAAATAAATAAATAAATCAGGAATTGTTTGAATAACAGCTACACGTATATAGACATTTAATTTTGCATAAATGTCCGCACAATTAATCTGAATTATCATATAATTTTCAAAATGAAGATGATTTTTAAAAAACTAATTCAACGCCAATCAACTGTTTTAAATTAAACCTTTTTAAATAAGTTTTGTATCTTGATTGTGGTTTTCTTAATGATATACATCTTTGAATATACAAATCAAAGTTCAGGTGCTTACATTGACCTATGACATGTGAAAGAAACTATAATTAACCACTGGCACACACAGTCCATTACATCATATAACAACAATGAACGACATTTACAGAATATGGTTAGATAATTATCAGCTGTTTCCTGATTAGCATTATATATTCAATTGATATCAATTTGTTATCAAGCTTGTCTCCATATGGGATACTAATCCTGAAAATACACTAAAACGTTATTGCATTTATTAAATAACTGTTCAAACATAGATCCAACGCAGAACAATGAAAATAAAACAGCAAAATACCTGGAAAGTATCAGATGAACTATCGTGATTACCATTGATTGTGCTTGGATGTGAAGCTCCAGCCAACCAGAATGGCATTAGCAGAGCAGATTCAACAGTACTCAAATCGATATCTATGGCTGACTGATTCTCAGACACTCGATGTTCATCTAAAATGAACAGAGTTATTCGGTCAGCCAGCACCGACCATACACGCAAGACATCAGGAGAAAAACGAACTGGTGGACCTAATGTCAGAAATAAGAACAAGAGGTTTAAAGAATTATATTACTTAAAAACTGGTTAGTAGTAAGTTTGGATCAGATACACAATTCCACTGAATGAGTATAGAAAAAAAAACCTGCATTACGAGAATCGAAATCAAAACAAAGTGGAGTTGAAATATCCCAATGCTTATAGAATAGAATTTCCGAAGTTTTACGATCGAGTGTAAATAACTTTACATCGAACATGTAACCTTATATAAGCTAATACAAGTTTGTGAATGTAATCGTTTATATACTAAGATGAAATTCCTTTGTTATTATAAACAACTCATACAAATCCGAAGTAGAATAATAATATTGCATAGTGACACATTGTGATATATTTGACTAGTTTCAAACAAAACTGCTTAAACTTCGTCAAAAACTAAATTACTAAATCTAAGGAAATTAAAACAAAACATTATTTGGTAAATGAACAGTGGAAAAGAAATTACAATTTGAAAGTGAAAGTTGAGTTGAATCATCGTTAAAACTTGACTGTGAAGAAATATTGCTTGATATGAATTCCACAAAATCTGATAACAATCCAATTAAAATAAGGCGGATCAAATTGAGAAAATGTTGTTCTCCAGTTAAACGTAAAATGTGCATCGTAATTGATTTATTAGACAAGTTTAAACGAGGTTCCATATCAATTAGACGAATAATTTGAGTACCCCAACGATGAAAATCGTCTCTGAAATTTCAATAAAAACTCAACATTTGAACCATAAAACGCGTCAAAATAAAATGACATTTTATAAGATTTGATGTTTGGTATGCAGCATCCATGATATACACAGATAACAAATTTACAGTTTAATGCAGGAGGAATCAGTTGTCTGGTAAAAGTTATAAGTCAAAAATCTGTAATTAAATGCACATAGATAAACTTAAAGTTTATCAAGATTCGAGAGTATTCACATAACTCCCATCAATTTAAAGTTTTATCAACTGGCATCATTAAGTATGAGTTTGTACCACTTTATATATAGTACATGACTTGGAACCAGTAATAAAACATTACGGTTGATCACTAACATGAACCTTCAATCAGTTAACAAGACGTATAGAAATTAAGAGGCGAATTTTACACACGCTTTAATCGTTGTATTTAATCTATGATGAAAAACTTATGACTTGACCTCTGTCTGGAACTTTACGATTTACTTTCTCTTACAATACATTCAAACAACAAACCAGAAAGAACTACTGGTCATTGATGGTAATGATTACTAAAAGCAACAAAATAAAATTGCTCAAACAAATACATCAATAAAGACAAGTAAAAATAAGAACTAACTGGGATACGCAAAGCGTTTTACGAGTTGAATTATCCTTTAGCCAAAAACCCCCAAGTTCCGCAGATTTTACACATAGAGAGGATATCAAATCAATCTGAAAATGTACAAAAACGCAGAGTGCATGCACAAAATGACACTTAGAAGCTGTATTATATTTATTTCGAACAAATAAGATTCAATAAATATAAATCATAAAGTGAGTTTAATATGATATAGTTCAGCTATTAATACATGCTCGCAATCACTAACTGACTTACCTAAACATAAGAAAAAAACAAATTATGAAGCTAAGATATCTAATGGTGAAAGGATATACATAAAGATAATGTGTACTTATAGGTATACAGACTGACAGAGAGGGGACATGAGAGCTGTGACCTTGACTAAGTGAATAATCCATGAGGAATTCAATAATCGGACTGTCAGAACAGGAAATTTCATCAACCAGTCTTTCCTCTATTGAAGAATAGTGTACATGCGTAAGAGAAAACGAAAGAAACTCAGTTCATTAATTTACCTATAAACTTGTAAGGAAAAATATATCTCATTCGAGTTTAGCGTAGCTGTTTCTAATAGCTACATAGTCTGTATATGTGGCGTAACATTAATGAAGAAACGTCAAACGACATCCTAACCATTGATTTAAAGGATACATAATTCTTTTAATGTTTATGAATTTCATAAGTAGCCACTTATTATTTTCATCCGCATATAAACTCAGCGAAAGGAATCTGTAAGATTCCACAATTAAGTCGAACAGGTAGGCATCATCTTTCAAATGGAAAAGTTTTAATACCTCACCTCTGTCTCAGGTTCATGCTAATGATATTGTTCAGAAAATTAATGAGAGCTTCACGACTAAATTATCCAGCTCGGAGAACGAAACTCCATCACAAACTGCAATTGTAATGGACAGACTTGCCACGAGAATCGAAAGGTTGACCAACTTAGAAATATTTAAATAAATATATTGCTGTAACTTATCATTACTGAATATGAGTTGAAATAGTCAGTTTTGAGTTGCCCTTTTTGCAAGAGAGCTAGTAGTATTATATAGTTGTGTAAAAAAATGCAGAGTGGAACGTGAGACTGCAACATATTGATTCAAGGTCATGTGTTATAAAAGACTAAAAGATAACTTCACAGTGAACTAAACACTGATGCAGACTACTTGGTTGGAGTCCGTGCGACTATCGTAACCAAAAGTTGGAGACTCTGGGAGACATGGTTCAGAATCGATCACAATGGCGTAAGTGTATACACTCGTTGTCTTCCCTTAAAGTGTGATATTAAGATTACTTTATACCTTTCTTTCTACAAACTAATTCTTTCTTGCTGTATTATATCCTTATATACAATCTTTCATTTATATATTACTACCATTGAAGTAACTACTTCTACGGATCTGGTGTTCATCTTGATGTGTTAATGAGGTGTGGCAACTTGGACTGACGCATATATGTGTCTGGTCTTACGTTGTAGCTGACTGACTAGCATTTTCACGATTTTTTCTAAAAATATCAAGAAATTAACATAAAACAATCCTGACTAACAAAATTACTTATTCGTAACTAAATAAAACAAGTGAATATATGATAAGCAAATTCATAAAAGTATGAAAACCATTTATAATTGTTGTTGTATGACACTAACATGCAAAAGCTCACCTTTTCCTTATCTGGAAGTTTAAATTCTTCTAGCAACTGAATAAAGTTCTGAATAATGTTCTACGAAACACAAACAGATATGAAAAGAACTATCAAATTAATGAGAAACAATTAATAGGGAAGTGATATTAAAGCATATAGTTATATACTGTGACACAATGAGACCAAAAAAGTACTTAGTTTCGTAAAAAACAAATTGAATGAAAGCACTGGTGATTACTTGAACAGTAAGTAACCAGTATATTATAATAGTAAGCAATCCCACAACTTCCAGTCACGAGACAACTACTGATTTTCGCATTTAAGGAGACCCTATTTATTCCCCTTTCTCAAAATACCGAAGGATAAATAAATAGACTACTGAATACAAATTAGTCTACGTTACACATTATTTTTCTGTTTGATTTTAGGTAATTAATTTCTCAGTTCTTAACATTTGTCATCGTAAAAGATTTTAAATTGTTCTCCTGATTTTTTTTGTTATCCTCTGATGTGAAGTTTGACAAAGTGAATTTTTGAATGCTTACACAGCAAATACAGGTAAAAGCTTAAAAACAATAAGTGTCCATGTGTACAGAGTTATACTGAATTAAGTTAATTTCCATTTAAAAACTTAACCAAAAGTTCTTAATCTAAATGAGCACCTAGAATTCCCCTACTTCACACGATAACTAAGCTTACCTATCGTAAATATTCAACTGAAATACCATGCATAAAACACTTGTTTGTTAGTGTTACAATAACAAATAGGTCATTTGGAAAGACCAAACTAGTACACTGAACTATTGATCATACCGACGTATAACAGTAATAAAATGTTTCATATGGAAAAATAGCATTACCAGAAATGTCGCCTTCCTATGATTAGAAGTAGATTTTAGAAAATGGAAATCGTAGATGTGACCTAGCTATTACTTTGTTTAATTGATTTGCGATGTTAGAGTTTGAAGATTACGAAGTCAACAACCCAGACTGAAAATAAGCACTCAAAGAAAAGGTTACGTTTTATCAGGCTTAGAAAGTCTTAAGTCTAGATTTTGGGGCCTTATTCCAAGTCAACAAGACTATGGACATTAATCCGGTATATTCAGAAATTCCTCAAGAAAAAATAATTTCCTATAACTTTGGTATGCAAAACAGCCACTGAAGAAAAGGACTGTTCAATTTAAGAAAAACATTTAGTTAGGACGGAATCTTAATGTCAAGCAATTAAAAGTAAACGGAGTAAGGTAAATAGTTCTAGTTACCTAAACCGTTGTGAAAAACGCATTTTAAAAAACATTTTACGAACCAAGCTTTCCGATGGAGATGGGCAATATTGTATTGTGTCCAGACCAGAAGACGTAATTGAATCGTGTGGTTGGATTAATTCACAAGTTACAGTTACAATATGTTGCCAAACGGATAAAATAGCTGAGCTCGAACTTGAAGCACGCACAGACAGGGATGGTGATTGAAAAAGAGTAACCTTCATATGAAATACAAATGGTAATTGTTATCAGAACAATAACCATAAAAACAAATAGTAATACGAAATGACCCACAAACAGTAAACGTCTATCCTACAAGGTAACTTTTCTAGAATTATTACGCTCATGATTATATTTATGGATAGATCGATCAATCCTACTTTTAGATAAAGAATAATATAGATCACAGCAACCAATTAAAATGAAATTAAAATAAAAAGATTTATTAGAAATTACGAAGACCCATATTTACATATACACTAGGCCATAGTTATTTTCAAAGATTTATATCAGTCAAAATATATTTAATTAACTCATTCTGAGAATACTTTGCAGGGTAAAGTACATGGACGCTTGAATGAATTGTTCCTAATGTTTTCAATGGTTATCATATAATTTAAGAAAATATTTTAAATTATGTATACATTCCATGTTATACTGATTAAGACCGGTTATTTTTAAGTTAAAACGATCTAAATATTGAGATTATTGAAAATGAAACTGTGTCGATCCCTAAGATGATGTGTTTTATTACAAAAAAAGAATGAAGCTACGACTCTCTCTCTCTCTCTCTCATATATATATATATATATATATATATATATATATATATATATATAACAAGAATACAAAAACGAATATACCTTCTTATATGTTAGCGGCTCTTGAATTGATTTGGATATTCTAAGTAAATAATTTACACAACCACACCAAATTACATCAACACTTTGAGAAGGTAAACAGTGAGAAGGAGTTTTCAACTTTTCTGGAGACAATGAGAAACGATATTTACAAACACTACGTATCCAGTATAAGAGGCCGACCAATAGTGGATAACTGTTTTGAGTCAATAGTTGATTATTGACAGATAAACGAGGAACTAAATAAATAAAAATAATAAGCCATATCACGATATGAACTGAGAATAAAATAGTACATCATACAATCAACTTAGCTATCAAAAACCACTTTAACGTGTCATAGAAAAATGGTAAATATGTTCTATCTATCCCTGCCTTCGCGCGGTGGGGGTGTTGTTTACGAAATTGAGAGGACGAAAAGCGAATATCCAGCGCGTTACCGGGTTGGTGGACACTGAGGGTCCACCTAGGGGAGTTGGAAAACCCTGGTTCCAAACCAATGGTGCACATGGGCTCCAGCATCCTGAGGGAACAAATGGCGTATGAACCAATTATTGATCACCAGCTACTATGGGACTGCATCTCCTTACGTAGCTCCACTGCCTTGTGGATCAGACTTTTAGGTCGAATACTACAGGTGTGTCCTCCTGAGAAAACCACCTGCTTCGGTCTGTGCACCCGGGCAGTATCAGAGCACTCACACAAACCAAGTGACTTGTGTGGCTCATATGTATTTGGTGCCCTTTTGTACCAATATTCATGTGTCTAAATAATAATAATAATAATAATAATAATAATAATAATAATAATAATAATTATTATTATTATTATTATTGTTATTATTATTATTATGGTCTTTGACATCAACTGTCAAAAATAAACTTTAATTTTGCACTGTGTTTGTTTGATTCTCTTCGATAAAATCAAAGACCAATGTTAGCGCCAAAATTACTATCAATCACTAATTTTTAACCATTGCAATAATATATCACATAGTTCTGATAATCTTCTTCGTCTTATTACACTAATTGCTTCGAATAAAACGTCAATTAGTAAAACTTTTCTTACGTTAGTGATTTAATAAGTAGGATTTATTAGCTCTATAGGTAAGATTACGGATGACAAGAAACTTACTGTTTAACTGATGAAATTTAACTGAAGATTCACTGAAAAAACAGCTATATACATGTTGAACAAGTTCAAAGGCTTTTACATTTCCTTCATATACATTTCCTTGACTAAGTTTGTATGGGTGAAGTTGAGCTAAATGAATAAAGTTAAGAAATATGTACACTTGGTAAGAGAAAGGAAATAACTACACCAAACAAATAATAACAGTCAAACAAATAGAATGAACTGATAAACTGAAAAAAGAAATATACGAATAAATGATGTGATCATTTAAAAGCTGTGAATTAACCCTACAAGATAAAAAAGAATGTGAAATTTTACACAATAGTGTGTTAGCTCAAGTCTTCACTCCTCCCAGAAAGAAAATATGCAGCACTCCCTGACTTATTAATAAAAAAGAAGAACAAAATAGACAAATCAAGTGAGAAAGAACATCTAGAATGGTATATATGACGGATAACCTGAAGACTAATAGTAAAGTACATTTTGTTATTTACAACTGGTATATCAAGAACTGGATCATTGCATAACTAAGATGAATATGCTTTTATGGATTGTTGAAGTCGTGTAATGCTTTTTTGACACACATAAATTACATACAACTTAGTACCCAGAAATAGGTCTATACGCTTATCTTTAGTATAGGGGTGGTGGAGATTAAGTTTTGATTGAGATCATGAACCGATTGATGTTAGACCATCATTGAAGACCTGGTAGCACTGAAAGGCCGTTTCGCCCCATTACGGGACTCCTCAGCAGTGCGCATCCACGATCCCGCACTGCTGAGGAGTCCCGTAATGGGGCGAAACGGCCTTTCAGTGCTACCAGGTCTTCAATGATGGTCTAACATCAATCGGTTCATGATCTCAATCAAAACTTATCTTTAAGCTAAACTTCGCTCCATATAAAGGCTTTTTTTATTTAGCTTACCACTAAGGTACCTAAACCCAAGTAGATGGAGTAGGGATGAAATCTATGATCCAATGATCAAACGTTGAACGTTTTGACCTCTATAATCTGTTACCAACCTAAAACATTATGATGCAATCATTACAGTAAAAAGTGAAAATATTGGGTCTCAAATTGATGGAAACACAACATTACTATTGAAGGTGAGTAAAATATATTTCCCTGATTTCAATGATGTAAGACAGATAAATGAGTTACGTACCAAAAATTATTATCAAAAAGAAATCATACGGTAACAATCTCCTTTGAGAAAAATTACTATTCCATAAACTAAACACAAACATACTTGACAATTAAGTTTACTACAACTAATCAAATAAAAAGAAGCACAAATACAAATGAACAGTTTACCATTCAATAAAGGTTTTGATTTTGCTTAATAAAAGTAAATATCGATGACCTTTGTGTCCTCAAACTTACGATCTCCTTGTGGAGTACTGATGCTCAGGTACCGTCCCAAAAGGTTTGCCAGGAAAGGAGATAGAAACTGTAAAACAAAGCATTGCAGAAAATAAGATAATGTTTTTAGGGAAGACTGATTATATGTATGAGTAAACAAACACTGACAGGTGATCATAGTAACTGAACAAAAGGGTGAGGTAAATGTCGACTGGATAATAAAAGAATATTGTGACTTAATACATAATCCAACCAATTAGTTTACTGCTGATGATTCTCGGAAAAGCCTCACTAATGTCTTCAACTACTGAAGGCTTCGAATCAGTCAGCTGTGAGACTATGTATATTGAAATCTGTAACACAAATTCCATTCATATTCAGACTTTTAATTCTCTGTAGATAAAATAATTGAATAAAACAATCATTATCATTCCTTCATTGATTTTGAATAATACTTTAGTTGTAGGCGAAAAAGAAAGGGGTCAGCTAACAATCTAAACAATAGCTAGACATCATTACGTATAACGGCTAGAACACGAAATGTTATAAAAATGTGAAGGATCAAAAGGATTTCATGCTGTCTTACATAATCCTCAATTAAACCACATACAACACACAATCACGAGCTATTCACAGGTAAATTCCAACTAAAGTTAAGATGTATGACAGCATCTATACGTCATTGTACTTGAGGAAATAATTTAACTTAATGACTACATACGGATTTTAATATAAAAACTAAGTAAAACTTAATACCAAGTAATCAGTGGAGTATGTCAACTATACGATCTCTTTCCGTAAACTAAAGTCGGATTCCACTTATCATACTTTTAAAAAAATAATTATTGCAAATCTATGTACTGACCAATAAATAGGTAACAGTTATGAAGGAAATACCGGTCATGATTACAAGCAATAAAGAAACAACTAATCATATAAATAAATTAATAATCAATTTGTAACTCACCTTTCTAAAACCATCAATAAGTAAATCTGAATTTAAGCAGCAAATGAAATGCCACCATGCAAACAGGCGAGCTTCTGAATGAGCTAATGTAGTTGGAAAAGCTCTTAGTAGATCAAAAAGCTGAAGTAATAGTCTAGGGAGATCTGTTAAAATAAACCAAATCAGAAAAAAAAAATTTCAACCTACTTCTATTATACAAATATATCAATAACATCAAAACAAGAAACTAATGATTTAAAATAAAACAATTTCAAAGCGTCAGATCAGTTTTATCCAGTATTTTTAATATCATGACCAAATGTATCAGCAACAAGCGTAAATACTGAGTAATTTGGTTTGAATGAATGAAAATCCATACCATTAAACTTTGAGCCATAACTGGATAAAGTTGTAACTAGTTTAATGAAGATATCCAGAGATAAAACAGCTGGTTCTTCAGATATTTCTTCGGAATCTTTTGTTTCGTTATTGATGTTACCTATATCTTGAGAAGGCATACGGATTGCACACATTAGGATTTCGATTATTTTAACTAGAGACGGTTCGTCCATTATGAACTGAAAAGGATTGTGAAAAAGACAATAGAAATAAACTGATTTAAGTGCATAATATACTTGAAATTTTAAACAAAATTTTTTTGGAAATTTTGCTTACCAGTCGTGAGAGGAAACACAAAAGCTCGATACATTTTGTTCTCAAAACTAATGTGAATCCGATCAGAATCATATATAAAGTATAACGCATATTTATTTTCCTTTACTGGTTTCTGAAGACTTTATATTGATTATCTGCACAAATTAGTTTCTTCAGTGGTTTATGTAGTTAATAAATGGTTGTGCTACATAATGTTAACGCATACAATACCCGTGATACCTGAAGTAGTATAAAACGCTATCAACAGCTAGTTGTTAACTGTTATTTGACTTGAACAGACAAAAAAAAAACAGTAAAATTTGCCACTAATCCAAAATCCATCAACTATTATCAAAAAATTGAAGGAATAGCGATTCTTAAAAGTTGATTTAACACTCTTTTGGATGACTCCATTAGCTCAACACAACCTAAAGCAAATGGTTGATAGTTGAATCCTACACAGAGCTCTGTTACTAAGACTACTGTTAGTATGTAAGTAATACTACTGGTTACCCAAGAATACTATGGCAACTTGTACACACTATCTATAGAGTAGATATAAAAGTCAACACAAATTCCGAAAAATTCTGTGTTAAAGTTGCTACATCTTACATCTATCGAAGAAAAATCCAAAAACTAGGGGCATTAAACCATATAAAAATAATGTATTTCGAGAGAGAAAATAGTTGGCAACAAAATGCTCAAACACAAACTGGTTTCGGTGACTCAAATACAATAATTTTTTTTATTTCCCCGAGGATCCTGGGTTCCAATGTTATCATGTAATTCTTATTTATCGAAGTAATTTCTTCTTCTTAATCAAACCGTATTGTTTTATAACAATTTCTCTTGCTATCACTAATAATAATACGACGACAACCATAGTATTCATATCATTAATTACATTCGTTGTGTTGTGTGGCAACACGATATACATTTGTGCCAGGTCCTATGTTGCTGATCACTGGTTGACTAATGACTTCAAAAATACATTTACACTATCACAGGAAAACAGCAATGTCACCTACGGTCATCAGTTACTTGGTATTAGCATACCAAAGACCTCACTGAACCTTCCTACGCAAATCACTATCAGCCACCTTATGAATTGCTTTAGGAACTCATTGCTATTCCCCAGCATATTACTGATTCACATGACAAAGAATCTCAAGACATCGATTTCGACTGTGTTGCAGTAGTATCAGCCAACTTACCTTCCAGGTCCTGGACCTCAAGATTGCTCGATTGCTAGTATCTTCACACGCAAGCAGTCCATCCAAAAAACTTACGATCCAGACAACAACTAACTAGTATCGATAGATAGCTAATTTAGTCAGATTTCCCAATGGGACCATAGAGGTGGACTGTCTTTTAGTTATAACTCCTAGGATGAAGAACAAAACTATTTTATCTTAATACAAGTAATTCAGGACTTACGGCAGGAAACATGGATACAAGTTGCTTGAGGATAACCAGAACTGGACCAGGTTTCTGCAGCAAAATATCGGCTACCATTGAAAGCATTTTCTGAAAAGAAAAGCAAGTCATTTAAAATCACTGAATGACATATTCTTATACTATTGGTATATCTAGAACAAAAATATAAATTCACCAACGATATTCAGATCATGATAAATGTAAAGGTTAAGTAGATGTGTTGTACGACTACGGATATCAACGCGTAATGCAAATACATTTTTTCTACATAATGTACCTTCTTATAAGTTTAAATGTAGAGAAACAAGCTCAAAAATAAAAATCACATTTGGAGGACAACATCAACTTATTACTCAAAATATTACCCATGCTTTAAAGTGGTTGGATGACTAGGACGAAAAAATACTCATTTCAGTTAAAGCAGCTATAAAGGTGCGATCGACTATAAATTTTTACTTCTCTTAATCGTGTCTTGAATATCCACACAGTACCTGCGGTTAGTATACAGGATGACAATCTGGTATAGTAGTAGAAGAAAAAGTAACAGTAGTAGTAATTTCATTAATTACCACAGGTTTGATAAACATTGGTAGATTTCAAGACTATAATACCAAAAGAAATTTGTTGGGATATCAGAGTAGCTTTACTGGGACTTTGTTTCTTAGTTATAGTCGTTAATAGGCAAAAAACCGTCTAATAAATCCCAATCGAAAAACGGACATCATTAACATAGAGCCTGACAGAGATGTACGCTGGTTTAAGTTACCATACCAGATTAACACGACAAGACGAGAATAACAAAACAGATCTAAATAATGTAGTAACAGTGATATAAAAGAAGACTGAATCATTGAAATATGGTTTGAAAAGGCAGAGTGGAAAATTATATGTGGAGAAATATTGAGACTCAAGGTTTATAGGGATTTATAGGGTTTATAGGGATATAAAGCGTGAATGGACCTATGCTATTGTGATTGATTCCGATACATCACCCAGTCTCCAATCACTGGTCACGATTATAATGAGGACCACAACTAAACAATCTGCATCTACCAAATCACTCAGCCTTACAGTTAATGACTTCGTGGAGTGGAGCCCCCGAACGCCCTGGTACGGCCGAGAGTGGGGAGAGTCCGCTCTCCCTCTCGAAATACTCTCACACGGCCGCGCGTATACAGCCTCTGCCAGGGAAGTCCTACTCATTGCCTTCTCGTGGCGGGGGTGTTCTTTACGAAAATGAGAGGACGAAAAGCGAACGTCCGGCGCTTTAACCGGATCACAAACCAATGGTGCACATGGGCTCCAGTATCCTGCGGGAACAAATGGCGTATGAACCAATCGTTGGTCACCGGCTACCATGGGATTGCATCTCCTCACGATGTTCCACTGCCTTGTGGGTTAGACCATTAGGTCAAAGGCTCGGGGTGTGGCCCCCTAAGATAACCACCTGCTTCGGTTTGGGCACCCGGGCAGTATCACAGCCCACACACAAACAATGAACTCTATGACTACGGCAACTAATTTCCTCTCTCCGATCAACATTCAATTGATTCAAATAATTATTACTGTTATTGTCATTATTAATACCATTATTATTATTACCATTATTGTTATTATTATTATTATTATTATTATTATTATTATTATTTTCCACATTATTCACCCTCTTTTATACTTATACAGCGGCTCGTCTTTGGTGGAAATTCGACTGTATCTAAACGTTCTCGAGTCACTGTTCGGTTGAAAATTGTATGTTACCACCGAATACGAGAACTGAAGCAGTTTTTCTGAAACCACGTGCACCATTCAAACTGGCTGCCTTCAACGTTCGCACACTAATGCAGGTCGGACAACAGATAGGGCTGGCTATGTCTTTGGAAAGTCTCAATATTGATGTTTGTTGTCTATCCGAGACCCGTATTCAAGACTCTGGCGAAGTACTACAAATTCGATCTCCATCTGTCGCTTCGAAAAGCTTGTTTTACGTGCGCTTATCCGGGGACCCTGTGGCATCTTCGTCTGGTCTTGCTGGCGTTGGTGTCGCACTAAGCGCTAGAGCTGAGGCAGCACTAGTCGATTGGATCCCCATTAACAGTCGGTTATGTGCTGTTAGATTAGAAAGTTCCATCAAAGTGAGAAGAAATCGGCGTGAGAAACGATGTCTTTTCGTCATCTCCGCCTATGCCCCGACAGATTGCAGCCCGGATGCAATCAAGGATGAGTTTTACCACCAGCTGTCTGTTCTTCTCCAGAAAGTGCGCTCGACAGATATTGTAGTACTAGCCGGAGACTTGAATGCGCAGGTCGGGCGTCTAGGCACAGAAGAGAGTCGTTTAGGTGGCCGATGGGGACTCGTTGGTCGCAGGTCAGATAACGGGGACCGTCTACTGCAACTTTGCACAGACCACAACCTGTTTCTGGCTAGCACTAACTTTCGGCACAGTCATCGCCGATGTGCCACCTGGCGTCCTCCCTCTGCATCCCAAGCCTGGACTCAGATTGATCACATCGCGATCAGCTTCCGCTGGCGTGGTTGTGTAAAAGACTGCCGCTCCTTTTGGAGTACCTATCTGGACTCTGACCATGCCTTGGTCTGCGCCAATCTTGCCTTACTTTTCAGTGGACAACGAAGTGACCACCACCAAAGGATTGATATTAGCAAGCTGGTTGCAACCTCTGTTGCAAATAAGTATCGAACCGAGCTAGCTTCTAGGCTAGCTACCACTCCACCGAAAAGTATAGATGAGCATTGGTTGCAATTGCATGACGCCATGAAAATGGCGGGAACAGTCAGTTGTGGGTTTGCGAAACGTCCCGCTTATAAGCACTGGGTTTCTTCTGGTTCCTTACAACTTATTGAAGCCCGTCGGTCGACTCCGGGTGACCGTGAGTTTGACCATAAACGAAGGATGTTACGTAGGGAAATTGGGCAAAGCTTGCGTAAGGACCGAGAAGCCTGGTGGTCGGAGCGTGCTAATGAGATGGAAGCAGCAGCTGCATCTGGTAACTACCGGAAGCTCTTCCAGCTCATCCGAGCCACTGGCAGCAAGAAGTCTGGTGTGAGTGAAACAATCTGCGAGGATGATGGGATGCCAATCACTAACATCCATCGACGTCTTGGACGATGGGCAGAATTTTTCGAAGGGCAGTTCAACTGGCCTGCTGCTCCGGCAACATCGGTCAGACTGTCCTGCCCTCCATGGCCGGTGACGACTGATCCACCGAACGAGGAGGAAGTCCGCAAGGAACTCCAACTCTTGAAGCGTTACAAATCACCTGGCCCAGATGACTTACCTCCGGCTCTTTTTAAAGATGGTGGTGACTTTTTGACTAAGGAATTGACGACGTTGTTTACAAAGGTTTGGGAATTAGAGAGTGTACCAACGTCATGGAATGAGTCGATAGTTGTCCCTATCTTTAAAAAGGGTTCACGTCGTTCCTGCAACAACTATCGGGGGATAAGTCTACTTCCGATTGCGTCCAAGCTATTGGCTTCCGTCATACTTCGTAGGTTGTTCAAAACCCGAGAAAGATTGACTCGCGAGGAGCAGGCTGGGTTTCGTTCTGGTCGAGGTTGTATTGATCATATCTTCACCCTCCGCCAAATGTTAGAACATCGCCATACTTATCAAAGGCCAACAATCGTAGTGTTTCTTGACATCAGGGCTGCCTTCGATTCGTTGGACAGGACTGTTCTCTGGGATTGTCTATTGAAGAAGGGTGTGCCTGAGAAGTTTATTAACATCCTAAAAGCCCTATATAAAAACACCTCAGGCAGAGTGAGGGCATACAACCACCTCTCTCCATTGTTCTATACGAGTAGTGGGGTTAGGCAGGGTTGCCCAATCTCACCATTCCTCTTCAACTTTGCCATCGATGACATTCTGGAAACAGCTCTGATGAATGTAAGTAATGGTGGTGTGGATCTGTTGCCTGGAGAAAGACTTCTCGACCTTGAGTATGCGGACGATATTGTCTTACTGTGCGATAATGCCCAAGGCATGCAATCCGCACTTAATCAGTTGGCAATCAGTGTCCGTAGGTATGGTATGTGTTTTGCACCTTCGAAGTGCAAAGTACTTCTACAAGACTGGCAGGATTCTAATCCTGTACTCACCCTGGATGGTGAGCAGATAGAAATAGTCGAGAAGTTCATGTATCTGGGTAGCTGCATAAGTGCTGGTGGGGGTGTGAGTGATGAGATCAATGCACGTATAGTGAAAGCCAGAGCGGCTTATGCCAATCTGGGCCACCTTTGGCGCCTTCGTGATGTTAGTCTGGCTGTAAAAGGTCGGATCTACAACGCGTCGGTGAGAGCAGTTTTGCTCTATGCTTGTGAAACCTGGCCTCTCCGAGTTGAGGACGTTAGACGACTCTCTGTGTTCGATCATCGCTGTCTCCGAAGGATTGCTGACATTCAGTGGCAACACCATGTTAGTAATGCAGAGGTTCGGCATCGTGTGTTTGGGCACAGAGATGATAATTCAACTGGTGTCACCATCTTGAAACACCGACTTCGGTGGCTTGGACATGTCCTACGAATGTCGTCGCAGAGAATTCCACGTCGTGCATTGTTTGCCGACTCTGGGACTGGTTGGAAAAAGCGGAGAGGTGGTCAGTGCATGACATGGTGTCGTGGTATGAAAGAAAGCTGCAAAGGACTGGCTTCTGTCGGTCCTTCACGACTCCCTGGTTGGGGTCTGAGAGATGGTGCTACACAGTGGCTAGAGACGTTAACAGATATGGCTCAGAATAGAAGCCAGTGGCGATCCTGCTGTAACCTTCTTTTACTTTCTTCATAAAAAGTGGTTGTGTCTCCCTTACTTGAAAGATTTCTTCCGATTGTACCTTTCCGTTCCATCGTTACGACCGCACTACCTTTCACCAATCTCTTTGTTATCGTTCTCTTTTTCTTTTGTGCTCCTTAGTTTTTTTTTTTTCTTTTCTCTCTTCGAATTTTCATTGTTTTGTGTGGCGCATATATATTGGCGCTCTCTTGTACCAATATTTATGTGCTCAAATAAATAAATAAATAATAAATAAATAAATATCGTGGAGTGATCCTACATTTTAGTTCGGTCGTTTTCAACTTTTTTTCTACCTACTTTTGCAATAGAAAGCAGCGCTCGTCGAAGCAGGTGGTTATATGTATGTAATCCATATTCTTACCACCTCAGTCGATGAGATTAACTTTGATGATGGTTTACAGTGAACAGTAAGTTTTGGGAGCTTAAACAGTATATCAATATCATCAGGACTAAACAAATGAGACGCATGTCAAGTTCACTGTGTAAAAAAAGCTGGCGGAACTTTTACACCAATAAATTACGAAAATCCCATAGGCAAAAAATACTTTTACAACGAGATAACATTACAAAGGACACAACCAGATAATCTGAGTAAGCTCACCATGGGAGATAAGTCAACAACTTCTCGCATGCTGAAAAAGTGGGCCTTCGGTACTAAACCACTACTCTGTAACTTCCTTTCGACATCGATCAGTTTTCCAGACAAGCGGCCTAACTTTTGTATATATTTCTCCGGAACAAGCTTTGCCAGAGCCATGCCAAAAGCCAGGATTTGGACCACAGAATGCAAAGCTGATAAAGTAGGTTGGCGCAAAAACAGATCAACTTGGAACTCCCACAGCCTATAAATGAATGGCAATTTTGTTACTTTACATATGATAGGAAAACTACCCAGGATGACCTGGACAATTTTTGAAGACATGAACCTGGATCATGCAAACTTCCACATCAAAAAATTTTTTTCTACTTCTATTTACCCACACAATTACGGATTAGTTACTTGAAACCATAGATAAAATAATTCAGGCTCATTATACATGAAGTGGAATATACCTACAGAGGAAATATCAGTTCATTATATCATCCTCTAAAACAAACGAAAACACGAAAACGTTTAAATAGCTACAGGGACAAAACGACAGGATACATTACGTAATAGTGCGGCAGTTTAATTCTTTCTAATTTGTAACATAAACAGTAAAACCAGATGAAGATATGAGTGAAGACGACTAATCGAGAAAAACATTCTAAGTGATACGAATCAGTGTTTGATAGAATACAAAGAATAGACGGCCTACTGTTATATTCGACGATATTTGAGTTTTACCAAGAATCTTAAGTCATCAATCCCCAGCATCTTGAGGACCTCATCTAACAACACATACTGTCTAGAAGGAAACAAGTTAATTGACCGATGAGATGATCCGAAATGATAATTCGTCAGTTCTAAGTTTCAAATTATTCAGGTTGCAAATTAGACACTATGAGTTTCATTCTCAATCCAAATAATTGCATGACGCTGATTGGGATATTATATATGCATGCTATAGTCACTACAATAATCTAATGACATTCAAACGATGTGTGCCAGACAAAGAAACACATTTACAACTAAGATGCCACATGAATTGTAAACGACCTAACACTAGGGGTAGACATGGGTTTGACATCGGTAATATCATCAGGGTATATGTGAGCTAGTTTGCTATCACTTGGAGAGAACATTAGATTCGTACACTTTAACTCAAGGTTCACAAGACATAGTTACGAAAATGTGATACAGTCAGATATCGAAAACTATAACGATATTCGTGGAAAATGTTATCATGTGCTCAAAGGCAGAAACATATAGATCACGTAATCAGTTAGTCCGGAATTATAATCAGACAAGACAAGACAACACACATAACTTACTTATAGAAAGCGGCGGATGCTTGCTCTAAAACTTGAGAGCTTTTTGTGGCAACAGTATGTATCTGCAAAAAGAAATCGCATGTCATATCAGACTGAAATATAAGTTAATATTTAGCAGTACTAGAATTTTAGAAGAACCAATAGCCTCAGTAAAATTTTCGTTTGTCAACAGTGAAAGACAGCTGATCCAAAGTTCCTCTTTCCTGATGTTTTTCGTAACATTTAAAACCACAGACACAAGATGGTCCTTTCGTTTGAGATTCAAAAGTTTAATCGGTCTGCTTCGTCAGAAAATATTATGACGTCAAACCTACAGTACTCCGAACTTTACAAGTATTAAAATAAATTCAACTGCATATTCGCTCTTCTGAGTGGAAGATTCGCAAAATCTAATAAGTCCTTCAGGACCAAACACCAACTTCTCTAAGTTTGCACACGAAATTCCAGAAAAATTGTTAGTTGAGAGAAGACTAAAAATGACACGGTAAATATGTCTTGTACTTTTGTATTTCTTCAAGAATTTTAGTTGGGTCTGCCCCAGAACGCATACATTTCATAAACCTATCAACTGCATTGGCCATTTGGCAACAAAAACACTTCACGCGCTGATCACTTATACCTTCAATCTCGGCATATTAAAACTCATTTCGGTGAACTAACACATAGTCATCTTTATGGGTCAGATTTCTCTCCTATGAAATTAGTGACCGATGTTAATTTTTTACAACTACTGTGTTATATTCCCCTAAATAAATTCAAATTGTTCTGGACGACATAGAAGAAGCTTTCACTTGACGAGCTTCCGTATCCAGTAGCAGTGGATCACCGATGCTACCAGGTAGGATCCTAGGTATATTTAACAACAAAGAATAATAAATGTTAGAATATCATGTTGAGGTACTGTCAAAGTTTCTCGTGCCTTATGGTCACATCACCGAGCATTCAAATGCTTTGACGAGGGAACGTTTCGAATTTTTGTATCCCATTTATGTAAGACCACACTTAGAGTACTGTATTCAGGCAGCTAGCCCATTTCTGATAAAGGATACTGACTCACTTGAACGTATTCAGCGTGTGGGGACAAAATTAGTGAAAGGTCTTTCTAAACTTCCTTATGATGAGCGCTTAAAACGTCTAACCTCTTCCCCATATCGTATCGCAGGACGCAAAGTGATCTTTTACTGGCATTTCGTATCTTTAATTATGATTTTGGTATTAATATGTCTTATCTATTTGCTCCCTCCGGCACTAATAATCTCCGAGGTCATAGCAATAAGGTTCACAAACCTTGGTCAATGAACTTAAAGTGGAGTCCCATTTTTATCATCGAGTAGTCAATGACTGGAACGCCTTATCCAAACAAGTGGCATCAGCCCCATCAGTGAATATTTTCAAGGGGAAGCTGAACCTTCACTGGAAAGCAATCTGTCAGGATTAACACAGGTTCATCAACCTACTATCCTTATTACTGAAGACTGATGTTTCCTCTTTGACAGCTCCTCGGAAGTGGATTGAACTAGCTCAGATGTTAACGGATTCCAGAATTTGACTGCTCATAAAGCGTAAAAAGTGTGTTTACTGACCGCTCTGCCATGTTCTGTCTCCAGTTTCTCAATGTTACCTCCAAAATTTGTGCCGAGAATGAGCTTAAGCAGATATTTAAGGAGATGCTCAAGAGTGTTTTGGAAGGCCACCTTTAAGACTTCTATGCTCCAATGGGTAAAATTCATTGACTTAGGGCTCTCTTCACAATGTCCGAATTCGAATTTTCAAACTGATTTCGTGACTAGTCATGTATTCTTATCCTTTTGGAGTGAGTGGTCAAACACTATATTATCATACTCTAAGTGGAGTTGAATAAAATTGTCGGGGACCAGGTGTAAAGCTCTTGCGTCGAACTGGCTAAAAATGCGCTTCGAAGATCCAAGTGTAAGGTTTGCTCGAAACGCATTTTTGTCTGAGTTAGCGCAAGATATCATATCATAGGGTACCGGCACTCCTAGATCTTTTTCAACATGGGATACCTCTCGAGCAGAGTGTGGTATTTGTACTAACTTATGATTCCTCCGTATTTGATTGTATGCCGATAATGAATTCCAAATATAATACGTTCGTATGTCCTCATCTAGTTCTACCTGCCTTAAAATTGCACTACTTCTAGAACTTTTAGTTGTCAGTTTGGGGATTTGTGGAGATCCTAGTAGTTTAACGGTTGATTTCACGAGGCAATCTTAGCTAGACCACCAACGAAAACCTTGAAGCATCGGATGGCTGTTTCGTCCCAGTATGTATTAGATAGAATACTTTACACTTTGAAGTGTTAAAAGTAAGTTCGTTGCTATCTTCCCAACTTTTAAGTTGAGCCGAATGCCTGAAGCACCAGCTTATCATCATAGTTGCAAACTTCCATCTGCAGTTTCACACCGTCATTGGAAAGCAATAAATCAGACGACACTTGCTGAGGACAGTCATTTATAGAGATTAAGAAAGAAAGAAAGAAAGAGATCCTAATTTTGAGCATTGAGGGACCCTACTAAAACACTTCATAGCCTGATAATAATGAAGTTTACGATTATCTTCGAAAGTCGATTAGTCAGGTATGAAGTAAGCCAATTAATTAACCTTGACGTGATATCTAACCGTTTAAGTATGTCGATAAGACATGTATGACTGAACCTATCGTAGGCTTCTGAGAAGTCAAGTTATATGACATCAGGCTTCCCGTCCGACCAAGGATGGTTGTCCATCCGTCCACCTCGGTCAGCAAGTTGGTTATACAGGAGTGAGACCGGATTGTTAGGGTGAGAAGAAATTTCCGGATTTTGCAGGAAAGATTCTTAAACTCATGTTCCCACATCTTCTGTTTAATTTCGCTGATTGAGAACTAATCCTGCACGCTCGAAGTTCTTTATTGTAAATTCGTCCCATTCCCACTGTTTTAGAAATACTTTACTATATTTCCCTATTTTAATGAATATACAATCGGTTTCCTAATTTAAAATCGTTTTCCAGACAGCTCCTGGAAAGCTAAGTTTAGATAAATACGAGTTCGATCATACGATGAATTTAGGAGTTATCCGGCAATCAAACAACTCATCGGCACTTCCCATGGAGGTGATCTTTTAAAAGGATAGCAGTGGTTGGTATCCACTTGACGACTATGACGACTCATTACGAAAACCTTGTAGAAATGTAGTCTACATTCGTTATCAGTACTGCTCTAACGATAGACCTAATCCCAAAATTTTAGATTCATCATGGTGTAACTACCTAATCCTTAAAATCCTATGCGGATGTCACACCGTAGTCTATACTGGCTCATCCTATTGCAAGAATTACTAATTTGATGTTGCCTACTTCTGGAGAACATATTTAGTCTGGAGATAGAATGATATATTTAATATGAATAAAAGAGATAAGTTACACAACAATGACCGCGCTATCAAAGCCGAGCCATGCCATCCGATTTATTTCAACTGAATATTCCCGACTTCACCACTGTTGGCCTTCTCTTCATGTTAAATAGTGAATACCTATTTTCCCAGTTATCTCACTTTCAGCTTTGGGGATTGTGTGGTTATGACCAATACCAATACAAACTCACTCGATAGCACATCAATAGCCTGACAGACACCTTGAAGGACACAACTGTACTCCTAAAAATCGACTTCGTAAAAGCGTATAACCGAATTCGTATAGCTGCAGGCCACATTCGTAAAATAGATAAACAGCACCTGTAAACATTTGTGATCTTTCTCGAAACTGTTTCAATTCACTGAATCGAGGTATAATGCTTCTGATACTTGTTCCCTTATGCTTGTTTCCCGTAGCAGCAACATAGGCTGCTCACTAGCATTCTCTACCCAACTCTGTCCTAGAAAAACCTTTCCAGTTCTTTCCAGTTGCTATTCACCATTTTAATGTCTACTTCCAATTTTTGACATAGTTTGTTCTTTGGTCTTCCACGTTCCCTTTTCCTTTCAGGATTCCAAGTTAGCGCTTGCCCTGTGATGCAGTTTGATAATCACATCAAAGTATTTCCTACCCACATCCAGCATCTTTTCCTAATTTCTTCTTCAGTTGGAAACTAGTTTGTTTTCCTCCACAGTAGACTTGCTGATGGTACCTGGCCAACGGACATTGAATATCCTACGTAGACAATCGTTTAGAAATACTTGTAATTATTTGATGACGGCGGTAGAGGTTTCGGAAGTTCCAGCCGCTTACAGTGGGACTGTTTTGACGTCCATATTGAAGATTCTGACTTTGATTTCGGCTTGCGAATAGATGTTTTGAGTTCCATGTTTTCTTCAACTGTAGGGGCGCGTCCCTTACTTTTCTAATCCTTGTCCTTACGTCCGAGGCATCTTCGAGTTTACTGCCACGTATGACTTCACTTTTTCAAATGGTATATTGTCAGGTCCTGATGTTTTCCCACTCTTGATATTTGTGATGACCATCCTAGTTTATTTTATAGCTGGTGACGTGACATCTATAGGAAGATTTGTGTGTACTGCTGTAGAATTATGACCTACTATGATATTAGTACTGCTCTAATAATAGACCTAATCCTAAATTTGTAGATTTGTCGTGATATAACTGTCTAATCTATAAGATCTTACGTGGAAGTCACACCATCGACTACACCAACTCACTGTATCGTATCAATTACCAATACATGATGTAGAACAAGGTTAGGCTAGAGAAAGAACAATATATTTAATATGAAAAGAAGATATAAGGTAACATTTAGCAGAGACCACGCCTGCATGGCCGAGCCATGCCGTTCGATCAACTCTAGTCTATTCAATTCATTAGTCGCGCCATCTCCATCGTTAGGTATTTCTTCGCGTTAAATATTGAATATCTATTTTCCGAGTAATCTCGTATTCAGCTTTGAGGATTGTGTGGTTATAGTCCAATGCCACTACACTACTCTCCCACCAGAATCAACGTGGTGTTGGTTCGATACCAAATTGGATGGGACTGTAGTGTGCCGAAGGTTACCAAGACTAGGAAGAATCCCCCAGGTAATAATAAGCTGAAAGATAAATCAAAAACGAAAGGCGGCAGCATCTGGTCGGGAAATACATGTAATGATTTTAAAATATCTGCATTCACACTTAACACGCTTAAAATGAAAATTTGGGTGAAGAATATTTGAGCTATAAAAATGGGATTACAATAATAATAATAAAGTGATGCGTGTTAATAGCCGTTGGTTAATAACTTGACGTATAGGTAGTAAATAATTCTACACTGCCTTGGTGTCCGGGGGATTTAATGAAGCTGTCCTATTAAAAATCGCTCAAAATGTTCCACTCATTCGCCTTTCTGTTCTTGAATCTCAGTTATTGACTTGCCTTCTTTGCCTCTCACTGGTCTTTCTGGTTTACTATATTTGCCTACCAGTTTCTTCGTCGTGTTATATAGTTGCCTCACATTTCCTTCTGTTGCGGCTTTTTCCGCTGTCGTTCCTAGGTCTTCCATATATCTCTACTTGTCAGCTCTAATGCTGTTCGTCACTTGTTTGCTTCTTTGCATTCAGCTTGTACCTTTGACTTTTCCTGCTCATGTTCGACTGTTGTTAATTGCTGTCTTCTTGTTCTTCCTTTCTTGAATCCAAAACAGGGTTCCAATAGAGAGTGAATTCACTATATTGATCTTGTTGCCTCCCAGAACCTCCTGACATGTTGAAGTCAATGCTTCTCTGATCCCTTTCCAGTTGTCCTCCATAGTAGTTCCTTCTTCATCTAGTAGATCCTGTAAGGCTTGAAACCTGTCATTGAAAGTTATCTTGAATTCTTTGAGTTTGTCAGTATCTTAAAGTTGGGCTGTATCGAAACTTTGTACTGCTGTTTCTCTAACTATCCAGTGATTCGTTAACTTCGGTTTCATCTCGGTAGCCACCAGACGGTGATATGAAGCTATGTCAGCTTTCTTCTTCGTTCGCACGCTTTCTACTGATCTGAAGTTTTAGTGATACAAATCTGGTCGATCCGCTGCCCTGTAGTGTGATCCAGTGAGACCCATGTGGATTTTTTGATGAGTTTTTAGTGAAATATTGCGCCGCCCATAACCAATTCGCTGAATGCAACTAAACTTGCAAATATCTTGCCGTTCTCAATCGTTTCTCTTATTCCATGTTGCCCAGTGATATCTTGATACCCGGTGTTGTCCATTCCGATTTTGACATTTAAATCTCCTATCAAGATTCTCTGGTTCATGTCTGAACACTGCTCTACGATCGATTGCGGCATCTCACAAAACTGATCCTAACTGTCGTCGTTTCTATCATTGGTGTGTCCATAACTTTGGATAACAGTCACTGTGATTCTCTCATTCTTTATTTTGAATGGTGCTCTGATGATCTAGGGCCAATGAGACTCCCATCCTATAAGTGCGGCACGTGGTTCTTTGGACAGCATCAAAACAACTTCCTACGTGTGCAGAGCATTCTTCTCTTTATGACAAGAGTACAGCAACATCTCTCCGTACCTAACCTTTGATGTTCAGCTTAAATCAAATGGGTTTCATTGATTTCGAGTACTGCCAAGTTATGTCTCTTCTCTTACGTTGCCATTTGACTGATCCTCTTGGCCCCTTACATCGTCCGGACGTTCCATGTACCTGTAAAAGCTGTTGTTTTAGTTATTAGAGGGGGTGTCGGTTTCATGATTTCTAAAGCATCTTTGCTTTCACCGTGAGGCGTCAGAATTCTTCTTTTCACTCGGTGAGCAGAGTCTAAATGGTTTATTTCGTCTAATCTGATTGGAATTCTTTTAGCAAGGTTATTTTGTACGGGATGGGGATGCTGACTTCATACACAATCCTCCTTCTTCACTTGGGTTCGGGACCGGCAGTAGCCCTGGAAGGGCTGTACAAGGAGTTGTGCTCCTTATAGGTAAGACCTAAATATGCGTTTTGTTGTGGGGTATTTTCAACCCTGTTAAAGACCGAGAAGTTACCCTGTTTATCGACTACAAATCTCCAACCTACAATTTTAACTCCTCCTCAAACATTTACTCACCTCGAGAATCATGGTAACCGGATTACATCTCACGATCTACTTCGACGCATTGAGCAAACCTTCGCAAACAGCAACCTCATGGTAAAACGGATTAATCGGCCTTGCATGAATAAAAATGTAAGTATGGGCATCCTTCTGAGTAAACTGCCAAATCTCCATGGTGACTAAACATAGTGCATTTTACTTAAGATTTCATGCAACCCCTAAACCTCGTCTCATTTTAGTTTGGTGGAACATTTTCCAGATTAAAAGGGTATTCTTGTTCCTCAACATGTGTGTATTGTTTCATACGATGGTCTATCAGAAACATTACTACTGAAACAGTTCCCTTCCTCCTTCATCGAACTATGGGCGTCACACTTTGACTGCCCTTTGACAATTACGACTGACCATGGAGTTTCCCTCTGTCCCTCTGATCTCCTTAAGATTCCGAACTACAACCTTTTACATATATGCTAACGCTTTGGTGAAACGATATCTCTGACATCCGCAAACTTCGCTGTCAGCTGTAGGGATATTACGATAGACTGACGCTCTTTCACTGGTATTACCCGGTATTTGCAATTCACTGTAGGCTGACGTTGGACGCACTGACGTCGAAATCATTTGCGGTACAACACTTCTACTTCAACGAGAGTTCGTGGATCCCATATTTTAGTACATCATAGTACATACGTTTTCGCACGTTGTGACACATTCTACCAACCCCTTAGATCTGCACACGAAGGACCCTATAAAGTCATTCGTTACAAAACAATTTTTTATTCTATTAATAAAATAACATCATTATTTAACGACTAAAAGCTGCTTGTTTAGGGGACAACTTCTTATCTATCAACTCTCTCACTAGACAATTGGGCCACATAATTCCTATGACTATTATGAAGTATCTGGTTACCAGTAACCACGACAAAACTTTGTTGGTATCTGATGACCGACCTAAAATGAGGCGCTCATGAAGCTCTATAAGGTTCCTAGAACACTTTAAGGACTATTGCATTTAGAACCTTTGCTCAGTTTACTCTTTTCTACCTCGTTTTGCATGTTTTACAGCTATTTCGTTGCACTTTAAATTTTATTATGTCAAAAAGAGGAAGGATTTTGACGTTTTAAAAGTTCCTATATACATATATTTTATAAAAAACAAGTCAAGATATTTTCGATATATCGTGAAGTGACTAATTTAAGTTGGTTAGCGGTTGTAGATGTGTAGCACGGCGTACCCACTCGTGATATGGTGAGGATGTATGACCAAGTGACCTTAGCTAGGTGAGTCCAATAAAGCTAATGTGGTCAACATCAAATATCGAGGACATACCGGACTATTGATTTTGGGGTTTATTTACCACTACGATGCTTATATATATGCATTGTCAAGAGTTAAGTGTCCATGGCATTTTGTGGTGACCTTAGTAGACACAAATGCAAAATCTTAAAGTAATAAATAAGAACATTATTTGAAGACTAATCAAGATAAAACCACTTTAATTTTTTTTTAATTCTTTGAATCCAATACTGACGTTTTGGTTTTACTAATAACTCACAAATTATATATGAAGAACTTTCTTCTCTTATAAGCAATACTAGACATTTTCTTTTGGGTAGCATTTGCTTCTCAACATAATGAGGATTAGGAGCACTCATACTCCGCCTGCAGGCCTTCTAGGGTTGCTGCTTGTCCAAAGCCCGGAAAAAATAATTCAGACCATTTAAACTCTGCACTGGGAGTTAGAAGGTCTTCATTTAGAAGAATTATGACTCTCCATGGTGAAAGCCGAGTTTCTTCGGAAGCCATGAGGCCGATACCCCTTCCAACAACCAGAACAACACTTTTTATGGGTAAATGGAACGCCCGGACAATGTGGGACACCGGGAACACCAGTCAAATAGCAACGGAAATGAGGAAATGTCGGGCTCACCAATGTAGAATTATAATCTACTATGATATTAGTACTGCTGTAATAATAGACCTAATCCTAAATTTGTAGATTTGTCATGATATGACTGCCTAATCTATAAGATCTTACGTGGAAGTCACACCATCGACTACACCAACTCACTGTATCGTATCAATTACCAATACATGATGTAGAACAAGGTTAGGCTAGAGAAAGAACAATATATTTAATATGAAAAGAAGATATAAGGTAACATTTAGCAGAGACCACGCCTGCATGGCCGAGCCATGCCGTTCGATCAACTCTAGTCTATTCAATTCATTAGTCGCGCCATCTCCATCGTTAGGTATTTCTTCGCGTTAAATATTGAATATCTATTTTCCGAGTAATCTCGTATTCAGCTTTGAGGATTGTGTGGTTATGGTCCAATGCCACTACAATACAACTTGGTAGTACTGAGAAACAGCAAAACACATTGAAATCAAGCTGGACAGCAATGGCTAGATATGGGAGAGATGCTGCTATACTCCGGTCACGAAGAGTAAAAGGCCCCACATACTCAAAAAGGTGATCTAATGCTGTTCAACGAAGCACGAAATGCACTTGTAGGATAAGGATCTCACGGATCCAGAATCATCAAAGCATCATTCAAAACAAAGAAGGAGGGAATTACAATGAATGTTATCCAGTGTTATGCACCCACCAGTGATAGCAACGACGACATTAAATATCAATTCTACGAGCGGCTGCAGTCAATCATAGAGAAGTGCCTAAGAAAAAAACCTCACCATTTTGATGGGAGATCTAAACGCCAAAGTCGGAATAGACAACACCGGATATGAAGATATTATGGGACAACATGGACTGGGAGAGAGGAACGGAAATGAAGAAAGGTTTGCAAATCTGTGTGCATTCAACAAATTCGTCAGAGAGGGCACAATATTTCCACACAAGCGTATACACAAGGCTACATGGATCTCACCGGACCACACTACAGAGAACCAAATAGATTATATTTGCATCAACAAAAAATTCCGAAGGACAATGGAAGATGTGAGAAGCAGGAGGAGGGGCTCAAATAACTTCAGATCATCACCTGGTGATGGCAAAGATGAAACTGAGGCTAAAGAAGAACCGGACAACTAGACAAACAGAAATACAAAGGTTCAATACAGCCTTCCTTCGAGATACTGACAGACTCAATGAATTCAAGGTAGCTCTCAACAACAGGTTCCTAGCCTTACAAGATCTACTGAAGGACGAAAAAACTACTATGAAGGACAACTGGAAAGGTATCAAAGAAGCAATAACTTCAAAGTTTCAAGAGGTTCTGGGCCGCAAGAAGCATCATCAAAAGGAATGGATCTGTATGGAAACACTGGACAAGATCAAGGAAAAGAAGGACAAGAAGACAGCAAATAACAACAGTCGAACACGAGCAGAGAAAGTTAAGGCACAAGCTGAGTACACATAAACAAACATGCAAGTGAAGAAGAGCATTAGAGTCAACAATCAGAAATACATGAAACAGCTAGCAACGATGGAGGAAGTAGCTGCCATAGAAGGAAATATGAAACGGCTTTACGATACAACGAAGAAACTATCAGGGAAATATAGTAAACCAGAGGGACCGGTCAATGACAAAGATGGCAGGCAAATCACTGAAATTCAAGGACAGATGAGCAGATGGGTGAAATACTTTGAGGAACTCTTAAATAGACCAGCTCCAATGAATTCCTCAGATATCGAAGCAACACATACAGACCTTCCTATAGATGTCACTCCACAAACGACGGAAAAAATCAGAATGGCCATCAAACAAATCAAGAGCGGGAAAGCAGCAGAACCTGACAATATACAGTTGAAGCACTGAAGGTAGACATTAAAGTAACTACAAGCAGGCTTTACCTTCTATTCTAGAAGATTTGGGAGGAGGAACAAGTGCCGATGGACTGGAAAGAATGATACCTCATCAAGATTTCAAAGAATAACGATCTGAGCAAATGTGAAAACTACAAAGGCATCGCACTACTGTCAGTACCAGGAACAGTTTTCAAAAGAGTATTGCTAAACCGGATGAAAGACGCAGTAGACGCCCAACTTCAAGATCAACAGGCCGAATCCCGTAAGGATCGGTCGTGCACAGACCAAATTGCGACACTACAGATCATCGTCGAACAATCGGTTGAGTGGAACTTGTCACTGTACATCAACTTCATTGACTATGAGAAGGCGTTTGACAGTGTAGATAGGAGAACATCATAGAAACTTCCTCGACACTACAGAGTTCCTGAGAAAATAGCCAACATTATCCGGAACTCATACGACGGACTACAGTGCAAAGTCGTGCATGGAGGACAGCTGACAGATACATTCCAAGCAAGGACCGGAGTCAGACAAGGCTGTCTACTCTCTCCCTTCCTCCTTCTCCTGGTGGTCGACTGGATTATGAAAACCTCGACATCTGAGGGAAAACACGAATACAACGGACAGCTCAGAACCAATTAGACGATTTGGACTTCGCAGATGACGTAGCCCTCCTATCGCATACACACGAACAAATGCAGATAAAGACAGCCAGTGTTGCAACAGTCTCTGCATCATTAGGCCTCAACATAAACAAGGGGAAAACCAAGGTCCTCAAATATAACACGGTGAACAGCAATCCAATCACTCTTTAACGGCAAAACTCTGGAAGATGTGGAATCTTTCACGTACCTAGTAAGTATCATCGATGAACCAGGAAGACCTGTTGCAGACACAAAGGCGAAGATTGGCAAAGCAAGGGCCGCATTCCTACAATTAAACAACATATAGAACTCAAAGCAACTCCAAACGAATATCAAAGTGAGAAGTTTCAATACGAACGTCAAGACAGTTCTATTGTACGGAGCTGAAAATTGGAGAACTACCACAACCATCATCAAGAAGGTACAAGTATTTATAGATAGCTGTCTGCGCAAGATACTCAACATCCATTGGCCGGATACCATCAGCAACAGCCTTCTGTGGTAGGGAACAGACCAGCTTCCAGATGAAGAGGAAAGACGATGGAAATGGATAGGACATACATTGCGCAAATCATCAAACCGCATTACAGGGAAAGCCCTAACCTGGAATCCTGAAGGGAAGCGGAAAAGCAGAAGGTCAAAGAACACATGAAGTCGGGAAATAGAAGCAGGTATGAAAAGGATGAATAACAACTGGAAAGAACTGGAAAGGATTACTTTGGATAGGGTTGGATGGAGAGTGCTGGTGGGCGACCTATGCTCCTATACGAGGAGTAACAGGCGTAATCTGCAACTAGGAATTTCCGAAATATTGCAACTTGAGCCAGATATAAGTAAGTGAGCACAGACGCACGAATTGTCTTTAGAATGCGAAATCAGAGGGCAATCAAGTACAAAAGAATTATTAGTTCATACAAATAACACAAACGACACTTTTTAAATTGAAATCTACATTTCTGCAATCGATTGTACGTCTTCTTCTTAGGTTCATGTGTCTGTCAGATTGGGTATTGGATGAAGACTCTGTATACTGAAGGATATACTCACTAGTGTTGGTACTAACAACTGAAATTGGAACAGACTCATCTGGTTCCCGGAATTGCATTTGATCAACATGTCAGTTGTGTATACTTAAATCATTAATATCTAGAATTCGAGCCATAGATTTTCCAATATTCTTCACCGCAATCCCCGTGGGCGAATGACAATTATTTCCACGATAATATTTAACTTCTGCAAACTATAAACACCTCTTATTCGAACGAAGAATCCTTCCTTTTAGTAGTTTTGATAGAGTCTCTTTCGATACAGAATCTTTAGCGTTCCTATATTGCAGAAGAAATGTATCTACTCCCCTAACCAGTTCATCAAATGTTGAGGCAGCAATCGAATCAACAGCAGTTTTCAGTGTCCCGGTGAAATTTTCTACCTGAACATTAGAACAAGGGTACCTGGGAGCAGTGAACAGTTGTCTACACACTGTACCATTCAACCAGGTAATGACTGCGTCCGCATCAAAATGAGAGCCATTATCAGTCACTAATACCCGCGTAAGTATATGATCCCTTATGAGTGTGCAAAATAATTTGTGACCATAAGAATCACCTTTTTCATTAGGATTTGAGTAACTTGACTTAATATTATTAGTAGCAAAATGAAGAGCAATTCTACACGTCTACTTTGTGTCCAATTTTGCCACACATAAAACATTTTGATAATGAATACACATGAGTTTCGTAAATGAGGTTCAGCGCACGATAAACACTTAACACCTTTGTACAACTCAATTAATTTCTTTGATAAGTCGTTTCCGAAGTTTTCACGAGAACGGGAATTATCTTAAATTTAAGCGATGCATTGGAATCCTTTGTATCCTGGAAATCAATTATATGTACTCCCTCATAATTGATACATGCATTTCTAGCATCTTAAAAGAAGCATTTTGGGATTTGTGTGTGTTTATTCCTGCACTTGATCGATTGCTCAACTGCATATGAAATTGATCATCAAATTTACATTTGGCGGCTTGTTTTTGCAATTTCAGAATGAATTCTTCAACCTTCTGGTTATTCTGATGAATAGTGTTGTGAAATTTTGCTCTCTTATGGCATTCGAAAGATGTATACCTAATATGACTTAGTAGTATTTATTTGAGTGTTTCACAGGGAAATGGATTCAGTTAATATGGAATCGCCAAATTTTTTGGTAAATTGTAAGTATATTTTCAAGTGAATGTCAGGAAATAAGCAACAGCTTTATCGTCTTCAACATCTTTCCTATTCATATACCAGAACTTTAACCTCTCCATGTACCCCTCGAAGGCTTTAGAAATTGAATGAATTTCCTGAAGATGCTACAGGTATTTGTAGTTTGACAACACTAACCAGCAACACCTCCTATTATGAATCGTGCCCATCCAGTGAAATCAAAAGTCGGAGGCGAGGAAGTTCGAAGATATATTTGATAGGTTATCAATATATCGAAAAGTGACTGGTCTAAACTGATCAGCGGTTGCAGGAGAAGTTGAGCACGGCGTACGCTGTCGTGATCTGGTGCGGATGCATGACCGAGCGCCTTCAGCTAAGTGAGTCCATTAAAACTAATGTGGTCGGCATAAAATATCGAAGACTTACCAAACTATTGATTTAGGGGATTTATTTACCGCTATAGTCCAATAGCCCAGTCGCAAGTTCTATCACGATCCAAATATATTACCTGAAAATGTTCGCATTAATATGTTAATTAGGAACCCCTGGAAATGCCCAGTCTATATCAGATGGAAATTGGTGGGCAAAACTAGACTTATTGTATTTAGGATTCGTAATAGACTCAAAATAAAGTTCAAAGGAATTATTAACCAGAACAAACACTACACTTCGGTCATGCAAAGACTCTAAGCTAGACAGCTTAGGGACGTTTTCTATAAAATTTATCCGCATATAATTAAGCCGGACAGTAGGCTTAATTCTCACATGAAAAATCTTAAATACAACGAAACTGATGTCATGGATTTTACTCCTACTCTCTATAAGGAATTTGATCGAATGAAGTGAACGGTCAATAAACATGAGCACTGATTTGAATTTATATACTATCGACCAGTTTGTTGACAGGATCACGGATCCTCTGTGAATCTTCTCATATAGGCATCACATTAAACAGTATTTAGTTATTTGATTATTAGCAAACACTTTGTAGAAATTTGACAGTTATTAAACTATTTAAGTTATTTTTGGCTCGTCTGTAAAATAGTTCTCTTTATTTCATATACACCGTTTGTAGTGGTTAGATTTATTATTTGTAAGTTGTATGAAATTGATGGGTAACCACAAATTAAGACGAATCCATGTTATTCTGCTTCGTTCGTTGTTCTTGCTTCAGCCATATTTTATATGCGTTCAGACATTTAACTAAACTCTTGACTCATGTACACAATATTTGTTTGTTGTACTGATTTAGTAGTCACAAACTTCCGATTTGGAGTAGTCTGGTGTTGTATCCTCTTGAACGCTCTCAAGCTAGGCTGTCTGTCAGGGAGATACTTCCCTATAAAATTATACAACCGACTCTTGACTTTAAGGCATCTTGTTCAGTCATAAGAACGTTTAAGCCATTAAAGATTGCGAGATAATATAGAATGGGAACCTTTGTAAAAATCCTCAAACCTAAAAGCTTATCTCCACCAACTCAAAATGGACATTGTTTGAAAAGTAAAATACATAATTCCGTCCATGATAGTTCATGTAAGTTATATACAATATAGGATGGATATAATATATAGCACATATCTAGTCTACTTATGTATAAATAAGGACCACTAGTAAAGCATAATCATAAATAATTAAATATATTAATCCTGTGAATTTAGAAAACATTGGGTAAAACAAAATATGCACAAAAAATAGATAAATCAAAAACTGAGGTAAAATTAAGACAACCATTTGACCGTATTATAAGCTTTATTATCCTCAAAAAAAAGAGAAAATGTTGTGGCCAATTAAAATAACATAACAAAGCTATTTGTAACCATTAAAGAGGAATAACATCATTAATTTACTCTTGAACAAACCACCTAATTTAAGACCAAGATAGTGGACGAAAGTAAACAGTGTTGCAGGACTCTTTATTTGAATACGTCTAATAGTGAAGCTTTAAACATAACACCGATAACATTGAAGTTATCTAGTGACTTAATTATAGGACTGGAGTCGACAGCAAAGAAATTATGGCTCAAAGAAATACATAAGAAGTTCATTTTCAAAAAAAAAACTTTTATCTTATCAATTAGTGATATAAATTTAATTCGACCATATAAAGTGTAATTCATGTGAAACAATTTTCCTTATTGTCATAGAATGTAAAACAGTCATTGTCAGAATTACAGTTCAAACAAATTACATTATGTTTCTGTTAATTATTAAAGTGGTTATATTCAAAATATCTGATATAAATCAATGAATTACATTTGTTTGTATATAAGGCTAACGAAAAGAAATTACTCAGCTTACTCTTTCTAATTCAATTGGAGTTGCATAAATTACTAAAAGGCAACTGAATCTGTAATGTAATTCATCGTGAACTAATCAACGATCTATGGTTGATTAATTTTGATGAATTATTTCGAATTTTACTACTTACTACGAAGAGCAGCATTGAATTGTTATAACGATGATTTCATGGTGATTAGCGCTCGCTCCAAGTAAAGTCAAAGTACTAAAAATACCATTGATGACTAATCACAAAAAATAAAGTCAAAGTCACTAGAATTGAGAGTCAAGAATTTATCTTCATATGAGATTATGGGATCATAACGACTAGAAGTTGTAAAGTATAATGGAATAATTGTTCAGAGCTCCCTTATTTTCATTTATTCTTCAGTTAATGGAAATTCATGCAAAAAGTATTTTTGTAAGTTTCTAACTTTCTTGGCATATCATCAGCCTCTACAATCAATACAAAATATTCGATGATAAATATTTTCAACAAGGAAAGTGATTAGTAGTAGAATCCAAGACATGGATTTCGTCCTATTCGGTGTTTATTTGCTTAATGTTCGTGCCTCCCACTGTTAACCATAAATTAAACATCAAAAAGTTATAAAATAAGCTACTGATTTAGTGTGTCCACTGATTAGTTAGTAGTCATCTTCAAATGCCAAGTATCATATAGAATGAAGTACGTCCTTCTCGATTTTACCATTAAAATATACAGTCAACTTGTGTTAACACGCTAATATCGAAACACCCGCTTAAAGAATCCATATGGAGAATCAGGATGAGTAATTCAATCTTAAATATGAAGAATTCCAAACAACAGACCTTTATGAAAAAAAATAGCAATAGATTTGAAAATATCGTCATGACAAAATATTTCATGCTCGTTAGTCCAATTAACTGTCAAGATTTTGCACTAAACAACTAAGTTATAAATTATTCGGAAATGGTGTGATCCTAATCAGAGTTTTCCTTAGATGAAGAAACCACAAACCGCCTAAATGTAGTATCAGCATGTAATTAATACTCTAAGTTGTAATGGTGAGCTGAAGAAATATACTAATAAATCACACAAGAAGTATGTCATCGAACTAACTAGTCTCAAACAAGCTTAACGGTTTTCAATGTTTAAAGTATTTTCAGTGGCTCAGAAAAATTCTCAGATATCAATGAATTGTGTTCAACTATTTGAATCCTTTGGTAGAATGAGCTCCGTAATGCCATTCAAACCTGAATAATTCACAAAACTTAAACCATTTCAAAAACATAATTAAATGTGTGATTAAAACGCTTAGAAATCACGATTGTAAATTTGGGATAACTTTATCTACGTGAATATTACAAGTACCGCTTCATTTTAGTGTCTTAGAGTTTACCTTAACTTTCTTCTTTCTAGAGTCCAGAATCCTAAGAAAATTCTCAAATAATGAAAACCATTTACATCCTACTGATGACTGAATTCAAGAGAAAACATATAGACCGTAGTTAAGTTGGAATTAGGGAAATTCAAATTATTGTTTGGGGACTTTATAGATTGAGTTAAACTGTATAGATGTACATGCTAATCACACTTTAAATTAGGTTTACATTAAGATGAAACATTTGTCTTTTTTTCCCTACTTTTGTTTCATTATTACAGTAAAAAGAATAGATGAATACTTCATAAACTTTTTATTTATACATAGTATTTGTAATAATTAGGTTTTATTTAGATTTTCGGCTAATGATGAGTTGTATTCAAATAGTAACATACTATTGAGCATTGTTAATAGCTAATTCTGTTACATAAATTGTCTAAAATATAAGCTGAATATTAAAAAGTTATTTTCATTTTTATTCATTTTGTTCATGGTTACATAATTGGTTATGTCAATCATTCATTGCCATTTCATTAAGTTTATTTTTTAATCATTTAAGTTTTCAAGTCGAAAGCAATAAGTTATATATTTCGAACAACACTTATTGATACGTGATATCAACCATTTTCAAGATGACAAAAAGAAGTATTCATTATAGAACTCAATAAATTAAATCAATATATCTATGACTATACTACTTGGTAAAATAATTTACACTCTTTAGATATCAATAGCATTTCACTGATAGGTACTGGTACTTATGAAAACTTAGTTAAGCAATGGTTACTAAGTTTGATCATCAGTCGCTCTGTATAAAATGGAATACACATTGACAACTTTAAATGTTTAAATGATAAATTTTCGTTAATTCTGGAAATTAGATATCAAAATATCATTTATAATAAGGACGTTCTCATTTTTCAAAAAGAAATATTTATAGTGAACATTGTAGTGAAGTCATTAAAAAAATCTTGACAGTGAAGTAACAGTAATCTGATTAATGGAACAGATTTTTTCAGTTTATTTAGTAAATCACTCAGAGTAGTCTACTTGAAAGCCTAGACGTCTAATAAAACTAAATTTTTAGAGGGTTATTATTATTATTAATGGCTTTAGTTAACGTTATATTTTTAGTACAATATGGAAACCTCAGCACAAAGTATTTCGACAGATTCCATTTACAAGACGAGATAAAAAGAAACCAATAACTGCATACAGGTATTCATGAATTAAATAAATAAACTACTTGGAAATAAGTGAAATGTTTTTTAATAAGATAAGAATTTCTACAAGTTTTAATCAGAAACATGTTTAAGAATACAGGCTAGGTCAGCTCTTAGAAACTGTTCATCACAGTGTGCACTTACTGGATAAGGTATTGTAGAACTTTTATATCTTTGCTTGAGTGCATGGATTTTAATGTATTGACGTCTCGTTCTTCCAGAAGGTATATAAGGAGAAGGATGCAGATGAAGTAGATGGTTAATTTCTGATAAGATAACACTTGCCAGGAGTTTGCAAAATTCTAAATGTCTATCCAGAACCATATTCCTAATGACCTCAAAAGATTCAGCACACACTCTGTTAACTGTCTTCAGCACTCTCAGCAAAATCTCTACTCAAAAGCCCGGGGAAGAATAATGGGAAACAGTAAAAATTAGTAGGTAATATCAAAGAATTTATAAATCGTAAAAGTAAATGACGAGTAATGCCAAAAGTATGTGGCCTTTTTATATAATAAGTCAAACGGAAAACTTCTTTCGATAACAATAAAAAATGAAAAGACGAAGAGAGATCAGAGAATAAACTTACACTAAGATGGATGACTCTCGACAATTTTTTATTACAGGATGCTGTAGTATACCAAATTACTCAGACTAAATTTGGAGTTTAATATCAGTGAGATTTAGAATTTCAGATATTTCATATTTTATGTTTATTAAATTGATGCATATACTTGTTTCTGTTCCCAATAAAATTCAAATCCAATACTTATGATTTGAACTTTGTAATGAGTTCAATGATTTAGGTTAGCTACCCATTAGACAAAGTGGGATGAGTGATACAAAACCACGATTCATTATCATATCGAAGCATCATTCAGCAGGAAAAAACATACATAAGATAGGACAGTACAGGAACTACAGAGAATTATAAACTCCAACACTGAAGTATCTATTAGTTCAAAATGTCTTCAGAAATCTGTCTAGTGAGGATTTAGAGTTCACTTCTATTAGTAACTTATCACTTTGCTCACCTTAACCAAACAAACCTAGAAAACCCAATAAAGTACCTGACAAAAATAATCATGTTTGATCCTGGTGACTAAGTGAATAAACTGAACGAAGTTTACTTCGATGATTTGTGGAAATTCCCCAATCGGATATAAATAGAAAGAATAGATAACAATGGCGAAGATAGAGGAAGATACAGTCAGCCAAGAAAAAGCCTGGTTATTTTGAGGTTCACATATGAAATGTTACGCAAACTTGATTTGCTCAGGTTAATATCTATTTTATTACTCCTGGTCTTCGAGTACTGTATGATAGTGGGATTAGAGCAAGATTTCCTACCACGATCTGAATACATATTAACGACCAGCTTACTCTGGGGCGTAAATCAATGTTTAGATATCTTTTTGTAGGCAAAACAAAGTTTTATACCCCGCATGAACCCTAATATTTGTTAAACTCAAGTTGCTACAGTTAATATGACCGAGCTGATTAAAAACTAGCTTTAGTGCAGAACGCTTCGCGGGTCCCAATTTTGTGACTTGAAAAATATATTTTTTATCGATGGGTTAAAAGGGAAAAAATTCGATATCAAGACAGATGTAAGGATTGTTATTATCACGACAAGATGGATACAACCATGGGTTCAATTGAAAGAACTTCAACCTGGAAACAAGGTACGGAAAAATACCAAGACCATGACAGGCTTCGCTTCAATGTCTTTGGGGAAGAGCCAATAGAGTCTGTATTAACATAACCTATCAGGCCACCCAAAATCAAATTCGATAAATGATAGAAAACACGTGACCAATGACTAAGCTGACGACAAAGGTAAATTTACACAATAAGCCAATTACAGAAAAGCGAGGAGTGACTAATAAGTAAACAGCGAATCAGGCTAAAGTATGATTGGCTATTTTTAGTTGTCTGTACTAAATGATCGGTCTGACTGAAGACAACGACACTGTATTACTGTTTAGGTTGGTAATGTTCGAATGAGTCTGTAGCGGCAACCATTCGGCTTGGTTAGGCTGCATAAATTTGAAGGTAAGATACTGTGTAGATTAATAACATGCATTTCTGTGATGTATTTGTCAGAATTGTATGCCTCTTCATTATTCCGATAATTGAGAGTGAGCAACTGGTTTCGGAGATAAATTTAAACAGGCTTGTTAGGTAATCTCAGCCCAGTTAAGCAAATCGAACCAGTGAATTATAATTCTGCACAGGTAGATGATGAAGGCACATATAATTGTGAAAGTTATTGGAGCTGTATTATCTGTTAATAATGAAAATAAAATTTTAGACAGTAACAGAAAACATACTACTTTGTACAATGTTTGTAATTCATGCAATTCCGTCTACTCAGTTGTAGGCGGGATGATTTTATTCCACGTTTCTGGAAAGTTTCCGCCAAAGAGGGGTGTTAGTCACACGTGGTTTTTTAAAGAAAAAGACTTGATTGTTAGTCTTGGCGACCTAACATCTTTTAGATTTGTCTAAAAACAAGAGAAACTATCAGTAAATTTTTATTTCTGTCAGACTCCTAGGGAAGAGAAAATTGTTATTTGCCAGGGATTCTAAGTAACACATTGTAGCTAATAACCCACCTTTGTCTTCGAGCTCTTCAAGCAACCGATTATTGTTCTTACAGCGGCCTAACCTCGGCATTGCTCGGTGACTCGGCTGTATGTACAAAGCTTTTCGCAAATGCACGTGGCTTATTACTTGCAAGCTACCCTTATCTTCTAGTTTCATTTGCTATGCTTTACACACTGTCCTAACGCCTTACCCTGCATTGTTTTAACAGTCGGTCGCTACATAGAACCTGGTAAGTATACACATCGGTCCAAGTTGCCATACCTAATAAGTACAGAGATATGAGATTGTCAGGACAAATACCAGAGCAGTCGAGGGAATATCCGCATCAGTAGTAAAGTTTAGTCATCAAGGATGCAGTTCGGCAAGAAAACACATACTGGTGCGTTAAAAAAAGTTATGAAGGATTCAGTAGCTTAAAATTTGAGTAAAGACAAAGAATTGATGCGCCTGTGCCATTCCAAACAATTTTGAACCGTGTCATTCAAAGTTTAACCACTGGTCACGGAAATCACGCGGACCCCAACCAGTTAGTCTGTACTTATTGACACGGCTCGATCTAGTTGTCTATGACTTCATTGTTTAGTGACAGGTTTTATTCTGGTCGCCCTTAGTTTTCTTCCAACCTACTCCTACAAAGAACATCGTTGTAGGCAGTGGTTGGGCATAAGTAACATGTCCTAATCACCTCGGTTAATAAAGATTTACTGCCTCACCAACCAATTTTTTGTCCTTACCTAGTACTATGCATTTAACCTTGATGATCCTAAAATATACGAGCAGTGATTCTAAGATACCTATGATCAGACATTAGTAATCTACGAATGTCCTCAAGTTTCAAAGGAAAACTTTAGAGCTACAACAGAATAAACTGCTGAGCAACGTACTGATCATTTAGTTGGCAAACTAATATCTGGCCTACGCCACAAGTAATGCGGGTCGGCGTAAGCCAACTGGGATTTCTGTTGAGGTTTCTTAAGACACCAGCCCATCAAGACTAATGAGAATCTTAAGTGAATTGTTTAATGTACTCAACTGGTTCACTCCCTATCATTTATTCAGGCGCTACTGCAGGCTAGTCCTAAGGTAACATATTTTGAAGACAGATGAAAGTTAGGTTCGGCTAAACCAGAACGTGGCATCAGCCCGTAAAGTTACTAACTTCTGGCATGAGTCATGTTGGTAGATAGAAACTACTTGGTTGGAGGCTCGTTGATATGGTTCGGAATCGGTCACAGTTACGTAGGTCTATACACTCTTTGTTTTCCCTTACACCGTAAGATTCAAATCACTTTATATCATTTTGCGAACTAATTCTTTCTCCATGTATCATATGAAATCTTTTTTTACTACCACTGAAGTAACTGCTTCTATTAAATTGGTGTTCATTTTGTTGTGCTATTGAGGTATGGCATCTTGGATCGATGCAAATATATGCCTGGTCCTACGTTGTAGCTGACTGACTGAAGTAATATTTTACATTTGGAGAGAAAGAATCGCATTTTAAACTTGCTACTTTTAAACAAAGACGAATAAATTGTTTAAAGTGCTAACTTGCAACTCAAACCGTGGACAAGTAAAAGCCATAAAAACTTCAGCGTTGAAGCAAATTTTTAAAAGACTGATTGTAAGGTTACATAGACTCGAACCACCTCTAGGTGTAAGTCCATACTTTTTTATATATTGCAAGACGCAAAATAATAACAAGGAAACCACTGATTTCTGATAAAAATTGGCAGTATAAAGACTACCTAAGTAGCATTTTGGCTTACTAAAGGAGCGTGAGGTAGGTTTTCATCCTGAGCTAACCGGATGTCTGAAGTATGTCGTGAAACCAACAGTCATTTCTGCCATGATTATATTCAAAGTTGCAATCAGTGTCTCACTCATAGTTTAGCAATTTCTGATATTCAAGTTCTACCTCTCAAGCTAGAATACATTATAAGCTCTTACATAACTTTTAGTTTACCGTTAAAGTTTTATAGGATGTCATTTCTCTTGAGTAACACAATATTTTATTGTTTTCTTGACTTTTCAGGAATATAGGATTGATTTATAATCCTAGCAGTCAGTCATTTTAAAGGATAAAATAATGCTTTATTGAGTTCCCTTATCTTACCAGATGAGCCGTTGTCCTGTAGAATATTCAAATCCTAATTCCCAGAATACCATATCTTATATTACCTCAGATTCTGTTATTAGTGTCTCGTTCGCAGATTGTCAGTCGTCTAGTCCTTCATACCACTCTTTGTCATCAAGTACGACTCTTCCTGGTGTTGGCTCTTTCTTGGATAAATCAAATCACCTTTCACACTATTCTCCTAATAAATATTATGATACAGAACCTACTGTAATTCCGGGACACTCTTACGTTGAGAACAGTGGCGTTTTCGATAACAATCTTCCTTATCCAATAAAATCAGAGACCATTCACGAAATAGTATCTGGGACGTTTATTACTCCAGATGCACACAACCAATCATGTTTTACATCTTCTTTACAACCTCTAAAATCATTAAACCCAAGTCTTCCTGTCCAATCTAGTGAATCTTTGTTAACTGGTTTCACTCATCCACTTTCTATGGACCATACTGTTTTAGAAGACGGTGGGTTAGATTTGGATCGAGTGTTTGTCGCTATTATTAATGATCGAAATTCTGAACATGATATCTTTAATGACACTGATGTTAATTGTGATAATGAACGCTGTTCAAATGATAAATCGAATTCCTGTAATAAACAGTTACTTAATAATAGTATTCAGTCGTCTGTTAATCAAAGTATGCTAACAGATGATTCAGAGGACAAAAGTTTATTACAGTACTATCCTGTAGTAGATACCGAGAAGACAACTCAACATCAAACCCATCCAAGTAAGTTGTTTTTGTATGATTGACTGATTATAGGAAGAAAATCTATTTTTCTTGTCCACTCATCTTAAACCCGACCGAAGCTGCTACCTTGACGTGGTGGTCGGACTTGCCTATCGTGATGACCCATCCGAGCTATATTGGCTGGAACATATGTTCCTGTAGGTTCTACCATGCCAGGCAGGTCGATTGGTGAACGGTAAGACTAAAAGCAGCAACTCAAAGTCTGAGGGCGAAGTCGTACTGCTGACTGTACAGAGGTGTGACAGCAGTAAGGTGTTTCCTTCGGACAATCAGCATGACAGCGATGCTGCCTTCCCACAAGGAGGGGTGGGGTTAGAAAAGGTCGACCCTAAAAATGTCACACCTCACCTTACCTCACGGATTTCCGTCTCCGGCGGTAAGGCCATCTGAAGAACGGAGCTAACACGTCAAAAACCTTCTACAAAAAGGCCGTGCGCGACCGGCCTCAAGCAGTTGTCCCTTGGGCTCTGCGGTCACGCTCCCAGGTCGTTAAGACCAACACTAATCCAATTTCCTTTTCAGGTTCCTCAAGAAATACCCTTCCACGGTGTGGGCAGCCGGGAAGTGACATCAGCCCTCATACCCGTAACAGCACGCGAGACCAAGTTGGTCACATTCAAATCCTTCATACACCTTCTAATACCTCTCTTATCTCCATGACTAACCCTCCTCACGTCTCTTTATCACCTCGCACCGCTAGGGCAAACGATTCGAGTACGTGGAACTCTATTCCTGGTCTCCTCAAACCACGCTCTAAACTACACGTAGGAGCTTTTAACGTCCGAACACTGTGCCAAATAGGACAGCAGGCTTCCTTAGCTAGGACTTTAGAATCTCGCGCCATCGATGTGTGTTGCGTCTCCGAAACGCGCATACAGGATCCAAGTAGCATCATTCATTTGACCTCACCATGCCAAAATAAAGAACCGACTCGATTTACGCTTCGTGTATCTGGAAGCCCTGATTCTGCTTCCCGTGGCCTCGCCGGCGTAGGTATAGCATTGAGTCCTAGGGCAGAACTAGCTCTCTTAGAGTGGATCCCAGTAGACAGTCGTTTGTGCGCTGTCCGACTGAACGGAACAGTAAGAACCCGGAAAGATAGGGACACTCGTCGTTGCCTCTTCGTCGTCTCTGCCTATTCTCCCACTGACTGCAGCTCAGATGATGTAAAAGATGAGTTTTACAGAAAGCTTTCGGACCTTCTCCGAAAAGCTAAGCGCTCGGATGTAGTAATAGTGGCCGGTGACTTTAATGCTCAAGTAGGTAAACTAAGCGATAGGGAAAGACACCTGGGTGGATCTTATAGTATAGTGGCTCAAAGAACAGATAATGGCGACCGTCTGTTGCAGCTATGCTCAGATAATCGCCTGTTCCTTGCAAATACTAACTTTAAGCATAAGGAAAAACATCTTTTAACATGGCGACCCCCTAATTCGTCCCAACGTTGGACCCAAATAGATCACATCGCTATCAGCCACCGATGGAGGGGCTCGATAGAAGACTGTCGCTCATTCTGGAGCACATGCCTAGATTCAGATCATGCTCTAGTACGAGCGCGTATTTGCCTGCGTCTTACTGGACGTAGGAAAACCGCTGCAAGGAAACCTCTTAGGGGCCTACTTAATGATAGTCAAGCTAAGAGTATATTTCAGGAACAACTAGGAAAACAGTTAGGCAGCCATGTATGTGATGCCCACCCCGAGGCAGCATGGAATGATATCCGAAAAGCTGTGGAAACAGCAGTGATATCTGTTAGTAAGGTAAACCAGAAGGTTAGGGAGCAACACTGGATCTCAGCAGCATCTATCGCACTGATAGATGCTCGGAAACTCATTCCACCTGGCTCTGAACATAGTGAAGAGCGGAGTCAGCTTAAGCGCAAACTAACAAGAAGTCTACGCAATGATCGCGAACAGTGGTGGGTAGCGAAAGCAAGAGAGATGGAAAAGGCAACGGCAATAGGTAATAGCAGACAATTGTTTAGACTCGTTAAGGAAACCGGAATTAGGAACCCGACTGTTAGCGAAACAATCTCAGAGAAAGATGGACATATTATTCATTCTCAATCCAGGAGATTGGATCGATGGGCAGAACACTTTAGGGATCAGTTCAACTGGCCTTCAGCCACACTTCGGTTTCCCACGATCTCCAGTCAACCTGAATGGCAAGTTAATGTAGGTCCTCCGTCTCTTTATGAAGTTGAAAAAGCCATAGGAAATCTGAAACGAGGGAGAGCAGCAGGCCCTGACAGGTTTACTCCTGAGATTTTTAAGGATGGTAGTGCAGTATTAGCAATGAGATTAACCGAGGTCTTAGGTAGAATTTGGGAACTGGACGTAATCCCATCTGACTGGTCTCAATCACTGATTGTGCCAGTTTTTAAGAAAGGACAAAAGTCCTCTTGTGACAATCATAGAGGAATCAGTTTGACTAATATAGTGTCTAAAATATTAGCCTCAATAATACTTCGACGCCTAATCAAAGCTCGTGAAGAGCAGACTCGAGAAAATCAGGCTGGTTTTCGACCTGGACGTGGTTGTATAGATCAGATATTCACACTACGTCAGGTTCTAGAACACAGACACACGTTTAGACGCCCCACAATGGTAGTATTTCTCGACCTTAAGGCGGCATTCGACTCTGTTGATCGTAAGGTTCTATGGCAGTGTTTGTCACTGAAAGGAGTACCAAAGAAGTACATTAACCTTATAAAGGCTCTCTACTCGAACACAACTGGTAGAGTGAGAGCTTACGGCGAACTGTCATCAGAATTGATTACCTCAAGTGGTGTTCGTCAGGGCTGTCCACTCTCCCCATTCTTGTTCAACTTTGTGGTCGACGTACTTTTAGAGATAACACTCTCCTCATCTAAATTTCCGGGGGTTGAACTTCTACCGGGAGGTTCACTTGTTGACTTAGAATATGCAGATGACATAGTTTTATTTGGTGAAGACGCTGACAAAATGCAGAGTCTTCTGACCACTCTAAGCAACAATGCAAGCATGTTCGGGATGCGATTCTCTCCCTCGAAATGCAAAATGTTGCTTCAGGATTGGGTTACATCGACACCCGAACTAGTGATAGGGAGTGAAGTAGTTGAGTGTGTCGACCGCTTCACTTATCTTGGAAGTCTCATCAGCCCTTGTGGTCTGGTGTGTGACGAAATCTCAGCACGGATACAGAAGGCTCGACTAGCTTTTGCCAACTTGCGTCATTTATGGCGTAGACGAGATATCCGTCTACCAACCAAAGGACGTGTTTACTGCGCAGCAGTTCGTTCCGTCCTACTTTATGGCTGTGAAACATGGCCGGTAAGAGTAGAGGATATTCGTAGGTTACTAGTATTTGATCATAGGTGTCTTCGAAGTATTGCTCGTATATCCTGGGACCACCGAGTAAGTAACGCAACTGTTAGGAAACGGGTACTAGGTAAGGATGGCAAATCAATTGATGAAGTAGTGAAACTTCATCAGTTGAGATGGCTGGGACACGTGTTACGTATGCCCAACCACCGACTACCTCGACGTGCTATATTCAGTGGTATAGGAGTAGGTTGGAAGAAAGCTAGGGGCGGCCAGACCAAAACATGGCACAAATCCATGAAGTCACTGGCAAGTGGACTGAGTCATGTTGGTAGGTGTAGACTACCTGGTTGGGGACCGCGAGATGATAGCAACCGATGGTTAGAGACCCTGAATGACATGGCTCAAAATCGTTTGCAATAGCGCAGGTGCATCCACTCTTTGTGTTCTCCCAAATTCTAATCTTCTGAATTCTTCATGCCCCTTTTTTTTCCTCTTTCCAAATTTATTTCACTGGATTATACTCGTTAAATAACATCTCCAAACCCTAATCTTCCCGATTACTGCTTATACTCTTGCTACCTCTACCACTACGGGATTTGAATCGACCACTGCATCTCTGTGCTAATGTGGTATGGCAACTCGAACTGATGTACGTACGTACTAAGTTCTACGTTGTTACTGACTGACTGACTCATCTTAAAGCTTTTATCTCCCAAATATTTCCATATATGATCTTAGATTTTGTATAATCAGGGCTGTCCTGTACAAAGGCGACTCAAGTATGAATATTTAGTAGATTTTACGTTCATAAATAACTGACAGCGCAATTACGTGCTCCTAGATTGGTGGCTCAATATTTAAATGTTTATATTTACCAAGTCTCGTATTGTTACATGTTGTTGAAGGTAATCACACATATGACTTCAAATTATGTGAAAATGTATGGATTTAAATAATTGATCAGCCGATGTAGCGCTATATTTTGGGGTATAGGATATTCTTCATTACCCCGTTTCCAAGTATATATGACTGAGTTTCTCGAATCAATACACCAAATTTATCGTTTTCCAAGCACAATCATCTGTTTTCATTCGCGTGGTGAGAACTTGTTAGTCAGTTGGAAATATACAGAATGTAAGAATTTTCTGTTGCTTATATCGTGCTAACTATTGAACGGCTTTTAATTGTATCTAAAATCCAAATACCAGTTTTAGTTTAGTTTATGTAACTCGATAACCAAGTAGTGCTTCATTCACTTTAAGATACTCAATGTATACAAGCCTGTGGTAATATCCAACTGCTCAAACTTATTTAGTCGAGTTCAAAGCCGAAACCCGGTGGTTAAAAGCTTTAACTACTGGATTACTACTCACCTGTCAGTCTGTTGATATTCGAGATTTTTCGGTTTCTCTGAAATATGGCGGATAGCTTTCCCAAATGCCTCATGATGTAAGGCTTGTTTTATTTGGCTGGCACTACCATAGATTTGTTGTTGAGAAGCTACTAAGGATGTCTCCTGGCAGGAGGACTATGATGAATGTCTTGGTAACTTGCAGTTGTTGGAATTGAAACGTGATTTCGATCACTAATCTAGAAATTTAGTGTAAGCCTGCTACGTCAACCAAGCAGAATGCTGATTTCACTTGTATACTGAATTCTTATCAGACATAAAAACTTGTGGTTCTGGACAACGGAGAGTGGGTTAATAGATTTTAGCAAAGGTTTGTCGTATGCAATGCAGTACATTGTAAGATATGTTGAGACATTAACAAAATTCTACTACATGACGTATTTGATGGCTAGACGTTTTCGAATGATAGCAGATTTGCATTACTAGACCAACCTTATGGAATAAGTTTTTTCGGAAAAATACTACGATTATCTTAAGTATCTTACCAATGTTTTTGAAGAGAAGGAAGTGCAACAACTAGGGTTAAAATAGTCTCACAAAACTCTTGCAACTATAGATCTACTTGACTCTTACCCGAAGATTTTGCTGATGTTCCGATGAACGAAGCGCCACTAAGATCCACGTCAAATTCGCTTGATTGAAGTCTGAAGTGAACCCATATATCTGTGTATGATGGAGGTTAACTTTAGAACAGCGGTATTGATTATCTAAATGATTCTTAGTACACTTGACCACTCCTATTGAAGGCATCATCGGAAACGTTTGGTATCTCGTATTTAATTATCTGACTTAATCAAAGATCTTCACGGGAAAGTAATACTTGAGTTCTCGGTAGCTGGTTATTTTGTTCTTTTATTTACCGGTATCTTATCAGTTCAAGCATTCGAGTTTTGGACTGTTAGTGTTTTGGCAGGTAGTTGGTATCACTAATTTTCACACATCCTTTGCTTATAATCCACTACTCGAATATTTACGAGGTTGACTAGTTAGTTCCTGTTTACATTTCCTTACAGAAACATCCCCCATTTCAGAAGTTGACCAAACACACAAATCGTCTGGATCATCTGAAGTTTCAAACCGAATGTGCGTAGTTTGTGGTGACAAAGCTTCAGGATTCCATTATGGTGTGTCTACATGCGAGGGTTGTAAGGTATGCTAACTACTATGTTTATTTTTCAATACATTGAATACTCGAGTTTCATTTGATCCTAAAAGCGTCCATTGCGTCTGAAGATAGTCAAATTCAGGTTTTCATAACTTCTCGAAAAAATGTATTTTTATGTGTATTAAAAAACAAACAAGTGATAAATGTTAAGGATAAATCACACTCATATCTCCTGCAACAAGTAGTAATTAGTTTCAATTACAACTTACTTTTAAAAAGTAAAACCACCCATAGTGGTAGGCACTTAGCATGAACAAAAAGGTAAATAATTAGTTTGACATGGTTGGACGAATTCTAATCACATCAGACAATAAAAGATTCTTGCACCGAATGGTTACTCATAAATAACGTAAAATACATCTAGTACTCTATATCGTGTTTCAGATCATGATGATATAAATAGATATGAATACAAGGCTCCATAGCTGACAAGCAAATTTGCCTCGATATGTGTATAGTGATAGACAACTAACAAGTTATACGAAAATTCTGTCTTGTGATCTCGTTGGGTATATTTTTGCCAGTGCAGTGTACTTGAAAAAGTTAGGTTGTCAATAATATTCCATATATCTGCAAACTCGTCTCAAAGGGGCTGTTTCATGTGTTCTGCACTTTTCTTCTGAGTACAGATACTCAAATATATTACAAGCTAATCTTACGGCTTGTTTTAAAGTCCTCCTTCATCACGTAAATGTGCTTTAATAAAAACTGACTTATTCTGCTGTTAGTCCAATGTTGTATTAATAAACTAATAATCAGATGGTTGATTTCCTCTCATTAGCGTTTTTTTTTACCAAGGTTCTTATTTGCGGGATGGGGCTGTTGTTAACCCCATACCAAACCCTTCCCTTTTTACCCAGGATTAAGTTCGGCATTAATCCTAAAAGGGCTCCAGGCAGAGTTAGTCATATAACGGTGTTTACTTCGTTCTCAGTCGTACGTAAATTACAGTTTCTATTACATAATTTAAAATTATTTCTGGGTGATAATATGGCTATAGTCAACGGCGTCACTTAAGGATGTATTACTGATGAAGTATGGAAAATCGGTTGGTAGAATTGTGGATCTTCATCACATAAGGTGATTTGGATATATACTACTTGTGTCCACTCGTTGTCTACCCCGACACACAATAATGCTTGTTGTAAACTGTTTGGATGGTTTAAAAATGAAATTTTTCCTAACATATTTTGCGTGTTTTAACCCACTTTCTAATCAACAGCTTTTTAATCTAAGGTTATGTGAATAAATTTGTGATTTTCTTATTAAATATGGTACTTCGATAACCTACTTACAAAGCACTATTAAAAAATTTACTTAGGGTTTCTTCCGACGTGCTATACAGCGTGACCAATCATATACTTGTGCTAAAAATGGTACATGTGAGATAAATAAAACGCTTCGTAATAAATGTCAACAATGTCGACTCCTCAAGTGCATTGCTGTGGGAATGTCGAGAGATGGTAAGTTGTTTATTTATCGTTCTTTTCAGAGAGGGGTTTTGTGGATATTATAGTAATTTAATAGTTGACTTCATGAGTCAATTAAAGCTAGACCTCCATGGAAAACCTGGAGGTGCTGAACGACCGTTTCGTTCTAGTATGGGACTCCTGAGCAGTGCGCATCCACGAGATTCGAACCCACATACTATCGACCGTCCAGTGCTTCCAGTTTTTCCATGATGGTTTAGCTTCAATTGACTCATGTAGTCAACTATTAAATTATCGTTATTTTTTCATCTACATTATATTATGTCTTCTTTTATCGTGTTCTCCTTCAATGTATTTCTTAGTGTTGTTTTCTTGCATTTGTTTCGTTCGATTCTACAAATCTGAACTACACGTAATAAAATTAACTCATCATCTTTCAGAATAGTTTAATTTGATGTCAAGTCTTTCGCAGGATGAGTTGGGATGGTCATTCTAGAAAAGGTTACCAATTCCTGTAAGTGACCTACGAACACTTATCAATTAGACATATTAACAAATCCGAAAATATTCATATTTCGAGATTCAAACTTGTGTTATACCATGCATTTTGTTATCGATTTATTTGTGGAGAGACTAATATCTTGCGAATTCTTATTATTTCTATAGTATGATAATCAATTCACCCACTTTCTTAAATACTGTTTAAATAGAGCAAGAACAAACATTGATGCAGAATAGTATGAATTCATATTGCATGAAATAATGTTTAGTTGAATAAGTTGAGTAACTCTAGAAAAAAAATTCAAATTGATTAGTTTTATTAGTTTGACTCCATTTATTTGTTTTCAACATTTTGGTTAGTCTAAATTCACTAATAAAATGTTTTGGCGAAGGCATATTTTACGGCATGTAAGAAAATCATCTATCATATATAACTAAGGTATAAGTTATAAAGTTTTGGGATTCGGTTATAAGATACTGTGCTCGATTTGTACCTTAGTACGCTTAAATTTGGTTCTAAATGAGGTCGAATTTTCCAAGATTCTCATTTTTCAATAGATTAATACCAATATGTTAAAATCGATCGAGAATCTTCAACTGAATAACCTATAAGTTAAAACACTAATATTCTTAGTTAAGTTTAATTTGAGTGTGTAGGCATTGCAATACGTTCATCCAAGAATATTTTATTGTTAAGTCCTATAAGATTTACGATTGCGATTTATCCAAGAACTTTCAAGCTTCTGATTGACTTTTATCTTATTCTATTTGTATTCCAGTCTTCATTTGTACCAGTCAGACCAAAAGTGGTATCACTTTATGAGGTTATAGACTGTTTATATAAGTTATTTTTGGAGGTCCATACTTCTCGTACTGACTCCGCAAAATAGTCACATTATGTAACTAGATGTTTAGGTGGAAATTTAAAACCGGTTGCAATTAAATGACCATTTTCATATTTTTATCTCCCTCTAGATTTTTACGACTAATCTTAACCACTTCATTGACTCTTTTTAAACTGTATTTTCCATTACTGTCAGTACTATTACTTCAATTCCTTTAATTATTCTCTTTCTTGCAGATTTTACGAGTAACAGGATTTTCATTGTTTCACTGTGTATTTCCTAAATTACTTGCTTTTCTTTCTAAAGAACAGATTCTGTGTTGTTCAATATATTAATACTATCATTTATATATGATGGGCAAACACGTGCTTATATGCAAATTCCGTTTGAATTTGATTATCATAATCATTAATCTACCTTTCTATCCACTTTCAGATTTTCCGCATTAATTTTCATAATCCCCATTATTGTGTAATATCATTAATGGATGACTGATATATATATATATTTCTGGTTAGCATTTTTTAGCAAGGTTTTTTCAACAGGATGGGGTTGTCAACCTCAAATTGATACCATTTCAAACTTTAAAATGGAATGAAATAAATATTTATAGGAATGTTGTAAATAGTATTCTTGTATTTAAAAGCAGATATGATTGTATACTTTGAACTAATAGTGATTAGTGTAAATAATATTTTCTATGAGAATAAAAAATGTTCAATTATCGTAGAATTTATCCATGTGTATTCATCAAATGAGGTTTAATTCGTTGCCTTATTTATTACTGAACAGAAAACTATTAAACTCATTATCTTTTGGATTATTATAAAGAGCTTAATTTTTATCATTCAGTATTTCTATTAAAGAACAAACTATTTTAGCATAATCTTAGTAATTGTAATTGAATAGTTCATAGTACTTCATCTGATTATCTAATTTGAGCTTCTTCAAGAAATTATCAAAATAATAAAAATATTTAATTTTAATCGTTGAAATTTTTTAAAATTGTAATTGTCTAAACGACGCTTTCTGTTTGCGCGTTACTTAGTTTGTTCGCTGAAGTTTAGAGAAAATTTCATTTTATTAAATTTACATTTTACTGTACCTAACATCCCAGATGTGTTCTCCTATAAGAAAAGTAATGGAATCTGGTTGTACGAATTCTTTTTAATATGTGATGACATACTGTCTACCTAAATCGCACTTACTTAGTTCGTGATTGAATTATGAAGCACTTTAAGACTGATAGAAACCATTACATGCACAAGCCGATGATTAGTATTTGGAAATACACGATATTACGTTTGGCCATGAAGTATTTTGTACATAACATGGTAGTGCTCTATACTTTTTAAACACGATTTTTGAGTTAAAGATATCCAAAAGTGCTGTCAAAGACAGATTTTCCACGTTTAATGGCAACACTATACGTGTAAGGCCAAGGTTAATCAACTTGTTTTTAAACATATTTTATGTCATGTTAGAATACCTGCTTCAGCATCTTGGACATGTACTGTGTGCGCTAATCTAGCAGCCTTCATAATGAGCATTGATTATTGACATTAAAACTAAGCGGTAAAAGTGAACAAGTAGGAAGTTTATTATATACCACCTTGATTGGTGTAATTTTAGCCTTTACTCTTTGTTAAGCCGTGAAATTTTTCTACCTACATCAGGTGCTTAATACACCAGATTAAAAACTAGAGGCTTCGTATTCATTAAAACTATGTTCAGAAAGTCCCAGGGTGACTAAGCTGTGAGATACCTTATATTCATGAAATCGTTAACATTGTTGTAGTTCTGTCAAAAATAAACACTCTGTCGTAGTCATATAACAATCAACGTAACATGCAATCGATATACTAGGTACCTTCAAGCTATTTAGTAAACTTTATCTATACAAAGTATAAATAAGTCATTTCTTAAGTATAATTAACCGCTTCCATCAGTTTTCATTCTTTGTTCTAGTTTACTTATTATTATTTTTAGCATTTAGAAACAAATATTTTCTGTTGATCAATAGTATTCCCCTTATTTTTACTTACAGCTGTTCGTAAAAGGCGTCATGGCAAAAAACGGGAACAGTCTTCTTGTGAATCAGTCACCTTGCCTAGTTCAGATTCCTCAAACAAATATGAAGCATCAGCGTATTCGTCAGGTTCTGCAGATGTAGTTTTAACTCCATCTGAAGCACAATTAAATGAAACTACACTTAATCCCCACGAAATGCCAATAAAATCAACTAATTTTCAACCATCATCTTCATCAATACCATCTTCTACTAACATTTCTTTAACCTTATGTAATAATGATAATAGCGAAAATAGTAACAGTTTGACTAAGGAAGATCAACAAACTCTAGACAAATTTGATCGTTTTTTAAACTATTGTAAAGATCAAGCTATCAAATATCAGGCAAATAGTTGGAACATTTCTAAATCTGATTATTATCACTTATCAGGATCTTTATCAAGACATTTATCTCCCATAAAGGTATGTTTAATGGGTGATTTAAAAAAATCTTATTTTGAAAACTTTTGTAATGATAGATTACCATCGAATGATGACAAAATAAAAGTAGTGAGTACCAATGAGTTTTGGATTACTTGATTATCAAACATATTTTTATTAATATCAAGAGGGGTTTTGTGGATATTATAGTAATTTCAATGGTTGAGATCGTGAGTCATTTAAAGCTAGACAAGGTTTTCCATGGTGGTCTAGCTTCAACTGACTCATGATCTCAACTATTGAAATTACTATAATATTTTTATTAGTTTACAAATTACTAATTTGAATAGATTTGTCTCGTTACTACTCTACATATTCATATTTCATTTCTATTATTTGGTTATTTGTTCCTATAAGAAAAATAGCCCTATTCATAGTTTTAGATTTCATCACATAGATCACAAGTGATAAATTTATATGTAAATTAATTTAGACCTTTGTAGTGTTAGTTATCTTTACTGCGAATACTCGACCAATATTTGTCCTACCACCAGTTTCTATAACTATATGGGTATAATATGTCTGAAGCATTCAACATCAGACTATGAACAAACATATACACACCATAGAATAAATATTCAAATTTGTATTTTTCGCAGTTGTACTAAATATCACAAAGGTGAAGATAAAGTAACAAGACAAAAGGTAGAAAGAACAGTCGAACTAATCAAGTCAACGTTATTTAAAATTGGAACAAGGATAGATTTTTAAGAAAACAACTATCAAACGAATAGGATAACACGGAGTCTATATATAGAGGAAGATAATAAATAAATACATCTAAGTCACTACGACCAATTTTAAGCCATATTTTCTAAAATTCCCAAACAATAGAATATGATTATCTCATAAATCCCAATCATGAACAATAGTAGCGGTAATATAAAGAAATTTCAAAGTTATTACTGTCGTAAAATAAATAGTTAAGAACTATGCCCTGGTACGGCCGAGAGTGGGGAGAGTCCGCTCTCCCTCTCGAAATACTCTCACACGGCCACGCGTATATAGCCTCTGCCAGGGAAGTCCTACTCACTGCCTTCTCGTGGCGGGGGTGTTGTTTACGAAAATGAGAGGACGAAAAGCGAATATCCGGCGCTTTAACCGGATTCCAAACCAATGGTGCACATGGGCTCCAGTATCCTGCGGGAACAAATGGCGAATGAACCTATTGTTGGTCACCGGCTTCCATGGGACTGCATCTCCTTACGATGCTCCACTGCCTTGTGGATCAGACCTTCAGGTCGAAGGCTCGGGGTGTGGCCCCCTAAGAAAACCACCTGCTTCGGTTTGGGCACCCGGGTAGTATCACAGCCCTCACGCATATCGAATGAGATTTGTGTGGCGCATATGTATTTGATGCCTCTTTGTACCATTATCTATGTGTTGAAATAAATAAATAAATATTATTGAATGAGTTCAATCATTATTAATCTGCTTGAACTTTCTTTCTGTTTAATTTCTGTTCATGCATCTCATTCACAAGGAATTTAACAATTTTTCTAATTGAATTTGTATATCCATTAATCGTATCAATACAATGAGATGAATTCATAATAATATCTAATATTACTGGTACATATTAATGAGATAGTATCTTTCCTTGCTACAACATCTGTGCTATATGTGATTGGACATAATTCATAGTTTTAACATTTCACATTCCTATGTAGTATGTATCATTTATATTTATGATTATTGTGTGAACAGTTTTTTTTTGTTTCTATCTAGAATAATTTTATTATTGTTAATTATTTTAATACCCTTATTATTTTTTTAAAGCATACTCCCCATGAATTGGGTGAATCATTAAAGCTTCTTACAGTGGATGAAATATTTTGTCCTGCTCAACTTAAATTTACACATGAATTCGCCTGTCATTTAGAACAGTTTATACGACTTTCTCAGCATGATCAATCTATCCTATTAAGAGATTGTTTGCCTGAACTTGCTGTAAGCATATTTTTTTATTTAGGTTATTTCAATGGATAAATCTTTACTATTCATAATTTCAATTATTTTATTATTTACTCAATTAAAATAGTTTGAATATAGTTAGTGAATTTACATTTCTTGACTGATCATAATAAATAATTTTTGTTGCATAAACTAACATGAATATACTTGAGAAGTACTTGCATTATTTATAATAGTAAGTATTTATTCCTTTTGAAGTATTAGTATCCCAGTAAGGTTGGTTAAAAATCGGTAAAATAAAGATAAACTTTTAATCTTGGGGTAAGTAAGGTAATTAATTCCGTTCATAGCTTCAATTTTCTTCATTTGTGAAATAAACAATTTAAATCTTATGTTTAGAACTTCTTTCTAATTGTTTATGATGATCTAAAATTTATAAGAGCGTTTTAAAGTCTAAATTTTTCAAAATCCGATCTAATTTTCTCAGTAGAGTTTTCAGTTAACATAATGTATGCCGCCTGACTAATCAGAATAGAGAGAGCATCTTCTAAGATCATACTGGTCAGCAATTAGGATTAACCTTTCCATCATGAATTGACATAAGCTTTATAATACTCATACCTTAATTCTTAGTCTAAGCATAATAACTCATTTATCTGTGTTGTCTCCTGATAGGTTAAAATTGTTAGGATCTCCAATTCATTAAATAGTTTACCAATATTCATGTTTATTTTACATTTATCTTGATTTTGGTATCCTTCATTTGTTAGATATTAATGTTATGTCGTGAAAATCGGAACAAGACTCAAATGAACTTTTCATCTACATCAATAAATTATCAATTGAATTGTTTATTTAGTCCATGGTTTCCGAATGCAGTGGTTACAGATTCCTCTCTGGATTGTCTACATATGACTTGTGATAGTATAACTTCTCAAAGTATTTTTCAATTTGCTTCAAGACTTCAACGATTACATTTGACAAATATGGAATTTGGACCACTTATTGGTGTGATACTTTTTACTCCAGGTAATCAGCTGCTAAATTATGTATACACAATAATATTTCATATCAGACACATTTGTTTACGAATAGTTGAAAATTATGAGTATTTATGGGTATTTTTACCCTATTCCATATGCCTGAGATTTCCACTTACCTTACAATACCTAGCTTATATATAATAATACTTTATAGATTAAAAAATGTGTGAGGTTTCGTTATTCACTTGACTGGCGAATGTAAACGTGGAGAAAAATGCAAATAAGTAATATTAACAAATAATTTTTTTACTGTACAATTGAAATGTTGAGTGTGATTATAAACTATAAGAGACTAGCTAGACACATTTCACCCAAATAATGAGTTCCCACTCAAAGCTCCATACATGTCGTTGATAAATTAGTTAAATTGAAACCGAATGACTGCATTTAGTGTACTTATTCTTGTTCTCAACTAATATTGTTACACATGTAGTTATAGAAAACCCTTATGTAAGTTTTATGCCAGCTATATAGTTACCAGTATAATAATTTCATAACTCAAAGACAAGACTTGTAAAAGCATTATACTATTATGTAATATAAATAAATACTGATAATTTATGGACATCAAGTTGTGATGTATTCGGACCTTTGTTACAACAACAAAGTGTGCCCTTCAAACAAATAAATAAAGAGAAATTAACACTCAAGCTTTACATCAGAAAGTACCACATGGATATATATGTGCCTTCAATATTAACAACTAGTAAAAATATATGAGTCTATTTTTCGAAAGCAAAGGGACCGTTTAAGCAAGGTGAGAAATGACTTAAACATTTAATTGCGAGTAGAAATATTTAGCAACCCATAAACGAATTACAAACCCCGTGTACTTAGCTTTTAGCCATACCCAAAGTGTATGGGCTATGGATACTACATGGTTGTCCAAGCTAAACTAAATAAAGCAGAGTTTAAATCTGCCACTTAGTAACTTAAAGTCAAACGCCTTGATCGCTACGTCAGCCATCGCCCACAATGACTATCTAAATATTATCTAAGAGGATACATTAAACATAATATATTTGCAATTGGAAATAGTTTACTTAATTAAAGTTAATATGTTTGTTAATTTCTTTTTTTTATCTCTTTTTCTACGCATATCTCTATATTTAGAACGTTCTGATTTATTAGATATTGACTTTGTCAATCGTACACAAAATTTATGGGCTGAATTATTACGTCGTTATTGTGAAAGTAATGGATCACAAACACGTTGTGCTCATTTAATTATGATTTTATCTACACTACGTGAACTTGCCTCTAAAATAACGCATAATTTAAATGCATGGTATAAATTATCTAATACTCCAATGTCAAATTGTCTTAAAGAATTTCTTTATTCTTCCAGTTTTAATTCAATGGATGATTGTTTTTAATTATTGTGTAATTTTCTTATGATTTTTCTTGGTGATGAATAATAGTGAGAGAGATACCTCTTGCCTTTTAAAAGAAACAGTTAGGATTACATACTACATATCTTCTTGTATTTGTGGTTAATTTTGCTGTTATTATTTTATGAATATATTTGTAATTATCTAGATGATCAAATGTACGCACACGGGTTACCTGTTTACTAAATCAGCATGAATTTTATAAATATTCCTTTTTTTTTAAAAAAAACGTTACCTTAATGTTCATACGCACAATGATAATCTCATCTCTTTGATAACTTATAGGCTATCAATACTATTTTAGTGGTTAATTCGATTAAATTAAGGAATGATAATAGAGAAAAGTTTAGAAGTGATTATATGTAAGACCAAATTATTTCTATTTGGTTGTCTTTTTACTGCTTATCATGACGATCTTTTTTTTTCATTTTTGTTTTCTGCCTCATAATTTTTTTTTACCAATTTTGTTGATGCAATTTACAAGGATCTCTTATTTTCGAAAGAAAATATTCACGCACAATTATTATTATTATTACTACTATCTATATGAATAATAATATTACTAATAATCCAGTGATTTCGGCTTACCATGACTATTAATACGATTTGAAACTACTATGCGCCTCATTATTTTGTTTACAATTATATTCTGACGTGAAAAGTTGATAAACATTAACTCATTTTCATCTTTTCCTCCACCTTTCTGTCTCTTTGTAATGTACATTGTGTTTACAAAATGGTATTCCTGTAAACAAATACTCTTACGCATATCTCCTGTTTTTATATATTGTAAAACTATGTACTTTTGTGTGTTTCTTGTCTTTGATTTTTTTTATCTCTACTAGTAGTGATATAATTCTTGTATTCCGTCTTCCGATTTATTACATGGTAAAAAACTATCTGAAAAAAGTGTAATTTCAGGACATTTTGTCAATATATATTGTTGTTTATTCGTAAGTCTTATGGAACTATTACTGTAGTATGCTCAGAAAACACTTTGATCAGTCTAACTGAAATCGTCTTTGGAGTTAATTCCCTGATAAGGTGCGAATGAATCATCCAACTAACGATATCCATATGTGTTGATTTAACCCGTTAGTCATTTTTCCAAGTCAGAAATTGTCTCTAGTTTACCGTTACCAATGTTAAATTACCTTTAGGTAACGTTGGTTCATTTACCACTTTAATTCACTCGTGGCAGAGTCAGTTATGTTAGAAGTTTTGGTAAATAATCTGCAGCTATCTAATTTTCTGTTTATTGCACAATATTGAATCACTCTTAATATATTAATTACGCCTGTTACCCCTCGTGGAGGAGCATAGGCCGCCCACCCGCATCTCTCATCGAGCACTGTCCTGAGCAATCCTTTTCAGTTGCCATTCATTCTTTTGATGTCTGTTTTCGATTTTCTGCGCAGTGTGTTCTTTGAACTCAATATATTAGATAATAATAAGTGCTCAATAGTTATTCTTTCCATAGTTGGTATGCCCTAAAACTGAATTACTCAAGGGATACTGTTTAAATGATGTAGTGATTGTTTTGGTGAACAGCAAAGACGTGATTAATATACTAGCAGTCTGTATGAAAACCAGCTTGCTGATTACTAATCAATCTCTCGCAACCCATAGTGTTTGGCGGGGTCAATAGCATTGAAGCGAAACTCAGATATATATCCCGATACTTTTTACATAGGACTTTTCTAAAGATGAGATCAATGGCTGCGTCATCTCAATATTGTGGGATAATTTCCCAAACAGCTCAATAACTTTCCTGACTTGAAGTTCCTTTCCATCCTTGAAAAAGAGCTAGACGTGGGTTGTTTAGACACTACTTGCCTCTGTTTCGTTCGACGGATCGGTAGTCAGTGATCGAGGAGCACAAGGGAGTCTAATCGACGTCATGGTAACAGTCCATTTGGAATTTCTCCTGAAATACTTGATCCAGACTACGTGATACCTTTTTCTTAGACTGAGTCTTACCCTTGAATATTTTTGAATAAGGTCTTTCGTTGCAGCAAAATATCCAAACAACTTTTTGTACCGATTCTTCGAGAACGATATGTCTGTAAGCCACTAAAAAGTAAAATCGGCTCGACTCATACAAGGTCAGAATTAGGATCTGCATAGATGCTCCAGAAGAGTGAGATTTTCACTTCACTGGTGATCAGTTTAAGTAACTTCTAGTCAGATGTTGGTCTGAACAAAATTGGAGAGGTAGGCTCGCTTTATTCAACTATTAATACATTCAGGTTTCCAAATACCACCAAAGTGATAATTGCGTGTGCATCACAGGTCATCATTAAATTGACGGCAGAGGTTCTTTATTGGTTTTGGGCTGCAACCCGTCGGAACTTAGTAGCAGATTACTAAAAGATATCATTTTACACTCCGATCAGTGGAGAGGCTGAAAACCGGTGAGTTTCGAGAGAAAGAGCGGATAATCTTCACACACCTACCAGAGTATTTAGGGATCTATTCAGTATTATAATCATGTCAGCATTGAAGGTCCTCGGTAGTTCAGAAAATTTTTCAGAAGTGATTTAGAACTGAAAATATTCCAACTAATAAATACCTCTGGAAATATTTAAAAAGAATCCAGGAAATTATTCCTTCCTTGTTCTGAATGTATACTATACCGAATTCGTTCCCAATTTCAGCATGTTTCTCGTTATTTAAAATTCGAGGTTACATAATTCTCTTTCGAGTTAAGTGTTTCGATTGCTCGTGTTGAGGTGTACTGTATACCATTTATTTTCACGAAGTTACTATAAAATCGTGCATAACGGACAGAGGGTACTAAATGATACATGGGAAATGTAAGCAATTATTAAAAAATATGAGATGACTTGGGTAATTATAAGATTTGTTAATCTCCCAGAGAATTTATAACAAAGAACTATCTACTTGTAGTTTTTTTTTATTTTGCTAGCCATTATACAAAATATAATAAAGATTAGTCCTGGTTGCCAGTAAGTTTTCATAGTCACACTAACAGTTCTAAGTTAACTGATTAACAGAATTCAGTCTATGTAGTTTTAATAGGAAAGTACGAAAGGAACCTAGTTAGTCGAGGAATGATAAACTGTCGCTATTAGAGCACCGATTCTTTGATGACGTATCCCACACTTAACCGGCAGAATACTGGTGGAATAATTCGTGTTTCAGAAACAAAGATTATTTAAGAGAAGCTGTTTTTTCGATGATATCATTTATGAGAGCTGTACAATTACATTGATATTAATTTGACATACATAGTGGTTCGTTAGAGTATAAACTGAGATTGCGTCATAGATGGTTTAGAAATATTAAAAAGTTACGTAATGATCTAAAGGATAGTAAAAATGTCAAGAGTTAATTATCCACTTGAGATATACGAGTAATTTAGTGATGTAACAACAGATAATTAATTATTAAGTATGGAAATTACGAATAAGATTGAAAGTCATGGCAATAACGATAGATTGAATATAATATCAAGTGGTTGGAGGTAGAAAGTTGGGAGCTCAACACGTAGGTTTCTTGATAGTTTTTACTGATCAGTAAGGTGTATCTGGAATATTGAGGCAATTGATGCTCTTTGGTGACTAGTTTCACAGTCTGGGATATTATCTACCACTCGATGTCGAGTCACTTAGACTAATGTTCACATTCCAATTTGATAGATAGAGCTCGGTCTATATCAGGAACTATACGCATACGGCACCGTCCACTACTCACTAACTAATCACTTTGGACATGATGCTTTTACTTAGATTTGAATCAGTGAATTGAAAGATTATATCGTTATGAAGAAACTAAAATACAAGTCTATGTAGTTCATAATCATAGTACACTTCATGTGTACATTTATGTTCATGCAGTAGCCTATACATATTCATCAAGAATTCAATCAGGTTACAAAATAAAATGTCTCAGTTAACGACAGTCGACCTCCAATTGTATAATCCATAAGGAATAAGTATGATATATCTGCATGTGAACAAATGAAAAACAATCGATACTTCTAAGTATATGATAGAGCTATTTTCAACTTAATACTTTCTTAAGTAACTATAATTCAATTAGTATGGTGTTTTTTCTTCATTTGAAGGAATCTAGTCATAATTTGTCGGATTTTCATGTTACCTTATCACCAAATGCCATTTTTATTTTGTTTAATTTGCAGAATTTAAAGTCACCATATATGTAGACTTAGTTTTGAATACGAACTTGGTGATCGAAACTTTCGTTAATGTTTGGTTATACACGAGAGATAGAGGATTAACAATATCTGGTGAGGATATTGTAAAAAAAAATAACTGATAATTCGATCTGGCTGTAATTCAGAATTTCAACAAAACAGTATTTCAGTATTGTTCTTTTCTTATTGTAACTTTATGATTTTAATGAGATAGTGATGTTTTGTGAAACACGAGTAACTACTGATATAAGTGTTAGTAGTATAACACCAGCTTCCGTTTCAAGTATATATATATATATCACCAAAACTTATTTTATTTAATTCTTTAAATTAATCATCTTTTGGCTCAATTTTCGAAAAGTTTCTGACAATTTGGCCTTGAACTATAAATATATATATATATTTTTTTTCAATAAATAGTATTATTCTCAATCAGATTTTCATCAGGCTTTGCCTTAATATGAAGATTGTAGTAATTTTCTAGTAGTTGAACTCATGAGTCGATGTAAGCTAAACCACCAGTGAAAACCTAGAAGCATTGGATGGTCGTTTCGTCCTAGTATGGGACTCCTTAGCAGTGCACCTTCAAGATATACAACATATTCACATGCATATTTGAAAATATTAGGTAAATCGAAGCAGTTTGAGTCAGCTATAATAGTGGAATAGGTCACATAGATAAACATAATGAGTAAGAAGTACATATTGATAGTGTTATGACAAGTGTACTGGATGCGATAAGAATGATTAAGGCTTAAATCAATGTTTCATAATAAAAAGTAGGTCAAGGACTCGAAAAAGACATATCGAAACAACATTCATTACAAGGTATTAAAATTATATAATAAGCATTGTCCAGATGATTGGATATTGAGGCATGTACTTAAAAATACTGAGTGGAGAGAAATAGATGAATAAATGGTATAGAAAATAATAATATGTAAAGTCCTTTCAATTACATCATCATATGAATTCAACGTACATAGGTCCTTAGGGAATTATTACTTGAAGTTCATATGTATACAATTGTACAGCTTATTAATAAATTAGTTGAAAAGAAATCCCTTTAGTGAACTTCGCATTTCTATTGTTCATACAGGGAACCAGTATGTCCTGGGTTGGAATCCCGCGGGGTGCGGGATCGTAGATGCGCACTGCTGAGTAGTCCCATACTAGGATGAAATGGCCGTCTAGTGCTTTCAGGTTTTCCATGGTGGTCTAGCTTCAATTGACTCATGATTTCAACCTATGAAATTTCTAAAAATCTCCACAAAACCCATTATGATAATTATTTATCTATTGCAAAAAATTCAGGGAACCTATGACGATAAAAGAACTCGATGGATTTTAACATCCTACCGTCAAACTTGAGCCATTGAAATCAGTTTTTTAGAAAACTGTATTGGAGTTAATGAGTATCCCTAACGTTTCTAAAAGGCACTGGTGGGCAATTATAATTATCTTAATACTAAAACGCTTAAACGTCATACACTTAATTGTATCTGTGTTATCAAATCCCGACTAGCTAAACAAGAACGTAACAAATCTCTGGGAAATTATCCATCATATAACTTATCGTTAGATGAAGGTAAGCAATTTTAAGATTATGGTTTATTTGTCACCGGAAAACAATCACATAGGCTAGATTCAAGTATTTGGAAACAATGGATTTCAGAAAAATATGTATTCAATCACTTTTCTATCTCACTTTAGTCAATCCAATTGCAGGCTTTATTACTGGAGCACAAGTTCGGTAATAACACCTCAAAAATCAACAAACTTCAAAAATTTCTAAAAATCATCTTCAAAATAATAGATCTTTATCGAACTATCAAAATAACGTGCTTGAACTTGTATATCATAAATATTTCATAATTTATTATCTATGAAAATGATCAAATTAAAAGTGATGAAAATTTCCATAAGTAAAGTTGGGATGAATTGATATTAACTCAATGATTCTAAACACAATGATCAATACACATTATGAAACTCGAAAGTCTTTAATTCTCCTATTAATGAATCCCAATATGGATGAAGCCGATTATCTAATGTTTGTTTTTCTTTTAATCAAAATGATTGCCTAATCAATATCAAGTTTCAATCAGAAATCAGTTGTGTTTTTTTTTTCGATTTACAAATTCTTCATATGACACTCAATTCATCAATAAATTGGACAAGTAATTTATTAGTGTACATTGAAACGACAAAAAACAACAACAACAACAACAACAACAAACTACACAAGTATTATAAGCAGAGATGGATAGTGGCTAGCAGTGGAATCCAGGACGCGCGTTTCGTCCTGTTTGGGACTCGTCAGCTGGATGTACCTGCATCTCAGAGTTGATGTTCACTCTGGGACTCGAACTCAGTACCGTTCGCTTCAAACGCCATCGCGTTATCCACTTAGCTACTGAGTCCTGATAGCCACTTGCTTGTGCAATGGGGTGAAGTTTAATTCACTTGATATTGTTTTATTTGAATCTTCCCATTGATGTTTTAGGACTGAAGTTGATCAGTCTCTTATTGACATATGTGCATACTGTGCGTATGCCTCGATATTGCCTTAATTTACAAGCATTATAAGCAGAGATGGATAGTGGCTAGCAGTGGAATCCAGGACGCGCGTTTCGTCCTGTTTGGGACTCGTCAGCTGGATGTACCTGCATCTCAGAGTTGATGTTCAATCTGGGACTCGAACTCAGTACCGTTCGCTTCAAACGCCATCGCGTTATCCACTTAGCTACTGAGTCCTGATAGCCACTTGCTTGTGCAATGGGGTGAAGTTTAATTCACTTGATATTGTTTTATTTGAATCTTCCCATTGATGTTTTAGGACTGAAGTTGATCAGTCTCTTATTGACATATGTGCATACTGTGCGTATGCCTCGATATTGCCTTAATTTACAAGCATTATAAGCAGAGATGGATAGTGGCTAGCAGTGGAATCCAGGACGCGCGTTTCGTCCTGTTTGGGACTCGTCAGCTGGATGTACCTGCATCTCAGAGTTGATGTTCACTCTGCTTATAATGCTTGTAAATTAAGGCAATATCGAGGCATACGCACAGTATGCACATATGTCAATAAGAGACTGATCAACTTCAGTCCTAAAACATCAATGGGAAGATTCAAATAAAACAATATCAAGTGAATTAAACTACACAAGTGTTTATTAAAATCGTTGACATCTATACCACGTGCATCTAAACAATATACAAGAGAAAATGACAAGTAAACAATCCATAGTATTTCTAAACATGTATAATTCATTCTTTGTTTATGAATCTTCTAATTACCGACTAATTTGTGATAAATAAATAATAATTAGTTATACATTCAGCATACATATCTAGAGTTTGTTTTTCTTTGGGTATCTTAAGTGATGTCATTTATACTGAAATGTTTTTTTTGTCATGTGAAGTGCCAAAAAAAAATAGACTATTAGTATGCATTTTCATGGCATTATTATCAGTATAGAAAAAGAATGGTAATCTCTTACATTATCTCACAGAATTTTATGATATAAGTAAATATTGGGTTGTGTGTGTGTGTGTGTGTTATTTTTGAAGTATTACACATTGACATTACCATTTGATATAATGCTCAGATAGAATTTTCGATATGTGAAAAATAAACAAAAGTTTTTTTTATTTTTTGACATTATTGTTATTGTGTAATCATTTGCATAATATCATATCATATTATTATTATTATGCGAAATGATGATTACACTTCATTAACTCATAGGATTTCTGAAACTTCACTTAAAATTAATAATAATAATAATAATAATAATAATAATAATAATAATAATAATAATGCTTAGTCTGGAGGAAATAAACAGATAAGTTTGTAAATTATTTGAGGCTTATATCCAGTGGCATCTACAACTGGTAATAGTATTTTTTTTTAAAACTGTGACACTGTAAGTACAGTAACCATTACAAACTTACTTACTTACTTACTTAAGCCTGTTACTCCCAATGGAGCATAGGCCGCCGACCAGCATTCTCCAACCCACTCTGTTCTGGGCTTTCTTTTCTAATTCCATCCAATTCTTGTTCATTTTTCTCATGTCTGTCTCCATTTCTCAGCGTAATGTGTTCTTTGGTCTTCCTCTTTTCCTTAGGCCTTCAGGATTCTATGTGAGGGCTTGTACTGTGATGCAGTTGGGTGCTTTCCTCAATGTATGTCCTATCCACTTCCAGCTCTTCTTCCTAATTTCTTCCTCTATTGGGATCTGGTTTGTTCTCTCCCATAATAGATTGTTGCTGATAGTATCTGACTAATGAATCCGAAGTATTTTGCGTAGAAAACTGTTAATAAACACTTATATCTTCTGGATGATGGCTTTCGTAGTTCTCCAGGTTTCCGCCCCATACAGTAGAACTCTCTCGACATTTGCATTGAATATTTCATATAAGACTCTTCAATCTGTTATAATCAAATATACTATACTGCAGCATTATTTCATACAACTAAGCTTTAATTTCCAATGAGGAATTATTCATTATGGATCAGCTACACTTAGAATATTTTCGAAAACGACGGAGAATTATAGGGTTGTTTAATGTATGCAATTCTACACTAGAGTGCAAAAAGAGTTGTCCAATGTTTCTCGGTTTTAATAATGCTTCAACTGATGAATATCATTTACAAATCAAGATTATTATCATAAGACCTCTCCAACAAAGTATATAACAAATTAATTATTTATATACTTACTTACTTACTTACTTACTTACTTACTTACTTATGCCTGTTACCCTTCGTGCAGGAGCATAGGCTACCCACTAGCACTTTTCATCCAACTCTATCCTGAGCAATTATTTATATAATCTGTGATTTATGTATTTACTTTATAAAATATTCATTTAACAATTTCTTTAAAACGGAATTTATTGTATTTTGAACAAATTTATTTAAAATTATTCAATCATTTCTTTATTTAAAATTCATTATTCTATGCATTTTAATTTTTATTCGTTAACATTGTCTTAGTGATTAATTTGTATATATATTTTTTTAAAAACACCGCTTATATTACGTAATATTGAATTGAGTAACAGCTCATTGAATTTCAATTCTTTTACATGTACAAAATAAATAAACTTTATCAGCCAATTTTATTTCATGTTCTAAGTGTGATAGTTTTGTATAATTAAATGGAAATAAAATTTAAAAAAAAAATTTAAGATACATCTATTTTAAGTATGTGAATATCATAAATGTGCTTATATATATATATAAACAAATATAAACAGGACTGTTGTTATAGTTACTAGAAAATAAATGGGTTTTAGTTATCATTCAATTTTTTGAATATTTTTCGTCAAGCTTATATATATATATAAGAGATGAGTTGGTGAAACAACTCATCAACTTAGAACTGTATAGTATACTTAACATATTTATTACATTTCATTGTATAGTACAGTAAAATAAAATTAAAGGGTAAATGGCGTTAAAAACAAACAAACATGAAAACAAGCTCTAGGTAAACTTTCAAATCAATGGATTCAGTCAGTTAGGAAGTAAGTGAAAGTTACTTACTTACTTACTTACTTACTTACTTACTTACTTACTTACTTACTTAATTACTTAATTACTTAATTACTTACTTACTTACTTACTTGCTTACTTACTTACTTACTTACTTACTTACTTACTTGCTTACTTACTTACTTACTTACTTACTTACTTAATTACTTAATTACTTAATTACTTACTTACTTACTTACTTGCTTACTTACTTACTTACTTACTTACTTACTTACTTACTTACTTACTTACTTACTTACTTACTTACTTACTTACTTACTTACTTACTTAAGCCTGTTACTCCCAATGGAGCATAGGCCGCCGACCAGCATTCTCCAACCCACTCTGTCCTAAGCTTTCTTTTCTAATTCCATCCAAGTTAGTTATACAGTATTAGGATTTGTTAAAAAAATTACAATATGGTGTAAATCTATTGAATTTTGAAAATGTCGACCACTAGATTTCAATTGAGTATTTTGAGTTTAATTATATTCATTATAAAAAGAAAACTTCAAGTTCCTGACTGTTCATTATTGTTTAATGTTTTAAGTGTGACTTAAGAACCAGTTCTAAACTAAAGTAAATTAACTATCAATTGTTCTCTGATTTTTTTTTCAAAAGTTCATCAGTGACTAACAACCAATCGCTCTTTTAACGTCAATCAGTGAGTAAGAATTATAAATTTTTTATTATGACTTTATAATTGTGACGACGGACCACGGGTAAACTCGAGGAAGCTGTAAGAGTCTCAGAAGGAGCCGAAGACGTTCCATCCAATCACATTTCGGAAGAATATTCTAGAATTCCTACGTGTAGCTTCCCGATTGGATAATGCTAATAGCCCCCTGTATGCGGATTGAAGGACTGTAATGATGATTTCGTTCTCCCTAAAAACTACAAATACCTGACAATTTTGAACTATGATTGACATTATTTGGAATAATATTCCTTTCATTAGTCTTCTGTCTTCTTATTGCGACTTGGAAGGGTTTTGTTGTTTTAGTGCTGTGTTATACGTGGCATATCAAGAAATCAACATTCATGACTGGAACTAAATTATCTCTATTGTTACATAAATACCCTGATTGAACTGTCTCAATATTACATTATATCTAAACTTAATAATTAAGCGAAAAAAGCATTAAGGTTTGAAACGATAGACATAAGATTTAAATATTATAATGTATATCAACACTAGGGATAAAGTTATATCTAACTGATGAACCTTAAATAAGATAAAACATACTTCCTCTATTCCTTTACCGGCTACAATTCACATATAATTCATTCAATAAAATAAATAACAAAACAAACAGTGATCAATGTGTAAATATTATTGAATATTTAACACATACGTAACATTTAAACAAACTATTTCCTGAATTCTCTTTAGAAACAAAAACAAAACAAAACTAAACTAATTACAAATTGTGCTGAAATCATTTATATAAAAATAATTTGTACAATAAGATGATTAAAACAAACAAACAACCAGTTGAATAAGAAAAATATAATAATAATATGTCTAATTGAGGTATAGATAAATATTATAGTTCCTAATATGACTTTTTGACAAGATCATTATAGAGCGTAGTTTGAAATTGATGAAAATGATCCAATTCAATGCATTTGAGAATTGTATTTGCTAATTTTGAAAAAAAATAAAAAAAATAAGTAATTAAGTAAATGCATATCTTCCTATTCAATTGTTTATAACAGATTACTTCTTTATAAATACTTCATGTGTTTTACGATGTTTACTTAAATGGTCACTACGCATAAAACGTTTATTGCATATGATACATGTAAAACGTTTTTCACCAGTATGTGTACGTATATGACGTTGTAATTCATCAGATCTAGTAAATGCTTTATTACATAATTCATATATACATCGAAATGGTCTTTCATCATTATGCCATCTTAAATGAGCTTTTAAATGACTTGTTTTACTATATGTTTTACCGCATAAATTACATAAATGCACTGCTTTATGTATTGATTTTCTATGATCTAAATTCAATGTTTCAATATTGAAACTATTGAAGGTATTCTTATTGTTATTGTTAACGCTATCGATGGATTTCATATTGCGCGTTAATTGACAATTAATACATGGACATTTTTGACATTTCTTATTGAAATTTGATCTTCTCTGTGTTTTCCTTTGATCTAAGGTAGAGGATGTGGTAGTAATTGTAGTTGTATTACTATTAGTAGTAGTTATTGTTGTTTCGAATGATGATAATATAATTGATGGTTTTAATTGACACTTTTTGTTTTCATCAGTAACAGGAATAGTAATTTGAGAAATATTTGATGAAATAATGTTTGATTTCATTTTGTCCAAATGTTCAGTGGTAGAATTAAATACAGTTGTTTTAAACTGTTTACATATTTGTCCAGAATAATGTGAATCATGTGTATCTAAAGATTGTAAAAAGGAATTTGAAGTTATTTGATTAGTATTATTGTGTTTAGAATAGATTACATCTGATTGTGAAACGGGTGATTTAGTTGAATTTGTATAAAATAGATTTATTTTTGATTGTTGAAATGAGTTCAAGAGATCAGTAAATTTATTCATGTACATTTCTGTATTTAAATGTTTTGTATGTATATTAGTAATATTCATAGGATTATTATCAATATATTCAGAAGGGATTTGTCTACTAGGAACTGGATGAAATGCACTTAATTCTGATTTTATACAACCTTGTAAATCCAAATAGTTATATGGATAATTGATATTTGACTGATTTGAATTACCTATAGACTTTTTATTTACTGAATGTTTTTGATCATTAGATGCTGTTGTTACTGATTTATCAGTTAATGGATACTTGATTAATTCAGTTTTTGAATGATAATTCAATAATGATGTATTCATTGTTTTATTTTTAATTTGATTTAAATGTTCCTGAAGACGATGTTTTAAAACTTCCATTTCTGGACTACTCCAAAAATTTTCTGTTTTTTCGATTATATTTACATTGGAATATTTTATAAATTGATTTGATGAATTTACTATATTTGATAATTCAGTAGTGTGATGGCAATTCATTAAACTTGTCTTATTATTATTATTATTATTATCTTGATTTATTCTGTTTACAGTGATTTGATTTTTAAAACAGTTCAACTCAGATGTTCGATGCTTTGAACATTGAATCAATTCATTTATACTGAATTTATTTCGTTTTGTTTGAATTTTATTAATAGAAAGAGAAGAATTTGAAATTTGAAGATTTAATGCTTCTTCAGAATTAGATGGATGATAATGATGATAACAACGTTCAGATAAATTCATTTCTAAAGCTCTAGGAAAATCATGAAAAATTAATCATAATCATTTTTTCTATTGAAGTATAATTGAAGTTAAAATAAAATTCATGAATATATTGAGATTAGAAAATGCTAAATACCAATCTATTTCTGTATTAGTATTAAAAAAACCCAATAATTACTATATAGTTGCTAGGTGACAGGAAACCTTACAATCGCTTGATATTGAAACATATAATATTGAATAAAGCCATTAATAATAATAATAATAATAATAATAATAATAATAATAATAATAATAATAATAATAAAGTCATGTCGGATCACTTAGACTAGTGTTTGAGCTACAATTTGATCAATGGAATTCAATCGACAACGTAACACTCGTCACTATTGCTAATCAATTAATATAGGTAGGTAAGTACTAAAAAATATATTTTGAAATTCAATAGTAATGGAATATTACTGGCATATTTTCACAACTTCTGTGTAGTTTTATGATCATATTGTTAAATTTCAGAAGAGAATATCAATTTTTCATAGAATGAAACCACATGTCTTTGAAATAATTATCTTTTCATGTATGCTCAACTATTTTTTTATGGTGATTATCATCTGTTAACCATGGTGTAAAGAAAATTTTTTAGTAGGAACTACATATTCTTTAATTCGATATCAGTATTAAAAAGAGAATAATGTTTTTAGTAGGTTATCCTATTTGAATGTTGCTTTCGTTACGTATTGAAGAAAAATGTACAATCAATCAGAACTGGTTGATTGTTTCGATCTAGTTTGGAAGTTTTTAATAGTGAACAATAAAGGCCTGATAGTTATGTCACAAAATCATCTTAAAATCGAATTTTTAAGTTTTACATAAACTACGAAGTGTAGCTATCAACGAAACATAAGATGCGCGTTTTGTTTTATTTGAGACTTGTTATCTGGATATACCTGCATCCCAGTATGATTGTTTTCATTGAAACTCGAACTCAGTACCTTTCTCTCTAAGCGTTATCCTTTAAGCTGTCGAGTCCAGACGTTCACTAAAATCAATACTGTAATACAGGTTTATCCAGAAAACTAGTCTCAAACAGGACGGAACGCTCATCTTGAACTCCGCTGTTATCTACAATTCATTTGTACTAAAAGCACATAATGGTTGTACTTCAAAAAATAATTATGGTTTAAATTGTTTATTCCGGTTAACGTCCTTTAGCAAGGTTGTTTTTTACGGGTCGAGGTTTCCAGTCCCATTCCCAACTCTCCTTTCTTACCTGTGGTTGGGACCGGTAGTAGTCCTAGAAGAGCTACAGGTAGAGTTCTTTTTCTGGTGGTTGACTGGATTATGAAGACATCGAGATCTGAAGGGAAAAACGGAATAAAATTGACAGGTCTGATGTAACTAAATGATTTGGACTTCGCAGATGACCTAGCTCTTCTATCTCATGCACACCGACGAATGCAGGTCAAGACAAACTGTGGCAGCGGTATCTGCATCAGTAGGCCTCAACATACACAAAGGAAAAACCAAGATCACCAAATACAACATGGAGAACACCAACCAAACCAATCACAGTTGGTGGAGAAAATCTGGAAGAGATGGAAACTCACATACTTAGGGAGCACCATTGACGAACGTGGAGGAACTGATGCAGACGTAAAGGCAAGAATTGGAAAAGTAAGAGCCGCATACCTACAGTTGAAGAACGTATGGCACTCAAAACAGCTGTCTGTCAGCCAACATCAAAGTCAGAATTTTCGATACGAACGTCAAGATGGTTCTACTGCATGGGGGTGAAACTTTGAGAACCACTACAACCATTACCAAAATGTACAAGTATTTCTAAACAATTGTCTACACAAGATACTAAATATCCGTTGACCGGATACGATCAGAAACAGTCTACCTTGGGAGAGAACAAACCAGTTTCCATCTGAAGAGAAAATTACGAAAAGACGTTGGAAGTGGATAGGATACACATCAAGGAAATCATCAAGCCGCATCTTGAGGCAAGTGATAACTTGGATTGTCCAGGACAGAATTGGGTGGACTGTGCTAGTGATGCAACCTACGCTCTTCCATAAGGGGTAACAGGAGTATTTAAGTAAGTAGGATAATTATGAACATATACCTCGTTGGCTTAAAATAAACGGAATTTTTTTCACTTGATGATACTATTTTTATCATCACTGTTGTATGATCTATTGTCGTAATAAATGAATAAATTCCGCTTAGTACTGATAATTTTTGCACTACGTCAAGCGTTTTCAGTCTAAATCGAACCTTCTAAATCACAATAAACAAAAAAGAATTTGATGCTAAGCGGCTGGAGGTAGCCGATAGGAAACTCTGAACATAGAGGTTCGTGTTTCTTGAATCTCTTCAGTAAAAAACGCCTAAAATTTTAACGGAACTAATTAATCATTGTAGGATTTGATCCCCTATCACATAACCTCACAACCTGAGACGTTATCCTTAGATTATTTCGGCCTAGGCTGACTTGTCGTATGACTGAGAAACTTATATTAACTGACCACTTAATAGCAACCAATGTTGACGTCTACTGGTTTGGATTAGTAGCTATAGTTCAATTTACTCGACAGAATTGGATCATCACTAAAGAACAATAAGATTCGTAGGATAAAATGAATTGATCAGTCTATTTTACGGTTTCTTATTAACTTATGATTATGATTTTAATTACATTTCGAACATTTATCTAAACTTACCTAAATTAAAGTATGCGAAACATTTATTATTAATTATAGTTTTAAGTTGTATGTAGACGATGAGAAGCGGTGAAATAGTATAAATTTATTTAATTACACAAACTTTATTTTTCTTGCACTATTTAAATTCTCACTGATTAAAATCATGATTCAATTGAAGCTAGACCACCATGGAAAACCTTGAAGCACTAGAAGGCCGTCTCGTCCTAGTATGGAGCTCCTCAGCAGTGCGCATCTACGATCCCGCCTCCTGCGAGATTCGAACTCAGGACCTATCAGTCTCGCGCCATGCGCTTAACCAACTAGACCACTGAGCCGGCCGGCATCCAACGGTGTTGATGTCTAACTTCAACCAATCCATGAAGTTGCGCCACCGTACATCATTGTCTTCAGTGAGTTGATATCTCACAATAGACCTGGTTAAACTCCACTGGTAACGGCTTCTCACTAGAACTCCAGGAGTATCTCTTGAAGTCAGTCACTAATGAGCAGATGATTATTATTATTATCAGAAGGGGTTTTGTGGAGATTTTAAAAATTGTCTCATGATTTCAGTCAGTGACTATTTAAATTCATCAATGGATCTGATTGCATGAAGTAATGTCTTTGTTAGGTATTTTAAAAACAATCCCTATACTTGAGCATGCTCAATTCACAACTTGATGGAAAATAAAACAGAATATGACTAGGTTGAATGAAAACGTGAATTAGAGATCGTGTGATTTGATAATAATGAAATGTCTGTAATATTTCTTTATAATTACATTTATATATCGGTTATTCTATCGACGACTAAACATGAATCAAATAAAAACATAATTATCTGAAGTTATTTTCATGGGAATTTTAATAATTTATTAACATGTGCAAATTTTGTGTAGGCTATACGGGTAAGTTATATCGTCAACAGGATCAATGATGAGATGATCAGATGAAATTCTGATAAAAAAGTTCATTGTCAACAATGTTAATCGATAGATAGCTTAATCATCATTTTTAATGCAGGGGGTTTTTGCTTAGTGTTTTTTTATGGAATCATCAGAAGAATGATTCCAAGGATAAATTTAGAATAAACTGACGGAATCGATATACAGATGTTAGTCTATTAAGAGATGTAAAGCGATTCATTAATTTTGTTCTAACTCTTCCATGAAGTCTAATCCTTAGTAACCAGTCATATCGTTTGATTATACATTGTGATCACTAAGCTATGAGTTGTCAAATATTATTGAAGAGTATATTCATAAGATTAATGTAAGCAAACGACTAACAACCTTGAACCAATGTGTCGTGGTTATTAGTATTCGTGAAGAAAGTATGTTCATTAATTTGATAAAGCTTATTTTCCCTCAGAGACGGAATATACAGTGTGATAATTGATGCAAGTGGTTAGATAACACGTTTCACACTAATTAGGTATGCAACTTATATTTGTCAGCAACTATGGCAGAAACTTCTGTCTCACAAACGATTTGACAGCAAAGAGCGATATCAACGAGTTATAAAATTAAGCGTCAGACTCCCATTAATTAATTGGTTAACATACACTGATCAACCGTAAATAAACAATACAATTCACTGTTCTTTTATGTTATTCTGAAGATGATTTCAGACATTGGGTAAATTCATGAAGTTTTTAGTTATTCAACCACTTGACTCCTTACAATGCTACTTTTTACGTCTAAGCTTAATAGTTAGTAGGTCAGTTAAGTGTGTGATTACTATGAGACTCACTGTCACTTAAATTTTATGTAACACAAGTAAATCTAAGACAAAATAAACATATATATGACATAAGTACTTTAATTTATTACCATGATTTGTGTGAAGATACGTAATTTAATTGATTAGGGTTTCCATAAGAATAGATGTAATTAATCTGGCAAGTGATTCCACATATTTGTAAAACAATCTCAACAGAGAAGTTGTATTTATTTTCACCTAAATGTCAATATTACCTTAAAACCATAAAATACCACTTTTATTCATATAATATCCGTTGAAATATGAGATAAATACTGAGTGAAGTGATTATTTTCTCAAGGTGAACAAATTTCAAGCATGAAATAATCTACTTCATTATCATTGATTTCAAGCCTTGTCATCCAGCTTCTTCAACCATTATATATTACCCTCTTATGGAAGTGTTCAAACGAAAGTAATGATTGGTTAGAAATCATTCACAGAGTCGTTTGAAATTTATCCAAGAATGTTGTAGTAGTTTACATATGTTGCTTAAAAATTTACACTGTCTAATTGATACAATAAATACATATCCTTTTTATTAGTTCCTTACTCCATATTCATAGCCCCAATTTATGTATCAATGAATCTCCTATTTGATATTTCACTTGCATATATTCTTGAAGTTCAATCCAAAGTCGATACTTATTCAGTTATGAATATTCTAAATGAGTCGTTTACTTACTGATAGCACTAAATAAAGGTCACAAAATATTGTGAATTGATTAGGGTTTTTTTTAATAATGTAAACTACAGAATTCTACTCCAGGATTTCAAGTTATGGTATGATTCACTAAAACTAAAGATCCTGGATCTGAACTCCTGCGAGGGTGACGTAGATATGGACTTTTAAGAAACCTCATACTAGAAGGAAATGATTGTCTGATTATGAGTAGTTCCTTGACTAGTCTCTGTTCACGTTAATAGTTATTTTCAGAATTATACTATTGTACAATATTAACTGAAAAACTTAACTATATCATTAGTAGTGATAATTTAAAATATCAGTTTGTTGATAATAATGATAATAATAATATAAATATCATAACAATATAATAACTTACTGGTTATCTGAACTCTGAAGCTTTATGAATAACTCTTTGTCATTTAAAGCAAAAGATAATGAGTGTTAATTCCAATATGAACATTAATACTAGAATATAGGTATGTACAACTGACGAGTCCTAAATAAAATGAAACACGAGTCATAGTTTCCGTTTCTGACCACAATATATTCATTTTATAAAACTTAATAAATTGTTCAGTATATTAAAAGATAATTAAATTGGCTACAAGTAATTTATTATTTTAAATATGATCAGTACAATCAAATAGAATGTGTTTTAAAGCAATCTATGCTTATATATATATATATATATATTGTGGAGAATTTTAGGAAATTTCACAGGTTGAAATTATGAGTCATTTGAAGCTAGACCACCATTGAAAACCTGGAAGCACTGAACGGACGTTTCGTCATAGTATGGGACTCTTCAGCAGTGCGCATCCACGATCCCGCACCACGCGGGGCTCGAACCCAGGACCCACTGGCTTCGCGCGCGAGCACTTAACCATTAGACCACTGAGCCGGCATCCAACGGTGTTAATGTCTAACTTCATTCATATATATATTTCTCATATCGATAACTTTGATCTGATTCAATTTATATGGAATAACCGATCCATTTGAAGTTTCATCTATTATTTATTAATTGCTAAGCATTTAACCATTTAATCGTCTACTAATTTTCTTATAATTGTAAATTCTATATAAATTTCATGGACTACTTATTCTTATTCATATGATGATATCGAAATATCTAAAACTAAATTTATTTTGATTTGATTTGACGCCAAAATAATAATTCTAAAATTATCTTTAAAAAAAAGAAGAAAGTAGTAGTTACAATGATCTCTTTACTGAAACATTTGATTTAGACTGGGAAAAAAAAGTAGAACATTTTCCAGACAGTGTATAATTAACATTAGACCTAGATAGTTATGGGGGGGAGGAGAAATATCCACTACGGTATTTATTTATTACAAATTAGTATGAAAAGTTTAGAGAAAATGATCTTTTCTAGAAATTAGTAATAATAATAATAGTAATATTATTATTAGAATGTAAATAAATGCACTGCAACTGAACTATTAATTTGTAAGTTAGATATTACAGAATATACCTTTTAAATGTTTATAACAAACTGGTATTAATTGAGAAATGATTATTATGTAAGAAAATATTTTGCATAGTTATTTCATGCTATTTTAATACTCTTCACTAATGTTTACCTTAAATTGTACATTCAATTAGTTATAGAGTTAATAGAATTCATGAAGTCAATATTATTTCGACTAAACTTCAATTTAATTTTTATCCCTTACTATATGATTAAATACTTAAAAAATATTTCTAATAACTTCTCGTTATCTTGTGATTTATTTTTAAAGTTAGATTAAATAATTCTACCTAAAGTTTATGCTGATTATATCGTTCAGAAGAACAATGGAAGCTCCACGACTAAAACATTCAGTTGAGAGAACAAAACTCTATCAAAATAATTCACCTAAGCTACAAATCTTTTTCACTATCAATAAATATCAATATAGGTTTTTGGAGATTGTTGAGTTTTAAATGAGACCATGAACCGATCAATGTTAGGCCACCATTGAAAATCTAGAAGTACTGCATGGGTGTTTCGTCCTATTTTTAGACTCAGCACTGTGCACCCACGATCCCACATATGGGGTTTGAACTCATGACCTTCATTCTCGCGCACAAACGTTTAACCTCTAGACCCATGAGCCGGCTTTCAATGCTGTTAATATCTAACTCCAACCAATCCTTGAGATTGTGCGACCCGACACGAATTGGACTTCACTGGTCACGGATTCTTCAATTATGGTGTAACAATGATCGGTTCATGATCTCAATTAAAATTCTATAAATATTTATATATTTTCAATTGTCATTGTCAACAGTTGACGGGGTAGGATACATGCCCGTGAATTTGATTAATATATGTGTAATATGTGACATTTTTCCATTTATTTAGTAAAACGGTTGTGTAGAGAAGAGTGAAATATTCGCTGGAAAATTCATTTCAAGCTATAACTTACACTTTTTAAAAAAATTTTCTATCCCATAAATTGGGATACGCTACAGTGACGTGTTCACAGAATATATATGTAGATAACTTTAGAAATAAAATGATATCCCCAGTGGAAATTCTGGTCTTATATACAAAACTGATATTAAATGAAAGGGAATATATTTAAAAATTCGTAGATATTACACTTTTATTAAACATTGAAAAAGGACGATTATCATTACACAAGTTTACTATGTGATAAGCATGTTTAACGTTCATTCTACTCTAAATTATTCCTAATTGTTATTTACTGAACAGAAAGTAAATTAATATTTACAAATATCTAAATCATCATTGCTTTTGCGTGCTTTCCCTGTGGATTATCTTAATGCTGATTAAATTGTAATCACTTTGTGAGTAAAGTTTCAAGTATTGATGAATGTTATCAATATCTATAGAGGAATCTTAAGTACGGAAATAAACACCATGTACATAAAAGAATCCAGTTGACTTTTTTCACTTTGTGAGAGAGAAAAATAAAAGTTAAAATAAAGCGTTTGTGTGAAAATAATTGAGTTTATCAAAACTGATCCCTATTCATTACCATGGAAAAGATCAAGCCACTTGTCAAATATACCATACAATAGAAACGTTTACCAAAAAATGCTTTCAATAAAATTTCAATCACTGTTTATACTTTTTTCATGTAGGAAATAGTTTCCAGGTTTTCCATGGTGGTTTAGTTTCAATTGACTCATGATCTCAACTATTGAAATTACTATAATATCCACAAAACCCTTCTGATATTAATCAACATATGCTCACTAGTGACTGGATTTAAGAGATAATCCTGGAGTTCTAGTGAGAAGCAGTGACCAGTGGAATTCAACCAAGTCTGTTGTCAGATAGTAACACATTGAAGACATTGGTGGATGTGTCGCTCAATTTTGTGGATTAGTTGAATTTAGACATTAACACCGTTGGATGCCGGCGGGCTCAGTGGTCTAGTTGGTTAAGAGCCTGACGCGAGACTGATAGGCCCTGGGTTCGAATCTCGCTAGGCGGGGTCGTGGATGTGTACTGCTGAGGAGTCTCACAATAGAAAAAAAATGGTTGTCCAGTGTCCCCAGGTTTTCCATGGTAGTCTAGCTTCAATTGACTCATGATCTCAACCATTGAAATAATTTATTATTAACTTTCTCATCAATAAATAACTTCATATGCACTGAAAAGTCATTTTCTATACAGACTCAATAGCTTATTGAATAATGTGTTAGCATATTAAATGCTAGGAACTGGGTTTAAGTCTCTGCATGAGTATTAACACAAGGATGAAGGTACATTCAACAAACAAATCTCATATGACATAGATCCTCTATCCTAGATTTCACTCTTAACCATATTTCAGATATGCTGAAGATTTATAGCTCAAAACATGGAGACAATTCACTCAGGGTTAAAACATATTATTAGAGACTGATCAATTACAATATTTAATAACGATAACAGCAACGAGGAAATAAAAATCCTTACCAAAGGACGAACAGTGTTTTTATGATAGAATGATATAAGTCAAATAAATACTGAAAACAATTCCAAAGGCTGTTAACCTGTATTGTTGATTTTTTACAGTATAACCTTTACCTCAGATAGCATTATGAAAACATTATCAACCAACTGTTGGATCATCATTTAGTGGTCTACAGTTAGTGTTAACAATGTTATTTAAGTCAAACTATTTTACACGAAATATCCAATTGAATAAATATCAGTTGTACAAAAGTTAATAAAATCAGTTAGTAAGTGAAATATAAGCCATATTTTTATGATACGTTTAAAACTTACTAATCATTCAATTATACTCCAACTGTTTTACTCCCACAACTACCAAATACTATTTAATTTCATTGTTTTTTTTGTCAAAACAGATTGACAGAACATGAATGTATTTCTTTTTTTAATGAGTATAACCTGTCAGCCAGTACAAATAATCCGATCATTTATTCTTTATTGTAAATACCTTAAAGCAATATGAAGAAATATCCTCATATGAGCAATCTTTTGACAATTCTGTTTAAAGAAAGAATTCCTGAATTGTGATTGGATAAAAAGAAGTGACAGCAATATGCGTAACTTTTTTGGTTATCCAATCACAAATTAAAAAGCTCTATAATTTGATTGGTTTAGCCAAAACTTTGTTCATGTGGATAGAATAAATTAGAATTAGTATATTTTTTACACTGATAATGATAAATGATGAATATATAGAAAATAAAGCTGTTTTTCTTATCCAATCGAAGTGCAAATGTATACTCATAAGTTTGCGACCTGGACCCAGTAACGACAATTAGGTGGTGAAAATATTTAGGGAGAATGGTTAGGATTTTTCCTACGGATACGGAAAGACAGTTGAAAGAAAATAACATCACTAATTTATATATAGCGAAACTATCTAGTATAGTGATGGTTTCAAATAAATTGAGCATTGGGTTGAGTTAATAATAAATATATATTTGTTATATCCTGATGAGTAGAAAAATTGTACTTCTGACGTTTCGTGACTTATCGTAAGCCACTTCTTCAGAGTAAATAAACAACCGACATTTAAACTCGTGTTAATTTAATGTCAGTTATTTATTTACTCTGAGGAAGTGAATTATAATAAGTCAGAAGTGCAATTCTTCTACTCATTGGGATATAACAAAAATATATTTACTATTATCTAGGCTAGTATTTGGGTATTTGACAGCTAGATAACTGCTTTGATTGTGAGCTAAAGTTTAAGGAAGATTTGAACTAAGATATTACATTGGTTCTTCAACTAAGGCTATATAAGAAAGGTTAATTAACAAGTAATCGATTATTTAAACAACATAACTTTAAAAAAATTAAAATTCAGGAAACTGAGGGAAATTAGATAATATACATTTAAAGCAGATTAATTCATATGTTGATGAATAAACTTACACAACCGTTTCATATCACTCGTTAGGCTGAAAATCTCATCAGAAAAGTACAGTTTACTGACTTGACTTTACGTAAATGATTCAAAGATATAACATCTATAGTTCATATCTCAGACTGGCAGACTACATAACCTAAGTGAGAATCCACCCTGGTGTGACAGCTCCCTCAATATTATTAAACACGCCTTGTTGATGAGTGCCAATTAGCACGAAACTAAAATCTGTTGTCTCCTATTAGCTGCTTCCAACCAGTGAACCGTTCAACATTCAATGTTCTTCCTCATGAGATACTATTAAATGACTGTCTTAACCCACATTTTATAAATATGCAGGCATATACATAAACAAAAGTTGTAAAGTAAATAAATGCAGTACAAATGAAAAAGATATGCCAGATGTAAATTTTTTATGACTGAACATAAAAATTATTTTTTTTGTACCGCCCAAATGTAATCCAAACGTAGTTAGAATAGACATAAAGTAAACAGATAAGAATAGAGTCAATGGTTAGGTACCTAGGCATTTCGATGGGAATAGCGATTATATTGTTGAAAAGGGTAAGCAAAGAAATGTTTATGAGTGTTCAAGGAAAAATAAAAGTTTAAGTATTCAAACAATGATTAGCGAGATCATCTCCTCTATATGGTTAGTGGTACTACACCTTTGTATTATTAATAATTTTATTATTATTACTATCATTATTATTATTGAAGTATTGATGACTTTAGACAATATCCATGATTAAAACATAAAACGTTACAAAGACTTTTACATTATAACAATATAATGTCACCAATGTTTTTTATTTAATATAACCTATGAAAACGTAAAATATAAATTCTTACCAATTACTAATTGTTGTATTCATGTCTCCCATTCAGTGGGCTGCGAAGTTAACTATCTCTTATCAAGACACAGGATTAAACCCTGATGCAATGAAATTGATTTGAGTACATCGGTTATACTATAAAAATTCTCATAATAAACGTTTCATAGTTGAGCACACCAATCTATACTTATTATAATATCTCATTTGATCTGATGGAATGATTTAGGAAGTAGAAACTGAGACTTTACCTATACAAAAAACGTCCGATTACAAACTTATAATCTTCAGGAGATAAAATTGCTGATGAAGCAATGAAATTCATTAGTTTGATTTGGGAAAGTTGGAACGTATAATGAACTGCATTCATTGTTTATACTTTATATTGCTGTTATGGTTTAAATGATTGTTTCCGGTCAAGACTTTTTTAAGGATTATAATGGTGACTATGAAACTCGTTATTGACCTATCTTTTTACACGATCTACAGGATATAATTACAAGTTTTGAATGGTCTGCATTCTAAACCTACTTTACATTGTAAAACCTTAAGAGAGAACAGCTAGTCAAGAAAAATATCTTGTTTGTACTAAATGAAGTGATACAGCTAAACAGAAATTATATTTAATAATAATTTATGAACAGTATGACTTATTGAAATAGTTTACAAATTTCGTTACATATTTCACTATAAGACAAAATGCGATCATTCTCTAGATAAAGTCATTAAATGTTATTTGTTTGTTTTCGTTTTCTTCCACATCATGTTTTAAATTATTTATCTCCATCACTGCTTAGGATATAAAAAAAATCTATACTTTTCCCACATCCCTTCTGTTTTGTCACTAAATTAGTCTCGTAACAATATATAAAGATGTAACTTGTGTTTGTCATATGTTCCAACTAAAAATAAATCCAGTAGTTCTCTTTCATATGCTTTACGAGTGGCTAGTGATTACCGAAAAACTATTTATGCTTTGCATAAGAACTTTTGTTCAAATTTGATTGAATAGTTTCACAGTATTTTGGCGCCGAGTTGGTGTGAGACCTTAAAGAGGAAGAATGTATTGGTAAAATCTTCAAATTCATTCGGTAAGATTTTATGAACACATCCTTTCTCTTTAATGTTATTTATGCTTGTTAAACTTGAAATCAAAAAATCTTCTAGAAATTACGAAGGAGATTGATGTAATTCACTCCTTATGCACATATTCTCATAGAGAAGAAGTAATAAATCCAATTCATCTACACGGTTAGAATAACTGGATCTCAAGTGTTGCCCCACATTACTACAATTCATAGTATATATATCCTGTTAAAATAATTTATGAACCATACCTATTCAAACAATTCAATTCTATCTTTATCCTTTATAAGTACTATTACTTTTAGCATTAAATTATAATGCCTGTAAATTAGCATGCAGTCTGTAATAATGTCAGTTATATAATGTATGTATTTGTTCTTCATTAATTTCAATCTCTGATATTGATAACGGGAAAATAAAAGCTTTTAAAAATTTAAAAGAAACAATTAATGAAATAGTATTCGTGGATGCGCACTGTTGGGGAGTCTCACACTAGGACGAAGCAGCCATCCAGTGCTTTCAGATTTTCAATAGTGGTTTAACATTAATTGGTTTGTGATCTCAATTAAAAATCAACAAACTCTACAACTTTATACTGATAACTACAAACGTTTGTACACAAAATAAAATAAAGTTCAGTCAGAATGTCAATGATTATGATTTAGTACTGATCTTGAAAGTCAATAACGAACCTGTGAAATTATCATACTCACATATTACCCATCATAACACATTTAAAGAACTACTTGAGCGAATGATTCAATATTGTTTTCACTTATATTTTAGATAATAGCCATTAGTGGAATGTCTAAAACTTGTTTTATTCCATTTATAACTCCTTAATCACATATATCTGTGTTTCGGTGCCGACATTCACATTGAAAGTTGAACCCCATAACCAATAAGGTCGTAACTCATGATAATCGAAGACTTATTTATTGAGTGTAGTATTTATTACTTAAGTTTATCTCGTTTGTAAATTCATATAAAGACGATAAATAAATTTAAGAAAATGATAGATTACATAAGGCTTCGAATAAACGATTTTCATGTTTATTTCCTGGGTGTTCCAATTAAATATTAATTTTACTCATTGATTCAGTTTTCATTGTAGATAGTCACGTTGCTCAAGATATCACATTTGTACTACTTAACTATCTGTTCAGCGAAGTATTATACACAAGAAACGACGATCTTTTACAATCTCATAGATCACATAACTAATAACCCATGTACTCCAGGAACTTACTGTGCTTCCAATACATCACAAGTCAAGGAATCCCAATATACATATTATTGTTTTTACTGAATTCAAGGCATTCGATCACTTCAATCACTGTCAAAAACCTACTAAGCCAACCATTTTATTTATTTATATTTCTGAGTCATCTTTATCAAAAAAACTTTACATTCTAGACATTGGTGTGGAACAATTTAGTCGTAATAATAATAATGACATTATTGAAGATGTATATAGTCATAAAAGTCATCAGAGCTTTCAATCCATTCCCTATGTTGTTCTAATCAGAAAATTTCTTCTCTCTTCAGACTTGAAATATATATATAGTAAAGTAGTAAAGAACTGCTTTTCTCTTTTATCTCTCTACTCCACAAAACACAATTAACATAGGTATTAAATGTAGTGATCATCTTTGCTAAAATATAATTGGCTGACATACTACATGCCTAACTTCTTGATTGGTTAACCATTATTAACTATCTATTTATTATTGTGTTTTTGCCGAGAACATTGTTAATGTAAACAAATAATAATAACAGAAAGAAAACCATAGTAATAATAAAGATGGCACGTTCAGGTTGAGGGATGTTTAAGTGAAATAAATAGAAGAGAATAGGTAAGAGTGAAAGTTAAATAACAAAAAAGAGAGACAAATTTAAGTTTTATTTCAGTTTATAACCTATTTTCTAACAAGACTATTTACTGGGGGGGGGGTAAAACAGGCAATAAATACTTGTTTGTTCGTTTCTTATAGAAAAAGTAATACTCAAAAAAAACTAAACAATAGACCAGTTAAATTAATAGCAACCCTCCCTTCCTCCCTCCAAACTTTATATAAAGATATGACAGTATTATTTATAGGTTTTAAACTTTGAATAAGTTGAGATTTTATCCAAATACTTTTTTTTCGTCGAAAGTTGTTTATTTGATTAAAGAAAATAAAACAAAGAAAAATTGTATATTTAACATTTTGAAAAGAAAAATCTTTATTTAAATTTTGAATTTATTTTCAATTAATTGATTCGTTTTACAAGAAAAGAAAAAAGAAAACAGAAGTTAAACTTGTCAAATCTATATTACACTGATTGAAATCATGAGTCAATTAAAGCTAGACCACCATGAAAAATCTGGAAGCACTGGACGGCTGTTCCGTTCTAGTATGGGACTCATCATCAGTGCGCATTTACGATCCCGACCCCCCATCAGATTTGAACCCAGGACCTATCAGTCTTGCGCCAGGAGTCCCACACTAGGACGAAACGGGCATTCAGTGCTTCCAGGTTTTCCATGGTGGTTTAGCTTCTATTGACTCATGATTTCAATTAGTGAAATTTCTAAAATCTCCACAAAACCCCTTCTGATAAAATCTATATTAGTCGAAATTTATTAGATTAGTTGATTATATTGTTTAATTTCAAGTTTTTTTTTTTTTAATATTTGGGTTTTAAAGAGAATAAGAATAAAGATTGATGTAGAATAATATGAATTTCGTTAGGTTCTCATTAGCTGCTTACAACCTAAAATATTTGAAAATCAACGTTATTACATATGTTGACATACATATACATAAAAGGGTGATTAAAGATGAATCTACGTATCATGATGTAGTGAAGATTCCGATCGAGTTCAATAAACAAAGTTTGGGAGAGAAAGTTCCAGAAAATCGAAATAGTGATTAGAACTCATGAAATTAAGAAAAAAACTCACATTAGATGATTATGTAATGAAACGACTGAAAATCAAAAGATTGTAATAAAAAAAGAGATATGAATTGAAATCAGTCAGTTATGAGTTGAATAAAAATAACAATGATATAATAAAATTCCAGAAAGAGTTCAAATCATGAATGACGTAATAAATAAGAAGCCGCAAAGAAAGATTTATCACTATCTCCTTTTGTATGCATAAATCTGGTTTTAGATATTTGTTCATTATCGCTTCAGGAAATTTCAAAAGATTGAAGTTTGATTGTTTATTAATCACCTTGAAGGATTTCAGTATATCGATTTAATGTTCTGTGTCAAGGAGATGTCTTGAGATAGCTTTTAATCCATTTGTCTTTAAAATTTTCGGAATATGTTCTTTGAATTGGACTTATGTTCTCCTTTTGGTCCCACCAATGTAACTGCTTTGACAGATACATGTAAATTTATACACACAGTTGGGTTCTTTTGAGATCACTGTTTCTGGTGAAATGAGATTTATGAAAGAGAAGAATCGTATGGATGAATATATCATAATCTTTTAGCTATATTGACATTTAAGTGACTTACTCAGTGATAAAAGCTTCACAGATTCATTATCTTCTCGTTGTTGAATTCAGGAGTAAGGTGATAAATTTACGTTGCTTTATTGAATAAGTACTTGCATATTCATAGCAATTTTAAGGTGATTATACTTTTTGATATTGGTTACTAATGGAATCTCCTTAGAAACAATCTGTTGTGTTCATTAGAACCACACCATTATATCATCATTTTATTTAAGATTTCGTAATGCTATCAGGTGGTCTTTGGATAAAAGTTTTGACTGTGGTGTGGGTGAAACAAGATATTAGTTCGCGATATCAACAAGTTTAGATGTAAACCAGCCTTTCTTCTCTTCACTAACTAGGTGCAACTCTTTAATTTCATTGATGAAATAAATTCTCAAATATAGGTTGTATTAGCTGATGAGAATCTAACGAAATAAAATGAATTCATATTAATCTGCAACAATCTTCGTTCTTTCCCTCTTTAAAATAATAAAGAGAATTATGAGTATGATATTTAGGTTTTTTTAGGAAAAAGTGATTATATAAATCAGTAACTTAGTGATAAATATTAGTTATAACAATCTAATCTTATGGTCTTGTAAATCATGTTCATACAGTAAATTAGTGTCAATTACTACTGAGTTTAACTTATTCTAAATGTATCTATTGAACAGTGTAAATAGAACATGTAAAAATCACTGTATTCAGATATAGTTTTTGATTTATCTTTGGTGCACAATAAATCATCGTCTATTGTCTTTTCCTTCCTCGATACTGCAAAGCGAAATTCATATCTAGAAACTACATACAGACATATACAATTTGACCTAAGTGGGACTTGAATTGAATTAAACTTATTACTGATAAATTTGTAATTCGTTACAAAAAGTAAGTTTCTAATGTCATAATATTGAAATCAATTTTAAGGTTAACAGAAACAAAAGCACCAAATGACTACAGAATTATGCACATAATTAATTTCTTTATAAAAGTAGAATTTTATTATAACTATCAAGTTAACTGCTAAATGTTATTACCTTGTTAACTGAAGAGTACACTTCACTTCTATTATTTGAAAATGAAATCCGAGATCCTATTGCTAATTAACATCATTCTGTTCAAGATAACTTGTAATAAAATCGAGGCAGTTCACATAGGATATCCATACGCCACCAAAGACTGTTCGAAATTCAGTCATGAAAATCATCCAGGTAATGAGATCCAAACAAGACGAAACTCACTTGCTGGATTCCGCTGTTAGTTAGAATTCATTTATTCTTAATGTGTCTTATTCTTAACTTATTCCTAAAAGAATATCGTTTGTAAATGTCATTAGACTATTCATCTCTAGAGAGATATCAATTTCATAAGTGATTATCACATAACTACATGACTGCAATGCTCTATTGAGTATGGTTGTGAAAGTCAACCTAAGTGCTTCATGTAGATGCTGCTTGTTATTAGCAGAAAACTAAGAACCTAAGGAAATATGCATTTTATTCATGGTAAATAATGGAAAAATAGAACCCAATAATCATCACAACATAGAGAAATTTCAGTTGTCAGAATTACAACTGATAATGACAGACTTTTTAAAATTTCGTTCTGTTGTAGAATTAATCACAACATATTTCTAAATTGTCCAATCGATTTGGGTCTAATTTTACACATAAAACACTAGATCTTTTCTGATCTAGTAGATCATATATGCATTTAAAGAAAGAGAGGAAGAGTAAATTAGATATAGTGAACATGAAATAATGCTTTTCGAGACCTTATATAAATCATTTCCTTGTCCCTATCGTTTTGACGAATGATTCTTGTTCGTGAATGAATTAAAAGTTTGAAAGACATTGTATAACGAAATGAACAAGTTCAGAATACAAGTTAGTGTGTAAAAATTAGTTGGGTTATTATTGGTGTTTAGGGATAGGTTTCAGTAAGATTAAGGTCAAGCACATAATTGACTGTCATTCCCATCGCTGCTCCTATGACTCTTTCAAGAATCTTGGAGCAAAAATAGCTAATAAGTGAGCTTCAATTATGCTCTGAAAAAGAAAACATATTTCAATACAATAGGGACCAAATAATTTCTAGTGATTTCCCTGATTTACTTGAAGCCTATTCTATATTATTGTATCCATTGAAGTAACCCATGATTCAAAAAACAAGTGTACGTTTTAGTCTTATAAAGGCTATGTAATCCATTGAATGTAGAAAGTTTGAGTTTTTCTAATGAGATCCAATTAAAGGGCTTAGGCGTCTACCTGTCCGTAAACCTGAGAATAAAATATGAGAATAAAGTAACATTTCATATTATTAGTTATACCTTTATTGGTGAAAAATATTTTGGGATTAATAATCATCACAGAAGCACTTGAAAACAAAGATCTGATGAGATCGAAGTGGAACTTTGATTTTTTTAATCTCCAGTGTTCAGTGACAATAAATGTGATAGATTTGACTTGACCAACAAAAACTACTAAAGTATCAGTTAAGTAGAGTAGTACGCTTTATTTAAACAAATATTTACCAACTTCACCATACTGACTATTACTTACTTATTCCTGTTACCTTCGTGGAGGAACATAGTCCATCTGACTGACTATATGATAATATAAAACAGAGTTATTGGTAATGGAAGAATGGGATGTCTTTTTATTAATACTATTAAAAACTGTACGCTATCATGTTACCACTATATCATACCTAAGTGAGCCTATAATTTATGGACAACCTATAACAAGTTCAATGTGACCTTGGGACACATTCACCTACTTACCATACTTCAAAGAGGGTTATAAATCATTATGACGAATTGGAATTAAGATTTAGAATTAGAAGTTAGAGTTAGTGATTAGAGATAAAGTTTTCATCGCGAACTGACATTAGCTACAATGCTGAAATTCTACCTAACCATATGGATAAACGAATTTCGCTCCAAAATTCAAAACTTGCTATCTTTAACCTCGTTGGTTCGTTCATAAACTATAGTCTCACCTATACTTGATGTTAATTCATGTGTACTCATGTTTAAATGAACATATATATATATATATATATATATATATATATATATATATATATATATATATATATATATATATATATATATATATATATATATATATATGCTGTTTATTATTATATCTAATTATTATAAGTAGTGTGTATCGTATTAATTTGTCAACAGGAAAACAAAAAGAAATAATTATATAATTTTTTTTGTTATTTTAAAAAATCCTCTTTCATAAAACGATACATTACAATTTTCGTTAGTATGTACATCCATGTCACTTTAAATACTTATATACACAGATAAAGGGTTATAAAGGTCCTTTATAGAGATTATGAATAGAATTCCATGTATATTTGTCATTCTGTCTTATACTCTCATTTCGCTCACACTTTTCATACTCTTATGTATAATAAACAAATGAACTGAAGAAAACTACTTGAATGCTTATAAAACCATAATGTTATGGCTTATTAATTTAATAAATTTATTCATCCACAAATTACCATAGGGTTGTAATAGAAAAATTATCTGAAAAGAGTTTCGTTTTTTGTCTCAATCTATATGGAATTAGTATGTTAGATACTTATTTTACTTAAGTAGTGAAAAAAATTATTAATAAAGTATAGTTGCATTTTGTTTCTATATAGTTTGATTAATGGATCTATTAAATAAGAGTGATGATTCTGTAACTAATTGGTGATTTCATTCGTCTTTTGATTACCATATTAACTATGCATGTTTGTGAGCTACGTTTAGTGAATTAAGTTGATTGTATCAAGACATATATTAGAACGAATTAATCATGTATATTGTTTGTTATCTGATACTAATTATCTGATTGTTGTAATAAGTTAGGTTATGGGAAAATGAAGTATTTATTTAGAATGAATGAATTATGACTAACAGTTGAATGAAAGACTTGTGTGTTATGCTATTCGAGATTCCTCAGCCGGAGGTACTTATATCCCACTGTTGAGGTTTACATTGGCATCCAAATAAATTAGATTTCTCTTTAAACACCCAACATGTTACTTATTGAGCTACTTTTTACAAATAACCTCTACCTTGTTTTTGGCCGGATACCATCACCAACAGCCTACTGTGGGAGAGAACAAACCATCTTTCAGCTGAAAAGGTAATTGGGAAAAGACTATGGAAATGGATAGGACATACATTACGCAAATCATCAAACTACATCACGAGGCAAGCCCTAACTTGGAATCTTGAAAGGAATCGGAAAAGTGGAAGACCAAAGGACACATTACGTCAGGAACTAGAAGCAAACATGAAAAGCATGAATAACAACTGGAAAGGATTGCTAAGGATAGGGTTGAATGGCGAGTGCTGGTGGGCAGCCTATGATCGTCCACAAGGAGTAACAGGCGTAAGTAAGTAAGTAAGTTCACCTTCTTTAATAGGTAGCTAAAAATTACCACATTAAGGTAATCTGCAAAAAGTTCTTATAATCTTAACAAAGATTGATTAATTTCTGTACTAAATATCAATAAGGAAATAATTCAAACCTCTACTCATAATTAATTTAGAAGGATTTATATTAGAACTTAAGAAATTAACAACATTAAAATCAAAGCACTTTAGTTAATACAATAGTAGGTTATAAATTTATGATTTTATTCGATCGTTAATGGCAGTACATCAAAAGTTCATTAATAGAAGGTAATAAATATGCAGAACATTTAAGTGATAATTATTGCTTATTACAACATTTTGTAAATCTTCCACAATAAATTATCTTCATATACTCTCTTTATTCTTCCTTCCTAGTCATTATTTACTTTCTGTAATATTCTAGAAATAAAAGGCTTTTGTTAATGATATAAAAAAAGCTTAAAGTGAGTTTATCAATGGAAATTTCAGTAGAATTTCAACTATCATCTATTGGATACAGAGTTTAACAATTGGAGAGTAGTAAGTATAGTGAAGCTGTAGTTGAACTCACAATATCATGATCATTTGTTCAATGTTTTGATTTTATAATTTATTTCCAACTATTATAATTTCAATGCATTGGAATATTAGTGTTTTCATGTATTAATCTGTAAATGAAGTATGAGCCAAATGTTTAAAATTGACCTTTCGTTTTATAAATGATGAGTATTTGATGATGGTTTAGCGCTACCTATTCAACATTATGTCCATAGAATGACCACTGACAATTGAAGCCAAGGGATAGATAATCATTTTTTAACTTTTAATTGAGCATAAAAGCTTATCTCACGACTGAAAAATCATTTTCCATGAATGTGCAGATGGTATAATTGAATCATCGACTCTTTCATATTCGGGCAGACACATTATAATACATGACTTTTATACCTATTGATATACATCCAATCTACTTCATGATCCCTGAATTGTGTAACCTCTTAAATCCTTTTTTATAAATGAATCTGTTCCAGTAGCCCTAATTATCTATATATCCAAGTAACTACTTCCTAAATATTAATTCTTACTACTCCTGTACCAACTATTTATGTTTTGTCTCTTTTCATTAAGTGTGCAAGTTCAGACAGATACAAATATGTACTAGATTTTACGCTTGTTTTTCTACAGGATGAATAAAATCTAATTTTTTTTATAAATCGGACCTTCTACTTATTTCATTACAGATTATTTTGTTGTACAATTTATTGTTTTACTGTAAAAGTGGTGTACGTGAGATAACACATTAACACGCGGTAACACAGTAATTACTTTCTTAGCACTCTTTTAATAACGTCTGACACTGATTAACCACTGGCATATTTCTATTTCTTATTGTTGATGGAGTTATAACGGCATAGATTACATTCCAAATTGATCGATTCAATCTAATTAATTCTGGGGAATTGACAACTCAATAGCCGTCATTAGTAAGTAATCAGTTAATGTATAAAGATTTTACTCCTCTAAAAGATTAATTGATACTAGAATAGGTGAATGGTCAAATCATGAACTATGAAATTGAGTGATATATGCCTGAATCCTAATTAAAATAATATTTTAATTATATCTTCCTGAGTGATAGTAATTAGTGTAAGACAAGATTTAGAGTTTCATATCAATTACCTTTAGTAATCTAATGTTAATAACTTTGAAATCTAACAGAAATTAAAAATTTACTACTGAAGATTTAATTGATTTAGATTTTTAGCATGATCAACTAATTATGTAACATACATTATCTACAAATATAAATAATTTCCTAATTATTATATAATAACAGAAGGGGTTTTGTGGAGAATTTAGTAATTTCAATAGTTGAAATCATGAGTCAGTCTCGCGCACGAGCGCTTAACCATTAGACCACTGAGCCGGCATCCAACGGTAGTAATGTCTAACTGATAGGTCCTAGGTTTGAAACTCGCAGGGGGCGGGATCGTGGATGCGCACTCCTGAGGAGTCCCATACTAGGATGGAACGGCCGTCCAGTGCTGTCAAGTTTTTCATTGTGGTCTAGCTTCAATTGACTCATGATTTCAACCTGTGAAATTTCTAAAAAATCTCCACAAAACCCATTCTGATAATAATCAACTGCTTACTAGTGACTGACTTCAGGAGATACTCCTAGAGTTTTAGTGAGAAGCCGTTACCAGTGGATTTTCGAACAACGTTACCAGTGGAGTTCAACCAGGTCCGTTTTGAGAATCAGCTCACTGAAGACAATGGTGTACGGTGGCGCAACTTCGTGGATTGGTTGAAGTTAAACATTAACACCGTTGGATGCCGGCCGGCTCAGCGGTCTAGTGGTTAAGTACGCGCACGCGAAACCAAGTAGGTCCTGGGTTCGAATCCCGCGGGGTGCGGGACTGTGGATGCGCACTCCTGAATAGTCCCATACTGGGGCGAAACGGCCGTCTAGTGCTTCCAGGTTTTCCATGGTGCTCTAGTTTCAGTTGGATGATGATTTCAACCTGTGATATTACATGATAATTAATTCACAGTATTTGTAGATTATTACATGTTAAATCTGATCTTATTTGTTTAAAGAATAAATTAATATTCATGTAAATGGAAGATTCCGAAATTATGGATATACTATATTTCAATAATACAAATGGTTATCTTATATGCTTTGACTTCACATTGATCCTGATTTGTAACGATAGCTGTCTCGTTAAATCAATTTAAATAAAATATTATAAATGTTTAGTGTATTATTTGTTTATGGATTTAAAAATACTTAAATAGTTGTGTAATGATAATTCACCAGTTTACTCAGATGGTCTTCATCATTTATGAATGTTGTATTATTTATAGTTCAAGTGTTTTTGTGGTAGTAACGTAACTCTTTCTTTTTATATACTTTAGATTTCATTCAATCTCTCTCTCCTCCTCCTCCTCGTTTTAAAAAAGACTTTCGTCTTTTACAATCCACTTGATCTCTTTAATACTCTAATATTTAACCAGAAAAAAATCTTTGTGTAATCTGAACATGAAAATCAATGTCTAATAAATAAAAACACACACACACACATGAAATATCAAAGGTGTTATCTCCCACTCGACCTTTTTTTTTATTTAATAACCTCAACGTATGTTTTTAACATGTACACTATATACCCACATACTTCCCATATATATATTACTAAGTAATAATGACCTTTATTGCTTAACTATTCTAACAATCTTTATTTATTTTACACCCTACCTACATTTCACGTGACTTTTGTTTGATTAAAAAGAAGAAGAAAAATAAAAGGAACAGTGTCTATTACAATCTGTTTTCTGTATATATATATATAGACAACAAACCGGATACAAAATTTAAGTTTAGAAAGAGCACAGAAAAAAAAATTGACATTGAATTTGATAGTTTTCTAACAGTAATATTTCACAAGACTATTTGTTGTTGTTGGTGTTCAGGTACAAAATTGATTGGAAAGGTTAGATTGATCTTTTTAATTATTTGTAAATATTAAATATATATACAATAATTTATAGATGAGAATAATACCAGACAGATAGGTAGATAAGTAGATTAGTTTTCAAAGAATAAATTCTATTTCTTCTTCTTACCTTGACAATATGTTTGTTTTATTGAAATAGGATAAATATGGTTATATTGTTAAATTGTTTTAAAAAGAAAGATGTTTGTATTGTTTGTATTTTTTTTTTGGTCCAAAATCGATAAGCCGAAATCATAATATTGTCAATGACAAATTGTTTAAATTGAAAGTTATTGGAAAATAAATACACATAAATTATTGTTGTATTTTACTTTCTTTCCTTCCCTTTTTTCCCCTTTATTTAAATCATTACAAATAATGAGAAAAAGAGTAATTAATTTATTAAGATAAATTCCGGTTTCATTTGATTAATTTCTATTATATTGATGTCATTATTTAAAAGACAATAGAAAAACAGATTATAGATGACAGAAATATAATACAAGTAATGTAGAAGTTTGTGTCGATTGAGTAACAAAATGTATTCGATATATAAAATGAATCATTTGATGAACAGATAAGAACAATAACACATGTATATGTAGAGTATTATACATTAAGGAAAGTTATATATATATATATATATATATATATATATATATATATATATATATATATATATATATATATATATATATATATGTATAATCGTGACCTCTCATCATAGCTGATAGAGTTATCTTTTAAAATTAGCCACTACCATAAGAGATTTGTAAAGATGAATAGATTTTATAATTTACATCATTAACTAATCTTAGTTAAGGAAACAATGAGAATCAGGAGGCACTGAATAGTAATTTCATCCTTTTATAAAACTCTTCGGCATCTTACAACCAAGACATCATAAAAGGATTAAACCTTCAAGTCTCAATGTAAGTGGTTAACTTTTAGACCATTGATCTGGCATCTATTGGTTTATCTAGGCTTTCTATCACATATTGATTTTTGTTCCTGAAATTCTAGTAAGAAGCCGCTACTAGTAAAGTTGAACCATATGATTACTTTGTTCAGAATCCTAGAAAACAAAGCATAACAAATAAAATGATGCTGTAACAATTAGTGATAGAATTAATTATTGGTATTGCATTTTAAACCGACTCAGATTTAATTAGGAATCAATGTATATTCTTGTATAACTAACTGAACAATAACATTAATTACTAGTTATGGTGAGTAACAAACGATGAGGGTATCCTATTTTTATTCTCAGAAATATCAGTAAAAATTTTTTAATTTTTTATTTGAGAATGATAATTCAATCTGTAGTGAATCAGTCCAGTCTTGAATATATCACTTTGTTCTAGTTAAGTCATGTCAAAATTAAGGTCACTTACTCCTTAGTTGAATATCTGAACAGACGAAATCTAATTGACTAAGTTGTCTAGGAATAATTATGCTTTATAGAAAAACTTGAAGATGAAAGATTCTTTAGTTAATGTTAATTCAGATAGAAAATAAACTTCAGTATCAACTTGAAAAAAAGCAACAACATCAAACACATAATAAAGCTACCCAATTATACATCATATAAATGATTAACATATTGATGAACCACTTAGATATTCTTTCAATTAAACCATTTTCTTTATGTTATTTTCTATAACATCTAAACCTGGAATAGGAAAGAGATTAACAGTTTCAACACATAGAATATGTACGAGTACTACGCAGATTAATTCAACTTTTAATAGTTATCCATTGAATATCAGTCTGTAATAACTAATATTAATAATAATAATAATAATAATAATAATAATAATAATAATAATAATAATAATCCCAAATCATAAATGAATCAAACTTCAATAGATGAAATGAAATAAGCTATGGTTTGTTTCATTCCTAAGGAAAATATTTTTTTCTTTTGAATAATATGAAAAAAAATCATCACGCTTAAAACTTAAAATATTAGACTCAGATTTTTTTCTTTAAGGACAAAAGGTCTAGATCTTAAGCTAATTCTTTGTTGGTAATCTTCCTTGCATCTCAAACTTTGTGTTATATGAATTGATGGAAAGTGTGAACATCATTATTTCTGGTAGTAAGTTTTAAGAATTGATTATTCTGTGGGGAAATTTGTATATCACTGGGATTTTGTTTGTCATTGGCTGTTGAACTCGTCTGTTATGTCATTTGAGTTGTTCTGACCTGGTTAAAAGAAAAAGAGAAGACACATCAGGCTCAAAATTGTTTCATTATATGCTAAATATTATTAGTGAATCGCGTTTTAAACTGTAATGAGGTAGTATAAAGAAGTTTAACTAAATAAAGATGTAAAGATATAGAACAGTCTATGAACACTTTGGATTTAGTAATGAGGAAGAATAATATGCATAGTTTCTATTCATAATGTTACTAGATGTGACAGTATTACGCTTATGATAAATTTTATTGTTTTTCTATCAAACCATAATGAACGGCGTACAAGAATTCAATAATAGAATTAACCATCAAAATAATTGTGAATCATGTAAACGGTTGTTTCATTTATACCATATGATAGCAGCTAAAAAACTACTGGAAAGCAGAGATCACTGAACAGATATTTCACTCATATTACTGAACTCCTCAGCTTAAACGCCCAAATGTCAGAAATTCCAATGGTGATACCAAATAATACTCGTACTATGTTGTGAACTGACTATTAGATTCCGATTAATTAATTTGAATGCTATCATTCTTACTGCTGTGCCTGTAAGTCATAAGCTTCTATTGTGTGACGTTGTTAAATATTCTACCTTAGTTTTCAATTTCTTTTCATCTACCATTACTAAAGTTCAACAATCTCAACAAACCATTATAACAAGTGAATTAACATAAAACAGTCAAAATTTTTAAAGAGGAAGAATGTATTTGTAAAATCTCAGAGAAAGAATTTGAAGTAAATCCAAACGTTTCGCCTAGCAATCTGGTCCAAGCTTTTTCAAGGAAATATTTTCTTCAAGTTCTTTCGCTGAAATTCTACAAACACATTCATCCTCTTTAATGTATCACATTTACTCGGCGCCCAAATACTGTGAAACTATTCGATCAGTCAAAATTGTTAGTCTACTTTTTTATTTATTTGCATTACAGAAATATCAATACATAGTAAAATTTGATATAAAAGAATCATTCATAAGTTTCCGGAAAGTTTCTTGTCAGTAGTTAGTTAACTGCATTATTAAAGTTTACAACTATTATATATTATTAAGTCTTCATAGTTATTTTGTGGTGTGGGTTACTTATATCCACAAAAGTAGTATATAACGTTGGTCAGGTAGAGAATATATTTCAGTAGAAGGTCGATGAGAAAAGAACGGGAAGGGAGCGCAGTTGGTATGAAAACACATGAACAATGAAATCTGAGACAATGGATTGATGTTTGCAACAGAAACAGTCAAGTTTGAGATGATGGATTGATATTTTGCAAATTAACGATTTACTATATGGTTCTTAGATGTTACTGAGATGCTCTGTAAATTTGTGTCAAATGCATTTGATTGTCCCCACTGGTGTTCTTGTTCACTACAATTTACCTAAATAGTATTCTACTGCAGTTTTTTTCTTTTGACATTACTTACTTTGAAACAAGCGTAACTAGTTGTCTATCTAAGTGAAATGATTTAATTGTGTAAATTACAAATAGAAAGGTGATTTAATTATTTACCGTAGTCATTGTTTAATATCCAATATAGAACTATTACTCTTTTTCAAATACTATGCATCAACTAAAGATAATTATGATAATTATAATAGTATGTTTGCGACAATAACAAATAATAATAATAATAATAATAATAATAATAATAATAAAGGTTTTCTTAACGATAAGATAATAGGAAGAAGTTAGTCATATTTGTTTCGGTCTTTATTAGTTAGATTATATTCAAGATCGGTTAATCGTTTCCCTTATACTTTTATTCAAGTATTTTATTGATATACACAGAGCTAAGAAGAGCTCCATAAAAGATTTCGTTTGTGTTTAAATATGTTCGTGCATATCTTACTTAGTAAGGTCAAGATGTTATACCATACAAACATGATATGTACGTAGTCATGAACAGATTTGATTGTTTCTAATTGTATGTAAAAGTAAGAAATTAATCTTCTCTACTTATTTCGAAGATTCAAGTCAATAGCATACACAGATGGACATATTCACATCCATGCAAAAAATTATCAATTTTATTCAGTATACTATTGAATAAGAGAACAAGCTATAATAATAATAATCATGAACAAGTATGGGAACAAACTGATACATTTAATTCACTACCCTCATATTTATAAGTAACAAAATCGATGATAACGGTAGTAATGCTAAGAATAATAGCATTATAAAAACAAAGCATAAATATCTTTCTTTGACTGTGCGTGCAAGTGTTTTATTCTATACTTTTGTAAAAACATGTGCATAGTTGTTACATAATAGTCCCATAATTGTAGATATTGGTAATAATAATAATAAAGCATAACAATATTTTCATAATCATCATCAACAAAATCGTTGACACCACCATCATTAACAACCGAAAATAATAAAGCATATCATTTTCTAGGAGAAAAAGCTTAAAGTAATATGTGTAAAGTTTATAAAATGCTATTTATTGTTCTCACAGAAGATCGTCCACTTGAAAATAATTTGGTTTTAAATCAGTATACTGTGTTATACAGGTAGGGAATAATTTCGGTAGACCAAATCAATATATAACAAAATACTGATAAGTATAAAGTAGATGTTCTTACGAGGAAAGTTTCAAGATATATTGTGCCATATATTATTTTGAAAGTAGGCCGAAAAAAAGTTGAAAATCAGTAGTCTGTAGACAATAGTATCGATGTAGTTCGGAACTTCTTAGCAGTTTACACCCTCAAGTGTAATAATGAGCATGATATTATTTGGTTATGATCCTACTTACATTTAACACTGTTTTTCAACTTCATTAATTCGCAATACACAGAAACTGATCGAACTTGTGAAAATTATCTATTCTATCCTGTAAGAACTTTGTGGTCCAAATTATTAAGATGTACTAAACTGGGACAAAACAATCATTTAATTCTACCTAATACTGATGGAACTGGCTATAGAATTAAACCAATTCTTATCAATGGAACGTCTTTTACTTTTTGAACATGATTGAAAATTCATATCAGCTATTAATTATAATCTAAAAGGTGCTGTAAAAACTACGCCAATATTTTGCTTGAGACGTTTCAAATTAGTGAAAATAGTATTTTTGTGTGTGGTCATTTTTAGAATGGAAATGATATACTGTGGAAACCCTGTGAATGCTTCATCGGGTATGCACGATCGTTCTGCTGCAGAGTATAAACAATATATAAATTAATTAGTTTTCATTTCTTTCGACTATGTTTAAAATAAACGCACAAATAACTTTATCAGTGATTTATCAAATAATCAAGTTTTTAATATGTTATGAATTTTTACTAACAATGAGTGCAAAAACTTACATAATTATGCATGTTACCTCTCTTAAGAGATAGTCTACTGAACAGGGATCTTCGACCAGCTCTGCACTAGGCTTCTTCTGCAGTTATTGCTACATGCTACTCATGATCTTGATCTCTGCGTTCAATTTCCTTAGCCAAGTACTCATTGGCTTGCTACTTTTCCATTTTCGTTTGAGATTTGAAGTTGAGGCTTATCTTTCGATACAGTTTAATGGTTTCCGTAGTCTGTCCTATCCACCTCCAGAGTCTTTTCCTAATCTTCTCATTTGGCATCTGGTTTGGTCTCTGCTACAATCGATTATTTCTGATGGTCTCTGAACAATGAATGTGGAGTATCTTGCATGGACAGTTATTTATAAATACCTATACTTCTTGACGATGGATTTGATAGTTTTCTTAGTTTTAGCTCCATACAATAGAGCTGTTTTAACACTGGTGTTACGAATTCTGACTTAGGTGTCGGGTGACAGTTGTTTTCAGTTCCAAATGTTCTTCGATTGTCTTGTAGTACATAAACGCTTGTATATAATATAATATAATATAATATAATATAATATTATATATATATATATATATATAACGCAAAACTGATCCGTCCTCAAACTGAGAAATAAAACACCGGAAAAGTTGGTTAAGTACCTTATATTATCTAGTCTGTTTAAAACTGTAAAATCGTATAAATAATAAATGTAAGGCATTTAAGCCCTATAAATAAAGAATTTCACTAAGCACACGACTAGGATATTACTTATAAAAAGTTCATTAACTGTAATTTACGAAAACAGGAAAAAACTATCTCAACAGTCAATGAGTACTGTGAAAACTTGTAATTTGAATGATATAAAAATACCACAACCCGATCGTGGAATAAACAGACACAAAAAATATACAGACGTATTCTTTAAAAATAGCTCTTCGATTCTAGAAGTTTTCACTTCTCGTCCCTTCCTAACGTGATTGTATAAACATGCTAAGGTCTATGACTACTTTACTCATTTAAGTTCCGTTGTTTTTTCAACAAAATCTTTTCCTCTTCTGTGAAATATTTGTTCATTGCTTGAAATACAGCAACAGAATCTCTAGATCATTTGAAGGTCTCTCAAGGACGCTGTAGTACTATTTTTTTTTGATGTTCATGTTAGCATTTGTTTCAAATGACTAAATTTCCATACGAAACGATTCATTGAGTAATATAAAACAGTCGACGGAAAATAAGTAATCTCAGTAGAATTTCATTTAATAAGTGACAGATCATCAAAAATAAATTAGTTATCTAGTTCTACTTCTTTTAGTGCGATAAACATGCTTTGACACATATTCTGGTTTGCTTGGTTTCGTTTTGTAACTACGTTAATGCGATATTCAAGCTATAGATTAGAAAGTTTGACAATACTCATTAAACTTTGCTTTACAACTGCTTATACTTGGGATAAATTCCAATTACGTGTATGTCAACTCATGGCGTATGAGTGTTGGATAATAAGCTATCAGCCAGTCACTAAATAAGTTAATACGGATTTAGTCGAAGACTTAATGTCTTAAATCTACTTAATATTTCTAGTTTCATTGCATATTCGTTTACCTTTTGTATCTATGCTTCTTAGTTATATTACTTAATAATAATAAACGGTTTGAACGATATTCTGTTAGTTGGTCCACTGGAGTTCTTGGAACATATGTGACAGCTCCACAGGATTAAGTTATGTTGTTCAGGTCGGGTAAAAACCTGAATAGTATTTCGTTCTTTTGAAAACAAGTGTAAAAATACTTCCTTTCAAGGCCTATTTATCATTGTGAATTCAATATCTGGTTAATCTTCTCAATGTACTGCAACAGATCCCTTTTCCAATCCATTTACACACCTATCTAGATGTTTTGTTTTATTGCTTTACTCATCACAGTATTTTTCCTTCAACCATACTTTCAGTTTCATTGAGAGGATAACCGTTGGATGATATGGTTATTAATGAGATGTTTAGGCTAATTTATTCTCAATAATTGATGGTATAGTTTCTTATTGAATCCTTCTCCTGCTTTTAATCTGTAGCAGTGGAGTAATTTTGCCTCCGATCAGTTATTTAAATAATTAACTGTTTTAAAATTGGACCTTCGATAGAATAATTAACTCTCAGAGACCTTACTACTTAAGATTTGGAAGTTCCTGGTATTTATTTGTTCTCCGTGATATTACCGTATCCTCAGAAAAATATTATCTTTGGGTTTCCGAATTTTTACATTTTATTAGTTGATTGAATAAGAGTCGCTGTATGAAGTACGCAACCATTCTATCTATTATATCCATGTTCTTGAGGAAATGAAGTTCAATTAGTGTTGGAATGCATAACCTGTTGGTTGAAAATTAGATGTGTGTATTACTGAGATACACATATACAGAAGTACAGCTACAATGCTTCGAATAGAAATGTTACTAATGTTTACATGAATGACCCATCTATCAAATGAATAGTAATGAACCCAAGAGTTTTGTCCCACAAACAGAGTTAATAAGCGTTTAGAGAGGTTTTTAACATCATATTCATTGAATGAGCAACAGACGTTTTGTTACATCACTTCTCAGTGATGCTCACTAATTAGTTCAGTAAACAAATAAGGAACACTAAAATTACTACCATAAATAATATTGAATATTGCTACGAAGAATTTCTTTCTACAGAATTGCCAACACTAAAAGTCTTTTCAAAAGAACAATGGAAAAATATAATGATGCTATTCACTAGATAGGATAACTGTAGATTTAACTATTTCAATTTGTTAACAATGTGGATGGAACGGTTTCTAAATTGTAATAAGATAACATAATCTATGAATATGCGAATTTCGTAATGATCTAAACAAGTGGTAAACTTTTTAAGAAAAACATTGGTTAACAGCTTTCTCATATTGTTCATTTATTTGATGTTAGACGATTGCAATTGAAAATACGTAAAGTGAATTTTAAATTCGTCGTACCACATACTGAACAAAAATAAACAGAGTTATATTTTATGAGTCAATATTATTCTTTAGCTTCCTATTAACCGTGATGGAAATAAATATGGGTTATACTAGTTTTCTGGGTTTGAAAAAATCAGCTCCAAAAAGTTAAGGTAGAAAAGTATACTACTTACGAGTAGCTTACGTTCATTCAGGTGTATTAGGCTTTTGGATTACTAAGGGGATTTTTTGTATTAGAGATCCGTATTTGCTGATGAGTGATAAAAAAGAGAAAACTGTTTTTGTTAACATTTATAATGTGATACTATATTCATCTTATCAATTCTGAGTTAACAAGGGAACTAAATTTGGATACATTTAGGTGGTGAAACGTAGAAACTTTTGGAAAAGGAGGTTAATAGTAAATTTTGAAAATCCGATTGATACCGGGGTAAAGGAATGTGATTTTGGTTCTATCTGTTTCAACCTAGACAGTACTACTAAAAGCCACCAAACTAATTACTGACATTACACAAGTAACATTATTTTAGTATCCTAAGGCCAAATCAAAAAGTATTCCTTATCAAATCGAATTCATGAATCAGATCACTTGGAACTGTTTCACAATTGATTCTACACAGATGACTTCCATATGATGAACGAACGGATCACCAGCAACGTAAGGCTTTATTTCCCATATTTACCCAGGGAATAACACAATATTCAGATTATTATTAGTCATTTGCGTTCTTTAAAACAAAGATAAGTTTCTAAAAATCACTGAGATTTCAAGACTTCGTCAGGATAAAACCAGAATCAAAATATTCGAACGCATACAGGTTTATATTTGAGGAGTAAACACTATTATGTTATTTAAGTTTTATTATTTATCTAATTCACTTGATAAACTCTGCAATGAATCTATATGGTGTTATAGTGTTTTATGTAATTAAAAGCATTTATTTGGACATCCTATATTTGGGTTCTTTAGCTTTTTAAGACTGATGTTGAGCCAGCTAGTTCATTAACTGGATTAGAGATTGATCAATAGGATTTGTTCAGCATCTAGGACTAAGCAAAATAACGTTAATTATCCTTGAGCGTCTAATCCTGCGTATTAGTTTAGGAACATTTTATCGGCAACGTCTTTTTTTACATAGTACAAAATGTCGGTTCCTCTAAGGTTGAAGTGAGTGAAGTACTTGATAGCATGGATTTTTCTCGACCGAACTATATCTCTAAATATCAGCTATAACAATCTACAAATGATTCGAAAAAGTGATCAAATATCCTCTAGGTAACACAACCGATTACAGATACACAGTTGTAGAGTGAGCTAGTTTAAAATAGTGAATAAATGCTCTATTTATTTGTAAAACGACGTAGGCACAGAGATCAGTAGGTATGTGATTTTTTACAAAATGAAATGTAACAAAGAGAAAAATCGACTTACTATATTTGCATTACAGTATTTGTGTGAATTTTATTTGTATTTTTTAATTATTGTGACGAATCTTGGGACATTCACTTATTTACCTGTGAGAAAATAAACGCATTTTGTTTCTTAAGATGTTAGATAAACTGTCAGGTGTCACCTGATTACTTGTGCTTCCAGTAACTTATGGTAATAATAATCATACTTGATTTGCGTCCCTCTCTTTACTTATCAACTGACTGACAGGACTTCAAAGGAATGAGATCAATTAACGCAACCTTAATTACACTATTGCGTTTGTCCAGTTTGATGATATAGACTCAGGAAGTCACTCAATGAAGAAACGTTTTATATAAGAAAATGATGATCGAGAGCAGATCCATTTATATGATGCATCATAAACTCATGGTTAGTTTGAATACACTGTCTTTACATTAGTGAAAATGATTTGACGGCCAAGATTTTGATGTCAGATAAGGCTTATTGATTAAAATTGTAGTTAGGGCAATCACGTTGGTGTGCTGAGAACAGAAGGCCTACTTCCTGTGTTAGTTATTTCCTAGCAAGCTTCTGAGAATGTCTAATCTTCTCCTGAATGAGTCAACTGAAAGGGAGGACACCACTACTTCGAATAACAGGTTTCAAGAATTGATTACTTGTTGTGAAAACTTATATGACACGGATATTCTATTCCTTTTTGGCTGCTGTACTCGTCTGTTATGGTCTTTGAGGTTTTATGATCTGGTAAGAAGAAAGAGAGAGGATATATCAGGTCCGAAACTATTTGTTATTATTCGATACACCAAAATCAGATCACTTTTTAGTCTGAGATAGAACAGATTAAAGAGATCTATCTTCTTAAGCCGTTTTGTGTGGTAAACCATGGAGTACTGGATTTACATGAGTAGCTGCCCTCTGCGCTTCTTGAAAGATATCCTAGTAACCTTACAAACAGAAGCTTACAGCTTAAATGCAGTTTTCATGTTTGAATCTAACTTGGGTTGTGTATACTGTAGTAAATATATTACTATCGAACTTGGTAAATGTCCATGCGTAACTTCTTTGAACAATCTAACCACTATTTCTAAGTGATTATTGTTTGACTTTTGTAAGGTTTATTTATACTTTTTATAGAAACAGGTGTAATACTACATCCAAAGAGAACACTTTGAATCTAGAGTGACTGCAACTTTGAATGCGACGAATTCCGTAAATGTAGTTTGAAAAAACCAATGAATGGAATTATTCCATTAATTCAGCTAGCTATGATTTTAGGGATTTCGAATGTTAATTAGTAGTACTTACAACTATATAATTATGTGGTTATAACAACATAATAATTTTAACTACTTACGATACATCATGGGTCAAATATATGTTCTCATAAATTTAGGCCATTGAAACATTCTAATTTAGGGATCACAACAGAGGTCATAAGTTTAAGGCTTTTAGGAGAAACAGACGCATATGATGAAGTATATGAAATTGAAATGGATGGACATTTTACTGATTGTATTTTTCCAATCTAGATTTTTTTCTTTCAAAAAACGAGACGCTGTTGAAAAGTGTTTATGATTGAGAAAGCAGCAAAGGTGAGGGTGATAAGGGCGGTGATAGAGAATCGGCACACACCGTCGAACAACTTTGGAGCGAGTCGCGGAACCAAGGTGACGAATAATCGAAAGTGTTGACTTTCATATTTAAGGTCACAAAGAAATAAATAAAACAGCATCGATAGTATTCAAAGGTTTTCTTTCTCAGTAGTTTAAAACGCCTGATCAATCATTTAATTGAGGAGTGGATTTCAAATCTTTGGCGGCACATTTGGTTTGACGGCAAACGCGCTACCGATGAGGAGGGCCAAAAGAGGAGGCCCGGGCGGACGAAGTCACCCTTGGTTAAACCTCTGCAAAAACAACTCAGAATTAAGAAAGCTGCTACCAGTCTACTTTTCAAACATTGCACACAACCATACTTTGGTGTCTTCGGAATGTGGTGAAAAAAGTGCGAGTGACGCGAAATTAAATACAGTGTGCAGTTCTTCTCAAAATCAACAAGTACACTTACCTCTTACTATTTATGATTTTATAGGGCGCTCTAAAGGAGATTGGTAATAACTCAACTGCCGAGAAGATAAGGAAGAGTAGCTTTACTCAACATAGTTCACTCTTCCACATAGACGAGGATGCTACAACGAAATTACACCAGCTTATAAATTTTTCCTTGATATCTAAGTCTTTGAATCTTAGTCCTATACACTGGAAATCTGTTCCTCAACTTTATGGTATTAAGAACAAACACAATTCCGCTATTTGTGGTGTTGTAATAAAAAGGAAGAGGAATAAGAAAACTCGGGCTACTGTTTCTGAACGTACATCATTGTAAGTTGATCTTGTTTATCATGCATCAATCCCAAGTCCTATGGTTTATCCTTGCTATGTCAATCCCCTCTCTAAACATATGGTCATCTCGAATTTTCTTTGTCAAAAGTCACAAAAAAAACACCAAGCTGTATCGGAACCAATTAATTTGTTGTTTACTACATGTTCTGCACATCCTCAAAGGTTGTCAGTCTAACAGTTTTGCTGTCTTGAGTACAGATGTGCCACAACTAGTGTATGTGTGGTAAAAACTTGAAGCTGTTAATGTTGATTTCAAAACTGTAGGGTTTCGAGATTGTAAATGACTGGCTAAACCCGGCTTAAATTTGATTTAGGTGGTTCGGTCATCAAATCATAGTCTGCATAGGACCTGACAGACGTCCTAGGCAAAGTTCAACCTAATTTTCAGATGGAAGCATGGGTAGGACTAATTTGATGTAGCTTATCATGTCACACTCAGAGTGGGTATAACACTAACATCAGTTTCGAGAAGTTCTGTCAAAAGTTCCCGTTTTGTGTGGTATCAGGTTAGTTATGACTTCACTGTGTTATACTATTAGTTAAATCCCAATGTCCCATCCAACCACAAGTTGGATAGGATTTAAACAAGATTTCACCAAAGACCATCTGTATACCTTCTCTCTTTACCGTCTAACCTAGTTGAAAACAATTCAGCCTCACGTTAGTGAAACCTTAGATGTTTTGGCTGAACCTTTAGATTTTTTACAACAATGTCACAGAATGTTGGCTGAGCAAACAACTCTGATTTTATGTTTGGTTTTATTTTTGAAATGATTCTGATTTCAGGGATAAATGTAAAGAGAGAAAGAAACCTGTCAAGTCAGATGAAGCCATCGTACCGCCCAAGTTAATTGAGACGCATCCTAACACCTCTAAACAGTCTACTGCAGTCAAGAATATCGGTAAGTCCTCACTTTCAGCTTAAAGATGACTCATTCAGTTCTTTCCGTAGTTTTTTTTTGGGGGGGGGGCTCTAAACTTTTATTTTTCCATGAAAGTGGCTTTCTTAGTAATCTTATGTCAGTTGTTCATGTCGTTTGTAGTGTAGTTGTTAAATTTCGTCTAAATGACTGGCGTCCATCTACACACTGAACGTTAGGTAGTGTTACAATGTCTCCAGATTATCATCAACTTGTGAAACTCATTCTTGATTGCAGCCGGATTGTACTCGTAGTATAGACAGAAATAAACAGGCCATCACACTTACCAGTTTCTTCTTGCTTTAACCTTTCTAGTCTAGAAACATAACTGCTAATGGAAATATAGCGGATTATTTTAGTTTCGTGTTTATAGGCCAGTTCCTTAGTTTTTTTCCAGATTGCTAGAGATAAAAACAGGTGATTTTAAAATAAGGCCAAGCTAAAATCCTCAATCTAAAATTCTGACCCACTAGACAGTAAAACAAAGTCAAAGAAGAAATTCATACGGTAGCAGGTGAAAAAATTAAGCTCTGACGTCATGCTCCTATGTTACTAAGCCTCTTTTAGTATACTTGGCAAATTCATATGGTCCAATTTTTCCTTCCATCTATACACATATAATGCATAACAAGGAGGTTTTTAGCGAGATAAATGAACATTCTTTGGTTATATAACTCAGACTTATAGGCTTTTGCCAGCCTTCTTCATTACCTTTATGAACCAAGGTATTTTGGTGCTGAGCTGACACTAAGTAACAAGATCATTAACTGTTCACAGTTGCTCAGATAATTCAAATGCTTATCCATGTAAAAATCTTAAACATTTTATTATGTTTCATATATGTCACTGTCGTACATATATCCTTTATTTAATACTTTTGCATCTCATTCGTTCTTTGTACTTCACGACACCTTGAACTGATGTTCTTTTATGTAAGGATCTGTTTTGTCATCTGGTAGTTTATGTTTTAAAAAAAATTGCGAAACAGTACCTTCTGTTGAATAAGAAGCCAAGTTATTTAGAGAATAATAATTTTGATGACATAAATGGGATGCTTTTTGTAATTTGTACTTTTGTACCTAAGTTTCTGTAATCATGAATTTTATTTATCATATCATCATACTTGGAAACTTTCCTGACATCATAGGTAGCAGGATGACAAAATCCCGATAAAAGTATCACTTCCTTCAGCTTATAACAAAGCTGGATTATCTTGAAGTTGTGTGTAAGATATAATTCCAGTTTTATAAATCCTATTTGGGCTGTTATGTCTTTTCTAAAATCCCAAAAAATATTTTTTATGTTGCAGAATCGAAAAATCCAAACCGTCAGTTACCGACTGTAGTTGAAGGTAATGTGTCTGAGGAACTGACATTCTCTTCAGTTGGGAAACGCCAACGACGTCTGACAGCCAGAGCTGCTGAAGCGATAGCACAAGCGAATCTGCGGAAGTCTCGTAAATCCTTATCAGGCAGTTTATGCAGTAAAAGCAAAGTCCTTTCGGATGATGATAAACCAGGACCAGAGAACGAAAACAAAATTGCGGATGGGTTAAAGGCTACTACTGAGGAGACAGCGACTACCATCATCACTCCTAATAAACGATTTAGTCCTCCTGCCATAAGTCCATGCGCTAAGGCTACATTATCTCCTAAAAATGGAAAAGTCGACCTCGAAACATATGACAAATCTTTGACTGTGATCAGCGAAAATGTATCCCCTCGTATACCTACAGTGATAGGGGAGTGTAATTTCGAACCAGAAAGCTCATGTGATGAAACCCTGATTGTAGCTGATTCATTGCCGCACATAGAAAAAGTTGTGTCACCAAACATTGTACAAAATGAGAGTTTTAGTGAAATCACAACAACTGAAGCTTCTGCAGCGGATCAACGTCACGTTTTGGTGACGAGTCCAACTTGCAGCAACGAACCTTTACCTGATTTCCACGAATCGGAAAGCCGAAATGAATGTTTAGGTGTTCTTGATGACTTGATTAAGGAAACTCTAAGAGTTCTGGAAAGTAATCCAGTTAAGCAGCAGGAGATATATGAGGTCAACGATCCATACATTCAGTCCTTTCCTGATACCGTAGTGACACAAGAAGACAGGAATCTAACTATGTCGAATGAAGCAATCAACAAAACAACACCTGAAGCTGAAATACCAGTTCAAAACGATCTTACTACTAATATTCAGCTAAAGTTACCTGAAGAAAAAGATGCAGGAGTTTTAGTTGAAACGAACGAAAACTCTGAAGTTAAAGAAACCAAGCATACTGATGAAGCCTCAGATATTAATAATCAAGAGCAAACTGAAATAAATGATGAGTCTGACAAAAATATGGAATCAAATTCATTTGACGATTCTGCAAGTACACCACCAATGAAATCTGATGTACAGGTCCCCACTATGACCAAGCTTACCAAATCTAGAGCTCATAAACGTAGTCCATCTCCAACAGATGTACCTATTATTCGGAGTAAACGTCGTCTAAAAGTCAATGTAAGTTAACATAGTTACAAGATTTTATAATTCTGTTTAAGACGTATGTTTAATTATCGGCTTTCAAGTTTATTCTTCAGTATATTTTTATGGCATCGCACACATTCCAGCATCCTGGAAATTCATTACTGATTCCATTCAGATATTTCTTGTTCAAATTTATAGTTAGATAGCATCAGAAATAACTTGGTGATCATGTATAGATCTTTGTGCTAAACTATGCTTCATATAAAGCTAAAAATTACTTAGATGCACACATCAATTTTGCTCATTTATTTAAACACGTACATGTTGTTACACACGGGATCCAAAGCATATATGTGCAACACAATAAAAAAAATGCGATTATGACAAAATAGGGAGAGGAATTTGAGCATAATAAATAAGAAGGCACACTAAAAAATTATTGGGGAGATTGATTATGAACACAGTGATCTTGAGTACTGTTAGAGGTGTGAGGGTGGTTATCACTTTCCGGTTGCCCACATTATGGAAGGGTTCTTCTAGAGGTTCCTGAAAAGGAAATTAGGTTAGAGGTGGTCTTAGAGACCTGGCAGCGTGACCACAGTGCCTAAGTGACAACTGGTTAAGGCCGGTCACACACGACATTTCTGTGAGTAGTTTTCACGTTAGCTGGAGACGGAAGTCCGTGGGATAAGGTGAGGTGTTCGTTTTTAGGGTCGACCTTTTCTAACCCCACCCCTCCTTGTGGGAAGGCAGCATCGCTATTATGCTGGTTGTCTGAAGGAAACACCTTACTGACGTCACACTTCTTTAAAGTCATCAGTACGACTTCACCTTCGGACTGTAGGCTTGCTGCCTATGCCCTATGCCTGTCTGGCATAGTAGGACCTTGAGGAACGATTGTTCCAGCCAGTATAGCTCGATTGGTTGATTATGATAGGCAAGCCCGATCACCACGTCAAGGTAGCAGCAACGGTCGAACAAAAAAATAATGGGAGAAGCATTTAAATTTATAGAAATCCAATGAGGGAGAATTCGCCCAGTTAAATAAGCTCCTCTCACTCATATAAAGGAAGTAAAAAAATAACGGCAGAACCGCTACTGGCTTTTATTCAGAGCCATTTCTGATAACGTCTTAATCCACTGTGTTGCACTACACCTGGGACTCGAACCATGGAGTCGTGAAGAACCTGCATATATCAGTCCTGCACGACTTTCATGCTACAGCACCTTGCGATCGATTAACCACCTCTTTGATTTCTCCAACCAGTTCCAGCGTCGGCAAATAGTGCACGATGTGAAATTTTCTAAGATCACACTGGTAGAACATATCCAAGCCACTGAAGTCGGTGTTTTAAGATGGTGACACTAATTAAATTATCGTCACTATGCTGAAACCAATGTCTCGAAACATGTTTACTACTAAGATGGTGTCGCCACAGAATGTTAGCAACCCTTTTGAGACAGATTTGACCAAATACCGCGAGTTCCTTAACATCTTCAACTCGTAGATAAAAGGTTTCACAGGCGTACAGCAAGATTGCTCTCATTGACTCGTTGTAAGCCCTATTTTTTTACAGTCAGACCAACATCACGAATGAGTGAAAGATGGCTCAGATTGGCATAAACCGCTCTGACCTTTACTATATGTAGATTGATCGCGTCACTCACGCCACACTACCCAAGTACACGAACCTCTCGACTACTTCTAACTCCTCACTTCAAAGAGTGCAGATACAGGCTCCTCCCAGTCTTGTAACGGTACTTTGCACTTAGAAGGTGCAAAGCATATGCCATCTCCGGATCACAAATCCTATTTACTTCTATCAGAGCTGTTTCCAGAACGTCGTCGATGGCAAAGTTGAAAAGGAATATTAAGATTGGGCAACCCTGCTTAACCCCACTGCCTGAATAGGACAATTGGGAGAGGTATTTGTATGCCCCCACTCTGCCTGAGATGTTTGTACATAGGGCTTTCGAGATGTTAATAAACTCCTCAGGTACACCCTTCTTCAATAGAAAATCCCAGGGAACATTGCTGTTCAACGAATCGTAAGAGGCCCTAGTATCAAGAAACACCACAATTGTTGGTCTGTGATAAGTATGGCAGTGTACTAACATTTGGCGAAGGGTGAATATATGATCAGCACATCCTCAACCAGAACGAAAGCCCGCCTGCTTCATTCGAGTTAATCTTTCTCGGATTTTGAATAATCTACGAAGTATAACGAAAGCCAATAATTTAGGTGCAATCCTTAGTAGATTTAAACCCTGATAGTTGATGGACGCATGACTTAAACATTTTCTAGAGATAGGAGAGATTATCGTTTCATTCCGCGATGTTGGAACTCTTTAATTCCCAAGCGTCTGCAAACAACTCAGTTAGTTCCATGATCAGAAGGTCGCCACCGTCCTTAAAAAGGGTCTGAGATAAGTCGTTTGGACGTAATGATTTGTGGCGCTTATGGGGTTGAAGTTCCTCGCCGACTTTCTCCTCGTTGGGTGGATCAGTTTTCACCGGTCTACGAACTAATTCTTTCTTCCTGTACTATGTCCTCATATGCAATCTTTCTTTTATATATTACCACCTCTGAATTAACTACTTTTGTGAATCCGGTGTTCATCTTGTTGTGTTAATGAGGTATGGCAACTTGGACCGATGCATATATGTGCCTGGTCCTACGTTGTAGCTGACCGACTGACTGGTCGTGTAGAAAAGGACAGTTGGATCGATGTTGCTGGTGAACTAGACCAATTGGACTGCTCATTGGAGAAGTGTCCATCACCCAATACACCGATAGATTTTATTTTTGGTATCTCATCAACTTCACAAACTGTTTCACTCACACCAGACTTCGTGCTGCCGGCGGCTCAAGTGGGTTGAAGGAGCTTCCGTCAGTTATCAGATCCAGTGACATGGAACTTGATCATATCAATGATTATCGTCATTCAAGTAATCGTTAAATCGACTGGTTTTTGTTCTGTTAAGCATTAATTTTTTTCATTTATGTTTCTTAACACCCATTTAATGCTAAAATGTATACTTTCTTTCGAATAGCATCGTTTTCTGGACGATTATGATGGCTACTTAGGCTTCATAAGCGGTGGACGTCGAAGTAGAGCTTCCTCCGAGGTAAGTAATGGTTCTGAAGGGAGTAATAGTCGCAATATGGAACATTCCACGCGACATACACATCCAACATCATGGCATGATAAGAAGAGTTCGAATGATAAAGTGAAGAAAGTCAGTCATAGAAATTTAACTGAAACTTCAACCAAATCATCATCTAAAGGATACAAATCAAATGATAATATGAATAATAAACACGAAGACAAAGGTGGAAACCGACCAGTTACAGGACTCAGACCACGTGTAAAACAAGTCAGCAGACCATCTATTAGTCGTGGTAAGTTTTTTGTCGCACAATATTCAATGGGAGATCCTTTATTTTCTTTATAGTTATCAGCATTTACACATGTGTTCGCATATGAGACTGTAAACCACATCTATGAGTTGATATTTAAGTACTAAAATCAGTAAACCACATTCCTACTAATCGTTTTATATGAACCTTAGTTAACTTCATGTGATAAGTATCACCTGGATTTTTTGTGTTTGACTACAGGTGTACTTCAGGTGACAGTAAAAGCTATCTAGAACCCATTCAGTTAACTCACAGTCCGTCTATAGGAATGGTATAAACTTAAAGCTATCGAATTATAAATTACTTTCACAAAAACGACTGAAGTATATGCCTACACTCATCCTTGGCAGGAATCCATTGAAATTATTACATAGGTTTATATAACTGGGTAGTTGTAAGATTATTGTTGTTAGTGTTGAAGATGTGATCAATATTCGTATACTGAATGTCAGAAAAACTTAAACAAGTCGTTGGAACGTTAGTTTCTCCATAAAAATTGTGTACAGCGATAGGGTGCTGACAGTTCTCTTATATCTGTGCGAAACCCGGTGTAAGTGAGGATGCATCTTACGGTCGGCAGCAACACTATTATTAGTATCGAGGACCAGTAGGTTGTTTTTAGGCATACTGGAAGCCATAGTTCAATAAGTGATGTTGACTTGGAAAACTGTTTGGTATTCCGAACAAGTTTCATGTCTTGCGTTTCACGTCTTGACATATTGCGGTCTCTTGGTAAAGCTTCTAGAAATCATACAAGTTTAGTTTCGGACATAATCAGAATTGTCGCAAAAAATAAACCAGTAACAAATATACTGCTGTTTTCCATCGTATCATTTGCAAACAGTAATTGTCACTTAATCCTAATTTTTCTAAAATTCCTCCCAGTTGATAGTTTTTTTTGTTTGTTTCATAAACAGTTAGTTTCATTCTACAGGGTGTACTTTCAGAGATAAAAGCCAACATTTCACACAAGAAATTTCTGCCCGTCCCATAAACTTATTAAGGTCGCTTTGAATTACCGTCATAACAACCAATAGAGTCGTGTTTGCAGAAAGGTCATTTAGTTAATTATAAATAATGACAGAACAAAAAGTGGTTCAGAAAAGCAACTAAATTATTTTCGTCTGATTTACCTTTCTTTAAAAGTGAATATTTAAAACGAGATGAGGATTCAAATATGATGCTTTTTAGATGACAGTTTTTGCAAATATTGATCCGTAATATTTTAGACTGCTTTCACATAACATTTTTTCACCATCGTGTAAATTATGATAGCACCATTCGCTTATTCTATACATTTTTATCGTAAGTTTTTTCATCATGTGCTTTATGAAGTGATGCATCAGGCCAGTTCGTATAGATTTCTTTCCTGTTTTTCGTCTTTCATTGCCACATTTCTTCTGCATAGTTATGACCTCATTGTTATCTTTGATGCTAGTGGTAATTAGTGACTCTATTTCCACTGTGTTATTGTAGAAGACAGTCGTTATTCATCAACTTTATCAGCTATGGTTCACGCTGCTCGCTTGGCTGCCGTTGGCGCCAAGGTTCCCGGAGGCGTTAGTCCTGTGCATGCTGCTTTAGCCGCTTCTGCTGCTCATTCAAATAGGATGAAAGAAAAGCATTCTGCTTCTAAACAAGACGATGCTCATGTAAGTGGTCACGGAGTTGCTCTACAAAATCAATTTCATCCTAGTAGACCTGGGTCTACTAGTCAACATTCAACCCATTTACCGAATCGTTGTGGACAATGCCCAGCATGTTTAGGACTTATTCAACCATGTGGACGTTGTAATGATTGTCGGTTAGTGAAATGTTGATCATTGGTTTACTTTGAAAGCCTTTTTATCAGCCTTTTATAATTTATTTTGGACTTTCATTTGTCTCGCTTTCTTTTTTAGCTATATCGAAACACCCAACTCCCTTTAGATTTTATCCGTCACATATAAGCAATCAGTCAGTCAGTCAATTACAACGTAGGACCAAGTACATATGTGCATCGGTCCAAGTTGCCACTCCTCATTAGCACAGCAAGATGAACACCAAATTCATAGAAGCAATTAACTCAATGGTTTAATATATAAAGGAAAGATTGCATATAAGGATATAGTACAGGAATAAAGTTAGTTCGTAGAAGATATGAAATAATTTTAGTCTCATAGTTTAAGGGAAGACAGAGAGTGCATACACCTACACTATTGTGATCGATTCTGAGCCATGTCAATCAGAGTCTCCAACCATTGGTTACGATAGTCGCGTGGACCCCAACCAAGTAGTTTGCATCTACCAACATGGCTCAGACTAGAAGTTAGTGACTTCAAGCACTGACACTACGTTTTTTCATGACATCTGGTGAGCTATACGTATCATAGTTCTTTTCTGTAATGAGTTTGATAATTCATAGGCGATACTTCCTGAATATTTCTGACTTAAAAATCAAGTTTGTGAAAAAGAGCTCTGATAGAAAATCCAAAAGTAATTGTTGATATCTCTATTTGACTTGGTGGTCCGATTGAACACTTTATAATTGTGGTGATTACTGAAGAATTCCGATTTATAGATATAAAAAGTTCATTTTACTGTGTTTCTGTTAGCTAGATTGTTTTCATTCCTTGGTGTAATATTTTTCTGTGAAATCGCGATCTTTGCAGATTTTACTGGATATATCTCCAGTGTAATCTATATTGTTGTACTTGTAAATAAATGATAAACAGATATCATCTTTTATTTTTATTGATGAGCTTTTCCTTCTCTGTACATATCGTTGACACTACTTATGTTTGAAGAGTAGTAGTACGATACCTTGTCTGATTTCACAGTTTCTATAAACACTTCTGACGTCGATTTTGTTTTTAATATTTATCTAATTATGAAACTTTCTGTTTTACTTATTTTGTTTTTCAGCTTAGTTGACAGTAATGATCCACGAGGGAGACCTTGCAAGTAAATCTTGTTTTATATCATATCATGTCTCTAATTGTATTCTATTTTCTATTGGATGTTTGTGACCCATGTACTGTAATTTAAGTTGGATATTTGATGATTTGTGAATATTATCCTTTTAGCTACGTTCTAATGTTCCTGTCGTTTTGCGGTTTTAATTTGGAAATGTACGGAGTGATAATAAAGCTTGTACTCATTGGGGGTTTCATGTTATATTTTACGTAGGAAAGTCAAGGTACTATTAAGCAACACAACTAAATGATTACTTCATCATATATTTGGTATCCGTGTTTGCTCCTAAACTGAAGTAGTACGAACCTTTCACTTTTGTAATTTAAATGTTAATAACTATACTTTTACTTATACAGGGAACTCATATGTCTCAGACGTCGTGCTGCGGCTGCCGCTGCTGACCAGAATACGAAAACAGGTCCAAGGGTAAGATTGTCCTTCCCCATTTCTAATCATATGAATTGTTGTTACTTTGTGTTCACTTATCGTGTTTCTATGTTGCTAACCTATTCTTTATTGTTGAACATCGAATGGGGCTAGTTAACCGAGTTTGCCTAAATATTTCTGAGTTAAGGATTTTGTCTGTTCTTAATTTGTTCTCGCGATCATTTTAATTTTAATCCCATAGTTTACATCGCATAATGGTTTTAGTTAAACAATGATTTGAAGTCAGGTAGAACTAAACACCTGTTTTTTCAAAGTATGAAGCTCTTCAGTGCATAACCAAGACCCCGCTGGGGATAGAACTCAGGACCTTCATGTCTCGCAGTGAGCACCTAACCCTTAGATTTAAGACCAAGTATTCATGAGTCTGTGTCTGATTTCATAAATTTCTCTAATTATGCTTACTACTAACTTTCGTTTTTCAGGGAATTAATCATTGTAAGTTCATTTTAACTGTTTGCTGGTAACATGGTTGCTATGTTTTAAGCGATTACAAGATCACCTAGTCTGCGAACGGAACAAAGACTTGTGACCAGAGACCAATAAGCTAGGTATTCTGATGCGTCCCAGCCCCTCTAACTAGAGAGAGAAATCCAAGTTCGACCGGTCATTCACTTGACCTCACCTCGGCAAAACGGAGAGCCAACGAGATACACCCTACGTGTATCTGGTGACCCGATGGCCAGTTCTCGTGGACTGGCAGGTGTAGGCATAGCACTAAGCATGAGGGCGGAACAAGCACTGCTAGAGTGGATCCCCATCAACAGTCGTCTATGTGCTGTTCGGCTAAACGGCTCCGTAAGAACTCGGAAGGATAGGGACACACGTCGTTGCCTTTTTGTCGTTTCTGCCTACGCTCCCACTGACTGCAGCTCCGATGAAGTGAAGGATGAATTTTACAGGAAGCTTTCTGAACTTCTTCAGAAAGCTAAACGCTCAGACATAGTACTCGTAGGGGGTGACTTTAATGCGCAGATAGGTAGCTTAAACCAAACAGAAAGGCATTTAGGTGGATATTTTAGCATTCCGGCACAGCGAACAGATAATGGTGATCGTCTGCTGCAACTGTGCTCAGACAATCGCTTATTTTTAGCAAACACAAATTTTAAGCATAAGGAGAGACATCGTCTAACATGGCGACCCCCTACACCAAACCAACGATGGACTCAAATAGACCATATTGCCATCAGTCATCGTTGGAGAGGGTCGGTAGAAGATTGTCGCTCATTCTGGAGTACCTGCTTGGACTCCGATCATGCCCTAATACGGGCACGCATCTGCTTGCGCCTCACCGGACGCAAAAAAGCCACATTAAAAAGACCAATTAGAACTGAATTGAGTAACGAGAAAACCAAAAATAGGTTCCAAGAACAACTGAGTTCACACTTAAGTAGTTCTGAACACGAGGCTGACCCAGATGTTGCTTGGAAAGACATACAAGCAGCTGTGGAAGCAGCAGTGACATCTATTAGCAACTTAAACCACAGAGTTTCCAAGAACCAGTGGATTTCTTCAAAGTCTATTACACTGATGGATTCTCGCAAATTCGTCCCATCAGGTTCCGAACATGATGAAGAGCGACAACAAATCAGATCTAGGTTAAGAAAAAGTTTAAGAAACGACCGTGAGCAGTGGTGGGCAACGAAAGCAAAAGAGATGGAAAAGGCGGCGACTATAGGGAACACAAGACAACTTTACAGACTAATAAAAGAAACTGGAATTAATAAGTCAAGTGTAAGTGAGATTATATCGGAAAAAGACGATACTCTCATCTGCTCTCAGTCCAGACGTTTAGAACGATGGGCGGAACACTTTAGGGAACAGTTCAGCTGGCCTTCAGCGACTCTACAACTACCCTCCATTCCCAGACAGCGTGAACGGAACATTGAAGTAGGTCCCCCAACTCTTGCTGAAGTTCAAAAGGCTATAGATAATCTGAAACGAGGAAGGGCAGCTGGACCAGATGGACTGGTTCCAGAAGTCTTTAAGGATGGTGGTCCAATTTTAGCGATTAGGTTGACTAATATTTTAGCTAAGATCTGGGAGTTAGACGTTATTCCATCTGACTGGTCACAATCACTTATCGTCCCAATATATAAGAAAGGGTCAAAATCATCTTGTGACAACCACAGAGGGATTAGTTTAACTAATATAATATCTAAAATACTAGCCTCGATAATTATCAGACGCCTAACTAAGACTCGTGAACTGCAAACACGAGAAAACCAAGCTGGTTTCAGACCTGGTCGTGGCTGCATCGACCACATATTCACCATTCGTCAGGTTCTAGAACACAGGCACACTTATCGGCGTCCGACGATGGTGGTCTTTCTTGACTTAAAAGCAGCATTTGACTCGGTAGACCGCGAGGTTCTGTGGCAGTGTCTGTCATTGAAAGGCGTACCTCAGAAGTACATAAACCTTGTAAAGGCTCTTTAATCGAACACTACTAGTCGAGTGAGAGCTTATGGCGAACTGTCATCTACTTTTGCAACCTCAAGTGGTGTCCGTCAAGGATGTCCACTTTCCCCATTTTTGTTTAACTTCTTCATAGATCTACTGATGGAAATAACTTTCTCGTCGACTGAGTTCTCGGGTATTGATCTCCATCCAGGAGGTCCACTTATCGACTTAGAATACACAGATGACATAGTCCTGTTTGGTGAAGACGCTGACAAAATGCAGAGTCTTTTGGTAGCACTGAGCAACAATGCCAGAATGTTTGGAATGCGCTTCTCTCCCTCTAAACGCAAGTTGTTGCTCCAGGACTGGTCTGCGTCAACACCTGAACTAAGGATAGGGAGTGAAGTGGTCGAACGCGTCGACAACTTCACTTATCTTGGAAGTCTGATCAGCCCTAATGGGTTGGTATCGGACGAACTCTCAGCACGAATTCGAAAAGCTCGTTTGGCTTTTGCCAACTTACGTCACCTGTGGCGAAGGCGAGATATCCGTCTATCAATAAAAGGACGAGTATACTGCGCGGCAGTCCGTTCTGTTTTACTTTACGGTAGCGAAACATGGCCATTAAGAGTAGAAGACACTCGCAAGCTGCTAGTATTTGACCACAGATGCCTTAGAAATATTGCTGGCGTCTGCTGGGATAATCGGGTAAGTAATAGTGAGGTTAGACGCAGGGTATTAGGAAAGGATGGTAAATCAGTTGATGAGGTTATGAATCTTCATCGACTGAGATGGTTGGGCCACGTGTTACGTATGCCTGAACACCGATTACCACGACGTGCAATGCTATCCGGTGTTGGGGATGGTTGGAAGAAAGTTAGGGGCGGCCAAACCAAAACGTGGCATCAGTGCTTGAAGTCACTAACTTCTAGTCTGAGCCATGTTGGTAGATGCAAACTACTTGGTTGGGGTCCGCGTGACTATCGTAACCAATGGTTGGAGACTCTTGGTGACATGGCTCAGAATCGATCACAATGGCGTAGGTGTATACACTCGGTTTCCTCCCTTAAACTAAGAGATTAAAAGCGCTTCATATCTTTCTTTCTACTAACCAATTCTTTCTTCTTGTACTATATCTCTTTATGCAATCTTTCTCTTATATATTACCACCTTTTACCTAACCACTGTTATGAATCCGGTGTTCATCTTGTTGTGCTGATGCGGTATGGCAACCTGGACCGATGCACATAAGTGCATGGTTCTACGTTGTAGCTGACTGACTGACTGACTGAAGTTCGACCGGGGAAATGCATTCCGCAAGCAGCCAGAAGCACGAGCGACTACAACAGGCACAAACCAAACGTATACAGCATAAAAATTTCCTCTGGAAGCGTTACAAAATAGCTTACTAAAAGATACAGCGAACCAATAGCATTTAAGATTCTTCCAAGTGGGAAATACGACATAAAAGTGAAAAGAACGCTTTTGGAGCGAGAACAAAGAAATTCAAATTTTCAAAATAAAATTACAAAAATAAGTCATTTACCAAGTGAGTTCTAGGGATCTAACATCTTCAACATTGGTGAAAAGATTTTCAGCTCAGACGGATAATTTCGTTGGAGTTTCGTTCTCTAAGCTGGTTGGCATAATCGTAAAGTTTTCATTGTCCTTCTGGACAAAATCATCGGCACAAACTTCAGATAAAAGTGGGGTATTTGGATTTCTCCGTATATGACTGTTAACTTGTTCCATTGATCTTGACCTTGACTGCTCGGTATCGATCTTTCCTTGCAAATTTATTTTTATTGTCTTACCTTGTAACCAGTTTTCTTGGTAATATCCAGATAAACTGTTACTATTGTGACTTACTGGTTTGGGATATGAATTCACCCAATAGTTCAAAGATTCAAACAGCTCTTCGTGTAATGTAGTTTGGACATTCAAGTTCTACTGCCAGTTTCCATGCAATAATGTAGTACTTAAACCTGCACTGGGTATCTAAGATAAATAAACTTACAGTTTTTTCACCATTCTGTACAATCTTCCTACAATACTTTGTATTAATTCGTAATCAGTTTTTAATGCAAAAATTGTTCTGTGGGTGTGCCAGTGATAATCTCGATGCAATATTTCTTGTTTGGTGTCTACTGGTAAATGTGATCTTAAGTCTCTCAAGAGAATCGCTTGTGTATGTTGGATTCACCCAGGATGTGATTTCGCTGTCTGTTGTAAATAATAGTGGTAAATCTGTTGGTGAAATTGTGGTAGTCAGGATATGTGTAACGCTTGCCCAACTATTGATGCTTTATGTGACGATACTGGGGTTAATTTGAGTACATAATAATACTAGTTTATTCTGTGACACCCCTTGTAATCCACATTTATATTTCAAATAATAAGTTATATGAAAACGATAAATTTTTATATGTACAGAATTTTGGTGTATCCTAAATTTCTATAAAGCTATTGAGGCACCTACAAAATTATTATTGTCATGAAAATGTATTTTTTAAAACGATATATTTACCGAAAATATAGCCTACTCTTTTTGATAAAAGGTGTTTTTCTTCTGTACGCGTTTATCCTAAGCGACTTATTTTACGATAATGCAATGAGAAGACATGAACTTATTTTACACTTTTTTTGTCTCTAGGTTAAATTTCCATCAAATTATCCTTCACCTGGTTCAACTTCAAACTTACCTATAAGTGGATATAAAGGTGCTTTATCAACGAATACTGCTAATCATACAAATAATCGATCTAACCTTAATAAATCTGAAGATGAACCAGATGAATCAGTTAGTTTATTGCAAACTGTGCCTGGATTAGCGCAACAGCTTGAATTAGATACATGGTTACCATCTAGTTATTCTCGGAAAACCCATACCAATGGGATGAATCATTCATATCGCCGTAAGCTTAAAAATCCTGTAAACAATTTAAATGTCGGTCCTGAACTTCAAGTAACACCTGTTCGTGGTGGAGATTTAGGAATGCATTTCAATTCGATTATTGAAGAAAATGATGAAAATGAAGATTTAGATCGTGTCCGTCCAGTTGAAGGGGTAAGGTTGTTTTCATGTATGTGAAGTGATAATTTATGATTTTTACATTCGAACCATCATAGTTAATTTAGAGTTTGTCTGCTACGTCAATCCGTTACAATTAATCACTGTCTTCAGGGACTTAGGTGCTCATACTAGATTGATTTGTCTTTGTTTGTGTTAACTGCCAGTAAGGAGATACACATCTACATTTATGTGGACTAGCGTTTAAGTTTTCTGTATTGTGTATTAGATTTAGTAATATATCGTCATAAAGTTTTTGTCAGTACTCAGATAAAATTTACTGTTATAGTTTCGTATAACTCCGTTTTGGCTTCTACAGGAATCAGTTTGATGGTGATATAAATTATCCTCAGAATATTGATAGAATTTATTGGTTATTTTTATGACTTGGTTATAATCGGATTACATTTTTTGGTATCGGTAAATGGTAACACCTAGATTAAAATTTTCATAGTTTATTACCGCAAATACGTTGTTTCTTTATCATGCCACGGTTTCGGTCATAATACGTCGAATCAATGACTGAATATATCGACTTGGATTTCGGTTTATATAGTCGTTGACTTTGATCATTTTATCAGAGTGGTATCAAGCATACAACATAATACATAGACCTATATGTGGTTATCAACTTTTGCGGTTACGTTTTGGTTAGTTTTTCAAGAAATTCATGTTCAATGTTTGAAATGTTTTATCATCCTTTTGGATCTCTCTAGTTCCGTGGACATCTATATAGTATATACTTCAGCCCACTCGTTAATGGTTAGTCATGTATCTTTAAACGTAATTTTAATGAATAATTGGTGTATCTTATGTTTCGGATAGTACTTATTAATTTTCTTGTTTAAATCCACAGCGTCTAAGTCAAGTGGTTTGTAACTGAACAAAATATCTCATATTTTACGCAAATCAGCTTATATGTTTAAACAATGAGATAGAAGGTTCTATATTTGTACTGTCACTCAACCAATGTTGTCGTATATTATTTATCTTGAAAAAGTTTCAGAAAGTTAAGAGCATTAGTTTTCATTTATTTACTTATTCTCGTTATAGGAAGTAATTGACAGTGACTTAGCGACACAAGGAGGTTACGCAATTGTAACAACATTGGCAGCTGCTCCACCTAAAGAAATCTGTTACGCATGTGGTAGTGGTGGAGGTCAGGTCAGTTAAAGAAAGCTCGTCTATTATGCCTTAATTTGTTAGTTTATGTTGTAATCCAGTCTTTTGTAATCGAATATTACAATGTTTTTATTTCTCTACTTATTGTTCAGTTCGGCTTATTGGTCTGCTGATTTCATTAGATGTACATTTCCGTTCTCATCATTAGCGCGTTCAGAAATTTTAGTTTATCTGTTTATACTCTGTTAGATAAAACTGTTCATTACTACTGACTACTCTACATATTTGGACTCAACAGGCGAGGATGACCATTCAAGGGTTGGTGTCTTTATCTTTAAAGTCAAATTTTACATTCCATTTTCCTACTAACACTGCCTACTTAAATATGCAAAATAACATCGAGTATAAGAAGACTGAGAGCGGCCAAACTAACACCTTGAATCAATCAATTTCATGAACTGATTGTTGAGGTTCATGAAATAATCCTCATATATAGATCCAAGACCTTAGGTGATGATATGGCTCAGATTTGTTTAGTTACCATAACATGAATGTATTCATTACTTATTTTACAATAGATCTTGAATTTTATTATCATTACTTTTTACGCCTCGATTCCAGTCTTTTTTTCCTGAATCCTATTGTTTATGTTTAATTTCTTACTGTCCTTGATATTACTACTACTTCAATTTCTTTTTTATTGTCGTTAATTTCCTCTTACTGAGCCAATATGATGTATGATAACTTGGCCCGATGTAAATTTGACTCTCAAGACCTTCTTCGTTTATGACTGGTAGATCGATAGGGGATTAGTGGAGCGTCTATTTATGCTTTTAGCATTATTTGTTCAACACAACATCCGTTTTACATGTTTTGCTTTTATCACTCGTGCGGATCATACGTTTTCTATGATAACATATTGTAGGTGATTTATTCATCCAATGATTAAAGTATTTTAGCTACCTAACTTATTACTTCGATGAATTGACGGTTTTATCTCCATTTCACATATCTTATCATTGTGTCACGTAGCTAATATATGCAAAAATCACTAACATCAAGCATTTTGTGTAAAGGATGTAGGACCTTACTCATAACCGTTTGCATATCTTGAGTCATCGTATTTTATGAATGTGGTTGATACTTGTACACATCTTAAATGTACACACACTCAATCATTGCCCTTCGATGAATTAAAAAATCCTCCAGTCTATATCAAATTTCTCTGTGTGAGTTATCTGACGCTAGGTAAAGAAAAACTTTAGCTGTTTCAGTACATTATTTACGTTACTTAAGAATATTCATTCTCTAAATCAAACTAGGCCAACAGTATGACATTTAATCATGTATCGCATTTCAAATACGCAAGTTTATTGTCATCAGTTAACATGTTTTAGGTCAACTGATTAATTTCAGATCGGTTTTTCCTTTTTTCGGATTGATTAGTAACGTTACTCTATGATATATTTATTTGTATTTCCTTTTTCAGTTACTGTTTTGTGTATCCTGTGCTGAACCTTTCCATTTCTACTGCGTTGAACGACAATTCAGACCTCGTCGGAAAGAACATTTTGTATGTCGAAATTGCACCACATGTAAGGTCTGTCGTCGTCCAGCTTCAGATCTGCGTTGTATACGTTGTTCTACCGGCTATCATCCAGAATGTTTAGCTGATTTTCCACCAGCTAAAACTAGTCAAAGAGGATGTTGGGTAGGGTTAACTATTCTCAGAAAGTCTATTTTTTAAAACATTTTTGTTTGAAATATTGAGACATTAGTATTTACTTCATAATATCTTATCACCATTGTTATATCTTATTTAAATGTGATTATTTTAATTAACCTTTAATGCACAAATGATGTGGTTGTGTTCAATGAAGTTGTTTACAAAACACTATCCTTACAATATGTTCATTGAAAACTGAGAGTCTAACATAAAAAAACGATGACCTAAAATCAGTCTCCTAGCCTGGTTAAACGATGATCTATTAGCTAGTTGGGTTAATGTGTACGGAATAATTTTATTAATTATTACTGAAATCACCTATTCGCAAACATTTCTGTCCGTTAACCAGTAACTCATATATTTATTGCGAAATAACGTTCCTTATTTGAAGTTTGTTGGTAAGACAAACGTTGACCACAGTTATGTAACCGCTGTTATATTTGAATAGTGGTTCACGCATGATGAGAAGCACTGAATAATAAACAATTAACGTTTATTTTAGTTTACTTTTTACTTAAATTATTTGGACATTATGACGTAAATGAAGTTGATAAATAGAAGAATTCTTACAGTAGTGTTATACTTTAAAGAGGGGATTTACATAACAACGAATTGCCTCAAAATAACTCGGAATATCTGAAATCTCATAGTTAAAAGGTTACTTTTGTATTTTCAGAAAAACCAGTAGAAGTGTTACATGTCTGCTTTCACTCTCCGCCTCTTCCTTTAGAACTCGGGTTCCGAAGTCTCCTCCCTTTTTTTCCTGTGCTTAATCTTTCCTAGTACTACTGATAATACTATTACTTTTGCTACTCTGTGACTTGTATTGAAATTGTTTTCAGACTAAGAAATTAGTGTATTATATTACTGCCTCTTTTGATTAGTTAGTTGCTTCAAGTGTAATTATAATTTTGTAATCATTTATTATTGTATGAGACAAGTTTATTGTTACACTTTAAAGTTGTTAATAAATATTGGTAACACAGTACAAATTATTCACTAACTGTTTGATTGATAGGAACATTGTTATCTTTACAATTTATTCATAGTCCATAAATCGTCTTGTGGATAGCATTTTATTTTATTGATTCAATTTACAGAAAATCTGGTACAAGTGACCACTAAAAATAGAATGCTGTATACAAAATAAAAGTTATATGTGGACTGCGATACTGTCCAAAAAACCAAACAAATACAGATGGTTTTCTTGGTTGATTGCTCTCCGAGCCTTTGACTTGAAGGTTTAGTTCAAATGGTAGTGGAGTAGCGTCAAGAGCTGCCGTTCTACGGTACCGGGTGACCGAAAATAGGTTCCCTCATGATCTTGGAGGCCGTAAAGACCATTAGTTTAAAATCAGAGTTTTCCAATTAACCCGTTCTTATTGCCGGACGATTAGTTTTCGTTCTTGCTTTAAAAAAAGATACCCATATGAATGTAAGAGTTAGTGAGTGTACAAAAAGTCACCTATTTTTTATCCTATAAGGATATGAAACTTATTTACACATGTAAATAAATAATATATTTGTAGTATCCCACTGAGTAGAAGAGTTAGATTTTCTGACGTTTCGTGACTTTGTGTACGTTACTTCCTCAGAGAATGGATAACCAAATTGGATCAATTTCAATTCGGTTATTTATTCTCTGAAGAAGTGGCTTACTCTAAGTCACGAAACGTCAAAAATCTAATTTTTCTACTCATTGGGATATTACAAATATATTATTTATTTATAACAATCGAGCCAATGCTCAGTTTATTCGAAATTATCAAATCTAACCTTGGTAATGATACCTACTTATTTACACATGGTTATTTCCCACATTTTTGTGGTTGTCATTGTTCATTTCGAAAAAAGGTGTCATAAATATATCTTTTATTTTCATGGTAACAGACTTGTCCTGACTGTTCAGTATGTTTACATTGTGGAGTTAGAGCTTGTAAACCAGCTGAGACTAGTGATGGTACTACACCTATTTCAACGGTTCGTGGATGTTATACAGCCTGGTCATATGAAACAAATAAATGTGCTGCATGTAGTCAGGCAGAATCTAAAGGCGATGTTTGTCCAGAATGTGATCGAGCTTATTTACCAACCACTAAACAAATGATCCAGTGTGATAGTTGTCAACTTTGGATGCATAGAACATGTACAAGATTAACTGGTATGATGTTTTCTTTAAAGCCTTTCTTTTACTTTTGTATATAAGCTATTGATTTGATTGTAGTTTCTATTCTCAACTATGTTTAAATCAGTTTTGTCAGTAGACTTAATCAGTTTTGGTTTAGATGGTTTAAAATTGTGTCGGAAACTTGGTAGTATCACTAGCCTTCTCATTTCGAGCGTGGAGCACAGCCAGGTATGCTATTCTGTGCGTGATTGATAAGTTAGTTATAATAACAAATGTATCAAGGAAGAATGAGTATTGAGTAATGAAAACTTATGGGGTTGATTTGTAGTAAATAAGTTTTAATGCGCACTTGGTAACTGTTTAATTTCATATTTAGCTCAGTAATTGGAACACTTGGTTTAGATTAACGTTTCCAACATGATTGGATTTTTTGAAATAAGTAACTCATTTCCGAAGTAAAGGTTTACGTACACTGGACTTTGAATCCTATTTTTGTTCTCGTGTAATAAATGGTACTGATACTTAGCTATTTGAAGCGAAGTAGTTAAAGCGTGCTTTGCTCTTCATGATAATCTACTACTTGAACCACCACTACTTCTAACTCTTTGACCGCAACCTACATGTTTTCTGACAGTTATGGTACGCAGTTCTATCTTAGCATACCTGGTTGATAGTGATCATATGATGGATAAAACCAAATAATTTTAGGTGATTTATCGTATATTTTCGTTGTTTCCCTGTGGGTTCGATCCTGTTTCCTACATGTAGCAGAAGCTATAGGGATCCGAGCCGACAATCAGATTTTATGTGTTCAGAAGAAATTCATAATACATCTTGTCCCCTCCTTTGGTCAGATATGACTTGGTGAGTGATTTTAAGAATTTTTCCCCATCCCCTATTTGTTTGTAATTTTTCACCTCTTTCGGTTTATATCCTTCGCTATCTAATTATTTACACACTTCTTATTACGTAAGTTTAACGATTTTTTGTGGTTACCATTCTAAAGTCTATTTATCCAAGTTTGACCTACTTCACTTGTTGAATTATCGACTAGAACTTTTATTATTTTTATCACTACTACTAATACACCTTTTTTCTTACTATCAATTTGTAATTTTTACAGATTATGTGTGGTTACACATTCTATTCCATTATAATCATTGATTCATAAATTGCCTTAATTTTATATTTTCTTATGCCTGTATAAATGCCCATATATATTAAAGTAAAGCCTGATGACGTTCTAATTAAAGATAGTATTGTCCGCTTATATATGTCATTCTTATTTTGGTTGTGTTGCGGTTCAACTGTGAAACTTTCATTGTTGTTCTGGGCAGCGTCTGCACGTATTTCATGCTGAATTATGTTGTTTTATTAATCCGCATATGCGAATTCAGCCTATTCTGTTAACCTTCCTCTGTGTGTAATTATTTTTGGAGGTTTTATCAACTTTGCTTGCCTTTATATTCGTGTTGAAAGTTTTGTTCTGTTGACCCTCGCATACATGATTGGTTAGTCTTTTATACATTGGTTGGTAAGTAGCTTCTATGTTGATATGCTTTCTGATTATAGATTGACTTGAGTTTCATATTCGCAGAACGTTTTTGGAAAACATTAGATTTCCTTGATCTAGAACTTTGGCATTTACCGAATCTAATTCATGTCTTTAACTGTCTGAGTGTACTGATGTTAGTGATAAGCTGTTCTACTGTTAGTCTGTTTTTACATACGTAGATAGAGAGCAGAGTTCACTTTATCTAACGTAATGTTTATCACAGTCGGTACAGTTTCTTTTGTAGATAATATTTGTGTATCTTTGTATATGAATAAAATTTAATAGTGTTTCTGTTCTCTTATACATAACTAATCCTAAAGACTTTGAAAATAATTAGAATAGTTCCTGAGATATTTCTCACATCTTTTAGAACGATAGGGTTTTGTTTTCTAGTTTCTGAGGATGATTTTATCCTGGTGTACTGACTTTCTGTTATTTATTCAACTTTTACATTTTCTTTTCAAGTTTTAACACAGATAACCATGATCTTAATTGTTTTTAATATTTTTCTTAAAAAAACAAAAATCCCTTTTTTTATCTTTCTCATAGTTGATGAATATGAATTAATTGCAAGAATGTCAGCTGGGCAATTGAGTAAATTTGTTGTTTCTTGTTCCGTTTGTCAAAGAGAACAAAAATCTCAACAAAAAAAATCAAACACCTCTCGTAGCAACAATAACAATAATAATACTTCATCCAAACAACAATTAGATTTTACAGATCAAACTGCATCGGATGATGAAAGTGAATTCAGCGATGAAAATAAAGAAACAGAAGATGCTTCAATGAGAAGTCGGAGTAAGCATTCAAATATTAACAACAGAAATAATAATAATGATCGTAATAATGGTGCAAATCAACTACGAATTTTAGCACAGGATACATTAATGGAAAGAATGGCTGGTTTAGTGCAAGTTTGTCGTAAATCTAATCGAATTGAAAATCAAACTATCACTAGTAGTGGTGGTGGTCCTGGCGATGGTTCATCAATGAACTCACCATCGTCAACTTACTTTCATAGTCCAACTAATACAATGGCTAGTTCTAGTGGTAAATCACCTGGTTATTGGAGTAATACCAATTATAAAGATGAATCAACTACAGTAAAACAATACCTACCCCAGGTAAAGTGTCTTAGTCATAATATTACCATTACTACTACTCAAGTTATTATTATTATTATTATTATTGTGTTTTTAAAAGTATGGTTACTTTCCTTTGTTTACTACCATAAACTGGGAAACAGAGAAAGAAATTAAAGGGGAATTTCTTAAAGTTTGATAGTTGGGAAAGTGATATCACTTAGGAGTATTATTTTTATCTACTTAGTAAAATGTTACAAGTAAATGATGTATTCAAAAGAAACTCCTGTAACATTGAAATGGTGATAGTACCAAGTGATTATCTGACTGGGATTAATTCATTTCTGATCTGAAATATCTAAACGTAACTTAATATTACTTCAAAACAATATAAGTTAAAGTCAATTAGTTAATAACAAACTAAGAAAGATGGGGATGCGGATAAGGAGTTGAAAAAATGTGGTCTGATGAAATAAGGACTATGTTAATTTGTCTAAGGAAAACCTTTATTCCTTTTTAACAAATGTTCATACATAACCCAAGATAGGCCTTCCTTTCTATTTCATTCATGTAACCATTATTACTTCACCGGCAATTTTGATTTTAATCAAATAAAACGGCTTATGAGAAGTTCATAACAAAATCCTAACAGAATAAAATTAAATCGTCATGCTATTTTATCTGAATTATTGTTCCCTTACTCTTAGGAATTATCTATTTTACTTGACTATTAGCTTAACTTATTAGTTAGTTTGTGACTTTTTCTTTCAAAAATAATGTCAAAATATAAGTAATTCAAGTGATTGTTTTCAAATAGTTGTTATTATATATCTTTGGTCATATAAATCAATTGTTGAAAATTGGTCTATAGATTTTATTTATTTAACCACGAATAGCATGAAATTTGTGTTGCGCATATATATTTGGTGCCCCTCATGTACCAATATTTATGTGTTCAAACAAACAAAAAATAAATAAGTACCAGGTCGTTTAGGGGCTATTTATAAGTTAAATTTAGCTTTTATAAATTGAAATTCATTCTCTTTCTAAACCTTTTTTAAAATATGTCTACAGTATGATGGAGTGTGTGATTCCGACTCTGGAGATGAATTAACTGCTGCAGTTGAAGCTGCGGCTTCTTTATGGGATCCGGCTGTGATAGAACATGCTAAATTCAATACTGTTTCTGTTAATCCTATGTCTATCTCCCCAGATAATATCACAAACGATCCAATACATCATCATCCTGATAAATTGTCGTGTGAAACTGTCTACAACAACACGTTCAATAATACGGGTGATATTTCCTTAGATCCAGTTTGTAATGGTAGTAGCTCGTTATCTTATTCATCATCGCAACAATGTTTACAAATTGATTCTTCTTACAAAACATCAAATATAATGGATCCCATCAGAAATTCATGTAATCATACTGTTTCACCAAATGAAACATTTGTTTCACAAAACCAACAATTACCACTTACTGTTAATACATCATCATTACTTAAAACTGAATCCATTAGTTCAGTGCAATCTAGTTTATTTCATGAATCCACAGTACATGATAACAATCCTAATCAGAACAATCGTAGACGTTATAGTTCATCTAGCTCATCGAGTTCACGTTATTACCATCAAATTTGTTCAACTCCACCACCAATCAATGCACAATGGCTTGTTGATCAGGAATCAGAGCAAATTTGGACAAGTCCGGTATGTCTTGTTAATCACTTATTTTCTCAATGTTAATATAGTCAGCCTGTCAGCAACAACGTAGAACTTCATACGTACGTACATCAGTCCGAGTTGCCATACCACATTCGCACGGAGATGCACTTGTCGATTCGAATTCCGTAGCGATAGAGGTAGTAGGAACATAAGCAATAATCGGGACGATTAGGGTTTAAAGATGTCATTCAAGGAGTATAATCCAGTGATATAAATTTGGAAAGAGAAAAAAAGGGACATGAATAATTGAGATTAGAATTTGGGAGAACACAAAGAGTGGATGCACTTGCGCCATTGCATACGATCTTGAGCCATGCCATTCAGGTTCTCTAACCATCGATTGCTATCATCTCTCCGTCCCCAACCAGGTAGTCTACACCTACCAACATGGTTCAGTCCATTTGTCAGTGACTTCATGGAGTTGTGCCATGTTTTGGTCTGGCCGCCCTTAGCTTTCTTCTAATCTACTCCTGCACCATAATATAAAAATGATCCTTTAAGTGTTACATTCGATATACACTTTAATATGTACAACATATCACATATTTTATGATTATTTAAAGGCAAATATTTGTCGTCTTTACTTGAAAACATAACGTTATTACATGAGATTCTGTATATTGAATGTATACGAATTTCAGGAATCGATAATTTGATAACCTTTTTATAAAAGGCTTTTAATTATCCTGTTCTTTTTAAGAGGGGAGTACTATGTAAAACTAAAAATCTACTTTCTAATATGTATTAGGTGTTGATTCATTGAAATTTAATTCCTGCTAGCACCGTAAATTTCCAATAAAGTTGTTATGGTATCTTGTTCTTATGCTTAGTCGACAAATTTCATATTGAATGAAATCTGTGCTTCAAAAAGAGATCATGTTAAAGTGCTTTAGATCTATGGTCTTTACGAAAACTTGTGTAGGAATGATCAGAAGATTCATAAATAAACTATAAACTGTAAAATGAAGTTCAACAATGTGCCTTTATTTCATATACCTATCGTTGCTGTTACCTTGATGTGGTGATCAGGCTTGCCTATCATAATCAACCAATCGAGCTATACTGGCTGGAACAATCGTTCCTCAAGATCCTACTATACCAGACAGGTCGGTTGAAGAACGGTAAGATTAAAGGCAGTAAATCCAAGGTCCTAGAGTGAAGCCGTACTGATGACTTTAAAGAAGTGTGACGTCAGTAAGGTGTTTCCTTCAGACAACCAGCATAATAGCGGTGCTGCCTTCCCACAAGGAGGGATGGGGTTAGAAAAGGTCGACCCTAAAAATGAACACCTCACCTTATCCCACGGACTTCCGTCTCCAGCTAACGTGAAAACTACTCACAGAAATGTCGTGTGTGACCGGCCTTAACTAGTTGTCACTTGGGCACTGTGGTCACGCTGCCAGGTCAGTAAGATCACCTCTAACCTAATTTCCTTTTCAGGTGCCTCTAGAAGAACCCTTCCATAATGTGGGCATCCGAGAAGTGATGACCACCCTCATAACTCTAACACTACTTAAGATCACTGTATTCATAATCAACTCTATTGTTATTTCTACTACATCAACTATCAACTCTAAACTTCTTCTTTTGACTTCCTCTTCAAGCTTACCCATGTCCAACGAGTTTAGTGCGCGAAATACTGTCCTAATTATACTTAAGCCTCGCCCTAAACTACTAATTGGAGACTTCGATGTAAGTACTCTATGTCAAATCGACCAGCAGGCCTCCATCACTAAAACCCTAGAATCTCGTGCGATTGATGTTGAGTTGATGATGTTAGACGTAGGGTAATAGGGAATGGTGGCGAATCAGTTGATGAGTTTGTGAATCTACATCGACTGAGATGATTGGGCCACGACGTATTACGCATGTCCAACCACCACCTACCACGGTACGCAATTCTGACTAGTGTTGGATACGGATCTAAGAAAGTTAGACTCGGCCAAAACAAAACATGGCATCAGTTCATAAAGTAACTAACTTCTTGTCTGAGCCATATTGGTAGATGCAGACTACTTGGTTGGGGTCCACGCGACTATGGTAACCAATGGTTGGAGACTCTGATTGACATGGCTCAGAATCGACCACAATGGTCTAGGTGTATGCACTCTCTGTCTTCCCTTAAACCGTGAGATTACTTTATACTTTCCTTTCTACAAACTAAGTCTTTCTCCCTGTACCATATCCTTATATGCAATCCCTTTTTGCTACCGTTAAAGTAACTACTTCTATGAATTTGGTCTTCATCTTGTTGTGCTAATGAGGTATAGGAACTTGGGCCGATGCATATGTGTGTCTGGTCCTACATTGTATCCGACTTACTTTATTTGACCGTTTGTTGTGTTTTATGCTAGTGATTATGAATGAAATGTTGGGCTGATCTATCGTTTTCATTAGTCACATTAATATTAATTGTGCATATTAGCATACTTTGTCTTCTTATGCCCGGTTTATGTTATTGCTTTAAATTCGTACAGCGCTCATTACTTTATCGCTTACTTACGAGAATTCTCCATCGTCTGTCCGCTCATCCAGTCAGTTCACCGGCAGCTATCGGATTAAGGAGACTTCTTCGTTGGCTTTCTACAATGACAGACACTCTTTTCCCATGGCTTAATATAAATGAAATGGCTAGTGATGGTAGGTTAATAGTTTCTTTGGTGTTTTTTTTGAGCAATATTTTTGATGACGTGAGGACATTAATTTTTTTCATAAATTGTTAGCTTTAATTCACTGTAACACTATATATGACTATGGGACGTTTTTGATATTCACTTGACTTTTTAAATTATATTCATCTATTAAACCATGCCTATACTAATAATGCTAATAAATTTATCTTTCTACTTATGTAATCTATGCGAAGCGTTAGTGTTATTTAAAAGCTGTTTTATATTGTCAGTTCAATTTTTTGCATTGGGTGGCTTGTTTGGGTTGGATAATTGTTGTACTTTTCTTGTGAAACTTCTATTAATTTACTTCATCGTGGCACAAAAAAACTCTTCATACTACTAAGCAAGAGAAGTTCACCACATAAAGACAAATAACGATAATATAGCAGAATGGAAGAGAAAAGTTAGGAGCTTTAATTAGGAATACGATACGATAGGGCACCAAAAAAAGTTTAAGTATGTAATTACAATAACTTTTGTTCAGTTTGGAGATACATCAACTACTTTATGAATGTTGGTATAGAAAACTGGGTCTGGATTAATGGTAGCGTATATTAAGATTTAAATCATTCTTGTTGCTAGGATTATTAATAAAATAATTCTATTAATATAGTTCTTTAAAGTGCTCAAATAAATATTACACTCGTGGTTACGTTAGTGTCTCCTTATCGTTAAGGAAGTTGCTATTAAGGTGTAGCTTAGTAACTCAAACATTCGATTCTCAATCAGTCGATCTCAATTTCAAATTTCTCTCCATTGTCAGTTTGAGTTACCAAATTGTATCGCTAGTTCTTGTAAACAGTACAACACTAAACGTGATGTAAGTGAGCTTGTGATTGGTAGATCAGGCATGTTTTGATACAATAAGACGTCAGAGGTGATCTAAATTTGAGAATTTTTTTGTTACTCCTCCACATAAATAATACCTAAAGTATATTTTAAGGCATTAACATATATTCATTTATTTACTTTTTTTAATAAATGATATCAAATCATTATTTAAAGCGAACTAATGAGAATCGATTATTTCTTTCTTTCTAGTTCGTGATATTCTACGCCAATCTAATGGGAAATTTAGCGATGTTACTAAACATTTCCAAGAACGTTCTTTAATTGAACTTCATGAACTAATGTGCCCAGTTATTGCTCGTTTAAATGAAAACTGTTCACGTATTCGAAATCCTTCATTTGGTCAAACAGTTAATAATGTAAATTCTGTTTCAACATGTTATTTACACGTGCTTGAACACCTGAAAGAGTATCATCCAAAATACCAATTGTATGAATCTTCAGAAATAGATCCTTTAGAATTTACTAAACAGTTCTTACTTGCATGCAAACGTTCTCGTTGTCAACGTCCACATGAAGTTGAAATGCTTGAACAAATGAAACAAAGTGCCCGTGATGATCGATGGGTTGAACATTGGTCTTCAATCGAAGAAGAATGTTAGTCTTCTGTTTTTTTAATTGTCGCGCATATTAAACTAATCACAAAAATAGATTTATATTAGCAGGATCGTGTAGTAGATTAGTCTTTCTAAGTTTAGCGAATTGATAAATTGTTCATGGAACTGAACTCTTATTTCCAACAGAATAAGTATACCTATTAATCAACTAGTGTTGTATAATGATAATAATAATAATAAATATTCTGAATATAATTACAGAATTCACATCAGTTTACACATATGATCAGGTTGTTAGTCGGGATACATTATTTGAGATATGACTCACAAATCTTTTGACTAAACATTTATCACAGAGTTCTCAATACTGTAAAACATAAGATGCAAACAAAATAATCAAAGATGATATCATTTTAGAATACGGAACCAATTTCGAGTCCAACAATGTAATAGTTATCAATCGTTTAAACATAACTGTCTGTAATAGGTAATATGCAAAAAAGCACAAACACGATAAAAAAAAATTGACGTGATTACGAAGTGATGAGCATTTACTATTGATACATGTCACATCTACACCAAGGAAGATACATTTAGCAGTTAATTCACTAGTAGTGAGACAACTTTAAGTTTTCACTTATATGCAAGATAGTATAGTCATGATTTATCTACCTAAACAAGGATCTCTGTCTATCAACAATGTTCTACGTAGCTATTTAATATCGATTCCCACACATTTTTTTAATCATAACATATTAAATACAGTTCGCATTAGTTTATTAAAAGTATTTCTTACTCATCTATTTATCATACTCATATCATTTCAATAGGGAAACAACTACATATCCACAATCAACGACTCCTTACGTTAACTACTGATAATACTAAATATTCACCTCTCATTCTACATTCCGTCAATAAACATTTATAAAAAGACTGTTTAAGCATAAGGGAAATGATATTTGAAGAGCGCAAATAAAGATGACAGTAGAGAATGAACATAAAAGTCCTAAAGCATGTTATAGATTTTCTCACATCCCTATGAATCCCCAGATTAAATAATATCCATATAGGTGTTTGTCTTTAAGCCATCGTTCATACTGTATCGGTTTTCATACAAGTTCGTTGATTGAAGACTATTTTTTGTACTTGTATTCCAATTATATGTATACTTGGTGCCTTACAAATGGTGAAATTTGAGTTTCTTTTATCTTCTTTCGTCTATCATTTGGTTTTAGTGGTTGTCAAGAAATTTCAAAATCATTTAATCAAGTTGTACAGGAAACGTCTACATGAATTATCAGTCCCATCTTCTCAACACTTCGAAAATAACGTAAATAGTAAATGTAAACCGACCATATCCTCTATTTGTAATTCTTCAGATAGTGTAGCTGAAATACCAAACTGTATTAATAATTCTGAATTAATTCAGTTGAATTCACTAACCACTACCACTATTATGAATAACAATCTAGAATTATCTAATCATGAGGTGATTAAAGATGATAATGAATTAAACACTAATACAGTAGTAAATCAAGAATCTAATCAGCAAGATTCTGATATCCCAGTGGAATCATTATCGCCTGTCAAAGATGGTGATAATGGCGAAAATAAATCATCTACAGAATTAGCAACCTTTGATTCTGAACGCTTTTATTTCGCTTTGGACAAATTTTGGAATGAAGAGGAGATAAGAAAACCGATTGTTTTATCTGGTCACATTCCATCATTCCGTTTAGTTGACCTTGATGAAGAAGAGGAGTTGAATAAAAAGGTTGCCGCTGATGCCTTGCGTAAGCATTTGATTGATGATCTAGAAGATGAAGATCCAAGACGTTGTTTATTATGTGGTTATCATGGAGATGATAATATCGAGGGGCGCTTGTTATACACAGGATCAGACACTTGGGTAAGTTATTGTTGAATTATTTAATTGATGACTGTTAATATTGGCTACTACTAATTGACATAACCATGTCATGTTATTACCTAAGGACTTGGAGGAAGACTACAATAAGATCGCTACTAGTTTTAATTCGAAGCTCCAACTTACTATTGTACTGATGAGATATATTGCTCAGAACTACGCCATGAGTATGCTAAAGTTGACTTAGATTATATACCTATCTATAATCATCATTGCACTACATTTATTCTCTTGTGCTACGTAACCAACATTTGGAACACCAGCATCGATGCGTAAATTTACTGATTTTTTCCATGGTTCACAAAGAAAGCGGAGTTCAGATACCAGTTACTGTCAATTGGACATACTTCCGAAGATACATGATACAAAGTGCATACCACACAGACGTAGATTACAAGCTGACTAAATGAGCTTATCTTCCAGGTTTTACGTCATCTGTTTGAATGCAAAAATCCAGGTGATTAAGTGAAGATAGTGGACAATTATTCATAATATTCGAATACCGATTAATTGTTAAGGTTTGTATCCACTATCGTCTATCAGGTAACATACCGGCGGAGATTGTTCCACAAGTACGAATCATTATTGATCTATGTATAAAACAGTTCAGATGATCGTATTCTATAAATTGGTCGTCTTTTTTAAATGTTGGCTTATTCTTTGTGATAATTAGGTGCACATAAATTGTGCGTTATGGTGTAATGATGTTTATGAAGAGGATTCTGGTGAGCTAATTGGTTTGTCAGACGCTATTCGACGAGGTCGTTCCAGCAAATGTGCTGATTGTGGCAAATATGGTGCAACTCTTTATTGTTCTAATATGAAGACTGAGGTTTGTCCTCTAGCTGTGTTAGTCTCATCCAATAACTGTGATTTGGACTGTGTTGGTGCCGTGCATTTCTCTTGTGCTCTAAGGCGTTGCCCTCCATTACCACAATGTGTTTTTACTGCTGATCGTTCTTGGTTTTGTTCTCCAGTCTGTCATCATACAGTTATGAACCAACGTCTTGCGGAAGCTTTACATTCATTAAGAAAGTCATCCAAAGGAAACCATAACAGAAAATTCGGTTATCCTGAATCATGGGACCATTCATCTGATGATGATTTTTCAACTGGATCATTTAATCCGGCTGATTTTGCAGATCATCCTTCATTTGCATCAATGGAAGAAGCTATTGCTGACGATTTAGAGGTATGCATATATATATATATATATATATATATATATACACTTATATTTTTTACTACCTTCGAGATTCCAATTTACAAGTCGCCTTTAAAATTCCGTATTATTTTTCTTTTATTCAGCCAATTGGTTTAGGAGATTTGCTTGTTTGTCGTCGAGTGTTTGTCCCATCCGATTGTTTTGCAGCATCAGTGTATCCTCAATCAATAAATGGAAATCTTATTTCAAATAATCTCCTAATGAGTGATAATGAACAGTCGGAATTAATGAGAGCTGCAAAAGAAGCTGTATCTACACTTGCAGTTTCACCAAATTCAATCTCTTTTCTCCACAATAACGGGATTTCTGCAAAAAATCTTGTTATTACCATAGGATCTTTACGTGTTGATAGGTTGGGAGATGTTCGTGAAGCTTCAGACTCTTTAGCCATGGCCAAATGGATCCCAGGTTCTTTTGACGAACGTAATACAGTTACACGGAGCAATTACTTGTGCCCTATAAATTACCGGTAAGTTGCTAAAAATTACCGTTGTATTAAGAGTGCTTAGATTTGCTTGTTACATTAGTGTTTGACCGATATTAATAGGTATTATGTCCTTTTTAGAATATTCTATCCTCTAGCTGTATATTGTATTGAATTCTGTTTACTTTTATTCGACCTAGTGAGGATTACATCGTTACATTGTTTCAAACACATATAGAACCTTCTGTAACAAACGGTCAGTCAGCTACAATGTAGGACCAGGCACACATATGCATCGGCCCAAGTTCCTATACCTCATTAGCACAACAAGATGAAGACCAAATTCATAGAAGTAGTTACTTTAACGGTAGCAAAAAGGGATTGCATATAAGGATATGGTACAGGGAGAAAGACTTAGTTTGTAGAAAGGAAAGTATAAAGTAATCTCACGGTTTAAGGGAAGACAGAGAGTGCATACACCTAGACCATTGTGGTCGATTCTGAGCCATGTCAATCAGAGTCTCCAACCATTGGTTACGATAGTCGCGTGGACCCCAACCAAGTAGTCTGCATCTACCAATATGGCTCAGACAAGAAGTTAGTTACTTTATGAACTGATGCCATGTTTTGTTTTGGCCGAGTCTAACTTTCTTAGATCCGTATCCAACACTAGTCAGAATTGCGTACCGTGGTAGGTGGTGGTTGGACATGCGTAATACGTCGTGGCCCAATCATCTCAGTCGATGTAGATTCACAAACTCATCAACTGATTTGCCATCGTTTCCTATTATCATTCGTCCAACCTCACTATTGCTTATCCCTTGATCCCAGCAGATGCGAGCAATATTTCTAAGACATCTGTGGTCAAATACTAATAGCTTACGAGTATCTTCTTTTCTTGCCATGTTTCGCTGCCGTAAAATAGGATAGAACGAACTGTCGCACAGTATACTCATCCGTTAATTGATAGACGGGTATCTCACCTTCGTCATAGGTGGTGACAGAAGTTGGCAAAAGCGGAACGAGCTTCTCGAATCCATGCAGAGATTTCGTCAGACTAGACTTCCAAGATAAGTGACGTCGTCGGCGTGTTCGACTATTTCACTCCCTATGCTTAGACCACTCCTGAAGCAACGACTTGTATTTAGAGGGAGTGGAGAAACACATCCCAAACATCCTGTCATTGTTGCTCAGTGCTACCAGAAGACTGTATATTATCATCGTCTGTACCAAACAGGACTGTCATCTGCGTATTCTAAGTCAACCGTTGCTGTTACCTTGACGTGGTGATCAGGCTTGCCTATCATAATCAACCAATCCTACTACACCAGACAGGTCGGTTGAAGAACGGTAAGATTAAAGGCAGTAAATCCAAGGTCCTAGAGTGAAGCCGTACTGATGACTTTAAAGAAGTGTGACGTCAGTAAGGTGTTTCCTTCAGACAACCAGCATAATAGCGGTGCTGCCTTCCCACAAGGAGGGATGGGGTTAGAAAAGGTCGACCCTAAAAATGAACACCTCACCTTATCCCACGGACTTCCGTCTCCAGCTAACGTGAAAACTACTCACAGAAATGTCGTGTGTGACCGGCCTTAACTAGTTGTCACTTGGGCACTGTGGTCACGCTGCCAGGTCAGTAAGATCACCTCTAACCTAATTTCCTTTTCAGGTGCCTCTAGAAGAACCCTTCCATAATGTGGGCATCCGAGAATTGATAACCACCCTTATACTTTTAACACCATTCAAGTGTAACAAACATGTTTAGAAAGGTTTTTCAAACCTGTATAATGGAGATACTTTTTCTGGGTTTATTTCGTAAATGATTCGTTTACCGATTTTAAATAAGAGTGGACGTATAATCTGAAAGAATAGTAGAGATTTGCTTTTAAATTGACTATAATGTTCTAAATCACAGTATGGGAATTTTTCATACATTGTATTTTTAGATAAAAGAAAAAAGAGATGCTTTTCACTTGTTATCAAAGCTATCGATTATCAATCAGATACACTTCATAGAAAGGTGTTCTCACTTTATAGTTGTCAGCTTATTCAGACATACGTAGGATTCAGTTGTATCGTTTGATGATGTTCCTCGGATACCTATTTTGTATTTAAAACTACATACCATTATTTTATGTTTAGGGTAGAATTTTATTCTTCTCTCAAGTTTGGATTCTAAAATTTTGCTCATCTTCGAGTAACTAACGTGAATTGATCATGCTGACTGTTACATGAATCTAATACCTCATATTATGATTATTGTCTTAGGGTTATCAAACATGACGTGTTCATCTTTATTATTATTATTATTATTATTATTATTATTATTATTATTATTTTAGTGCAAGGCGCATTTATTGGAGTTGGTCAAAGTTGGATTCTCGTATACCGTATACTCTTCAAGTAAAGCAGAGTCAAACAGTACATACAACGTCCGGTTACATGGAAACTTGTCCTACTTCACGTCCATCTTCCAACATGAATGTCAATTCTAATAAATCTTTTATTTTATCTAAATTGCCTGTTGTCACTTCTAGTAATTCAACTCCAGTTTATAAAAATCCTCGTCTAGTCAATGTTGATAATCGTATCAGACTGCTAACTCCTCTGAACAACAGATCTGTTAATATTATTAACAGTGGTATTAACAATAATGTCAAAAGTATTGATAATACATTATCTCCAGTTCAAGATGCTTCTAAAACGTTAACAGCTATTCTAACTAATGCCTCATCTATTGTTTCTCCTCAAACTGGGTATGAACCTCCTCTTTTGATGAGTCATCCTATTAGTGGTCACCTAGTTAGTGTCGCATCTTATTCAACTTTACCAGTTAGTAGTTTTCAGCTTATGGCACATACAGTTAACAACTCGATAAATCAAGGACAGATTATTCAATCATCTGCTTTAACCAGTCAAAATTCGTCATTGAAAATACTAAACACTGGTAAGATCTGTTTTATATTTAACTGTTGTTTTTTTCACTACAACATCATATGTAATATTATTTTTAGATTTGATGGAAATGGTTCTGTGTTGATTGTTATAAGATACTTTGGTATTTTTGGGGAGAAGGGTCGTGGTCATCACTAAAATGCACATCACTCACCGATATAGATTTATAACTATATAGACATATTGCATATTTGAACTCTGTCATATTGACTGAAGTCGTTACAACTATAAAACTTGAGGTCTTATGTAATAACTTTCGTGTGCTTATTATACTGGTCATCTATCTATCTACACTTCTAGAAGATTGAAGTCACAAGTTGGTAATACTCATTGTTAAATATGATGCAAGAATAGAGTACTTGTCCTATAATATGACGTGCTGTGTGACAAACTGTTATCGGACTAAATTTTTTATGTCATTGTTTACACTAAACTTATTGTTCTGCACAAATCATAATTTTAAATTAGTTAATTCAAATGGATCCTCATTCTAATGCCTGTGAATGTAAGTATCTTGTGTGTGTATGCAGAAGAATTTCTTATGAAATGAATTATTTTGTTAAAATACTCGTTACAAGTTCTTTACTGTCGATAGATCGAGGGGGGGGTCAGTAGTTAAGCCGTTCTAATTTCATCCACTTAGTCACCATTTCAAACCGCATCCTACTTATTTTGATTTTGAAAACTAGACTGTATTACTAGCGCTTACACTCGTAACCATATACAATAATTTGTACCTGATGAAAATAAATTGCGTAAATAGAAAAGACAAAATTCACTGAATTTCCCAATGTAGTTTTAATGTGTTTGTTATTTTTATTTCATTTAAGTTGGTATATAATTGTTGTAAATTCTATCATTTTATTACAATGCTTCTAGACTTATAAAATCGTTGTTGTATTTCTCAAATGTAGAATAATAACGACAGTGTGAATACAACTGGATGGTATACTGGTATTATATCATCAATTGAAATTGACATAACTACTTCGATATTTTGGTTTTGTGCATACTATTCATTAAGTGTTATTATATGAAAGCATTTTTATTGATGTTTATCTGTTGCATAATTTTAAGCGTATATTCTTGACTTTTATTTATTTATTTAAACAATCTTTTTATGCTTCGCACCAAGCATTATGTCATTGTAATATCGTAATTTCATTGATTTATTACAGTATCACTTTGTCCTTCATCGAATTTGCAACAGAATCAGCAGATTTTACAACAACGTCAGCTGTTAGCAACACCTCAAAAACATTTAGTCCCAGTTCATATAACACCTCAGATACCAATGAACGTCAATGCCACTAATCTAACTACTACGCCCGATAGTACAAATAATATTGTACCTACAGAATTAAATTACAAAATTGGGGTTAATCCTTCTATAGGTAAACTTTTTGTTTGTTAAATTTATTTTGAATGTTATTTCTCATGTATATGAGGATATTAGATTGGATATTCATGAAAATGAATGAGCGGTTGTAAAATAATTTATTGTATAACATTCTCTAATTCATTTGACTTTTGAATACCTAGTTGCTTGTTAAACTATTAGCTGAAGATCAGGCGACTACTTTGGAATACTCGATTGAGGGTTTCTTCGTCATTTCTTCCACGAGCAAACTTATTACCAAATTTTACGTTTATCACACTATTCAATAGTTTCATCCACCCTTTGTGGTTAACATAAAAACGTTAGTCTTGTGTGACGGGTGTAATATAACTCAAGCGCTTAAATCCTACATAAGTAGTTGTTACAGCAGATTCCTGAGTCCCTTATTGTTTTAGGCTCCTGAAACCAATAAAATTAGATTAGAGAGTTTCCTGTCTCCTTCAGATGAAACTTATATATCTTCAATCAGGGTTTAAACAGTAGACATGCGTTTTCGCTTTTCACTTATGCAGATACCCTTACTAGGGAAATGTGATAGTTAGCACTTCCATGGATAATTTGCTAAATGATCTGGTTCAAAAAATGGTTCTGATGTCCTAGTTTTGTTCTAAATGAATTACTGCGTCTCTGAGTGTATAGTCACTCTTGTTGTTATTAGTGGCACCAACAAGCATGTGTTACAGATCTATTACAGTTTATCATTTAGTGTTGTTGAATATCAAATGATTTGTACTTCATTTTTTTCTCTTTTTTTCTTCCGTTTTATGTATAACAGTTTCTGTTAATAATACACAGTTTAATAAAAGTAATTATACCAATATAATTTCTTCTAATAAACAACAAACACAACAACATTACAAATCTCATTTGATGAATGCATATAATGGAAAAACATTTATTTTACCTAATCAAATTCAGCCAAATATTATATCTGTTAATAGTAATAATAACATTAATAATAATTTGTCTTTATCTCCTGCAATAATCCCTGTAAATCAGTATAATGGTGATATAATTACACATCATATCGGTACCACTGTCAACCCTATCACAGTTAATACAAATAATAATAAATCATCAATAATGCCTTATAATAAATCTCTTGGATCTACTGTTATACGTATTCAAAATGTTCATTTAAATCAAAAGAGTGGAATATTGACAACACCGACAAAAGATACACAATTAGCAACACAATTAGATGGTTTATTTCAAAAGTGAGTTTTATATTTTATTTTTAACAATAAATAATTTATTTTCGATCATGTTTACATATAGTATTGTTAAAAATTAAATAACTAGTTAGAATGATTCAGTATTAAAAATTGATAACAAAGATAAATTTAGAATGTATCTATATTGCCTTGTCATTGATAGAAACATCAATATCTGATACCCTATATAACACAGAAATTAATAGGCGGTAGTAAGTGATAAGGTGATAAACTTATTTGCAATTCTTAACATTTTCTGGCTGAACACCATCAGGCGTTAGAAAAGTAGGATAAATCAACATATGTACCGTACTTCACTTATCTCATTCTGCTTAATTTGAAAAAGAAGTGTGACTAATTAGCATTTGTTATCCATATTTTATAACTTCACAACAGTGCTCCCTTGAAAACTATGTTGTATTGTAGTAATCCATAAGATCGATTTTCCATAGACACTTAACTATGTGGTCTACGATGCACTTCATGTTTAAATCTATTCAAATGGCTAAAATTAAATTGTTTGTTGGGGGGACCCGAAAAAATCTCAAAGGGGCCCTGAAACCTCTGGGAAACATCTCATCCAACTAACATTCAATGAAAGTTCCTGAGGAACATTTAGAAAGTGAAGAGTCACGTGTCACATTTCTGATTGAATACTTACCTATCCTGCTACTGTGTTTAGAGGGGTTCCAAAACTTTCCAGAAGCCCATGGTCATCTGAAATGCTATAAATACCTTATATTTTCTGTGCATAAACTAACCTTGGGGTAAAGCGTTCCTTCCATATTTCATCCCTATTCTCTCGTGTTCAAGTTGCCGTGTAGATTTAGCCTGGGGGTTATTAGAAGAGCTTAGGAAACCGAATCAAGCGTTCAGTTAAGAGATTTATCAATTTTAATGACAGTAATTCAATCCTGAGATTTTAGTAGCTTTTACTTCAATTATGAAATAAAATAACTTTCAAAATAGTATTTACCATTTCTTTAAATATTTAAGAGCAATCATTAAGCCAAATGAGTTCTCGAATGGTCAAACGTATTGATGATAATGTTGTCCACTTTTCTTATATTTCAGTATTGGCAATGTTACAAGTGTTAGTCAGAATAAACGAGGAGTAGTTTCAACAGTAAGCTATTTTCCCCATTTATTATGTTGTATTATGTTTATATTTGAAAGTGAATTAGATTTTACACTTTTTCCATGCTTTTCAATATATATTTATCCGAGTTATATATAATGCATATTATACCTTAATAAAAAATTCTTTATGATTACCTTAACTGACTAAAGATATCACATTCATATGTTACATTAAGTGACTTTGGACGTCGAGTACGAAGCGAACATGTGTTCTTTTTTAAACAGATTCACTGACAGCGGAATGAAGAACTTTACTAATGAAAACCTTTCTAGAAAAATTCTTGCCACCATCGATCAGAGAGGGACTTTTTCCATAGTTGCTGTCACTGAATTTTGGACCGTTTGCGTTAATTTGAATCAGATGCTATGAAACCAGCATTATCAGGGACACTTCTAAATTTTCTACAAATACATAATCATTTCCAGACTTTTACTTAGATAATTCTTTATTATTTTTCATTTCCCATTAGAATTTATTACCCAAACCTGAACATAAACTACTTCCTCAATTTGATGGTACTGGTGATGACGATGATCCTGACTATGGATCTGGTTCTATTCATAAACGTTTGTATAAAACCCGTTCATCTTCACTTGTGTCCTCTAGTAGTTCATCATATTCTCACAGAACAGCAGCTTCTGGCCGTAGTCAGTCACAACTGCCAAATAGTCGCCTTAATAAAAATGACCCATTAATAAAAGCAAATAAAAGTGCTCGTGTTACTTCTGATCCCTCGTCTGCCAAACCTTCAGGAAAACGACGTTGGATTGAAGATCGTATCAGACAACAGGAATTGGCTCATTTAGTGTCAAAGGCTAAACAGGCTAATCATGCTCGCCTTTATCAGAATGAAGTTGAGAAACATGTGAGTCTTTTCTTTATTTTAATTAAATAACTAAACTTTTTAAACACTGAAACAAATAAATAACAGACTTCTAATGATTATCTTGTGGTCTTACTTATTGCTAAACTTAACTACAAAGTTTTTTAGAGTTTCACAGTTTTCTAAAATCTATTTTATTTTAGCCTACATATAATAATACATATTTTTTCAGATCATAGATTCGCATTGTTTTGAAAGAGTAAGGTTCGGTTCACCGGGTACTTGTTAATCATCCATCATTGATTATATTAGATTTAGCTTATATAGACTGGTAAATAAATGTATAATACTTGGTCATTGAGTTTTATATTGTTCTTAAAGCTAGATGGATTTTATAACTTTTCACTGTCAATATGCATATTTATAAAATTGTTTAATACATTCTATAGTATAAAAATAACAGTGATAGGATTAATACATTATCTTTGTTTTCTTTATACAATAGTTATTTCCTTTTCTATTTAATAGGCAAGATCATTTCGTCTTACCTTTTCCATTGATGGTATGGTACGTTCAGCTAATAGCCCAATGGCTGCTTGGCGTGCTGTGATAATGCGTGTTTCAGCTCTACGTGAAAAACAAGGTTTAAAGCCATTGATTTGTACAGGTATGTTGTCTTTCGTATCATATATATATATAATTTTGGTTGGAAAATTTCAGGTTTACAACCTGTACGAGCGCTAAGACAATACTATTTGAGGTGAATACTTAATCGTAGCTTTTTATAGTAAATTATATTTTCACACGTAATTTTGACTGCAATAATACAATAGTAGCTAATTGTACTCTATGAAACGGCGATTTAAGGACTAGCGCATGTGACTGCCGGTTATATGTTTACCAGCTATCACACAAAAGCATGTTTAATTCATAATTTGCATAAATCTGTACTAAGTTTTATAGTTGTAACTGTTAGATGATTTCTACTTTTTAAAAATGTCTTTCTGATCTCATTATTGTGATGTCGGTTTTTTGGTATTAATAATTGTATTCTTTTCTCTTAAATAAAAAAAGCTATTGATGGATGGACACAATTCGGTTTAAATCATCGTTATACAATATTTCTAATCGAACAAATGCGTGGAGCGCTTCATTGCTATCGTTATAGATTTCGATATCACTGGCAGAAGATCGATCGATTACGTCAAAAGGTATACAACAACATCTCTTTTCATATTTTACTTATTTGTAGTTGTAAATAAATGAATGGTTGAGATTTTGTGTGATGATAATTGAAATAAACAGTAACAAATTAATGCCCAAATTAACTTCGAGTAATGTTACTTCATTTCATTGATAATACTTAACTTTCTTTTTATATAGTTTTTTCAAAGCTGTAAGTAGTTGTAAAATACTTGATTGTGATTAGTCTATTCAAATGGTTATATAAACATTCACGTTATTTCCATTGATTCAATGTTTGCTTTATTTCACAGTTCACTCCTCCCGTACCCTGTTCTGAAGGCTGTGCTCGCGCTGCCCCATGGACGAAGCCTCGTCGTCCACGCAACCATGCTCATGATCCTCTTGGATTTCTTCATTGTAAAGCTAATCCTCCTCCACGACCTTTAGTTAGCTCAGGTGATGATAATTTACTTCCTTATCAAGACCCATCCTTAGCTAATACAAATGAGCCGGCTAAACTGTTGTCTCCTAATGAACAAGCCACTTGTAGAGAAGCTGCTCGTCAAGCTGCTCTCTTAGTTGCAACACAACTTAAGCTTCCACAACGTCTGCGTAAATCATGTATAGCAAAAGCTGTTGTACGAGCAACTGGCATACCATTACAGTCTACACCACCAAAATCAGTAAATGACAGCGAGTTTGTCAATTCTACTGATCAAGTGTTTGGAATAAATTATTCTGATGATGAAGACAGTTGTTCCATATCATCGAATCATGAAGAGGAAGAAGGAGAAGAAGAGGACGAAGAAGAAGACGAGAACGATGTAGGAACAGTAAGTTTAGTAATAGCTTATTCCACTAGTGGGTCTTAGGGAACTTGATAACTTTCTATTTATTTTTCTATCCTTTTCTGATGGTATAATATTAGTATTTTGTAGGACTGTAAAATGTTAGGTGGTTGAGGTTATTCAGTAAGGTATCTCGGACCTAAATTTCATGTTAGTTGGTACTCGTCTGTACAAGAGTTAAATACAATTTTCAAAGAATTGATAGTTTGAGATGTCATCACAGCTATTTAAATTGAAACTGACTTCCCACAGTACTGTAATTTATTTGACTATACAGTAACCAATCTCATATTTGTCCAATTCTTAGTGCTTGTCGATTAAAAAGACCATGTTTCCGACAAATAACAACGATCCATCGTTAATAGTTTGCACTGTAATAATAGATAGAGAAGACGAGACTTTCGAGATAGCCTTGTGTCACGAACAGAAGTCAGAAGTTGAAAAGAAATAATTTTTATATAGTAACATACGATAAACTTGGCACATAAAGTTAGCTAACTAAAAGGATAGATAACGAATCAGATTACAGCATGGGTCATTTCAGAAACATGAATAAGAAAAGTGTTATCGAGCTTAACCTTTAAAAAGAAGAACTGGCTTGTCATAACAAAAACTAGATAACTTAAACTCTCTTTATCCCATTTCAAAAATACCTTTTTTTTTAATTCATTCAACTCCATGTAGCTTTAAAAATTAATGTTGACTAACCGTTCGATCGTTAGTACTTCCCATATATACAATTACCAATGCTAATATTATCATCAGTATAGGGTTGTGGAGATAATGGTATAACATTGATCGGTTTATGATCTCAATAATAATATCACTTGACTATATTTATCTGCATTGATCTTCTTCCCTTCAAGGTTGCTACACAATTTAGTCGATTGTTATCAGGACCATTGGCTCGATTTTATCGTGTATCTGTACATCCATCTCGTATACATGGTCGTGGTTTATTCGCTTTGCGAGAATTTCGAGAAGATGAAATGGTTATTGAATATACTGGAGAGTTAATACGAAGTATTATTTGTGATGCTCGCGAATTAAGATATAGAGCAACTGGCGTAGATTGTTACATGTTCAGAATAGATCCAGATTGGGTTATCGATGCTACGTATGCTGGAAACGCTGCTCGATTTATCAACCATGCATGCGATGTATGTGTAGTTTTGTATCTATAAATATTTATATTTTAATCGAACGATAATAACTACAGTACTACTAATGGAAATCAGAAATCTCCAAGTTATTTCATAATACTTGTGGAATTTCCTTATCTTCTTCACCTCTTACAACTTTACCTAGTTAACGTTTATCTGTTTTGGTAACTATCACATGAAATGTTATTTTTTCTTGTGTAAGGAAAAAATGGTAATTATAAATCCAACTCGCAACCAAGGATTTTTCCGATCAATATATAATAATGGTAGTCTGCGAGCAGTTTCACGATCTCCATTCTTTAATATTACAAGAATTTTTATAGTGAATAATGAAGTCAGTATAATTGTTGTTAAAATTATTTGCTTTACAGCACGTAAAATGCGGGTATTTTTGTGGTGGTGCTTCTCGCGAAGATCCTTTTTTCCAGTTTAATTTATTCACACTTAATGTCATCATTGATTAAAAATATTATGTGATATACGACTCAGAGTCGATCACAGTGACGAAGATGCATATACTCTCTGTTTCTACCCAAATCCTAAGTTTAGAAATTGTGAATTCAATCTTTTCTCTCAAATCATATTTTCTATTACTACTGTTACTACTTTAACTATTCTGCAATTTATCTTGACCATTTCATCTCAGTTCGCTAGTATGGAACCGATGTACATATATGACTAGTTCTGTGTTACTTATAATTGACTGAATTCGTCCATCGTTTTAAAAGTGTCTGTATAGAATTGTATTTGTTTTCACGAAATAAATGTTTCCACAACTTAATGTACATTTGATGAAAACGTCTCAGTCGGTGTATGCTGTCAAATCCATAATGTTTAAATATATTCTAGTTAGCTTTCTAACAATTTTCAATATACTATTCACTTACAACTTATGCATAACAAATAGGAATTGTTCCTCAGATTACTTTATAAATTATTAAGATTTCCTGATACATTATAATGAAAAGTTGCGTTCACAAAAATGAATTCATTTATGAATTATAATTTTAGTACTCATCATAGGATATCATCTACAAATATGTATATATTTAGTGTCCCATTATCTGACTCCAATTTGGTCGTATGTCAAATACAATAATGGTTTTTTGAACACGTATATTTCGTACAATCGTTGATCGGAAAGCAAAGCAAAACAAAATGACGTGCGGTGAAGGCGAGTAAGCCGAATAGATCTAGGGTCACAACAGTGATGAGCCCGCCAATGATGAACCTAACGCATCAAACTACGTCAATGAATAACCGTCCGCACTCCATACTTTCGATGAACTCACTCAACGTAGCTTACTCAATCGATAATATCATCATACCACTACTCAAGTGGTAAATCAGACTTCTAAATAAACCTAACCTGCAAAGCTACACAAACGATGAACATTTCGAACTTCATTCATTCGATAAACGAATTCTAAGTGCCTGGCTTAATCGTTAGCAATTAGAAACAATCTAAATGAAGCCAGATAATGGGCCACTAAATATAAACTCAAGTTGTGATTTATTTTTATTTTCCTGAATCTCTCAACACAAATTCTGAACAATAATAATGAAGCGCACAATAACGATATTAAATACACACAGACAAGACATAATTGTCTTTAACTATTAAACAGTCTCTATGGAGTCGAGATAGTATTTACTATTGATTCGAATGATGATATTGTTATGGTATTTTTTATTATTGAATTATGTCTTTTCCGTGTTTTTTTTTATCTCAGTGCTTTTCATCTTTCTTTTTACTTAGCCTAATTGTTATGCTAAAGTTGTGTCGATTGATGATAAAAAGCATATTGTTATATTGGCCCAACGAAAGTAAGTAATACGCATGTATACGTTACTATTTAGAAAATCTACTTTCCTTATTATTGATTTATATGAAGATTTTTTGGAAATAAAGCTTAGATGTCGAGAAGTTTTTTGTTATAACAACTGGAGAGTGTGTGTAGGCAGCTGATTTGATGATCTACTGTCTCGGCTTAGATCACAGCTCCACATTAGAACGTTGGAATATGCATTACGAAGCTAGTCATTGCTGGGCATCGGATTACTATAACTTCAGTAAATTTTTATTTGTGTTTAACATTTTCATAATATCTTGCCTCATTTTTAAGAGTAATCCTTCCAAATAAGTCAGTTAGCTAAAAGTTTGTTTACTTCACACAATTCACCGAGAATATAAGAAAATAACTATATGGATAATATTGTCTAGGTCTTTATTCTTGTATCCGTTTCATCTAATATTTCCAATTAAATGTTTTTCTGTACATGAACAGTGAAGATCTAGTGACTTTTGTAATTTTATTTAGGAAATTTGACTTTCCTTGTTTTCGCGCCAAAGGCACTCTTGTCACTATGTCGTATTTCCCACTGGGAAATATCTTAAATGCTATTGGTCCGTTGCGTCTTTTAGTATGTTATTTGGTAACTCTCCCCAAGGACGGTTTTGTACTGTATGTATATGTTTTGAATTGTGTTTGTTGTTATCGCTCGTTTCTGACTGTTTGCAGAATACACTTCCCCATTCCAATCTTGGACTTCTCCTTCTAGTTAGCGGGGCTGGGATGCATCAAATAACTAGCTTACTGATCTTGGTCATTGAGTCTTTGTTCTTGTTCGCAGATCAAGTGAACTCGTGTTAGCTTCAACCTAACATGTGTTTGTTTGTTGTTAATGTATTTTGATCGATAAATTAAACGTTTCTGTTTATGACATTTTTAATTGTTTTGTTGTTAATACATATTTCCATTCATATACTACTTATTTATTTATTTATTTACAGAATATATCCTGGTGAAGAATTGACATATGATTATCGTTTTCCTAAAGAATCTGATAAATTACCGTGCAATTGTGGCAGTTATTCTTGTAGAAAATATTTAAATTAATCTATTCCTATGCATCTCTTTATATGAAAAAAAAGATACTTTTAATTTCTGTTATATATATATTATATACATGTATGTATTTGTGTATTCTACTATTTCAATGATCCAGTTAATCCGTCAGTCAGTTACATTCTCCTCTTTTATTGTGTTTCTTTTTTATTTATTTATTAATTATTTATTTAATGATTAACCGGTTGTTTATTCATCCATCCATCTATATATATACACAGTAATTATTGGTTAGATTTTTTAAAAATATAAAATTATTTATATAATGAGAGAAAAAAATAATAAAGAACTCAGTTCATTGAAATTTATTGTGTTTTTTATTCTGTACAAAAAATTATAAAAATATTCATCATTCTCTCTTTCTCTCTCTCTCTTTGTTTCCTTCTGTTTTCTTTTATCTTCTCTTTTTTTTAAAAAAAAAGAAAAAAAATAATTTCCTGCATTTCTTCATTAAAGAAAAAAAGAAGAAGAAGAAGAATATTGTTTTTATTATTAATTAGTATTATTGTGGTTATTTTTATGCATCGAAACAATTGTATGTATATTTCATCAATATTATAATATATATATATATATGTATGTATATATAACAATCATACTGATCTGAATTAAGTCTCTTTCTTATTATTGAATATAAATATAAATTATATAAATATATGTATATGTTTAGAAAAGAAGTGATTTTTCTGTCTTAATTACTGTGATTAAGTAGTGTAGTGAACAAGAACACGGGTGGGAACAAACGGATGTATTTAACACAACAATCACAGACTATCTTAACAAGATCTGAATATCATATAGTAAATCGTCAATTTACAAAATATTCATGCATCAAACCAAACTGTACTGTTTCTGTTGCAAACACCATTCCATTGTTCATGCATTTTCTAACAAATACCATTGTGTTCTCGCTCTACCTTTCTTGATCTTCCGCTGCCAGGCATTACGTTCTTTTAACTCACGTTATATACTACTTATATCAATATAAGTAGCTCACACCACAGTAGTAATATTGAGGGGGAGAGGTCAACTTTAAGATTTGGTTTTTTTTAAGGAACTAACTATTGTGCGATTTCAGTTTATATATATGTATTGTAGTTATAGATTATGCTGCTTTTAGTATTGAATAAATATCTGTTTACAAACTGAGAGATGTACATTTGGTGTGATTGTATTGTGAATAGAACTGGTTGATCAAGAATTATAAATGTTATGATTTATCCATTGAATAGTAATTTCAAGGCGTTGAATAAATTAAGTAAGATAACATTTAAATTAACTGGATTGTTTTATCAAATATAATTTACTAGCTTCATCCATACTTTACTAATTGTATTTCTTCTGGCGGAATCAGATGTAGACTGATTATAATACTATATACATAAAAATACAAAAGCTCCAGAACACTTTATCTGCCACACATATTATGCAACAAACGGTTCTTAAAGTAAAATTAACGAGACAACTGAATACATGTATCTACAGACTGGTAATGTACAGAGGATTTCATTGTAGTTATTAGACAATATGTTTATGAAAATTGAGAGGATATTGTTTAAATAATATAAGAAGTTCGTACTACACTAAACATAGCATTGAACAAAGGAATTATTGCTTGGATGATACCTCCGTAAACGATTACACATATAGTAGGTTGATATCACTTTCAAGGACTAGGACGCCTTGGTATAGAATCTCACATTTTCTCACCGAAAACTTTAGTACCAAATCAAACAAAAGTCAATAAGGAAACAGTTCAACGTCGTCAAATAGAAATACACATGTTATTACTAAGCCCCTGATATTATGTTGATTTAATAGACAGGAATATGTGTTAATTTCTTACTACTCTTTATGGGTCCCTGTCATCTAGATCAAAACATCTATCAGTATAGTGACTTGACAACTGTGGAAATATTTTTGTAACTAAATTTGTTTTAATCATTTTTTTTATTTTGGAATTTCTATCCCCATTACCGTATATAATGTAACTATCATGATCATAATTTTTATCCCTTGTTGAATTATTATCTCTGAACATGCATCAAATACATTAATAAATGAATTTTTTAAAACTAATTTTATATATTCACTTCTCATTGTTATTTAGGACTGCATTTGATCGGTCTTATGTTGGTATATGTGTATCCTGTGCGGATTGCCTCGATATAGCCTTAAGTCAAAAGCTTTTTAAGCAAAGATGGATAGTGGCTTGTGACGAAACGCGCGTCCTGGATTCCACTGCTAGCCACTATCCATCTCTGCTCAATTAAATATATATTTCAATTAAACAAACATCACTATAGAACGGAACACTTTTTGAAAAAAGGTTTATACATAAATAATTCATAAGGCTTAAGAATCACTAAGTAGTTCTGAAAAATTTGCATTCTGTGTAGAAAAAATATAATGAAATAAGATGCTCTACAGAACAGGTAATATTGTATACACTTACTCATACACAACAACATAAATCCCACAGTATGATTGTTTTTAATTAAAGTTTATTAGTAGTTGTGTGATTGACGGTTATTGCCTGATAAATTAATCGTTTTAGTATAGATGGCCAATCTTTCAAAAGCTGATTTTGTATAGATAACTTGTCTACGTTTGATTGTATTCCATTTTTTAAATTTTCTAACTAAAATATTAAGTAAAATATTACTAGTTAGTAGTATATAATTCGTTGTATTTTCAACAGAGACTATTAGTTATAAAACTACATGATTATTACGATTAATCATCCTCTTCAGAGACTTGTAGCTATATCAATAAATTAAAAAAGTTGACATAATGGGATTTTAGAACATATAGATATGTTACTGACTGAATTTCTTGATTTAAAATAGTATTCAGTTTTGAGATGGTGGAGAAGATTTGTAGCTGAGATAGAAATCGGAAGTTTTTGTTGATTTCGTTCAGAAGAACGATGAAAGCTCCACGACCAAACCATCCACCTCAGAGAACAAAACTCCATCATCAACATAGTATTTAGTTCGTTTTAGTATAAAACGATGAACTAGTATTCTAGCTTACGAATGTTAAGATGTGATTGAGTTCAATAATCTGTAGCGAAAATACAAATGAACTTGTAAATCTATCAAATCTAAACGTTCAACTAATTAATTATTACTCTTAAACGGAATAACTAGACTTACTACACTTAATGCATTAATTATTTAATCCCTAAGTTTTTATTTTGAAATTAATAAACTAAATAAAAACAGGAATCAATATTTTGATGACATTTCATTTTGTTCAAATGATCAAGATTTCGAATATGAAATATTTCCAGCTTAATTATCCAACTGAGAGTTCACTATTGACTGATAAACACAAATAATCACAAAACATTACAAAATTATAGAGAATGTCCAAACTCGAGAGATTTTTTTATAGAACAATGTTTTTAATTAGTGAAATAGTTATTCTAAATTTCTTACGAAATGGAGTTTGTCTACTTCAGTCAGTCAGTTAGTTACAACGTGGGAACAGGCAGATATATGCATCGGTCCAAGTTCCTATACCTCATTAGCACAGCAAGATGAACACCAAATTCATAGATGCAATTAACTCAGTGGTTTAATGTATAAAGGAAAGATTGCATATAAGGATATAGTACAGGAATAAAGTTAGTTCGTAGAAAGAAGATATGAAATAATTTTAGTCTCATAGTTTACGGGAAGACAGAGAGTGCATACACCTACACTACTGTGATCGATTCTGAGCCATGAAAATCATAGTCTCCAACCATTGGTTACGATAGTCGCGTGGACCCCAACCAAGTAGTCTGCATCTAGTTGTTAATGAATCTATGGACTAATCCCACGTTTTGGTTTGGCTACCCCTAACTTTCTTACATCCGTATCCAACACTAGTCAGCATTGTGTGTCGTGGTACATAACATTATACAAAACAATATTCCATCTTATGTACGAACATTTAATAGTCATCGTCATCTTTTTAGAAGAGTAGTAATTTGGAAACTTAAACAAAAACTGTTTTAATTATTCGCAGTCTTCCAAAGAATATAATAAATTGAAAACATTAATTTATTTACTTGTTTTAATGCTGGAGTCATATTGTAGATATTATGTTGTTTTTCTTTGAATCCATTTATTGAACTTTCATTTATTTTGGATTTGTCGCAAGATGAACGTTTTACTGAGTCTACTGAATTGTTTCTAGTTATCCCATTATCATTATTTAGTTCGTTTTGTTGTTGTTCAACAAAACTACTACAGTTAACAAGCATAGAAGTAGTATGCACTGATGTTGTTGCCATTGTTGTATCCACATTGTTATCATTATTATTGATATTATTATCATAAGAATTTAGTATTGTTTTTGGTAACGTTGTTGATGATATTGAATTGACCATTCTTAAACTATAATCATCTATATTTACATCACTCATTGGAATTTTATTATTCAACATATTACTTATATTGTTGATAGTGTCTAATTTTTTATAAAAGGATTGATTTGACGTTGTACAGTAGGAGTTACGCATTTTTATTCTCTCGTAAAATAAATTGAATAGATTTTTCGATTCATTTACTTCATTCGGTTTAATCTATTTTAAATTATAGGTAATACTATATAATTAAGTCAAATCTCACATTTGATGTTCAAAATATGTAAAATATTTTAAACTACTTACCAGTTATCAGTAGTACGCTCTAAATTATATCAAAAAATAAAATAGCTTAGGTAATATACAATACTATGATTATTGAATCAGTAGAGATCTGAAATAATATTCTTTTGTGGTTTACTTTTTGAAGTAAAAATGTACGTAGAACTATTTGCAGTGTATTTCTAGGATGCCAAGCTGTTAGCATGGTCATTCATAAACTGGTAAGAAGCCTTGAAATATAATGAATTCATGTTATTTTGAAAATTTTGTTCTTTACTATTTATGTATAAACATAGCATTTTACATGCCATCAAATTTAATTTATTGAGAAAGTATTCCAGAAGTGTGTATACTGACTTTAAGTTCCAGATTTTCGTTTCAGATCTGTAAATTAATGTTTCGAAAACTGGATCATTGATTAAGCTTGGTGGTAGTAGTTACCATATTATTATGTATACAAAATTCTGGATGTCGGCTTATGAGATAAAGACGAACTACAATGTCATTGTCCTCTTTTAATATATCCCAGTTTTTCTCCTTTTATTGTGGATTTGTGTTATAACATACACTGAATAAACTTAAGAATGTTCGGATGTAAAATTTAATCAAAGATGGGAGCAATAAGTTCAACTTTTATATCTAGTCGGCGAGAGATACTTAATGGAAGATAGATTTTTCCATGCTTTTTTATGTTTATAGTTTAAAATTTTTCAAGAACTTAACGCTCAGTCAGTTTCTACTCAATTTCTAGTTGTTTCTTGGCCATAGTATATGGATCAGGGATAAAACAAATACAGTACCAAAGAAACTTCGTTTTTCAACGTATAATTCGAATTCGATGCTGCAGCAGAGATCTAAAAGAATAGTGTGTTCAGATATCTACTCTTTGGAACTTCGATATTATCTTCTTCAGTCAAAAAGCCAATCGATGGATGTTTTAAGCATGAGCTACCTCTTGGACAAACTCAACAAGTATTTATCAGTTTAGTTGTTCATATACAGGAGTTTATGTTTGGCCCTAAAACGCACTTCTAACATTACACTTCTAATGTAAAACAATCAGCAATTTTGTTTTCGAACACTTATTAAACTCCGGTCAAGTTGACCATTCTTTAATATTTTCCAGAATTAACAAGAACACAGATCAGTAACCTGCTAAACGTGGAACCGTTGTCAAATCATTTTAAGATTGATTTAAACGCTTGAAAACAAAGTATCCAACACCTATGACTTAAAAAAAGTCCCTATTTTGATGAATTATTGGGTCTTACTCGTTCTTCCTGAACTTGTTTATAGTATTTGTCAAGTGGATTAATATCTTCCGAATATTTTGTTTCACTACCTCGCGGTTTCATATCATTCTTAAAAGTGTACTATTTAATTTCTGCTTGATATTTGGAATATATTTTCAATAACATTTGAAATGACTCAATACTTGTCTATTTCATTATAAATTTACATGCCCCTAAAAACTACAGGGGAAACGGTACAGCTTTAGTAAGTTACTTAATGGAAGAGAAAATCTCGAATGCATAATATTAATCTTAGTTGTATATGAAAGACCTGCTTTCCTTTTAACTACATCCAGATAACTTCATTATTTAAAATTTGCCAACATTTTTAGAGGTCTGTTCGATTTTTGAAATAAAGACCAGCTTTAATATTATTTTATCCTTTTAAATTCAGTAATTTTGGGCTCGATTTCGATCGCTTAATTCCGAATTTCTACGGTGTTTATAGTGAGAATCAGGAATAAATATTTACTTTCAGAATGCAAGGTTTGCTTAGATTTCCGGTTTAGAAATAGCTGATAGAACGAGCAAGTATCAATTATATAACCATTAAAATTCTCAGCAACTTTGAATAGTTATTTTGTCCTAATATAACACTCTTCAGAGCAATACATCATCATTGAGTCATTTTTAGTTGTATATCAATTCATCGAATGGTGATGACAAATATTAGTCATTGTTAACTAGTTGTAGAACTCTAGTTAATTTCGTATAGATAGAGTATTCACTTTATACTAATTAAGCTAGATTAATTAATACAAAATGTTCTTATAATAGAATAAATTCAGCATTTTAAATAAAGTAATGCGTTTCTGTCAGTGCTCAATGGTAATTATTGTTATTAGAATTCAATATAAGCATTTTGTATAGTTTGTACTAATTGATTGTAAAGAATAAAAACCTTTTTGATTCAGGAATAAAACGTATTACTTAAAAGTTCACTCTGTTATGGTATTATATTATAGCTTTTTTTCAGTGACCCGGGATCTGATTCCAATTACATCGTATGATTGTTTGCTGTCGGAATATATATCCTGACTATTCTCGTATATAATAGTTGACTTAGATCGCATTCGTGAATAATGGAATTAAATAAGCGAAATACGAGAATGGATTTTGAATGAGTAGATTTCATCCACTCATTGATTTGAACAGGAGATCAGGGAATGGAGCAGAGCGAAGAGAAGAGAGAGAAGCGAAACGATGCGCGGTGAAGAAAACATGTGAACCAACTTCATTTAATCAAGCGTTAATCAATATTTATAGTCACACAAAAATAAGCTACAGACATGTGGTGAGTACGATAAGAAGCGTACACACATACGCTTACATAAAAACAGTCAAGGTTGATAAGTGAATAATTAACAAGGTCATAATGTGACTCACGTAGAATGAATAGATTTGCCTGTTCGAAAGTTAGAATAAGGTTTATGGGCTTAACATAGTAACTGACACTACAGTTTAATTAATCAATTAATTTCAATGGTTGAGATCATGAATCTATTGAATCTAGACCATCATGGATAACCTAGAATCACTGGACAACCAGGTTTTCCATGGTGATCTAGCTTCAATTGACTCATGATCTCAGTCATTGAAATTCCTATAATATGTAGTTTACGGTAATCTTTTCTGAATATATACAACATGCTATATAATTAAAACGAACCAATATTATTTATAGAATATTTGAATTACTTACAAGTTGACCGTCTAAAAATGTTAAATTTAATGAATCAGTAAGACTCCATATAATAAATGGACGCCACAATTGACCAGCTTGTTCAACAATTGGATTAGTATTTGAACCAGTTATATGTAATGCAGTTAAATATTCAAAATCAATTAGATCAGTAATTTGATGCAAATATTTAAGTCCATTATTTTCAAGATTTAATTCCTGTTATATAGGCATGATAGAGAAAAAAACTCCATTTGAAAAAAACTGATATTCACAATAATTGTAGAAATTTCACTGATTGAAATCATCAGTCAACTGAAGCTAGACCACCATTGAAAACCTGGAAGCACTGGACAACCGTTTCGCTCTAGTACGGGACTCCTCAGCAGTGCGCATACACGAGGTGCATGATCGTGAATGCGCACTGCTGAGGAGTCCCGTACTAGGGCGAAACGGCTGTCCAGTGCTTCCAGGTTTTCCATGGTGGTCTAGCTTCAATTGACTCATGATTTCAATCAGTGAAATTTCTAAAATCTCCACAAAACCCCTACTGATAGTTGTAGAAAAGAATAATTGTTTCCTCTGAAGGTAATCTTCATCATAAATCGAATTTATCTGAATAAACATTGAATAAATGAAAGAATCCTGGAGTACCATTTTATTCTAGTTAGAGATTTTGAATTAATGGAAACGATTTGTATTTTAAGTTGATAATATTACTGAGAAATAAAGTAAATGTTTCACAGTCAAGCTACTCAGTTCAGAAAATACATTACCAAGTGTTTTCGACCTTTTGTCAGATCCTACTCTTGAAGTACAAATTGCTGGAGTCAAGAAATTTAGATCTCGTGGATATAGAAAACTATTAGCTTGTTAAATTGGAATTCAGTCATCCATATTTATAACATCAGTTCATTTGTGGTATAGTGCAATTCTCATTCAATGTTATCTATGAGTTATTGCCTTATTGGAGAGTCACATCTTCCCACAAGAAGTTCTAGAACTTTATTTTGAAACAAATGGGGATCATTGGATTCAGTGATTCAGTTGTACCCTACTCTTGACGATACTATAGTCTCTTGTGTATCTCAACCACAAGCCAGTGATATGAATTTCAACTACCTCGTTTGATAAGGTTCCAATACCTTATCCAATATTTCGTCACCCTGAACATCACCAGTCTGTACTCTTTGCAGTACGTACTGATGACGTTATTTGGAAGAACGATGAAGGCTCAAAGATCACAATATCTACAGTTATTTGTTTATTTAAACACATAAACATTGGTACAAGGGTGCGCCAAATGTAAGTGCACCACACTTGGTCATTCGATTTGAGTGAGGGTATACTGTCCGGGTGCCCAAACAGAAGCAGGTGGTTTTTTCACGAGGACACTCCCCAAGCCTTTGACCTAGAGGTCTAATCCACAAGACAATGGAGCAACGTCAGGAGATGCAGTCCCATGGTAGCCGGTGACTAACATTAGGTGCATACGCAATTTGTTCCCTCAGGATCATGGAGCCCATTTACACTATTGGTTTGGAATTAAGGTTTTCTAACTTCCCGAGGTGGATTATCCGAAACTCGTCAACCCTGTCAAGGTGTCAGACATTCGCTTTTAGTCCTCTTAATTTCGTAAGCAACATCTATACCGCGAGTAGAACTTCCCCGGGAGTGGTTGTATACGTGTAGCCATGTGAGAACATTCTGAGAGGTAGAACGGACTCTCCCACCCTCGACCGTACCAGGTCATTTGGAAGCTACAGAGTTGTAAATTAATGATCCAAACATATATACTATGGCATTTTATTGCGAACATAGTGGAACTGACCATATATTCATAGTTATAAGTCTAGATATGACTAACTATCATATAATATTATGTAGATAGAAATTATTTTCATAAAACAGTCAACTTTACTGTACAGCAAATAATCCCTATCTTATTTTATACATTGTAAAGTTACATAACCCTGTTATCACCTATACTCTTTTACTCACATAGTAATTTATTTTATTTAGTTAGTAATTAGTGTAAACTACTAAGTTACATAATAACAGACAATTGATTACCTTTAATTGTGGTAGTAATTCATGTAATTTACGTATACAAATTACAAATTCATTCCAATTCACATTTCTAATAGTTAACTTCACAATACGATTGAAGTTTAACAATTTTAATGAATCATTGCCTTCTTTTCTATCAGTGTCATCATCATCCTCATCGTCATCTCTAGATATAATGAGATTATTATTATTATTATTATTATTATTATTATTATTATTATCAATATTATTATTATTTGATTGGATACATTGTAAATGATTGACCATTGAAGAAAAACAATCAAAATTAATTGAATGTTCTGTTGATTCGTTTGTTTGTTTCTCAAATTTATTGTCGTTTTCAATAACATTTGATAGTTTATACACATAATTATTGTTATCGTTATTATTATCATCAACTACTTTAAATACTGTTTTAGAGAAAATTCCTTCTAAGACTAAATGAGTTAATCCTTTCAGATAATATGTAAATTTTAATAAATTATTTCTTTTTGATGAAATTAAAGGAAATAGAATACTTTCATCTGTCAATGTTCCAATCGAACTGTAACCAACTATATTATTACTATTATTATCATTACTGTTTATCTCAACATTGATATTTGTGATTTCTTCTGTCCAGTTGTTTTCACTCTCCTTTATTTGATTTACTGTTGATGTAGAAGAAAAATATTGTAGATTCGAAGGGGTTGACAATAATGATAAATTTGATTGACTTAGATTAGATAAGTTATTTGAGAAATATGTTAAATTCTGTTCATTTCGAGATAGTGTTGAATCATTTTGTTTTATTAATTCTGTAAGATTCTCGGTGGATGAATTTATAGAACTGAGAAAAATAAAACGGAACCATAAACAAAGTGGATAGAATACGAGTTGTATTATATTAATTACATAAATGATAAAGGGAACTATGTGTATGAAATTTAGGAAAACATTTATGATTAACAGATTGATTTTTGTTTTTCGACTGGGATGAAGAAACCAATGTGCACATAAGAATTTATACTGTACGTTTGTATTTGTGACAGTCTCATGTTTATTTCAGCTGGGTGCTCTATTCAGAAGCTTTTGTTGTTGTCTTGGTTATTATTATGTCAATATCTACTTTAGGCTTCATGTTTCTCGTAAATCATGCAGCAACGTGTTTTTCGGTACAGAGGATTTCTTAAAACTAATGAATTTTATAGTTTGCATTACGGACTGACCACAATTAGACAATCATTGAAAATCAGGAAGAAATGGACAGTTATTTATCCTATTTTGGGACTTCAAGGAAATCTGCGTTCACTCATCTTGGGTGTATACCTACCGATGACTTTAGAAAATGACTGAGTAATATTGCTAATTGATTGAAGTTAGACATGTAGACTATTGGATATCGAATCAATAGTCTAAAGTTTGAGTGCTCACCAGGGAACCTTGGTGTTTTCAGTTCTATCTTCGGTTGTGTTGTGGATGTGTGGTGGGTAGCTGTCTCGGATCCATTGATGTGTACTGTTTTGAACTTTTATACTAGGACAAAATAAGTGTTCTGTGCTTTCTGATTTTCAAGGGTCGTCCTATTGAGGTCATCCTATGATGTAAAGTAGGAGATGTTTTTGTTTGCATATGATCTGCTTTGATAGGTAAATGTCTATCAAATTAGCTCGAAACTTAATGGTCAATATTTCGCGTTTTCAGCGTTAACTTTATCTTCTTATAGCAATATCAAAGAATACATCGATTATACACCACAATACACTGGGCAGAATTATTAATATTGGGGAATAAATATAACATCAAAAAGTAACCTACTAAACGATGAGTTAACATTTTCCAGTTGGGATGGGGCAATTGTGATAGGATCAGTAACCATGCTTAAAGTACTTTTGACAATTTGACAATATATTTAAATCAGATGAATATTTGCATATAGTGCAATTCAGAAAAAATAACGACAGACTTGCATTAATTGATCACTAGGAAGTAATCAGTTTTACCTTATATAAATAAGAAGGCTGATAGGTTTGTGATTCTGGATTTTATGAATATTAAGTGTGAGTTAAATGAACACATAAGTAGAGCAGAAAGTCAGTATTATCTTATATTTTACAACATAATCATATCATTTAACCTAGTTCATAATCTCGTTTTTAACTGAGCTTAGTTCATATAATTCTCAATGGTTGTTAACTTATATTCTGTTATATCATCATATTATTATCTTTTGAAGTTTAACTCGATACTCTTTTACTACTATCCTAATCAGCTTCCTAACTCCGCCTGAAGTCCCTCCGGCGGCCACTGCCGGTCCTAAGCCCGGATAAAGGAGGAGGGTTGGGCATGGGGTTAGCAACCCCATCCCGTAGAAAACCAACTCGCTAAAACACGCTAACCAGTAATCAACTTCCTGGAAACTTATATTGAATTATATAAATATTTCCAACATTCGATTAACTCTTTTCATCTCTATAAGCAAAGATGGTTAGTGTCTAGCAGTGGAATCCAGGACGCGCGTTTTCTGCCATTTGGGATTCGCCAGCTGAATTTACCTACACTTCAGAGTTGATGTTCATTCTGGAACTCGGACCCAGTACCGTTCGCTTCAAACGCCATCACGTTATCCACTTAGCTACCGAGTCCTGATAGCCAGTTGCTTGTGCAATTCGGTGAAGTTTAAATTCACTTGGTATTGTTTACGTTAATCTTTTCATCTGTTTTTGAAAGTTTACTATATAATGTTGATATTATTTCAATGTTAAATTTCAATCTACTTCATTTCTATTAGCTTGTGAAATTTTGATTTTAAAATACTACAGATTATAATAACAACAACAAATTACGGATATAATGAAATAAGATAAATCTATGTTATTGTACTCAAATTGTCGCTTTTTTATATTTTACAAGCCAAATGGCTTGTTATGCATGAATTTCAACTAGTTGTTTAAATTATTAGTTAATTTAATAGTTAAATTTATGAGTCGATGAAAACTACACCATCATGGAAAACCTGGTGATCTAGATTTTATCGATTTATGAATTGAACTATTAAATTACTAAAACCTTCACAAACCCTCCTTCTTATAATAATCATTATGTGCTTAATGGTGACTGACCTCAAGAGGTGTTTCCTGGAGTTCTAGTGAGAAACAGTGACCAGTGGAGTTCAACCGTGTCTGTTGTGAGGTAGTAACTCACTGAAGACAATGGTGAAGAGTAGAGCAATTTTGTGAATTGATTGGAGTTAGACATTAATACTGTTGGATGTCAGCTCAGTGGTCTAGAGGTTAAGCGTTTGTGCACGAACTCGAAGGTCCTGGTTCCGAGTACCACGTGTGGGATCGTGGCCATGTAGTGCTGTGAAGTCCTATACTAGGATGAATTAGCCGTTCAGTGCATCCAGGTTCTCCGTGGTGGTCTAGCTTTCATTGACTCATGAATCCAACTTAAATTACTACAATCTCTACAAAACCTCTTTTCTAATAATAATTAATTATAAGAGCAATTTACTCTGATGAATTGATATCATCAAGCAAAGGATTAAGATGTAAGGAAGTATTCATCACATTTAGTTCATGTTCACTCAGATTTCATGACTACAGTTATTAAAACAAAAGGCAGGGTAACAATATACAGTAGTTGTTCTATATTGAAAGGCAATTATTTTAACAATCTACTCATTGAATTTTATTAAATAGAAACCCAAGACAATAAAGGACTTTTCAAATCGCTCTACTAGATAACTTTCAAATTTCATAGAATTTTCTGTATTTAGATAACTAATCTCTCTTTCGTTGGAGTTGGGAACGAAGGTATATAATTCAGTAAGAATTGAAACTCTGATAAACTTTGATGCGTTGCAGCCTTTTATTGTCGTCTGCTTGTGCCTTGAATCTAACACCACACCACGTTCCCATGGGCTATAGAAACTTCACAAACCTGATATCGCTTTAACACCCATGGTGAACTCCATGGGTCGATCTAAGGTAGACCACCATTGGAAACCTGTAAACACTGGATGGCCGTTTCGTCCTAGTATGAAAATCTACAGCAGTGCGCATCCACGACCCCGCATGTGGTACTCAAAGCCAGGACCTTCGAGCTCGTGCACGAACGCTTAACCTCTAGACCACTGAGTTGGCATCCAATAGTGTTAATGTTTAATTTCAATCGATCTGTGATCTTGTGCAACCATTCATCCATTGTCTGAGGAAGATACTCATCTCTATCTGACACGGATTGAACTCCACTGATCACAACGTACTGCTAAGGGGTCTCAAATAGGAAGAAACACCCATTAAGTGCTTCCAAGTTTCTAATGATGGTCTAGCTTAGATCGACTCATGAATTCAACTATTAAAGTTATTATAATCTCCAAAACCCCCCATTCTGGTATTATTATTATCGTTACTATCTCGATCAACAAGACGAGACTCTCCTACTGCTATGCATTTTATCTACACAATTCTTTTTATATTCACTTTGTAATGCTACTATTATACTGATTGTGATTTGACACTTTACTCCAAATCATTCTGATCTTTATTAAATGACCTTTCTAATTTACAAACAACACAATTTTGAAGTATTTATGTCGTAATGGATACAAACGTTCACCATTATTATCATATAACATGGTCAAATTCATTAGTGGATGCCTTGTTTTGGCCCTTGTAAAATATCATAATTATGGACCATAGAGCCTGATAATGAAGTTAATGAAAACAATTTTTCACTCAAATATTCATCAAATCCATAACTAACTTATCAATAGAATTCTCCCGATGCATACTATTATGCTGTTCATTTTCTTTGAAATAATTCAACAGTCCGTGAATAATATTTGTTTTTCTAGTTGTCATCAGTTGTTGTTCATCTAATAAAAATGAAATTGGTACATTTCTTTTGAGTAAACATTGTTCATTCATATTCATTTTGTTGATTGATTCACTAGGATTAGGCTTTCAAAGAAAAAAAATTGGTATAAAGAAATCAGTCTTCAGTAATAAGGATAGTAGGTTGATGAACCTGTGTTAATCGAGTGAACTGCCTTCAAAATATCCATAGATAAACAAAAATATTAACAATAATCTATTTTATAAGAACTTTTGTCTAAATTTGATTGAATAGTTTCACAGTATTTGGGCACCGAATTGATGTGAGATATTAAGGAGGAAGAACATATTTATAGACTCTCAGTGAATGAATGTGAAGTAAATCCGATATATTACCCAGTAATCTGGTGCAAGCTTTTTCAAGGAAATATAATCATGCATTTATTAATAGTCGATAATGTTTATGTTTGATTATATTGCGTTGAAAAACTTGAGTAACTTTTGATTTACTCCATAGTCATTCGCTGAGATGATGCTTTAAACAGAATGCTAAGGTACAATTACAAACTCCATATTCCCATTACATTTTTTAAACTTATGAGAAAAGGACTAAATGTTTCAAAATTTGTTGATCTACTAAAGCCTTTGACAAAGACATTCTACTACATTATCATAATAAATCTTTTCCTGATGACGTTACTTTATATATCTGTTAGTGATCTCTCTCGACATAGTGAATGTTTACAAGTGGTAAATTTTTCTGACTGTCAGATCTATCGATTGATAAAAGAAGATAATTTTGTATAGTATTCCATCATTATACACAAACTTATACATCAAGTTATAGCGTATACCTTTTTTTCTATATTTATTTATCAATTGTACTAAGTTTGTAGATATTAACGTTTCAATCAATGACTAATTGACTGAAATTCGGTTACATTAATGTACTTAATGTATTTCGATGTCGTATTCTATATTCCATTGAATAATTATTATACTTCAAAAAGATATCGGTCTCTCATGTGAGGAGATGATGAGCAATTTACTTCCCATCTTAGATATATGTGTTAACACAAAAGATAGTTCACTTACATGATACATATAGATAAAACTTACAAGGACAAGGAAATGTCTCAATTTTCCTAGATATTTTTCAGATCAATAACAACCAAGGGTTGTTAAACGATTTACTCAATATAATTAATCGTATTTGCACAACTTAAGTATTGAAGGTGAAGCAGAGTTTTTAACGGAAAAACTGATGCAAAGTGAATATTCATTAGAGTTCAAAAATCAATGAGAAGGCAGCATTGTTCCGATACCTACTACATTTTCGACACTCAAAAAGGTATATCTTCATCATTTTACAACTCGGAACTGAATCGGGTAACCTTGATCTGAGACAAAGACCTAAATTTTAATCAACCAAACTCATCCGTATTGAAAAGGCAATTTTCATGGTTAACTAAAAACTAAAAAAAAACATGTAAACTAAAGTTAGATCCTACTATGTTTTCCAGTTTACATGTAAATGTGGACAAAAATATGTGGAGGCGTAATTGTGACCTACATTTAAACGTGGTTGGACAGGTATCCGACACGCTAAAAATAAACGGAATCCAATGCTTTAATAAGAACACATGATAAATAAATATCTTTATCCATTGTCAAACGTTTAGTTGAAATGGGCCCTAAAGTTGGTTTCAAATCAGTCATTTGTAGTGTTGTATTACAATACATTAGGGAAAATACAGCTCTCTATTGAGACTAGCGATTCGAAGATTCAAACTGTTTTTGATTACTCAAGAACACTTTGTACTCTAAACCTATCCTGGTGATATTTTAAATCTAACGTCCAGAGTTTTGTGGTTTGTGTTCTCTTTACTGATTTCGGTGATCCTGTGCCCTCATTTATTCACCTTAACCTTTTCTTTTGCATATCAACATCATAGTAAATCAATGTCTGATCAGATTGTTACGATTGGTAAAAGGCCATGGAAATAGACATGATTATATCTTATTCTGAAAAGTTTATTTAAACTATGCTTGCTAAAATAATTTGAAACGTACTATACTCATTATATGATGGAAATAAATATTGAATCAGTTTAAAAACGCATAGAACAACGACTGAGGAAACCATACTTTGCTGACTAACCAATCGATAGGTGCTCTTGAATATTCGAACGAAATTTAAAACATCATGATAGATAGCTTGAAGCTTACTAAGAACTACGTTAAAAAGTTTTTATTTAGTCCTCGAGATGCTTAGAATCGACATATATATATGTTTTACGACAATACAAAAAGTATGATAGCGTGCAGGTTGAGTTACAAGAAGTATTTAATACAGATATAGAATGTTTACAAAAATGATGATTTTTCATTGAACGTACGTGGGACGAATATTACAAGCTGTAAACTCTTTTAAAGATTAATTTCTTACAACTCAGGTAACAAGTCAGCCTACATTCAAGAAGTAATCTACACATTGTGGTAAACTAGCCTTTGTTCAGATAAAACACGAAATCATTGATTAGCACAATTAGTAAAAACTTACTTTTAATGAATAAACAGCTGTATTGTCTTTAAAAAATCTTTTATCATTTGATATCATCTTCTGATAAGTTGGATCAGATACAATGGGATTTCCATCCAGAGTAACTTGAGCAAATAAATTTAAATTGGCTAAACCACTAATCTGTGACCAACTGAAATCAAATAGAGGAAAAGTGTCATAAGTTGCACCATATGTAATATTAGCAGACTCACGTACAATAAATAGACAGTTTCATATAGTATTCATTTGATTACATGAACAAACTGATTGTTGGATGAGTAAGGCCTATCTTTCAGTAAATTAATAAGAAACTTAACTATATATCAACAGGAACTAACAAACTATTTTGATGAAAGGTCAGTATTATAGTAGTTACGTAGGAATCAATGGACGAATGTTGAGTGTATGCAAAATACAGTAGAAGAAATTAGGAAATAGTTTAAGGATATTCAAAGGAAAGGGTTTCATCAACATATTGTTGGACCAATCATTGGACTTCAATGAATCACTGTTATTCCATTTTATTTTTGTTGTATCAGTTTATAAATGATCAAATATATAATAGAAATGTGTATATTTAAAGTTATTACATCAAATTTCAAACTGATAGTTTAGATATTAATTATAAATATATATTGATAGTTGAGGTCATGAATTAATTGAAGCTAGATCACCATGAAAAATCTGAAAGCACTAGGCGGCTGTTTCGTCCTACTATGGGAGTCCTCAGCAGTGCACATCCATCACCCTACAATAGAACGAAACGGCCGTCTAGTTCTTCCCGTTTTTCTATGATGGTCTAGCTTCAATTGACTCATGATCTCAACTATTGGAATTACTACAATCTCCACAATATCCCTTCTAATATATATTGCCTTAGTGAAATTGTAATCTGTTTGTTAGCGGAACATAGACTGGATTAAAGCAAGCTCAATGCACGATTACTTTGGTGCACGCTGATTGGATAAGAATTAGCCAATCAGCACTAGTCGATAGTTGGAGAATACTTTAGAATCTCATGTAAAAACTATAAATATACTGACCTTTTTCCCTATTGTGCTTCTTACTGGCTTCTTGCTTCCATCTAACCTTGTTATTTGGAATATAATCTCTTTTCCTGTTCAACCGTGTTCTGATTCGGGGACTTGTCGAGTGAATCGGTGTCCGAGAATACTAAGCAATAGGAATAGCTGGGTCATAACCGTAAGAAGAGATTATAACACTGTTAGTAAGATTAAACATTTAATCAACAGTTTTGTAATATGTAATATCTATTTAACAGTAAATACTTTCAATAGTTAAATTCATGAACCAATTGAAGCTAGACCACCTTGGAAAACCTGTAAGCATTAGTTAAAGTTAGACATTAACACCGTTGGATGCCGGCCGGCTCAGTGGTCTAATGGTTAAGCACTCGAGCACAAGATTGATAGGTTCCAGTTTCGAATCTCACGGGGGGTCGGGATCATAGACGAAACGGCTGTCCAGTGCTTCAAGGTTTCCCATGATGGTTTAGCTACAATTGATTCATGATTTCAACTATTCAAGTTATTAAAATCTTCACAAAACCCCTTCTGATAGTTAATATTTTATTGTTATTTAAAATGATTACTAAAATGTATAAGTAATTATTATTACGAAGAATAATTATAGAAATTTACCTTTCAATATGATTAAAACTTAAAAATATCCAAATTAATTTTGGAACATTTTCAATTGATTCAATAGATTGTATATGATTATGTCTTAAATTTAATTCATTTAATGAAATTAATCCAGATAAACCATTTACTGATGTAATATAATTAAATGATAAATTTAAATAATTTAATTTTGTTAAATGTGTTAAATTTTCAATGATTTTTATTTGATTATGATTTAAATCAAGTATATTTAAATTATATAAATTTTCTAATGAACAAATTTGTTTAATTTGATTTTTTCCTAATAATAATATACGTAAAGAATATAATGTTTCAAGACCATTCATTGTTGTGAGTTGATTTTCAGAAATATTTAAATAAACAAGTTTTGTTAAATGTTGTAAATGTTCAATTCGATAAATTTGATTGGATTGAAGACTTAAAAAGCGGTATATTTGATTTGAATCAATTTTTGGACAACTTTTTAGATTCATTCTATGAAAAGAAGGAAAGAAATGAGAAATAATTAAATAACGACATTAGAGGGATTGAATAATGACATTTATAACACAATAGGATTATAAGTAGGAATATATGTAACTCGGATAATGATTCTTTCTGTAACAGTGATTTATCTATACGTTAGAAACCAATACTTTCGGTCCAAAAGTGCAAACAAGCGTATATGCACGCACATACATTCACGGTTCAATCATGCAATTTAAAAATTTCAACTAATGAGATTTTTAAAGTCTAAGATTTACTTACAAGTATTTTATTCTTAGGTTAGACTTTTAAATTAGTAACTACTACCAAGTTAAAAACAGTTATTTGAGTTCCCTAACTTTTAATAGTTATTTCAATCATATCTTAAAAACTGGTTACTGTTTCGTTACAGCTCGTTCAATATCTTTGGGGAAAAAAGTTACTGATTAAGAAACGTATAGTTGAATTAAATCTAAATGGTCACACGTAAATTTAAGGTATCATTCATTTGTGGGGAAACCACCGACCTGAAAAGGGAATTGGATTCGAGGTGGTCTTAGTGATCTAAGAGTGTGACCGCAGTGCCCAAGGGACAACTGCTTGAGGTCGGTCACACACGACCTTTTTATGGGTAATTGTTGTGTTAGCTCCGTACTTATTGAGATCTTACCGCCAGAGACGGATATCCGTGGGATAAGGCGAGGTGTGCATTTTTAGGGTCGACCTTTTCTAATCCCACCCCTCCTTGTGGGAAGGCAGCATCGCTATCATGCTGGTTGTCTGAAGGAAACACCTTACTGCTGTCACACCTCTGTACAGTCAGCAGTACGACTTCGCCTTCGGACCTTGGGTTTGTTGCTTTTAGTCTTACCGCTCTTCAACCGACCTGTCTGACATGGTAGGACCCTGAGGAACGGTTGTTCCAGCAAGTATAGCTCGGTTGCTTCATCACGATAGGCAGGCCCGACCACCACGTCAAGGTAGCAACAACGGTCGGGTGACTGGAGAAACCACCAAATTAATGGAATGTTTACATGAATCTATGTTTATATCAAAGGCTTGCAAATATGTCTTCAATAGATAAATATAAATGTTGCACAATACCATTAACTTGACCTGATTATTAATTGAGTCATTTTCTAACTGTCCTTCATATTCAAGACAACTCAGTTATACTGATGAGTTGAATTAAAGTATTGGTTATCCTTATGAAACTAATAAGTTCAGATTTACCAGACGTTTAGTAAATTTTGTGTTATGTCATTAAAAAAGCATCTCCAAAGTAATAGATAACTTCCAAAAAAACAAAAATGAAACTAAAAGATGTGATTGGAACTTATCTTAAATTTTAGTAACGTTAAATTACTTACAAAGTATCGTAATCTAAAAACAGCTACGAATTTAAAATGGTCATTATCTTTAGAAATATCCAAATCGGTAAACCTATCAGAAATGTACCAGTAAAATTAAGAAATTATTGCACTGTATCCATTCATTAGATAAACTATAAAAGTATCTACAAATGAATTGCAAGGGTTCAACTCAACAGCAATTTACTCGTTAAGATACGTAAGGATTATGTTTTTAATTTACATGAGAGTGATTTGTTGGAGTATTCTGAGACTACAATAAATCAACCTGTTGGTTCACTATATATCTTATTGAGTGACAAGAAATAACTTTTTCCCATCTTAATCAGATTCTCCAAATAAAGTTGACTTCTCATAGTTTGCTGTTCTATCTATGAATCATAAAAAAAACAATGATCAAGATATTAGATCAACCAAATCATTACTTACTGTTCATAACATAGGATCGTTTGTTTTTTGACACGATCATAATCCATGAAAACGTTAGACATTTCAGTTGATAGAAGTTTTTCAGTATTAAATAAGTCCTTGTTATTTTTGGATGTTTTATTATTGTTTTTTTCATCATTTTTCATCAATGTATCTTTTGAGCATAAATTAGTACTAGGTAATTTTGTTGTTGTATTTCTTAGTTTTATTGAATCTTTAAATCCTTTTAGTGTAAACGATGAAAATGAAGAAGATGAAGATGAAGATAATGATGATCGTGGTAGTGAATATACATTTAATTTTTGTCGCTGAAGTTGTTGTTGATAGTTATGATGACGATGATGATTCAGTGTCTTATTCACATCTTCATTCACTTGTTCGCTGTTTTTATTTTTCTGTGTGTATGATAATGATGATTCAACAAAACGATTCCATTGTGTAGGTATTTGTTCGTAATTACTTACGTTTGTACTTAAATAGCGATTTGTAGGGCGTTTTAATTTGTTTGCTTGAAATCCATCTGATTATTAAAAAGGAACAATCATTTTCTACATGATTTTTGTAATAACTTCAGCACCCAAACTTCGTTAAATAAGTAAATTTAAACTAACAAAAAATGTTCATTCTATCTCTCCGATTTCAGAGGTTTTAAGATTATTTTGTTGTAAAACTGAATTCAGATAAAGCAATTTCGGACAATCTTTTGAATTTATTTCATTTCAAATTTCTAACTAACTGAAAGTCTAACCCAGAATTCCAAAGTCTCTGGTAATTGACTGACTAGTTTGAAGCATTTATCTAACAGTCTTGCTGAATGAAAATAGTGTCTTGGTAGGGAAAATGCAAATCCTGGTGATCGACTGGATCATGAAGACGTCAACATCTGAATGGAAACACGGGATACAATGGACATCTAGGATGCAGTTGGACGATCTGGACTTCGCAGATGATCTGGCCCTTCTATCCCAAACGCAACAACAAATGCAGGAGAAGACGAACAGTGTAGCAGCAGCCTCAGCAGTAATAGGTCTTAATATACACAAAGAGAAGAGCAAGGTTCTCCGATACAACACAGCATGCACCAATCCAATCACAATTGACGGAGAAGATCTGGAAGATGTAAAAACCTTTACATATCTGGGCAGCATTATTGATGAACACGGTGAATCTGATGCAAATGTGAAGGCGCGGATCAGCAAAGTAAGGGCAGCATATTTACAACTGAGGAACATCTGGAACTCAAAGCAACTGTCAACCAACACCAAGGTCAGGATTTTCAATACAAATGTCAAGACAGTTCTACTGTATGGGGCGGAAACCTGGAGAACTACGAAAGCCATCATCCAGAAGATGCAGATGTTTATTAACAGTTGTCTATGCAAAGTACTTCAGATCCGTTGGCCGGACACTATTAGCAACAACGTACTGTGGGAGAGAACAAACCAGATCCCAGCGGAGGAAGAAATCAGGAAGATGCGCTGGAAGTGGATAGGACACACATTGAGGAAAGCACCCAACTGCGTCACAAGACAAGCCCTCACATGGAATTCTCAAGGCTAAAGGAGGAGAGGAAGTCCAAATAACATATTACGCTGAGAAATGGAGATAGACATGAGAAAAATGAACAAGAATTGGATGGAATTAGAAAAGAAGGTCCAGGACAGAATGGGTTGGAGAATGCTGGTCAGCGGCCTATGCTCCATTAGGAGTAACAGGCGTAAGGAAAAATTAAGTAAGGGAAAATGCAAAAGACCCTCTTTGAACTCATTCAAAACTCAGTCATAAAAAGGCAATGGGTAAGTTTAGTATTTTTGTTGTGTTTTAACATTTCATATCCCGTGAAAAAGGATATGCTTTAAATAATCTTTTTAAATGATATCTTCAGACAACTACATAGATATTGAATATCCAGTCGGTAAATCTCCCAGTTTATTCAATTTAGACTATGGTGACCGCTAATTATGAACGATCAAAGTTATTTTAATACGATCGCAATCAATCGCGAAGTCAATAAGGCAGATGACACATAACCTTCCGATAATAAAGTTCAAATTACAGAACTCAAAAAAGAGGAAGCAATGCAGTGTAAACTTTGGTATTTAATAAAGATAAAATCAAAATCCAGAGAAATCAGAAAACTGAGACAAGAAGATTTACGAGGAAATGCGGATTAGAAAAAAAGCCTATGTGATTTCAGTTTTGTTTATTAACAAAAATGGAAAAATTATGAACTCCTTAGCACTGATACTATTTGCCCTTTATGCCCCAGGCTTTTTTGCTGCTATTTGCTTCATCAAAATAGTAGTATGATGCAACAGTTATTAATAAAATGTTGATTACCACATTTCTGAATCACGAAAATTGTTATCTTTTTCCAAATTACCGAATTTTTAACCAATCAGATATATGAAAAAGAACAGATGTAAGTGAGCCTAAAGCATAAATTCACTGAAAAGCTGGGGATAAATAAGCAACGTAGTCATCTTCATCAAAAAAACCACGAACTCAAGCAAATCAACGGAGAAGAATTCAAACTGATATCTCCACTTGTCTATTCCTTTCGATAAAAATACACTTTGATCAGAGAACTGAGAATGAATGTTAACGACTCAAAAATAAATTTGTCTAATAACCAAAACGTCATTGTCATAAAAATAAACAGAATGTGGCACATAACTTGAGATATATTAGATTTTTAATTGATTATTTTGCATGGTAATTTGCTTACCTACCATCAGCGTATTACAAGATATTCTTTGATGATAAGTTGGCTTGACTAAAGGTACACCCCGATGATTAACAGTTGATTCGAGTAATTGAATGTCAACGTATTTCACATTTCCTGAAAGAATAAAAATATTAACGTTGGGAACTATTAAATCTGAACGTGAATCCCTTAGAGATTTACTAAAGTTTACTTATGAAAAGTCATAAAAATGGATACATTACAATTACTCGTGGCATCTCGGTCAGCAGACTTTGCTGACGAGCATCTAGCGGCTCATATTTACATGTTTATTTTTGAGATCTTACAGTAATGGACAATCTTTACTTGATTCTTTGTGGGATTAAAATATCACTACATGTTACATATTAGTCTTAAATCATGACTGGTGTTGATTTATTATAATACTTTGCTTTTTATAGAGTATAAAACCTCAGGTTGACGAGAAGTCACAAGAAACTCATAATTAAATAGGCTTTTGTTAAAAATCTACAGCGGCCCTTATCGCATCGTCTTGGTAATCGTTCTTGTCATTTTAATCCAATTATACACTTTATGAACTACCTTTAAACATTGTCATTTGTGATCTTGATAATTGTATCATATACGCTTTAACATGTGTTTGCTTTATGTATGTCTGTCATTCTCACTCTAATTGGCTGTCGGAAATTCATACGTTAACACTTTCCGTATAAAGGGTGAGTTACCCATAATTCATTGAGTAGACCTGGTCTCCTTCTCTGATTCACATCACTTATCGTCTGTCTGTATCGATAGATGTTCGAAATATATCCGTTCAGAATCACTCTCGTGCTCGGCTTTTGATATTTCGTTGCTCTAAGCCTATGAAGGCGATAGAATATGGAACAAGTAAGTAGGATCTACATTTCATGAACATTATAATTGTTCGATTATACCGGAGTCGAACGGGCATGTAGCGCCAGTGAAATTCAACAGAGCTCTAGCCGAATAATCCTGCAGTTGGGTCATTGATTATCGAATATTTTGTCGTACAAGTTATAAGACTTTTGTGCCCCAGTAACATTGATTGAATATAAGTAGCGAACTAGCGATAAAAAATAGCATCATGATATCCTATTATTATCAGTCTTCGAAAATTTTGTCAGTTTTTTTAATGAAAAAAGGGAACTTGATTTATTACACGATTCATAATATAACCAATTAATCTGATAGATAATCTAATGCTTCTTAAGTCCCAGAGTGTACTTTGATAGTGTGGTTGAAAGTATTCGGCTATGGATAATTTAACATTGGACATACAATAGAAACGTTAAAAATTATTCATAACCTTAATTAATTTCTGAAATTACAAACCTCTAATATCATCCGATCTTTTTATGTCTTTTGAAAGCAAATCCTTCAGCTTGTCTGACGAAGTCTTCTTTGGAATACTCGCTGAAGCGGTAACCATAGGAACGACAATTTTTGAATTATGAAACCACATAAGGTCAACGATTTGACGTATTCAAACAATTCCGTGTCTAAAAGAACAAGTGGCTGGGTAGCTTGTGTTGGTCATGGCAACAGTGGTCTCTTGATCGATTTAAATATCACCTAAAAGAGTCAACTGATGGAGCTTCAAACACGTATTGAGGCAACGAGGCAACAGTCAGCTGATAAGTAATTTATTCTGGGCTTGTGAACATTTTTAAAGTGTCCTCGTGAATTTCTCGTTTTGGAAGAGGAGCGAATTTATCATAAGGTAGTTCAAATTCTATGATCAAGTCCCCTCTGGTTCCTTTTTGTGATATTTGAAATAGGTTTCGTTTGGCGAATCGAACATCTCAAAAAAGCTCTGCCATCCTGAGATGCGGTTCTCTGTCTCTTTCTATAAGAGGGCTGGTCACTTTTATGCAATCCTCGAATTTAGGATGCAGGAATACTGTGTACAAATCCAAAACGTTTTTAGCACTGATATTGCTAAGGGCTCTAGGTATCGACCAGTAGGTTCTTAAAACTTTGGCAGCTATCTCATGGCAGTGCACAGTAGTTTCTAATTATTGACTAACAATGAGTCCTGGGACATTGTGTGCCTGAACAACAAATAGCTCAATGTTATTCATTGTGTATTTATTTCTACCTTGTGACTAGTATGCATCATAATGCACTTGGGAGCATTTATCGAGAACTGTTAAACTTGAGATCGTTCAGATAACTTCTCCGAATCATTTTTAAGCTCGAGACTATCGTCCCTACTTCTTATCGTTCTTCAATTCTTGACATCGCCAACATATAATAAAACGGATGATTATAGGAAACTAGGGTGGTCATTAACATACAAGAGAAGCAACATTGGCCCCGAAACTGTACCTTGAGCCACTATGTTAGACAACATTGATTTCACTCGTACTCTTTGTTGGTGCACAACTAGAAAGCCTTTTGTTCACATTAATGAATTATTTTCCATCCCAATATTACTTAACTTATATAATAGCGAGTTGAGAGGAACTTTGTCAACAGCTTTATTGAATACAATTTAGGCTACATCTACGGGTAACTTTTGGTCCTTAAGAGAGTACCAACTTTCGTGAAGTACTAAGATGTTGGTAAGACAAGAGTGACCTGTTCTAAAGCCATGCTGCTTTTCAGAAAGAATCCGTGTTTTGTTGAGAAAAATATTTTCGAAAATTTTAGCAACCGCACCAGTTAGACATGCGGGTTGATAGTTCTCAGATTGATGTCTCGTAACTATTTTGATGACAGGATTAACTAGAGCGGTTTTTCTAGTCTTTTGGTAATCGACCCCGGGTTACAAACAGATTGAAACATACACTTCGTAGGTTTGCAACAAATTTAACTGGTTTCTTTAGTAACCCAGGATGCATTTCATTGAGTTCTGTGGATTTCCTTATATCAAGCTTATTTAGCGGACCAAAGATATCGAGTTCTTTAATGATCACAGTGTCCAGTGTATGTGCATGGCTTGTACAAACTGAAGGGAGGGGTGTCTCTACGGTATATACACTGCTGAGTACCTGAGCTATACCATAGTCGTCCTCCACTAATGATGAAGTACTACTGTCTCTTCTTAATCCTTGAATATTTCTACTTCTCTTAGTTCATTGATTTACGTGCAAATATAAACGTACAAAGTTCTAGACTTGCAGGAGTTTAAGGCACAAATATTTCGAGATTCTCGAAATTTAGAGTTATTTTAGTCATAAATTTAGACATAAATCTCGTCCAAATTCTTCTCCTTTTATGGAAAAAAGCGCGGACCACCTAAATGAACCACTCTGGGAAATTTTCTAGACACCTTGGTGTAGTCCAAAGAACGTGAGTTGCAGAGACTTTAAGGTAAAAATTTCTAAGTCCATCTCAAAACGCTTCTATTAAAGACTCTGTTATAACCCAGTGAAGGTTAAGTTACAGGTAACTTCCGAAGACTGTTAATAGACTAATATTCTATAAATATTCTTATTGTGTAATTATTCAACAATTGCATTACGTATATTTATATTCCTCTTATTATAAGCTTTAATTTGACCTATAATTTATTATTATACGATTTACGGTTCTTAATCTATGTTCAGTCTATTAATTACTATCTCCCGCGTTCACAGCCACTTTTTGATTTATTTGTGTACACATGTTATTTTCTATTTTATGGTACGTTGTGGTCTGTCTGGTTGATATATAAACAGAGTATGTTTGAAATGAACGATCTGCTGTGATTCGAAGCTGGCATTGTGTTCTGGACTCAAGTGGAAGGGCTCGGAGGACATAGGACCAATAAGGACGCTAAACTGCCCACACCGGTTGAACGTCATTGGTTGGCCTAGTGTGAAGATTCGTATAATTCGTATTCGGATTGGTATATAAATCGTGTGATAGAAAAATCAGACATCTAAGGTCATAACAGACTGTAACTCTATTTTCCAATTTACTGCAGATGGTGAATATATAATGTCTTCCATATTTGCGCTCCAGACGTTAGGTCTGAGCTGGGTTGTTACATGATCGTTTTTGACAACTATACGACAATCAAAAACTACAGCTGCATGGTCACTTTCACCCAAGCGTGGAAAGTAATCGACGTTTGTGACGTCACCAACATAATGGGTCAGTGTGAGATCCACTGAGGGTAATTCATATTCCAGGTTGCACCTAGTTCGTTATTTTGCATGTTGCACTAGGGTAAATTCCCCAACCAACTTCACTAGCTCATTTGATACATCTCCCACTAAGTCTAGCTATAAAAAAACGGAGCTAATGAAGAACATTCAATCCCTAAATTCAAACTCATCTCACACCCGCGAGGGTTACGACGACTTTATCCGAGATACCCTCACCCATTTTAACTTAGTAGGCCACTTGCTTGCTGTTTGTATCCATATATCAACCATCACTTATTGTGATTTCTAAATCATGGACTTTTCGTGCCTATAGGTAACCCTCGTGCTATTGATAGAAGAAACCAGAGAAGTAGTGAATAGGTCTTTATTTCGATCTTTGCGCAGTCACAGTCGAGCGTGGGATTATCTGTTCAGACAAACAAAGGCTTTCAACATTCAATATAAGATAATAAGGTATATAACGCTTATACAAAATAAGGAAGTGAATGAATACTTGAACAATACTGTTTTGGTATATGCTTGGTTGTTTGGGGTCAACTCTTAACCAACCAACCTATGCTGTTACATTAGCTTCCCCCTAGAATCGACTTCCGTAGGAACGTCGGTTCGATCAACCTATCTATCAAAAACACCTCAGTTCTATTTCTTATCCCAAGGGAAAATTATCAACTCGCTCAATGTTTGACTTACAATCAGTGGCTACTAACTCTGTCAGCTGTCAACGATAGTCCATGGATATCTCTTCATTTACTAGCTTGTCATCTTATTTTGTAGCATGTGATTTCTTCTACAACTATCGCTGACGGTTTGCTGCGTGCATTCAAGAGAAAGAGTGTGAGACTGTGGAACAAGAATATCTGAGGAAGTGCCGCGAGCGAGCTACTCAACATCATGTTGATGAGGTACGATTTTTCCATGCTCAGACCGGCTATCAGGTGTTTACTCACCTGCCTCTTGAGTCGCCCTCAAGTAAAAAGTAAAGAAGAATCTACTTTAAAGATAATGGTGAAAACCAATCAAACCTGAAGAATTGCTCCACTGCCTGCATCAAAATAATAAGATACAAAATGGAAATACATAAATATAATTGATAATTGTTCGGTTCCACGTAAGTGATTGGCCTTCAGAACGGATTGGTATTCTGGAAGAAAATAGACATAGTGTAGCCATCTTGTGTACGAAAAGGTATGAAAACAAAAAAACTCTTTTTATAATGTATATATGTAAAAGTGTAAACTCACTAGAAGTTGGACTCATTGGCAAACCCGTTCAAATGTGTGACCTTGGGACTGTGACGACCGCCTTTTATAACCAGGTACGTAACCAAGGGTGCATAATTTTACTCCATGAAACGGAAGAGAATATACGGTTAAAGAGGGGAAAATTGTGTAGAGTATGAGGATCAAGTACAGTTGTGTCAAATACTCTTTTCTGGTTTGATTTAAATATGTATGGTATATTGTAGCAATATTTCGTCAATTCATCCAACTAACGAATTTATCTGCACCTTAGAAGTGTGTAAGTCTTATTACTCATTAGTACTATGAATGATTAATCGGTAAAAGGAAAGATTGCAGTCACCCCCCTCGTGGTCTGATGTGGTCTAATGGTTAGGCATACGGTCTAGCATTCAGGAGGGCAGAGGTTCGAGTGCGTGTGAGGTACGCGTTTTTGTTCATCAAAACCCCCTTCAATACGATGTTTGTTGGCCATAAGTTGCTCAGATATGAAAGAAAGATAACAGGAGGACGGATTGATATGTCAAAATGCCATATTGGAACAGTACAAGTTCTTTGTTTGGATTACTAATAATACTATAGAAAAAAAATCTACAAGTTTTGTAATTTCCATTTTACGTTATACTTAAACCGAGAGAAAAAGTATATATATATATATATATATATATATATATATATATATATATATATATATATATATATATATATATATATATATATATATATAAGTTACTGACATAACATGTCTTTTTTATAACGCTAGTGTTAAGCTCCAGGGTTTTGTATGGACCACTAATAATAATTGGTTTAACGTTAACATAGCTGTGATAGTCATATCGTTAGTTCAATGTTATGATTACTTAACAGTTCCTTTATAAGTTGTGTTTAAAATTAGGTATGTGGAATCAATGCGGCTAACATAGTAACCTCACAGTAACGCACTGTACTATATCTCCACGGTTATTGATTCTTAAATGTCACAATTTAAAAAAAATCTGAATATTGCCAATAAAGATAGGTTATATGATCACACTAAAAAGCATGCTGCAGGAAAACTGGTTAAGTCATTACATAAGTTTCCTAAACATGAAAAAAAATGATGAAAACTTTATTAAGTACTTGGCCATGGTTTAATCCAAAATGTTTTGTCTAGAAAACCACTTATTAATAGTAGTATTAATCGTATCAAGCTACTAAACATATCTTCGACCGAAAACTTTTAGAAGTAGTTCATATGGTATATATGTATAGCCAGTCTACGTGAAAGATGTATATAGATATATAAGAAGTAGAGCCAACATAGTTAATTAACCAGAAAAAGAAATTATAAAACTCGCCTGGGTTGCTTTTTGAATACGTTGTATTTGCCAGTGTTAGTTGTATGAGTTTGTTTAAAATCCTCAGCCATTGTTTCGGAATACCTAGCTTATGTGTTCAGTATTTAAAAAAATATTTAACATAACACATATATTAAAGGTAAAAGGTTTGGGGAATTGTAGGTGAGGCGGAATGAGGAAAAAAAATTTTTAAGTAGATGCAGGGTCTGATTAGCTACGTGGTTAGATTTTATCCTGCATCCGAAACTGTCAACATCCTTGACTGATTAATTGGATGTGCCCAGCGAACCGTTTTAGTCATTTGTAAAGATTTATCATCTTTACATTTCGATTCCGTAATGGATTTGTCAGTTAAACGATCTAACAATACGTATGGTGGTTCATGATCTAGATAAGCCGTCTTTAGTCTATCAATACTTATTGTGTCGATGTTTCCATGTTTTTCTATCACGAAATATTTAGGTTTTCTTGAGACGACTTTGAAAGGACCTTCAAATGAAGGACTGAGTGGTGATTTTATTTTATCACATCTTATCCAGACGTGCGTGCAATTGCTTAGGTCTTTAGGTACATATACGGCGCGCGATTGTTCGCGAGTATTAATTGGTTTGAGTTTGGACATATGGTCCCGTAGTTGATCTATGTAATTTTCTAAATTAAGTTTTTGACTGTTAGTATTAGGGTTAATAAATTCACCTGGTAGTCTCAGAGTTGTTCCGAAAACCAGTTCCGCAGCTGAACATTATGCGTCAGTTTTGACAGATGTTCGTATTCCCAACATAACTAATGGTAGGAATTCTGTCCACTGATTGGGGTTTGAGTGAGATATAAGGGCAGTTTTTAGCTGACAGTGAAAACGTTCTACCATCCCATTAGCCTGAGGATGATATGCAGTGCAGCGTATCCTATTGGAGCCTAGAAGTTTAGCCAAGTTATTAAATAGTTCGGATTCGAATTGCGCTCCTCTATCCGTCGTTATTGTTATGGGTGCACCAAAAATGGTTACCCAGTTCTGCATGAAAGCTTTGGCTACTGTTTCCGCTGTGATGTCCGCTATCGGGATGGCTATAGGGAATCTGGTAAATCAATCTATGCATGTAAAAAGATAATTAAAACCATTTGAACGGGGTAAAGGACCTACCAGGTCGATATGCACATGTGCAAAACGTGCATCTGGTTGCGAGAAAACACCTATGGGTGAATTTGTGTGACGATTAATCTTTGATTGTTGGCATGCTGAACACTCTCTAACCTATTTGTGTACATCCTTCTGTAAATTCGGCCATATATATCTGGCATTGATTAGTTTAGTTGAAGCTTTTGCGCCAGGATGAGACAAAGAATGAAAGTTATTATATATCAACTCTCGCATATTTTTGGGAACGAAAGGTCGCGGCATCGCCTTGGTCGTGTCACAGTAAATTAGGATACCATCGATAGGTGATGGGAACTCTTTTAAATTAAGACTTGAATTGTTTGTTTTAAGTAGGTTTTGTAATTCTAGGTCCTGCTCTTGTTCGTGTCTCAACGTCTCGAAGTTTACCGTAGACTGCTGTGGCACGTTCATTTCTAGTCTGGATAAAGCATCTGCCGCCTGATTGTCCTGACCTTTGACATGTCGGATATCGCTTGTGAACTGTGATATATAGTCAAGGTGTCGGACTTCTCGAGGTGAGTACTTATCGGCTCTCGCTTTCAATGCATTCGTCAGTGGTTTGTGATCCGTAAAGACTATAAATTCCCTACCTTCTAACGTGTGTTGGAAGTGTTTAATAGTCAGGTAGATTGCAAGAAGTTCTCGCCCGAAGGTAGAATACCTTGTCTCAGCTGGAGCGAGTCTTTTCGAGAAGAAAGCAATTGGTTTCCAGGCGATTTTAACCAGTTGGTTAAGAGTACCGCCTACTGTTTTATCTGAAGCATCCACCATCAAAGCAAGTGGGGAAAGAGAATTCGGATATATCAACGTAGTTGCTTGAGCCAGTTTATCTTTAAGCTGTTTAATAGCTTCGACGGCGTCAGAAGACAGTTTGAATTCTTTTGGTTTTCCTTTAAGTAAATCTGTTAAAGGTTGCATTAATTGTGCACAACCTGGTATGAATCTGCGATAAAAGTTAATTAGACCTAGAAAACTTCTCATTTGTGTTAGAGAGCTAGGTATCGGGTATTGTTTGATGGTATCCACTTCTTTTTTTATAGGTTTAATCCCTTCTGGGCTTATTGTGTGACCGAGAAATTCTAAAGTTTGAACACCGAAAACACACTTTGATGTATGTTTATTCCATGTTCATTCAATCTTTTCAACACTGCTCGTACATGCTCTTCGTGTGATTGCAAATCCGGGCTGGCAATAAACAAGTCGTCTATATACCCCTGCGCAAATGGCATATCTCGAAGTAGGTTATCTATGAATCTTTGAAATGTCTGTGCCGCATTTCTCAGGCCGAATGGCATGCGTACAAACTCGAATAAGCCGAAGGGTGTTGTAATAGCTGTCTTGGGGATATCTTCATCAGCCACCGGGATATTGTGATATGCCCTGACTAAGTCAATTTTAGTGAATATGTTCATACCCTGTAAACCGTTTGTGAAATCTTGGATATGCGGTATTGGGTACCTATCTGGTACGGTTTGACGATTGAGGGCTCTGTAATCCCCGCATGGTCGCCAGTCACCTTCATTCTTCTTTGGGACCATATGCAAAGGGGATGCCCATTGACTATCAGACGGACGGATAATACCCAGTTGTAGCATATAATCAAACTCGGCTCTAGCGATTTTGAGCTTATCTGGTGCTAGTCTCATGGGTTTTGCAAACACCGGTGCACCTTCGGTTTTGATAGTGTGACTTACTCTTAGTTTGTCTTTGGAAGGCTGTGGGTTTGATTTAGTTAAGTTTGGAAATTCCGCGAGTATATCTTGAAATTTTGCTGTTGTTACTGGAGGGGTTTGAATCAAGTTAAGAGAGCTGATGTGACTTTCTTTGCCTTTTGTGGAAAACGAAGTTTCTTGGTGTCAACTAGAAATTCGTATCTCTCTAGAAAGTCCATCCCCTGTATTGCCAGATCTAAGTCGGCTACTGTGAAAACCCAAGGGAATTGCCTTCTGAACCCCAAATCTAGGGTTAACGTTTTCTGCCCAAATGTCGCGATTGTAGTTTTATTTGCAGCTTGAAGTGTAATCGGGGATGTTTCTCGACTAATCTCAGTTTTATTTCGAGGGATGATGCTAAGAGCAGCGCCAGTATCCACCAAGAAATTCAAGTTAGAGTTTCTGTCTCTGACATAAAACAAGCGACTGTTTAGGCGCCCCTCCTCAGTTGTCACGACCTGGGGAGGGGTTACTCGTTTCCCGCTGTCTTAGAATTATGCTTAGGCCAGGCGCATGGTTGCCTGCACTTGGTTGAGTTGACGCTAAACGTTTAGTGGTACCAACAAAACTGCCCAGATTGTCTGGACATTTGTGACCTGTTTTGTGACTTGGATCGTGGTCGTTGTGGTGACCTGCTCCTGTTTGTATGACCCATTTGCATTCTGGTGACAGCCTCAGTGAGACTCTTAACACTCGCAATGAGTCCTTCTATGACGGGGTCTTTTGCTGATTCTACTTTCTGTGTGTGATTTATTGTGCCTGATCCAGTTGGAGGACCTCTTTCCATTATTCTATCAGCTATACGCACTAAATGAGATAATGAGGTTTCAGGATCTTGTGCATCCAAACAGTGTTGGACGTAGCATGGGAGAGCTTGTATCCATCCTTGTTTTGGGACTGCTTCACCCACTGTGTTATCACCCACTATGACTTGGAGGTGACGTAGAAACTGTGACGGCGACCGATCACCTAGTGTTTCACCTTGAAAAAGTCTTTGGATTCTTTATCTGATAATGATAAACGGTTCATTATCTCTCGTCTTAAGATGGTGTACGGTTGTGGTGATGGTGGATCTAAAATCAAGTCACGTACTTCTTTGGCGACTGAAGGAGGAAGGATAGAACACAAATCTCTATAACGAATCCCTTCAGATTTGATAATGTGTCTCGTGAAATAATGCTCTAGTTGAGCAAACCACAACTCAGGATCACTACGATCAAATTCTGGAAGTCGAGATTTCGTAGTCATAACAGTGTCTATCTCCACTGGTGACAAATCCTCCAGATTATGGGTTTCTTTTAAGTCTGACATGAGGTATGTGACAAATATAGCAATAAAATTAGCACGAAAAAAATGGTTTCTATGACACGAATAACTTAAGATAATTAAAAAAAAATTATTTATATACCCAACTTAGTTTACGGATAATCAGGTCTACTTTTACGATTGAGTAAAAAAATAATATTAATAACAAAAATGAGGTTAATTTGTGTTCAAAAAGGGCTCACCAGTTTCGTGCCTATAGGTAACCCTCGTGCTATTGATAGAAGAAACCAGAGAAGTAGTGAATAGGTCTTTATTTCGATCTTTGCGCAGTCACAGTCGAGCGTGGGATTATCTGTTCAGACAAACAAAGGCTTTCAACATTCAATATAAGATAATAAGGTATATAACGCTTACACAAAATAAGGAAGTGAATGAATACTTGAACAATACTGTTTCGGTATATGCTTGGTTGTTTGGGGTCAACTCTCAACCAACCAACCTATGCTGTTACAGACTAACATTAATATTTCCGAACGCAGTATATCTCTTGATAACTACTTCTTATATAGAAGCGACAGATTGAATGGACGAGGCGGACGATGCCTTATTTACGCTCACTCTAGCCTAAACTCACTACTATGTGATATGCCTGAACTAAACAAACTGAAGGATTCAGTGTGGATTGTATTAAAGCCGTGGAATTCTGTTACCTTACTGCTCGGCTGTGTTAATCGTCAACCTAACGCATCAATAGATGAAATAGCAGTTTTATCGGAGGTATTCACACTAGCTTCATCCCTCTCATTCACAGGCAAGCTCATTTGTGGTGACTTCAATATGCCCGAAATTTCTTGGCTGCCAGTCAAAGCACCGAGACGTTATGAATCATTTATTGAATGTCTAGAGCTTGGACAATGGACTCAGTATGTCGATAGCCCTACCAGACGTCAAAACATCTTGGACTTAGTCTTTACCAGTGGCCTCATCCCCAATACTTTGTATATTGGAAAAAAGTTCCCAGGTAGTGATCATAACATTGTCATATGCAGCCTTAATGTAAAAACCAAAACCGATAGAAGTAAAACCGTAACACTTCATAGAAACTATCGCAAGGTTGATTGGAATAACTTACACAATTACCAACGAAGCACTGATTGAAGAACCTTCTTTACCTCAAACAATATATACATTTGAAACGCAACTCTCATGAAGCGCGCCAACCGTGGTACTGATTAAAACTATCTAGATTCATTTCTTATAAATTATCAACCCAGCTATGTAATTTACTGCACTGAATATTGTATCATTTGTATCACTTTGATCTTGCCTGTAAACTGGCATGCCTCATGTAACAAACTGTTATTTGAGAATAAATTATTATTATTATTATTATTATTATTATTATTATTATTATTAGGGCACATGTGATAAGCGTGTCAACTAGTTTCTGCTCAAAAGAATTTTCTGTCGATTCACTCTTTAGATTTTTCTAGTCCACCGTAGCTGCATTAAAGCTTTTGAAGACTAAACAATGACAACATATTGATCAAGTGTTCAGATCTTCTAGCAAGATCTCATTTGTTTTACAGCTTGGACTGCGGTAGACCAAACCAATCAGCAGCTCTCGTCCTTTTTCAGGCGGCAACTAATTCACATGTTCCATCTTCATGGGATATGATATGAATGATGATAAACATAGTATACCATAGAATATATATATATATATATATATATATATATATATATATATATATATATATATATATATATATATAATATTGTATATCAATGAACAAAGCTTCACCGCCTTTATGATTCTAGGTTTTATAGGCTCTTACTAATGTTAAATTGCCAAAATAAAGTTCCCTACCGTTTACAAACTGATTCAGTCAAGCTTCTCTTACAGCGACTACATTCGGCTCGGTAGAGTTTATCTATACACCTATCTCCGATCTCTTAGTGACCAAGTCACGGGCATATCTGTAAGAGATACAAAGACCAGTTAAATGGCTCCATGCTGCACCCAGAGTGGCTTCGGCACCATTCTCCGTTGAAGCCTCACTGCTAGACAACTTGCAATTTTGGGGTCCTGATAGCCAGCATCTGACCTCGATTTTACTTCTTTTTCAGCTTCTCATCTCATCCACTGGCCGCATGTCTTCACGGATGAAGTATCCTGATCCCTTTGCTTCATGTCCGTTTAATTCCTTTTCATTAAGAAATCTAAATACTATGTTTGTCAGCTTGGTTTGATACTGTTTCGAATCCATCCGGTTACTTAGTCAGTAAACCTTTAGCGAAGTGTCATCAGAAAAATACTGTGACACTTAGTAGTCAAGTAGATCTTTTATCAACTCAATGTCTTTCTCACAGTGAGTTTTCGGTTCTAAGCTTTCACTCTAGTTGATTCTGTGGAAAATAACTGACTTGTCACTACGATCAGTCTTTAATTTCCCAGCTTCTGTTTAGGGGACTGGAAGAACCATCTAGTCGCTGAACAACTTTCTCGCTCTCAGCGGTCTCGAAGGCCACGAAAAAATTTATAAGTAAATTGCTCATCATCATACCTACTAATTAATCATCGCTAAACCACAACTCGGCCACCTATCTGGTATATTATGCAACACAAGACTTTTGACCGTCTGGAATGACTGGATCACCTCATTGAAATACAAGCATTATGTGCATATTGAAATTCTTGTTTTTTTCGATGAATTTAACTGGGGTAATCATTGTATTCTGGCTTGACAGTTGAATCTTATGAGTATGAGTGAGTGTCCGATGACATGCCTCTGAGATTTCATGTCTGGTTGGTTGTGAGCTGTCAGAGTCTAAACGTCCATGTCAGACAGGCAAACAGTATCAAAGTGAAACCCCTAAACTATTCTTACTTTAAATATTCACTACTGACGCTTTCAACTCGCTAGACACTAATGCTCTTCTTAAGTCAGATGATCTCAATATGTGAAGGGCGATAGTTGGTTCAGATAATATTTTGACTCTTCAGAAAGACCTGTACAAGATATACGACCAGAATGTTTGAGAAATACGCCTTTGAAATGTTAAAGAATGCAGGGTACTATTAATGAACTAAAGTAATACTGTATTCGAGACGTACATCCTAGGCGATCCTCATATCACACTTCAAACAACTCAGATGAACGTAGGTACCGCTCTCTGTGATACTCTGATCTTATCTTCCCACTAGTATTTCTCAGCTAATGAAGCATACTCACTCTTACTGTTTCTTATGAGAACACTTGTCTCCTGAACTTCGAAATGATTTGAAATTATTTTCGGTGTTTGTCCAAGGCTTCATCTCGAAAAATCTCATACATGATTTTCCTTTACCTTAAGTAGGATATTACCCTCTTAAAACGTTTTCAAAGGAGAACGAATGAAAAGGTACTTAGGCCGCGAATTAAATTCTCTCCAGTTGGCTTGGAAGCTAACCTAAAGTCAGTACGTCGGAGGACAAATGGGGTGAATATGATAATGAGGTGCAAAACTGTTCATAATCCCCTCATCTGGACAAACCACTTAAACATTTTAGTAATGTATCATACATGAGGGGACATTCAATCAAGATACTGACTTTTCCGAATCATTTCACTACTTGGACCAATATATGGTCAGGGTACCCTACTCGACATTTGTGAGGCTGCATTAGGAATATGGGATTCAAGAAGCGAATCCTTTTCACAAAAATGAAGCGGATATGCTGGAAAAATTAAACTGTGAGCAGCAAAAATGATGAAAGATCTTGTCGACTTCTCTTATTACGACAAATTGAGACGCCTCAGTCTATTTGCTCTATCTCACCAAATGTTAATACTGGGTTATCGTGTACTGGACGATAATCGTGATAATATTATGTCTTATCTTTCCCTTTAATCTGGGACTTATCATTTGAGTGAACATTTGAAGAAGTATCAAAGACCGAAACCTTATCACTTACGTCTGGAGTTCTGTTTGTCGCACCTAGTAGTGAAATAGCTAAATTCCCTATCAGAATAGATAATATCAACACCCACTGTTGATACATCTGAGACAAGATTGGATCTTCGCATCACCAAAAATTACAACAAATAAGGGCACATTAGTCGCTAACCTTTACTCTTGAAGACTAGGTAAGTGGAGAAGTGTCTTATTTAACCTGACCAGTCGTTACGGTCTAATGGTACGGTTTATCCACTCGTAATTTGATGCGGTTAGGTAGCCGAGCGCCTTCAGATAGGATATATAAAAAACAAATGATCATGTCAGCATAGTTCTTAGAGACTTAAAGAAATATTTAATTGATGAATTTATTTACCGTTTCAGTGTCATTGACTTTTGGATGCTTAACCTTGACTTAAATAAAGACAATTCAAAACACTAGCAACTGGGGTCTCAACATGACTAGTTGGCGTAGTTTGATAGATGAAGCTTTATCAGACGAGGGGGTCATTGATAAAATAAAGTCCTCTATTCATAATAAGGACGCTGGTATGACTAAGTTAACAAAGTTTGAGCTACTGGAAATGCTAAGGTCTAAGGGTGTAATTGACATGCTGGTTTCTAAAATAAAGTCTAAAGAACAGTCCAAGATTTTCTCCAGAGGTCATGATAGTTCCGTGGGTACATACGAAGGTTCTAAAACATGTGTGTCAATCAATACGAGTTCCACTGCAGTATTAGTAGTGGAGGTTCTGCAGGGGAGAGCGTTTACGAGTCACCTTCAGACATATGAAGACATGGAAATTGAGGAATCTAAGTGCTCCGACATCAGTTTGCAACTACATATTGCTTGCAAGGATTGTAGATTTTCCAGCAAATTATTCCAGTGCACAACGGAGCCTATTGTCAATCAGATATTTTGTTTTGAGCTTATTTCTGGAAACCTTAGCAAGGGACGAGATGTAAGTATAAATATAAAAAATCTGTTGTCCTGTTTTTGAGGCTGGTGCGGATAGTGTCGTTGGCTATTGGAGATCTCTGAGGTATATGTTTTACAAAGGCATATAGTTCATAGAATTTGAGAATTTGTTCCCGAAATATATTTGTGAGTGATATATTCACCCATCTATATCAATTTTATGTATCAGCCGCTCAGATGGAATAGGCTCGTCTACTTAACAGTCTGCTTAACCTATAAATTAAACTCTCAAATACATATACAGTTAATAAAGACGTAAAAAAGAAAGTCGTGATGAAAAATGCATTTAATTTCTTTTGGTTTGCTCTTAATGTATCCTTAGAAGAAGCTGTTACTATGTTTTGGGGCTAGAACCTCCATATATATATATTATTATGTTTCAAAGTTTGTAGTCATCACTTTAGTGAATAATAAGCCCTACAAAAAGAAATTATTAGTAGGCATTCATTGTCAATAATCGACTTTTTTATTTTAAAATGCTGGACTTTCTGACAGCTCTTTTTCGACTTCTAGATCATTCTTTATGTGACTGGCCTAGTATTCTCATGTTGTTTATTTTGACCATCACCGTCTTTAGTCTTCAGCGATAGGAGTAGCAGCTTAAGCGAATATTGTTATTACTCGAAATTTGCAGTACTATTAAGACTGAGTGTTAGCCGATAACATTTCCTGGTGAAGAATCCCAAAACTCCACCAATTGATACGATAAATGACTTCAGTATTAAACTTGCTGGGGAAACCAGTTTTTGAGAAAAAATAGTTACGACAGAGTAATACGAACATCACCGTTATCTTGTGTTATTTGACTTTTTAGTACAGTCTTTGAAGGAACTTAGCACAAGTGTCGCACTCTCGTTATACAAAGGAGTACCTTAGTTAGATAAGAAGTGCTTTGGGGCTTTTAAATCTTGACGTAGTGTTGAAACAAGATATAAACTGTATTTTAGCAAATAGAAAACGTTCTCTGGTGTCTGTATGATAGGCGAATTCCCTCACATTTTAATATTATCTGCGTACAACGAAAACAAAAGTCCCATGTGAGAAGCAAAGTTGCTTAAACGAATAAAAACAGTGCTTCACTCATACGTATTGCGTGAGAAAATTTGATTAACATTACTTTTCAGTTAAAAAATTCGAATTTTAACATTTCTGGTTACCAGCCCAAAAGATTTCGGGAAATCAAGTAAAACTAGATATATTGCTAACCGGTAACATCAGTAGCGAAAGAAAGCGAAACTAATGCAATCTAAATACTTATGGAATATATATATGAAATTCGATGTTTATCAGCAATATACATGCTATACTGTTTTCCTTAAGGTGACTCTTGAAAATTTGCTGTTCGATAAACCAGTTTCTTTTGTACAAATCGTAATCACATCAAACGTATTATCAACTGGAAAACGAGGTTTGATCTCATCAACCTGCTTTGACTGGCGTCCATATTTCATGGGCAATTCTAAATGTAAAGAAATAAACTTAAACCACTGGACCAATGACGTATCCATAGAACTACAAAGTACCGATCCAGACTGTAATGTAAGTTGGTAACTTTTCTCAACACTTTATGTACTTATTAGATGGATAGCCTTTTTAAAAAATTAAACGTTCGTGGATTTGGCTTAAACGATTGAACATTTTAAATGAAAATAAAACAAATTACTGGGTAAAATACTTCACCTATTTATTAAGACCGGGATTTGTGTGGCATATTTCAGGAATTATCTAACCGTAACGTCGGGTTTAGTAGACCAGTAATTTCTGAGTTCTTACATTCTTTGATCCCTGCCATATTTTTCTCTGAGGGTATTCGGTGAAATCCAATGTATTTGCTTTTATCGATTCAGAATGTTCTCTAACCCTAATCTCATCTTGAGTGTCACGATGGTATAAATATAGGTATTCCTGATGAATTTAAGTCATGCAGAAAGTACAGAATGTTAATGTTCTTTTAAACCAGTTATATGAAACGAGAGATTAAGGTGTATTAATTAAGCTTTTGGTCTTTAATGCCAGTTCATCACTACACAAATTGTCAAAGTTAACTGGCAAGCTATGAACTGCTAGATTTTTGTTAATATGTTTAACCTATTTTTATCTAAATGAGTTGACACTACAATCAATCTGTTAAAATATTTCAGGCATTTCAATTCTAAAATTATGGTATTTATAAAAAAGTATCATAGGCTTTGTTTCTTTCAGTTTGTAATTTCATTAAGTTGCTGAGTTGACTAACCATTATCTGTGATGTACGATGAAGGGTTTGTGAGTCATACGAGTACTAATCATACACATTAGCACAAGCGTTTTCAGGTTAGTATTTTGTACGCTATATTCCTCAATAAATACAGAAAATATTAGAATTTTGAAAAATTCAATGCAATAACACGTTTGGTTAAGGATCAAGCTTTATAAACAAGATATATTTCTTATTGATGGTTTCAGAAGTGTACTAAAGTAAGTAAATTTTTTTATCAACTACAAATAAATACGAAACACAACCTTGTCTATATGATAAAGTGGTCCTTATGAGATTTAATTAACAGAAAAACAAAGAATAAAACAGCTAAGGTTGTTTCTAATTTGAACACTTTGGCTCTTTAAGCAACAACTACTCTCTGTTATTTACGATATCAATTCTAGTACCTTTGCGTCTTTGGGACCACATCCCATTGGCTGCAAGATCTCTAGTTTGCAACTGACAAGTGTCAATGCAATTAAATTGTGAAGATTTTTGAGTCATGATAATGAAGGTGTTTATTATTACATGTGTTTTTCAATGGTGTTAGAAATGTTTCATGAAATTAAATTTTAATAGGTACCTGCGGGTGTTCTTGATTTACGTCTTTCTCTGATATGTCCTAATGCATCTATCAATACAAAATGGTCTGATCCAGTAAAGCAGACATTTGATTCAAATGCATCTGGTGTAATTAATCATCAGACTTGTAAATTAAGACAACTATCACCCTCGCTTATTCAAGCACATTTTCAATTAGAATTAAATCGATCACTTGAAAGAGAAAATACGTTCACTAATTATGTTCGTCAATGGTGGCGTGAATTAACACAATTGCGTGAAGGATTCTTTTCTGAACGTCTTATTAAAATATTTGCAGCTGATGAAAATGGACGCACACAGTTAGTTTGCTTTTGAATGTGTTCTTATAATTATTAATTTATATTAAAGACCAACAGACTTGACAGGCTAATTTGAAATATTTAAGTGCTATACGAAATAAGATATTTTGCTTTTCAATTCTGTGAAATAAGTAGTTTAATGACAGATAAAACTGTTAAACATCCTCTTCAGTGTATACTGCAAGAAATAATGATTGTTTTAGTATAAAAATACTATACTTACTTACTAACGCCCGTCACTCCTCGTGGAGGAGCATAGATCGCCCACCAGCACTCGCCACCCAACCTTATCCTGCGCAACCCTTTCCAGTTGTTATTCATCCCTTTCATATCTTCTAATGTGTTCTTTGGCCTTCCTCTTTTCCGCTTCCCTACAGAATTTCAAGTTAGGGCTTACCTCGTGATGTAGTCTGGTGATTTTCTCAATGTATGTCCTATCCATTTCCTTCGTCTTTACCTGGAAGCTGGTTTGTTCTCTCACTCACAAGGCTGTTGCTGATGGTATCCGACTATTGGATGTTCAGTATTTTGCGTAGACAACTATTTATGAATAATTGTACCTTCTTGATAGTGGTTGTTGTAGTTCTCCAAGTAGTAGTAGAACTGTGCTGACGTTCGTATTGAAGATTGTGACTTTGATGTTGGTTGACAGACAGTTGTTTCGAGTTCTGCACCTGATCCTCCTTGTTCATCGATGATGCTTCCCAGGTATGTGAAGGATCCCACATCTTCCAGAGTTTTGCCATCAATTGTGATTGGGTTGGTGTTCTCCGTTTTGAATTTGAGGACCTTGGTTTTCCCCTTGTGTATGTGGAAGCCTACTGATGCAGAGACTGCTGCTACACTGGCTGTCTTTATTTGCATTTGTTCATGTGTATGCGATAGGAGAGCTAGGTCATTTGCGAAGTCGAAATCGTCTAATTGGTTCTGAGCTGTCCATTGTATTGTGTGTTTTCCCTCAGATGTAGAGGTCTTCATGATCCAATCGACCACCAGAAGAAAAAAGAAAGGGAAAAGTAGACAGCCTTGTCTGACTCCGGTCCTTACTTGGAATGTATCTGTCAGCTGTCCTTCGTGAACTAATTTGCACTGTAGTTCGTTGTGTGAGTTCCGGATGATGTTGAAAATCTTCTCATGAACTCCGTAGTGTCGAAAATTTTTCCATAATGTTCTATCTTTACTGTCAAATGCCTTCTCATAGTCAATGAAGTTGATGTATATTGACGAGTTCCATTCAATTGACTGTACAACAATGATCCATAATGTTGCGATTGACCTGTGAACGATTGGTCCTAACGGAATCCAGCTTGTTGATCTCGAAGTTGGGCGTCTACTGCGTCTTTCATCCGGTTCAGTAGCATTCTGTTAAAGACTTTCCCTGGTACTGACAGTAGTGTGATGCCTCTGTAGTTTTAACATTTACTCAGATCTCCTTTCTTTGGAGTCTTGATGAGGTGTCCTTCTTTGCAGTCTGTCAGTGGCACATGTTCCTCCTCTCAAATCTTCTTGAATAGAAGGTGAAGCATGTTTGCAGTTACTCTAATGTCTGGCTTCAGTGCTTCATCTAGTATGTTGTCAGGTCCTACTGTTTACCCACTGTTGATTTGTTTGATGGTCATTCTGATTTGTTCTGCTGTTGGTGGATTGCCATCTATAGGAAGGTCTGTGTGTGCTGCTTTGATGTTCGATAGATCCAATGGAGCTGACCTACTCAAGAAATCCTCAAAGTGTTTTACCCGCCTGTTCCTTTGTTCTTGAATTTCAGTAATTGGCCTGCCTTCTTTGTCCTTGACCGGTCTCTCTGGTTTACTATATCTACCCGCTAGTTTCTTCGTTGTTTCATAAAGTTGTTTCATGCTTCCTTCTCTCGCAGCTATTTCCGCCATTGTTGCTAGCTGTTTCACGTATTTCTGATTGTCGACTCTAATGCTATTCTTCACTTGCTTGTTTGCTTATGTGTACTCAGCTTGTGCCTTAACTTTCTCTGTTCGTGTTCGGCTGTCGTTATTTGGTGTCTTCTTTTCCTTCCTTTTCTTGATCTTGTCCAGTGTTTCTCTAGAGATCCATTCCTTATGATGATGCTTCTTGCGGCCCAAAACCTCTTGGCACTTTGAAGTTAATGCTTCTTCGATACCTTTCCAGTTGTTCTCCATACTAGTTTCTTCTTCATCTAGTAGATCCTGTAAGGCTTGTAACCTGCTGTTGAGAGTTATCTTGATGTCGTTGAGTTTGTTAGCATCTTGAGGGAGGCTGTATTCAACCTTTTTAATGCTGTTCCTCTAGTTATTCAGTGTTTCTCTAGCTTCAGTTTCATTTCGGCCACCACCAAGTGATGATCTGAAGCTATTTCAGCTCCTCTCCTGGTTCTCACATCTTCCATTGTCCTTCAGAATTTCTTATTGATGTAAACATGATCTATCTGGTTATCTGTGGTGCGACCGGTGAGATCCACGTAGGTTTGTGTATACGTTTGTGTGGGGGATATTGTGCTGCCTCTGACCAATTTGTTGAATGCACAGATTTGCTAATCTTTCCTTATTTTCGTTTCTCTCTCTCAGTCCATGTTGTCTCATGATATCCTTATATCCGGTGTTGTCTATTCCAACTTTGGCATTTAGATCTCCCATCAGGATGGTAAGGTCCTTTCTTGAGCACTTCACTATGATTGGTTGTCCAGCTGTCCAGCTTGGGTCCAATGGGCATCGGCCTCGTGGCTTCCGAAGGAACTCGGCTTACACCATGAGACGTCATATTTCTTCTAAATGAAGACCTTTTAACTCCCAGAATAGAGTTTAAATAGTTTGAATTATTTTTTCTGGTTTGCGTTTTGTAGCGAGTTAGTTTTCTACGGGATGGGGTCGCTAACCCCATGCCCAACCCTCGTCATTTATCCGGGCTTGGGACCGGCACTAACGCTAGAAGAGCTACAGGCGAAGTTAAAAATACTATTGTACTAGCAAATATCGCAAAAATCTTCGTCCTATATAACTGTTACGATGACTACTGCAGTTATTTAAAACATAAATGCGTCAGTATTTTATATCGAACTTAAACTAATCAGTTTAAAAAGTCATTGGTATATTTCAATGTACATGTTGTTAAGCTAAGAGTTGATTAAAATAAAGATTCTAATCTTAACGAGCTTTTACTTTCGGCCAGATTATTTGGTCTAGAAAACGTGATACATTTACGCCAGCCTTGAGTAAAAATATAATGAGCATCTTTTTGACATTATTTTAATGTTATATGATAAAAAGTCTACTCTTTTTTATGTGATGCCATAGGTATATTTTATATGGCAAATTATTTTCACAAATTTCATTTCATTTCGTCAGATTTGTGTGTAACTTCGTAAATCCACTCAGTGCAAGTCATATTCTTGAAACCCCATATATAGCCGCACGCTTCGTTTCAAGTATACCCTATGAACCGTTTTACGGCGTCGGGGTTGGAATAAAAGAACGTTGGTGTTCTGGTAAGTGTAACTGAACACCACTTTCCTACTCAACTTTTATTTTTTCATTCCTGTCAATACCACTGGAGTTTTCCTCACAGGATTGTCAGTTTGAAACCTTTTCCATTTATTTCGTTTTGGATGCGTAAAGAGCATTATTTATTCTTGCATAAAAAGTATCATTTGAAGCAAACGTTTATTTGCTTACTAAGTTAAATCAAATTACAACTTAGTTAAATTGATGTATATTTGAGTAGTGAAAAGGAAGTGGACAGAAGGATTTTAAAAGATGGTCATATGGTCATATGTTATTCAAAGTCAGTTCTAACTCTTAATCATTTAAATTCTCCTGGAAATATATTACTAGTTAAAGACTTTTAATCTTCCTGTTGTTCATCCCTTCATATTACAGAACATGAAAGACCTGATGGATTTAGTCACTTGTGTAATGGTCATGTTCTCTAAAACATGTTCAGTCATGTTTCGGTGATCGTTCCCAACAGCCTCTACCATTTTAATATTTTGTTAAGCAGATTAAACTTTTTGACGTTTATTCCTGCAGTTATACTCGAACTTACAACATAAACATTCATGTTTATTTAAAACTTATTTTAGTGATTATATATTCCATTTTTCTAGGACTGGCTTTTGTTTCTTCAAACTCTGGAGATGTAGCAGATCATGCAAACCTTTTATGTTCTCTACTATTGGGTTATGGAGTTGAAGCATACGTTGCTTTAGGCACAAGTCAATTCAATATGAATAAGCAGCAAATGACTACTTCCTCACATTTATATGCATGGGTTGTTGTTTGTTCTGTAAGTGTTTACTAAGTAGTTGAAAAATTCAGACGTATATCAGAGGAATAATAGTGACAAGTAGTGGAGTCCAGGGCGTAGATTTTGTTTCTTGAATGTAAATGAAGAAAATGATATATAGGTGTCATTACCAAGGTTTGATTTGATAATTTCGAATAAATTGAGCATTGGGTTCATTGTTATAAATAAAAATAATATATTTGTAATATCCCAATGAGTAGAAAATAACCAAATTAAAAATTTTTAATTTGGTTATTTATTCTCTGAAGAAGTGACTTACACTAAGTCACGAAACGTCAGAACATCCAATTTTCTACTCATTGGGATATTACAAATATATTATTTTTATTTAGAAGAAAATGATAGTCTATAATTTGACTACTTCTCAGTAGTATTTTGTCATACCTCTAAATTATTTAACAACTTTCAAACAGCTGTCGATGGATATACAAAGAAAAACTTGTGTGGCATTCTTTCAGTCCTTCTTAAGTCTCCTCTATCACGTAATATTTGTTAAAGAATGTAAATTTAGAAGCTATGTATTCCATGTCTTATTATTTTATTCATCTATAATCCGATGAAGTCCCTGAGTACAGTATTTAGATAATTCATTATGAATTTTCGTTTCAGGATTAGAATAGTCATTTATAACACTGTTTATTGCTTGAATTTACCCATTTGTTGCCATTTCATCGTTATCATGAGTGTTAATATAATTAAAACATATTAAGATGCTCGAAATTTTTTTTTGATTATTCGACGCTCTGGTTCACATTGTCATGAATAACAGTGAAATTTCGCAAAATACCTTCTAGGAGCATCTGTCAAGTTATCAATACATAAAAAGTACCTGATAAATGACATTTAACTGTAACTAATTAAGAACATGTCATCATTCCGGTTTGTTTGATGACGCTTTATGACTTCAACTTTAAATTCTAGGACGATTATCAACGAATCACATTTTGGGATAGTATAACTGGTCGTTGTTATATTCATACAACTGGTGGTTGCGAACAAAAAATCTATCCTTCTCCATTCTATACCATTGGATGTTTATACAATAACAGTTCATTTTATGCCAATATTCAACCAACTGATAAAGTAGTAAACTGTCTTTTTAATTTAAAGGTGGGTATTTAAATGTTTTTACTTTGATTTTAATTCAAAAGTATTGGAAAACATATCTATGATATTTGTACCAGTAACAATTTTTTTTAACACGTTACAACTTGCTAAATTATGAAACAATTAACTTGAACATTTCCGAATTTCTTAAAATTTCCTTTGTCATTTTTGAAGTTTCCAACTTAAATGAATGATTAGTTAACTTGTTGTTACTTGAGGTAGGTTGTCTGATAAAAACATCTCACTTCTAAGTTGTAAATGGCTCCATATGTTAACGAAGTTATTAAATTACTTGGAGACTCTCTAACTTAATGCTTATTAGAAAGTCCCATTGAAATGGATGGCTTTTTAAACGTATAATCACATCAATTACAAAAAGATGATCAGTTTTACATCTATTTGAAGTTAGTTCTTCAAAGGCTTCTTATCTTAAAAGTGATAGATAATCATTCAGTGATATTTTAGATTTAGAAATCACTAAACTCTCAACAGAATACCACGGTAAAAGCTAGAAAAGCAGTCAGCTCAGAGATAGATAATCTTGTGTTAATAAAACAAATAAGAAATATCGAACATAGTATATTCTGAAAATAATAATTTCAGAATTCATGCCAGTTTACAGGCATGATTAATCTAATATAGATAGTAACATTAGATGTTGAGAACAAACATGTGATATAAGATAGTTTTAAGTATACTACTTCAGTAATTGTTTAGGTAGCACATGTATTACAGCGATCCAGTGCATCAGCCTGGAACTTTTAATTCTTATTAAGTGGACAGCCTGTTGATTTATGAACGGTGATAATTATCTACAACTAGAGAGAGTAAAACAAAAACAGAGAGCACGGAACAAAAAATTAATAATTACCAAAATGTGTCAATCAGGTCTGCCAAAATGCATGTGTCATGTGATACAGTGATATACTGTTGATGTTAGATGTTATTCAAATTAGTTAAGGTTGCTAGGGCCAATGTTAACGTAAAGTGACAACAGGCAGGTGGTTTTACTTAGGGATTTCACTAATAATAATAGCTAAACATTTAAAGTTCCTATAATATCACCTGTGGAATAAGATGCACTTACAGGTGCTAGAACATTCAATGCATTTTCAGAGGATCAGTACGCATCAATGCAGCGAACAGAGTGGGAGTGATTGTATCGTATGGATAGATTATGATGGATTATTCCAGAGTCTAAAAAATTTACGGGTAAAGTAATTCATATAGAGCGATTTACACACATCACTCCATATGAGACCAAACTTAGTATAATCACACCAAATGCAAAGCTTGATTTGAAATTCCATAATTTATAGTTTGGAAGTTAGTCATTTTCAAACATAATAGCAGTATGCATCAATACATTAATAAAACAAACAAGAAATAAGCTGTAAATGATAACAACTGGTGGTGAAAAAAAATTATAAAGCTGTCCATTGTTTTTGTTATAACAATTATGCAGTTTTTTCTTACAAAACACCTCGCTCTCAGTGTAATAGCATCAATCATGTTGTTATGTTAAAGCGAAGCCGAAAGACATTCATTACAAGCTGATGCAAAGAAATATATTGATATCATTTGAAATTATGAATGAACACACTAAAAATGATAAATATATCAGTATATGAAGAAGAACATTCTAAAACTATCAAAATTCGAAAGCTTCGATTAATAATCTAACACATCTGGCATTTGACCGTTTGACATTGAATTGTTAACTCCTTCTTGTCCTTAGTCTTGAGCCCTGAATAAAAGAAAAAAGGCAAGAAATGTCGAAAAGATCTGTGTTTCTATTTTATGCTGTTAACAACTACCTCCCTGGCTTTTTTTACATGACTGATTAAACACAGGAATTTTCGGTTTAATAAAATGAAGCAACATTCAGACTAGTAGACACCAGCACTTTTTATTATTCTGATTTTTTAACTCTTCTGCTTGTACAATTCGAACACGGGATATGCGCGAAGTGGAATTTCTAGACTTCATATAAATTCACAACCCATAGCTGGTTTTTTTCTGGCTGATTAATTGTGATTTTCGACTGGTTAATGAGACCCCAATCATTAAAAAAATTAATAGGGATCTTACAATTAAAACAATAAGAAAATAAGAAGAAGATGTGTGATAGGCACGCATAGAATATACTTAAATCGATTCTATATTTTCCTTTATCTCATCCCTTCCATACTATTAACTATTCAGTCACTGAACAGTGAATATTTCATATTCTCTCTAACCTTAGTTTCGAAAAGATACTTTATTTTGTACTTTCTTTAATTGAATCTTAATTTTTTTTTTCTCATTTTTTTCATAACTAGAATTCATCTCAATGGCGTCCTATGTCATTTGAAGTCATTCAAACAGTACATAATTACTCAGGTTTATACCTTAGAAAATTGAATCCTCCCATTCAATCTATAGATGAGATTACTGTACAATGTCATGAATCCTTACGTCGTTTAGCCGATAGTTGGCGTATGGAAAAATTAAGATGTAATAATCATGTTACATGGAAATGGGATAATAAACTAGAACAATTATTATTACCTTTGATTGCTAAATATGAAGCCGATAAAAAATTTCTATCAAATTATGATGATAATGATAACGTTGTACAAGTACATGAGGTATTAGAGAATGATTTGATTATGTCACCAATTCATCGTCATATACCTAAAGATTTTACATTCAAATCTTATCCAGTCCAGGTAAACTCTAACAGAACATTTGTAAAGATTGATATTTGAATTATTCTTTAATTACCAAAAGTTCTTATTTGAGTCATCATTACATTGCGACTGAGTTTGAAGCGAACGGTACTGAGCTCAAGTCCCATAATGAACATCAACTCTGACGAGTCCCAAATAAGACGAAATGCACGTCTTGGATTCCACTGATGGCTACCATCCATCTGTGTTCATTATTATATGATTTCATTAACTAACAACTGGTGCTTACTACTTCGAGTTATCATAAATATTAGATGTCAACGTTCTCTGAACGTATATGAAGGTGAATTTGATTAAGTTAATCTTGACTAAGTATGAAGATTCTAAATCATCCTGGATATAATAAATTTAAGGAACTAATTATGGATAAAGTAATCAGTTGACCATCCTGTTTCTTACACTTTATCTAATAATGTTTAGTCACTTAAATTTCTGGTTAAATATTTAATAGGAAAGTATTCATCACATTATATTTAAAACAGTCTTTCTTGGAATCTGTATTCACTTTAAATTGTTAACGTTTTAAAAAATTTAAGTTTGAAAAGCTGTGACATCATCGGGACATTCCATAAACACTTGTCTTTTCGATCAGTTTGTTCAATTTATTTGAAAAACCTAGAACATGTGTAACAAATTATGTTTTAAATTATTCTCAACTGTGGGACTATATGCTTCCTTAAACTTTTCATAGGTCCTAGGTTTGAATCTCGCGGGGGGCGGGATCGTAGATACGCACTGCTGAGGAGTCCCATACTAAGTCGAAACGGCTGTCCAATGCTTCTAGGTTTTCCATGGTGGCCTAGCTTCAATTGACTCATGATTTCAACTAGTGAAATTTCTAAAAATCTCCACAAAACCCTTTCTGATTTTATTATTTAGACAGAACTGTTAAGTGAATTTAATGAACAGGGGATCGAAAAAAATCAATTAGCATTGTATTTAAAATTATTAAACCTAAGGGTTTTCATTAACTAAAAATTTGTTTTGATTATACTTGAGTGTTAGTTTAAACAAAGTTGAGGATTAAAGATTACTGAGCTTTGTTGTCTATGTGTCAATCTTTTAAATTACTAAATAAATTATTGAAGGTTGATGTATTCAATCTTAATCCACTTTTAATGTAAACTTTTTGTTTTCTGAGATCATGATTTCTCTTTATTATAATAATGCTTGTCAATTGATATGAAAACACTATGTTATTACTTCATATAGTAGTACTGTTTAGAATTGAATTTTTTCATACTAATTCTATTTCAGCTAACATTGTTCATTAAGAATGATGTTAATTGAATATAGGTAACTTAAAATCTTCTTAGTAGTATATAAAAATTAATATTCATTAAAATTAGTTAACCTATTTGTGTCTTTCGTGTTAATGATTAGTTAGGTAAGCATGTTTATTAAAGAATTCTTTAATTAAAGTGAAGATTAACTAGTGTCTAATTTTTCAGTAGTGTCAGACAAATCTTTTAGCGATTTTTTGAAAGAATTATATCCAAATCGTCTTAGCAAAATAACCTGAAATTAGAAATGAGTGATTTATATAATTGAAGTGAAGAGCCGCCAATATACTTATAAATAATCCAGTTTAAAAGGATACCGAAATAATTCTCACTAGTCCATACAACAATTAGATGCTGTTTTCAACTAAAAGTATCTGTGAGAAGAGTTGCGAAATTTTAGACACGAAATGGCCTCAATGTAAATAAATTCTTCTAAACTTGAAAATAAGGAAATTTGTCTATGAATGGTAGTGGTTTCGAGTCCCAAATTGAACATCAACTCTGGGACGCAGAACAGTCGAGCTATTTATAAGCCAGGGGATTATAAAATTAATTTATACTTGTAAACTGTAAATTTCATCTTTTAATCAGCGTTGATTAATACCTTGGGTATGATGACGCGTTTTTTGTTCAAAATAAGTTTTATATTGAGAAACATGACTATGTGAATCTGGTCACAGTACACTATGAAGTGTTGCGATATCACTAAACCGATATGGACTGATTTTCTTGGTAATTTATTGACTAAAATAATTCTAAGAATATTTAGAACGACTTATTATTATTTGGATCAAATAATTTTCACGGTACAACCCTGAAGATAAAATGGTGATTGGAGGTAGTCAACAGGAAACCCTGGATCTGGGTTTTGTGCTACTTGGCACTCGTCAGCAAGGTGTGCCTGTAATCTTGAGGGAACTGGTGCTTCCTGATGGATTCGACCCTGTGTTACCCAGCTTCGCAGTCAAAGACGTTACCACTGAGCTATCCGGTCCGCTACCGACCTCCTGTAGGACTGACGTGTAATCACAATTGATTGATCACTGAATGGTGACCAATGTCATGTGTGCCAAGTCATTCCTAGTGCAGGTCGAACGCTATCGACCAGAAGATAATAATGAAGCCTTATCACAATTGTGAAACAGATACAATCTTTGGATAGTTAATTTTTTTTCTCTTTTATCCTATTTGATTATATTTCGCAATATCGCATTTCATTTGTTGTCAATATATTTATTTTTATTTTCCTTCTCCTACATTTGTTTCTCAGCTATTCCATTGTAATCCTCAAAGAATATTACGAAGTTGTTTACGTTCCCAATTATGTCGGGATATACTAAGCTGTCGTGGTGATCATGTTCAACTTGCCTTAGGTTTACGCATTATTACATATGCTGAAAATGCAATGATTACATGGGTTATATTTGCATGTTCATATAAATCTGTAATATAAATTCAATCATAACCCTTTTTCAAGAGATGATGAATTATTTGCTTGAAGTAACCAATTTTTGAAAAGATATTTTGATTCATTTAAGACCTAATAATTTATAAATATCTTTATGTTCGTATTTACAATGAGTACTCATGGTAAACCCTATAGTTCGTTGTAAAAAACGCCCTTGTTCATAATGCACATATGATTGTTAATGGATTGATAATTCTTTATATCCATAATGTTTTTTTTACACTTGAACTCCTGTGGTTATACTAATTTTTCTCCCAATTGTTCATATCCGTTTAACTTGAGACTTTCTGAGGGGAATGAAAGATCAGTGTTTGAATTTTTGTAAATTAGTTTTTTTTCTTAAAAATTTGGAACTCACCAATTGTAATTTGTAATGATTTGGATTATTCCGTTGTTGATATTTTGACTGAAATCTGATCAGTCTTGGTTGACATGTAGATCGCCTTGATATAGCCATTATGATATAAACTTATTTACAGTATACAAAATGTGGCTGCGAGTCCCGGAGTGAACTTTAACTTAAAGATGTCGGTAAACCCAGTTATTTATTTGCACATCCTGAATTTCACTACTAGTCACACTCCATCTACCCTATATAACTCATGGTTCATTAGTTTAGAAAAGTACTTTTTTATAAAAATTAAATTCAGAAGTTTAAAGTTTATCTTACGTCCACAGGATCTTTACAGAACAAACTACTTATATGGGGAATCCATAATCCCTTAAATAAAATATTAAATGACCACTGTCACGTTTGTGTAGATGTTGGTAACGACTGAATTTGGTAAGTCACATTTCACTGTAGATACTGGTGATTAAATCCAATCCGTTGGTTTAGATTTTGTTCTGTTTGGTGTTCATCATCGAGATATATCTTTAATCTTGAAGGAATCAATTATCTGCTTAGGACTCCAACCGTTCTCAAAATCAAACATGTTACTACTAAGAAATTATTCTCTCGACTTGCATACTACATGACTAAGATATTTGGGTTAATCGACAAATTATTAGTAACCAATGTCATATTTTGTATCGATTTATGCTGAACAATCAGCAAATATTATGTATGAATGAGTGGTGAATAGCTCCGAACCAAATTCAGGATATACTACTTACCATTACTAACTACCTGGCAAAACGTGACTTATTTTATGAAATATTATTATGTATAAATGCAAATTTTTATTTATCCTCTTTTATATTTTATTTTCTAATGCAGAATTTGCTTTCTTTTTAATTTAACATACATTTTGCATAGAAACCTTTGAACACTGTCTTAATGTATATTTGTTCAAATTATATTGTCTCTGCATACGCTAATAGTTGATAAAGACTTCCATTAATGTGACACTTAGATGAAGTGTAGTATGAAGATTTACTTATAAAGTTTTCACTCTAGATATCATTATCATCAGAACTTTAGATATCTGGATAGAATAGGGAGCTATTTGTATGGTTACATTTAACCATCAATCATGATATAGATGTTAGATTTTATAAAACCTAAAAGATTTAACCATATATTTGTTTTTAAAGTTTTTATCTGTTACAGATTCTACTTTGTGAATAGAGAAAATAGTTGCTTACTTAATTACGCTTGCAACCCCTCATGGAGAAGCATAGGCTTCTCACCATCATTGTTCATCGAACTCTGTTTTGGGCAATCCTTTACAGTTTGTTCTAGTTGCTATGTATCCTTTCGATGTCTGCTTTCAATTCTCAACGCATTATGTTCTGCGGCGTTTCTTTTTTTCCGTTTCCCTTTAGGATTCCAAGTTAGAACTTGCCTCGTGATGCAGTTTGATGATTTCCGAAATGTATGTTTCATCCACTTCCAACTTCTTTTCCTAATTTCCTCTTCAGTTGCAAGCTGATATGTTCACTACCTTAATAGGCTGTTGCTGATGGTATGCAGTGAAAAGAAATTGAATATCTTGAGTAGACAATTGTTTATAATTGCTTGCAAATGTTTGATGATAGTTTTGGTAGTTCTCTAAGTTTCAGCTTCGTACAATAGAACTGTTTTGACGTTTGTATTGATTATTTTCACTTTGATATTGGTTGACAGATGTTTTGAATAGAGAAAATAAGTGTGTTATTTTTTGTTATTAGTGAAATATGCACCTATAAACTGGGAATAAGATGTGATTTAAGGAATGGAATAATAATTTTCATTAATAAAAATATAATGGATTGTATGGAGTTTACATGATAAACTTCTTTGTTCGTCCACTGGCCCTGTTTGCCCAAGTATGAATCAGTGTATTCACATATGACTTAACACCGAGCAAAATATCATTAGAATTCTATACAGCTAGCAATAAACATTTTTTGTACTTGCTTACTAGTAGAATTAGTGTTTTGTTTTTCAAAATGTTTACGCTTTGAAACAACTCGACTTGTCTAATGAACATGATTTCTTTGGAAATGAATGTTAACAGGGTTTACAACAAATTATATCATCTGAAGGTGCTGAGCGAATTAATCCATTGATGGTAGGAACGAATGCCTAACAATAACTATTGCTTCATTCTTATGTTGCTGATGTTCAGTAAACTTGAAAATCATCAGAATACAACTGAAATAATGCAAAATACAATTATTTACATGCGTTTTCTCAATCAAAGTAAAATGTTAGTTTAGATAGTGTTGTGGATGCGAAGGATAGGCCAATAATTATCATGTTAAGTCCAATGGTGTCCTTGGACTTTAAATGGACACTTCCTACTGGTCAATATCTGATCACTTGTTGAATATTGTACAAAATGTTGTTTTCTATTTTTATGGTACGATGTGGTATGTTTGGTTAGTATATAAATAGAGTATGTCTGAAATACAATGATTCATAACTCAGAGGCTGAGATTTGTGTTCTGGACTCAACTGGCTGGGATAGATAGGGAATCGGGACCAATCGTAGCTCTAGGTCGTCCATTACGTTCGTACGTGTTTACGTGTCATTGAGTCGGTCGATAAATACGCTGTTCTCTAGTTTTTCAGTCAAGGACAAAACAGTTAGCACAGGGTAAAAATCAACCAACAACTTAAAGTCACAACAAATAGTAGCTAGTAATAGAATCCAAGACGCATATTTTGACTTCTGAATATGTTTATATATCAATGTTGATTTTTCTATCGAGATTTGAACTCAGTACCTATGACTTTAGATACCATCAAGTTATCCACTAGGCAACTAAACCTCAGTAACTATCAAATGATACATTCAGTTAATGATTTAAAACTACGATGCCTCTTTGATTTCATTATTAGTCATTATTTAAAAAAAATAATAATTCTACTCTGGAAATAAGCGATTTTGAAGTATATGTGAATAAATTAAAATCTGAACTAAAAACAAATTTCATTACACTAATTATTTATTAACTTTTATATCATAAAATAATAAAGTAAGTTTGTAGAGTTTCAATAATTGATCAATCAATCAATCAATCAATATTTTCACATTCAAACTAATAATAATCAATAATTTTTCAATACTAAAAATTAAATAATATTATTGATAATTTAATCTTTTAAAAAAATTTATTAAATATATTTAATGAATAAATACACATTAAAATTTTTAATGTTTGAGATCATGAATCAATTGAAATTCAACCAGCTTCATGGAAAACCTGGAATCACTAGACGTTGATACTCTACTGCTGAGGAATCCCATAATAGGATGGAATGGTCATCTAGTGTTTCCAGGTTTTTTCATGGTGACTGACTCATGATTTCAATCTGTGAAAATTTCTAAAATTCTCCACAAACCCCTTCTGATAATAATCATCTGCTCACTAGTGACTGACTTCAAGAGATACTCCTGGAGTTCTAGTGAGAAGCCGTTACCAGTGGAGTTCAACCAGGTCTGTTGTGAGATATCAGCTCACTGAAGACAATGGTATATGGTGGCTCAACTTCGTGGATTGGTTGAAGTTAGACATTAACACCGTTGGATGCCGGCTGAGTGGTCTAATGGTTAAGTGCTCGCACGCGAAACCAGTAGGTCCCGGGTTCGAATCCCGCGGGCTGCGGTATCGTAGATGCGCACTGCTGAGGAGTCCCATACTAGGACGAAACGGCTATCCAGTACTTCCAAATTTTCAATGGTGGTCTAGTTTCAACTGTCTCATGATTTCAATCTGTGAAAATTTCTAAAAATCTCCACAAACCCCTTTTGATATTAAAATTTTTATCAACTATTATGAATATAACTTTTATTATTTATATTTCTTATCAATTAAATGAATTCATTCAATATAAATTAATATTTTGTTAAAATTTCAATAAATATGAATTTATGTAATTGTAAATAAAATTACTATTTTAATAAGAAATGTAATTCAATTTACAGATAGATATAAATAGATACTTTAATTGATATGAATAAATTGTACAAATTAACAATTACAATTTTTAGAATAATTGAAGGACCTGAAAATTTACTTCAATTTACTTCTATCGGTAAATTATTGAAAAATGACCTTAATTAAACGGATTAATATTGAATTTAATAGTTATTAATAACTTATCAATTATTTATTGTATTTAACCATTCAAGTTTATTATGATCATGCTTTATAGTAATATAATTTTGATAAATTTTAAAATTAGTTAAATAGAAAATTTTCTGAATGCTTTCAAACAAGAAAATGTTATCTGTATATATGTATAGACACCATTATCATGGGATGATAGCTCAGTGGTCCAGTAGGTTAAGCGTTCGCGCGCGAGCCTGAAGACCTCGAGTTCGAATCCTGCGAGCGGGATCGTGGATGCGTGCTGCTGAGGAGTCCCACAATAGGACGAGATGGCCGTCCAGTGCTTTCAGGTTTCTAACAGTGGTTTAATATCAATCAGTTCATGATCTCAATGAAAAGCTTAATAATCTACACAACTACTATACTGATATATATATTGCACTGTTGAAGTTTTTTTCATATTCAAGTTTAACCAACTATGACATGATAAGTTTAAAACATAAGATCTTTTTTTCACGAATAAGTATTAACTAGAAAACTAAAGGATAGCTATTTTTTGCCTCGTTTGGAACTCGTCAAGAGATCTCTAGACGACCTCAAGATATCATGATGATATGGCGTTCTTTAAACCACTTGATTTAAATCTGGTTATTCAAATTTCCACCTTCAATCGATTCGTTATATACTGAAAGAATTATAGATACAATCAGTGGTAAATGTGTTATTTGTCGATAAGTATTTTTAAATTTATTTAAACACACATCTGAAAGTAAACGAGTCAAGAATAACTGACCAACAGGGAATATTTGGCTTACATGAAATATATGGCTTTTAAAATTGGGAACTACAGGTGGATACCTTGCCTTATATGATATACAGAATATTGGGGTTTTTTTTGTAGAAGAAAACACTTGATTAACTAATGAAAGGCTGAGTTGCTCACAAATATAGTTACCTATCACTATTGAGGACAAGTTAGCTGACTGATGGTGAAAATTTGTTTAAAATGTGGTCTGTAATTTTATGTATATCTTATTTTAAGCTTATCATTTGCTTGATATCATATTTATTTCAGATACGTGGGGTATTCTTATACATGTGCCATAGTATTACATGTTGAATGACTTGAAAAGAAAAATATTGTCACATCCTGATTGTATTTCTCATTATATTAATGTCATATACATCCTGATGATATGAAGCTGTCAATATTTTAATGGTTAATTCGAATAAATAGTTTATGCGCATAATTTAAACGCATCTATTACAAAATCATAATAAAGCTTGGCGATTAATGGTTGATATTCATATATCCAAAGTGGTTGTTTTTTCTTAACCAGTTATATTCCATTTACCGATTAATTGAGACAAGCTTCGAATTTCATATTTTTCAATATAAAGAAATGAATATCTCAGACAACATGAGTATATACAAAATCAGAACAAGACGAATTCATTGATTCCATTGAATTTGTATATATTCGTTTTCTAGGTGAAACAGTCTTGGCGATTTTGTATAGTTTCAGGATAACTTTGTTCTCAAACTGAAAAAGCTCCATAAAACGCCGAATCTAATAATAATCCTGTGATTATTACTGACTATCTTTGACACGAATATCCATGTAATTCTGTTAGCAAGCTATGAATTTACTTGTCACCTAAGTTGATGGTAGAACAAACGGTTATCGATAAAATTAGATAAGGATCACGCTGTTAGAAGTCAACCTGAAACTACGGATAAATCGATTTTAAACTAATGGTCTGAAAGTACAGTGTTTCCCTTGAGCCCTTGAAGCCATCGGTTTGGTAGTGTGTTATTTCATCAGTACTCACTCCTGATGCAATTCAATGACTGACAAAAGATATATCTAAAATTACTTTTAGTTAACAACCTCTCCCCAGCTTATAACTTTTCTTTATCAAAACTCTAAGTTAATAAGTACTTATGTATTTGTTCACTAAAAATTTGGTTCATAGATTAACACGATATGATGACTAAAAAATTTCAGGGAACACTAGATTGTACAATCTACTTTCTCAGAGTATTCTGTTTAATACTGAATTCATTTTATATTCATCTTTAGCTTTCATTAGTTTTATAGCTTATATTATTGCGTAAGCATAAGTATTGCCAAACGTTATTGTTTAAGGGTTTCCAGTTTTCCTATAACGAATATTCAGCACCGATAACGATCAGTCGCTTTTAGCATATACGTATCCTTATTGGACTGTCTTGGTATTCCTTTTTAGTTACAGGTTTTTATTATATTTATGTTGTGATTATTAGTGGAACAGCTTCCTACCCGTTAAATGAGTCACTGGATGCCTGCAATCAGTGACTCAGAGGATAAAGCCTCGGTGTTTAAATCGTTCAGTACTGCGTTCAGGTCTTAATGTATTTGTCAACATTGGAATCTTGATACGTCTATCTGAAAAGTTCAATTTAGGACGATACGAGCGTCCTGAAATTCAAATTAACTAAGAATTATTATTCATTGCTGTATTAAACTTAATGTAACACTTCATATGGATTTTTTTCACTCACTTATCATTATTACTGTTATTCGCATATTTTATCCCCTTGAATTCATGTTTAATTATTAGATCATAGTTCGAGTGTGTTACAGTTATTATGTCACATACGTGAATTGAATGTTTTTCAATAGATTAGTTGAAATTCAAATATTGTTTTAAGCATAACACAATTCATAAGACACTAAATCGTTCACCAACTTAAAATTCTTTAACACTGTTACCATTAACATTGTGCTTTTCATTGATAATTACAATTCAGCATATCTAACACTCACCAGTCATTACCACTGCAACACTGAGCACAGAACGCAAATGTTGGAGGTACGATAAAGTTTAAAAAAATAATGGTCTCTCACTGGTTTGATGAGTCTTTGGTTAAACATGATTAGTGAGTATGTCTATCATGTTCTCAAGTCAGTACTACTATTTCAGTGGGTTAAATTGACTGATGTAAGTATATTAGCAATCAGGGGTTGCTCCTAAAGGGTAGACAAGAAAAGCCGATACTTCTAATGCTTAAATACTAATACTAATGTACATATTTCTTCAACTTCAATTTGTGATGAAACATTTTTACTGACTTCGTTACAGGCTTATTTCATGAATCCTTTATGTCATTCCTAGTTAATCTCAAGCCTTACCCTAAATGTATTATTCATTTCGTTTTTGTTAGGATTTATGCAGAACAAGCGGTCAGTTTAAATACGATTTATCTAAATAACTACACTACGAAACAATCAATTACATATATAGCGAAAGATCCATCAGAGACATCGTTGTGGTTCCGTGCCCTACGTTTTTATTTTATTCTATCTTATGCTGCTCTTATCATTTGTAAGTATAATATCTCAGTCCATCTACCAAAAAACACTGATTCCTAAGTTCTTCTTACTTAGCAGAATTTATCATTTTAAAACGCTGATAATGTTGTACCCAAGCTACTCTCTTGGAGTCTTTATGCTCTTCTTACAACTCTGGGCTTACAACACTGATGAGTATTACAATGTGTACTCTGATAAAAATGTTGAACTATGGAACTCTATAACTGATGATCGTGCATTTTTCTTTATATTATGTTTTATGTTATTAAAAGATTTGAGACAAATTTTTATGAACTATATCTTTTAAAACAATTGACTCCTAATTTTTCTATTATTTTTCATTATTGTTTGTATTAACTCGATCACAGCTGTAAGTTGGTGTTCAATCTGTAATTATTTTTAGAATATGTATTATGTTATCATTAACATTCAAATAAAAGTGTAGATCAGCACTAGTGCCACATCACATAACTCCCAGATGAATCGAAAAATTCGCACTTTCAAAACGACAGTAGCTTTTATAGGAATAAAACGATTTATTTTTCTATAAGTTAAAATACCTTAAAACATCACCATCGTAAAAAAATGTTAATTAGGGGAGGTTTCTTTATGTATGGTTAGCTTCCACCAAGACTAGTATTTGTTATGAAATAATCGATTAATAATAAGTACAAAATAAATGACTTTTACTTATGAAATTTTACTAGCCCTACTGTACTGGCTTCAATTAGATCAGACGATGATATGATTGAAATACATTTGCCACCAACCCTCGTATATAATTATCAACATAAATTCCGTTGTAGAACAACGGAATTAAGCAAGTCAAATACGATAGTAAAGTTTGAATACGTAAATTTCGTACACTTATTGATCTTGACAAATAATCAGGGTAACGAAGCGAAAAGAAACAAAATGACGCCGAACGGAGATGAGTGAGCCAACTCAAATTGATAAAGCGTGACTCAATATTTATATCCAGAAAAAAGTGAATAGGGTAAGCAATTAACACGCATACGATCATATAAAAACAGTCATGATTATTAAGCGATTAATTTAAAGGCTAAAAATGTGGCTTGAGAAGATAAATAAATTGGTCTATCCGATAGCTAAAATAGCGTATGTGGGATTGACACAATACCAGACATTACAAAATCAAACGTGCAATGTCCAGGTTGCAAAACAAACATAATCTTGCTTGCGGGATCCTTGATGCGCGCTACTGGAAAGTTCCATACTAGCACAAAACGGCAGTCCAGTGCTTCCAGGTTTTCAATGGTGGTCTAACTTAGATCGACTCTTGAGTTCCTGTTGTGACTTTATGCTGTGGTTGATTTTTACCCTGTGCTAACTGTTGCGTCCTTGACTGAAAAAACTAGAGAATAGTGTATTTATCGACCGATTCAATGACACGTAAACACGTACGAACGCAATGGACAACCTAGAGTTACGATTGGTCCCGATTCCCTATCTATCCCAGCCAGTTGAGTCCAGAACACAAATCTCAGCCTCTGAGTTATGAATCATTGTATTTCAGACATACTCTATTTATATACTAACCAAACATACCACATCGTACCATAAAAATAGAAAACAACATTTTGTACAATATTCAACAAGTGATCAGATATTGACCAGTAGGAAATGTCCATTTAAAGTTCAAGGACACCATTGGACTTAACATGATAATTATTGTTCTATCCTTCCGCATCCACAACAGTTCCACTGTTAAAATTACAACAATCTCCACAGATCTTCATTCTCACAACAATCATATGCTTATTAGTGACTGGCTTTAAGATGATTTACTTTAGTTCTAATGAGAAGCCCTGATCAGTGGAATCCAATCCGTGTTGGGTGTGAGACAATTATCCACCTCATACAATAGATAAAAGGGCTGCTCAAGATCATGAAATATGATAAATTTTAAATCACTAATTTGCCATTATATAGTTTACATTTACTAAATTCAGTCAATCTTCATTCAATTTGAGTTAATTTCTCACTATCGATATAGTATAACTTCTCTAACCATAGCTCCTCTTCATAAAATAACCAATTATTATTACATTGGAAACTCATCAAAGAAAATTTATGATGTTCAACAAGTATTATTTACACTTGAATGACGATAAGATGCTTTAACACTGAGAAGTTATTAATAATCAATGCATTTCTGTTTACTGTCGTTTAGTTCATTACAAAATATTAAAAACTCACTAGAAATCATGCTTAAATTATTTTTTCAAGTATCTTTTTTGCCTTAAACAACACTTCATTTGTGTAATTTTTCTATTTGCTAAAACTACCAACGTAGTGATGTAACCAAATTGTATTTTTTTTAAAAAACAAACATGAATCTAATATCAGTTAAGAAAATTTGGTTAGATTAAACTGTATGGATGAACCAATCCGATTCAGGATAACAGGTCTTGGATTTTGGCGCGAAATTCACTCACTAATTCATCCAAATAACGTCTGAGCATATTAGCTGATGTCCGTTCATGATGAAAACCATAAATCTAAATCCTAATCCTTACCATCAACTATAAATCATTATCTTTATTCTTCATACTACTTTATAACCTTCATTTAGCCTTATTAAATATGTAGACACTTTTGCATCGCTCAAAGGTCTTCCATAAATTATAGTCTCACCAAAAATATTTGATGTATATGAATGTGTCAGCATAAAAAAAGCATCGCATGTATCCTTATTAACACACGTGAAATATCCCAGAGCTAATACTTCCTTAAATAGTTATTTTTTTATATTGGAAAAGTTTCAACAAATGACATGGATTACAATGACAACTGAACAAATTTTTCATTGCTTGAAATTATTTAAAGTGGAAATATAATAAACAAGCTTTTCTTTGTTATCTAAAAACCATAATCAAGATTAAATCAAGTAAAAACTTATTGATTAGGATAGTTTGTCTTAACCAGATTGTTTCAAATATGTGAGTTGGGTAATTCTACGGTGACTTTTAATGAAAATGAATGAACTAAGTACACAATATTTAAGTGACTTCTTATTTCAATATTACTTATTTAATTCACGTTATGTATAGTAGTATATATGTAGAAAAACGATGACTCAGATGGTAATGACCAATTTATTGTTTTAATGCAAAATTACAGAGACATGTCATATGATATGAAAATTATACATTAAATATATTATTTGGACATCTTCAATCAGTTGTCCTTTACGTGCCTCATGATTCTTTAGATTCTTTTGTTATTATAATTACCTTCAGTTTCCTTTTCTGTTCTCTTCAATGGAATCTTGTGCTGGCATGCATTTCAGTTCCGATTGGTGTCACATGCTATTTATATCCATCAACACAAGTAGTATATACCTCGTATATATCTATTGATGTTATTCAACAATAATCAGATATTATATTTAAGAATAAAGTAGTCAGCTAAGAAAAATAGCAGTTTTCGTCTTTCAGTTTGTTCAACTACAAAATGATTAGGTAGATAAATTTGATCGAACAACTAATCTGTACACATAATAATCACTTATTCGTCCCCAAATGCCCTGGTATGGCCGAGGGTGGAGTGGACCCGCCCTCTCTCTCTCGAAATGCTCTCACATGGCCACGCGTACACAGCCTCTGCCAGGGAAGTCCTACTCATTGCCTTCTCGTGGCGGGGTGTTGTTTACGAAAATGAGAGGACGAAAAGCGAATGTCCGGCGCTTTAACCGGATCCCAAACCAAATCAATGGTGCACATGGGCTCCAGTATCCTGAGGGAACAAATGGTGTATGAACCGATTCCTTGGTCACCGGCTACCATGGGACTGCATCTCCTTACGATGCTCCACTGCCTTGTGGGTTAGACCTTGAGGTCAAAGGCTTGGGGTGTGGCCCCCTAAGAAAACCACCTGCTTCGGTCTGTGCACTCGAGCAGTATCATAGCCCTCACACAAAGTGTGGTGCATATATATTTACAGCCCTCTTGTACCAATATTTATGTGTTCAAATAAAGAAATCATTTATTCACAACTCAATATATTTTGCTTTTTTTTTCACTGAACAATTGATTGTGACCCATTTGTAAGTCGGATTATAAAGTATTCATGAATTTATTCAAATGAGTAAATCACTAAACAGTATACATACAGACATATACAAACTCAACAATACATACACAATTGTATAGATAGTATATAAAACAATTCTAAATCTATTCAATGATTCGTTGTTTTAGTTACTTCAATTAAAATAGTGCATATATATATATATATATATGAAGAACACGCAACACAACCACATGCTTATATCATAGTTATTGTATTAATTTTCACTAATAAAATTGCAAATTTACTGAAAATCATAGATTTTTATCAAAAATGGCATGTAAATGTCCAGATATTGGTTGGGGAGTAGCATGGTTCCTAATATTTCTATTATCATTACCAGTGGGATTTTTATGCGCATTTTTCTATGTGATATTTTCAATATTTCGTGCATGTTTTGAAGGATGTATGAAATTTACTGATCTATTACTTAAAGGTGCTGAATTACCCTTAGTTTGTATGCGAAAAACAATAGCTGGGGAAAGAATGTGCTAATAACTAATTTTTATAAGTAATTTCTTTTGTTTTAAATAATTCTGTAATTAGTTTGTTATGTAATTTGTATGTACACAAAATATGTGATAATTATAAATCCTCTTTTTTTAACATAGTTTATAGTTTTCGTTGCTATATGTTATTACATAGATACCATATGAGTAAAATCAACGCTCAGTATCATTTAAGAATATGTGTTAAGATGATGAAAAGTGAGATAATATGAAATTATTTTCAGAAAACATGTTGCTTTATGTGTTAAAATATCGAAAAGTGATTTATTAAATATACCGTATAATGGTTTAAGCTCATTCTCATGGTTTTGGTTATGTTCTGCTTAACAGAGATTCGGGATGAACATGGACTAATCTATAGTCCCTATTAAACATTATGTTAAATAAAATGATTTGTGATTTTAAAACACTCTGGCGAAGAATTATGAACAGTCTTGCTCAACGTATTTTTATATTTACATTGCTAACTGTGACGATTGTGAGAGTGGATATCAGCTTTATTAATCGATGATGTATTGTATTATTCTGACAAAAAAAAATGTAGATTTTATGCAAGCCATTCATGCTACAACTCAATTTAAACAACGACCCACCTCTGAGAAAGGATCAATTTAGCGTTTTGAACTGGTCAGATGAATTACATTCTACAAGATCAAATTATAAGAACGTTAATGTAATGAGATATTGAACTGAGTTGATTTCGCTATTACTTCAAATGGAAATGTATAAATTCTACAGGCTAAAAAACTTAATATAACTGTGAACTAAATGTGCGATGAATAGAAATAATCATAGATCTCTGGTCACTTGAGGTGTCAAATAGACTTATGATCAATAAACAGAATATTATTGATAAGCCATATGGTATAGTACTTTATAGTACTGTAATATTTGCTTATTTTATGTAAGTAACCCTACTTTGTTATACAATTTTTTTTAGACTTAAATGATAAGTACCACTTTCAATCAATGAATATACTCTGCCTGAATATATAGTGTTCAAGCTTGAAATTAGAAAATTTAAACCTTCATGATTAATATATCTAAGTCAGTCAGTTAGTCAGCTACAACATAGAACCAGGCACATATATGCATGGGTCCAAGTTGCCATACCTTATTAACGCAACAAGATGGATACCGGATTCATAAAAGTATTTAATTCAGAAGTGGTATCAAAATGATTATCTCATAGAGTATTCGCTAATGTTTAAATTAATGTACATTAATTTATTATAAAATACTTGATTTAAAAATTGAGGTTTTTTTTAGTCAACAATTTAGTTCTATGCTAATTTTAATTTATTGTTACTTATTTCAAGAAATTTTACTCATTTTCGATCGATTTCTGTAATATTTATATGAATACACTGTGATGTACTTTGTATTAGATTTAATGTATCATATACAATAATAAATTGTCACGTACCAATAATTATAGAATGAACAAAATGATGCTAAACTGAATTTCATTAATGAAGTTGATACATAATACGTGATATTATATTAATGTTCACTTGATACAAGATTTATCGTCTCGGTAATAATCATACTTTAAGTTTACTTAGTTAAATAACTGTTCAGTATATTTAAGTTATAGCGTCCTTTCAAATTTTCTCTTTGAACAGAATTTAATTGAAATTTCGATTACATATACATAACCAATGTATAAGTATAAAGTATCAACGAGATCGTAGTGTAAAATAAATACTTTCTTCTAATAAACAGAAATATATATCTACTAATTATGGAGAAGCACTCAGTTTAAAAGTGCCTTGTTTTGTTATATGCGAAGAATAGTTGATACATTCTTACCTGATATTTATCGGTTTTATTTGCGTTGGATACTTGCAGGCATATCTTTTGATTAGTTTAGGTTCAGGTTTCTGGAAGCCATCTACAAGATGTTCTGGACCTGGATGTGTTACTAGTTTATTCTCATCAGTGGGACATATTTGTAATCTTGAGAGAAATATTTCTAGTAAAATTGAAACTAGAACCAGTCACTGCCGATATTAGAAAGTTACCACTGATTTATTGATACTGTGACTGATCACCTGTAAACCTAATGGCAAATGTGTATTTAGAATCTGTACACACATCCTTCAAAAACACATCCTATAGCATAACTAAGCTTATACCTAGTGTTCTCGTCGTGGTTTACGGCGGCCAATAATTGTCAAAATCACTTGCAGAAAATGAATTAATTAGAATGATTAGATTTTTTGTTCTACTACTGATACTGTTACTACTCCCATCACTCTGACATTTGTCTTAAAATAATTTTATCTCACTTTGCTAGTTCGGTATGGCAACTTGAATCAGTTCACATACATGTCCGATTCTACGATACATATGACTGGCTGACTAACTGAGAATTATTGGTTATGTTCGCAACTAAAATGTTACACATTTTCCACTAGACCTTAAAGCTTCTTAATTTGATATTTAGTTTGGCTTTCATGTGGAGGGGTAATGGTTTTATTTAGTTATATCACGTTGGTGTAGAAAATGAAGCATAGCGAATGCTACCTAGATTACTAACTTGTTGTTAGTATGTTTGTATAAATTGTTTTGGTGGGAACTTATCTTCGTCGATAGTTTTTATTATTTATTTCAATACATAGATATTGGTACAAAGAAGCACCAAATACATATGCGCCACACAAATCTCATTCGATGTGTGTGAGGGCTGTGATACTGCTCGGGTGCCCAAACCGAAGCAGGTGGTTTTCTTAGGGGGCCACACCCCGAGCCTTCGACCTGAGGGTCTGATCCACAAGGCAGTGGAGCATCGTAAGGAGATGCAGTCCCATGGTAGCCGGTGACCAAGGAATCGGTTCATACACCATTTGTTCCCTCAGGATACTGGAGCCCATGTGCACCATTGATTTGGTTTGGGATCCGGCTAAAGCGCCGGACATTCGCTTTTCGTCCTCTCATTTTCGTAAACAACACCCCGCCAGGAGAAGACAGTGAGTAGGACTTCCCTGGCAGAGGCTATATACGCGTGGCCATGTGAGAGCATTTCGAGAGGGAGAGCGGACTCTCCTCACTCTTGGCTGTACCAGGGCAGGCTAAAACGTAAATATTCTGTTGGCAGTATGGACGTGCTATCACAATCAAACGGGTTTTATCGTACAAAGTGTCTTCATCATAAGAATAATTCTTGTCTACTTATTTTGAGCTGAAACTTGTTTGTCCATTTGCTGTCTTTTATTATTAAATACCTTTATTTATTATTAGTATTTATCTTGAGGCAATATATACTAAACATAAGTAAGATGATTCCATAAATTTTTATTAGTTGAGTAAAGCTATGGTGTGTTCAAAAATTTTCAGTAAGACTACTTAGATATATCTTGATTATATTATGAGTTAGTTTTTCATTCATTACCCTCGGAGGAACTGAACCGAGTAACTTCAAGACTCACTATGAAACGTTTAAATTTTAAATTGTTAAATCATAGTCTCAGTCTGTAATTCCAACTTCGATCAATTGGTAGTATTACGCAGTGATTACTATACTGAGAAGTTTCCTACCAATATTAAGTAGCTGTCCATTGCTCTAAATAACATCAGTTCGTAACGAAAATCTCTTATAGACAAAGTATTTCAACCACCATTCTTATTTTTAAATATAGAGATTATATTATCAACCATATACAAAAGCTAGTGAACTTGTTAATTTCTTTACTTAAAGATAAATACAATTCGTATCTTAAATACAACATCTCAGTTGTTGTTAAGCCATCTTGAAATCTTCATTCATATCCCTTATTATCATCTAATAGATTTCTCTATAATTGTAAGTAAATACTTAATCGACTCACTCCTAATTTATGGTAAAACCATTTTGTGCACATCTACTAAACTTTTACTTTAAGTATTATCTAATTACAATCGATTTGTAAATTAAATAAAACTAGTTCACATAAGAAAACCCTTTTCATTACATTCATAAATTATAATTTAGTATTAAAACAAACATGAGTATTTAAAATGTGATGAGAAGTGTGTAAATATTAGGGTCAAATCAATTTGGGGGACAGTAGATTGTTAATCGATAAAACTTTTCTTAATTGTTTTCGATTTTAAAGGTGTGAAATAGTGAGTATGTTATTTTTCGTCTGTCAGTAAATATGTTAAATCTTCTAGGAACTGTTGAGTCGTAAAACTAGGTTTATAAATTTGCAGCTTAGTCAACAGAAGCCTAGATCATTTATGCCTATTTATAGATCAAGGTTTTCCTTAATTACGAATCAACAACCTTCCTTTACTATGCTTTCTACACTAAGATTATTACTTTTCATTACTTGTAGCGGCTGCTAGTAGTTGGGGCACCTGGCTTCGAAGCATTAGATAACAGCTTCAAATTCCACTCGTTATGTCAGTTTGAGGACGCGGATATTATCAATAGCCCTCACATAAATAGTAGAGTGCAGAGCCAGATACAAAAACCTGTACTTAGTAGGTTGGTTGCTTGTAAACGCTAATATATATCGAATTGGAAGGTGTCTTATGCACTTAGAAAATTTAAGCTAGAGATCAACTGACATTTAAAAGGATAAATAGAGATATGTTTGAGGCCATCAGCGCAGTTCTTAATAGGTACTTCGATCTCATGATATGAATTCTCAAGACGATAACTGTCAACTGAGTTCAACTTAGACTATAAATTCCGAAGATAACAACTGTTAATTTGTTATTACCAGAATAGTTTAAATTCATTTTTACATCCTTTGTTAACTCATAAATCTTCTGTTTTGTTCGTAACTTCGTGCACTTCAACAATACCTTTGCTCTAACATGATAGTCATTAATCGGTCAGTTCTTTCAAACTATGTAAATCCCTTAGCCTTTTTGACAATTATCATATAACTCATACAGTTAATTTCGTTATTCTAATATAATCTTGCCATACTGATTTTCTGTGTTTCTTGGAATATTCTTCTAATAGGTAACTAATTTAATATTAGCAGTCATAGCTACTTGTTTTAACTTTCCAAAATAATGTTATCTTACAGTTCGAATAATCTGTTTTGTTGAATTGATTATTATAATTATAAGCAGTTGATAAGGGTCAACAACGTAAAAGACAATTTAATATCGATTCTACCATAATTGTATATTTTGACTGATTCAACATATTTTGTAACATTTAATAAATATAAAATGTTTTCTTAGATTAGTTTCAAACTTTCATATCCAGCGTTAATTATAAAGTAAGCCTAATCCGGATGCAATTCAACTACCCGTCTATGGTTACCTCAGCTTGACTACGGGATATGTTTAAGCTGTGTATGTAGAGGCTCATCAAAATTATCCGTCCTTGTACAGGGATTTAAACTTATTCACAAAGCTTCCATAGGTAGTGTAGATATGGAATGAACGCTCGATCTGATTTTCTAACCGCTTGTCAACAATCTCAGGTTATATCTACCCGGTAATGTAAACACAAGAAAAAAAGCGTGGAGTGCAAAAAGAACACTTTACTCCAAGGTTGGTTTTGTACAGGAAAACGGAGATATTTATAGTTAAACACAATCTTGAGCTTCTTGAAATATCCGGAACCATACTAAATATAGTAACATCATAGTAAAATATCCAGTCAAAACCATGGCCTGTGATTCCGTATTTTCTAGATGTTTCTGGGAAGTTTCCATACAACGCTGACTGGATAAAACGTTTTCTTGCATTTCTGGGCCCCTAGGGACTTTGAAGAAGGATATGTTTGAAATTCCCCAACACAAGATCAGAGATAATCTAAAATGTTAAGATGTTACATAAAGAACGTCAGAATACTTTTACAACATCTGAATTCATGAATTCCTTATGATTTATGAACGGAGGATATTCATTGATATAAATGTGATAAATTCTTAAACCTTAAGTCCTTTTTATTTAAATGACACATTACCACAGCTGTTTAGTGTTGAATGACCAAAACCTTTTGATATCTAATTGATGGGATTTATAAATTATGAGTCAGATTCACAACATTAGAAAAATGTCTACTCGTTATGAATTCAGTTTTGACTAGCGAAGATTTGAATTATCAAAATAAATTAATGTAACATCAACCGATAGATATTATGCAATGAAAAGATGTGGTTAAGTAATGGCTACTAGCAAGACAGAATTACTGACATAAGTTCTTGAGTAACTCAAAGTCAAGTTTACTAGTCACAAAAATCGTTTTCGTATAAAACAACATACTTATGTATAAAGTATTAACAGAAATATAAGCGTGATCAAATATCATAGGGGACTAGAAAAGATCACTGCTGTGGGTCATTTTAAGATCAAATAAGCTTATCTCAGTCTAATTAATACTGTTATCAATCAGTCGAATTGCTTCTGATAGAATTACTTAGTTTGATAATAATGAGATTTCAATTACTATGGAAAAAATAGGGTAAATTGCTCATTTATGTCTTATAGAAACTGTTAAAACTGGTTCAGGTTTGTTGTAGCGTGTGTGACCGCAGGTTAGATGAAGCAGCGTATTACCGATCGATTCAGTGACACGTAAACACGTAATGGACGACCTAGAGTCCCGATTGGCCCCGCTTCGCTGTCTATCCCAGCCAGTTGAGTCCAGAACGCAAGTCACAGCCTCTGAGATATGAATCATTATATTTCAAACACACTCTGTTCATATACTAACCAAGCAGACCACATCGTACCATAAAAATAGAAAACAACATTTACACAATATTAAACAAGTGAAGCAAATATCGACCAATAGGGAATGTACATTTACCGTCCAAGGAAAACATTAGACTTAACATGATAACTATTGGTATATTTTTCTGAACATCGTAACAAAGTTTAATATCATACAAGTGGCATTTCTCTAACTCTTCTGTATATATTTAGTTTTCAATAAAAATATTAAACTGTTATGTAGTCAGATAGCGTACGATATGCCAGTACTTTATATCAGTCTTAGTTGTTAAACACTAAGCATTCTGGATCTTAAATTTCACTCCGAAATAAGTATCACTAATTTGAGATTTATATAAAAACCAAATATAGACTGATGGTAAAAAGGGTACTCTACTTACAGTAAGAGTTCACAACTTTCATTGCCTTTAAATACACAATTCGGAAATAATTTATTCTTAAAACATCATCATTATGTTCTTTATTGTACTCTCTAAATAAACTTATGATTCGAAACGGTGAGTCACTGAATATCATTTGCTTGAGAACACAGTACATTACAAAAAATCTGTGGATTTCAAAAAATGACCTTTCGGAACGATATAGATAACAAAGGTAAGACAGAGATAGCCTGTTACTCCTTGTGAAGGAGCACAGACCGTCCATCAGCATTATCTATCTAATTTTGTCATGGGCAATCTTTTCAAGTCAGTTCCAGTTGATGTTCATCCTTTCGGTGTCTGCTTCTAATTGTCGGTTCATTGTGTTCTTTGGTCTTTTTCTTCTCCTTTTACCTTCAGGATTTCGAGTTGGCGCTTACCTAGTGATGCAGTTTGATGATTCTCGAAATGTATATCCTATCCATTTCCAACGTTCTTACATTATTTGCTTTTGAGCTGAGAGTTGGCTTGTTCTCTGCCACAGTTTGTTGTTGCTGATGCTGTCTGACCGACCAATCTGGAGTATCTTGTGTAGGCAAGTGCTTATGAATACCTGAACATTTTTGATTATGCAACTATTAAATTTCAATATATAGGCAGCCTCATCAGCATTCATTCATTATTTAAATAAATTCAGAATTAGATACTCCATTTTATGAACAAAATCTTCTTTGTTAATAATGAAACTAATTTCATGTATGTGGATGAAAGAAAAAAACATCAACTAAATTAAGGGTAAAAGAATTATGGTTCATCTAGAAAAAATGCTTTTAGTGACTTCATTCACAAACTATAAAAGTGTATTTATAATGGCTAATATTGAGATGTGAACAATGCAACATGTTTCATGATACTTCTTAAACCAAACTGAATTAGATGGATAATGTTTTTGAGTTTTCAGTGATTCTGCAGATGATGTTTTGTAATGAAAACTAACTTCAGACTGAATAAATATCTATTTAACTACATAATTTGATTTATAATACTGGTCTAAATTATTTTATCATGTTGATGACTACATGTGGTGTTTTTGAATGAACTTGTAGCGCGGTGTCGAGTCGCGGTAGACTATGGACACCACTACAAAGGAACGCGTGCCAGGATCTCCATAAAATCCCCCGGAAGCGAAATATCAGAAGGCAGTTAATGGACCAAGTCGAGATATATTTGCTGGCGATCTCGTGGTATCGAAAGAATACCGAGATCATGCCAGGATACAAGCTTGGTCACTGAGCGTAACCGGATTCGCGCGAGGTCACAATCGAAGTGAGTGAAATGGATGTTTTCAGCACAGTTAAACAAAAGCACATTAAAACAGTCACTGATACAATTGGTTATAGTAATAATTGTTTTCATTAAACCAATCGTGTTCTCGTGATAAATGTAAGTCACTACAAACTAATGATTCCTTTGCACTTGTTGAATTCTTGATTTCGAATTCCAAATACAGTACATTCGTTCATGCTTATCTAATACTTTTTGATCCGATTACGTTATTTCTGGGATTCTTAGTTCGTACCATAATTAAAATACTTCTAATCATTATACTACACCATAATTGTTTTTAATCATTTGAACAGTCTTGTTTTATCTTAACTTTGTAGAAAAGTTTATTTTTCATGTGGTCCACTCTACAAAATAAGCTGAAATTTATTTGGTTAAGTGAGACATTGACCACTTGATGCTCACAAAACTAACCATCTTAACACAAAGAACGAATCTGCACAAATCTCTGTGAGTATTTACGTTCTGGAACTAGAACATACAATGATTAGGTTTATTTAAGAGTCTTCTCATGCAAATTAGTAAAAAAATAATTGATTAATTCATATTAAATTTAAGGTTAGTAGATGATAAGATAGCTATAATCTCTCAAGTTCATTTTTACTACATATAATGAAAATCGAACTTATTGAATTAAACGCTTATTACTACACCTAAGATCTCATTAAACGTTATGCCACGTAAAATAGAGCAGTAAATTTAAGAGAGATGAAATACTTAAGCTTACATGGTTAATCTTTAGACAAACGTTTATTTCTCTTTGTCAAATTCTAATTTCCATCATCACTCACATTTAACATTTTCAATAAATGAGATTTTATATCTTTTATTGGTCACGCTATTGTCATATGAGGTGAGTAAAGTTGGATGATTGAAATTCTCTAATCCTACCAATGGACCCATCAGGTACCTAACACGACATATTAAGGTCTCACAACACACTACTTATGTTAGGACTACTGAATAGGAATCTAATGATCTGAATTACCACTTGTAGCCGATACCATTCAATATGCCTAATCGATAACTACCTTACTATCAACATATTTCAGTCTTACCAGTCTTAGTACCCAGTAGCTAAGTGGGTAAAACGCTGGCGTTTGAAGTGAACGATAATAGGTTCGAGTCTCTTACTGAACATTAAATTTGGGGTGCAGATACACACAGCTGACGAACCCCGAATAGGCCGAAACGTGTGTCCTGGATTCCATTGCTAGCAACCATTCATCTTTGCTGAAACATCCTTTTGGCTTAATAGTAATGTCAAGGCCATCCACACAGAATGCACATATGCCAAATGAAACTGATCAAATCCTGTCTCAAACATCAATGGGAAGATTCAAATAACCAATACATATGAACTATTTTTATAGTTGTCCAATGTATTGAAATATCCATAGCATTTCTTAGGAAATCCTGAGTTGACATGTCACTTTTATTTTTAAAATATCTGGAGTCCATCACCATCAAAGGTTACAGAAGCACCGTGATCTAAAATCTGCCTTTAATTCAGAGGTATTGGTGATTGCTAAGAGATCGATAGCAAAAACTAAGCCAACTCTACACAAGAAATAACTTCATGGCTGTTAATATAGAAAAAGGTGGGAATTTCCTTTTTCTTAAACAATCCGATTACTTTAAATGTGCACTTTTCGTTATATTAGTCCAAAACTGCCTTAAAATTCATTACTTTTCAGTTGATATTCATTTCCTGTGTTAACAAAGTGAACTGTTCGACTTACTACTCCTTACATAACACTCAATGTGTCTATCCATAAAGTTACCACTTATCAATTTAATCACTTATTGTGACTTTACATGTGTTCTATTGTTTATTCTATCTAATTTGAAAAGTTAAGCATATGACAGGGCAACTCATCGAGGATTTTCAGTTGGGCTCAATAATAAAAAAGCATTTATTATTTTCAGAATATATAAATTATTATTATTTTAATTCTTTTTCCTGTCTTTTATACAGTATTATTTTGTCGTTCATTACAAGTTTCTATTGACTAAATACTTCCTATTTTCAGCTTTCTGTTACTGTCGACACCATTACGATTACCAATCTATTGATTTTCCATATGTCGATTTTCTCCAGTTTTACTGATGTAAAATAAGATGCTCTGAAAAGGTATTTATTTATTCATAGCTCTTTGCGATTCATATTTCACTGGTTAGCATCTTCAAACTTTCATAACAGTTATAATTCTCCACACATCGTATCACCTTGTTAGGTCCCGATACGCATAATAAATAGTGATTTTTGGGATCCATTGTGGACCAATACTATACGTATATTTTTATTGTATAATTGTTATGTAACTAAACGATTCATATCGCAGAGGCTCGGATTGGTGTTCTGGACTTAACTGGCTGGGCTAGGCGGAAAGCAGTACCAATTAGGACTCTAGACTGCTTATACGGGTTTACGCGTCATTGATCCGATCGATAAGTCACTGGTCTCTAATTGGCGGTATCATTACGTTATACATTAACAGGGCACACAGGTCACAAGATATAACACACTCTTTACTATCTTTCATAAACTCATAAATGACTTATATTGTTGATTGAATTAAAGTGCATGTTAAGTCAAATGTATAGTACTATGCTTATAAATAGTTGATACAAACTGGATCACAATTTACGGAGGATTTTACTGAATTATTTTTTGTTCCTGTTGTTTATAGAAGTTTATCTTATTGGTTTTTGTAAATAACGATTGGTAACTGTTAATACAAAGCAGGATTGTGTAACTGATGTTGCATACTGTCAAGCACATTTGCCTTGCAGCTTATTACTTGAATATTGAGAAATCTATTTTGAATCAATTCAATTATGCTTAATGGATTATAATTATTGAACATATTTTGTAAAGACTTTTCAGTTTCTTTCATCACTGACCCATATCAGCTATGGATTTGAGCATCACTCTAGTGATAATCTATGATTTTAAATGCTGTCAAACAGATAATTGAGGAGAAATACACTAAATTTTCAAGTTCGTATCAAATTCAAAAAAGAGTGTCGAAGTATTGGTAATCAAATCATAGGAGTTGACAAACTAGTATATATACAGTACAGAAATAAGGCAATATGATTAGTAATGAAGGTGATAACATAGAAAGGTGAATATTTATTCTTTTGAGAACAGAATGAAAATTAGTTTTATACTATTTAAAGAAATAGACCAGTTGTTCTCATATAGTATAAATGCTTACTTACATATTCCAGTTACTCCTCGTGGAGGAACATAGGCCGCTCACCATCATTCTTCACCCAACTCTGTTCTGAGCAATCGTTTCCAACTGATGTTCATCCTTTCGATGTCTGCTTTCAATTGTCGGTTCAATGTGTTACTTGGTTTTCCTCTTTTCCATTTCCCTTCAGGGCTTCAAGTTAGCACTTACCTCGTGATGCAGTTTGATGATGTCCGAAATTCATGTCCTATCCACTTCCAATGTCTTCTAATTTCCTGGAGCTGGTTTAATCTCTTCTATAGTAGACTGTTTCTGATGGTATCTGGTCAACGAACATTCAGTATTTTACGTAGACTGATGATACACTAGTTGTCCTGTCCTTCATTTGTTGGTGTATGATATGGAAGGGCTAGGTTATCTACAAAGTTCAAATAGTCTAGTTGCATGCAAGTTGTCCATTGTATTCCATATTTTTCCTCAGTTGTCGAGATCTTCATAATCCAGTCAACTATCAAAAGAAAGAGAAAAGGGAGTATTCATCCTTGTCTGACTGCGGTCCTCACTTGGAATTTATCTGTCAGCTATCCTCCATACACGACTTGGCACAATAGTCCGTCGTATGAATTCCGTATGACGTTGATGATTTTCTCAGCTACTTGCACCATAGTGTCGAAGAAGGTCTTATAATGTTCTACCCATACTGTTAAATGCTTTCTCGTAATCAAGGAAGTTAATGTATAGTGACGAGTTCCACTTAGTTGACTGTTCAACAATGATCCGTAGTGTCGCGATTTGGTCTAGGCACAATTGATCTTTATGGAATCCAGCCGGTTGATCTCGAAGTTGAGAGTCTACTGAATCCGGTTCAGCAACAGTTGGTTGAATACTTTTCCTGGTACCAATAGTAATGTGATGCCTGTATAGTTCTCACATTTTCTCATATCTCCATTCTTTGGCATCTTGGTGAGATGTCTTTCTTTCCAGTCCACCGGCACTTGTCTTTTCTCCCAAATCTTCCTGAATAGAACGTGGAGCATGTTTGCAGTTACTTCTATGTGTGACTTTAGTGTTTCAACTGCTATATTGTCAGGTCTTGCTGCTTTCCCGCTCTTGATTTGCCTGATGGTCATGTTAACTTGTTCTGCTGCTGGTGGAGTGACATCTATAAGATGTTCTGTGTGTGTTGCTTCGAAGTTCGATAGATTCAATGGAGCTGACCTATTTAAGAAATTATCAGAGTGTTCTACCTGCTTGTTTCTCTGTTACTGAATTCTAGTGATTGGCTTGCCTTGTTTGTGCATGATTGGTCTCTCGGGTTTATTATATTTCAGTGTCGGTTTTTTTTGCTGCGTCATATTTCTACTTGACGGCTCTAATGCTCTTCTTCACTTTCTTGTTTGCTTCAGTGTATTCGGCTTGTGCCTTGACTTTCCCTGTCCTTGTTCGACTGTTGTTATTTGCTATGTTCTTGTTCTTGATCTCCTGATAATTTTCTAGGGTTGCCATGGCGATCCATTTCTTATAACGATGATTTTTTGTGACCCTGAACCTCCAAACAAGTTGAACTAAGTGCTTCTATAATCCCTTAACGGTTGTGCACCATAATAGATACTTTTCTTTGAGTAGATCGTGTTAGGCTTTGAAGATGTTGTGAGCTATACAGAATTTATTCTCATTTAACTCAGTTAAGCCCTTTTGTTAACTTATTTAGCGGACAAAGTCATCCTTACTATAACAATTCATTGTACCTTTATTATTATTGTACTTGTATGAAATATGTATGCTTGAACATGGTTTACCGCCTACGCATATATTCATTCCGCTAGCTTTATTATTAGCTGCTTAATCGATTCAATGATTCGTCAGTGAAACATGGCCTTTAAGAGTAGAAGACACACGTAAGCTACTAGTATTTGACCACAGATGCCTCAGAAATATTGCTGGCGTCTGATGGGATCACCGGGTAAGTAATAGTGAGGTTAGATGCAGTGCATTAGGGAACGATGCTAAATCAGTTGATGAGGTTGTGAATCTTCACCGACTGAGATGGTTGGGATACGTGTTGCGTATGCCTGAACTCCGATTACCACGACGCACAACGCTAAGTGATGCTGGGGATGGTTGGAAGAAAGTTAGGGGCGGCCAAACCAAAACGTGGCATCAGTGCTTGAAGTCACTAACTTCTAGTCTGAGCCATGTTGGTAGATGCAGACTACTTGGTTGGGGTCCGCGTGACTATCGTAACCAATGGTTGGAGACTCTTGGTGATATGGCTGAGAATCGATCACAATGGCGTCGGTGTATACACTCCCTGTCTTCCCTTAAACTAAGAGATTAGAATCGCTTCATATCTTTTCTTTCTACGTACGAAATCTTTCTTCCTGTACTATATCCTTATATGCAATCTTTCTTTTATATATTTCCACCTCTGAATTAACTAGTTTATGATTCCTGTGTTCGTCTTGTTGTATTAATGAGGTATGACAGCTTGGACCGATGTATATATGTGCCTGGTCCTACGTTGTAGCTGACTGAACTTCTAGGAGAGAGTTTAAGTAATTTAAATTGTTTATTCTGGTTAGTGATTTTTTAGCAAGGTTTTTTTCTATGGGAATTGGTTGCTCACTTTATAAACACAATAAACAGTAACTGTGATATTCACAACTTATATTGCAGTTCCTCAATAGCAACTACAAACTGATTTAACTAATAATCAATAACACACTAAAATAAACAGATTAATATTCAAAACTAAATAAAATCCTGATAATATGTAAGCGAACAAAATTACTTTTTTTTAAAGGTTTTGTCAAAATATATACACACATTAAGTCAACATATGATGTGTTCACATTCAGAATGTCTTGGAAATTGAAAAAATTTCACAATAATTGGAATATATGATTTTATCCTCTTACTTCCTTCAGAGAATGCAATCGAAACATCGACAATCATCGAGTTGTAAGGTAGAAAAGTAAAAATTACGAGCAAATTTAGTAAAGTAGATCATGGTCTCTTATGAAACTATGTACTTTACAAACTGGGTTATTAATAACTTATGGACTGTTTTAGTCATCTATCTCTAAAAGGATCAGCATTTATCCCTAAGTCAAGGAATCTAGTTCAAAAAAATTAAAATTAAAATGTTTTACACGCAAAAAGCTTAGAACTTTATCGATTCAAGCCTTATATTTCCGTTTGGAAGTGACATGTTCCAATCTACTACTAACTTTATGAGCTGTCATTATCATAAATCTGCTTCATCTTTTTAAAAAATCTAACTTCTAAATCGATCACTAAACTAGTAACAATTTTAAAAATTTTCTCTTCATGGAAATTAAAACGGTACGAATACAACTGGACATTTAATTCTTGTTTATTTGATGAGATAGAAAATAAAAGTTTTTTTTAAAAAAAAAATAAAAGCTCAAATAGAAAAGTGAATTTTTGAAACTTAAAAAAATAACTAACAGTTTATCATGTTGACCAACCAAATCAAATAATAAAATAAATACAAATAAAAGGTTTGAATAATTTTTTCTGGTTAGCGTTTTTTTAGCGGGTTAATTTTCTACGGGATGGGATCGCTAACTCCATGCCCAACCCTCCTCCTTTATCCAGGCTTGGGACCGGCAGTAGCCTCCCGGAGGGACTCTAGGCAGAGTTAAATACAATTACATTTTGAAATTAAATAGAATTTATTTAAAAACAATGATTGTTTAAAAAGATTTATTATATACTTTTTAATTTTATATAAGTTCTTTAAGATTATTATCAACACTTACTCATTTATAGTGTTTCCTATTGATTTTTTTTTGTTTTGTAATAATTTGTGCATCAAAACAGGGTTTTTATGATGTTGACTAAATTAACTTTTATTAAAGTACAATAAATTAGTTATATGAATAAAAAAAAGGACATCAGTTTTAATATAAGGTATAAAGTACTTACATGTCAACAGTTTATCAAAGGAATCATTGACTATATATATATATATACCAAGTGATCCAACTACTACAATTTTAAGATTCGTTGTCCAATCAAATGTGTTTATTGATTTTTTTGAACGAATAATTTATCCAATCATATTAATTGATCAATTACCTTTATCATTCAAAATTTTAAAAAAAACAACAACAATAATTAGTTTTAATTTTATGTCTTCTAAATCTAAACGTCATTGTAATAGTGTATTATGGTTTATAACATTAATTATTTTTGCTATACCTATATCATTATGTTTATCATGGATCTATATATTATTAATTATTTGTAATCCATGTTCAGAAAGATTAACTGAATGTACAGAAAGTTTATTAAAAGTAATACAATGGCCATGGACATGTGCTCAAAATATGTTACGTGGTGAATCATATTTAGAATGTTGTTGTTGTTGTTGTTAAATTCAATTTAATTATGTAAAGTAATAATAATAATAATAATTTTTAATCTTTATACAAATTAATTCAATGATAATTTTATATCATATTACATAATAGAAGATACTGATTGGAATTATTCAATATTCATTGAAGCAAAGTTGTTTTGTTTGTTTTTTTTTGAAGAAAAAAAAAGAAGAAGAAACAAACAAACTATTCTGAATGTTTTATCAAATTCATTAATGCCATGCCTTATTTTTTGGCTTTTGTAAAATATTATAATTATGGACTTATGACTGTAAAGCCTGATAATGAAGTAATTGAAAATGATTATTCTCTCAAAGATTCTTCATTTTTGATTATTTATATTTGTAAAGAAGAAAAAAAATGCTCTTTTGTTTGATTGTAAATAACTCATTTTTTCTATAAACTATAACAAAATTATTTTGTATATGCTAATATATGATGAATATTGAATTCATTGTTAAAAATTAGCTAGAAATGAATAATATGATAAAGTAATAAAAGTTTATTGTATGCTTATTTCTTGGATTGTTTGTACTTGAGAAATAATCAAATAGAGATTTGATAACTTCTATTAATTTAATTGATTATTAGTATAGGGGTTGTGGAGATTATTATGTTTTTGATTGAGATCATAAACCGATTGATGTTAGACCATCACAATTGAAAACCTGGAAGCACTGGACGGCTCATTTTGACTAGCTTCGTGAGGGAATTCTTGGAGTTCTAGTGAGAAGCCGTGACCAATGAAGCTAATCCTTGTCGGGTAGAGACAGGTATCTACCTCAGTACAACGGAAGTTGGTCGCGCAATTTCGTGGATTGGTTGGTGTTAAAAACTATCACCATTGGATGCCGGCTCAGTGGTCCAGTTGGTTAAGCGTTCGCGCGCGAGACCGAAGGCCCTGGGTTCGAATCCCGCAAGCGGGATCGTGGATGCGCACTGAGGAGTCCTACAATTGGACGAAACGGCCGTCCAGTGCTTCCAGGTTTTCAATTGTGATGGTCTAACATCAATCGGTTCACGATCTCAATTAATTGATTATGTTTATCAGTGAATAAGAACCAGAGAAAATAATACAAATCTTTTTGTAAATTTCTATACATTATTCATAGAATTATTATTGAATAAAATAAGTACATTTATGATATGCATCTCAATGCCTTTAACCAGTGTTTAGTTTATATTAAATAATTTAATGATTAAACGACGGCAAATACTAAACAATAGACTGTAATATGTATTTTCTGATGTTTGTTTTTTTAATCCATCTGTTTTACCATTTATTATAATGAAAGAAATCATTCATGAAATGATTGTATTTTTTTCGTTAGCTATAACCAGTGTAAAACGTCATTAAGAACAGTGATCTAAAAAATCTCATACGCATAGTTCCCTTTATCATTTTGTATAGAGCAAGAACAAAGTTTCTAGCAGAATAGCATGAATTCACTTTATTTCGTAGGTTCTCGTCAGCTGCTTACAACCTGTGATATTTAAAAATCATAATTGCATAATGGGTTTGAATTACTTACAAGAAAACGTTTGGTTGGAAGTTATATTGAAGATATATTATAAATATATACCTTATGTAAAAGAACATTCTACAACATTGATTCAAACGGCTAGGAACAAGTGATTACATAATGAATAAATATTGATAAGAATATAGTGTGTAGATCTCAGTTGATAAAATGTTGTAGAATGTCCTTTCATATAAGGTATATATTTACAATATTCAGTTTATTAATTTTATTTACACCCTTGCTGTACTATACGAATATGTCCTGAATACAACTTGCAACCAAACTCTTTCATGTAAGTAATTTATACCCATTATGTGATTAGGATTTTAAATATCACAGGTTGTAAGCAGATGATGAGAACCTACGAAATAAAAATGAATTCATGCTATTCTGTTAGAATCTTCATTCGTGCTCTTTTCAGTATAAAAGATCGTTACAAAAATTTGAGCACCTAAGCTTCTTTAATTTTCCCATATAACGATAAAAATAACTTATCTAAAGCTGTCACACTCTTAGTCAAGCTGCATTACGCTGTTCAGTGACGAATAATATCATGTCACTGTATTGTCAATGTTCTAAGTAACAATATTAGTCGAGATTGGATTTTTGATATCACTACACTTGAGTTGTTTCATACACTTTGTCTCTCTTAAAGTTCATGTACTTTAAGCAATTACAGAATGTTCATTATGAAGAACTATTGTCTAAATTCCTAGTTGACTGTATTTTTAAAGATCACTGTTTCTCTATAATTCACTTCTCCTACATTAGATTGAAATGTTTTGCTTACAGGATTACTTTCGTCTTAGTAGCTTATGAATATAGACGATTTAATTCATTATTGCTTTCTTTTTAAATACTTCTGAATGTTTTGTCAAATGAACTGAAAAGTGATAATTCTAAAAGATCCATATTTTTACAGTTCATGACAGTATTTGCAAGTGATTTAACATACTTGTTTCATGTAAAAATTTCAAAGATTTGTTGTGATATCTTTGTCTCAAAAAATGATTTTTGAGTTCAGTAAAAATCAACTATTTCAACCCTATACATTAGACGAAACAAATTAAAAATAATCTTACATGATTTCAGTGTACATATTCAACTACTTACCTGTATCATAGTTTAAACAATGTAATTAAGTAACCAAATGTAGATTTATTTATTCGGCTAAGTCATCTACTTAGGGATGTGTTAACTAATGACACGTCTTAGATATTCAGACTAAAGCAGGTTGAGAACAATTCAAACATTCATTTCAGTATTTTAACGAAAGATTGATTTTGATGTTTGTCTACTACTCCTAAAAACACTTACTTGCTTACTTACTTACTTACGACTGTTACTCCCAATGGAGCATAGGCCACCGACCGGCATTCTCCAACACACACTGTCCTGGGTTTTCCTTTCCAGTTCTATCCAATTTTTGTTCATTATTTTCATGTCTGTCACCATTTCTCCACGTAATGTGTTCTTTGGTCTTCCTCTTTTTCTTTGACCTTGAGGATTCTATGTGAGGGACTGTTAAGTGCTTTCTTCAATGTGTGTCCGATCCACTTACAGTGCTTCTTCCTGATTTCCCCCTTCGCTGGGATCTGGTTTGTTTTCTCCCACAATAGGTTGTTGCTGATAGTATCTGGTCAACGGATCTGAAGTACTTTGCGTAGACAACTGTTAAAAAACACTTTTATCTTCTGGATGATGGCTTTTGTAATTCTCCAAGTTTCCGCCCCATACAGTAGAACTGTTTTGACATTTATATTGAAAATTCTGACTTTGGTGTTGTTTGACAGTTGTTTTGAGTTCCAGATGTTCTTCACTTGTAAATATTCTACTCTTGCTTTGCCGATTCACACCTCCGCCTGGAGCCCCTCTGAGGTTACTCCCGGTCTCAAGCCCGGATAAAAGAGGAGGATTGAGCATGGGGTTAGCGACCCCATCCCGTAGAAGACTAACTCGTTAAAAAACGCTAACCAGAAAAAATTATTGAAACCTAAAAACACTATGTATACTTAAATAGACCAACGAATAACTGATCACTATTAGACGTTGAGCACTTTATTTATTAGGCATGTTGAATATTTATATCGTAGAGACAGGATTAACTAATTAGAATTTATCTGAAGGGGTTTTTGTGGAGGTTGTAATAATTTCAATAACAGAGATCATGATTCAAATTGAAGCTAAACCACAATGGAAAACCTGGAAGCACTGGATGACCGTTTCGTCCTATTGTATAGAAAGGAAAATGAGTTTAAACAGTTATAAGTCAATAAATAGTTAACCATATTATAAATAATCAACTTCTAAGAACGATTTCGGCATGATATAAACCATTTACTTGCTCAAAATAAGTTAAGAAAATCTTGTTATTAATAATTATTCATTTATAAACAATAAATATATCAATTCAGATCACGTCAATTTTTGAATCATCTTTCGAAAAACATAAGATGAATAAACTCTGAATTAAATGATTTATGAAACTGAAGTCTAAAGAGTAAAAATTATTTTTTTCCAATTTCGTTTGTAAGAAAAGAAATAGTGCCATCCAATTGACGATAATTAACAATATTAAAAGTTTGAAGAAATAACAAATCAGTGTACATGAGGTTGTAAATCTTGATTTATATATGAGATAAATGTTTTTGAGCTAAGTTGTTTTATGATTTTTTTGTTCAATTTAATGATAGTTTTCGACATTAGATGGCGCTTACTTGGAAACCATTGAAGATCAAAGAGAATCGAATAGCATTTTGTCCCAGTTTAAAACTTCTCAAGAGTGTACCCCTATGACCGTATCATGGACCAATTTTAAACCACCGTGTTAGTATTTAGGTACTTGATATTTCTAACATCAGTTCATTCAAAACATCGATCAAACACAAGTCATTGTTGACTTAGTATTTTAAATGTAACTTGCTCTTTTGTATTTGATCGTTGGTTGGATTATCAGTTCAAAAGAAACTGAAAAAGTTTAACTAAAACATGAGCTTTTAAATTATGCAGGCAATAGGCTGAATTAGTCGTCCAATTCAATAGTTTAAAATGACTACTTTATTTTTTCAGCTGAAGCTTTGTTTTGACCTTTAATTATTGACTCTTCTCAATGTATCATACATTTTAACACTTTAAGAACATGGTAAAAACTCCCGGGTAAAAGGTTTATTACGCATGCATTGCATGTCACGGAGTGTTTTGAGGAATCATTGTTCCTCGGTTTTGAACTAAAATTATTTTGCATAACTTTAATTTATACGTTTATAATTCACCTTTTTTCAAAAGTACATGGAGTTCGATCTAGTAGTTAAATCGATTGTAATCTAGTTATTTTAGCTAACCAAACATTAAACAAATAAAAACGTACAGCTTATCAAGTTTGTGTTGAAGTACTGGTAAATTCTTGACGTCATTATTAAGCTTCGTCACTAAACCACTCTTAAACATGATTCATCGTATGAAAGAATATTGGTATCTACTAATCGTTTATCAAGTACATTGTGATTTCATTTTCTGTAAATTATTGTTACACATAAGATACGTTTCTTGTATAAAAATTGAGCGATTCTAATCATTATCAGTAGCCTTGAGTGTTCACGAAATCGACATATCAATGTGTCCATCATCTAAGAAAGATAATATAAGAAACACTGATAATTCATTCCGTTTTCAGTTTGATGTCACGCCAATGAACGTTATCGCATATTGTTTATAAACACTTAAGAAAAATCTCGTCAGTAACCAATGATTATTATCCTACTTCAAAATTCTACTGATAAAAGTTGCTTCTTACTAACGACGGCGAAACTCGTGACTTCAGCGTTTATATTGTTTCAATTCTCTATACTTATCATTTTAAAACTAATTTTTTGAGAACTACACCTGTTTGTTTATCTCGTTGATATATAGTTGATTTTTTAAGTCTTCTTTACACTATTTATTGTTCAGTAAATTACATTCACTTTCATAAATCCTGAACTTCTTCCTTTGTTAGTATCGTTTCATACGGAATGAGTAGTGACAATTTTTTGCACATACTTTGGGGTTATATCTTTAAGTAACATTTATGAAACATCATACATGTTGATTAACTTTAGAAACTAAATATTTCATTACATATAAGATGCTTGGAATTCCTATGAATTGAAGATAAGTTCATTCATTTTCGTGAATGCGGTATTTGTTAAAAGAATTATTGACAAATGATTTCCCTCCTGATAAGTGTATCGTGATATATACATTTATTAATTTTTATAACTATAGTTTAATACATTTCTTCTCTTTTGTATGACATCGTCATATTTATATTCAATGTCTATTGTTTATTTGAAGCAGTTGTAAGTAAACTCTACTTGTAATTAATTACTACTTCCGTTACTTTTGGCGTTCACATAATTACAGCCTAGATCTTTCCTTTTTTTGCGTTATTGGTCACGGTCTTTGATTGAAGATAATGATAATGTTCTAATACTCTTTGAGAGTTCTTTACACTACATAAGACAGTCAGCATGAGTTCCTTCACAATAAAGCTATCGGATTTGTATTTATCTTTATACCGTCACTGCCAAGCTAGTAACATGATATTTAACAATTTAGCGAAAACTATTTTAAGGTTTTACCTTAAAAAAACAACTTACGAGTAACACTCATAACATGACCGTCGTTACTGTTTTGCTTTTCAATATATAACTTGCTTTAACGTGCTGAATTTTTTCCCATGTCTTTTATTTACACTATGCCACTCCAGTTTTAAATATTGATATTTCTTTTAAACATTATTACTTCCTTCTCATGTAGTAATATCTTGGTTAGGTTTGTAGCGGTAAATAATTCCGTGATTCTTGAACACTGACGCTGACCTCATTAGTCCTACTGTACATACTCCAGCTAAAGATGCTCGGTCACACATCCTCACCAGATCACGGCTGGGTGTGCCGTGCTACTCATCCATTGCAACTACTAACCAGCATAGACCAAACGCTTCTCTACATATAGATATCTTTCCAAACATATCCTCAAACTTCTTTATTTCTGACTCCTGATTTGACTGCGTTGGTATCCTTCGATTATGAGGGTGTTACGGACAAAAGTGTTGTAAAACCCTAAATATCTGCAGCACCTCTAGGTTATTGTAAGTATTCAATATATGTGCCATACTTCCCACTATATGAATTTCGGATAATCATGTTTTTTTAATTTTTAATTTCATGTTGTTACTTAATTTTAAAATAGCATTTATTTATTATTTATTTGAACACATAAATATTAGTACAAGAGAGCGCCAATATATATGCGCCACACAAAACGATGAGAATTTAAAGAGAAGTTAAAAGAAAAAAGGTGAGGAGTGTAAAAAAAAAGAACAATAACAAAGAGATTGGTGTAAGGTAGTGTAATAATAGTAATAATGGGGGAACGGAAAGGTACAACCAGAAAAAATCTTTCAGTTGCAACCACTTTTTATGAAGCAAAAGAAGGTTGCAGCAGGATCGCCACTGGCATCTATTCTGAGCCATATCTGATAACGTCTCTAGCCACTGTGTCGCACCATCTCTAGGACCATAGCCAGGGAGTCGTGAAGGACCAACACAAGCCAGTCCTTTGCAGCTTTCTTTCATGCCACGACAACATGTCATATACTGACCACCTCTCCGCTTTTTCCAACCAGTCCCAGAGTCAGCAAATAGTACACGACGTGGAATTCTCTGTGACGACATTCGTAGAACATGTCCAAGCCAATAGTATCTGTGTCCCTGAATTATCCACTTAATTTTACTCGTCGACTTTTTTTCAAAAATCACATCGTTTCCCATATTTTTAACACTTCCTCAGTAGTATCTTAATCGCTGTTTCAAATTTCAAATAAGCATAACATCATTGATCTAATAAAGGAAAGTGAAATTATGTATAACAGCAAAAGTTTACAAGAGAATAGTAAATGATACGTGTCCTGTAGTTAGAACGTGTGGAAAAAATAACGATGGAATAAAAAGACATGGACACAAATTACAAAGAATCTGGAAAAGTGTAAAGGTACCAAGCTATTCGTACTGCATCTAAAAAACTTACAACTAGTGGAATTGGCCGTAAGTAATTCACTATCAGAAGATGCCTTGATGTAGTGCATGCTGCTTATACTAACAGATATAAGTGGTATGTAACAGCAATCAGAAGTGGAATACCTGCCAACAGAAGAGTAAACTGAAGGGAACAGGAAGGGACATATGGAGTAATTAAAACAACGGAATTTAAAGAATCAAAATGCGTAAAGGCCAACTGGTGGAATATGTGTAAATAATGAATTTAATGTACGACTTTCGTATTTTTTTAAGATATTGTGTGATTTCGCATTGAACAACAAATTGGTCTCCCCCTGAGTTTGTAGTGTCGGTTGATATGTTAGGCCCATATACCCTATTCTAGCTTTCAGACAGGCCAATCTATTCATTCTACTTGAGTCACATTCTGACTTTTTTTAATTATTCGCTTATCAACCTTGACTGTTTTTATATGAGCGTATGTGTATGTACACTTCTTGTCTTATTCATCACATATCTGTAGCTTATTTTTGTGTGACTATAAATATTGATTAACGCTTGATTAAATGGGGTTGGTTCACACGCCTTCTCCGCTGCGCGTCCTTTCGCATCGCTTTCTTCTCTTCGCTTCTCCGATATTCTGTCTGGATCAAAGATTGTATGAAATATACGTATTCAAAATGCATCCTCGTATTTGACTTATTTAATTCCGTTATTCACTAACGCGGATTGAATTGATAATTCTATACGAGGATTGACATATTTACTTAACTAACAATCATTCACACGATATTATGTGTTATAACTGTGATGGCAGATTTGAGGGTGGCGGATTATCGATCGAACCAAAGACGCACAAACACGTAGAACGACCTAGGGTTCTGATTGGTCCCGCTCCCCTATCTAGCCCAGCAGTTGAGTCCACAACGCAAGTCACAGCCTCGGATATATGAATCATTATATTTCAAACATACTTTGTTTATATACCAGTCAAGCAGACCACATCGTACAATAAAATAGAAAATAACATTGTACAATATTAATCAGTAGGGAAATGACACGTGAAAGAAGTACTGACCAATAAGTAAATAATACCATCTCCAAGTCCAAGAATAGCATTAAACTTAATAGAATAGTTTCTGGGATATTTTCCTGAATATCCCAACATTATGGGAGTCAGATATCAGGTCACTAAACGTTCGTGTTTACAACATTGGCAGAACACGTTATTCATGTTAAAATACTCAGTAATTGGGTTGGCGATGAGATAAAACCAAGGACTGTGAGTTTAATACTCAGAAGTAACACTATGTTGAGTAACTCATGTAAAAGTCGTAACTCAAACATTCGTATCTGATCAGGCTTATCACCTGACGTTTTGATAAAAACCCAAGTAAGTATTTTTCAAAATAAAAACTCGGAAGTGAAGATTTGACAGAATTTGGGATCCGTTGTATTGAATATTCAGGCCTTGGCAGTTTGTGCTTCTCAAGCTTGTATGGGCAGGATGGGGAATCTCCAAAATCACTTAAGTTTAATACTGTGGTTATTAAAAGGTTCAAAATCTGAACTATGAACAAGGGAGATGTTGAAAATGATAATATTGTGGTCCGATTCCTTACATTCATCGGAACAGAAACCTACAGCTTACTGAAAATCTTGGCATTTTCTGACAGGCTGATTTTACTTTCCTACGCAACACTCAAAGAACTACTACTAGACCATGTAAAGTGTACAAATTTCGAGTTCTGTTGTAGCTGTAAATAAATCCCAAAAATAAAATAGCCCTGTAAGTCTTCGACATTGGATGCTGACCACATTAGTTTTGATGGAATCACCTAGCTTAAGGCGCTCGGTCATGCATCCGCACCAGATCACGAGTGGGAACGCCTTGCTCAAAATCCTATGCAATCGCTAGCCAGTCTAGATCAGTAGATTCTTCATACATTGATAGCCTATCAAACATATCTTCAAACCTCTCGCTTCTGAGTTTTCATTTCACTAGGTGGGTACGATTCATAGTAGGAGGTGTTACTGATTAAAGCGCTATCAAACTTCAAATACATGTGGCATCTTCATTAGTGAGTCCAACGTGATCTGGTACACCGAATTGCAAACTGTGAGTCTATTCATTTTTGGATTCTATATATCGTTGCTTTATTTTAGTTTTTATATATTCTGATATTTTTTTCGTGTTTTTGGATACATATTTTCTCCCGTCCATTCTTGTACTTGATATTTCGCCATGACGGATCAGACACCTAAGCTACTTAAGTTGAAGACTATGTCCCCATCTTCGATTCAATTACTTCCCTTCTGGCCAGACAACATCGAAGTCTGGTTCTGCTACGAACAGGCCGAGTTCTACGAGCACGGAGTAAACGAAACAGGTGCACAATTCCTCACAGTTGACAAGGCACTTCCGCGTGAATTTAATAGGTACGTAGCACCTAGTATGTTTACTAGTGATGTGTCGGGACCATACGAAACTCTTAAACGTTATATTCGTAAACGCGAAGAGCTAACCGATCGACAAAGGTTAGATCAACTCCTTAATAATATTGATCTGCAACACGGTTCAACGACATATATGTTCTTAAGAACGAGAGAGGTGATTGACCAAAAAAATTTCTTATTTAAACTTCCTCAACAGGTGCAAGCTGCGCTGGTCTCGTTCGAAAATCGTCGTAGACGAGCTGACTGAATCTGCCGACTGCGTTTTGAGATCACCAGATCTAACGTCGAGTTTTTTTCAGTGAAAGAGAAGCCTCAGGCGACAAAGGGTGGCATTACGGGATTATGTCATACACTTACACGTTATCTTAGATTTCGTAACGACCGTAAACGGTCACATACCTCACAAAGAAGCACCTCACATAAGTGGTCTGTCTCTAGACCACGAGAGACAGATAACCCCGACTGGTGCTGGTATCATAAACAGTATGGAAAATTTGCTAGAAATTGCAAAAAACTCTGCGATTTACCGAACTCAAAACCTACCGACACGAAAAACAGTTAAGGCAGCTTCCCAGCCGGCACGTTTTAACGGCATACGTAGCCGGCGAACACAGCCGTCTGTTATACATCACTGATGTGATAACAAAAGTTCTCTACCTCTTCAACACTGGCGCCGAAGTTGGCGTTCTTCCAGCGAATTCTAACCACCGACTTCACAAGCCGCTTTCAAACTTACAGGCGGCAAACGGAAAACCTACCGCCACATGTGGTAAAAGGTACGTGTAACGACCGAACTGCCAATATTCGGTTCGAACGCAGGACTGATGAACCAAAATTTATTCGATTAGACCAGACTACGTTCCTCTGTATAGCGTACGAAGCGTTTTTGAGATACTCATATTAAATCATATCAAAACACAAACTTTGTGCTCAATTTAAACAGTTCTAATTTAGGAAATAGAACAAATTATATCAAAAATACAAAATACCTCAAATGGTACAGCCTGTGCGATACAGTCGAAAGTTTCTCTAACACAAAGTAGCATGCTAAACAACAAAAGAAACAGTTAACATAAAAAAATTCAATACCTGAGAATCAATAAATATATTCCCAACAAGATAGGATATCTATCTACGCGCGTTTTAAAACAGGCAGTGATTTCGTACTTAATATGATTATCCTCGCTTTTGTGTAATTGTCGCATCAAAAGCATTCTTGGTCTACTTTATATTAAAGTACTTTAGTTAAGGTTTGATACGCGCTAAACCTTGCCTTGTGGTACCCTTGTAGAATCATGGTCTAATTCGATATCAGTACTGCTCTAATAATAGACCTAATCCTACAATTATATATTTGTCATGATATAATTCCGTAATCTATAAGACCTTACATCATCGTCTACACCAACTAGTTGCATCGTAACAATCACCAATACATGATGAAGAACATGCTTCAACTAGAGGTAGAACAATATATGTAATATGAATAAAAGATATAAGGTAACATCCAACAGGGACCACGCTTGCAAGGTTGAGTCATGCCATCCGATCAACCTGAAATTATTCAATTCATTGTTCCCGCCTTCTCCAACGTTGGGTTATTCTCTGCGTTAAATGTTGAACATCTATTTCCCCGATTGTCCCGTGTTCAACTTTGATGATTGTGTAGATAGAGCCCAATGCCACTACACTACTCTCCCACTAGAATCAACGTGACGTTGGTTCGATACCAAATTGAATGGGATTGTCGCGCGCCGGAGGTTACCAAGAATAATAAGAATCCTCCGGATATTGATAAGCTGAAATAATTAATCAAAAAGAAGGCGGCAGCAATTGATCGAGAAATACATGTAATAATTTTAAAATGTCTGTTTTAATGCTTAACACGCTCAAAATGAAAACGTACATGAATATTATTTATACGTCAATAATGGTGGGATTATTACAATGAAGAACGATTTAGTATAGGGATATTTTGACAAGTCACATTAAAATAATAACATTTGGTTATTGGCTCAAGTTGTAGGCCATATAATTAATTTTAAAATGTTTGGTTTTATTCTTAACACGCAAAAAAAATACAAGTCTATACGAAGATTATATGGGCTAAGAAAATGGGATAATAATAATAAAATGATTCCGTGTAGGGATATTTTAATAAGTCACCGTAAGATGCGTGTTAATAGTTTAACTTATAGGTAGTACATATTTTGTTTTTAGAAATACGAAAAACGATCAATATTGTAGAAAGGTTAATATTGGTACTACTCTTGGTTTAAATTATAAAATCAAATAACATTTGTGCCAGTGAGCTCTCCATATGAAGTAGCAGAAGTTTGTAGCGTTAAAAATCCGAGCTGCCTAATTATATTATAAATTTCAATTCAAAAATATTCGTTGTGTTAATTTTAGTAGTAGGTTCCGGAGTTTTGATTTTAAATGTTTGTTTAGCCAACAACTACTTGATAGTTTAATTGTTATGCTAGTGCATTATGATAGCACTTAAATTCGGTGACTATTATCCAAACTATGTTCGTGTTTTTAGGCTATTAATATAATAGACCAATTCATAAACCCAAATAAATATAGCAATAATGACCATGACGGGTTTATTAAAGATGTTACAGGCGATTCATATGACTTGTGTTAACACACAGAGAAAATTTCCTCTTTCAGTATGGTAAACCTTTCCTTTTTGCCGATGACCTAAAAGTAGTTTATTCATCCTCTTCTACCACCAAAGAAAGCTATATTTCAGCGGTAATCCAAGAAGAAATAAACAAGTTATACGAATGGACAGTTTCGTGGAATTTGCCACTTAATGTTGACAAAAGTGGATTTATTCACATTGGCCGCTGCTTTAACCAAAATTTAGCTAAACACAAACATACACTGAAACCTCTTGACACTGTTCGTGACTTGGGTTTAAGATATAGCAACAGTTTGAACTTTTCTGAGTACATTATTTCTCAAGTATCCAAAGCTAGAAGGCTCATCGAATTCATAATGATAAACTTCAATAATATCGAATCAAGATTATTATTATTATACAGAAAATGTATCTTACCCATTCTTGAATATGATATTTTAGTTTACAGTAATTGTAGGCATAATAACCTGATTAAAATTGAAGGTGTTCAAAGGAGGTTCACCAACGCTGTTTTGGGTTATTCCGACAACAAAGACTATCACCAAAGATGTCAAGAACTCAAATTAGAACCTCTCTGGGTCATATGTATCAAATAAAACCTTGTCTTTATCTACCGGCTTATGAACGGTATTTCCTACTCTTTGGTATCCACCCGTTCATACTCTATAATATCATCCCACAATCTACGCAATAAGGAAAATATTCTAGAGATTCCAAGAACCCACACAAACTTACGCCAGAATTTTTTCGTTATTCCCTAATCAACCATGTGGAACAGACTGCCAGTGAACCTCCGTTGCAGTGAAACTGCAACCCTGTTCACAAGTCTCCTTGATGATTTTCTTTCCGAAGGTGGATTGTCAGTGTATTCAATAATGATTTATACAAACAAAGTCCGTCATCCATCTAATTGACTGAAAAGTAAAATGTAACCTTTGAAACTTTTCACGTCTATTTTATTTTATTTCCATTCATCTTAATATGTGAAGTTTGCTTATGTTTGTATTTATAATTATTACTGTTATTTATATCATTATTGGTCCCCCGACACATTAGATATTAAATAAGAAAGATTAGTTCAGAGAAGAGTTCTCTTTCCAGCAAATTCATTTTCAAAGCTGTACAATCGCAAATATATGTACTTATTTTTACAGGATGATAATAATGCTGTTAATAGATTTGTTATACATGGTGACAGTGAGGTTAAAGAAATAAAGATATTAAAAAATTAAAAAATAAATTTTTTTTAATACAAGAAAAGTTTAATAACCGATTTTAGTTGTAGACTTTGGATGTTTAGGAATAATTTATGTTTAGAAGGATAAGAACAGATGATGAATACTTAAGCCAATAACAATCCCCTATTTTCTTCATTTTCTTCTTTAAACTCAATTCAATGTTCTTCTCAATTACACAGAACCTGATTTATTATTATTCGACTATTATTATTCTCTTTCTTCGAATGCCCTCTCAAATGATCAGTCCTAGACGGAAGTAAAAGATAAGACATGGTAATGTCAAGGTCATCGTTCAGCATACAATAAGCCAGTATTATATCGCCCCGTATTTTACGGTAAGACAATGGGAATAAGTTAGGGTGTTTCAGTCTGTCTTCATAAGATAAGGCAGATAGACCTTGTAACATCTTAGTACCTCATCTTTGGACTCTTTCCAGCATATCCGCTTCATACTTCAAACAAGAACTCGCTGCTTGAATCCCATATTCCAAATGTGGTCGCACGTAAATTGGGTATAATAATTTAAACATTTCCACCCCGTTTTGTCGACGGATTCATAGTTCAGCTAGTGCTTTCTTCCCTTTTATTCTATCTTCAAGAGACATATCAGGTCTAACTCGGATGTTGGAATTGTCGTGACTATGAGCGCGACTTAACAGGAGATCACGTTGCTTCTCCGATCCTGGGATTACCTTAAGGAGTCAGCATGGTCGGGGTTCAACGTTTTCCTTGGTCCTCTTACCTATTCTAACCAGTTTTTTGACCTGGACTCCTTTAGAGTTATCCGGCAAGATACTACGAATATTATTATCATTATTCACAAACATCATATTGGCACATAAGCGTTGTGAAGAAACCATTTCTAGTCTCTTCAAAAATGCAAAAATACACAAGTTTCAATAATGTCAGCATTATATTTGCCATATTTGAAAAAGAGAATAATAATAGTCGAATAATAATAAATCAGGTTCTGTGTAATTGAGAAGAATATTGAATTGAGTTTAAAGAAGAAAATGAAGAAAATAGGGGAAAAAATGAAGCAGACATAAAATACGCAAATAGTTTAATCGGCATGTTTACGAACACAGAACAAGAATAAACGACTATGTATGTATCATCAAGTTAGCAACAAAAATAAAATAAAAAATAATTCAGAAAAAATAACTTGTTATTGTAGTAAGATATGACGCTAGAATAAATGTTTGCGCAGTCATAGTTTATAGTGATGCTATGAAGTCTCAATTAAGTGAAAAGGATAATAAAATATCAATATTTATGAGTCATATTTGCTTATTGAAGCACCCATTGGTATCACAGTAGACGTATCCGACTTAGCAAATGGAGAAATCTTACAACAAAGCGGTAACGGCTCCTAGCAACCTTTAGCATTTTTCTCGAGACAGTTGCTAGATACTGAATCGAGGTATAGCACATTCAGCCGGGAACTCCTAGCTAAGTATTGCGCTGCACGGCATTTTCAACACTTTTGTAGCAGTAAATAAATCCCCAAAATAAATAGCTTTGTAAGTCTTCGACATTAGATGCTGGCCACATTAATTTTAATGGACTCACCTAGCTGAAGGCGCTCGGTCATGCATCTGCACCAGATCATGAGTGGGAACGCCATGCTCAGCATCCCCTGCAATCGCTAGCCGGATTAGATCAGTCGATTCATGATATATTGATAGTTTATCATTAATATTTTCGAACCCCCTCACTTCTGTCTTTTAATTTTCACTTAGTGGGTACGATTCATATTAGAAAATGTTACTGGTTAAAGCGTCGTCAAACTCCAAATACCTGTGGCATCTTCGCTCGATCGAAGGCCGAGACTTCATTCTTTTTACTGATCATAAACCTCTGGCCTTCTCTTTAAGCTCATCTTCAGACAAGTACTCACCTCGTGAGTCTCGACAGCTGGACTATATTTCGCAGTTCACTTCGTATATACACCACATTTCTAGAACAAAGAATGTAGTTGTAGACGCCTTGTCTCATATAAGTTCCTTGAACAGGTTCCAGGGAATCGACCTTCTTATACTCTCCCAGCTACAAAACGAAGACACTGATTTTCAGCACGAGTTATCTTCAACAACCCATTAATCAGATTGGAAGAGGTAAGGAGACTTTGCTATGTGACATATATACAGGTAGGAATCGCCCAATCGTACTGAAACATTGTCAATGCAACATTTTCAATAAGTTCCACAAACTTTTTTATCCAGGTGTTCGTGCAACCATCAAGCTTATAGCAGAACGGGTTTTTTGGCTTATTATGAATAAAGACGTGGGGAAGTGGGCACGCTCCTGTGTGAGCTGCTGGAAATCTATGGTGACTAGACGCAACAATTATCCCTTAGACTCTTTCAAAACTCCCGACACTCGTTTGAACCATGTTCATCTGAATTTGGCAGGACCTTTACCGGATTCAAATGGACACTCTTATCTTTTAACCTGCGTTGACCGTTTCATTTGATGGCCAGAAGCAGTACTTATCAAGGACATCACTGCTGAAACAGTAGCCCGTGCCTTCGTCGAACGATGGGTAGCAAACTTCAGCTGCCCTTCGACCATCAAATAGCGGACGCCAGTTCGAATTTGAACTTACTGGGTATTCTCAGTGCAGTGAAAGCTGACATTCAATACACTGCAGCTCAACTGGTTTATGGAAAGACACTTTGACTCCCAGGAGAATTAGTGGATCTTTCATTTTCTGGCTGCAATTAAACGCAACGCAATTTCGTAAATGTGCCCTTCAGCCTAGCAACCAATCAGAATGAGGCGGGAATTATTATATCCGCCATCTTTGTAGGCTATGGCGGCCGGCCTTCTTCATTCTGTGCTTCTTCCAGCTATTTCTTTTGTGTGGTTATGTGATTTAATGTTTCAGCGTGCTTAAATGCAGAAGTTAATGTGATTTTCTAAATGTTGGAACGAAATTTTCTTCTGATTTAGCTTTGTTTTCTGGGTTTTTGCTGCTGCTAATCAAGTCAATGTATTTCTTCAGCCAAGCTGGCTAGTCTTATGTTTTATAATGGTAATCGGTTTTGTTTTGACTTGTTTTTTTAGATATCCAAAGCCGGATTTCGTTTCTCTAGCTAAAATAATTGTTGCCGCTGCCTGTGACTCTAACTGTTCGAATGTTCGTTCCTAACAGTCCTTTATGATGTTATCGGCAAAATGAAAGAAAATAATCAACGGTTTTTAATTCTCTTCAGTATTATGGACAACACTATCCCCTCAACGAGTCAAACTAATACTGAGTGCTTAGCAGCAGTTGATATCAGCACTGTTTTCGGAAGGACCCAGACTTCCGACAACCATAAACGAAATCACAGATACTACCAATCTATTGAAGAGGGTTTGTTATTAAAAATATGTCATATATCAGTAATAGAGGGGTTGTACTCATTACGTAGTGCGTTAAAGCAAGCCTAACATTGAAAAGCCGGAAATCTGCAATCAGTGTGTAGTGCATGTTTGCTGTTTTGGTCATAAAAGGAAGCCAAAGGGTCATGATCAGGGAGTAAAAAGGTAATTAACTGTTATCAAGCTTACATTTTTATAGATCATATTTCACCACACGCAAATCTGTGTTTTTTTTTACGTATGACATCAACCTGTATCTAATATTTTCACCCTTACGATGAAAAGTACCTGGAAATTCTCACCTTCATATTCGAATTATTTTTGGACAACTGCCTTCCAGTTTGATTACTTCGTACGCCCTGGGAGACTAGATTCATACATTATTCGTAGTTCCAGTATAACTTTCTCACACAGTAAGTTCAAATTAGACACTAGTCTTTCTAAATAAGCCTGTAAAGCTAATATCCGCATTCTCTATTTCAGTTAATCGATGAAGACATGTACCACGTGCATCTGCTGTATATTGCCATTTCACTCGAATTCTAACTGTTATATCTTTTAAAAAATAAAATAAATGTATGCAGTAAATATAGACTTATTTGTTTTGATGGAGATAGGGGGGTTCATGGGATTTTTAGCATGACTGTAGTAATATTCTCACTAAAGGGCTAAGCGAGTGCGTAGACTAATGTAAGTTACCACACAGGGTGCCTTTGAGTTACTCGTGTTCCATTAGTGTGGGTAGAAGCATTACTTATCATATGACATTTGAGTGAGAAGCTATGATATTAGACACGGGGACGGTTAGGATGTGTAACGCGTGTCCATCCATCAGCTACCCTGGCAAATCATGGTGCCTAGAATAAGTTGTAAGAGGACCCTAGTCTGTAGGTTTCCCAAGAAAATGACGAAAATATGCACCAAATCACCTTATGAAGAGCGTCTCCAATCACTTGACCTCTACCCATTAGAGTATAAGCGTCTTAGAGGTGACCTGATGGTTTACAGTATCCTTAACACTTCTGGACATTCTCTTAAGCACTTACTAATGCTTAGTCTCAACACTAACCTAAGGTGTAACACCCAGAAACAAAAAACGCAACATAGCAGAACGGACTGTAGACGCAACTTCTATTCCTTAGGAGTTGTCAAGTGCTGGAATTCGATGCCCGCCGAGCTAGTCCAAGCGACTTCCCGTGAGTTTTTTAAGAGGCAACTGGATGTATTCTTGAGGATAGTATCATACTATGATTTGCCAATTTCTTTTCCTTCTTTTATTGTTAACATACCTAGGTTCCTGCCTGGAGGTTTTGGTGATCCCCTTCTACTAGACACGGAAGCCTATTAAGCGAAAGCTTCTATTCAGTCCACATCCATTCGAAGACATGAACTAGGTTCTGAGGCTTGCTTATCACAAGTTTCTTGCAACGATTAAGTAGATAAAACAAAGTAGCATTAGATTCAAAAATTTATTCTAGAATTTTCATTAAGAATCGAATATCAAACAAAGGTTTAAACCATGTTCCCGGTTAAAAATTGTATTGGTAATGTTAAACTGCAGTTTATTTTGCAAACGGAAGACTAAAAGAAGTCAAAAAATACTAGAAGTTGTTTGTGAGACTAAAATAGACGTCCAGCATCCTTTTTATAATCTGCTGTTAGTTGGGTCTTCCGTAAACAGTTCCATAGGGCTAAGGGTGAAACAGTTTTTTAGGATCTTTGAAGACTCACTCCTGTTGCATTCTAAATGAGAAAATAATAATGAATTTAGTCAGAAATGTGAAATAGATAAATAACCAAATTACATGGTTTTTAGCAAAGAATTTATGCAGTTGTGATTTACTTTGAGTTCATGAATATTAGATAAAGTCAGCTACTATTACTTGTGCAAAGCATAACATGGACGTAGTACCGTATCTCAATGCTTTTATTATTTTGCTCTCATTTAAGTATTACCATGCACCTGTGTCTAGTTTAACAGGAAGAGATACAAGCAGAGTAAGTGTCTGATAAAATAAAAATCCCAGTTGTCAAAGAGATTCTAAACATTTGTTCATAGCCAGCTGCATTTAATTGAGAAACAGAACACTCATCTTCTAAGACTGTATACTGCTGTTTTGCGGGCAACTGAAAGCTCAGACGCTTAGCTATCTTGCTACCGATGTTATTGCTTGGGAAATTGTTTAATGACAGTGATCATGAAATATGGTCAGTGATAAATGTACAGTCTAGAAATAAACACCAAACATACTTATCGCTATCTTATAATATATGACAGCAACTGCATCAAAGGCACGTTTTTCCTATTTTTAATCAGACTGATCTGAATCAGTATACTCATTAAAAGCAGGCAACTCTACTTACTAAACTGATCTGTTTCGTTACAGGCTTCAAGCACTATACTTAAGAATAACATAATTCTTTCAACTAAACTGAATTATACGACAACCAAGAATACTAAACTAAGCAAGTGCCATAATTATTGTTTCATTTGCACAGACATGTTGCTCAAAGTAGTTAAATGGACATAATTAGGCCAATAAAACCAAAGCACGAAATATAGGCCATATGAACCTACCTTACAGAAGATAAAGAATACATATATTGCTTTCCGACTGAAGACAGCAGTCAGTTAATCAAAGAAACATAGTTTACAGTACAACAAAACTTTCTTCAGTAAAATCATGCACTAACAGTCTATCTGGAAACAATCAACTATGTGAATTAACTCACTATGACTTGGGATAGCATCTCAGCATGCAGTAAACGTATAGTGTAACGCAGTCGAACATGCAGAATAAAAATTAAAAAAAGAGCAAAATTAGCTACATAATCTAGTCATTTAATTAAAAATACATTATGAAATAACAAAATCTGTGGTTACTTGAACGCACAAATGACCGTTATTACGTTGGACGATACATTAAGTTTACATGGTTGCGTTGCGGATAAGATCACCCCATTTTCTTCAATGAGCATGAATCTAACCTCTTACACAAGGTATAATCGAAAGACACGACTCCGACACTTACGATATCTCATCTGAAGCCCAACACTAACGATGATACTTCAGCAGTATCTGAAAATAGACTCAAAACAACACATTCTGGAAGAGGCGTAAGACTTCCAGAACATTTAAACGTAAGACACTAGTTGACATTTTGTTTCCTCCCGATTTTTCTTTGTATTGTATATAATATAAAAAACAATTTTAATATGTTTATACTTAAATATTTGTTCTGAAAAAACAACAAAATTTTTTGCTAATATGCTCGCAAATATATGTATATGAAAAGTTTTATAAGAAAAACAAAAAAAACATTCTCTAGCTTGTGCATGATTTTGTTTTCCATTTTTCGCCCGCTTTGTGTCTTGACGCACGTGCGAGTGTACTTCAACACACACTTACACGTCCTTTTTTCTTTGCCAGGACGACTGGAAACGACGAAAAAAGAACGACGAAGTTTACGATGAACCGAAATTTTTACTGTACCTTGTTTCTTTATTACTATATTGTACTACGTGGTCCGTTACAGTAAGGAAAGACGACCAGACGCTGCTTAACATAGCAAGCTATCAGAAGAGCGTTTACCAACGGCAAACTTGTTGGGCTTAAAGTTACCGATGACCACATCTTAGGGTCATCGCTACTCAACTAGGGGGGTGATGTATGAAGAATTGTCACTTCTTATTAGCAGTTCGTAGCACCTCGTGTGGGTAGTTTGTGTCAAGTAATACCGAGACTTCATTAGGTTGTACTACAACATTAGAATCTAAGTATTCCAAGTTCTTAAATGAAACCATGGATTTAATATTGTCTGTATCAACAACAAAGTCATGGAATGAACCGTCTGCGGTATATAAACTAGGGGATGTATTTGTCCCTCCGACATATCAAAGAAGACCAAAGTGACTTCCATGAAACTGAAGATTTGTCAAAATCACTGCTGCAGTAGTTAAAATAATGAAAATAGTAATTAAAATTGACATAATGTTATTCGCGGAAATCAGGTTTTTTTATACAAAGAACTATATGTTTTCAGAGAAGAGAATATTCTCGAACATAAACTGCAGAACAAGGATGCACCGTTGGATTCCCAACCTAATTAAAGAAGGAAGTGAATCTGAAATGATAGAGGAAGATCAGGAAAAATCAGAGGTTATGGCTGACCATTTTGGAACAGTTTTCACTCAGGAACCTCCTCTAGAGAAAGAATCAGACCGAAAATAAACAGTCAGCAAACCACCTGCTCACCGTGGTCTGCAATCAAGACGATGTGCTTAAGGCTCTTAGCACTTTTAACATGGAAAAGTCAACAAGACCAGATGAACTACACCCCAAAATCTTGAGACATATTGCACAATATATCGCGGCATCACTGACTGTAATATTCAATATTCCACTTGATCAAGGAGTGCTACCTATGGATTTAAAGGGCGCGATCGTCACTCCCATGCACAAAACAGGTCCACGACAAGTTCCACCGAATTACAGACCTGCAAGCCTCACCAGTGTTGTGGTCAAAATAATGGAAAGAATAGTCAAACGGACTATAATAGCATTTATGGAAAACAATAACTTGCTGAACATGGCACAGCATGGTTTTAGAAAGGATCTATCCTGTACAACGAACCTTCTTATAGCAAGGGAGTTGTGGATTAATGCGCTAGACAACGGAAACCCAGTGGATGTTGTCTACATAGATTTCAGTAAGGCTTTTGACAAGGTGCCAACTAATAGACTGCTATTGAAATTGAAAGACCTTGGTATTGCCGGACCTCTTTTAAAATGGATTAAGGATTTCCTAGTAGGTCGTAGACAAGAAGTAAGAATAAATCCCATGTGCTCCATCTGGAGACCAGTACTTAGTAGGGTACCTCAAGGTTCCATCCTAGGTCTTTTACTTTTTATAATGTATGTTAATGATCTTCCAAGTATAGTACAGTCTCCAGTGTAAAAATCTGGGGAGTAATAACCGAAGACAAAGATGCATGTGCTCTTCAGGCAGACTTAAATAACATGAAAAACTGGTCTAAATAGTGGCTGATGCCTATCAACGTGGAAAAGTGTGTCTACGTGCACTTTGGGAATTCAAAGGTTAATAGTTACAACATAGGGGATGTGCCATTACCCGTGGTCCGATCTCATAAGGATCTAGATGTGACAGTGAGTCATAATCTTAAGACGACGGCCTATTGCCGGGAGGTCTCAGCTAAGGGGTTTCAAACCCTATGGGCTTTAAAACGGACATTCACTAAGTTAGACATGTTCACCACATTTTACACATCCTTAGTGATAACTAAGCTCGAGAACTGCGTTCAGGCTGCAAGCCCCTGTTTAAAATATGACTCAGATATCCTAGAACAAGTACAGAGGGCAGCTACCCGTACAATTCCAGAACTCTGGGGTTTATCATACAAAGAGCGGCTTGAAAATCTGGACCTCTTTACTCTGTCCTATCGCAGACTAAGGGGAGATCTAATTTTGATGTACAGAATACTGAGAAATGATTTTGGACCTAACTTATTCTCTCTCTTCCCACTAGATTGGGACACCTTAGAGGACATAGCAGGCGAGTAGACAAGCCAAGAACGAACAAAAATACCCGTGGCATACAGGTTTTCACACCGCGTCATCAATACTTGGAACCTGCTGCCTGAAGCAGTGGTGTCCGCACCTTCAATTGACTCTTTCATGAGAAGACTGGACACTCACAGAAGCATACCAGGAAAGGAATAACATAGGCCGTAAGCCTTCTGTCCTTACTACACAAATCTGAATCTGGAAAATCTAGGCATTATCGGACCCTCCTAAAATGGTTGAAAGATTCTTTGGTAGTTCGTAGACGGAAAGTAAAGATGAATTCCAAGTGCTTCTCCTGGAAGCATGTACTTAGTGGCTTTCCGCGAGACTTACAGGTTTTCACACTCAGTCATCCTTACTTGGAGCCTGCTACCTGAAGTAGTGATGTCCGCCCCTTCAATTGACTCGTCTAAGAGTGAATCAGACGTCCTCAGAAGCTTATTAGAAGGGGCTAACACGTGTCGTAGGCCTTCTGTCCTTTCTACCCAAATCTGAATCTGTTTGTGGCGGCGCATTTGGCTTTTGTGCTACCATTTGGCGTGCAAAAATGGATCAGAACGTCCAAATAACTTTTTACACGAAATCCAAACAGTAGGTCTTCAATAAAACTGTGAAATACCTTCAAGGTATTCTGTTCCCTCCGCACCGATTACAGTACCACAGCACACGACTGTTGAAGAACTCAATAATTTAGTCAAAGTTCTGCTAGATGGTAATATGCTTTTCTTACACATTATTGTGCAGAAACCAGAGAGTCCAGGACATATCCGGAATTTACGTTTCTCGTGGACAATTTGATTCTGACTTCGACTCTGCATGAATACTTATCAGAGAAAGAAGTTATATCTGTGAGTCCTTGTTTAGTTAGATGTCATTGCTTTAGGAAACCATTGACATTGAGTTTTGTCCAAAACAAGAACCACCAAAATACGAAAGAGAATATGTACAGGATGACTTGATCAGCTGTGTCAAACGATGTGATAAGTAGTAAGTAGTTAAAATGCGGTTAATGCTTCCTACTGATAATTGTTTAATAATTTTGTCAAATAAGGTTATAAAATTAAGACGGTAAAAGCGATCTTTGATTAAACATTTACTCAGTTGCAAACTGATGGTGGTTGCAAATTTGTAAAGTAATTGTTAGCAACTCGTTTAATTAATGTCTCATTGTTTTTTACTTCATAGCAGATTGTCAAAAATGATTAGCTCTCGGATAACGTGACTACTGAATTGGAAAGACAGTTAGTCTTACACTCTTTTATTTTTAGTAAATTACTTGTTTGTTAGTTTATTGTAATCATAGATAATCTGCTACTTAGTTTAGAACAAATTGTGTAGCCTATATAAGTAGCTTATTTGGTTGATGTATGTAACGTGCTACTTGAGCCCTCGAATGTAATAAATTTTGCCATGTTCTAACTAAGCAAAATATACCTGTGAAACTTACATACTGGTGTTAGGACTTCAATAAGTAGCAACCTTAGTTTAGTTATTTACTCTATCATGTGTGTGTACGCTGTAACTGTGACAAACGAGTAACTTAACACATAACGCTGATTGTGTTTACCCGTTTGCCCAGTCAAGTTTCGTTCACTTAACTTTAAGCCATATTGTGTGGGTTAGTAGTTTCGTCAGGTCCCTGACTTAGGTGAGATGCGGTCCAAACCTTTGACCTATTTTTGGAGTTTGTGTATTTTAACCACCAGGCTACAGCTTCAAATAATTCTACGGTGATGTAATATTTAAAGACACGGATTTCTTATCAGTAAATGTGCCGGTATACAGTTATATCCTAGCTCTTGTAAGACGGATACACTAGAACACGTCTTAAATTACGTTAATGACACTAAAATGTTATGTTTCCACACTTCACCACTTAGGATAGAGATTAAATTACCATGAAACCCAAACCACACAGTTCAACCGGTTGATATCGACTAACTTTCCCCGTTTTTCTCTGAATTTGTTTTGTTTTTTTGTCAGCATTCTAACAGGTGGTTACGATGGTACACTGCATATATGGAGCTTGGATAGCAAAAGCGCCATATTATCTATGGAGTTGGAGGAAAAAGTTAAATGTGTAGAATGGATCAGTCTAGGTAGGTCTCCTATTGTGCTTTTGGATTTTGTAAGCATCTTTATATGTGGTCATATTAATATGTAGAATCAATATAGCTTTGAGTGATTTTGGATTTACCAGGACTCACAATTATAGGGGGCATATGCGCTATTTTGAACTGTTAGTAGTATTATCATGCGTTACAAATATATATTCCTTATTGCTTGATTTAGGGAATTCGCACAAATTTTGCAGTCACTACGTAGTGACTAATATTAATTATACTACTTGGTTGTTACTTAGGGGTCATGTTTATATTCTAAGTATATGTCATTATCAAACTAATTGACCTAATCTCGCTTCTTGACAATATAATATCAAATATTGCAGAGTCATTCTTTTTGGGCTCTCCTTTACAATTGGAAAGAACTGGAAAGGATCCCAAAGAGAATCACTCAGCACTATTTTATATTATGTCGTACGAGGGCGATTGTCCTGAAGCCATGAGGAATTTCGATCGTAATTATCTGAAGAAAAATCGTGTTTGAAACATCAAGGTCACTTGTGCACCTTGATATACTCAAGACCACTGTCCCGAGTAGTTCATTGACAACATCTGTTTAGTTAAACCGTCTAAATCTTTGCGTTCCTGCACAATACTTAGATTCATTGTTTTCTGTAGTTGACTTCCAGTTATGTAACTCAGATTTCCCAACAAACTTTTATGCATAAAATTTAAGGATTGTAGTGTAAACGTTCTAAACGACCCTTTATTCTGTTAAAAATGTGTTTTTATTCACGGTGTTATCTACCAGAGTGTTGTAAAATGATGATCCAGGTTAACAGAAAAAGTAACCTCAGCATAGCGTAATTATGAAACAGAAATAAGAAACAGTAGTTTTGTCTTTTAAATTTGACAGAAACAGATACATCACATTCTAGCAGACCTGTTCAGTACACAACAACTCTTAACACGGTTTTTACCCGTTTCAGCTATCAGAAACTGAAAATAATCTATGATAACTGAACACCAAATAGGTTCATTAACTACCGCTATCTTTGTCGATTCCATTAAAACTAGCATGCGAATTTATAATATTTTATGTATGGTTCTAGACAATAAGTCACTAAGAATTCGAGTTTCTTAGCACCGCAAATAGTTTTCATCTTGTGGTTTAAAAATTCGAAGTTGTTTACTTCAAAACTCGACTTGAATATTATGTTTTGATTATCAAGAAGTAAATCTTAGTACATTTCTGTACTCAAGGATCTGTTTGTAAAATATTACTCCAAATATTTGCGGAGCCAAACCAGCAAGTGCAGGCTGGTTTCAGACTTGGACGCGGATCTATTGGCTAAGCATTTACTTCATCAGTTCTTGGAACATAGGCATGGTTACTTAATTCCGACTATAGTGCAGAAGCAATAGCCATTCGAATTAAAAACTGGGACTGTATAAAAGGAATGTTTTTTCAACAGCTTTATTTGTTGGTCTTAGGACGGCGTTCGACTTCGTTGACCAAGAGGTTATATGGCATTGTCCGTCAATAAAAGGCGTACTAAGGAATTTTTTAAAGGCGGTCTACTCAAACATTATTATTCAATTCAGAGATTGTGGCGAACTATCAACCTAAAGTGGTTTTTGTTAGGTCTGTTTACTACTCCCCTTTTTATTTAATTTAGTCATAGAATACTTACGCCTGTTACTGCTCGTAGGGGAGCATAAGCCGCCCACAATCATTCTCCATCCAACCCTGTCCTGGGCAATCCTTTCCAGTTGTTATTCATCCTTTTCATATCTGCTTCTGTTTCCCGATGTGATGTGTTCTATGGCCTTCCTCTTCTCCGCTTCCCCTCAGGATTCCAAGTTAGAGCTTGCCTCGTGATGCAGTTTTGTGATTTTCTCAATGTATGTTCTATCAATTCCCATCATCTTTCCCTAATTTCCTTTCATCTGGAATCTGGTTTGTTCCCTCTCACAGTAGGCTGTCGCTGATGGTATCCGGCCAATGGATGCTGAGTATCTTGCGTAGACAGTCAGTCAGTCAGTCAGTCAGCTACAACGTAGAACCATGCACTTATGTGCATCGGTCCAGGTTGCTATACCGCATCAGCACAACAAGATGAACACCGGATTCATAACAGTGGTTAGGTAAAAGGTGGTAATATATAAGAGAAAGATTGCATATAGAGATATAGTACAAGAAGAAAGAATTGGTTAGTAGAAAGAAAGATATGAAGCGCTTTTAATCTCTTAGTTTAAGGGAAGAAACCGAGTGTATACACCGACGCCATTGTGATCGATTCTGAGCCATGTCACCAAGAGTCTCCAACCATTGGTTACGATAGTCACGCGGACCCCAACCAAGTAGTCTGCATCTACCAACATGGCTCAGACTAGAAGTTAGTGACTTCAAGCACTGATGCCACGTTTTGGTTTGGCCGCCCCTAACTTTCTTCCAACCATCCCCAACACCGGATAGCATTGCACGTCGTGGTAATCGGTGTTCAGGCATACGTAACACGTGGCCCAACCATCTCAGTCGATGAAGATTCATAACCTCATCAACTGATTTACCATCCTTTCCTAATACCCTGCGTCTAACCTCACTATTACTTACCCGATTATCCCAGCAGACGCCAGCAATATTTCTAAGGCATCTGTGGTCAAATACTAGCAGCTTGCGAGTGTCTTCTACTCTTAATGGCCATGTTTCGCTACCGTAAAGTAAAACAGAACGGACTGCCGCGCAGTATACTCGTCCTTTTATTGATAGACGGATATCTCGCCTTCGCCACAGGTGACGTAAGTTGGCAAAAGCCAAACGAGCTTTTCGAATCCGTGCTGAGATTTCGTCCGATACCAACCCATTAGGGCTGATCAGACTTCCAAGATAAGTGAAGTTGTCAACGCGTTCGACTACTTCACTCCCTATCCTTAGTTCAGGTGTTAACGCAGACCAGTCCTGAAGCAACAACTTGCATTTCGAGGGAGAGAAGCGCATTCCAAACATTCTGGCATTGTTGCTCAGTGCTACCAAAAGACTCTGCATTTTGTCAGCGTCTTCACCAAACAGGACTATGTCATCTGCGTATTCTAAGTCGATAAGTGGACCTCCTGGAAGGTGATCAATAGTTGTCTACGCAAGTAGACAACTATTCACAAGTCATATAACATCCAAATGATATAGTGGTATTCCTTGGAGATACAGAAATTATGCAGTCTTCCGGCTTCCTTGAGTGTCAATAGAATGTTTTGGACTGGTCTGTATCATCCATCACCCACAGTGATTATTTATTTATTATTATTTATTTGAATACATCAATATTGGTACAACGGGGCACCAAATATATATGCGCCACGCAAAACAATGAGAATGAGGAGAAAAAATGTAAGGAGCGTAAAAGAAAAAAAAGAAGAAGAGGAACAATAAAGACCAGATTAGTGTAAGGAAGTGTAATCATAATAATAATGGGGGAAACGGAAAGGTACAACCAAAAGATATCTTTCAGTTAAGAAAGATACAACCACTTTTTATGAAGTAAAAGAAGGTTACAGCAGGATCGCCACTGGTTTCTATTCTGAGCCATATCTGATAACGTCTCTAGCCACTGTGTCGCACCATCTCTAGGACTCCAACCAGGGAGTCGTGAGGGACCAACACAAGTCATTCCTTTGCAGCTTTCTTTCATGCCACGACACCATGTCATACACTGATCACCTCTCCGCTTCTTCCAACCAACATCAGCGTCGGCAAATAATGCACGACGTGGAATTCTCTGGGACGACATTCGTAGAACATGTCCAAGCCACCGAAGTCGATGCTTCAAGATGGTGACACCAATTGCATTATCGTCTCTGTGCCCGAACACACGATGTCAAACCTCTGCATTACTACTGACATGGCGTTGCCACTGGATGTCAGCAATCCTTCGGAGACAACGATGATCGAACACAGAGTCGTCTAACGTCCTCAACTTGGAGAGGCCAGGTTTCACAAGCGTAGAGCGAAACTGCTCTCACCGACGCGTTGTAGATTCGACCTTTTACAACCAGACTAACATCACGAATGCGCCAAAGGTGGCCCAGATTAGCATAAGCCGCTCTGACTTTCACTATACGTGCATTGATCTCATCACTCACACCCTCACCAGCACTTATGCAGCTACCGAGATACACGAACTTCTCGACTACTTCTATCTGCTCACCATCCAGGGTGAGTACAGGATTAGAATCCTGTTAGTTTTGTAGAAGTACTTTGCACTTGGAAAATGCAAAGCATATACCATACCTACGGACATTGATTGCCAACTGATTAAGTGCGAATTGCATGGCTTGAACATTATCGCACACTAAGACAATATCATCCGCATACTCAAGGTTGAAAAGTCTTTCTTCAGGCAACAGATTCACACCGCTATTACCTACATCCATCAGAGCTGTTTCCAGAATGTCATCGATGGCAAAGTTGAAGAGGAATGGTGAGATTGGGCAACCCTGTCTAACCCCACTACTCGAATGGAACAGTGAAGAGAGGTGGTTGTATGCCCTCACTCTACTAGAGGTGTTTGTATATAGGGCTTTTAGGATGTTAATAAACTTCTCAGACACACCGTTCTTCAATAGACAATCCCAGAGAACAGTCCTATCCAACGAATCGAATGCAGCCCTGATGTCAAGAAACACAACGATTGTTGGCCTTTGACAAGTATGACGGTGTTCTGACATTTGGCGGAGGGTGAAGATATGATGAATACATCCTCGACCAGAACGAAACCCAGCCTGCTCCTCGCGAGTCAATCTTTCTCGGGTTTCGAACAACCTACGAAGTATGACGGAAGTCAATAGCTTGGACGTAATCGGAAGTAGACTTATCCTCCGATAGTTGTTACAGGAACGACGTGAACCCTTTTCAAAGATAGGGACAACTATCGACTCATTTCATGACGTTGGTACACTCTCTAATCCCCAGACCTTTGTAAACAACGTCGTCAGTTCCGTAGTCAGAAAGTCCCCACCATCTTTAAAATGAGTTGGAGGTAAGTCATCTGGGTCCGGTGATTTGTAGCGCTTCAAGAGTTGGAGTTCCTTGCGGAATTCCGCCTCATTTGGTGGATCAGTCGTCACCGGCCATGGAGGGCAGGACATTCTGATTGATGTTGCCGGAGCAGCAGGCCATTTGAACTGCCTTTCGAAGAATTCTGCCCATCGTCCAATATGTCGATGGATGTTAGTGATTGGCATCCCGTCATCCTCACAGATTGTTCCGCTCACACCAGACTTCTTGCTGCCAGTGGCTCGGATGAGTTGGGAGAGCTTCCGGTAGTTACCAGATGCAGCTGCTACTTCCAGCTCATTAGCACGCCAGGTGGCACATCGGCGATGACTGTGCCGAAGCTTAGTGCTAGCCAGAAACATGGCTTGAACATTATCGCACACTAAGACAATATCATCCGCATACTCAAGGTTGAAAAGTCTTTCTTCAGGCAACAGATTCACACCGCTATTACCTACATCCATCAGAGCTGTTTCCAGAATGTCATCGATGGCAAAGTTGAAGAGGAATGGTGAGATTGGGCAACCCTGTCTAACCCCACTACTCGAATGGAACAGTGAAGAGAGGTGGTTGTATGCCCTCACTCTACTAGAGGTGTTTGTATATAGGGCTTTTAGGATGTTAATAAACTTCTCAGACACACCGTTCTTCAATAGACAATCCCAGAGAACAGTCCTATCCAACGAATCGAATGCAGCCCTGATGTCAAGAAACACAACGATTGTTGGCCTTTGACAAGTATGACGGTGTTCTGACATTTGGCGGAGGGTGAAGATATGATGAATACATCCTCGACCAGAACGAAACCCAGCCTGCTCCTCGCGAGTCAATCTTTCTCGGGTTTCGAACAACCTACGAAGTATGACGGAAGTCAATAGCTTGGACGTAATCGGAAGTAGACTTATCCTCCGATAGTTGTTACAGGAACGACGTGAACCCTTTTCAAAGATAGGGACAACTATCGACTCATTTCATGACGTTGGTACACTCTCTAATCCCCAGACCTTTGTAAACAACGTCGTCAGTTTCGTAGTCAGAAAGTCCCCACCATCTTTAAAATGAGTTGGAGGTAAGTCATCTGGGTCCGGTGATTTGTAGCGCTTCAAGAGTTGGAGTTCCTTGCGGAATTCCGCCTCATTTGGTGGATCAGTCGTCACCGGCCATGGAGGGCAGGACATTCTGATTGATGTTGCCGGAGCAGCAGGCCATTTGAACTGCCTTTCGAAGAATTCTGCCCATCGTCCAATATGTCGATGGATGTTAGTGATTGGCATCCCGTCATCCTCACAGATTGTTCCGCTCACACCAGACTTCTTGCTGCCAGTGGCTCGGATGAGTTGGGAGAGCTTCCGGTAGTTACCAGATGCAGCTGCTACTTCCAGCTCATTAGCACGCCAGGTGGCACATCGGCGATGACTGTGCCGAAGCTTAGTGCTAGCCAGAAACATGGCTTGAACATTATCGCACACTAAGACAATATCATCCGCATACTCAAGGTTGAAAAGTCTTTCTTCAGGCAACAGATTCACACCGCTATTACCTACATCCATCAGAGCTGTTTCCAGAATGTCATCGATGGCAAAGTTGAAGAGGAATGGTGAGATTGGGCAACCCTGTCTAACCCCACTACTCGAATGGAACAGTGAAGAGAGGTGGTTGTATGCCCTCACTCTACTAGAGGTGTTTGTATATAGGGCTTTTAGGATGTTAATAAACTTCTCAGACACACCGTTCTTCAATAGACAATCCCAGAGAACAGTCCTATCCAACGAATCGAATGCAGCCCTGATGTCAAGAAACACAACGATTGTTGGCCTTTGACAAGTATGACGGTGTTCTGACATTTGGCGGAGGGTGAAGATATGATGAATACATCCTCGACCAGAACGAAACCCAGCCTGCTCCTCGCGAGTCAATCTTTCTCGGGTTTCGAACAACCTACGAAGTATGACGGAAGTCAATAGCTTGGACGTAATCGGAAGTAGACTTATCCTCCGATAGTTGTTACAGGAACGACGTGAACCCTTTTCAAAGATAGGGACAACTATCGACTCATTTCATGACGTTGGTACACTCTCTAATCCCCAGACCTTTGTAAACAACGTCGTCAGTTTCGTAGTCAGAAAGTCCCCACCATCTTTAAAATGAGTTGGAGGTAAGTCATCTGGGTCCGGTGATTTGTAGCGCTTCAAGAGTTGGAGTTCCTTGCGGAATTCCGCCTCATTTGGTGGATCAGTCGTCACCGGCCATGGAGGGCAGGACATTCTGATTGATGTTGCCGGAGCAGCAGGCCATTTGAACTGCCTTTCGAAGAATTCTGCCCATCGTCCAATATGTCGATGGATGTTAGTGATTGGCATCCCGTCATCCTCACAGATTGTTCCGCTCACACCAGACTTCTTGCTGCCAGTGGCTCGGATGAGTTGGGAGAGCTTCCGGTAGTTACCAGATGCAGCTGCTACTTCCAGCTCATTAGCACGCCAGGTGGCACATCGGCGATGACTGTGCCGAAGCTTAGTGCTAGCCAGAAACATGGCTTGAACATTATCGCACACTAAGACAATATCATCCGCATACTCAAGGTTGAAAAGTCTTTCTTCAGGCAACAGATTCACACCGCTATTACCTACATCCATCAGAGCTGTTTCCAGAATGTCATCGATGGCAAAGTTGAAGAGGAATGGTGAGATTGGGCAACCCTGTCTAACCCCACTACTCGAATGGAACAGTGAAGAGAGGTGGTTGTATGCCCTCACTCTACTAGAGGTGTTTGTATATAGGGCTTTTAGGATGTTAATAAACTTCTCAGACACACCGTTCTTCAATAGACAATCCCAGAGAACAGTCCTATCCAACGAATCGAATGCAGCCCTGATGTCAAGAAACACAACGATTGTTGGCCTTTGACAAGTATGACGGTGTTCTGACATTTGGCGGAGGGTGAAGATATGATGAATACATCCTCGACCAGAACGAAACCCAGCCTGCTCCTCGCGAGTCAATCTTTCTCGGGTTTCGAACAACCTACGAAGTATGACGGAAGTCAATAGCTTGGACGTAATCGGAAGTAGACTTATCCTCCGATAGTTGTTACAGGAACGACGTGAACCCTTTTCAAAGATAGGGACAACTATCGACTCATTTCATGACGTTGGTACACTCTCTAATCCCCAGACCTTTGTAAACAACGTCGTCAGTTCCGTAGTCAGAAAGTCCCCACCATCTTTAAAATGAGTTGGAGGTAAGTCATCTGGGTCCGGTGATTTGTAGCGCTTCAAGAGTTGGAGTTCCTTGCGGAATTCCGCCTCATTTGGTGGATCAGTCGTCACCGGCCATGGAGGGCAGGACATTCTGATTGATGTTGCCGGAGCAGCAGGCCATTTGAACTGCCTTTCGAAGAATTCTGCCCATCGTCCAATATGTCGATGGATGTTAGTGATTGGCATCCCGTCATCCTCACAGATTGTTCCGCTCACACCAGACTTCTTGCTGCCAGTGGCTCGGATGAGTTGGGAGAGCTTCCGGTAGTTACCAGATGCAGCTGCTACTTCCAGCTCATTAGCACGCCAGGTGGCACATCGGCGATGACTGTGCCGAACGTTAGTGCTAGCCAGAAACAAGTTGTGGTCACCGTTATCTGTCCTGCGACCAACAACTCCCCATCGGTCACCTAAACTATTCTCTTCTGTGCCTAGACACCCGACCTGAGCATTCAAATCTCCGGCTAGTACTACAATATCTGTCGAACGCACTTTCTGGAGAACAACAGATAACTGGTGGTAGGATTCATCTTTGATTGCATCTGGGCTGCAATCTGTCGGAGATGGCGAAAAGACATCTTTTCTCACGCCGATTTCTTCTCACTTTGATGGAACTTTCTAATCTAACAGCACATAACCAACTGTTAATGGCGATCCAATAGATTAGTGGTGCCTCAGCTCTAGCGCTTAGTGCGACGAAGATGCCACCGAATAAACGCACGTAAAACAAGCCTTTTGAAGCGACAGATGGAGAGCAAATTTGTAGTACTTCACCAGAGTCTTGAATACGGGTCTCGGATAGACAACAAACATCGATATTAAGACTTTCCAAAGACATAGCCAGCCTTATCTGTTGTCCGATTTGTATAAGTGTGCGAGTGTTGAAGGCAGCCAGTTTGAATGGTGCACGTGGTTTCAGAAAAACTGCTTCAGTTCTCGTAATCGGTGGTAACATACAATTTTCAACCGGACAGTGACTCGAGAACGTTTAGATACAGTCTAGTTTCCACCATAGGCGAGCTGCTGTATAAATCGAAAAATAAGGATACATAAAGTGAGAATTAAAGAGAGTGAATAAATGATGTAAATAATAATAATAATGTGAATTGTTCGACTCTAAATCGAAACGAGAATAGAGTTTTCAGTAAATACCATCATTCTCAATATATTTGTGTGTGAGCCGGGATACTGCCCGGGTGCCCTGACCGAAGCAGATGGTTTTCTTCGGAGGCCACACCCCGGGCCTTTGACCTAAAGGTCTGACTCACAAGGCAGTGGAGCATCGTGAGGAGATGCAGTCCCATGGTAGCCGGTGACCAACGATTGGTTCATACACCATTTGTTCCCGCAGGATATTGGAGCCCATGTGCACCATTGATTTGGGATCCGGTTAAGGCGTCGGACATTCGCTTTTCGTCCTCTCATTTTCGTAAACAACACCCCCGCCACGAGAAGGCAGTGAGTGGGACTCCCCTGGCAAAGGCTGTATGCGCGTGACCGTGTGAAAGCATTTCGAACGGGAGAGCGGGCCCATCCCACTCTCGGCCATACCAGGGTATTTGGGGGGCACCCAGAGTGATGGTTTTACGTGAAGTATCATCATTCCTTTGGGCTTGGTAATGAAAAAATACGTCGATAAAAATTCAAAAATCTTACTTGAGCTCTGCCAAATCGCGTCACTTGTGGCATATGAACGATGCTCATCTTGCAACAAAAGGTGAAGTATACCGCACAGTAGTCCGGTCTGTATTACTTTAGTGCTCCGAAACATGGGTTATGAAAATAGAAATAACGCGATAGCTCGGTGTTAAATTTATTCTGAACACATCATTGATCTTCCTCAATCCTTTAAGACTATCAGTAGACAAAATAACAGCGTCTTTTCAGTTTGCCGAAGTCGTAGAAATTAGAGAACTCAAACCTGATTTGTTTCCCGAACGGGGCAGTGATCAACTTATCATGGCCTTGGCAAATTCACAGCTTTGACTGGTATCACCTGCTGTTGTTACTATTATTGTGTTATTAGTGTTTATTTTGTTATTCAGTCCTCGCTCAACCAATTCTTATTTCATATATTCCAGAACCATCTTTCCACTCATCGATTTTTTCACTCATTCAGTTCTCTAGACTTATGTAAACCCTCAAATCTCTGTTTTTAAATAATGACCACCTCATTGTCCAAAATCTATATCTATTTCTAAGTGATCTGAAGGTTGTGTCAACTCTTCATCACTTCTATAATTATCATGAAACCTATCTCATCAGTTTCTTAACCTGATTCAAATACTCCCTCATCTCCCCCTATAATTTTGAATCTCATTTCCGAATAAACTCACTTGCTCGTGCATATATATAATCATTGTTGATAATTCTTGTCATTCTAATTCTTTCCATCATCAGTGTCGATTGCCTTATATTATATTATATCTATGTTATACTTCAATACACACGTGGCTATAAGCAGCTGATGAGAAACCACAAAATATAAGGAGTTCATATTGCTCTGCTTCAACTGTTGTTCTACCTTTATTCCAATTCGTAAAGGGAACCAGTTATAAAAAGACGTTTGGCTTGTAATTCTTTAATGGTGTCTTCGAGACTGTTGGTCGCTTATCATGGAACAATTAAGTAAGCAACGTCAAGATCAAACTAAGGTTACTAGGCGAAAGTGATGAATCGATTGGGGAAATTGTAAACCTTCATTAACTGTGAGGTTAGGGCATGTAGTACTTATGTCCAACTATCACCTATCTCGATGGACTATTTTTGCTGATTTAGGAGTTGGCTACAAGAAAGCTGGAAGCAGTGACATAGCATTAATCCACAAAATCATTAACTATTCGCTTGAGCTATGTTGGTAAATGCAGATTGTTTGGTTGAGGTCTACATGATACATATGGTTGCGAGCTGGGTGCCATGGCTCATAATCGTTCATAATAGCGCAGGCACACTCACTCTTTATATTCCTGCTGATCTTGAATTCTAGTAGTCCTCCTTACGTGCCTTTTCACTTTGTTTTAAAGGTTTAGCTTTTCTAATCATCATTGGTACTACACTATTTTTATGTTTTACTACTCATCGTATTATTTTGATTTCTTCGTTCTAATTTGGTATGGCGATTAGGGCCAATTCACATTTGTTAGGCTATACGTTAATGATGGCTAACTTTGGTGTTTGTCATTTTCGTCAGTAGTTTGTAAGGTTTAGTAGCTGAACTTCGAATGACACTTTAGCTACGAAAGTTTTCACAGCTATTTATTATCATTATCTCTTATATAATGGGTATTCCAATTCACGATGGAATGCACAAACGTATGTTAGTTATTCTGCCATTGCAGAGCAGAGGTTAAGGTTATCGACTATCATTTAGTATGCTTTAGGTTTGATTCATGCTCTGCCTACTGTTTTGTCATTCACCTTTGTTTGTTTTAGCGTTCAAAACACCTGGATCTCAATGTGTTCGTCCTTGTTTAGGGTTTCTAACTTTACCTATCATCTAAGGGCTGATGGTACTGCTTATCTGTACAAATCTACCACTCATAGTTCAAGGTCGCTTTATATTTTGTTAATGAAACTTAAAAAACTATGTATTTCGTTGACCATTTTAACAACTCTTTGACAGGAAATATCTTGCGAATGTTGATACGAGACGTTATCATTGTTTTGTTTAAAGACATAAATGTGCAACTACGTTTTACGTAGTTGCATTATAAAAAAATGTTTTCGAAACAGGAGGCTTTCGTACCTCAATCTTTTTAACTAGGTATTGAGCTTACAGACAGTCATATCACGAGTTCAAAGTTACTTTAATTTAAAATCTAGTAATAAATTCAGTACCGTTCTCTACAGTGAGTGACACTTAAACCCTAGTTTACAAACTTGTGTCGTTATTGTGTTCTGTGTATTTACTTTCAGATATGTGAAAATAAGCTAACGTCTTTGTCATTAACCTCCAAACATCTTAAAAATATATTTCATCTATCTATTGCTTTTTGATTAACAGCTAGCTTTAGTTTTATGTATGCTTGATTTTAGTTTAATTATAAACAAACTTTGGTTGCTAATATACTTTCTCTTATAAAAATATTTCAGATCAAACCAAAAATGAGGCGGTTTTTGTAACTGGCGGTTTTGACCAAACAGCTCAGATATGGCACTGGGATCTTAGTTCAAATAAAGTTAATTGTATTGCTGTTTGTCGTGGACATTCTGAAACTGTGATGACCGCAGCCTCACGCTTGTCTAATAATTCTGATACTCATACAACACATTTCGCTACAGGATCTTGGGATACAACTATCAAAATATGGTCGGCAGGTAATTTCCTAGATAAGAAAGTATTTTATTATCCAAATATATCAAAAATTTCATCAAAACATTTAGTAATAAACTGATTAACCATTTTTTTATTCTTAAAGGGATTGAACCTACAGATCTGTCTGAAGAAACAGGTGGTATTGTACATGTGAGGAAATCGACTAGCAAAACACCTACTAGAGTAAGATTTTTTGAGCATTTATCATACTTTTTATCTACTTCTGTTTGCTACAGTTTCCACTCTCTTTTGTTTAAAAAGATAGTTTACACTTCTTAAGTGTCATGTATTATTTGATTTATTTAATGTCTTCTAATAATTTTAGGGTGTTTAAACGACTGAATTCTAATGAGTTGTTATGATAGTGATTCTTACCCATTATCATACACTTTCTCTAAACAAAAAGTTCGTAACACTGATACTTGTTATTTTCCAGTAGTTTTACGGGTTATATTTTTTTTACCATTCAACATATATTACAGATCCCGTTATTCACCTTAGCGGGACATCGGGAAACTGTCACACGCATTTGCTGGTTACCTTCCACTCTTACTAATGATAGCGAAATAAAGCCTGGTGGAAACCAGCTACTGTCTATCAGTTGGGATCATAGTCTACGTATTTGGGATTGTGAAGCGGCCAAAGGTAACACTGGTGCTGAAGTCCGGTGTATACTTTCCAATCATGCTTTGCATGATGCAGACGTCAATAGCAGAGGTATTTTGACTGCTTCTTCTGATAACTGTATTCGGATATTTGATCCACGAGCAGAAGGTAAGCTTTATTACATTACGTAGCCATTTTTATCCTTGGAGATAGTTATTTTTTAACAATACTCATTATCTTTGTTTTAATTTTCAAAGTACTTTGCATACTGATGAATGTCCGAACAAGTACTCCACATTAATGGAGATTACACTGCGCATGACGTAAATGCTTTGGCATTTTGGTAGATGATAAAACCTCAGATGGAATGCAAAGTATTCGCTTGATTTTTACCATTTGTGACTCAACTAATGTGTGTGAATACCTAATTAAGAACAAGAATATTATGATCCAGTTTTTTCTCTGCTACCACGTCTGTAAAAAAGCCAGCCTGAAACTTAGTGGTATGCAATCCTAAGGTCTTCATAATCATTGTTGGTAGCCAATAAGATCACCAAGAGTTCAATGCTGATGTTAGGTGCAAAAGCGATGTTGGTTAATGGGTTTGTGAGGTGTTGACTAAGTTGGCTTTGGTGTGCGTTATGTCTAACTATCCACTACTTTCCCCACCCTACTGAATTAGATTCTACAGGAGTAACGTGATAAAAGCCTTATAATGGCTTAAACAAAACATCATTACTCGTTTAGGTTGTTGACTATATTACTGTATAGCTATGATATGTAACCTTTAAAGGTAGACTACATTTCTTTTCCACCGTATCACTCCCATACATAACTTATTTTTAAACCATATTTCCAATCTCTCTTTTTTTCACTATCAATACTAATAATATTACTTCCACTTGTTTGATGCTTATTTTGTTAATTTCACCTCATTGTCTCAATGTGGTATGAAAACTTGGGTCAATGCACACTTGTATCAGGCTCTACGTTGATTATGACCGACCGAATAATAAGACCTTGAGATGAAGGCACTAATATGTCTAATTAAAAATTCCAGCGGACTTAAAGTAACCATCCAAAGAAGTAATCAAAGTAAGACTTTATGGTTTACTGACTGGGGTGTTACCCAGTGTACAATGATAAAGATTCAATCAATATGGTTGTTTGAATAGCAAACATTTTTTTATTTGTCTGTAACTCTCTATCGTCTAACCATGCCTTTTAAAATTTGAATTTCTGTTCTAACATTGAAATATGCATGTATATACTTCAAAACCTCCCTATTTTAAATTCTTTTTCCACCAAATTATTTTATAAAGCACCTTTAGTACTCTCTGGATTTCAAGGACATACAGGCTGGTTGACTTCAGTTGCTTGGGCACCTCATAGACAAGATCAGTTTATATCTGGATCAATTGATCGTAGTGTTCGCCTATGGGATACACGTAATCCTCGTTCCTCTCTATATGACTTAATGGGACATGCTGATATTGTGACAGATGTTGATTGGGCGCCTGCAATTAAATTACTTACTAATGATAAACCTATACATTATATCTTAAGTTCATCAGCTGATTCTACTGTAAAAGTTTATCATTATCCAGAGTGATATAATTTATGTTTTAATTATAACAATCAAATATCTGTTTTTGATAGTATAAAAATGCATTTGTCTGTTCTCGAATTAAGAAAATAAAATAAAACAACCTGATTTCACATTGCATTCTATGAGTTTTTATTATACTTGATGAATAAAACATGAATAATGTACAGTCAATTCAAAATTAAACACATTATCCTCATATGTAAAACGTGTTCTTGATCATTAATATTTTTGATATTAAGTATGATAAATGTTCTATTGAAATGACTGATTATAAACTATGCCTTTATAAGAGAAGTCTTATTTTTAAATTAAAACATCGGTCTGCATATACTGATTTTTATACATAAAGCAAAATATTCCACATTGACGAATACTGTTTGTATGTAAACAAAATAGAATTGACTCTATTTTGTTTAACCATTCAATAGAATTTTATATGTCAGTCCATTCATAATTGTTCGGATTAATTAAAGAGTTCGGATTGTCAGATGTTGAAGGCTGTCAGAAAAGAGATCTCTTACATGTAATATTTGTTATTATTATTATTATCATCATGTTTCAAGCTTAAAGTTTATTCATTAGCTTTCTGTTTAATTGGATCTCTCTCGAGAATTACTAATGTCCTACGTTGGAATTCGTTCCCCAGACTATATCATTACCATTGTACATTCATTATATTTGTAACTGTGACTTATCCAAGTATTTAGACATTATTAAAAAAATCTATGAACAACACAATAAGCTACATCCGGTTTGACTTTTCGGTAGTTGGTATTTCGAGACATAATTTACTACTAATTATTTATAATGTTTTAAGCCATGATTTTTCAGCGATTCTGTAGTATAACTGTTAATCAAAGCCTGAAATAGATTGAGCTGTTAGTGAATAATATGACCCCATGAGATATAATTTTCATTGACAGAGTTATAAATCACATCTACCATAAAAAGCTACATGCCATAGGACTTTTCAAGTGTTAGATGTTAGATTGGCTCCAAACTTATGACACAATAACAAGTGATGAACCTAGACCCCAAAGTACATCGTCTAGTTAACATTAGATTAATTAGTATGTGTGCTACGATTATGTTAAATGTTATTATACATGGTACTCTTGTTTAATACGATTTACATTTTTTACTTTCTTAATCTGTCATATACATTACGTGGTTTAGTAGATAATGTGCTTATTTTCAGTGCAGAAATTGATTGGATATCCAGACCTCCACTAATAATCCTATAAATTTTATCACTTGTAAATAGATGGTGTTTTTAAGGCAGTTTGACTTTCAACTAATTAGGCTCCAAAAAACCAAGACATTTTTCTTTCATAAATTAAAAAAAAATTTGAATCACTACTGCTGATTACTATAGCTCTAAGCTGTGGGAACTTACCATGCCTCTATCATTCAACAAATGTACAAGTTAATTCCCTCCATTCACCAATGACATTTTATCATGTTCATTTTGTTACATGAAAAACTATTCATCCGGCTAGTGGTCTTGTATTTGATTGGTAATTATTCAGAGACCCAAGTCTTGGGAGTATCCGACAGCTCGTCTATCTATCGATTAGTACTTTATTCATTGATTTGAACTACCGAAAATTTCGTTTATTGATAAGATTTTATCTGACATGAGTAAACAATTTAAATTTCATAAATTCTTGTAGGTCGTGAATAACCTCTCTTGAATAATTACTGTTCGTATATCGGTTAATAATTCACGAAACAAATTTATAACGTTAGTAAAGTTTGGTTGTGGCTAGCAGAAAAGAATCGCAATATTTACACTGGGATGGAGATGTATTCAGCTGAAAAGTCCCCAAGAGGTTGGAACGTGCATCGTGGCATCCATCGCTGACCATAATTCAACTCTATTCAAGATTCTGACTAGACGACGGTGTCAAGTAAATTCATTCAGGATATGCATACGTCAATACTGATCGGTTGGGACCCTTAATATCAATAACGGGGAAATCCAAACTATTCATAGATTGGCTGAAATTATATATTAACTCCATTGTACGCTGGCTTAATGGTCTATTGGTTCAGTGTTTGTGCAAGACCGAAGTTCCTGGGTTTGAATCCTGCTTACGGGATCGTGAACGCCCACTGTTGAGGAATCCCGTTTCCAGTGCTTCCAGGTCCTCAATGATAGTTTAACATTTGATCGGTTCATGATTTTAATGGAAAACAAACTAATGCGCTCCCTGTAAAATCTATGTACTCAGTACGGATTCTAGATTAAAGTGGAAATTATTTCGCTCAAAGAAAAACCTATTCAATAATTTTCCTCCAATAGTGGTTTGTTTTGATAGTTTTTGTCGAATTGTGCTTCGTATGTTCATGAAACTTATGTTTAACAGAGTTTATAATAATCTGTAAGAACAATTAATAAGTTGCCTATCACTTAAACCCAAAGAGTATAATATTAATTACTATTTTCCCTTGAATATCTTCCCATTTATTTTTCATAACACTTAATTATAAATTCTTTTGTTTATTTATTTGATATTGTAGAGTATTCATCACATTACCGTTTTTTCATAGTTATTACACATACAAAATGCCGTTAATTCTGTTATGCGGGTATCCTTGTTCAGGTAAATCAACCATTGTCTCTTTATTAGCTGACATACTAAAGCAACATTTACCTCATTATTCAATTCTTATTGTGGATGAATTTAAAAGTGGTAATCTACAATCGAAAATAACAACTAACTATGATATCAGATGTGATATTTATGCGGATTCCATAAAAGAACGTGAATTTCGCGGTCAACAAAAATCAGAGGTATGAATAAACTTCCCTTAATATATCCAGTTGTCCATATTAACAGCATATAATCGATTGATAATTAATTTGAGGAAATAAAAAAATTACTTAGAGATATTTGTTGCTATAAGTGACACCTAAGACAAAACGTAAACTCAAACTTTCTTGTTGATTCCTTCCAGTGATCTAACACTAAACTGTTAAGTGAGTATTTACAAGGAATGTGTTTTATGAAATTTATGGATAATGTATATCTCCTGATCAATTAATAGCTATAACTTGATTTATGATTATGTGTTTATAGGTTTTAATGAGTTATTTCTTTTAAGGTCAACATCTTCCTCATTTTTAACTATCTTTGGAGCACTACACCTGTTTTTCTGTTGATCATAATGCTTTTACATTTTGTACTTCTTGCTTGCTTGATGATCAGGTTGAACGAGCACTTACACAAAGTCAATCGACTATAGTAATTATGGATGCACCCAATTATATCAAGGGTTATAGATACGAATTATATTGCATGGCCAAATCTCATAAACATCAACAGATTGTTTTATTCAGCGATATCCCACCTGAAATTTCGGAACATTGGAATTCGAAAGTAATTTTTAATTATTCTTGTTCACTACTTTGTTCGTCTATCTGTTTATTATTATCATTGTTATTATCTAGATATGATAGCCAGTCTTTTAAACGTTCTCTTCAAAAATCTTGATCTTGTCATACCTAGTAGATCTTCTATAAACCGGTTAGTGTCATATTGTAGTTTTGGAGCACTGAACTGTTTATCAAAGATAATTAGCATACCACGAAACAGTAAGTTCTTGCAGATGTGAGAAAAGGTTAGTAGTGGTACGAAACCAAAACTAGGTCAGTATTCTCAAGATAAACTTAAGTCGTCATTTTCTTACGTATGTTACTTTCAAGCTCCTCGTAAACACTTCTGAGTATCATTCTATCTAAAGTCAACGAAGAAAAATGTAAACTTTGAAAATCCAATAGCATATTTAGTCCATCCACATCTCAAAGCCTCACTTAACACATAAATCACTCATACAGTATAGATAACCTTAAAATCCATCGTCATACGTTGTACTATGTATGTAAATACCACGACTAATACTTTCCTGTTAACTGCCTGAAAGTCGATCTGGATGTTTTTCTCGAATCCACTACACAGTTCTAATTTTTAGCTCACATGATAGTTCACCGTAAATCTACTCTTTGCCACTAAAATATAATGACTTTATCTAATTATTAATAGCTGACGTGTGATTGCTATCACTGATTACCGGGAGAGACTAATTCACATTATTATTATTGTAAAATGTTTTAGTAGACTGTTATAACCTTTGACCACCGATTAGAGAGCAGTGACTTATCGATCGGAACAATGACGCGTAAACCCGTATGAGCAGCCTAGAGTTCTGATTGGTACTGCTTTCTGCCTAGCTCAGTCAGTCAATTCCAGAACACAAGTCTTAGCCTCTGTGATATGAACCATGTATTTCAAACATACTCTGTTTATATACCAATCAAGCAGACTACATCGTACCATGAAATAGAAAATAACATTTGTACAATATTTGGCCAACAGGAAAATGGCACGTAAAATAAATATTGACCAGTAGGGAAACGACACGTGAAATAAGTATTGACCAATAGGAAAATGATACCATTCCAAGTCCAAGGATAGCATTAGACTTAACAGGGCAATTTTTGGGATATTTTTCTGAATATCCCAACATAGACAAATACCGACATGTTATTTATTGTTATGCTGGTGGTAACTGTGAAAACATGTTTTCGATATTTTTACGGAATACTAATCGATTTATAATTCCTTGCTAAATTTTCATTATTAGATTAATCGGTATCCTGATGATCTGCTTTCGGATATGATTAGCAGGTTTGAACGTCCTCAGTCTACACAGCGTTGGGATAACCCACTTATAACTATTGAACCTCATCTTTGGAACTCACCAAGCACTGATAATATGGAATCAGTAATTATACAAATAAAACAGCTGCTAAATAACAAAGGCAAAGGAAAGATTCAACCGAATAAATCAACACAACTGACAATTATTTCATCATCTAACTACCTACAAGTAAGTTTATAAAAGCTCTCTTTTGGCACACTGAAGAAATATTTTCCAAGTCATAAACAAAGTTACTACATTTCGGTATTGGTAATTTGCTATCGCTCCGAACCAGTCGAAAAGGTGTATGGTTAAGCAATAACACACATCAGCATTTACCAATACAGTGTAGGTGGTGATTAGTCACTTTCAGGTTAACAGAACTAGCCCAATAAGCGGTTTTGATTCACTTACAATTGAAGCATTCTTATAACAGCCTGGTGTTCATCAACCTCAACACAAGTGGTTTTGACGTTAACTCTGAAAGTTTTAATTCTTCTCGTTTTATTATAAATGTTTTGCAGGAAAAGTTGAAAACTTTTTCTCATTTATGAACCTCAATAATTACATGTTATGGCATTCTTAGTAACAAGAAACTCATCGTTTATTAAAATTGACTTACGGTACCTGTTAAGCAATGTGTTGAATTTGTAAAAGCATATATGTTTCTACCATGCTCTTATTTGCAACATATTGAATTTCAGAATCTGGAGCATATCACGCAGCAAGTCGTAGATCATGTCCTTCGAAGTCAAACCAGGGGTCTTTCATCAGTCGACCTCCCTATGTGTTTCCAAAACGAGCATAACCGAGATGTAGTTCTTCAAATTACCAACTCCGAAACCAAATACACGATTGGCAACCTTATACGACTTAAACGTCGATATATTGCGGTACAACGACTAAAATTTGATCAGTTAAATACAGTTTCGGATAATGCTTCGATTGCAACAAACTTTTTGCAGTTTATTTCGTTCAATGGGGATTTATGTGATGATGAGGCCAGTTAGAAAGTGACAAAAACTTATAAAGACAAGAATCATGTAACATATTTTTTTATAGTTTTTCATACTGCTCTACAATGGGTCTTTTGTAACGATTTACAACATTGATTAGTGTATTTCAGAAATATGGAAATCGTATTTCTAAACCACACAGATATAAAATTTAAAAAACCTACGAGCTATATTGAGAGATACTAAGAATAAACAGTAGGAAAACTATATTCATTTTAAATGGCTACCCTGGCTACATTAACGGAGCAGTTTACCATATGGATATATTTGCCAAGTATGGAAGTTTGTGTAAAGGTTCGTAATACACACTTCCCGACTATCCAAACCAGAGTAGGTTGATTAAAGTCAACTGGTTGATTGCCTTGAAATGACATCTCAATTGGCTTCATGAAGTTATGATTTGAAAGGTTTGAGGCTAGCACAATGAGAGTTGCGACCTTTGTAGCCAGGTTCCTAGGTTGATAAAAGCGTTACCACTATCTATCAAGTTTCCTCTGAAGATTTATGGAACCGGGAAGTGTCAAGCACCCCCATACATCTCTAACAGTGCTCAAATGGACATCTACAACAAGACCGTGTTTCCGCCTCCGTATGTTTTTTCCACTCCTCTTCTGGCTCCGCCTTCTTCACATTCAAACATTGCCAACGACTCTATAATACGAAATATTTCCCCTGTCTTCCAAACAACACTGTCCGAAACCTGTGTCAATTGAAGAACTTCACGAAGACTCTCATGATACTGATACGAACTGTGTGTTTGTAACCCAAGATATGGAGCCAACGAGAATCATCCTTCGCGTAATGGGATATTCGACAAGTTTCGTCAGATAAAAATTATACTTTCTTCGACTATTTAGTAATCGATCTCTCTCTTTATAAGTTATTGGAGATAGCAATTTTTCTAGTAAGAACGAAAAAAACTGCATTGAAAACCTTTCTATCTTCCAAGTGCAGTGTTGTTTCGAGAGGGATGTGTCAGCGTATAAAATGGCCTTTAGGATCAACCGCTTTACTTATTGTTATCCCTGATAAGTTGTTAACAAACGTATTTTTAAAAAAATTTATTTGCTTTTCTGTGGCTTTTTGCCCAGAAATCCTTATTTTCTAAAACTCTGAAACGCCATTTGAATTCGATCACAATGTAGGATTTGGTTTAATAGAAGCATGACTTACATGAAGTAGAACAAGTGCGCAATCCTGGGGTTCGATTTAGCGTACTAAGCAAGAATAATAATCAGTTGACGAGAGGTAGAATCCTCATTGGATAGAATAGCTGGAATGTTATATATGCCTAATCACCGCCTATTTCGACGATAGTTATATACTTTCGATGACATCCTAAGAAAGTGATCAGTCTCTCGTTTTCAAATAAACCAGCGAATGAGTTACCTGAGTGCTGCAGTTATATTCATTCTAACATGATCTGTCATACTTTTCGTTCTTTGATCTCACTCGTTATCTAGATCACATTCCTCATGTTCAGCTATCATTTCATTTGATTCTATTTAACCTCTATCTATCGTCTCTTTACTCTTCTCGCCATGATGATGTGAATTGAGACTTCTGCCAGATCCTACATCGATTAACCACTAAGCAGATAATTGTGTAGGAGTTTGTTTTTTATTATTTTAGTGAAATTAAATGTCTGTCTCGTTCCCGAAACTTTTTAAACTCATCTGAACATCGAAATAAGCGAAACATATATCGCAATGATGGACAGTTATATGTCAATTTAACTAATGTTGATAAATGTATAGGTGAATTCATTGAACTTCCCTATTTATTTTAAATGTTGTAACTGTTTCGATACTTTTTATATTTACTAGTAATAAACAGAAAAAGGTTGGAACACATACTATAATGATTATGAAGTAAAAAAAGAAAAGAAAGGGCGAAATTCGAATTATTCAAACTGTGATATAATAAGTTTACATGCGTGCCCATCTAGCTTGAGACGATCAGTAAATATTAATATTTAGATAATAATGGTGGTATATTCAACAACAGACTGGTCAGTATATATATATGATTTAATGAAGTGTGGAAAAAAGTAAAGAATTTCCCTATAAATGTGAGTAAGTGGACATTGTCATTGATATAGTGTTACTAATATCTGAAGAAATGGCAACTACTCATATGATGTATATATGTGACAAAAAAAATAAATGGAACAATTGTTAATTACTTGATGAGAAGAAATATACATTGCAGATGAGAAGTCAAAAAAAAGTTCTTCAGAAAAGATTCACGTTCAAAAAGTGTCTGTCTTGTTTTGTCAGTAAAAGTAAATTTTAAGTGGGTAAGTAAATAAAAACGGGGACCCAGATTAGTTATGAATTCTACGTACCTCTACCAATGAATATTTTTTAAATAATAATCTTCCAGACATTCTAAAGGATAGTAATGAATGTAGCAAGAAAACTAGTACATCAAAGTAACTTTTAGCTTCAGCCTGTGAAATACCAAAGTGTTAATATTATAACATGATTATCTGTATTTAAGTAAGAGAGATATACATTGAATTATTCTTGTCTCATGTTTAATAGTTCAATTTGTGTTACTGTGTTCCCCCTTTCCATAAACGTCCACTTGACCAAACAACTTGAGACAGAGTTTGTTAGAGTAATGAAGTAAATTTTATAAGCTATATAACCTGAGGCTGTATATAACATGATTAAGTAGAAAAAAAAGATTTCACAGTAAAGTTTGGTTTTTTTTTCTAAAAAAACGAAGTAGCAGAAGAGAGAAAACCTAAACAATTTTGCTTTTAGATCATCTAAAAACAGCCTCTAACTGAGAACTACGGGGAAAGATAGAGGAAGAAATGTCCAGATCATTCATTTCTTATCATAAAATGAGCGTAAAAGTCCAATTTTGTTACACAAGTGTAATAGCAATCAACATTTGATGAGATTCATTCAAATTAATTTATTGTCCGCAAATCAACCTCTTCGCGTATTGAATTCTTTACGACGAAATCCCTGTTGAAGAATTTTTGAAAACACTTATTAGAAGTAAGACTGAATGGTATGCAAAAATTCAGTGTTCAGTTGGCATGGGATATATTTAAGACATCAGTGATTTTTTTTAAATCTAAACACAGATATTTACTTTACAATACCTATATATATATATATATATATATATATATATATATATATATATATATATATATATATATATATATATATATATATATATATATATAGACATCCTGAAAATATTTTGAAACCTTATGTATCCAAAAGAGTTTCGGGTCGCAGTATTCGAGATGTTCTCAAGATGAGTTAGCTGTGCTGGTGTAGGTCTCCCAGTAGTGTTATGAACACCAATATAACAGCGCGGAGTATTTTTGAACACTCGTAGTGTTTTGTGTTTTTTTTTTAGTGATAAAATAGATGGTTATCAAAACTTATCATTAATATTTGATTGCTAACGTTTGACTTAGATTGTGGAAATACTCGCTTTCAAAAACCACGTTGAGATTGTTGCTTTCCTTATTATAAGATCCAGTACAAACATTTCTCAAGATAAAGCTTTCGGCAAAATGTTTTTTTTGCATTTTTGACTGCAGTGTGGAGATTAGGGCGTCATGGCTTACATAAACACTCAATTATGAAATGAATATTCTCGTCTAAACTAAGTGATAAGCTTTTCATTTAAGAGGTCACAGAAACCGTTCAATTGATAGTTTAGTCACGACACGGCCATACACTAAAGAACTCTAAGGAAACACAACCATAAGAAAATGAATTAACAGAAATATTTTAAACAATAAGGATATGACTGAATATAGACGAATCTAAGTTAAAAGCATATTTATTTAAACACATAAACATTGGTACAAGGAGGCACCAAACAGATATGCGCCACATAAATCATTCAATATATGTGAGGGCTGGGATACTTCCCGGGTGCCAAGACCGGAGGTGATTTTCTCAGGAGGCCACATCTCGAGCCTTTAAAGGTCTGATCTACAAGGCAATAGAGCAACGTCAGGAGATGCAATCCTATGGCAACCGATGACCAAAAATTGGTTCATACTCCATTTGTTTCCTCAGGATCCTGGAGCCCATGTGTACCACTGTTTTGGAATCAGGGTTTTCCAACTCATCTATATGGACTCTTTATGTCTACCGACCCGGTTAGAACGCCTGACACTCGCTTTTCATCTTCTCAATTTCGTGAACAACACCCCCGCCGCGATGAGGCAGTGAGCAGTGGCAAATGGTGATTCACTAATCCAAACCGGAGCTTATAAACATGTAAACAGACTTACAACGACAACTTTGAGATACCTTTTTGTGATTTCCTTAACAGATACATTATGATTAACAGTGGGCCGGTATTCGAGAACTCTAAACGGTTTAGTTCGGAGACTAAATTACCTGGTTTTTGTTAAAAGTCGTTTTCGTCCATTTCCCACAACGTAGTATGACCAAGTAAAATTTCACGTACGAAGCTCTAGAACATGACTGTGTATGTAATGGATGAAAGAAAACTGTCTAAAAATTCCAACATTAACTCTAGTGAGTTAGGGATGATCGATACAATTCTGATATTTCAAAGATAAATATGTTAAGTCAAGATCACGATCATTTTAGCAACCTAGTTAAACATTATCTGTCCCTGGAAGAATTCAGATTAATTATTTATTCATCTAGTCGAGCTTAAAGCTGCGATATTTTTAGAAAACCAGTAGTTACACACACAAAACATTTGTCATAAACAGAGATAAGGTTATAAAAATATAGCAAGTAAGAATCTCTTGGGTGAAGTAACTTACTGATAAAAATATATCTAAGTATACAACATATAGAGACCGATGATATGATGTAATCTAACTTACCTCTTGTCTTTCTCGTTGATCATAATAAAAGAAATCGTCGAAAATAGACAATGTATGTGAATATGTGGCAAGTACTTCCATTACTTGTTTACCTCGTTCTAAAGGAAGTTCTGTAGTGTCACGAGAGTGAGTTACTGGTTTATTATCATTTGTCTCAATGCGAATATGTCTCAATGCCGTATTAGGAACATCTTTTACAAATATCCATCGAACCGAAAATTTACCTTGCCATTTATCTTGAGCCCAAACACTGGCTCTAGCATTATAGTCAACACGAGAAACCATTTCAGCCATCCCACAAAAATGTCCAGATCCATTGACTGAAAAAAATAAATATATTGGATAGGCATGATTGGCCTCAGCAAACGCTGTGTCAAGCTTCTTGTTGCCTAGTTCTGTTGAACACCAGATAGAATACTTAATAGAACGATGAATATCATCTTCGGAAAATGACTTGATTACAAAGAATCTGGCCTTTTCTATGCGTGTGTCGAAATCATTGGGGTTAATTACCTTAGCCAAACGTTGGTGCAGCGCTTCCGACTCACGTTGAAAAGCTTGTGCAGATCCATCTGAGGTTAGTAGGGATGTTGAATTATCTGCAGCATGGTTACCATTATTTGAAGTACTCTTTAGCTCAGAATTAGATTCCGCCAAAGAACGAACATTTCCTGAATGGTCCGCAGTATTAACTCTGTCTTGTTGTGTTAAATGCCCATTATTACACGAAGCATTTGCCATCAAAGAATTAGCCCTACCAACTGAATAGTTCCCAGTAGAAGTTTGGAAAGACCTGTTTACAGCTGTTGGATTGTGAGGATGAGACCTTTTCGCTGACCATCCTACAGAGTTTTGAATAACTGCAGCTGACCCTTTGGGTGGTTGTCCTGCTATATTAGCCCAAGTTTTTGTACGTGGTGAACTATTGACAGATGTAGCAATAACTGATGGTGCAGGTCTGTTACTCGCTGAAGTAGATAATCTGCTTGCTGGATAACTACTTTGATTGGATTGTGATCTGGATGTATTATCGGACTTATCCATAGAACACATGCTATTACTAATCTAAAAAGTAAAAAAGTTCACATATTTCCCAGTAATATATTTAAATGTATGTTAGCAAATAAATTGACTATGTACATATTTGTCGTTTACCTATCAAGTAATAGGTTCAAATTGATTTATTCATAATTAGCCTATTTTCACATTTAAATGATACAACTAAATGATAAGTGAAGAAGTTAAATTCTAATTCCCAACTGAGTAAATATACACAAACCTATAAAACGTTTAGTCACACTATTAATGTTTTTAGTTATGTTATAAAAACTACAACTAATTTAAAGTTACTTGATGTATATTTAAAAGTAAAAAGTAATCGTTGCTTTACTCAGTCATATATAACGGTGAGAGGAGACCATCAGAATAAATCAGAATATTAGAGGTAGTAAAAGTACTAGTGGTAATAGAAAAGATCAGGCATCGAAGATACGATTCAAGAATATGTAGACTAACCTAATGAAAATAAAAATATTATAAGATAATCCGGAAACTTAGGATCTGAGGAAAAACAAATAGTGAGTGCGCCTATGCCATTCCAAATCAGAAAACAACAATATTACCCCTTGGTTACAAAACTCTGTGAACCCCAGCAAGGTATTCTGCATCTACTTACATGGCTAAATCCAATTGCTAGTGTCTTCATAGGCTGATGCCAAATCTCGGATTGGCTGCCTATAGCTTTCTTTCAACCTACGCTAGGCATCATCGAATATCGAGGTAATCGGTTGACGGGCGTACGTAGCACGTGTTTCAACCAACTCAGTTAAAGATTCATTACCTCACTAATTAATTAGCCATTTTCACCTACTATCCTGAATCTAACTCCGTGGTCCCAACAAATACGAGTAATGCTTTCAAGACATTTGTGGTCGAATACTAGTAAACTAAGAATATCCCCTATCTTTAAAGTAGAACAGAGTGAACAGCTGCGCCGTTTGAATGTAAAAGATTATATTTTATGGACATGATTTTGAAAACCTGAAAACAATAATAAGAGGATTTTCATGGATCCCTGATATGTCAGCTTCACATTTGAAATCTGTCAAACCAAAAAGCGCGAATCGGTGACTAAAAAACCATATGCATAATATATGGAACTGTATTGACTTACTCCGTTACTTTCTTTCATATGAGACCATTGTGTCACTGAAGTATTATGTAACTGAACATTACTTCCGTTCCCAACAACTGAAGTTTCATAAAACGGGACATGCAACTGATTTAACCCATTATCACTGCAAGTTGCTGTTTCGACACCACATCCAACATTTAGTCGACCAAATTCATCGATCAGATGTTGTGAGATTGTTTGGCACTGATTTACTGAAGCATAGGGATCTAACATATTAGCAGCACTACCAGGTAATCCATTTACAAGATGCGACTGAGGTCCTTGAGATGAAAACGGATAGGCAGCTTTTGAATTTGGATGATGGTAGATGAATGAAACACCAGGGTCTTCAGTGGTACATTGTTGTTGCTGCTGAGAATAGGATGCAGGTGGCGCGAAAACAGTATCTCCCATATTCGATGATGTATAATACGTATGTGGGTCTTTAGATGACATATTTGCTTCGGATGGACCTTGACTAAAGTGATTGATTGCATCATTTTCACCACAAGGTGACAATGTTAATTGTTGACCATTTGAAGCCCAGCCCTCAAAAGGAACGACTGCACCAGTAGGTCTGTCTATAAATGAAGAGTTTGGATAGTGAGTTGGAGGAACAGTGAAAGGCCAGTTAGGTAGGTTACCAAGAAGCCCATTAAGTTGGTTAGCATTAGTAACAGATGGTCTTGTGGAAGAACCAAAGTACATTGTTGTGAAATCAGCTGCTCTATTATTCATTGAGGGATTAGGTAAGAAAGACCGACCTGTTTGGCCAGAAACGGCATTTGCAGCACCCTGAGGAAGTGGATAAGCTGCAGCAGCTGCTGCAGCAACTGCAGCCAACAAAGTTGCAGCATAAGGTGATGATAAAGAACTGGATGGAATATTACAAGACTCGGATAAATCCCCAGAATTTGAGCAAGCTGTCATGGATGGATGTGTACGCATATTATTCATCATGTTTGAAACAGCGTTATAACCGTCAGTATTAGACCAATCGTTTCTTCCAGAAGCCACTGCTGCTAAGGCTGCAGCGGCAGCTGCCGCAGCTGCATTTTCTGCATTTGGGGTTGTAGCTGAGTTTACTCCATTGCCCTCACCCATTCCATAAGACAAGTGCGAGAAAAGTGTCCCATAGTAAGCGTCCGCTGAATTATTGATACCATATATATTCTACAAAGCAAATTTACAAATATCACAAAAATGCTTTAAATAATCAGTTAGATCAAAATGGTTTATGATTCGCAAAGTCACCTAGTCTATATCCTAAATATAACTTGGTCAGATAGTTATGATTGGTGAGGAAACGATTTATTCTAATTTTTAACTAACGCTTAAAAAAATGTAAAATGATGAGGCCAAATTTTTTTTGATTAAATGCTTTATGTTCTGTTTACAAATTTCAACTAAAAGATTTCGTCTCTTGATCAGGATACCCAAGTATTAGACAGCAAACGGAACTCGGTAACAGTGTAAAACTAAATGGTTTAGATAATGTACTAGTCGACTACTTATATTTCATCAAGAGCAGATGAATGAACCTGTAATTAGTCAGTTGAAGCTAGTCTAAATTAACAGCCCGAAACTAAATAGCCAAGCATTAAACAGCTCAAAAATTAACACTTGTTTTTAAATTCCTAAAATTTTTCATTAAGGGACTTTATTTGATTATTAGGACATTGTTTCTGAACGTATCTAAATGTAAAAACGAAAATAAAATGGTGGAGTTAGATGCTTTTTTTAGGACAAACAAAATGATATTTATACCCAAAAGAACTTTATGCACATAATCCAGAAGCTAATAGCTCCTTATCGTGGTGAGTAGTTTCTCCATATAAATAATTTCCCAACGATCTTAGAGAAAATGTTTACATTTTATATCGTGTATGTCACAGTAAACAACTAGTGCTATATTTAAATGTGACAGACCTAATCTGTTAATACTACCTATTATGACTAGAGTTCCCAGGTATAAACCTCACTATTTTAGAGCGATTTAGTTATATAGCTTACCTACAACTCTAGGTAGGCAACACATGGTGAATTATCCATTAAACGACGTATCAGAGACACACTTTTAAATTATAGGGTTGGTAGTTTAGTTTTAAGTGAGCACATATACTTTTTGTTTCCTATATGATAACAGCCTACAAATGCTTCTCGTAAAGAATTGAGGCCTTCAACAATGCGGAGTCAAAGCATAAACTATTGAGGAAGTTTGTATGAACCAAACAGTTAAATAAAATGGCGAATTCACTGAAATGAGATCTTGCTATGTAATTCATAATCGTGGAGAAAATTATTCTTTATCCACTTCATCAACAATCGAGAAGTCATTTGAGCTACAAAACTTTGTTTAGCGTTTTGAGAACGAATTAAATGGTCCCATTTGAGTAAAAGTACCAAATAAACATTTTATTCGTTGGGATGTCTTACTGCCCATAAAGAATATAACAAAAAATTACAATAGTATCGCTGCTGACTTTTGCTTCGACAATAAAATGTATGGGGTGTTAATTATTATCAATGTACGATCTGGCACGAACGTGCAACAGTCCACATTATTGTTTCCTCAGCACATGGAAATAAAACTTGAAAATACGATGAGCAAAAAGAAAATAATGTCAAATGTAATCGAAAGCCAAATATGAAAAACGCAACTCAAGCAGAGCAAATGAAGTTAGTCAGTAAAAAACATGGAAAAACGTGAGGATATAGAATGAACTACGGTATTAGGGTAACTCATTTACGGAATACAGATGTATATACTTGATTTAAAGCCACACATTTTGTGCGGAGAGTAATATTACTATCTGTCTGGTCATATCGAAGAAGATGGAATAGCATCCAAACTTGTGACACCTGATTGACAAAAAACAAGTGAGCTAAATACTAAGTCATAGCAATCATTTGGAGATAATGATGACTGAACAGACTTGTTAAATTGATATGATGGGATGAAAAGTCAAAATTGGATTGATTTACTCATTATGATTTTTATTCAACATTAATTCCGTTTTAATTCAATGTGATGATTACTCAGTATAGTATTTATTTTGTTTTCCCGTATGACATTTTATTCCGTATAACTTACGATATTCTCGTATGAATTATTTTTCATATGTGATTTATTCTGATTATTAATCAAAAATGGGTGTAGGAATCAATATATAAATGAGTGCAATTCTGACTAGACTCGTAGTGGTTGTTTGTGCTTCTGGCTGCTTGTGGAATATATTTCCCTCTTCCGAACTTGGACTTCTCTCTCTAGTTAGCTGAGTTGGGACTCGTCGGGATAGCTGGCTTATCTGTCATTGTCAGTCTTCGTTCCGTTCTCAAATTAGATGAACTCGTAATTGCTTCAAACAGCATATATATTTTTTGTTTAGGCAAGGCTTTGCAAGCAAACAGCAGAACTACTCGTAAGGTCAAGTTATATATTGTCTTTTACAGAAAGACTAACGCCACAATAGTAATAGTTTATGAAATCACCAAATAAAATCAGGTAATACAGTAAACAGTCAGAAATCAACTCAGATTTCCATCTCTTACAAATACATAAGTACTGCTTTGATCAGGAATACAATAGAAACGATCAATGAAAACAGTTGCTTGATGAAAGTCAGGCATAATAAACGTAAAGCCTCGCACAGATGTGTGTTAACCCAAGTTGACATATCAGTCAGTCAGCTACAACGTAGGACCAGGCACATATGTGCATCGGTCCACGTTGCCATACCGCATCAACACAACAAGATGAACACCAGATTCATAACAGTGGTTAGGTTAAAGGTGGTAATATATAAGAGAAAGATTGCATATAGAGATATAGTACAAGAAGAATTGGTTCGTAGAAAGAAAGATATGAAGCGATTTTAATCTCTTAGTTTAAGGGAAGACAGGGAGTGTATACACCGACGCCATTGTGATCGATTCTGAGCCATGTCACCAAGAGTCTCCAACCATTGGTTACGATAGTCACGCGAACCCCAACCAAGTAGTCTGCATCTACCAACTTCGCCGCCCCTAATTCTCTTCCAACCATCTCTAACACCCGTTAGCATTGCACGACGTGGTAATCGGTGTTCAGGCATACGTAACACGTGGCCCAACCATCTCAGTCGATGAAGATTCACAACCTCATCAACTGATTTACCATCCTTTCCTAATACCCTGCGTCTAACCTCACTATTACTTACCCGATTATCCCAGCAGACGCCAGCAATATTTCTAAGGCATCTGTGGTCAAATACTAGTAGCTTACGAGTATCTTCTACTCTTGATGGCCATGTTTTGTTGCCGTAAAGTAAGACAGAACGGACTGCCGTGCAGTATACTCGTCCTTTTATTGATAGACGGATATCTCGCCTTCGCCACAGGTGACGTAAGTTGGAAAAAGCCAAACGAGCTTTTCGAATTCGTGCTGAGAGTTCGACGTGTGTCCCTACCCTTCCGAGTTCTTACGGAGCCGTTTAGCCGAACAGCACATAGACGAATGTTGACGGGGATCCACTCTAGCAGTGCTTGTTCGGCCCTCATGCTTAGTGCTACGCCTACACCTGCCAGTCCACGAGAACTGGCCATCGGGTCACCAGATACACGTAGGGTGTATCTCGTTGGCTCTCCGTTTTGCCGAGGTGAGGTCAAGTGAATAACCACACTGGAATCCTGTATGCGTGTTTCGGAGACACAGCACACATCAGTGGTAAGAGACTAGGGTTCTAGCCAAGGAAGCCTGTTGACCGATTTGACATAGGGTTCGTACGTTGAAGGCTCAAATGTGTAGTTTGGAGCGAGGTTTCAGTAGACTTGGGACAGTGTTTTGAGCACTAGAATCGTTGGCTATGGTGACACTTGAGGAGGAAGCCGAGAGAGGAAATTTAGAGTTGAAAGTCGATGTAGGAGAAATAATAGGAATTGAAGAGGGAGGTTGATTATGAATATAGTGGTCTTGGGTGCTGTTAGAGGTATGAGAACGGTTATTACTTCCCGGTTGCCCACACCGTGGAAGGGTTGTTCTGGAGGTACCTGAAAAGGAAATTGGATTAAAGGTGGTGATTTGAGAGCGTGACCGCAGTGCCCAAGGGACAACTGCTTGAGGTCGGTCACATACCACCTTTTTATGGGTTATTGTTGTGTTAGCTCCGTACTTATCGAGATCTTACCGCCAGAGACGGGTATCCGTGGGATAAGGCGAGGTGTGCATTTTTAGGGTCGACCTTTTCTAACCCCACCCCTCCTTGTGGGAAGGCAGCATCGCTGTCATGCTGGTTGTCTGAAGGAAACACCTTACTGCTGTCACACCTCTGTACAGTCAGCAGTACGACTTCGCCTTCGGACCTTAGGTTTGTTGCTTTTAGTCTTACCGCTCTTCAACCGACCTGTCTGACATGGTAGGACCTTGAGGAACGGTTATTCCAGCTAGTGTAGCTCGGTTGCTTCATCACGATAGGCAAGCCCGACCACCACGTCAAGGTAGCAACAACGGTCGGGAGTTGACGTATCATGTATCATGTTAAAACGGCAAATGGAAGTAACAATATAAAAAGTGAACAAGTAAAAACACAATGTATTACTAATGATAATGAGACTACAGATTGAGAATACAGCTAAAAAAACACGAAGTAAACTTATGCACGGATGAATAATAAGCCTCAAAATCTACAGCAAAACAAATAGTGTATCCATCTGTGCTACCGTGACTGATGCTAAACTGTTACCCGTTCCCAACCACGATAATTTTTACACGAACCGCAACAAAGTAATCCGCATTTACAAAAATGCCTTAGACTGAGTCGATAGCTCCACGAACTGATAACCACGACCGTAGATGCCACCTTAACGCATTGGTCGCGTTTTGATATCGTGGTGACCCAAATGAGTTATACTGACTGGAACACTTGCATTCTAATGTTTTACCGTAACTAAACAGGTCTGTTAAACAGAGGTCAGACTGAAGCCAACAAACTTATGATCTGAGGACGATATGTTCTAGACTGCATACGATTTTGACGGCATTACGGCGTTTCCGTTAAACAAAAAGTAACTGCAGCGATTCTTCTTCACCACAACGGTAGGAGGGGTTAGAAAACGTTGGCTTTATAAACAGCATTTTATCTTACCCAAAGTTTCTTCTTGGCCGGTACCAAACCCTTTAAAGTACCGAGCTAACACATCGTAAACTATTCTCAATAGGGCCCTGTGACCGGCCTTAAGCTGTTGCATCGCCATTAAGTCTCCTTATTTGGCCTAGTATGCTCAGACGCTTTATTTTACACGACTATCAAACTAAAACAGGACTTGGATAGAACGTAAATATATCCTAGCAACTTGAACGCATTACCTCAAAATCCTAGGGTGTTAAGACAGACTTAACCAACCAACTCTAGAGGATAAGCGGCCGGTAACGACTGATCCACCAAAAGAAGGCGGAATTCCGCAAGGAACTCCAACTCTTGAAGCGCTACAAATCACCGGACCCAGATGACTTACCTCCAACTCATTTTAAAGATGGTGGTGACCTTTTGACTAAGGAATTGACGACGTTGTTTACAAAGGTCTGGGGATTAGAGAGTGTACCAACGTCATGAAATGAGTCGATAGTTGTCCCTATCTTTGAAAAGGGTTCACGTCGTTTCTGTAACAACTATCGGAGGATAAGTCTACTTCCGATTACGTCCAAGCTATTGGCTTCCGTCATACTTCGTAGGTTGTTCGAAACCCGAGAAAGATTGACTCGCGAGGAGCAGGCTGGGTTTTGTTCTGGTCGAGGATGTATTGATCATATCTTCACCCTACGCCAAATGTCAGAACACCCTCATACTTGTCAAAGGCCAACAATCGTTGTGTTTCTTGACATCAGGGCTGCATTCGATTCGTTGGACAGGACTGTTCTCTGGGATTGTCTATTGAAGAACGGTGTGTCTGAGAAGTTTATTAACATCCTAAAAGCCCTATATACAAACACCTCTAGTAGAGTGAGGGCATACAACCACCTCTCTTCACTGTTCCATTCAAGCAGTGGGGTTAGACAGGGTTGCCCAATCTCACCATTCCTCTTCAACTTTGCCATCGATGACATTCTGGAAACAGCTCTGATGGATGTAGGTAATAGCGGTGTGAATCTGTTGCCTGAAGAAAAACTTTTCAACCTTGAGTATGCGGATGATATTGTCTTAGTGTGCGATAATGTTCAAGCCATGCAATTCGCACTTAATCAGTTGGCAATCAATGTCCGTAGGTATGGTATGTGCTTTGCATCTTCCAAGTGCAAAGTACTTCTACAAAACTAACAGGATTCTAATGCTGTACTCACCCTGGATGCTGAGCAGATAGAAGTAGTCAAGAAGTTCGTGTATCTGGGTAGCTGCATAAGTGCTGGTGGGGGTGTGAGTGATGAGATCAATGCACGTATAGTGAAAGCCAGAGCGGCTTATGCCAATCTGGGCCACCTTTGGCGCCTTCGTGATGTTAGTCTGGCTGTAAAAGGTCGAATCTACAACGCGTCGGTGAGAGCAGTTTCGCTCTATGCTTGTGAAACATGGCCTCTCCGAGTTGAGGACGTTAGACGACTGTGTTCGATCATCGTTGTCTCCGAAGGATTGCTGACATCCAGTGGCAACACCATGTCAGTAGTAATGCAGAGGTTTGACATCGTGTGTTCGGGCACAGAGACGATAATGCAATTGGTGTCACCATCTTGAAACATCGACTTCGGTGGCTTGGACATGTTCTACGAATGTCGTCCCAGAGAATTCCACGTCGTGCATTATTTGCCGACTCTGGGACTGGTTGGAAAAAGCGGAGAGGTGGTCAGTGCATGACATGGTGTCGTGGTATGAAAGAAAGCTGCAAAGGACTGGCTTCTGTCGGTCCTTCACGACTCCCTGGTTGGGGTCTGAGAGATGGTGCTACACAGTGGCTAGATACGTTATCAGATATGGCTCAGAATAGAAGCCAGTGGCGATCCTGCTGTAACCTTCTTTTACTTCATAAAAAGTGTATCTTTCTTAACTGAAAGATTTCTTCTGGTTGTACCTTTCCGTTTCCCCCATTATTATTATGACTACACTTCATTACACTAATCTGGTCTTTATTGTTCCTCTTCTTCTTATTTCCTTTTACGCTCCTTTCCTTTTTTTCTCCTCATTCTCATTATTTTGTGTGGCGTATATATATTGGCGCTCTCTTGTACCAATATTTGTGTTCAAATAAATAAATAAATAGATGATTAGCGGTAAAGACGGTAGAATCGTCCTGTATGGTCATTAAACATGCACCTATATTTCTTGTTGAATCAACTGAACTTTACTCACCGTTACTCAGCACAAAACGGTGGGACAAATAAAATAAACAGCTCTTTTCAGGAAGGATGGTAGCCTCCTGGTCAGGGAACTAACTGGATTTTGGGGGTCTAGGAAACATCGTGGAATGAGAGAGCTACCTTTGCTATCGTTAAAAAGCCCTCACGTCACCTATACAGTGAACATCGGCACCCAACCGTTACATGTAGTGAAAGCTTTCAAATTGTGCATTATTTGCTGACGCTAGAACTGGTTGGAAAAAGCCAACAGGTGGTCAGTTTGCGGCATGGTGTTGTGCTACGAAAGCTAAGTAGGGATGAAATCTGTCGATCCCTCACGATTCCTTTGTTGGTATCCTAGTGATTATGCAACACAGTGGCTTGAGACGTTATCAGAAATGGCTCAGAATAGAAGCTAGTAGCAGTACTGCATTAGCTTTCCCTTACTTAATATGTGACAAGAACTTTAACTGAGGTTCTTTTTGGTTGTCTTCTGAACTTAACTGCCTCTCCCACCATATATCACTTTCGTTCGCTTTACTAATTTGTTGATTATACCCCCTCACGTAATTCTTTATTGATCTTTTTCGTACTGTACAAATTTACCTTGGTACTCGTTTGAACTGATGTTTATGTGCTTAAGTAAGTAAACGACGAACAGATTTTCAGTCATCTGCGCCAGTTGTTCGGTAGGAGACTAGTACAGCTTCTACTGACCAAATAGGCTATTAGGTGTTTTTCACCTTATGGCTTTATGAAACGCTAATTACATAAAACAAAAATACAAGATACTATTGGAATACGAGCTCATTTATGGATCTCGAATAGTAACTTACTCTTCATATTATCATTAACCTCGTGACCAAAGTGATCATAACCGAGGCCTTGTGTCAAAGTTATGAATACGACAGAGACCAGCGAATTAAGAAAAATATTATACACAAGGATGTCATACTACAGAACCATGTTATTATACCGGATCCAAACGGTTAACGAGAATAATACGTTCATTGGTACACCTTGATATATATATATATATATATATATATATATATATATATATATATATATATATATCAAGGAGATTGCAGCTTAATTGTGGGCTATTTATTGATCACAAATGTATTTACGCATCACTGAGTCGCGTCTATTTAACTAGTACTCGAAAAGAGATTCTAAAGATGCAACAACCCATTTTTTAATATGTGCGAGCGATGTGGGTTTTTTAGACGCACTTCAGCTCGATTACCATTTACTTAACTTACAAAACCCACTTCATTAATCTTCCTAACGATATTTTGTTCCATAAGAGACCCATATTTTTCCGGATTAAAAACTTACAGAATAAGGTGAAAGTGAATTACTCAGTAAACAACAAACTACCTGGGGCGTATTCGACATATTTCGCGCGGACAAATTTCCCACGTGCTCAGATGTAGGGGTAGATTAAACACAATTTGTAACCATGATCATCTGATTTCACAAAAATGTATGTCCATCAACTATACTGTAAGATATATTGGAAACATATCTTTAGTTTTATGGATGGATGTTATACTGCCGTTTCAAGTCGTGATTTATCACATCTCTGATTTCATATACTTGAAATGGTTCAAATGGTTGTGGACGGAATAGAAGAAGCTTCCGCTTAACGGGCTTCCGTGTCTAGTAGCAGCGGATTACCAAGACCCCCAGGCAGGAACCTAGGTATATCAACGATAATAGAGGAAAAAAGAAACTGATAAATCATAATAAGATGTTATCCTTAGTCCTAAAGAATAGATCAAGTTGCCTCTTAAAGGACTCCTGGGAAGTCGCTTGAACTAGTTGAGTCGGCAGAAACTTCCAGCATTTGACAACTCTTAAAGAATAGAAGTTGTGTCTACAGTCCGTCCTGCTGTACTGTTTCTAGTTTCTGGGTGTTACCACTTAGTTTTATATTGGGACTAAGCTTAAGTAGGTGTTTAAAGGGATGTCCTGAAGTGCTAAGGATACTGTAAGCCATTAAAAGGTCACTCCCAAGACGCCTATACTCTAATAGGTAAATGTTAAGTGACTTGAGTCCCTGAACTGATTACGTGGCTCGCCGTTGGATATGCTCCAGAGTGCCCTTATTCTTTTGGAGTGAGGGAGGAAGTACTATGTTTCCGTACTCTAAATAGGGACGAATAAAAGTGTTTAAGATTATGTAGAAAGTTCTTCCGTCAAACTGGCCAAGAATGCGCTTCAATGTTATCAGTGCAAGATTTGCTAGAAAGGCATTTCTGTCACAGTTAGCGTAGGACTTTAAATCGTATGGTACCAGGACTCCTAAATCTTTTTCGACTCGGGATAATATTAGACGGGAGTTTCCTAAGTTGGTCTGTAGTCTGTAAAATGTCGCAGATGAACTAATTCACACTTTGGAGTTTTAAAGGTAAGTCCGTTATCGTCTACCCAACTTTGAAGTCTGGTCAGATCCCCGTGAAATGCCTGTATATAGTCTTGGTTGCGCATTGCTCTCCAATGTTTCACGTCATCAGCAAAAAGTAATAGGTCTGACGATACCCGTCGTGGAAGATCATTTATATAAATCAAGAAGAAAAAAGGTCCTAGCACTGAGCCCTGAAGAAACCCCACTAGGACATTCCATAGCCTGAGATAAAGTGAAATTAGCCCTGACCTTAAAATGTCGATTTTTGAGATATGAAATTAGCCAATTAATTAGAGGTGGTCTGATACTCAGTCGTTTGCGCTTATTGATAAGACATGTATGTTTAACCTCATCAAAAGCTTTTGAGAAATCAAGGTAAATGATATCAACCTTGCCCTTGCGATCAAGGATGCCTGTCCATCTGTCCACTGCAGTCAGCAGGTTGGTTATACAAGAGTAACCCTTCCTGAAATCTTGCTGTTGGGGTGAGAAGAAATTTAAGGACAGTGAACAGTCGTTTATACCACCACATATCAGGGACTCCATGATTTTTGAGGGTATGGAGAGAAGAGCCACCGGTCGGTAACTTGAAGGTTCGCTGCGTCGACCTCCTTTGAAAATTGGTGTGATGTGAGCCAGTTTCCAATTTCCCGATAGTTTGCCTCGGCTTAGCGTGTGTGAGAATGTCACGCTAAGCGGTGTTGCCAGGATTGTAGCTGCTTCCCTCAGTATAGCAGAATGAAACATATCCGGGCCAGGAGAAGTGTCTTTTCTTAGGAACACCAGCGCTCAAGTTTACTTCGAAAACTCCTGTGTAATTGCAGATGAAGCTGTCATCAATATAGCTGATGTGGGTCGGTTGAAATGTCCAAGAGTATTGTTCATCCAAAAGGTTAGCGGCATCGCCGGCATTATAAGTCGGGCCATTAGGACCTTGCAGCTGGAAAGCTCCAGCTTCGGCTTGTCGAAGAGAGGCTGAATAACGGAATAAGCTCTTCGGATTGGAGACAAATTTATCCATAAGCTTTATCTGGTACTGGAGCCTATCTTCTCTTATAGCCTTCATGCATATGCTTCTTATATGTTTGTATTGCCTGTGCGCTCCATTGTTGTCAGGTCGTTTGTATTCTGCCCAATAGTGCCTTTTGCGACTTAGCAGGCGAAGAGTGCGGTTCTTGGTGATTGTAGGTTGCCTGTAACTTTTAGGGACCGATTGAGGAACTGAATGATTTGTAGCACATAAGAGCATGTGCAGTAAGACATCCCAATGAGCATCCACATCGAGTTGAGGGTAACCATCTCAATCCACCTGTTGTAGATAGTCCTGTAGAGCTGACACATTCAACCGTTTGAAATTCCAGCGCAAGTTGATGGTGGGATATCTTAGCTCAGTTCTGCTGACAAAACTGAAAGTTATAACGGCGTGATCGCTTTTTCCCAAAGGAGTCAGGATTGAGAGGTTGTCAATTAGGAATTCTTCGTTTGTAAATACACAGTCTAAGCGCGATGGTGTCTGACTTTCTCCAACGAGTTGCCGACTTCGCAGTTTCGTATAATCGCAGATCCACAATGAGATTGAAGAACCGAGCTTCAGTTGAGTTTTCACCTCCAGTATACGTATGCTCCGCGAAGTTGACTCTTGGGAGATTGAAGTCCCCTAGAATCAGGATATGAGTAAATCTGAGACGCGTAGAGCGGGATGATAATAATAATAATTTATTCTCAAATAACAGTTTGTTACATGAGGCATGCCAGTTTACAGGCAAGATCAAATTGATACAAATGATACAATATTCACTGCAGGGTTGATAATTTTTAAGATATGAATCTAGATGGTTTTAATCAGTACCACAGTTGGCGCGCTTCATGAAAGTTGCGTTTCAAATGTGCGACTGATGGTCAAGGATAGGTCCATTGAAGGTTGGAGCTTCTAAATGTCGCAACCTTATGTCCCTTTGGAATGTCTAAGGCTTTGAGGATGGTGCAAGATGAAATCTTTCGTTCCATATCACAAGGGGGCTGAAAGAGGGAGCAAGTAAAAGAAAGGACGAGAGGCAGAGTAGCCAATATTCATGAAGGAATGTTTAAGGTATGATTACTCAGTCTAATCTTCTTTCATTAAGGTATCTGTTAAGAAAGAGCATTTTAATAGGTAAAAGAAAATTGTTAACAAGGTGTGAGTGGACATACAACTGACAAATGGAGGCAATTCGAAAAGGAACTGAGAGTATGGGGTTATTTGTGGTTATAAAATAAAATATAGTGCTAGAAACAGTATTGTGATATACAATTGGCCATCTTCCTTTTTTATTGAAGCTATTAGAGCCCCTTTCGTTTTTTTGTATTATTATTTTTCCCCCAGGTATTATAGTGTCTTGAGTAGGCTTCGTATATTAGCGAATTGTTTGGTTTGCTTGTAATAGGATTTCTGGGTAGGAAGTGAAACCAATTCAACATTCGTGACACGATTTAAAGAGGTATTTTGCGCGATAAGTCAGCATCAATACCATAAGTTCGTGACATCCCACTAAACCATAAGGAGCCGTAATTAAACAAAATGTTCTGCCCTACAAACATGGGTGGACTGAATTTATCTCCCCACCGTCATGTTTGCTGGATAGTCCTCCCAGCACACGACCGTCATGCTCGATGTCGGCAGTGGGCTTCATATAGATGACCCTGACTAGGCACCTCGAAGTGGTAGACAATCTTGCTGAGCACCATACGGATTCATTAAGATTGTTAAACTCATGGTTGTGACCTTGGTGTACCTCCAGGCAGGATCATATATATGCGGCTACCCTACCCCATATTCCTATTTTTCTATCGTTGCGAAACAAATACATCTCAGGGATTGCTAGCTCCTGGTCCGAGAACTGAGAAGCTATCCAAGTTTCAGATATTCCTGTCAGATGAGCCTTCTTAGCATCGCCAAGTTCACGTAGCTTTTGCATTTTATTTGGTAGACTCGCAGCGTTCATTTATAAGTAGTTTATGCTTTCAATTTGAAACGTGTGAGCTTCTTTCTGTTTGTCTGTTTGAGCCTTACGTGAATAGACAGGTGGCCTACGTATATAAGGTTTGTCGAGTTGGTAGGCCCTGTCTTTTACAAGCTTTTTTATGAACAAGACAGTTCACAAGTGGGATGGTCAGCTCTGACTTGTCTTTTGCTTAATCCTGGCATGTAGCCCCCGAACGCCCTGGTACGGCCGAGAGTGGGGAGAGTCCGCTCTCCCTCTCGAAATACTCTCACACGGCCGCGCGTATACAGCCTCTGCCAGGGAAGTCCTACTCATTGCCTTCTCGTGGCGGGGGTGTTGTTTACGAAAATGAGAGGACGAAAAGCGAACGTCCGGCGCTTTAACCGGATCACAAACCAATGGTGCACATGAGCTCCAGTATCCTGCGGGAACAAATGGCGTATGAACCAATCGTTGATCACCGGCTACCATGGGATTGCATCTCCTCACGATGTTCCACTGCCTTGTGGGTTAGACCATTAGGTCAAAGGCTCGGGGTGTGGCCCCCTAAGATAACCACCTGCTTCGGTTTGGGCACCCGGGCAGTATCACAGCCCACATACAAACAATGAACTCTATGACTACGGCAACTACCTTTCTCGATCCGATAAACAATCAATCAATTCAAATAATTATCATTACTATTATTGTCATTATTAATACTATTATTATTATTACCATTATTGTCATTATTGTTATTATTATTATTATTTTCCACATTATTCACCCTCTTTTATACTTATACAGCGGCTCGTCTTTGGTGGAAATTCGACTGTATCTAAACGTTCTCGAGTCACTGTTCGGTTGAAAATTGTATGTTACCACCGAATACGAGAACTGAAGCAGTTTTTCTGAAACCACGTGCACCATTCAAACTGGCTGCCTTCAACGTTCGCACACTAATGCAGGTCGGACAACAGATAGGGCTGGCTATGTCTTTGGAAAGTCTCAATATTGATGTTTGTTGTCTATCCGAGACCCGTATTCAAGACTCTGGCGAAGTACTACAAATTCGATCTCCATCTGTCGCTTCGAAAAGCTTGTTTTACGTGCGCTTATCCGGGGACCCTGTGGCATCTTCGTCTGGTCTTGCTGGCGTTGGTGTCGCACTAAGCGCTAGAGCTGAGGCAGGACTAGTCGATTGGATCCCCATTAACAGTCGGTTATGTGCTGTTAGATTAGAAAGTTCCATCAAAGTGAGAAGAAATCGGCGTGAGAAACGATGTCTTTTCGTCATCTCCGCCTATGCCCCGACAGATTGCAGCCCGGATGCAATCAAAGATGAATCCTACAACCAGTTATCTGTTGTTCTCCAGAAAGTGCGTTCGACAGATATTGTAGTACTAGCCGGAGATTTGAATGCGCAGGTCGGGCGTCTAGGCACAGAAGAGAGTCGTTTAGGTGGCCGATGGGGACTCGTTGGTCGCAGGTCAGATAACGGGGACCGTCTACTGCAACTTTGCACAGACCACAACCTGTTTCTGGCTAGCACTAACGTTCGGCACAGTCATCGCCGATGTGCCACCTGGCGTCCTCCCTCTGCATCCCAAGCCTGGACTCAGATTGATCACATCGCGATCAGCTTCCGCTGGCGTGGTTGTGTAAAAGACTGCCGCTCCTTTTGGAGTACCTATCTGGACTCTGATCATGCCCTGGTCTGCGCCAATCTTTCCTTAATTTTTAGTGGCCAACGAAGTGACCGCCATCAAAGGATTGATATTAGCAAGCTGGTTGCAACCTCTGTTGCAAATAAGTATCGAACCGAGCTAGCTTCTAGGCTAGCTACCACTCCACCGAAAAGTATAGATGAGCATTGGTTGCAATTGCATGACGCCATGAAAATGGCGGGAACAGTCAGTTGTGGGATTGCGAAACGTCCCGCTTATGAGCACTGGGTTTCTTCTGGTTCCTTACAACTTATTGAAGTTCGTCGGTCTACTCCGGGTGACCGTGAGTTTGACCATAAACGAAGGATGTTACGTAGGGAAATTGGGCAAAGCTTGCGTAAGGACCGAGAAGCCTGGTGGTCGGAGCGTGCTAATGAGCTGGAAGCAGCAGCTGCATCTGGTAACTACCGGAAGCTCTCCCAGCTCATCCGAGCCACTGGCAGCAAGAAGTCTGGTGTGAGTGAAACAATCTGCGAGGATGATGGGATGCCAATCACTAACATCCATCGACGTCTTGGACGATGGGCAGAATTTTTCGAAGGGCAGTTCAACTGGCCTGCTGCTCCGGCAACATCGGTCAGACTGTCCTGCCCTCCATGGCCGGTGACGACTGATCCACCAAACGAGGAGGAAGTCCGCAAGGAACTCCAACTCTTGAAGCGTTACAAATCACCTGGCCCAGATGACTTACCTCCAACTCATTTTAAAGATGGTGGTGACTTTTTGACTAAGGAATTGACGACGTTGTTTACAAAGGTTTGGAAATTAGAGAGTGTACCAACGTCATGGAATGAGTCGATAGTTGTCCCTATCTTTAAAAAGGGTTCACGTCGTTCCTGCAACAACTATCGGAGGATAAGTCTACTTCCGATTACGTCCAAGCTATTGGCTTCCGTCATACTTCGTAGGTTGTTCGAAACCCGAGAAAGATTGACTCGCGAGGAGCAGGCTGGGTTTTGTTCTGATCGAGGTTGTATTGATCATATCTTCACCCTCCGCCATATGTTAGAACATCACCATACTTATCAAAGGCCAACAATCGTTGTGTTTCTTGACATCAGGGCTGCCTTCGATTCGTTGGACAGGACTGTTCTCTGGGATTGTCTATTGAAGAACGGTGTGTCTGAGAAGTTTATTAACATCCTAAAAGCCCTATATACAAACACCTCTAGTAGAGTGAGGGCATACAACCACCTCTCTTCACTGTTCCATTCAAGCAGTGGGGTTAGACAGGGTTGCCCAATTTCACCATTCCTCTTCAACTTTGCCATCGATGACATTCTGGAAACAGCTCTGATGGATGTAGGTAATAGCGGTGTGAATCTGTTGCCTGAAGAAAAACTTTTCAACCTTGAGTATGCGGATGATATTGTCTTAGTGTGCGATAATGTTCAAGCCATGCGATTCGCACTTAATCAGTTGGCAATCAATGTCCGTAGGTATGGTATGTGCTTTGCATCTTCCAAGTGCAAAGTACTTCTACAAAACTAACAGAATTCTAATCTTGCACTCACCCTGGATGGTGAGCAGATAGAAGTAGTCGAGAAGTTCGTGTATCTGGGTAGCTGCATAAGTGCTGGTGGGTGTGTGAGTGATGAGATCAATGCACGTATAGTGAAAGCCAGAGTGGCTTATGCCAATCTGGGCCACCTTTGGCGCCTTCGCGATGTTAGTCTGGCTGTAAAAGGTCGAATCTACAACGCGTCGGTGAGAGCAGTTTCGCTCTATGCTTGTGAAACCTGGCCTCTCCGAGTTGAGGACGTTAGACGACTCTCTGTGTTCGATCATCGTTGTCTTCGAAGGATTGCTGACATCCAGTGGCAACACCATGTCAGTAGTAATGCAGAGGTTTGACATCGTGTGTTCGGGCACAGAGACGATAATGCAATTGGTGTCACCATCTTGAAACATCGACTTCGGTGGCTTGGACATGTTCTACGAATGTCGTCCCAGAGAATTCCACGTCGTGCATTATTTGCCGACTCTGGGACTGGTTGGAAAAAGCGGAGAGGTGGTCAGTGCATGACATGGTGTCGTGGTATGAAAGAAAGCTGCAAAGGACTGGCTTCTGTCGGTCCTTCACGACTCCCTGGTTGGGGTCTGAGAGATGGTGCTACACAGTGGCTAGATACGTTATCAGATATGGCTCAGAATAGAAGCCAGTGGCGATCCTGCTGTAACCTTCTTTTACTTTCTTCATAAAAAGTGGTTGTGTCTCCCTTACTTGAAAGATTTCTTCTGATTGTACCTTTCCGTTCCATCGTTACGACCGCACTACCTTTCACCAATCTCTTTGTTATCGTTCTCTTTTTCTTTTGTGCTCCTTAGTTTTTTTTTTTTCTCTCTTCGAATTTTCATTGTTTTGTGTGGCGCATATATATTGGCGCTCTCTTGTACCAATATTTATGTGCTCAAATAAATAAATAAATAAATAAGGGTGCATATGGATTCCAGCTGGCAACCGACGTCTGTTGACACGAAATGCTTCCAGAGTTGCAGCTGACACATTAGAGGATAAAAAAGTTATCCTTATAAGCCGGGGTTTAGAATCACTGTCCTTCTTGGCTAGCCTCGTCACATATTGAGTCAGTATGTTTTTGAGCTGGGAGACCTGAGTTTGCCGAGAGAATCAGGGATTACAGACCGTTTTATTTATTTTCTAATGAGCTTCTGTGAGTGTTTGTTCTTTTTCTAAACAAAGCAATTGAAAGTGTGGACATCGCTTCTTCCGGTGATCGGTTTCAAGAGTTGCTGACACATTGTAAAAACCTGTATGTCGTGAACATTTTCTGAACACTTCTGAATTTGGTATTGGTTGACAGTTGTTTTAAGTTCCATATGTTCTTCGGTTATAGGAATACGGAGCTTGCTTTGCCAATCCTCGCCTTCACGTCCGCATCGGATCTTCCTTGTTCATCGATATGGCCTCCTGGGTAGGTGAGGTATTCCACTTCTTCCTGAATTTCTATATCAAATGTGATTGGTTTGGCATTCTGCGTTTTCTATCTCAGGATCTTGCTTTTTTCTTTTTGTATGTTGAGGCCTACGGACACAGAGCGTTCTGCTGATACACTGGGTGTTTTCACATTCATTTATTAGTGCGTATATGGTAGAATAGTTAGGTGATCTGCGAAGATCGAATCATTTAGCTGCGAGCAAGTTGTTTTTTTCCATGCTTACCTTGAAATGTCGAGGACTTCTGTTGTGGGTGCTGGAGGATAGACCAATAATTATCATGTTAAGTCCAATGGTTACCTTGGACATTAAATATATAGTTCCTATTGGTCGATATCTGTTCACTTGTTAAATAGCGTACAAAATGTTGTTTTCTAATTTGATGGTACGATGAGGCATGTTTCGTTAGTATATAAATAGAGTATGTCTGAAATACAATGATTCATAACTCAGAGGCAGAGATTTGTGTTGTGGACTCAACTGGCTGGAATAGAAAAGGATTGAGGTGGTCAATATTTAATTGAGTGTAGGTGGATTGTTCGAGAACACCGTGATTGCTTACGGACTGATGGGATTCGAATATCCAAGCAGATTGAATGTGAGTGAGGATGATGTATAGGCGATTAGTATTTGTATTTTGGTTTATTTGTGTGTGTGATTGGTTGATTGATTGATTGATTGATTGATTGATTGATTGAGCGAGTGTGAATGCGTGGATGGATGAGTTGTTGAGTAGTGAGCGATGGTGATGTTGGGGTGGTGAGTTTGTGGTGTTACCTATTGAAATGTTTATTGATCACTGATCATGTGATCAGTTTTCGCACACAATAGTGACTAGTTGTAGATGGTGTGTGGCACGACAAAGACGCGAATGTACAGTTTTCGGTGAAAAGAGAAACATTGTTAATTTTGTAAGAGTGCAAGTATATTTGATAAAGAGATTAGAAACTACATATTTGATGGTGGGTTCTCGTCATTGGATGTTGACGGGAGATGGCTGTTAGTGTTGTGCTAATCACAACAACAGTTTCTGCAGCAGCCTCCACAACAGTTTCCATCTTGGCATCCACGACATCCACAGCATCTAGGGCATCGAGGACATGCACCACGACAGCAATCATCCTCGCTGTCTGGTGCTGGTTCTGCGACCACTGAAAACGAAATAACACAACGTCACAATATGATTCACATGGAATATGACAGAGCAAAACAAAACAATTACATGCCTACACCTCTATTCAGCCCACTTCAACTCTGGTCACTTCACTACATGTTGTTCCACAAATGGACAACACACTGCATTACTATTCATTTCAGTCCTGTTGACTTCGCTTCAGTTGAACACATGACACAACACTGTTGTGGTTAACGGAAGGCTGAATCAGCAAGTGGGATACTTTTGTAATTACTCGCCAGTAAGTGGCAGCTTCATGTTATGCGATCGAGTAAGATAAGACTCACCTGAGTTGTGACATTCGAATGACACGATCAGTACAACTAAGACGAGCTGAAATAAAAACACCGATCAGGCATATATTATTAGACACAACAGTATTTCAACATACATTGAAGATTTGCATTGTCGTTTGCTGTCAACTTGCTGCTGACTGCATACATTCCACCACAGTATTTATACTCGTGGAAGTTGGTATTCGGAGCAAACACGTGTTCACACCCGATGTCGAGCAGTTCAGTCGAAACAATCCATTTGCGCGCGCGCGCGTGTGTGTGTGTGTTTATTATGTAGGTATGTATGTACGTATGTGATCTGTACGTGTGTATATGTATGTGTATTTGTATATGTGTATGCACACGTGTGTTTGTGTGCGTAGATGAAAGAACGATAATTCACATTTGGCTTTGTTCAATGGATTTCACGTGGTACGTATGGGACGGTGTTGAAATCGACTTGATAACGATTGACAGGATACCTGAAGAGTTGCGTAGATCTGCATTCTGAGTGTATAGGTGAGGTGTGGGTGTGGGTGTTTGTGTTGTAAATGTTGTTGGAACGTGTGATTAGTATTGGTGAATTTACGAATGGTATTTATGTTGAGAGTGTGCTGGATGCGTGCTTAGTTGAGTGCTTCATACAGATTGCAAGATTTCCATATGTTGGGTAGTTTGCATGACTATTTTCCAGATATGTGGAGGAATTGAATGATGTGTCTGATAGATTGTGTGTTGACCTGGTCAACAGAGTGGAGATGTCCTACTGGATTTGAAATTGAACAAGTGTACTGTATTGTATGGGATTACAGTGTATTGGAACTATACAGCGAATGTGTTTTGATTAAATGGTGAGTGGTACATTTTGACGAAGTGTGTGTGTGCGTGTGTGTGTGGTTGTTTGTCTGTTGTTAGTTTGTGTGAGTTCATTTGAACAAAGTGTGTGGACTGAGTAAGTGGGGATTATTGAGACAAGTGAATCAGTGTCTTGGAAGATTTGTTGACGAATCAGTGTGTTTTGAACAGGATGAGTGTCTGATCATATGTAGGAGGATGTTGAAACTGTTGTTAGTGTTCATATTATCATGTTGATTATTGATAACGTAACTAATACGACGAATGATAATAATCATAATACTACTATTAGTTTTATTGTTATGATTATTATCGTTGTTGTTGTTGTTGCTTTGGGATGTGTTGGTTTAGCTAATGTGATTGAGTTGATGTGAGAGTACTGTACTGCCCGTATCTGTTAGTAGAACTGTGTGAAACAATGGTGTTTTGAGAGATCATGTGGTTCATTGTTTGACAAGTTCACACTTATATGAGTTGAACTGACTATTGAAGTGAATGTGAATTAGATCATGATGAATTAGCTGATCAGCTTCACATACATGGTGACGTAATGTGTAGAGGTAACCTTTTGTGTGTGAGTGAGTGAGTTAGTGATTGGATGAGTGTGTAGTATTCGTGTGTGTGTGTGTGCATGTATGTATTTGTATAGTTTTGTATGTGTGTCGGCTGTGATGTTAATGTATGGTATGAGAGTAGTGTGATTGTAGTCAGTTTGATTATACTGGTGTTGACACTGGATTGTTATGGGAGTGGTGGTAAACGAGAAGGAGGAGGTGAATGACAGTAGTGTGCAAATTAGATTTCGTGTCGACAAACGCAAACAATGATGAGATAGTCAGAGTGATTGAGAGGTGGATACATGGGAAAGTGTATATGGAGGTTGTTGTATGTATTTGAATTTGGAGATGATGAATCAATGGTGCATGGTGTATTGGATAGGCAGAATGCAGTGGACTATTGGTTGAGAATACTGACAGTGTATTCTGTGTCATAGTGAGACACATGTCTGAATTTCAGGAGATGATTGATTTGTGGAATTGCGACTGTTCCGTGATCGAATGTTTGACTTGTGTATTTGTTTATCTCGATCCTTATAGCGGTGAGTTTCTTCATAGAGCTGAATATGGGAAAATGTGTGTACGTTAGCGTGTGTAAAACTGTAAATGAGTGTGTGAGCTGGTCGATATTGAGTTGAGTGTAGGTGGATTGTTCGAGAACACCGTAATTGCTTACGGACTGATGGGATTCGAATATCCAAGCAGATTGAATGTGAGTGAGGATGATGTATAGGCGATTAGTATTTGTATTTTGGTTTATTTGTGTGTGTGATTGGTTGATTGATTGATTGATTGATTGATTGATTGATTGAGCGAGTGTGAATGCGTGGATGGATGAGTTGTTGAGTAGTGAGCGATGGTGATGTTGGGGTGGTGAGTTTGTGGTGTTACCTATTGAAATGTTTATTGATCACTGATCATGTGATCAGTTTTCGCACACAATAGTGACTGGTTGTAGATGGTGTGTGGCACGACAAAGACGCGAATGTACAGTTTTCGGTGAAAAGAGAAACATTGTTAATTTTGTAAGAGTGCAAGTATATTTGATAAAGAGATTAGAAACTACATATTTGATGGTGGGTTCTCGTCATTGGATGTTGACGGGAGATGGCTGTTAGTGTTGTGCTAATCACAACAACAGTTTCTGCAGCAGCCTCCACAACAGTTTCCATCTTGGCATCCACGACATCCACAGCATCTAGGGCATCGAGGACATGCACCACGACAGCAATCATCCTCGCTGTCTGGTGCTGGTTCTGCGACCACTGAAAACGAAATAACACAACGTCACAATATGATTCACATGGAATATGACAGAGCAAAACAAAACAATTACATGCCTACACCTCTATTCAGCCCACTTCAACTCTGGTCACTTCACTACATGTTGTTCCACAAATGGACAACACACTGCATTACTATTCATTTCAGTCCTGTTGACTTCGCTTCAGTTGAACACATGACACAACACTGTTGTGGTTAACGGAAGGCTGAATCAGCAAGTGGGATACTTTTGTAATTACTCGCCAGTAAGTGGCAGCTTCATGTTATGCGATCGAGTAAGATAAGACTCACCTGAGTTGTGACATTCGAATGACACGATCAGTACAACTAAGACGAGCTGAAATAAAAACACCGATCAGGCATATATTATTAGACACAACAGTATTTCAACATACATTGAAGATTTGCATTGTCGTTTGCTGTCAACTTGCTGCTGACTGCATACATTCCACCACAGTATTTATACTCGTGGAAGTTGGTATTCGGAGCAAACACGTGTTCACACCCGATGTCGAGCAGTTCAGTCGAAACAATCCATTTGCGCGCGCGCGCGTGTGTGTGTGTGTTTATTATGTAGGTATGTATGTACGTATGTGATCTGTACGTGTGTATATGTATGTGTATTTGTATATGTGTATGCACACGTGTGTTTGTGTGCGTAGATGAAAGAACGATAATTCACATTTGGCTTTGTTCAATGGATTTCACGTGGTACGTATGGGACGGTGTTGAAATCGACTTGATAACGATTGACAGGATACCTGAAGAGTTGCGTAGATCTGCATTCTGAGTGTATAGGTGAGGTGTGGGTGTGGGTGTTTGTGTTGTAAATGTTGTTGGAACGTGTGATTAGTATTGGTGAATTTACGAATGGTATTTATGTTGAGAGTGTGCTGGATGCGTGCTTAGTTGAGTGCTTCATACAGATTGCAAGATTTCCATATGTTGGGTAGTTTGCATGACTATTTTCCAGATATGTGGAGGAATTGAATGATGTGTCTGATAGATTGTGTGTTGACCTGGTCAACAGAGTGGAGATGTCCTACTGGATTTGAAATCGAACAAGTGTACTGTATTGTATGGGATTACAGTGTATTGGAACTATACAGCGAATGTGTTTTGATTAAATGGTGAGTGGTACATTTTGACGAAGTGTGTGTGTGCGTGTGTGTGTGGTTGTTTGTCTGTTGTTAGTTTGTGTGAGTTCATTTGAACAAAGTGTGTGGACTGAGTAAGTGGGGATTATTGAGACAAGTGAATCAGTGTCTTGGAAGATTTGTTGACGAATCAGTGTGTTTTGAACAGGATGAGTGTCTGATCATATGTAGGAGGATGTTGAAACTGTTGTTAGTGTTCATATTATCATGTTGATTATTGATAACGTAACTAATACGACGAATGATAATAATCATAATACTACTATTAGTTTTATTGTTATGATTATTATCGTTGTTGTTGTTGTTGCTTTGGGATGTGTTGGTTTAGCTAATGTGATTGAGTTGATGTGAGAGTACTGTACTGCCCGTATCTGTTAGTAGAACTGTGTGAAACAATGGTGTTTTGAGAGATCATGTGGTTCATTGTTTGACAAGTTCACACTTATATGAGTTGAACTGACTATTGAAGTGAATGTGAATTAGATCATGATGAATTAGCTGATCAGCTTCACATACATGGTGACGTAATGTGTAGAGGTAACCTTTTGTGTGTGAGTGAGTGAGTTAGTGATTGGATGAGTGTGTAGTATTCGTGTGTGTGTGTGTGCATGTATGTATTTGTATAGTTTTGTATGTGTGTCGGCTGTGATGTTAATGTATGGTATGAGAGTAGTGTGATTGTAGTCAGTTTGATTATACTGGTGTTGACACTGGATTGTTATGGGAGTGGTGGTAAACGAGAAGGAGGAGGTGAATGACAGTAGTGTGCAAATTAGATTTCGTGTCGACAAACGCAAACAATGATGAGATAGTCAGAGTGATTGAGAGGTGGATACATGGGAAAGTGTATATGGAGGTTGTTGTATGTATTTGAATTTGGAGATGATGAATCAATGGTGCATGGTGTATTGGATAGGCAGAATGCAGTGGACTATTGGTTGAGAATACTGACAGTGTATTCTGTGTCATAGTGAGACACATGTCTGAATTTCAGGAGATGATTGATTTGTGGAATTGCGACTGTTCCGTGATCGAATGTTTGACTTGTGTATTTGTTTATCTCGATCCTTATAGCGGTGAGTTTCTTCATAGAGCTGAATATGGGAAAATGTGTGTACGTTAGCGTGTGTAAAACTGTAAATGAGTGTGTGAGCTGGTCGATATTGAGTTGAGTGTAGGTGGATTGTTCGAGAACACCGTAATTGCTTACGGACTGATGGGATTCGAATATCCAAGCAGATTGAATGTGAGTGAGGATGATGTATAGGCGATTAGTATTTGTATTTTGGTTTATTTGTGTGTGTGATTGGTTGATTGATTGATTGATTGATTGATTGATTGATTGAGCGAGTGTGAATGCGTGGATGGATGAGTTGTTGAGTAGTGAGCGATGGTGATGTTGGGGTGGTGAGTTTGTGGTGTTACCTATTGAAATGTTTATTGATCACTGATCATGTGATCAGTTTTCGCACACAATAGTGACTGGTTGTAGATGGTGTGTGGCACGACAAAGACGCGAATGTACAGTTTTCGGTGAAAAGAGAAACATTGTTAATTTTGTAAGAGTGCAAGTATATTTGATAAAGAGATTAGAAACTACATATTTGATGGTGGGTTCTCGTCATTGGATGTTGACGGGAGATGGCTGTTAGTGTTGTGCTAATCACAACAACAGTTTCTGCAGCAGCCTCCACAACAGTTTCCATCTTGGCATCCACGACATCCACAGCATCTAGGGCATCGAGGACATGCACCACGACAGCAATCATCCTCGCTGTCTGGTGCTGGTTCTGCGACCACTGAAAACGAAATAACACAACGTCACAATATGATTCACATGGAATATGACAGAACAAAACAAAACAATTACATGCCTACACCTCTATTCAGCCCACTTCAACTCTGGTCACTTCACTACATGTTGTTCCACAAATGGACAACACACTGCATTACTATTCATTTCAGTCCTGTTGACTTCGCTTCAGTTGAACACATGACACAACACTGTTGTGGTTAACGGAAGGCTGAATCAGCAAGTGGGATACTTTTGTAATTACTCGCCAGTAAGTGGCAGCTTCATGTTATGCGATCGAGTAAGATAAGACTCACCTGAGTTGTGACATTCGAATGACACGATCAGTACAACTAAGACGAGCTGAAATAAAAACACCGATCAGGCATATATTATTAGACACAACAGTATTTCAACATACATTGAAGATTTGCATTGTCGTTTGCTGTCAACTTGCTGCTGACTGCATACATTCCACCACAGTATTTATACTCGTGGAAGTTGGTATTCGGAGCAAACACGTGTTCACACCCGATGTCGAGCAGTTCAGTCGAAACAATGCATTTGCGCGCGCGCGTGTGTGTGTGTGTGTTTATTATGTAGGTATGTATGTACGTATGTGATCTGTACGTGTGTATATGTATGTGTATTTGTATATGAGTATGCACACGTGTGTTTGTGTGCGTAGATGAAAGAACGATAATTCACATTTGGCTTTGTTCAATGGATTTCACGTGGTACGTATGGGACGGTGTTGAAATCGACTTGATAACGATTGACAGGATACCTGAAGAGTTGCGTAGATCTGCATTCTGAGTGTATAGGTGAGGTGTGGGTGTGGGTGTTTGTGTTGTAAATGTTGTTGGAACGTGTGATTAGTATTGGTGAATTTACGAATGGTATTTATGTTGAGAGTGTGCTGGATGCGTGCTTAGTTGAGTGCTTCATACAGATTGCAAGATTTCCATATGTTGGGTAGTTTGCATGACTATTTTCCAGATATGTGGAGGAATTGAATGATGTGTCTGATAGATTGTGTGTTGACCTGGTCAACAGAGTGGAGATGTCCTACTGGATTTGAAATCGAACAAGTGTACTGTATTGTATGGGATTACAGTGTATTGGAACTATACAGCGAATGTGTTTTGATTAAATGGTGAGTGGTACATTTTGACGAAGTGTGTGTGTGCGTGTGTGTGTGGTTGTTTGTCTGTTGTTAGTTTGTGTGAGTTCATTTGAACAAAGTGTGTGGACTGAGTAAGTGGGGATTATTGAGACAAGTGAATCAGTGTCTTGGAAGATTTGTTGACGAATCAGTGTGTTTTGAACAGGATGAGTGTCTGATCATATGTAGGAGGATGTTGAAACTGTTGTTAGTGTTCATATTATCATGTTGATTATTGATAACGTAACTAATACGACGAATGATAATAATCATAATACTACTATTAGTTTTATTGTTATGATTATTATCGTTGTTGTTGTTGTTGCTTTGGGATGTGTTGGTTTAGCTAATGTGATTGAGTTGATGTGAGAGTACTGTACTGCCCGTATCTGTTAGTAGAACTGTGTGAAACAATGGTGTTTTGAGAGATCATGTGGTTCATTGTTTGACAAGTTCACACTTATATGAGTTGAACTGACTATTGAAGTGAATGTGAATTAGATCATGATGAATTAGCTGATCAGCTTCACATACATGGTGACGTAATGTGTAGAGGTAACCTTTTGTGTGTGAGTGAGTGAGTTAGTGATTGGATGAGTGTGTAGTATTCGTGTGTGTGTGTGCATGTATGTATTTGTATAGTTTTGTATGTGTGTCGGCTGTGATGTTAATGTATGGTATGAGAGTAGTGTGATTGTAGTCAGTTTGATTATACTGGTGTTGACACTGGATTGTTATGGGAGTGGTGGTAAACGAGAAGGAGGAGGTGAATGACAGTAGTGTGCAAATTAGATTTCGTGTCGACAAACGCAAACAATGATGAGATAGTCAGAGTGATTGAGAGGTGGATACATGGGAAAGTGTATATGGAGGTTGTTGTATGTATTTGAATTTGGAGATGATGAATCAATGGTGCATGGTGTATTGGATAGGCAGAATGCAGTGGACTATTGGTTGAGAATACTGACAGTGTATTCTGTGTCATAGTGAGACACATGTCTGAATTTCAGGAGATGATTGATTTGTGGAATTGCGACTGTTCCGTGATCGAATGTTTGACTTGTGTATTTGTTTATCTCGATCCTTATAGCGGTGAGTTTCTTCATAGAGCTGAATATGGGAAAATGTGTGTACGTTAGCGTGTGTAAAACTGTAAATGAGTGTGTGAGCTGGTCGATATTGAGTTGAGTGTAGGTGGATTGTTCGAGAACACCGTAATTGCTTACGGACTGATGGGATTCGAATATCCAAGCAGATTGAATGTGAGTGAGGATGATGTATAGGCGATTAGTATTTGTATTTTGGTTTATTTGTGTGTGTGATTGGTTGATTGATTGATTGATTGATTGATTGATTGATTGATTGAGCGAGTGTGAATGCGTGGATGGATGAGTTGTTGAGTAGTGAGCGATGGTGATGTTGGGGTGGTGAGTTTGTGGTGTTACCTATTGAAATGTTTATTGATCACTGATCATGTGATCAGTTTTCGCACACAATAGTGACTGGTTGTAGATGGTGTGTGGCACGACAAAGACGCGAATGTACAGTTTTCGGTGAAAAGAGAAACATTGTTAATTTTGTAAGAGTGCAAGTATATTTGATAAAGAGATTAGAAACTACATATTTGATGGTGGGTTCTCGTCATTGGATGTTGACGGGAGATGGCTGTTAGTGTTGTGCTAATCACAACAACAGTTTCTGCAGCAGCCTCCACAACAGTTTCCATCTTGGCATCCACGACATCCACAGCATCTAGGGCATCGAGGACATGCACCACGACAGCAATCATCCTCGCTGTCTGGTGCTGGTTCTGCGACCACTGAAAACGAAATAACACAACGTCACAATATGATTCACATGGAATATGACAGAGCAAAACAAAACAATTACATGCCTACACCTCTATTCAGCCCACTTCAACTCTGGTCACTTCACTACATGTTGTTCCACAAATGGACAACACACTGCATTACTATTCATTTCAGTCCTGTTGACTTCGCTTCAGTTGAACACATGACACAACACTGTTGTGGTTAACGGAAGGCTGAATCAGCAAGTGGGATACTTTTGTAATTACTCGCCAGTAAGTGGCAGCTTCATGTTATGCGATCGAGTAAGATAAGACTCACCTGAATTGTGACATTCGAATGACACGACCAGTACAACTAAGACGAGCTGAAATAAAAACACCGATCAGGCATATATTATTAGACACAACAGTATTTCAACATACATTGAAGATTTGCATTGTCGTTTGCTGTCAACTTGCTGCTGACTGCATACATTCCACCACAGTATTTATACTCGTGGAAGTTGGTATTCGGAGCAAACACGTGTTCACACCCGATGTCGAGCAGTTCAGTCGAAACAATCCATTTGCGCGCGCGCGCGTGTGTGTGTGTGTTTATTATGTAGGTATGTATGTACGTATGTGATCTGTACGTGTGTATATGTATGTGTATTTGTATATGTGTATGCACACGTGTGTTTGTGTGCGTAGATGAAAGAACGATAATTCACATTTGGCTTTGTTCAATGGATTTCACGTGGTACGTATGGGACGGTGTTGAAATCGACTTGATAACGATTGACAGGATACCTGAAGAGTTGCGTAGATCTGCATTCTGAGTGTATAGGTGAGGTGTGGGTGTGGGTGTTTGTGTTGTAAATGTTGTTGGAACGTGTGATTAGTATTGGTGAATTTGTAGAACTTATGGTCTATCATGATATTACTACTGCTCTAATAATAGACCTAATCCTAAATTTGTAGATTTGTCATGATATGACTGCCTAATCTATAAGATCTTACGTGGAAGTCACACCATCGACTACACCAACTCACTGCATCGTATCACTTACCAATACATGATGTAAAACAAGGTTAGGCTAGAGAAAGAACAATATATTTAATATGAATAGAAGATATAAGGTAACATTCAGCAGAGACCACGCCTGCATGGCCGAGCCGTGCCATTCGATCAACTCTAGTCTATTCAATTCATTATTCGCGCCTTCTCCATCGTTAGGCATTTATTCGCGTTAAATATTGAATACCTATTTTCCGAGTAATCTCGTATTCAGCTTTGAGGATAGTGTGGTTATGGTTCAATGCCACTACACTACTCTCCCACCAGAATCAACGTGGTGTTGGTTCGATACCAAATTGGATGGGACTATAGTGTGCCGAAGGTTACCAAGACTAGTAAGAATCCTCCGGGTGGTGACAAGCTGAAAGATAAATCAAAAAGAAGACGGCAGCATCTGGTCGGGAAATACATGTAATAATTTTAAAATATCTGCCTTCACGCTTAACACGCTTACAATGAAAAATTGAGTGATTATTTGAGCTATAAAAAAGTGGGATTGCAATAATAATAATAATAGTAATAATAAAACGATGCGTGTTAATAGCCGTTGGTTGATAACTTAACGTACAGGTAGTAAGTATTTTGTGTTTAGAAATATTAACGTTATGAATATTGTAGAAATCTTAATATTAGTACTACTTTTAGTCTAACTTATGAAATCAAATAACGATTATGCCGGTAAGTTGTCCATATGAGTTGAATTCCAAATGCATCTGTATTCGTAGGCTAACTGAAGGAACAAAAGTATACCGTGGAGAAGAATTCCAACTAGTGTTCCAGTTAGTTTGATACGGTTTATTTAGTTACGGGGAGATTTTCTCAACCTCATTTTTACTTGACCGTGATAGAATTTATTAATACTACTAATACACATGAATGGTTATTTAAACAAAATTTCAATACATGAGTGATAATTATATGAGTTTTGGACAGATAGCTAAGAACATGAGTGTATTCGTAAGAGAAATGCTCTAGACTCAATGTTCTGATCTGTGGCAGACTATTTATTTATATTTATACTTGCCGGCTGATTGAACATACAAGTTAGTTGCACGTATGCAGGCAGAATACGATTTAATTGAGATATAGTGGTTATAAGTTATTAAAATCAGCTAAGCCCATGTGTCATATTACTAAGTGATGTGGTGCTGCAAGATGTATTTAGCTAAATAAGTTTTTACAAGATGATTAATAGTGAGTGATGCTCATGTGATTAACAGGGAGAACCTAAGTCGTAACTAGGGGGAGTACACTCCCAACTCGTGTCTATGATAATGGCTTGAACTTTAGTCAGTGTTGGGGTAAATTCGACATTGATGTTTTCAGTTTGCAGGAGATTCGCTCGACTGCTTATACTGATTATTCGCATGCATGATTGTGTCGCTAGACCATCAATTAGACTGACAAGGTTTTGAGATATTTACTGAATGAGCAACTGATAGAGAAACATACTGTAATCATCTGTAGTGAATCAAGATAAAAGAAAAGCAACACTAGTGGTAATTATAAGTAAATTTGCTGACCGATTTTGTTAATAGTTTCATTAATTTTATCAATCATATTACGTGATTGTCAATTCATGACAATGATTTATGACGATATCCTGAAACTATTATGTTTAATTAGTTATAGTGTTGATTCAGGATTGGCCAGTGGAAAAATAGGCATTGTTGCTTTAGGTGACTCGAAATTATCAGAAATTTGTAATGTTACAGAATTCGAGACGCCTAATTTAATTATAAATTTCAATTCAGAAATATTCGTTTAGTTTTAATGCTAGTAGGCTACGGAGTTTTGATTTTAAACGATTGTGTAGCCAACAGCTACCCAGGGATTTAGTTATTTTACTAGTGCAGTTGATAGTACCTAAATTTTTAATCTTATTATCTAAACTATATTCGCATTTGAGGCTGCTAATATGATAAACCAATCCATAAACCCAAATACGACTAGCAACAACGACTATGATGGGTTTATTGATAAATGTTAAGGGCGTTTCAAATGATTTCTAAATTTAGAAGACATGAAGATATAGTGCAACGCATGTACGGGCCAGGTTAACATGCAGGTTGTTGACGTATATGACGATTTGAAAACAATGAACATGATCAGAAAGATAATTTTAAAGTTAAGACTGCTTATGAAACTTCAGGCAGGAATATGACGCGTTGTAAACATTCCGTAAGAAGGTAATGCATTTAGCCTAGGGGCACTTACAAATATATGGCAAAAGCAACTGGAAAATATATACATGTTAAGTACAAAAAATCATTAAGTGAAATGGTTGAACTCGCCTGGATTATTTTTGAAAATCAGTTTATTCAGTGGACGACATATATAGCGCCATTCGTGAGGAGTAGAAATGATCCAAAAGTATCCAGAATAAAACATGCAGTATGGCAATTAATTCCAGGGTGTTTGATGCTGTTGGCGTTTTTGCCGCTCGCTCGAATCAGAACGATCGAATGAATCCAGATAATTGTGTGGTTGCCATTGAACGAGTAATCTAAAATGACTTTGTGAGTGCAGGAAGCTTATAGCTGAAACTCACCGTATGTTTTTGGAGAAGTGTCATCCTTGTTGTTTGGCAATGGAACTCGAGAATATGAAATTAGGCAGGCAGTGGTCGGAAGAAAAGATTTTACAGGATAGTGCATAGTTTAAAACAGGATGAGGTGTCAAGCGAAGGAACACTAAGAATTAGATCCAGATAACTATTCAATCCTTGATCGCATTGTTAGTCAATGTATATTTAAGCTATTTGCTAGAGCTTGATGTTTAAACAAGTCTATGTCGCTGAAGCAGGTGAATGCTATTAAAGCTTGTTAACGAACCATCAAAGCTAATTAGTTGATATAGATGACCAACTTTTATTATCGATTGAGCTAGTAAGTTATGTGAACTAATAGATATAACATTACGATAATATATGTGACCATTAATCAAAGGACTATTAGAATACTGGATTTACAAAAATAAAAACCGATTGAGAAGGTTAAGGTGGAAATAAGGATTAGCAATAATAGGTTGCGTTTCTTTAGTTGGGCTCACCAATGTAGAACTTATGGTCTACTATGATATTACTACTGCTCTAATAATAGACCTAATCCTAAATTTGTAGATTTGTCATGATATGACTGCCTAATCTATAAGATCTTACGTGGAAGTCACACCATCGACTACACCAACTCACAGCATCGTATCACTTACCAATACATGATGTAAAACAAGGTTAGGCCAGAGAAAGAACAATATATTTAATATGAATAGAAGATATAAGGTAACATTCAGCAGAGACCACGCCTGCATGGCCAAGCCGTGCCATTCGATCAACTCTAGTCTATTCAATTCATTATTCGCGCCTTCTCCATCGTTAGGCATTTCTTCGCGTTAAATATTGAATACCTATTTTCCGAGTAATCTCGTATTCAGCTTTGAGGATAGTGTGGTTACGGTTCAATGCCACTACAAATTTACGAATGGTATTTATGTTGAGAGTGTGCTGGATGCGTGCTTAGTTGAGTGCTTCATACAGATTGCAAGATTTCCATATGTTGGGTAGTTTGCATGACTATTTTCCAGATATGTGGAGGAGTTGAATGATGTGTCTGATAGATTGTGTGTTGACCTGGTCAACAGAGTGGAGATGTCCTACTGGATTTGAAATTGAACAAGTGTACTGTATTGTATGGGATTACAGTGTATTGGAACTATACAGCGAATGTGTTTTGATTAAATGGTGAGTGGTACATTTTGACGAAGTGTGTGTGTGCGTGTGTGTGTGGTTGTTTGTCTGTTGTTAGTTTGTGTGAGTTCATTTGAACAAAGTGTGTGGACTGAGTAAGTGGGGATTATTGAGACAAGTGAATCAGTGTCTTGGAAGATTTGTTGACGAATCAGTGTGTTTTGAACAGGATGAGTGTTTGATCATATGTAGGAGGATGTTGAAACTGTTGTTAGTGTTCATATTATCATTTTGATTGTTGATAACTCCTCCTGTAGCTCTTCTTTTGTTACTTTAGTCCTACGCCCACGTTAATGAGTTGGTTTAGGCGTGCGATTCGCTTCTCCTTCCCGTAGAAATCTAACTTGCTGAAAAACGCCTACCAGAATAAATAGTTGAAACCATTTTAACTCTGCCTTGGTTGATAGAAGTTCTTCATTTAGAAGAATATTGACGCTTTATGGTGAGAGCCGAGTTCTTTCGAAAGCAACGAGGGCGATGCACTTCTAACAACCATAGCATAATTTTTTTTGGGTACATGGAACGTTCAAAAAATGTTGGAGACCGGGAAGTTCATTCAAATCGCAACGTAAATGAGGAGATACAATTTGGTAATACTGGGAGTCAGCGAAACCCACTGAACTCAAGCTGGACAGAAAAGGCTAGCTACGGGAAAGATGCTGCTATACTCCGGTCACGAAGAGGACAATGCTCCACACACTCAGGGAGTTGCACTAATGCTGTCCAAAGTAGCATGAAATGCACTTGTAGGATGGGAATCTCACGGATCCAGAATCATCAAAGCATCATTCAAAACAAAGAAGGATGGTACTTTAATGAATGTTATCCAATGATGGCATCGAAAACATTAAAGATCAATTCTACGATAGGCATTAGCTTCAACGTGCCAAAAGGTTCTGGGCCTAAAGAAACACCATCATAAGGAGTGGATCTCTACAGAAACACTGAACAAGTTCAAAGAAAGGAAGAACAAGAAGGCAGCATTTAACAACAGCCGAACACGAGCAGAGAAAGTCCAAGCACAAGCTGAATACACAGAAGCAAACAAGCAAGTGAATGAAGCATTAGAGATGACAAGAAGAAATACGTGGAAGAACTAGCAACGACGGCGGAAAAATCTGCTAGGGAAGGGAATATGAAACAGCTTCACGATACAACGAAGAAACTATCAGGGAAATACAGTAAACCAGAGAGACCGGTCGAAGACAAAGAAGGCAAGCCAATCACTGAAATTCAACAACAGCGGAACAGATGGGTAGAATACTCCGAGGAACTCCTGAATAGGCCGGCTCCAATGATCCACCGGTTTTCGAAGCAGCACACATAGATCTTCCTATAGATGTCAACCCACCAACGATGGAAGAAATCAGAATGGCCGTCAGACAAATCAAGATCGGGAAAGCAGCAGGACCGGACAACATACCAGCTGAAGCACTGAAATCAGACATCGAAGCAACTACAAACCTGCTTTACCTTGTATTCAAAAAGATTTGGGAGGAGGAACAAGTATCGACGGACTGGAAAGAAGGACACCTCATCAAGATTCCAAAGAAAGGAGATCTGAGCAAATGTGAAAACTATAGAGGCATTACACTGCTGTCAATACCAGGGAAGGTCCTCAACAGAGTGTTGCTGGACCGGATGAAAGATGCAGTAGACGCCCAAATTCGAGATCAACAAGCTGGATTCCGTAAGGATCGATCGTGCACAGACCAAATTGCAACACTACGGATCATCGTCGAACAATCAGTTGAGTGGAACTCATCACTATACATCAACTTCATTGATTATGAAAAGGCGTTTGACAGTGTGGATAAGAGGACGTTATGGAAACTTCTACGACACTACGGAGTTCCTGAGAAGATTGTCAATATTATCCGGAACTCATACGATGGACTACAGTGTAAAGTCGTGCATGGAGGACAGCTGACAGATGCATTCCAAGTAAGGACCGGAGTAAGACAAGGCTGTTTACTCTCTCCCTTCCTCTTTCTTCTGGTGGTTGACTGGATTATGAAGACCTCGACATCTGAAGGAAAACACGGAATACAATGGACAGCTCAAAATCAATTAGACGATTTAGACTTCGCAGATAACCTAGCCCTTCTATCGCATACACACGAACAGATGCAGATGAAGACAGCCAGTGTAGCAGCAGTCTCTGCATCAGTAGGCCTCAGCATACACAAAGGGAAAACCAAAGTCCTCAAATTCAAGGCGAAAAACAACAATCCAATCACTCTTGATGGCGAAACTCTGGAAAATGTAGAGTCCTTCACATACCTAGGAAGCATCATCAATAAACAAGGAGGCTCAGATGCAGACGTAAAGGCAAGGATTGACAAAACAAGGGTCGCATTCCTACAACTGAAGAACATATGGAACTCAATGCAACTTTCAATCAATATCAAAGTCAGAATCTTCAATACCAACGTCAAGACAGTTCTACTGTACGAAGCTGAAACTGCGAGAGCTACAACAACCACCATCAAGAAGGTGTATGTATTTATAAATGGTTGTTTACGCAAGATACTCAACATCCATTGGCCGGATACCATCAGCAACAGCCTTGTGCGGGAGAGAACAAACCAGCTTCCAGCTGAAGAAGAAGTTATGAAAAGACGATGAAAACGGATAAGACATACATTGTGCAAATCGTCAAACTGCATTACGAGGCAAGACCTAACTTGGAATCCTGAAGGGAAGAGGAGAAGCGGAAGGTCAAAGAACACACTACGTCGGGAAATAGAATCAAACATGAAAAAGATGAATAACAACTGGAAGGCGCTGGAAAGGATTGCCCAGGACAGGGTTGGATGGAGAATGCTGGTGAGCGGCCTATGCTCCTTCACGAGGAGTAACAGGCGTAGGTAAGTAAGTATGTATGTATGTTCTTCAGTTATAGGAATACGGAGCTTGCTTTGCCAATCCTCGCCTTCACGTCCGCATCAGATCTTCCTTGTTCATCGATGTGGCCTCCTGGGTAGGTGAGGTATTCCACTTCTTCCTGAATTTCTATATCAAATGTGATTGGTTTGGGTGTTTTCACATTCATTTATTAGTGCGTATGTGGTAGAATAGTTAGGTGATCTGCGAGGATCGAATCATCTAGCTGCGTGCAAGTTGTTTTTTCCCATGCTTACCTTGAAATGTCGAGGACTTCATAATCCATTCGACCACCAGAAGAAAGAGAAAGGGAGACAGTTGAAGAATATTGGTCTATTGTGGTACTAATACTGCTCTACTAATAGACCTAAGCCTGTAGTCGTAGATTTGTCGAAATATAACTGACTAATCTATAAGATCTTACGTAGAAGTCACGTCATCGTCTACATAAACTCACTGCATCGTAACAACTATCAAAACATGATAGAGAACAAACTTAGGCTAGAGATAAAAGAATATATTTAATATGAATAAATAATATAAGGTAACATTCAGCAGGAACCACTCCTGAAAGGCCGAGCTATGCCATCAGATCAACTGGACATAATTCAATTCTTTCTTCCTGACCTCTTTATCGTTGGAACTTTCTCCGCGTTGAATGTTGAATGTCTAATTCCCCAAATGTCCCGTGTTCAGCATTGATGTTTGTGTAGATAGAGCCCAATGCCACTGATCGAGAAATACATGTAATAATTCTAAAATGTCTGTTTTAATACTAAACACGCTCAAAATGAAAACCTACATGAGTATTATTTATACGTCAAGAATGGCGGGATTGAATAAGAAAAAGAGAATTCAGCGAAGAAAATTTTCTTTTCTACGAAATCATTTACTTAAGCTGTACATTCATATACATAGTTATATGGAAAATGTATGTCTATTGCCGCTAAGCCCTTTTATTAACTTACTTAATAGACAATGCTATTCAAACAGTAAAAATTCGCATAGTTCTTTGTGTTACTATGATCACTATCTTGCCTGTATAAACGTGTACAATTGATTACATGACAGCCTATGCACATATCTCTCTCTAGCTTGATGAGTTATTCCTATATATGTACACGGATCATATTATTGGCATTTGCCTTTCCTGTCTTCGCATTTATTCGGTTTGACCTTAAGCTTGCTTCTAAACTTGCTCGCATAGACACATTCGCCCCTCTGTTTCATATTCGCTTGGTGTGCTTGTAGGTTCGTTATCCGTGCTATCGGCCAGTAAAGTATTGTCGCCGCTTATTATCGCCTTCTGATTTCAAACACCCTTGGAGTTTACATAATAACTTCAATCAAGGTGACTGATTAACTAAGCCAAACTACTTCACACTTTCTCTGTTCTTGTTTGACTGTTGTTTACCAAAAACGGTGGAACAATTCTTTGAAAAAATGATTTTATAATATTTCACAGTAGAATTTTTATTGGACAACAACTAACTGAAGGTGCTCGTTCAAACATACTCAGAGTTGAAGTAAATTAATAGTTATCCAAGTCTTCCACATTGGTGTTGATTTCAGTTTTACTAGACACACTCTAGCTAAAGGTGTTGGGCCACGCATTAACGCCAGATCACCATTGAGTACGCTGTGCTACGCGTTCATCATAACAATCAGCCAGCTTAGATGACATAACTTATGTTATACCGAATACCTTCCAAATATGTATTCTAACTCCTTCAATTATTACTACCTATTTGACTGTGTTTTGAGTCCTACGATTACAAACTTGTTGCGGAAAAAGCATTGTTAACATCTGAATATCCGTGACATATTTAGATATATTGGTTGCTCAATAATGTAAATGATTTTTGTCGAATGATTGAATGCCCACTCGAGTTAAACGGGAATGGTGTGGCGAAATAGCTAACTCTGAAGTCATATCTTGATGTCAGCACTTAAGGTGGATTACCACTGTGTCCCTTCAAGGCACTGCTTTGCAGACCGTGCAACACAAAAGACGTTATTACAGAAATATTTTATTAAATGTATGTACATGGAAGAGATTGCGACCATCACCTCATGGGTCAGTCCACGGTGCGTGATTAATTGGCACGCGTTGGTTGCCCTTAACTTTGAACGCCATTGGCAAACTGTTCGACGTTCAGTGACCCAAACGTCAGATTATTCGGCTAGTGTTCAGTTACATTTTACTAGTCCTATATATTAGAGGGAATGTATGAACAACTGAGATATAGGTAGATTATTAGTCTTTTTTGTCATATGTTTTAACCATTATCATGAACACAGTTCAACTAGCAAGAGATAGATCTCAATAAATAAAGATTTCTAACACTGCCAAGCAAAACTTAAAAAGTTGCCGCGTGTATTCTGAGTTTGACAACTCCTTCACTCGTAACATCATTACATTCGAACGATTCCAAGACAGTCAAATCATAAGTCAGAGGTGAAGGGAAGCTGTCTATGTCGAGAAGTGTTTTGTCTAAGCTGGCGATTAGTTTAAAGGGTTCCATAGCACGGCGTACCCACTGGTGATCAGGTGCGGATTAAACTAGAGTGCTTAGACTAAAACTAATAAGGTCGGCGTCAATGTCGAAGATTTGTGGAACTATCCATTTTAAGGACTTATTTACATCACAATTACATTGAGTTTTTATGTCCGCTACACTGAGACTGAAAAATGATGTGTTTGATTTGAAAAAGAAATTCTACTTTAAATCTCCAAAAACTATGGGGGATGTTAGACTTAGCAATGGTTTAAATGACAATAACTTTTGTCAATAAAGCACTATTCAACCTGTTAGTACACGGTGAACTGTAGGTCTTCTCAAGGTCGGCGGCGCACAATAAACATTGGCCATTATTCAACTCGCCAATATTTCCGTTTGTTATTTGGAGAAATCGAGTTAATTATCAAAGAAAATCCAGTCTTCTCGAATCCAGTTTGCATTAGAACGATCCTTATCTCCCGATTTTGGAGTTTTCCCAAATTTGGGACTTAAATCCTATAGAATTCCTATAGAATCCGAGGAAATTTGAAGGGACCACCTCCCAATCGTTATAAATTGTTTTGATACAACTGCAACATATACGGTAAATAAATATTATTTACATTACCTCGTTCTTTCTGCTTAGCAGGTTTCTCCGCTCCTATATGGTCTTTAGTTCCTTGTTTGCTCTTTACTTTATTTAGCGCATAACCTAATGTACCGAAAGTGCGCTCGGCAAATGAATCCGTTTTTGATCCTAAATTAGTGCAGATCTTTTTTCGATATGTTTTGTGATTTCAGTCATGAAAATTGCTAAAGAACAACTCACCTACACTCCCAGCTACTGGTCTGTCAAAATTATAACCATTTCTACTGGCTAAGTGAAGAGAATGTGTACAAGCTCTTAGAATATCTAAGGGAGTTCGGTAACTTACAGTGTGGATACGTCGTATTTTTGTCCAATGTGAACAAATCTGTAAGTTGTCATCAAAGTCCATCACACCAGACACTAGATTGGTTTGTTCGCCCAAGTAAAGGGAGATCCTCAAATGGACCATTTCATCATATGGGTAATTAACGCTTCAAGTTTACTGTTTTTTCTTTTAAGGATTACCACGTTTTCCTCATATACGACGATATGTCCAATTACTGGGTTTATGACTTTGACTCACTACTGCCGTTTCCCACCCCATTTGTCCAGTATCTAACACACGGACTTCGGCAGAACACCGTTCTTCCAGAAGAACTACATAGGTAAATTTTTTGCAGTCGTAAATATGCGTCACTTTTGCTCATAACCGCAAATTGTAGTCTCAATTCTTGTTATTACTAACCATATACCAATAACTAGTGTTATTGTAAAACGTTACTGGGGTGTACTTCAACGATGATTTTGATCGAATTCTCCTAACCCGGTTTGAATAATCTGAGTACGTTACGCAGGTTCTCTCTTGAACAAAAGTACTGAAAGTTAGGCGTATCTGTCCTTTTTTTATTCAAATGTCTTGATGACGGCAGTTAGCTTCATTTAACTTGGAGTTGATGAGTGGGTGACTAGGTATTAACTAAAAGTCACTCGAAATGCATCAACAGTGCTTTAAGCCATCTTTTCCAGAGAAACTTTGGTTAACAATTTCACTGGCGAGTTAAAAAAACTTATAATAACGTACTACATGAGGTGTTCCTTTTCTATTGCTGACTAGCTATTGTGTTTATTATTCATAACAAAATAATTCTTGGAGAAAAGAAAAGCACGTACTGCTGAAGAACAATGAAGGCTTCACAACCATACTAGCTTAAACCACGAAATCCTCATCCTGAAATATAAAGTCATCTCAAAGGTCGATGGTGCATGATAATATTAGGGGAGAATTTCATGTTAATAACAATATGGATATTAAAGAATATAGCTCACAAAACACTCATTTCAGATCTCATTCATCTAAAAGGTACACCACATACTTTATAGAGAACAATTGGAAACCATTAGATTCCTACTAGCTATAATTTGGAGCTATACTTGGTAACCGTACGTGCCACTGGCTTGTCCAGTCTCTAAAACCCTTTTCACGAAACCGCGAAGTACAATCATATTTTAAACAAATACTACTTCTCTTCGTCCAACAATCTAAGTTATAAACTGATCGTTCACCTAATTTCTACAATTAGTTTCTGTGGCACCAAGCAGTGCTTGGTATAGTGACCTTTTTGTTGATATGCGTAGTTTGTCTAGAACATTAGAGCAACTCTCACTAATTGGGCCCTGATTCCTACTACTCCTAAACACTTAGCTAAAACTCAACATTGTTTATTGTTACAGCTAAATTCGACCCTTCAGCGAAAAAATGATTAAAGACAAACTCGTTGAACTTCCTCTGCTTAGAGACTAAGTTTCATAAGTACAGGACAGAAGCGCTCCCACTGCAGCGCCATACGATTGACATTTAGAGGCTAACACTACCCAATAATCCAAATCATCACATAGACTCTATTACCTGTCAATCCGATTACTCTCACTCATCATGGTAAGAATAAGCCTTAGTCTAGGTTACGTTATTTATTAGACAGAGTTGAACATCTTTGTTTGCTGCTCTAAATACTGATCTGACACTATGGCCATGTTATTCTAAAATATTTCAATACTTGGGCTGTCTTACAGTGAGGATCTATCTTTTGTTATACAGTGTTGATTAATGAAACTGAGGTGACAGAAAAAAACTTTTATGCTGCAGACATTAAGTTCACAAACTGGAACAAACAGTCAAACAATTAATAGTCACGGATATAAATGAACATGAGTTTTATTAGTTTAATAAATAGCTAAAAGTACGCAAAGTATATGCTAGAGGCTGATTGGATTTTAGATGTGACCATTATGTGTATCTATAGCCACACTTGTGTAAATTTGTCTCTTGATTTGTAACAGTATCTTGTTTTTTAGTGTTTGCGTGTTGGTACATGGAGCCTTTGTTCCTCTATTAATCAACCCAATTTTACTGTTAAATAGAATAAGCAAACGACTACTGAAATTCAAACAATACTTGGTACTACCTCTAAGAAGTCACTATTATGTTTTTTATACGTACTGCTAATTTTTTTTCGTGATTTTATGTATTGTTTTTATGAAAGAGGGTTGAGAAATTAACGGAATTTCTTGATGGGTAATATCCAGTGTTATGAAGTGACTGAGTGGTGACTATTCAGTAGCTGTAATCCCGTATGAACAGGTATCTGAAGACAAGACAGCTACTTATTAGGATAGGCTTTTTATATAATAAGATAACATGCTTGTATACAAATATTAGCAAGAAAGTAAATATGATTAAATGTTATAAGCTGTTCGATGAAATAAATTTTGTTAGTCATTACTTCTCCATTAAGTTAAGATCTTGATCATCATACATTGATTGCTGTTTTATTTCAGTTTTTAATTCATTCTGGTTCACATTGGATAGGTTTTGTGAATGTTTAATATATGTTTTTATTAAAACAGTGGATGCACCAAAAAGCGAGAGTAAACCTCCATGAAAACCAATCTAAAGTAGTGCAGTCAGCTACTTATTCTGCCCACCTTAAGAATAATAACATACTTAAGGAAGCGAGTTTTTTTTGAAACAGTTGTGGCATACTCCAAACACCATGATGTTTACTCCATTCATATACTTTATTATTCAGTACATATCACTTATATTGTCACTTATGAACATAGTTATTATTGGCATACATTTATGTAGAGTTTTATATACTAGTAAAATTTCAGACTTTGCTAGTATATAAAACTCTACATAAATGTATGCCAATAATAACTATGTTCATAAGTGACAATATAAGTGATATGTACTGAATAATAAAGTATATGGATGGAGTAAACATCATGGTGTTTGCAGTATGCCACAACTGTTTCAAAAAAAACTCGCTTCCTTAAGTATGTTATTATTCTTAAGGTGGGCAGAATAAATAGCTGACTGCACTACTTTAGATTGGTTTTCATGGAGGTTTACTCTCGCATTTTGGTGCATCCACTGTTTTAATAAAAACATATATTAAACATTCACAAAACCTATCCAATGTGAACCAGAATGAATTAAAAACTGAAATAAAACAGCAATCAATGTATGATGATCAAGATCTTAACTTAATGGAGAAGTAATGACTAACAAAATTTATTTCATCGAACAGCTTATAACATTTAATCATATTTACTTTCTTGCTAATATTTGTATACAAGCATGTTATCTTATTATATAAAAAGCCTATCCTAATAAGTAGCTGTCTTGTCTTCAGATACCTGTTCATACGGGATTACAGCTACTGAATAGTCACCACTCAGTCACTTCATAACACTGGATATTACCCATCAAGAAATTCCGTTAATTTCTCAACCCTCTTTCATAAAAACAATACATAAAATCACGAAAAAAAATTAGCAGTACGTATAAAAAACATAATAGTGACTACTTAGAGGTAGTACCAAGTATTTTATATGCTAGTAAAATTGCAGACTTTTGCCCGACCGTTGTTGCTACCTTGACGTGGTGGTCGGGCTTGCCTATCGTGATGAAGCAACCGAGCTATACTGGCTGGAACAACCGTTCCTCAAGGTCCTACCATGTCAGACAGGTCGGTTGAAGAGCGGTAAGACTAAAAGCAACAAACCTAAGGTCCGAAGGCGAAGTCGTACTGCTGACTGTACAGAGGTGTGACAGCAGTAAGGTGTTTCCTTCAGACAACCAGCATGACAGCGATGCTGCCTTCCCACAAGGAGGGGTGGGGTTAGAAAAGGTCGACCCTAAGAATGCACACCTCACCTTACCTCACGGATTTCCGTCTCCGGCGGTAAGACCCTTTGAAGAACGGAGCTAACACGTCAAAAACCTTCCATGAAAAGGCCGTGCGCGACCGGCCTCAAGCAGTTGTCACTTGGGCACTGCGGTCACGCTCTCAGATCACCACCTTTAATCCAATTTCCTTTTCAGGTACCTCCAGAACAACCCTTCCACGGTGTGGGCAACCGGGAAGTAATAACCGCTCTCATACCTCTAACAGCACTTAAGACCACTATATTCATAATCAACCTCCCTCTTCAATTCCTATTATTTCTCCTACATCGACTTTCAACTCTAAATTTCCTCTCTCGGCTTCCTCCTCAAGTGTCACCATAGCCAACGATTCTAGTGCTCAAAACACTGTCCCAAGTCTACTGAAACCTCGCTCCAAACTACACATTTGAGCCTTCAACGTACGAACCCTATGTCAAATCGGTCAACAGGCTTCCTTGGCTAGAACCCTAGAGTCTCTTACCACTGATGTGTGCTGTGTCTCCGGAACACGCATACAGGATTCCAGTGTGGTTATTCACTTGACCTCACCTCGGCAAAACGGAGAGCCAACGAGATACACCCTACGTGTATCTGGTGACCCGATGGCCAGTTCTCGTGGACTGGCAGGTGTAGGCGTAGCACTAAGCATGAGGGCCGAACAAGCACTGCTAGAGTGGATCCCCGTCAACATTCGTCTATGTGCTGTTCGGCTAAACGGCTCCGTAAGAACTCGGAAGGATAGGGACACACGTCGTTGCTTTTTCGTCGTTTCTGCCTACGCTCCCACTGACTGCAGCTCAGATGATGTGAAGGATGAATTTTACAGAAAGTTATCTGAACTTCTTCAGAAAGCTAAACGCTCAGACATAGTACTCGTAGCAGGTGACTTTAATGCTCAGATAGGCAGTTCAAACCAAACAGACAGGCATTTAGGTGGATATTTTAGTATTCCGGCACAGCGAACAGATAATGGTGACCGTCTGCTGCAACTATGCTCAGACGCTCGTTTATTTTTAGCAAACAAATTTTAAGCATAAGGAGAGACATCGTCTAACATGGCGACCCCCTACACCAAACCAACGATGGACTCAAATAGACCATATTGCCATCAGTCATCGTTGGAGAAAGTCGGTAGAAGATTGTCGCTCATTCTGGAGTACCTGCCTGGACTCCGACCACGCCCTAATACGGGCACGCATCTGCTCGCGCCTCACTGGACGCAAAAAAGTCACATTGAAAAGACCCATTAGAACTGAGTTGAGTAACGAGAAAACCAAAAATAGGTTCCAAGAACAACTGAGTTCACACTTAGGTAGTTCTGAAGACGAGGCTGACCCAGATGTTGCTTGGAAAGGCATACAATCAGCTGTGGAAGCAGCAGTGACATCTATTAGCGACTTAAACCACAGAGTTTCAAAGGACCACTGGATTTCTTCAAAGTCTATCACACTGATGGATTCTCGCAAACTCGTCCCATCAGGTTCCGAACATGATGAAGAGCGACAACAAATCAGATCTAGGTTAAGAAAAAGTCTAAGAAACAACCGTGAGCAGTGGTGGGCAACGAAAGCAAAAGAGATGGAAAAGGCGGCGACTATAGGGAACACAAGACAGCTTTACAGACTAATAAAAGAAACTGGAATTAATAAGTGAAGTGTAAGTGAGATTATTGCGGAAAAAGACGATACACTCATCTGCTCCCAGTCCAGGCGTTTAGAACGATGGGCAGAACATTTCAGAGAACAATTCAGCTGGCCTTCAGCTACTCTACAACTACCCTCCATTCCCAGACAGCGTGAATGGAACATTGAAGTAGGTCCCCCAACTCTTGCTGAAGTTCATAAGGCTATAGATAATCTGAAACGAGGAAGGGCAGCTGGTCCAGATGGATTGGCTCCAGAGGTCTTTAAGGATGGTGGTCCAATTTTAGCGATTGGGTTGACTAATATTTTAGCTAAGATCTGGGAATTAGACGTTATTCCGTCTGACTGGTCGCAATCACTTATCGTCCCAATATATAAGAAAGGGTCAAAATCATCCTGTGACAACCACAGAGAGATTAGTTTGACTAATATAGTATCTAAAATACTAGCCTCGATAATTATCAAACGCCTAACTAAGACTCGTGAACTGCAAACACGAGAAAACCATGCTGGCTTCAGACCTGGTCGTGGCTGCATCGACCACATATTCACCATTCGTCAGGTTCTAGAACACAGGCATACTTATCGACGTCCGACAATGGTGGTCTTCCTTGACTTAAAAGCAGCATTTGACTCTGTAGACCGCGAGATTCTGTGGCAGTGTCTGTCATTGAAAGGCGTACCCCAGAAGTACATAAACCTTGTAAAGGCTCTTTACTCGAACACTACTAGTCGAGTGAGAGCTTATGGCGAACTGTCATCTAGTTTTGCAACCTCAAGTGGTGTCCGTCAAGGATGTCCACTTTCCCCATTTTTGTTTAACTTCATCATAGATCTACTGATGGAAATAACTTTCTCGTCGACTGAGTTCTCGGGTATTGATCTCCTACCAGGAGATCCACTTATCGACTTAGAATACGCAGATGACAGTCCTGTTTGGTGAAGACACTGACAAAATGCAGAGTCTTCTAGTAGCACTGAGCAACAATGCCAGGATGTTTGGAATGCGCTTCTCTCCCTCTAAATGCAAGTTGTTGCTTCAGGACTGGTCTGCGTTAACACCTGAACTAAGGATAGGGAGTGAAGTAGTCGAACGCGTTGACAACTTCACTTATCTTGGAAGTCTGATCAGCCCTAATGGGTTGGTATCGGACGAAATCTCAGCACGGATTCGTAAAGCTCGTTTGGCTTTTCCCAACTTACGTCACCTGTGGCGAAGGCGAGATATCCGTCTATCAATAAAAGGACGAGTATACTGCACGGCAGTCCGTTCTGTTTTAATTTACGGCAGCGAAACATGGCCATTAAGAGTAGAAGGTACTCGTAAGCTACTAGTATTTGACCACAGATGCCTTAGAAATATTGCTGGCGTCTGCTGGGATAATCGGGTAACTAATAGTGAGGTTAGACGCAGGGTATTAGGAAATGATGATAAATCAGTTGATGAGGTTGTGAATCTTCATCGACTGAGATGGTTGGGCCACGTGTTACGTATGCCTGAACACCGATTACCACGACGTGCAATGCTATCCGGTATTGGAAATGGTTGGAAGAAAGTTAGGGGCGGCCAAACCAAAACGTGGCATCAGTGCTTGAAGTCACTAACTTGTAGTCTGAGCCATGTTGGTAGATGCAGACTACTTGGTTGGGGTCCGCGTGACTATGGTAACCAATGGTTGGAGACTCTTGGTGACATGGCTCAGAATCGATCACAATGGCGTCGGTGTATACACTCCCTGTCTTCCCTTAAACTATGAGATTAAAATCGCTTCATATCTTTCTTTCTACGAACCAATTCTTTCTTCTTGTACTATATCTCTATATGCAATCTTTCTCTTATATATTACCACCTTTAACCTAACCACTGTTATGAATCTAGTGTTCATCTTGTTGTGCTGATGCGGTATGGCAACCTGGACCGATGCACATATGTGCCTGGTCCTACGTTGTAGCTGACTGACTGACTGTAGACTTTTGCTTCTTGTGTCGACTAAACAGCTTGTCAGCATCTGTAATGAACTTTTGCTTAGATTTGTTTAAAGGTTGCTCCTCAGTTGTATTGCATGGATTATATTGTTATAAATAAAAATAATAATATATTTGTAATGTCCCGATGAGTAGATAATTGGATTTTCTGATGTTTCGTGACTTAATGTAAGTCACTTCTTCAGAGAATAAATAACCAAATTAAAATTAATCCAAGTTTAAATAGTACAACGGAACAATGCAAGAATAATATTTGATCAATCAAAAACAAGTCTGAACAAGTTGATGTCTTGTCATTTCTGTCAAGGTGATTCATAAGTAATATGTATGTAGATTTGTGTGTGCATTGTTTAAGGATGAAAAATTGTGTGACCTTTATGGTAAGAGGATAAAGTTTAAATTTGTAATGTGATAGTGTGAAATTGTAAATACGATCAGACTGAATGGTTAGGATAGATGGTCCAAGTAGGATGTATGGTAAGGCCTTCTTTTCTATTGAGAGAAGTAGGATTAAGCATTATATGGAACGCCTCAGCTACCCTCCTTTCTTTGTAGTTGGAAAAGCCTTTTTTCCAATATTTTGATATTTTTAAAATCGATTTGGTGGTTGTTGAAAATGGCATGAACTGCTATTGCCGATTTAATTTGAAGTTGGTTCAATTCTACAGGATTGTTAGGTTTCTTTGTGTACCTAATATGTTCTTTGAATCCAGTCACGATTTCGCGGGATGACTCTCCAATATAATAGGCATCACAATCGATACAACCTAATTTGTAGACGCAGTTCTGTGTGGACATGAAAGGGAGAGGATTTTTTCTTTCAGGCGAACTAAAGTATTACGTAGTGTGTTCGTTGTTTTGTAATATACTTGAAATCTGTGATGTTTTAAGATTCTTTGAATTTCTTCTGTTGTACCATGACGCTATTTACTTTTATCGGTATGTTAAACAAACTAATGGTGTAGCGATGGAATCCCCCGTGTCCCCGATTGTGGCATACATATAATCAAATATCTTCGCCCACAACATTATACCACGAATTTGACTTAGATATGTAGACGATACATTTGTTGTTATAAAAAAGACTCATCTAAGATCTTTTTCAAAACGAATAAATACACTTGCATGGCACATCAAATTCACGAATGAAAATGTACATGGTGAGCTACCATTCTTGGATTGCTTAGTAGAAAAAGAAATCCAAATGGAAGTCTAAACCTATCCATTTACCGAAAACCGACGCATTCAAATGGTTATATTGACTTCCATTCAGCGCATCCTTTCAGTTCAAAGATCTCGCTAGCCTTAAATCTTTTTAGAAGAGCTAACAAGATCATCACATCAGAGGAAGACAAACAAAAAGAACAAATGAATATAATTAGTATCTTACAATTTAATAATTTTCCTATGAAGATTATGAGAAGCATATTAAGACAAAACAGTTTATTACATTATAAACGGAATACGCCCATTATGACATTAAATAAGAAAGAAAGATTAGTTCAGCGAAGAGTTCTCTTTTCGGCGAATTCATTTTCAAAGCTGTACAATCGCAAATATATATACTTATTTTTACAGGGTGATAATAATACGGATAATAAACTTCTGTTATACATGGTGACAGTGAGGTTAAATAAACAAAGTTATTAGAAAAATTTTTTTTAAACAAGGATAGTTAGTGGCTTAGGTATTCATCGGGTAAGGATAGCTCAGCATGATAAAATAACATAAAATGTTGAAACAGAGATGAAATGTAATCGGAATGATCGTGGAAATAAAAACAAACCGGTTGACGGGAAGGGCGCTTCTATGGTATATACGTTGCTAAAGTAGTTTGAGAACACTTGAGCCTTACCAAAGTCGTCCTTCACTAATGATGAAGCAGTACTGTCTCCCCATAGAGCAGGAGTATTTCCTTTTCTCCTTGTCCTTTGGTTTATAAAGGAATACAAGCGTTTAGGACATTCTATGGATTCCTTAACAAGTTTTTCTTCGTACAATTTTCTAGACTTACGGAGGGTCGAGGCACAAGTATTCCAAGCCTTTCGATACTGAGATTTTGACTCATCAGTCCCCATTAACCTAAATCTATCCCACATTTTCCTTTTCTTACGGAGAAGGATACGGACCTCCCTACTGAACCATGGTGGTGAGTTTTTCGGCTCCTTTGGTATAGTCCAAGGGATGGTTCCTTACAACTCATTGAAGCCCGTCGGTCTACTCCGGGTGACCGTGAGTTTGACCATAAACGAAGGATGTTACGTAGGGAAATTGGGCAAAGCTTGCGTAAGGACCGAGAAGCCTGGTGGTCGGAGCGTGCTAATGAGCTGGAAGCAGCAGCTGCATCTGGTAACTACCGGAAGCTATTCCAGCTCATCCGAGCCACTGGCAACAAGAAGTCTGGTGTGAGTGAAACAATCTGCGAGGATGATGGGATGCCAATCACTAACATCCATCGACGTCTTGGACGATGGGCAGAATTTTTCGAAGGGCAGTTCAACTGGCCTGCTGCTCCGGCAACATCGGTCAGGCTGTCCTGCCCTCCATGGCCGGTGACGACTGATCCACCAAACGAGGAGGAAGTCCGCAAGGAACTCCAACTCTTGAAGCGTTACAAATCACCTGGCCCAGATGACTTACCTCCGGCTCTTTTTAAAGATGGTGGTGACCTTTTGACTAAGGAATTGACGACGTTGTTTACAAAGGTTTGGGAACTAGAGTGTGTACCAACGTCATGGAATGAGTCGATAGTTGTCCCTATCTTTAAAAAGGGTTCACGTCGTTCCTGTAACAACTATCGGGGGATAAGTCTACTTCCGATTGCGTCCAAGCTATTGGCTTCCGTCATACTTCGTAGGTTGTTCAAAACTCGGGAAAGATTGACTCGCGAGGAGCAGGCTGGGTTTCGTTCTGGTCGAGGATGTATTGATCATATCTTCACCCTCCGCCAAATGTTAGAACATCGCCATACTTATCAAAGGCCAACAATCGTTGTGTTTCTTGACATCAGGGCTGCCTTCGATTCGTTGGACAGGACTGTTCTCTGGGATTGTCTATTGAAGAACGGTGTGTCTGAGAAGTTTATTAACATCCTAAAAGCCCTATATAAAAACACCTCAGGCAGAGTGAGGGCATACAACCACCTCTCTCCATTGTTCCATTCGAGTAGTGGGGTTAGGCAGGGTTGCCCAATCTCACCATTCCTCTTCAACTTTGCCATCGATGACATTCTGGAAACAGCTCTGATGAATGTAAGTAATGGTGGTGTGGATCTGTTACCTGGAGAAAGACTTCTCGACCTTGAGTATGCGGACGATATTGTCTTACTGTGCGATAATGCCCAAGGCATGCAATCCGCACTTAATCAGTTGGCAATCAGTGTCCGTAGGTATGGTATGTGTTTTGCACCTTCGAAGTGCAAAGTACTTCTACAAGACTGGCAGGATTCCAATCCTGTACTCACCCTGGATGGTGAGCAGATAGAAGTAGTCGAGAAGTTCGTGTATCTGGGTAGTTGCATAAGTGCTGGTGGGGGTGTGAGTGATGAGATCAATGCACGTATAGTGAAAGCCAGAGTGGCTTATGCCAATCTGGGCCATCTTTGGCACCTTCGTGATGTTAGTCTGGCTGTAAAAGGTCGGATCTACAACGCGTCGGTGAGAGCAGTTTTGCTCTATGCTTGTGAAACCTGACCTCTCCGAGTTGAGGACGTTAGACGACTCTCTGTGTTCGATCATCGCTGTCTCCGAAGGATTGCTGATATTCAGTGGCAACACCATGTCAGTAATGCAGAGGTTCGGCATCATGTGTTTGGGCACAGAGATGATAATGCAATTGGTGTCACCATCTTGAAACATCGACTTCGGTGGCTTGGACATGTTCTACGAATGTCGTCCCAGAGAATTCCACGTCGTGCATTATTTGCCGACTCTGGGACTGGTTGGAAAAAGCGGAGAGGTGGTCAGTGCATGACATGGTGTCGTGGTATGAAAGAAAGCTGCAGAGGACTGGCTTGTGTTGGTCCTTCACGACTCCCTGGTTGGGGTCCGAGAGGTGGTGCTACACAGTGGCTAGAGACGTTATCAGATATGGCTCAGAATAGAACCCAATGGCGATCCTGCTGTAACCTTCTTTTACTTTCTTCATAAAAAGTGGTTGTGTCTCCCTCGCTTGAAAGATTTCTTCTGATTGTACTTTTCCGTTCCACTGTTACGACCACACTAAATTACACCAATCTCTTCGTTATCGTTCTCTTTTGTGCTCCTTGGTTTTTTTTTTTTTTCTCTATCTCTTCGAAGTTACATTGTTTTGTGTGGCGCATATATATTGGCGCTCTCTTGTACCAATATTTATGTGTTAAAAATAAAATAAAAAATAAGTCCAAGGGATGTTAGGTGTGGTAACTTTTAAGTATGAATTTCGAAATGCGTCCCAGGCCGTTTCAATGGAGGACTCTGGGTCTATTGTCCAATCTATTAACGATGCTGAGTGCATAATGTCTGGTATATTTCAGTCAGTCAGCTACAACGTAGTACCAGGCACATATATGCATCGGTCCAGGTTGCCATACCTCATTAGCACAGCAAGATGAACACCGGATTCATATGAGTGGTTAGGTTAAAGGTGGTAATATATAGGAGAAAGATTGCATATAAGGATACAGTACCGGAATATAGAATTGGTTCGTAGAAAGAATGTTTGCTTTCCAGGCGTTGGGTCTGGACTGGACTGACGCGTCCTCGTGACTGGCAGTTATATGGAAGTCGAAAGTTAAAACTGCGTGGTCACTTTTACCTAGGGGTGGCGTATGATGGAGGTTCGCAACATCATCCTCATAGTGAGTCAGTATAGGATCTAATAAGGATGATTCAGTGTCCGGATCGTACCTTGTCGCTTCTTTCACATGTTGCACTAGAGCACATGTGATAACCCCATCAACTAGTTCCTGCTCGAAAGAATTCTCCGACGATTTAGTTCGCAGATTTTCCATTTCTACCATAGGTGCATTAAAGTCCCCTAGGATTAGACATCGAACACTTTGGGACCAAGTATTGAGACTGCTTAACTGGATCTCATTTGCCTCACAGCTTGGACTGCGATAGACCAAACCAATCAGCAGCTCTTGTCCCTTGCATTTTAAGCGAAGACTAACTAATTCACACGTCCCACTCTCATGGGATACACTATCGATAATGGCAAATGGGATAGTATTCCTAATGAATAAAGCTACTCCCTTTCCTTTGCGCTTTTGTGTTCTGTCGGCCCTTACTAACGTAAAGCCCTCGAAATCAAGTTCCATACTATCTATAGCCTGTGTCATCCAGGCTTCTATTACTGCGATTATGTCTGACTTTGTCGAGTCAATCTGTACACCTAGTTCTGATCGCTTATTAAGTAAGCTTCGTGCATTGGTGCAACAGATCCGAAGCCTGTTTAAGTGTCTTCGTGTTTCACCCAGAGTGGCTTCGGCATCATTCTCTGTCGAAGTCTTACAACCCGAAAATTAACAATTTTCAGGTCCTTGTCGCCAGCGTCTAACCTAAGTTGTAGTTCTTTCTCGGCTTCCCGTCTTTTAACACGGTCTGCCAACAGTAGGTCCTTTCGGATAAAGACTCCTGAACCCTTTAATTTGTATCCATTTTGTAAAATTAGGTCACGTTCGTTCGAAGAGCCGAATACTACTTTAAGCAGTCTGGAATGATTTGGTTTCGAGTCCGCTAGACTCTCTAGTCTGTACACCTTTAGCAAGGTGACCCCGGTCATATTTTGAGGCATGAGTTGATTAAGCAGCTGCCTAATCAGTACAATGTCATGCTCAAGACGAGCTTTAGGTTCAGAGCTCTCGCTCTCCTTGATTCTATGATCTGTCGCTATGATCAGCTTTTGATTTTTCAACTACTTTTACGGGGGCAGGGTTCCCTTTTATATCCCTACTTTTCTTTCTTACAACCTTTACCCATTCGTCAACGGTGCTGGTAGGAGCAATAACAGTTGCGTCAAACCTAGTGTTGGATTTTGGGGGGTTGTCGACGACCTGAGAGGTCGGGTTATGTTTACCGTTTGAAACCGATCGAGCCTTGCGATTGCGGCTTCTAGGTGTTTCCTGTCGGATCCCATCTGAGAGACGGGGAACAGAAGACCCTACTTTTCTTGAGCTTTTGTTTAAGGCAGGCCACTTTGGAGACTGCTTTTCCTTCCTTGACGGGCGTGTCATCTATCACCGGACTAACCTTAGTTTCCTTCACGTTGATTTGCGTGTCGACAGATCGAGTGCTGTTTGACGCGTTCCGACTATGCTTGCTAAAACACTTCTTTGCAGCATCAACCAATGAGATGGCCTCGGTTAACACGCTGTTTGCATCCGAGCAGCACTGTTGACAAAGCCATACACAACCCTCCTTACTGAACAGTTTGAAAGCAGCAGGCGTTAAGTTCGTGCAAACTTCGTGGTACCAGCCTTTGCACTCGTCGCACTGCATGCCGCTTTCAACAGGATAACGACAACTCGGACGTTGACAACTGCTTTTTTTTAAACTTTCCGGTCATTTAGGAGGGGTTCTTTTTCAAGATGCGATGATACTCAGAAACAAAACAAAAAAATAATCAATGACCAAAAAGTGAAGAGCTGTAGATTGCTAGGACCAAAAGTACTAACAGATACAGTTGAAAAAGAGGTACTCAAGAGTACCAACGACAAAACTAATTGAGAGAACAGTAAAAACGATACTCTAGTCGAATACTTTAACTGAAATGAATTCAATTAAAGTGAAAACAGTAGTCTTGATACGTAATAAACGATCAAAACAAACAAATTTACTCAGCGAGGAAAAATACCACTGTCCTTTTAAAAAGCGCGCTGAACTAATCTTTCTTATTACATTATAATAATGATTCGAATGAAATGCCATGGATTGGTACTGTAGTTCTACCATACCGTCATGGCACAACAGAAGAAATTCAAAGAATCTTGAAACATCACAGATTTCAAGTATATTACAAAACAACGAACACACTACGTAATACGTATTTTGGTTTTTTTCTCAATTCCCCAAAATGGACTAAATTTTCCCCAAAGTTGGCAGCTTGGGACTTTAGTTCACATAAAAGAAAAAAAAACCCTCCCTTTCATGTCCACACAGAACTGCGTCTACAAATTAGGTTGTATCGATTGTGATGCCTATTATATTGGAGAGTCATCCCGCGAAATCGTGACTGGATTCAAAGAACATATTAGGTACACAAAGAAACCTAACAATCCTGTAGAATTGAACCAACTTCAAATTAAATCGGCAATAGCAGTTCATGCCATTTTCAACAACCACCAAATCGATTTTAAAAATATCAAAATATTGGAAAAAAGGCTTTTCCAACTACAAAGAAAGGAGGGTAGCTGAGGCGTTCCATATAATGCTTAATCCTACTTCTCTCAATAGAAAAGAAGGCCTTACCATACATCCTACTTGGACCATCTATCCTAACCATTCAGTCTGATCGTATTTACAATTTCACACTATCATATTACAAATTTAAACTTTATCCTCTTACCATAAAGGTCACACAATTTTTCATCCTTAAACAATGCACACACAAATCTACATACATATTACTTATGAATCACCTTGACAGAAATGACAAGACATCAACTTGTTCAGACTTGTTTTTGATTGATCAAATATTATTCTTGCATTGTTCCGTTGTACTATTTAAACTTGGATTAATTTTAATTTGGTTATTTATTCTCTGAAGAAGTGACTTACACTAAGTCACGAAACATCAGAAAATCCAATTATCTACTCATTGGGATATTACAAATATATTATTATTTTTATTTATAACAATCAGCCCAATGCTCAATTTATTCGAAATTATCAAATGAAACCTTGGTAATGACACCTATGGATTATATTTGTTTGCAATGCCATGTCATTCCTCTTTGTTGTCACAGGTCCTATCGCGTTATCCATGGCGTCGACTACCTAAATCACTTTTCATCAGATCGTAGTCATATGCAGCGTGAGGATGGCAGCTGGATTGCACCACCACCAACTTATAAATGTATACGTGGACAGAGTTCAAGTTCGCCGCATACTTTGCCCTTCTACTGGGATATGACATCTAATATAGTTGAGAACTTATCACTGACGAGCAGTGTTTATGGAACTGTTTTAAGTGAAAGCGAGTTTTTCAAAAAATTCTCTGGTGTTTAGCTTATTACCGTAACCATTTTGAAACTCTATATTAAATCATTTTATTTTATTGACTACAACGTTTCCTTTCAGTTAACATGAAATATGTTTCAGTTCTTTTTACCTACTTCTTCCAAAACATCTTTCTAATGTTTTGGTATTCTAATCAATAGTAAGCTAGTGTGCACTCTGTGAATTACTTTTCAATGTACATCATTGCGATCAAAACTGATCTTTTGCTTCCAGTCACTACCGAGTTTTTATATTATCTTAACAATGATACGGTAGAATTCAAATGCTAATACGGACTTAGGCCTAATAGAATTATTGGACACAAGGACTTCAATGATACACGAACGGATGCAGAATGGTAGGAGGTAATTGATCTGAATGAGAAAGCTTTTCTTATCATTGGGTTATTATGCCTTGGCTAGTAGTTTTTGATCAGTAAATACTAGGAGCCGTCCCTTTCATCATATATGTGAATTAGCTAACGGTCAAATAGACTAGTATGTCAACATCTACGTTATTTTCGCTAGTCTCAAGTTTTGAGCAGCGAGAATTTTCTGCATGGTAGTGAACTGGGTGAAAAGCACATTTTAACACTTTCCACAACTCGGAATCTGGAATTGTTAAGATAACATCCTCATTAACATGCCGATAGAACGTTAAAGACCTCGACCACTTTGTTCATCTACATCATTTAAGCTATGAAATCCAATCCACTCGCTTACATTCTTATTGAATGTAAATAGAAATTCGTTCGTGGGCATCTACAAAGAACTGAATAAACTATGTCCGACTTAAAACCATCAACTACCATGACTGATAACCAACATTCAGCCTTATCAGTATCCATATGGGAGAGGTTACTTTACTCTGAGAATTCTATATTGTACCAAAAATATAATATTGAATAAAGCTGATAATAATAATAATACAGTGATCACCTAACCGTCAACATCTCTATATAATGGATAAAAACTTCTCTGCACATCCATCAGTTGATGACAACTAGTGTGCCGGTCTTGAGTGTTATAACTGCATTTGACATCTTAGTGGAGTCACCATTCTGCGTGGAGAATAAAGAAATCAAGGTATTCGTGAGTTATTTTAAAGACATCTGGAATGATTAACTTGTATGGATCTAAGGCTCCGATTCCCGAATCATACTCTGAAGCACCTACAGTTTCGTTTAGGACGATCTTCAACAAACATTACTGTAGAGCGGTGGGATGAAGGCTTGAAACAGCTCGTCCGAACACATGAAAATTTATTGATGCTCAGAAAAGCAAATGTCTAAATGGATTGAAAATCAAACAGTGTGGCAGGGATCTAACAATAACGTGGAAAAAGCACACGGAGATAGCAACACGGATTAAAATGGTCTTACAAGATTATAGGAACAAATAGATACTAGACTATTTACTTGGTATAGCATTCAGATTCGACTTACAACTTTAGACATCAAACCGTGCTGTTAAAATTCAAAAATGCAAATAACGTTCATATCTCTATTACATTATTAAACTAATCTATGCGTGACTGTGTTTTTTTATCTGCGCCTATTTTGATAGTCACTATGTTGGTGTGCACACTTTTGCCTTGATCCTTCCATCATAAAGGGTCCTCCGTTTAGAAGTGTTTTAATCATTGATAGTCTTGTCAACCATGTATTTTTAGTCTGAAGCGTTTACCAATTGAAAAATTCAGAGTTTTAAATTGATGGCAAGTGACGCTCTTTCTGTCCTCCTTTGGTTTCTCGTCTTTTTCATTTAATTATTACAGCCATATAAGAGGAACGACGGTTCGTACCTGAATCCCTGTGTTCGCACCACGGCGTCCAACGTAGGACAAAACGCGCGTTGTGGATTCCCATTCCGTCTTTTATATAACTTTATTAAGGTTCTTGTGACTAAACGGCAATACTAAGGCATTTTATTCAGGATGTACATATGCCAAAAGCTACTGACCAATTACAATTCTTAACAATGATGAGAAAATTCATCACTTATGCGAAAAATTATGTCCAGTACTGTTTATGTGGATTACCCGTAAAAAAAACACAGCCATTTCCATTTGATTTAAGGTGTTCAGCGAGAACTCTGTATTACGAAAGTAATGAGAAGCCGCCACAACTGTAGACTTTGTTTCAATAAGTGCATCTAACTTATTCGGTTTATTCTGATTCCCAACCGGTTTTTGTCTCATTTATTCCTAATCAATCAAGCTGTGGGAAATTGTTTGCATACGACATTCTAGCAGAACATTTCTAGTCGAGAAAATTGTTTAAAACTAGAATGAAAATTTTATCGGCCAATTTATCTGTTAATTATCATCTAACTAGTCTGAACGTTTGGTTTGATTTCTGCAGTTGTTGTTTTTTTTCTCACTAAGACGAGCATATCCTATTTCTAGTATGATCAGAAAAGCATAATGTGAATTTTTTTACTCACCTTATTTATAAATTTGTACAATGATTAACACATGCAGAAAATGAGTAATGATAATTCCTTTCTAGTTTGTATTTTCTCTAATACAATAATAACGTATTTTATGTTTGGATGGCTTTACCATTTTGGTATGTAAAATAATTCTTAAAAGTAACAAGTACATATTGAAATTGATCAGCATAACCTATACTTCAGTCTAACACAACTAACTTTCCAGTTGTACACAGAAAGTGAGTATATGCTAACTCCGAGTTGTCTATTTGCAAAATAGCGCTTAACAAAGCTTTCCAGGTTACAGTTTTGATACAAGTATTATATTTTCTACAGTTTAAACGATCATCCTAGTCACTTGTTGTTGTCAGTTTCATTGTACATCAACCTTTTCAAAATAAACGTAGGACAATACAAAAAAAGCGATATTGCAGAGTTCCAGAAAAACTTAGTAGTTCCCAGTTAATATCTCCGAGTGAATAATAATGTAAATCGATTGTGAAATCGCGAATAAATACATGTGGAATAATATAGGGTTAGTCATAAACTAGAGCGCTGTATGGAAGCAATTAGCTCTTAGCTTGAGAACGATATTGAGTTCTTAGAAAAGGTTCAGGGGACATCAACTAAGTAAATCTATCGTGTCGTATGAGAACATGTTGGTTTAATCAAATATTCTCTTATCATGCAGAAAGACGATATAATCCGATCACAATCTTCAAGCTACTTTCTGATGAATTCTACTCCTATATGTCCTCATTACTTGTACCTTATATAGTAGCAAGAATATGAGTATATACTTAAAGGTCAACAAGCCTATGAACAGTTACTCGTCGGCCGGGAATGGACTTTCTCATCAAATCGTTAACCAGTTAGGCTTTTCAACTCAATATGTTGTGAAAATGTGAAATGTGTTCATAGAAGGTTAGATAAGTCAAAAGTCCCTATTTTCGGGACCAACCTTCCAATCTTCTGTTCTTTCCAAACTAAAACTGACAATTCATATTTATTTATGACAGAAATACACTAATAACCCTATTCCAGCTTGTAATATGATTCATTTTCATTGGGGACTAGAGTAGACTGAAAATTACTAACATTTTTTATATCTATAAATTCCGTCGATATAAAACACTCTAAATGTGATCACTATTTTGGGAAAAATCATTCACAATTGATGGATATTTTGCAGATGAAGTATTCACTGCATGGTTCTCAGATTTCACTAAGAGATATAATTTTGTACCAGTATAAGGGTTGTGGGGATTATTAAGTTTTTGATTGAGACCATGAAGCAATTGATGTTAGACCACCGTTGGAAACCTGGAAGCACTGTACGGTCGTTTCGTCTCATCGTGGGACTCCTCAGCAGTGTGCACCCACGATCTTGCTTGCCGGATTCGAACCCAGGGCCCTCAGTCGCGCGCGCGAACACTTAACCTACTGGACCACTGAATCGGCATCCAGTGGTATTAATGTCTAACCTCAACCAATCCACGAAATTTCGCGACCATCTTCCATTGTACTGAAACAGCTACCTGTCTCTACCCGACACGGATTAGCGCACTGCTGAGTAGTCCCATAATAGTACTCAAATACGTTTAGTTGTTACCGCCTATGTTCATCGGATTCAGAACTGCAATATCGGCTGTTACGAAATAATAATCCACATTTTCAACTTCAATCCAAACGCGACCTAACTCAGTACCATCGGTGATATTTATCTCACTTCTTGGATGATTTAAATCTGCCAGTCATATTTTATCACTGTCATGTACACTATTTTCAAATTAAACCATATCACTGAGTAGCAATCCTTACTCACCTTAACAATTGCTAGTGACTGAAGTATGCAGAGTTTTGTTTCCCTCTGAAAACGAATGTTTGGATAATACTCTAAATAGACTAGTCTTTCAGCCTTCTACGCAAAACATATATCCATTAAGTAAACTGTGGAATGAATATACGATTTCTAAAATGCAACTTTTGATTGCGTCATATATGACTTTTTGTGCTCTTCGATGACCATAACGTGAACCTGAATGAATACGTTTTTGATAAAATGAATAAATGCATGGAGTATTCCCAATACAACATTATAAGGGTTTTAATGATTATTAGAACTATTTGAATTAATGTACTAACTAGGAATATCCGTAACAGTGCCATTTACAGCGAGTAGAACCACATGAGCACAAATGGGCGTATTGTAATTGGAAATCGAAACCAGCGGGCAATCAAGTACATTAGTTTGTACAAATACCACAGTTTGCCGTCGTAAAACAAACTGAAAAATACCTTAAACCTGGTACATTGGTATTTTCGTTTTTTAGTAGGTGTAGGTTTTTATTAACCGAATGAATCCAAGTAATTATTTTAAGTATATATCAGCTTGGTTATTTTGTATACCATTAGCATTAGTTTAGGTTCAGATGAATATCGTAAAATAAATGAGTATTCGTTCTCAAATAATGCTAATTAATGACAACATCTGTGGCGAAATTCGAAACACCAAGCACTGAATATCTGGTTTGGGGTTATACTAAAGAAGCGTAAATGTTAACTACTCGATTTCAACCCGGGCGTCAACTGTTGTACCTAACTGTTAGCAAAGTACGGGTGATCATGATTCTGTAAATCTAAATTTCACTAAAGAGAATTCGGCATAAGGAAGTCCTAACACGGTTATGTATTGGTTTATCAGTATAATTACTAGTAGTATTAATGTCATGAACTTAGCAACCGTCATTTGTAAACTCGACACCCTTAACGATCAAAAGACTTATGAATTAATGTTGGACTGTTCGCCGTTGGGACTATTTATCCAAGGCGTACTAGACCTGTTTTCCGTTGATTCCTATCGCATTCGGTGTTACGACTGACCCACCTTTTTACCTGCTTATGCTGTCAGTTTATAGTGTCGGAATTGTTTTCATGAGCTAAAATGTGATTTCCTTACTTTTTCACAATGGTGCCATGGGTGTCTTAAATGATATGAGGATTTCGATCCACTACTTCCAGTTTATTTTGATTCTCCGTCATTTGTTGTCAAGTTCTTGTGATGCTAGTTTTTAGTGAGAATTACACAGTAATAGTCACCACTCATAAATAATCGAGCGGAAAAAATGACTGAAGGCGGTAGGTAAGTCACACTTAGTAAACATAGAAATGTGAATTCCTGATGTGTAATTTTTGAAAAAAATTAAGTAGGATTTCGACTTGCTAAAACACTGTCAACTGTCTTTTTTTAATTCCCAATTTTATTGGAATTTAAAATGGTAGTTAACTACGAACAAAAAAGTTAACATTTAAAACATACATTTGTAAACATGAGTAAAAGATTTCTTACAGAAGCCTGTAGAGACCATTAGTAGCCTCAAAGATACATGGTAATTCAAAGGTGAAGACGCGAGTTTGGTTAGTGTGTGAGTGGTTTATTAATCTCGTCAAGGTTAGCACGCATATATATTAGGGCATTTGTATCATATTTTTAGCCTTTTTGTTGGCTGAGCAAACAGCTATAGTGAACTTTTAACTGGATCGGATATGAAAACACAAAATAGTTCTTCCTATAGGTACTTGAAATAATGGTTTAAGTGTATTAGAAAGAATGACATTGCAGAACGAACAGTTAATAAAAGATTGTATGGAACAGTTCTATGCACACAAAACAACAGCTTGATCATTGTGGTTGAACTTATTTTATGTCATTTAACGTTTCCAACCACTGAGTACGAGTAGTGAGTATCCAAAAGAAATTACATTATAAAGAAAAATAATATTAATTTGAGTATAGTAGCCTGAATTGGTCTTATTTTGTCAGGTTTTCTTCAACTAGAACATAACTGATAGAAATGAAGTTAATGAGACATAAATGTATGCTCGTTGAATTGCCTAAACTTCATGTATTTCTAATCTATTATTCCCCGTTTTCATACTCGACTAACAGGTCAAATTTCTGCACAACCATAGCCGCAAATAGTTAATTTCTTAAGAATGTTACTCGTAGGAGATTCAATTTCGGATCGCAACACTTCGAAGGTACCAATGTTTGACATTCACTTCCTGGCTATTAAAAAGCAAACATTTAGTGCCAAAATGCTCACCGATGAATAAGTTTTACGGCATTTATCAAAAATCATCTCACCTAAAGGAAGCGCTACTTCTTTCTAACGTCTTTTCAGAGGATTGATATACAGTAAAGCATATTCATCGTTTGATGATTCGTGTGCGTTGCTTAATCTACCTAGCAAGTAGGTGTCCAAAAGTTACTTATGATTACCTATACGCTTTATTTCTCTTAATTTATAAATTACAAACCTCAAAAGTGTTATAAAACAGGGCAAATCATGATTAAGTAGGAACTGTTTCTTCCCATGTTTGTTTATAAATTTGGCTATGTGACTAACAATGACAATACTCCATTCCTATTTGTCCATGTCATTGTTATGAGTTATGTGTGTCCTTAGACTTTATCGATCAGTTTAATACGGTCTGTCTTCTAACTAACATTTGATTGGCGGGTTTTGGGCATGAGAATTAGTCCTGAGTACTGTCAGACTTAGACATTGAGTAAAATCTAGAAAAATAATTTGAACAGTACTCGCCATCGGTAGGTCACCATTTCTCTTTTCCTTTTAAAGTTGATTTGTGTTTTCTATCGTTCACCAACCGGTTTTTCAAATATTTGTTGAAATATCTCGTGGGATTATCATTAGTCCAGGTACTTTAGTTAATAACCATCCAAGTTTAAATTTCTTAAGATCTTGTCACCGGAGAGAAGCCTGAAATCTAGCTTTTATGTTATATAATATGTTAGAAGTAGATTCCGAATAGGATTAAAAAATGGTAGTGGCAATTATATACGGAGTCGAACCCAAAATTCACGAGTTTCATGGGGACAGTGACACTAAGATATTGACTTGAAATTGAGTTGTAAACATCTTCAACCTCATTTAGTTCACGATTTAGAGCAACCACCATTCAATATCATCGATTGACAGAGAGTATGTAAAGTTTTTAACACAACTCCACTACTCGAAAAACAGGAAAATACACTCATTTTTAAAAAATTGAGACCGGAAATAATACAACTCTGTTAAAGTTTCATGAGTACCTTCAACTAGCGGACAAATTTTAAAATAATCTAGGCGAATCACCTTTAGTTAAATCGATAATTAGAAAGATATGATTTTACTTTTCCTCGTAATACTGAAACAACCAACAATACAGTAGGCTTTGGGAACTTAAAAAAAATTTACGAAACGTGGTAGCAGACGTTGTTCTTCTTGCTACAAACAATATTAACGACGTGCATTATCTTAATTTTGTAATTGCACTTCATACTTTTTATACTAACTGGGTATGTTAGTTACAAACAGATACTGCTTTATATTATCAGTCTAAATCTTGTTATTTGAAACGTTATACTTATATGGTACTATTAGTAAGTACAAGCATACAACTTAATGAAACAATTTCTCGTTAACATATATGATTTATTAGTAATCCATGAAAAATGAAATTCTAAGTGAATTAATATCTTAAACGAATTCCATTTTTGTTAAAATCAGTACCTTGGATGAGTGACTTTGGTTATACCGTTTTATTGTATGAGTTAACGATTGTGATCGATGTCTGAATTCAGTTAGACCGAAGATGGAATATTAAGGTTCTTTAGAAACCATAATATGTTTTCCGATTGTTGATGTGTATTATATGTAACATTTCTTTCTTGGTACGTCATGTGCTGCTTAAAATGGATTGATTGCTTCACAGACAATAAGCTCTATTATTCAAATTGATAGTTCACAGCACAGGATATGAAAATTTGTTCAGTTTTTAATAAAGCAGTACATTCGTGCCACATAAAGATTTTTATTTTATTCATCCGTTTGCTGTTTGGCGAATTTATTTAGTACCTAAATTATTTATTAATTAATTAGGATTTTGGTTAGGGTTAAGACCCAGGCCGCATGTTTAGTTCCATTCAGGACTCAGCTGAATATTCCTGCATCGTAGTATTTATACTTACATTGATACTCAAACCTAGTACCTATCACTCCAAACATCCTTACGTTATCTAAAAATTTAACGAGTCCAAACAATCAATAATTTGTTCAAATAAAGCGGTTAGTTATGTGCGATACCATGCAAAGTTTTTATCTTATGGAGTAATCTTGTCTTACGTTATCAATTGCTCCATCATTAAAATTGTTTCAAAAAACCATATATTATGTCGGCGAGAGTTTGTTGTTCAAAGTCCTAAACATTCACCTTGACAAATATCTGTCTTCTTTTGGAGCATTTAGTTTACTAATAGGTGAGAGTATCAATGAGCGGTTTAGTAATAACTGAGTATTTATTAAACATTCTACCCGATCACTGTATATTTTACTTCATAAAAATGGTATTCAAAAAATAATTTTGATTCCTGGAATAAGTAATAAGATAACATTTATCAAGATTAAGTAATACATTGATGCAATGCCCATCAAATAATGTACTATTTGAAATATATTTTGCTTAATGCAAATACAATGTCCTCATCATCTCGTCGTTTAGAAACGCTTTGAACAGCTTTATATTGAAATGAAGGCTTGAACATATGATTGGAAACGAATACCGTACTTCAGAAAAATTCCAAATACACTATGAACGATTGGGCAACATATCATTGTATGTATCGATTTACATATACTTGAGTAATTTCCTAAGGAGTAGTAGTGATAATGTAAACACGGCCGAATGTGTACGTAAATATCCGCAAAACAACAGAATTTTGACCGTCCAATAATATAAGACGATTAAAAAGATATAACTAAATAGGTGCTAGAAATACATAAAATTGACCTCGAAAAGGTTCATATAATAGTGCATTGTAGTTTTGTGAGCCTTTTTATCTGTTCGTTTCACCGGCAACCACAATCTCCAACTTTACTAAGATTTATGCTTATGGTAACGCAACATCGACGATATCGAAAGGAGTAGATAACATCTTTCTCTTCTTATTATACTCCTTGTTTTTATATTCCCACTGACCTGACCTAGAACTCAAAGTGATTTTGATTATATATATAATATTATAGTATATTACTATCTTATTGTCAATAATCACTATAAATAGTTGGTGTGTCTATTGTTTAGAGTAAACAAAAATATCAATTTGATGTCCACAGGATAGTTTTAAAGTTTTATTTTTTTTGTTAATTTTATTAGTACTTTTCTTAAATTTTAATCAATTCGAAATGAAACTGTGGACTTGTGAGGAAATGGTATAGAGACGACCTTAATCGATTCTTAAAATGACTGTATGACTTTGAAGAGACTTTTTAGCCAATAAGTAGACGGTCTGTATAAATTAAAAATATTTCGCAATAGAACGAATGAAATCTGTTAGTTTGATGACTTTAGAAAGTTCATTAATTTTCCAAGGTTTATAGTCAGCCTTATTAATGCTAAAGAGTTTCTTCCGCAAAGCCGCAAATGGTTTTGTGATAAATTTGTTATCGTTTATAAAGCATTTCTTATTTATTGAAGGGTTATAGGTGAACCGTTGTTGCCACCACATCATTATGAACAACTAATGGGTATATATATATATGGAGTCTAAACATGAAAATGTGAGTACTTGATGCCGGTTCAGTGGTCTAGAGGTTAGGCGTTCGCGCGCGAGACTGAAGGCTCTGGGTTCGAGTTCCGTGTGCTTGATCGTGATTATGCACTGCTGAAGGGTTCCATACTAGAACGAAACGGCCGTCTAGTGCTTCCAGGTTTTCAATGGTGGTCTAGCTTAAATCGACTCATGAATTCAACTGTGAAAGTACTTGATACATTTAACACTTCATTTTTATGATTTAGCGACAAAAAGAATTGCATCTAAAGTTTTCTGTTTCCGCTATGAACGTGTCAATGTAACAGATTCCAACATGCTATATGAATTACCCGTGTGTAGTGAAAGTTTGTTCGACTCTGATTGGCTTGCCCGTATATTATATTTTTACCAAAGAAATCATATTAGTCTATTTAACTCAGTTTATTTGCTATAAGACTTGACTTTGCTAAGCTAAAAAGAAGCAAAGCGAAATATGTTCGCGGAATAAAACAAACGGCACCTTTTGTAACGCTATCTCCACCATTTTCAGTCACGCAAAATCATTCATATTAATGATTATGGCATTGAAATGGCTACTTTCAAACAGTTAAACAGTATATTGACTATATATGATATGCATTTTGCTTTCTAATTACAGTACTATTTACAAATTAGGGTACATTTGTAAAGTCGGTGAAAATGCTTACATCTAATGTATACTATAGTTATCACTTGAATAAATATTGGAATATTTTGTTCTTTTCTTACATAAAAACAAGATGCTAGGATTAGTTGACAAATCATTTCAGTAGGTTTGATTTATTTATACATATTCAAGTTGGAATTGATATGACAGACATGACACGCAGCACGTTATTTGTTATAGCTCAGGGTATTTTATGATTTCATCATAATTAATTAATAAATAAGGTGTACAGTCTATATATAAGTGTATTTTCTACTAGAGTCGTTGTGTTTTGTGTTTAATAAGTCTTCACTTGTACCAGTCTTGTTACTCTTACTTCGCGTCGTGGAAATTGCAGTGGTTTCGCGTTTTACAAGTATAAGGAATAAGCGATTCCGATATGACTCTACATCTTCCAGAGTTTCGCCATCAAGTGTGATTGGGTTGGTGTTCTCCGTGTTGTATTTGAGGACCTAGGTTTTCCTCTTGTGTATGTGGAGGCTTATTGATGCAGAGACTGCTGCTACACTGGCTGTCTTTATTTGCAATTGTTCGTGTGTATGTGATAGAAGGGCTAGGTGATCTGCCAAGTCTAAATCGTCTAATTGGTTCCGAGCTGTTCATTGTATTGTGTTTTCCTTCAGATGTAGAGGTCTTCATAATCCAGTCGACCACCAGAAGAAAAAGGAAGGGAGAGAGTAGGCAGCCTTGTCTGACTCCGGCCCTCACTTGGAATACATCTGTCAGCTGTCCTCCATGCACCACTTTGCAGTGTAGTCGGTCGTATGAATTCGCATGATTAAGATTTTCTCAGGTACACCATATTGTGAAACGCTTTCTCATAACCATATAAGTTGATGAATATTGACGAGTTCCATTCAATTGACTGTTCAACAATGGTGCGTAGTGTCGTGATTTGGTCTGTGCACGATTGGTCCTTACGGACTGCTGTCTGTTGATCTCGAAGTTGGGCGTCTCCTGAGTGTTCCATCCGATTGAAAAACACTGTTGAAAACGTTTCCTGGTACCGATAATAGTGTGATGCCTCTAGAGCTGAGTTCTCACACTTGATCAGATCGTTATACTATGGAATGTTGATGAGGTGTCTTTCTTTGCAGTCTGTCAGTGGCACTTGTTGCTCCTCCCAAATCTTCGTGATTAGAATATGTTTGCAGTATGTTTGTAGTTACTTCTATGCACGACATTAGTGTTGTAGTTGGTATTTTGTTGGATGTTTCTGTTTTCCCACTATTGATTTGTTTGATGGTCATGCTGATTTGTTCTGATGTTGGTGGAGTGAAATTTACAGGAAGATCTGTGTGTGCTGCTTCAATGTCCGATATGTTTAGTCGGTTTCGTGTATTCAAGAGTTCCTAAAAGTGTTCTACCCATCTGTTTTTCTGTGATTGGCTTGCCTTGTTTGTGCTTGATTGATCTTTCTGGTTTCCTATATTTACCTCATGGTTTTTTCCTTGTGTCATATGGTTGTCTGATATTTCCTTTTGTTGCAGGTTATTCCTTTGTGTTTGCTAGATGTTCTACGTGTTTTTGATTGTTGGCTCCAATGTTATTTTTCAGTTCTAGCGCTTAGTGCGACACCGACGCTGTCAAAACCAAATGAAGATTCTACTTGGTTCCCATATAGAATCACGTGAAACAGGCTTTCGGAAGCGACAGATGGGGAGCGAATTCGCAGTACTTCACTTGAGTCTTGAATACGGGTTTCAGATAGACAACAGCCATCGATATGAAAACTTTCTAAAGACACAGCCAATTTTATCTGTTGTTTGATCTGCATTAGTGTGCGAACGTTGAAGGATGTCAGTTTTTAAATGGTATACGTGGTTTCAGAAAGACTGTTTCAGTATTTGTATTAGGTGATAGCATTCAACTTTTAACCAGTCACTGACTCGACATAATTTAGATAGTACAGGGTTCCCACCATAGACGAGCTGATGTATAAGTTTAAAAATAAAATACTCAACATGAGGAATATATAAGTGATGTAGTATAAACGAAATAAAAAGGAATTTTATCCGATGATTACGAATAAGATTTGTCTGAAAGTTGAAGCAAGATAAGTCTTTCCAGTCGTAGTTATCATTGATTTGTGTAAGGGCTGTGATACTGCTCATGTGCCCAAACCGAAGTAGATGGTTTTCTTAAGAGTTTAGTGGCCCGTGGGTCTGACTCCAATTAGATCGTAATAAATGTTTGTTATCATCTATCCTCGTATATAATCATCGACTTAAATCGCGTTAGTCAATAACGGAATTAAATAAGTCAAATAATGTGAATGTACTTTTGAATACATATATTTTGTATATGAAGCGAATGAAATAGAGAGAAGAAAAACGACGCGCAGTGGAGATGGCGGGTAAGCCAACTCCCATTTAACCAAGCGTTAATCAATAATTATAGTTACACAAAAATAAGTTACAGACATGTGATGAGTAATGAGATAAGATATGTACACACACCTACGCGCTCATATAAAAACAGTCAAGATTGATAAGCGAATGAATAACAAGGTCAGAATGTGACTCAAGTAGAATGAATAGAATGAGATGTCCGAAAGCTAGAATAAGATGTATGGTCTTAGCATAATAACCGACACTACAGGATTCCACACCCAGAGTCTTTGACCTAAAGATCTAATCCACAAGGCAGTGGAGCATCGTTAGATGTAGTCCCATGGTAGCCGGTGACCAACGATTGGTTCACACGCCATTTGTTCCTTCAGGATACTGGAGTCCACGTGCACGATTGGTGTGGAATCAGGGTTTTCTAACTCCCCCAGGTGGACTCTCCGTGTCCACCGACCCGGTTAAAGCCCCGAATATTCGTTTTTCGTCCCGATTTCATAAACAACACCCCCATTGCGAGAAGGCAGTAAGTAGGATGTCCCCGAGAGCGGCTGTATGCGCGTGGCCACTTGAGAGTATTCCGAGAGGGAGAGCGGACTCTCCCCACTTTCGAACGTATCAGGGTGTTTGAGGGTGGGTTTCAATGGATATCTACTCCTTGTGACGATGTTTCTTGCGGCCCACCACCTCCTGAAACGTTGAAGTTAGTGCTTCTTTGATCCTTTTCCAGTTGTTTTCCATAATGGTTGTTTCTTCTTTGAAAAGATCTTGTAAGGTTTGGAACCTTTGTTGAGAGCTATTTTGAATTCGTTGAGTTTGTCAGTATGTCGAGGGAAGACTATATCAAACATCTATAATGCTGGTTTTCCAGTTGTTTAGTGTTTCGTTGGTTTAAGTGTCATCTCGGTAGCCACTAGGTGGTGATCTGATGTTATGTCAGCTCGTCTCTTTATTTACACGTCTCTCACTGATCTTTCGGATTGTTTGGTAGTGCAAATATGATCGATGTAGTTCTGTGTTGTGTGATGCAGTGAGACTCATGTAACTTTGTATATGCGTTTTGTAAATTATATAAATATATATATATAATCATTTAATGTCTAGTTTCTTATTTGAAACCCAGACAGAATGAGAGGAAAAGAAAACGGATTACAAATATTTTTATGATACAGAACGATTTCTGTCATTAAAATGAACAAGTAATATTTGCTTACAAACTAGTCAAGTAGTGGTAGCCAGTCATATTCACATGTGAATACATGATATGAAATATTCATTTAATTTTTTCTATACTAACATATATATATGTATATCACGCAATAATAAACAATACGTTAGTCGAAATAAATAAAGCAGAAAAACAAACAGTACATACATACAACAACAATATTTGTCAAGAAGTTATGGCTTCTCATGAAAACTATGAAGTGTCTATTGAACGTGATGTTACAGAAGAAAATGAAGTAAGTCGAAGTGTTCTCTTTTTACTGTACTTATATTCATAAAATATTTTTAATTGTTGTTCATTTGACAATTATATTTATATATATGAGTGACAATATTAAACTCAATAAAAATGAACAGGTTTTCATTTTTATTATTGGTAAAAAAATTTTAAGTGTTATTTTCTCTGTTGAGAATGAATTGTTTAATTGGGAATGCTTTCGTTGTCGTTCTGGAAAGCATCTTCAGCACTTACTTCAAGTAGACCCTTTTTTCAACCAGTTGTTTCCAAGTTTATTGTACTCATAATACGTTTGTTCTCGTTGGCTGTATTGTTCAGTTGACCTCTGACAATGTAACTAATTTTTTCTGAATCTATTAGTAAATTAAGTCTATATCTATATGTGTGAAGCATTTTCTTCTTCGTGACCAGAGTAAAAAAGTGCCTCTTTCGAATCTAGTCTTTTCTGTCCAGATTGGGTCCAATGGGTTTCAATGACTCCGTGAACCGTTAAGTTGTTTCTCCTCATTTTCTTAGCTATTTGATTGATCCTTCAGGTTTCCTACACTGTGTGAACATTCCATGTGCCTATATTAATTTTCGCTCTGATTGTCAGAAGAGGTACCGGCCTCTTGACTTCCAAAGTATAGCGGCTTTCATCATGACTTGTCATAATTTTTCTGAATGAAGATCCTTCAACTCAAGGGACAGAGTTTAAGTGGTTTAAATTAATTATTCTGGTTAGGGTTTTTTTTAGCAATGTTGTTTTCTACGATATGGGGTTGCTGAACCATTGTCCAACTCTCCTCCTTTACCGGGTGCCGGAACCGGCAGTAGCCCTAGAACTACAGGCGGAGTTATATGTATGTATATATAGTCGTAGTTATGATGATAATTATCATGTGACATAAGAAGGATGAAAGTATAAATTAAAAATTGTTTATTCTTACCCTTCATTTGATGTTTTATTTTTATATACAAATGTTCTCAACAAGTATATATATATATATGGCCAGATTTTTTGAAATTTATTGCGCATATATATCATAGTTCTGGTTGTCTTTGTCTTCTGATTACACTATTCAAATTTGTCAAAGGGACTAATCGCTTTGAAAAATGATAATTTTGATTTTATAACCTGATGAAGTTTGATAAAGAAATTGATTAAAAACGACTGTTCACTCTAATATTCTTTATGTATAAATATTCCATGAGAATTTTTAAATACAAACACTGTCCTGTCTATGTTTCCTTTCTTTATATACTTTTCTCAAGACTTCTACCATTTTTCCGTCTTACACTAGGATATAAAAAACTGAATTGATTATCTCTTTCATATTCTATTGTAAACGTTATGTTGGGATGAGAGTTGTTGAAGTGACTAAATAACCAGGAAGCGTTGTTCATATCATCACGGGAAGTAATTCAGATTGCAAATTATATTAATAGTTTGTTCTCGTGGTATACTCGCAAATAATAAACACACGTCAAGAGATACCATGAATTTATCTGATATATTCAATTGATTCATTTCTTTAGAAAACTGAAATTCGTCTTTAAAAATATTGACCGCAAACTTTCTACGAATTGGTTCTAATAATCTGGCTAACCACCGACTCAACTTATGATATAGGTTCATCATAGACATTATAGGTCTTAACGGGATGTTGGATTTGTGTACTTTATACAAAAAGCGGTCGTGATCCTTTTGCATTCGGATTGTTGAAAGTTGGATTATCATTGAGTTTCTTCTTGACAAGTCCCTTACGATGATTATTGGCTGTGCTATCAACTGTTGCAATGGTATCTTACTTAGATATGTCTTTTAAACAACTCATCCTAACATAACGTTTACAATAGAATATGAACAAGATAATCAATTCAATTTTTTATATCTCAGTGTAAAACGAGAAAATGATGGAAATTTTTAAATAGCTTAATTAATGTAAACAAATATGGTAAGCACTACTGAATTTTACAAATATTTAAATGAACAAGTGGCATAATCTCGGATTTCACTTTAAATTAAAACATGTTCACCTTTTACACTTTTATTTTCTTATGAGTAAATCTAAAGAGCCTCGTCTGTTCGATGTTTCCTTGAAATTTATGCATTTCACCATTATTTCCCATATTGGTGCTAAACTACGGGTTTCATGTTAGAATACGTTGGTACATTTCTAATGTTGAGAGGGTTGGTGTTTTCCATTCTATTTGTCATGTTAAGTCACTTAAAATGATGATATTATATCAAATTGATTGGTAGGATTCGATCAACATCTGAAGTTAGACAAATGTAGGATTGATTACTGTTATCAATTAATATAACTTGTTCCTTGTCAAAATAAAATACTTAGGGCGATTTAACTCCACATACTTTATTCCAGGCTCTACTTTGATTATCACTAAATACATGTCTGACTAAAATACTTTAAATAAGTTCATTATCCTCATATAGACTATTCAAAAATGACTTCTGTATAAATATTCATCTCATATCAATTTGTTTAAATTATTATAGATTTCAAATTATCATTTAATAGTTGGTGCGATTATAGATGGGAATTTGGAATTGATAAACCATTTATTTACACAACGCAACAACTTCAACTTTAAGAACTTGGATGAGGTAAGATGAATTAAACTTGTCGACTTTGTTTGTTTTTAGTTACTATGATAACCTCTTGGTGTTGTGAAATTGTTTTTGGATTTTGGAGCTTTTATTATTTCATTTAAGTAACCATTAAAAATTCGCAAATTTAAACAAAACAAACAGTTTTTGTCTTCACTGTGAAATCCATTATCACTAAATATGTATCCTCCGGAGTTCCCACATTTATTTAGCTTTCAAACCTTGTGGGAAATGCATTACTATTCAATTTGTATGTGTAATTAATAGTAACCGTTTCTCTTGACACTTCTTGTTATTGTTTGAAAGATTGTCAGATTAAATTACTTTTTCTACTAATGAAAATCAAGCAATGAGAATACAAACTGCACAATGTTATCATATATTCCCATTAAAATTAGTACGTACAATATTAATCATGTGTAATATATTTTGTTACAAGCTGCCGTCCTAAACATCATTGGGAAGATTCAAGCAACTAATACAAATGAATAACTTATCTTTACCCATCAATGTTGTAAACAGTTCAAGATTTCATGATTGTAGTTGTATTTATTTCAGAATATAAGACAGAATTTTATTCGTTTAAAGAAAAAACATTCAAATCATAATCTTTTTTTGTAATAATTAAAATTAAAGATAAATTGTCGTAACCAATAGGTTATTGACATATTTTACCATTTAATTAACTCGGATACAAATTAAAAGGTCAGTGAAAAAAGGAGAAATTCTTTGAAAATTCTCATATATTATTGTTATGTAAAACGAAAAGAAATATCTGAAAAGATGAAACTATGTTTCTCAAACGTGACCTAATTACTTTCATTATTTGACAGTAACGTATTTCGATGATAGTTTAAACTAATTAGGGTTATAGAAAACTGTTTCTATTAGATTTTAAATGTTAATTGTTAAACAAAAAATATTATCAGAATAGGTTTTGTGGAGATTTTAGAAATTTCACAGATTGAAATCATGAGTCAGTTGAAGCTAGACCACCATTGAAAACCTGGAAGCACTGGACGGCCGTTTCATCCTAGTATGAGACTCCTCAGCAGTGCGCATCCACGATCCCGCACCACACGGGGCTCGAGCCCAGGACCTACTGGCTTCGCGCGCGAGCACTTAACCACTAGACCACTGAGTGGGCATCCAACGGTGTTAATGTCTAACTTCAACCAATCCACGAAGTTGCGCCACCGTACACCATTGTCTTCAGTGAGTTCCTATCTCACAACAGACCTGGTTGAACTCCACTGGTAACGGCTTCTCACTAGAGCTTCGGGAGTTTTTCCTGAAGTCAGTCACTAGTGAGCAGTTGATTATTATCAGAATGGGTTTTGTGGAGATTTTAGAAATTTCACAGATTGAAATCATGAGTCAGTTGAAGCTAGACCACCATTGAAAACCTGGAAGCACTGGACGGCCGTTTCATCCTAGTATGGGACTCCTCAGCTGTGCGCATCCACGAGGAGTCCCATACTAGGATGAAACGGCCGTCCAGTGCTTCCAGGTTTTCAATGGTGGTCTAGCTTCAACTGACTCATGATTTAAATCTGTAAAAAAATATTATTTAAAAAGTCTATTTATGGAAATAACACAGTGTTAAACAATTGACGTTGGAAATATAAATCATATTTTCGGTCGTATTAACTGGTTAGTGTGATTCCTACAGTGACTCCTGAAGAATTTAGGTGTGTACTATTGAAAAGTTTCTAGAAAAAACAAAAAAAGTTCAGTGTTTCCTGGTTTCCGGTAGCTTTTTAACTAAGTTCGGTCCTCGGTGTAAACTGGAAAAATCAACAGCCTTCCCTGTAGTAATAATAATCACGTGCTCACAAGTGACTAATATTGAGAGGTGATTCTCGGAGTTCTAGTGAGAAGATGTGACCAGCTGGTTAGAACGAAGTTATCTGCCAATGGTTTGGAAAGATGATTGTGCAGTATCACGATCTGATTTAAGATTGAAAGGAAAACTATTCGATGACAATTTATTAGTTCAAATATTAAGTGCTGCCTGAATGTTCTAAAGGCCCGGGTTCAATACTCAGTAGAATTGTGAATGTACATTGCTGAGGAGTCGCACACGAGAACGAAACATTTGTTCAGTACCTCCTGGTCTTCAATGGCTTCCTAGCTAATGTTAGTTCACGATGTAAGCTATAAGACCTAACAATTTGCACAAAATCCCTTTACTGAACATAAAATAGCTATCTAATATTTACCAGTGTTTATTTATTCTTCAGTTGCCGTTACTTCGTGATAAAAATCTATCTTGACTACTTATTAGTTAGGTTGATATCTGATGACAAAAGTTTGGAGTTTAACTTATGCTAAATATTTTCCCCTTTAAAATGTACTATTTTATTGTCTTGACAAGGATTGAACTCAAAAAAACACTTTCTCATGTAAACTTATGAACTGAAGATCGTAAGTTTCTTCATTATGTAATGCATACTTTTAATTTCTATCCATCAAGATCATCGCATGCATAAAAATCGAAAGCTCGTTGAAATGAAACTTTTCTGTTTAATTGTACATTTGAAACTTCTTTATATATGCGATAAAAAACTAACAACCTTCAAATTTAGGAGTTATTAGATAGAGAAATCTAAGTTTTAACCTTTTCATTTCCAAAAGAAAACCCGGAAAGAAAGCAGGACATCCAAGATAATCTATTTCCGTTTATGTTCTATGAACTCAAAGCTAAGGCTGACAATTAAAGATTTCGGTTAACCAATAGTATTATGATCTTAATTTAACATCAATATTTTGACAAAAAACTTCTTATTATATGTTTATGAAGACTATCTGTTTGCCGGAACTCATTTTTTACTGGGTTTAATAGACAAATGCTTAACTGGTTTAACTCTGTCTAGATAGAATGTATTTTACAGAGGAAGGATCTATACTAGTAGGTTTACCGACTGATAGTATGAACATTAACGGGAAGTAACCTAAGTAAGCATCATAATACACTGTTTTTTATGTTTTAGGAGCACTTAGGTAATAAAACGTGTTTATTATTGTGCTAGTAAAGTACCGGTCTAATCTATAACAATAAATATGGACACTCTAGACTAATAAGTCAACTGGGAATTGTAAATATTTAAGATACGGTAAAAAATTTGATTCACTGCTTATATTTCCCTTAAATTTTCAGTTATTTATTATAATAATTAAGACACTTGAACGATATTTCAGGACATCAGCGTAATGATATAATATTCTGTTTCATTATTTCGCAGAAGTTATAATTTCAGTTTGTAAGGGCAAGAGGTTGGATAGGATATACTAGTTTTGGAGTTAGGAATTTCTTAGTTGAGTCAAACATTTTTATAATGTAACTACTCCATTCTAAGGTGAATTGTTTTTAGTGGAGTTTCGTTCTTTGAGCTGGATGCTTTGGCTATGAGCTCTCATTCTTCTTTTGAATAACATAATCAGAACACTTCAGGTAGAACTGGAGTATTTGGATTTCTCTACATATGACTAACACCTTTTGCTGTTGATCTTGATTGGTTATTGTTGACCTGTCATTATCTGCCTTTTTATTTTGATTGTATCTCCCTTTGATATAATTCTCTTTCCTATATTTGTCCATGATTTTCCCTACTGATTGGTAAATTGGATCAATGTCGATGTGTTTGTTGATTTCTGACTGATCTGAGCGTCAAGCTTCTAAAAATACTCTGGTGTTCCTAGAATTCCATGAATCTAGGATTTCAACATTTCCTCAGACGAATGCGAATCCACAATTGTCCACATGCATTGATGTAAGCTAATTGATGTCCATGAAGTCGAAGATGAAGGGGTCGTTCGCTCTTTCCGATGTATTTTTCCCGCAAGTAGAACAATTTATTTTATAGATGACCCTATCGAGATACATCCTCGAATTCTAAGAACTTAAGTAGTATAAAAATAGCTAGGCGATTGAATTACCAGCAATAAAAACGCAACAGGAAATTGACTTCAAGGGAACAAAAATTAAACCGAATGTATTTGTAACATCTCAGCGAAAGGATTTTAAGAAAATATTTCCTTGAAAAAGCTTGGACCAGATTTCCTCAGATTAACTCGGCGCCCAAATACTGTGAAACTATTCGATCAAATTTAGACGAAAGTTCTTAATTAATTACATATTACATTTTAAAGAAATGTTGATTAGCGGGAATCTCAATAAATACTGTTTAGCCAAAGTCAGTTTATATAGACTACAGATTGAAAATTTTGCACCAACTTTCCATGCTAACAGTAAAGAAGTTCTTTCGGTTTTTAATTCTAAAATGAATATAATTTAAAATATTTTGCGATCAATCGATTTTTGTCGAGATATTTATTTTGACCCATGAGGATTTCGGACAATTCTGTACAGCTATATTCTTTTTCCAAATATTTTGATGATTGTTAGGCTTTATGACAATTTATGATAGATTCACTTTCATCTTGTAATATTCTCTTAAAAGACTTGGTCTTAGTGAGTTTAGTTTCCTTCTCATATTTGTCTTTAGTGTTCATTGACCTTCTCCTGATGTTTTTTCTCTTCATCTTTCTTTATTCTTTGAGTGAACAACTATATTCGCCAATTCTGTCCTAAATCTTATTTTGACTTGTACTTCATTCATATATTTATCTGCCTTATAGAGTTGTTATATGGGTTGTCTTTCAGATCTCATTTTTACGTGTTACTTCAATTTTATTACTCTTTAGCTGTTACGCAACTTTAGATATTGATTGAATTTTAGCACCTATCAATGATGTAGTAATCCCCCATTTTTATTATAGACCACTATGTGTAAAAAATAACTATATCTATCCTGTACAGCACTAGTAAATAATAACGTCGAGAATAAAAATGCTTTTTCGAGGAAGTCTTCATTTTATTTAACGACTCAATATGTTTCTTTCGTTATTTGTTCATATCAACCATGGGAGAGGGGTAGAACGTTTATATTTTTAACCGGAAATTATCTTTTTTATCTTGGAATATTTATTTGTCTGATTTTCGACTACATATATTACATATGTCTTCATAAAAAATAATAATGATTTCAGACTGCATAATTAGTCCAGGTTGTATATAAAGTAAATCATATTTATAGTATAATATAAAGTTATTTTTCTACTTTTATTGATAAACATGTGTATATAGAATAAATCAAAATATTACTTCCTTACGCCTGTTACTTCTCGTGGGTGAGCGTAAGCCGCTCACCAGCATTTTCCACCCCACTCTGTCCTGGGTAATCCTTTCCAGCTCCTTTCAGTTCCTATTCATCCTTTTCATATCTGCTTCTATTTCGCGACGTAATGTGTTCTTTGGCCTTCTGTTTTCCGCTTCCCTTCAGGATTCTAAGTTGGGGCTTGCCTCGTGATGTAGTTTGATAATTTGCGTAATGTATGACCTATCAAATTCCATCGTCTTTTCCTAATGTTCTCTTCATCTGGAACCTGGTTTGTTCTCTCCCACAGTAGTCTGTTGCTGATGGTATCCGGCCAATGCGTGTTGAGTATCTTGCGTAGACAACCATTTATAAATACTTGTACCTTCTTGATGATGGTTGTTGTAGTTTTCCAAGTTTCAGCTCCATACAGTAGAACTGCCTTGACGTTGGCATTGAAGATTCTCACTTTGATATTGGTTGAAAGTTGTTTTGAGTTCCATATGTTCTTCAATTGCTTTGCCAATCCTTGCCTTTACATCTGCATCTGAACCTCCTTGTTCATCGATGCTGCTCCCCAGGTGTGTGAAGGACTCCACATCTTCCAGAGTTTCGCCATCAAGTGTGATTGGGTCGGTGTTCTCCGTGTTGTATTTGAGGACCTAGATTTTCCTCTTGTGTATGTGGAGGCCTACTGATGCAGAGACTGCTGCTACACTCGCTGTCTTTATTTGCAATTGTTCGTGTGTATGTGATAGAAAGGCTAGGTGATCTGCCAAGTCTAAATCGTCTAATTGGTTCAGAGCTGTTCATTGTATTGTGTTTTCCCTCAGATGTAGAGGTCTTCATAATCCAGTCGACCACCAGAAGAAAAAGGAAGGGAGAGAGTAGGCAGCCTTATCTGACTCCGGCCCTCACTTGGAATACATCTGTCAGCTGTCCTCCATGCACCACTTTGCAGTGTAGTCGGTCGTATGAATTCGCATGATTAAGATTTTCTCAGGTACACCATATTGTGAAACGCTTTCTCATAGCCATAGAAGTTGATGAATATTGACGAGTTCCATTCAACTGACTGTTCAACAATGGTGCGTAGTGTCGTGATTTGGTCTGTGCACGATTGGTCCTTACGGACTCCGTTCTGTTGATCTCGAAGTTGGGCGTCTACTGAGTATTTCATCCGATTGAAAAACACTGTTGAAAACGTTTCCTGGTACCGATAATAGTGTGATGCCTCTACAGATGAGTTCTCACACATGATCAGATCGTTATACTATGGAATGTTGATGAGGTGTCTTTCTTTGCAGTCTGTAAGTGGCACTTGTTGCTCCTCCCAAATCTTCGTGATTAGAATATGTTTGCAGTATGTTTGTAGTTACTTCTATGCGCGACGTCAGTGTTGTAGTTGGTATGTTGTCGGATGTTGCTGTTTTCCCATTGTTGATTTGTTTGATGGTCATGCTGATTTGTTCTGCTGTTGGTGAGTGAGAGTATTTCTGCTTGTCGGCTTTAATGTTCTTCTTCACTTGCTTGTTTTCTGTATATCCAGCGTGCACCTTGACTTTCTCTGCACGTGTTCGTCTGTTGTTCATTTCTGTTTTGTGTTCTTCCTTTCTTGAATCTTGTGTAAGGTTTCGATAGAGATCCATTCTCTATGATGATGCTTCTTGTGGCCCGAAACCTTTTGACACGTTGTAGTTAATGCTTTTTTGATACCTTCCCCGTTGTCTTCTATAGTAATTTCGTTTTCTTTCAGTAGATCATGTAAGGGTTGGAACCTGTTGTTGAGAGTTATCTTGATATCGTTGAGTTTGTTAGTATGTCGAAGGAAGGCTGTATTGAACCTTTTTAATGCTGTTCCTACAGTTATTCAGTGTTTCTTTAGCTTCTGTTTCTTCTTGGCCACCATTGTGTGATGATCTGAAGTTATGTGAGCTCCTCCTCCTGGTTCTCACATCTCCCATTGTCCTTCAGAATTTTTTACTGATGCAAATATGATCTATCTGATTCTCTGTGGTGTGACCGGTGAGATCCATGTAGCTTTTGTATACGTTTGTGTGGAAATATTGTGCTGTCTATAACCAATTTGTTGGATACACACAGGTTTGGAAGTCTCTCCCCATTTTTTTCTCTGTCCTAATCTATGTCGTTCCATGATATCTTCATATCCGGTGTTGTCTATTCCAACTTTGGCGTTTAGATCTTCCAATAGAATGGTGAGGTCCTTTCTTGAGCACTTCGCTATGATTGATTGCAGCCTCTCATAGAATTGATCTTTAATGTCGTCGTTGCTTTAATTAGTGGGTGCATAACATTGAATAGAATTCATTGTGATTCTTTCCTTCTCTGTTTGGGATGATGCTTAGATGATTCTGGATCCGTGAGATTCCCATTCCGCAAGTGCATTTCGTGCTTGTTTGGATAGCATTAGAGCAACTCCTTGAGTATGTAAGGCATTTTCCTCTTCGTGACCGGAGTCTTGCAGCATCTCACCCGTATCTAGCCTTTGCTGTCCAGCTTGGGTCCAATGGGTTTTGCTGTTTCCCAGTACTACCAATTTGTATCTCCTCATTCCCGCTGCTATTTGACTGATCTTCCCGGTCTCTCACATTGTCCGGACGTTCCATGTACTTATAAATATTGTTGCTCTGGTTGTTAGAAGGGTCATCGGCCTTGTGACTTCCGAAGGAACTCGACTTTCACCATGAGGCGTCATAATTCTTCCTTCAACTCCCAGAGCAGAGTTTAAATGTTTGAATTCGTTTAATCTGGTTGGCGTTTTTTTAGCAAGATTTTCTACTGGATGGAGTTTCCGACCCTCATCCTATATCCTGACTCGGAACCGGCAGTAATTCTAGAAGAGCTACAGGCGGAGTTAAATCAAACTATGATACTAAGAGTTAGTTTACAATTTGTCTAATCAACACATTATTATCTCTGTTTTCAATGTGATCTTTGTACGAGTTATTAGTCTTTCTGAACAGCGAACTTAAATAATTGATTTATTTGATTAGTTAAACCAGTGAGCTGAAAAAATGCAGCTATGCCAAAATGATTCATATAAAAAAATGTTTTTTTTTTAAACATCAGGATATCTCTGATATTGTGTAACTTTTTTTGTCTGATTTATTCATATTGTCATTGGTAATAGGGAAAGAAACAATAATCAGTAATTTTTTTTTTTGCATTGACGATAATGATTAATGTAGGTTGATGTAAATGTTAATGCAATTCAATATGGAATTATTAATTGATTTACTCGGTTTATAGTCATGTTTTCATGTGTATGTTTTAGTCATATTATCAGACTGTCTGAACAGATATAAATAAAATGATAAAGTTTTAAATGAACTATTGAAAGTGAGACGTTTTGGCAATTAGGCTATCACTCTAGAGAAAATATCCAAGAGAAATAGGTACTAACTAAATTTATCAAATAATCAAATAATACCTTCTTGCATCTAGTTTATATTAACAGATGAAGTAACAAATATGGTGTTTTACAGGATGACAGAACTGTACTATCATAATGACTAGATTTTATTACATAATAGAATGATGATCTAAAGCTCACTTCAGTATAAAGGTGCCATGAGATATAAGACATGTTGGTTGGTTGAAAGTAATTTGAGAGAAACTGTACACCTACTTTTTGTGCTAGCTACCATTCATCAAAAAGGTGTACTTGTGATCTTTAAAAAGGCGATGATCCCTGATGAATTGGAATCAGTGTCCACTAACATCAAAACATGTTGGGTTACTTAGATTACAGTGGCTATATTCCAACTTGATTGGCAGAACGCGATAAATACGACATTAGTCAATACTAAGTGTTCAGTCAATGTAGGGACATATGTTTATATACTTTTAGCCAAAAACTTTTTTCACTAAACTATATATGAAGGCGAATCTACGTAGAATTGAATCTTCTACTATTAGACCAACTGTATTACATTGTTTTGATTAACAAGATTGTTTAAAATCGTAATGATGATTCACATCAACGCAAAAACTGAATCTGACTTTATCCATATCAAAACAGACGAAAAAGAAGTTCACCTACTCTAAACTCAACTTGACTGTCCTAGCTTCGGAAATTAATTATCAGGCTGAAATGATCTACAGTTAGATAGTGTGTAAATTAATTAAAATATCGAAACACATTGGTTGAAGCAGTCATTATTATTTCAAAGTGTTTTCATATTTATGCAGTTAACAATCACTTGTGTCAAAAATATTATCTTTTGTAAATATGTAATATACTTTATGGCATATCAAATAATACTAGATCTCACTGTTTCTTTAATTAATTTATATATCTTGTCTTTTCATAACTTGTAGAATGGAAACAGTTTGCTGCACATTGCGGTCATTTCGAAACACTTAGAAATTGTTCGTTATCTAGCAGAACATGATGTTCCTTTGTATACAGTCAATAAGGTGAGTGCATCATTATAATTAAATTTTATTGGGGTTGAGTTAATTATGTGTTATGACCCGTTATTGTATCAATAACAATGGTTTTTATTGTAACTTTTTTGCACCTCATTACATCTGTGAGGTATGTATTGATACCATTCAGTTGACACCTGTTCCTATTAGTTGACTAGTCTTTTAAAACTTTCTATAAACTGTAATGTATACTTGTTTCGTATTCTTATTTCATGATATCTTACCGTTTTCATAAATTCTTATATTTTTAATGCATTATGGTTGTTATCGTTAAAGTATCATTGTATACTAGTTACCAGTTTATTGAGTTGTTTTAGATCTATTGTCGTTTTAAGAACTAACATCATCCGTATTTTCAACTTCGGCTAATAATAATGATATTGTAATGCAAAACATACTAATACTGTGTTGAGCAAAATAACTTAAATTTCTTTTGTTGGTCGTCATGTAAACAGGTTAGATAAAATGGTAACTAAGGCGTGAATCTTAAGAACAAAGTGCATACATTAAATAATAATGATTATTGTACCTAATAATAAAGTTCAACCTTCACTTCAATGTGTAATTACACTCTAAAGCCAATTTGATATTAACGAACATAAGTCGGGAAAATAATCAAAGTTTTTATTTGATGCAATGTTATCAACAAACCAAATAATTTTAAGAGTAAGTAATTTGCTTTCAAATACGTCAAGTGCAAGACATTTATTCACTACAACTAAAGAAATATGTTTTTACAGTATGGCGAATTGATTAAAATCAAACACATGTACGCAACTGGATGCCGTATCAGTAGCCTAAATGTTCAGCGCTCGCCGTGGGATCTACAAGTCTTATGTTTTATCCACAGTAGGGTTGTGGATTTGAACTGGTGGGCAGTCCAATACTAGGACGGAACAACTGTCCAGTGCTTCATGACTTTTAATGATTATCCAGTTATAATCAATCTGATGCTGTGGAAATTACCAGTCAATCAAATGGTAATAAAGAAAATCAATAATTTCTGCAACAGATCGAAGCATTTTGTGTATATTTTTTTCTTAAAAAGTTCAATGCACTACTTTTTATGTTAGTTTACTTTAATAAAGACCTGTGAAAAAGGGGCGAGTACAAAAGGTTGTGATTAAAAGATAACAGTTCTTTCTAAACTGACTTAATTGTGTACAGTTGAAAACCATAATAAATGTAAAGATATTGTAGCAAATTTTGATTCATTCATTGTGATGAAAACATGATTGCGAATTAAAGTAAACTAGAATCTGTTCGTTTCGCAATAAATTGTTTGAGTAGAGTTCAAAATGTTACTTATTATACTTATAGGTAGTATATTACTTTCCAAGTTTCATTTTCTAGGCCTTATTAGAATCGAATTAGGATATGTAAAATGTAATAATGATGCTAATTTTTCGGTAGTAATTGTCTACACTTTCAGAAAAATGAAAATGATTCATGATTAAAATATTTGAAGATGTACCAAATATCGCAAAACGAAGTGTAGATCCTAATATCATATGAAATATTAAGTGAATACGAAGCAGGTAACGGAAAACAATCATGTTCCAGATCAAGCTGAGGATATAGTGCTAATTCAACTTTCACTTGCGATTCGGATGCAGTAGATAATTCAGCTTGCACGATATAGTAATCGGACGCCGTTACCAAACCCTAATTCATTAGATGTACCATTCCTACATTGTAAATTGTTGGGGAGATCCAGAAAACTCCTTGAAAAAAAACCATAAAAGGCTCTGAAAACGCTGAGAAATATCTTATCCCATCAGCATTCACTAGAAGTTTTGCCAGAAACATTTGGAAAGTGAAAAGTCACATGTTGAGTTTCTGATTGGATGGTTCCCTATACTGCTACTATGTTTAGCAACGTTCCAGGATTTTCCGGAAACCCAAAGCCATCTAAAATACTATAAAATCTCTAGATTTTCTGTACATCAACGAACCTTGGAGAACAGCATTTCTTCCATATTTCGCACCTTTTCTCTCGTTTTCAAGTCGCTGTGTAGATTTAGCCTGGTGGTCATTAGAAGAGCTTAGGGACCGAATCTAATGTTCAGTTAGAAGACTTATTATAAATTTATGACGATTGTGATAGGCGTGGATTTTCTATTACATGGTAATGAAGTGGGTAGTAAATGGATTTTGATATTTTCGACAACTCCGAATCTGGAATTTCTGAAACAGTGTCCTTATTGGTATGCCGGTATAACATCAAGGACCTTGACCCCTTTGTTTACTCAGATTTTATGTAGTTCAATTCATTGTATGACATTATAATGAACAAAATAGTATGAATTAATATATGCTCATCTCTAGAGAACTGAACAAAATAGATTGTAGGAGTAGATAAATTCTAGTCTATCTACTCGGTGTAGCATGCATTTTGAACTTAAACTTTTCGACATATTAAACCAATTTGTAAAAGTTTACAAATGTAAATAAGATTTAAATCTGCCTTGCATTATTAAATATAGTCAGTCACACACACTTGATTTAGAATATTCAGTCAGTTAATATATATTGGATTATTTTATCATACTGTTAAGTAAACTCCCTATTTTATACTTACCTTTATTGGTTCACGTCTTTTTGCACTCGTCCATTTAAACGCTTACTTAGTGGAGAATACCGTTACATTTCTCATTGTAAAACTTAAGTTTAAAGTATTCTATATTCCGGTCTTTCAATGTCTCAAGTAATAAAATATGTGATTTTACGATTATTTAAAAAATTTTTCTTTTAATAGTTGAATTCACCATCATTGAAAACCTGGAAATAATAGACGGCTGTTTCATCCTAGTATAGAACTCCTCAGTAGTGCGCACCCACGATCCAGCATACGGGACTTAAACCCAGGAGCTTCCGTCTTGCACGCGAACGCTTAACCTCTTTTACTGACATTTTTGTCTGTAGAAAAGTTGACTCCTTTATTACTAGCTAGCCTGGTGTAATGTGGTTTTTTGTTATCATCCTACTAACACCAGATAAGTGTCTAGCAAGTTTATCCGACTAGTATACATAATCGAATTTTAAATCTAGAGGAATTTTCTCGTTAGGCTGGATTATTTCGTTTTATATTCAATTTTTTTATTGAACGAAATCGGAATTCAAGATGCATTTTGGTTCTTTTTAATACAGTGAGTAACATAGATGAAAAAGAAAATATTCAATATAAATGTTGCTTAGTAATAATATTTCAGCACTCAAATCTTCCATCATCTCACTTTATTTGAAAAAAATTGAAGTGCCTGGAATTTTATAGGGTTTACAACTGATCAACATAGAAAATATGTTTGAAGTAATTAGACAATAAAAAACAATGGATATATAAAAACTGTGGAAATCATTGATTATGTGAGTATTCTAGAACAGGAGATTGAGAATCTCCTTGAGCCATAATGTTTTAATCAATGAGAAGTCAATGTCATAAGTGTTATGTGATTCCTACTAAGGGGTTAAAATAAGCGAAAATCGAATCGGAACTAGGCAAAAATATTTTTTCCAAATGGATTTTAACTAAGAGGAATGAAGAGAATTAGGTAAGAGTATAGTGTAGAGACGAGGTTGACCGACTTTTGAAATAAACACGACAAATTTCAAGCTGTTATAATTCACTTTCTTTTAAACCGTTTTAATCGTTTCGAGTAGTACGCACAAAACTTTCTCACTGCTTGATACATCGTAGTATTGGAATTTCGTGTGAAAACCCAAAAGTTGCCGTCATGATTCTGATTGTCTCGTCCCTATACGCTTGTGATACATTATCACGATATCTGAGTAATCAAGCGATCCGATGATTAGAACAATGTAATTTGTTTACTTTACTATATGACTTTATTTTTATATTAACCACTTTTATGCAATATGATACATTGGTATTTATGGATCTTTAATGGATACAAATAATTAATTATACAACCTTTTAAAATCATAAAATGTTTTAATGCTTTTAAAGCGAAAAAAGCAATTAAAAATTACCATTAAGCTGATGTACATAAAACTGTTATGGTTCATATATTTATTCATTAAAAAGATAAAATAATTTTCTCTTATTTTATTATTGATCAAATAGGATGGTGAAACACCGCTTCATATAGCTGCAAAATTTGGACTATTACCTATTGTTGATTATATTATTAATGTGGGATCAAATCTACTCAAATTTGTTGACAAGGTAAAGTCTATTATTTTAACTGTAATAGTAGTTTGTGTACTCGTGTTTGTATCGATCGTGTAAGATATTTTTCTGATTGATATTTCAACAAACAAAATAAAATGTAACTAAGTGGTTAGATCTAATTATTCCACTCAATTGATTAGTTTTTATGATTGGAGATTTTTTTTTACAATTATTTTCGATTTTGAAATAACCAAAAAAAAGAACCCACAGATTCAACAATTTAGTGCCAAATCTATAGTTGATATTCCCTATTTGAACTGATATTCTAATTGCATAAGTGATATGAAATTGGTGTATATCTGAAAAATTATATCAAAAGAAATTTAATCTTGTTCAGAAAATAATTATCGGTATAGGGATTTGTGGAAATTGTAGTATTTTCTCAATTGAAATCATGAACCGATCTAAGCTAGTTCATCATTGAAAACCTGGAAGTACTGAACGACCGTTCCGTTCTAATATGGGGCTCCTCAGTAGTGCGCATCCAGTTATCCACCTCAAGCAATGGTTGAAAGGTTGCTCAAGATCGTGGATCGATTGAAGTTAGACGTTAACACCGTTGAATGCTGGCTCAGTTGTCGAGAGGTTAAGTGTTCGCACTCGAGACCGAAGTTTCTGGATCCGAATTTCACGTATGGGATTGTGGGTGCGCACTGTTGAGGAGTCCTATACTAGGACAAACCGAGCGTCCAGTGCTTCCAGGTTTTCAGTAGTGGTCTAGCTTAGATTGGCTCATGATTTCAACAAAGAATAATAAACAAAATTAACTTCTAGGATAAATATTTTGTTTTAAGATTTAATTAAGTTTACTGGAAAAGTATAATATTTAGGATAAACAGAAAGAACTAATCGGAACAACATTTATTTATACATACTGATTGATTAGTTTAAACAAGTAATCATTTACTCCCTGAATAATTCTGTTGTAATGTCTGACTGATGACTAATGACTGACTGACTGAATGCCTCTGACTAAATGAAATCGAACTTAGTTTGGTTTAAATACCATGATGTGAATATCAGTTCTATTTGGATTCGAGATACCTCTGAGTAACAAATACAGACTATCACTAAATATTTCCATTTATAGCTTCATGTCAATTGACCTAATCGGCAGAATAAAATTCCCAGCTTAGTGTTAGCACAGCAAGTTGACCAGTAAAGGTTTAATCATCAGGCAAGACACAATAAAATGATATTGGTTATCGTTCAGTAATCGATGAGAATGATTCTTTAAATTATGAACAATACAATCGTTACAAAAGTTTAAAGGCCTCAATTCCACTCTCAGTGGGACTGTGGATCTTCATTACCTAGAGGTCTCATACCAGGATGAAACAGCTGTTCACTACGTTCTTGTTCTCAGTCAGTCCATAATCTAAACTAGGTAAACAACACTTTCATCATCTGAGCTTGCATTCGCTAATAAATCGTTAGCCTTAAAAAATCGATGAAAGAATATAACTTTCTGCAAGATTAATTAATTACAGAGTTTTTAATGTATGATCTAAATACTACTGATGTATGAATGGAAATATTGCAATTTCAAAATCTTTTCAAGTTTGTCAGATTTAAATCAAGCAATTTTTTGAAAGTTCTGTTGATATACCATGGTATGGCAGTTTTTAAATATAAATGCGTTGTTTGACTAAAAGTTGTATGTTTAATAACAACTTGAAGTAGTAAAAAGATAGGATATAGTACAGAAAGAAAGAATTTGTTGGTAGAAAGAAAGATATTCAGCAATTTTAATCTCATAGTTTAAGGGAAGACAGACAATGTATAGTTTAAGTAATTAGTGTTCAAGACAGTGAGACGAATAGAAAATAGGCGGTTAAGTGCTTGCGCGCGAGATTCATAGGTCCTGGGTTCGAATCTCGTCAGGAGGGGTTGTGGATGCGCACTGCTGAGGAGTCCCATACTAGGACGAAACGGCCGTTTAGTGCTTCCAGGTTTTCCATGGTGGTCTAGCTTCAATCGACTCATGATTTCAACGATTGAAATATTTTATAGCCTAAACAACTACTCTCTTATAAGCTTTGGTAGGATTAAATATCAATCATTCTTCCACACTATTTTTAAGTTTATTGTTATTAAAAAAAATGAATATACCAGCTGTTAATAATTACATGAAAATTTCTATTCATTCAACATCATGATGAACCATTCAAAATGATACTATTTTTGTAACTAACAAAAATTTGATTGTCATGTCAAGATCGTCATATTTTAGTAACTCAGTATTTTTGAAATTATTCATTTGTTTAATGTCATTATTACTTCATAACATTTTTTTCTTAATAGAATGGCAATACACCGTTACATTTGGCATGTTTAACGAAGCATCCAGATGTGGCATTGTCACTTTGCAATGCTGATGGTCCTCTAGAAGTTCGCAATAAAGTAAATGGAATTAATATTTAATTAGTGCTTACTAAATTTTTTATATTCAGTTTAGCTTACGAATGTGTCGTTTTGATTGTCCCGTTATGATAAACATGAAATATAACCTGATGTCATCAGGTATTGAGCTAACTGAATGTTGTATGTTAGCATTCTTACCTCTCTCGATTCAATAGTATTTTACAAAATATGTCTACAATAATAGATGCACTTTGTGAAATTTATATTGACACCATTTACTGGCAAAGTTAGAGCCTTTATCGTTGCGCTATTCAGGTGTTCATTACATTTCCGTATAATTTTTGTCGATGATGAAGAAAACATTATTTTTAATTGTTGTAGTTAATCTTCACAGATCACTTGATTAAATATTATAGTAATTATTCTTCGACGTTATTTATGTTTTCACTTATCTATTCATCACTTTCCATTCAGATAAACTTCTTCTTCATCACAGTATCAGTAATTGTTTTCTTTCTCAGACTCCTTCTTTTCTTTTCGTCTATATTTAGAAAGAATTTTTCTGTTTTGTGTATAGCTGGTAAACAATCATTTATAATGATTAAATTTTCTGTATTTATTTCTACTGTATAACACTTTGTTTAGATGTTTTGTTTACTATGATTGGAGACAATGATCTAAGATCAAAATTGTAATGATTATTAATTATTATGTATCATTTTGAAAGTTAGTTAATAAACCCACTAAAATTTATCTTATTCTTTAAGCTGATGTATATCCTAAACAACTTCGAACAAAATTCATTTGTGTAAGTGCTTTCAATTTATTTGGTTGATAATGATGTTTAAGTATCATAGATTGTAAGCACGTAACCTGAATCTAACAGAATAAAACGAATACATGTCATTCGACTTAAATCTTTGTTATTGCTCTCTTCAAGATGATAAGGAAGACGATGTATACATGATATATATACTGCAACTATTGGCTTTATTGTATTGTTCATATGTTTTTTTGGGGTGTGGCTCCCTAAGAAAACCACCTGCTTCGGTTTGGGCACCCGAGAAGTATCACAGCCCTCACATATATCGAATGAGATTTGAGTGGCGCATATGCATTTGGTGCCTCCTTGTACCAATATCTATGTGTTAAAATAAATAAATAAATTCATTGTATTGAAAATAAAGTAAATATTTCGTTTAAGACTTTTCAAATTAAATTTGTTTAGTTAGTTAATACAAATCCTATAGTAGTAGGTATAATTACGATTCACTATGCGATGCGTTGGTATTTATTGATTTACTAATATAGGGGGATTCGTAGAAATAGTAAAGTTTTCATCGTCTAAATTACGTATTGGTCTGAACTAGACCACTATCGAGAATCTGGAAGCAATGGATGGCCGTTTCGTCCGATTATGTGATTCCTCGGCAGTGCTTATCCACGATCCTACGTTGATTCCTGGATACAGTGTTGTGCTTCCAGGTTTTCAATGATGGTCTAACTAAGATTAATTCATGATTGAAACTATGAAAGTCATTGAGTTGCATTTTTACCAAACAAACTTGTTATGCAAAACAACCGTATTCACCTATTCTCTATCATCTCAATAATCTTTATCAACTTTATTTTTGTTTAACAGGATCGAAAAACGCCTTTGTTATGCGCTGTAATCTCTAGTTCAGAGAGTTGTGTGCGTGTTCTTCTGCTAGCTGGTGCAAGGGTTGATATTACAGATGAGGTAAGAAAGATTTCTAGGGAAAAATAGTAAAAGTGAGGAGATTAAAATGATGTAGTAACTGTTGAATATATTAAAATTTATTAAAAAAACAGACATGAATAAATATATACATTAGAAGTTTTGTTCTCCTAAGATGTTAGTATTTCGACAGTGAGAGACGTTTTCCTTTTCATACCGTTTAAACTCGATGAACAGCAGATTTTACGTTTAATTTGACAGTTTAACAATTCGAAGAAGTCCAATGCTTTGAATTGGTCATTTATGACTAATATAATACAGAATTAAAAGTTGATTACATTCCAATGAAATATTGTTTTGAACATCATAAACGGTTAAAGGGTTACATTGATCCTAAAAAAAACCGATACGCTTCTGCATTCCAATTACATAAAATTTTCTAATCTTATCAACAATGCTAATAAAACTGAATTATTTCAAAACGAACTAACCAAAGAAAATAAGTAGTCTAGTTTTCTATTTTGCTCGAATTTTCGATTCGTTTGAATAGTTTTACCATGAAAATGATAAATGATAATGTGAATTCTTGAAGCATAACGTGTATATCAGTGGGTTCCTTAAAAATTTATTTTTACCTACCATATAAGAGGTGATTGAATCCACTTACCACTGAAATACTTATTACCAATTTGGGGCTTTCAGAAACTGTTTGTTCTCTTTGCAAGCTAGTTAAAAATGAAATTGCTAACATTCCGTGTTAAGGAACTGTTACAAGGAGGCACATCTGATAAATAGTACTTAGTGGTAGGGTTATAATTGAAATCACCGATGATCTTATGGCTTTAATAAGTTGTTGTCTCTTTTGACCACTGTGATATGTGCCTTACTTCGCAGATATTTTGATGATACCTACTATTCACTTGTTAAATGAGATCACATCTTTTAGTTTTTCTGTTGTGAGCTTATGTGTGGTGAATAAACTGTTTCTGTGAAGTTATGTTTAATTAGTATTTACTACATACTCCTTCAAAAAGAGTATATGAACATTATCTTGAACGGCTATACCTAAAACGTAGTGTTATAAGCAAACATATTACTAATAAAGACCGTTAGATTACGATGTAGTTATTACTTAGCAAGTATCTATAACTTGAATAAAGAAGAAAGACATATATGTGCTTCTTTTTTGCACTGCTAAATACCTTGTTATTTGGAAAGAAACTCTTCAATTAAATATACAGGAAAAGAGAAATTCGCCTGTTTTTCTACCATTTTTGTAAATTATCCAATATCTTCCATTCTATTGACTTACTATTTCAAAACAATTTGCAATTGTTTTCAGGATATGCAAAGGTTTTCTTTTTACTTATTATTCTGTATCTAGTTTCTATGAAATTTCTAATTAGTACTCAATTTTAAGGGCAAATAATCTTAGCATCTTTACTTGTACCATAATTGGCGCCAAATGATTGTAAGTAATAACATCTATCTATACAATAAGAAATCGCTTACTTACGCCTGTTACTCCTCGTGAAGGAGCATAGGCCGCTCACCAGCATTCTCCATCCAACCCTGTCCTGGGCAATCCTTTCTAGCTCCGTCCAGTTGTAATTCATCGTTTTCATATCTGCTTCTACTATCCGACGCGATGTGTTCTTTGGCCTTCCTCTTTTACGCTTCCCTTCAGGATTCCAAGTTAGGGCTTGCCTCGTGATGCAGTTTGACGATTTGCGTAATGTATGTCCTATCCATTTCCATCGTCTTTTCCTAATTTCTTCTTCAGCTGGAAGTTGATTTGTTCTCTCCCACAAAAGGCTATTGCTGATGGTATCCGGACAATGGATGTTGAGTATCTTGCGTAGACAGCTATTTATAAATACTTGTACTTTCTTGATGGTGGTTGTTGTAGTTCTCCAAGTTTCAGCTCCATACAGTAGAACTGCCTTGACGTTGGCATTGAAGATTCTCACTTTGATATTGGTTGAAAGTTGTTTTGAGTTCCATATGTTCTTCAATTGTAGGAATGCGACCCTTGCTTTGCAAATCCTTGAATTTACGTCTGCATCTGAACCTCCTTGTTCATCGATGCTGCTCCCCAGGTGTGTGAAGGACTCCAAATTTTCCAGAGTTTCGCCATCAAGTGTGATTGGGTTGATGTTCTCCGTGTTGTATTTGAGGACCTAGGTTTTCCTCTTGTGTATGCTGAGGCCTACTGATGCAGAGAAATCGCGTTTTTCCTTAATTACAGTATCTTTTTCCTTTCTCGTATCAAAATGTGTTCCAGTTTATTAGTTAATTTTGAGATACTGGAGACGTTTTGTAGCTTAGGTGGATTATTTTGGTGGAGTTTTGTTCTCTGGGCTGGATGGTTTGGTCATGGAGTTTTAATTGTTCCCCTTAACAAAATGATCAGCACAAATTTCAGGTACAAGTGAAGTGTTCGCATTTCTCCACATATGACTCAGCTCAGAGAACAAAACTCCACCTGAATTAGTTAACTTACTTAACATTTGGATTACATAGAGTTATTCCTTTTTTTATAAAGTGTGTCTGTGGCTAAAGTGACCTTGCAAATGTGCTCGTTTTTTCAAACTTTATGAGGAAAATGACTACCTGACTTTTTGTATCCAGGATATATTTTAGTATGAACGTTACCTGTTATCAAGAATGCCACATGGAATTTTATATGGCTACTAATCAGTCATTAGTCGGTGGCAAATATCATACAGCGAGTTATTTTTTATTAAGTTAACTTTATCTTTCAAGTTAGCAATAATATATCAAGTTACAGTGACTTCTTGCTTTAATTCATTGTACTTGACATTAGAAACGGCATATATCCTCAGTTTTTCCAATTGCTTTCGATTTCGTATAATCGAATAGTTTGTCTTTGTCTGTTCAGAATATCCAGACAAGAAATCGTTTGGGGAATATGCTTCGCTTTTACTCCCAAATTATGTTGTTGGAATTTCCTGTCTCAAAAAGATCACTGCTAAGTTCTAATTTAGATTAAATTTTGTTATCAAAATGAATATCTCTGCTTGAGTGCCTAATCACAGTTAAAACTATTGATTTAATAGAAACTGTACACCTGTAAACAGACACCGGCAAATACCAATATTAATGAACTTAGTCATTGAAAACGCAGAACTAGATTTATTGCTACTCAGTCTGTATATAAAATTGCTACCATTTACATACAATTAGACTAACATCGTTATTACTCCTGAACTATATATTAGTTCCATAGATTTGATTCTTTGCAAAATGTTGTTTAGTTATTACTTTGTTCAGTTTCATTTTGGTGTCCAAATCTGTGACTTACACAACCGGTATATTGAAAATCGATCAATTATCATCTTTATTTTGATACGCAGATAGAAATTCCAGTTAGACTTTTGCGTTTCGTTTAGTGAATGTTATATTTTCATATGCTGTACTTGGAAAATGTTAATATCCTTAAACGGTATTTGGCCTGCTTAATCAGTATTATCGATATTCAGAATGTAGTAAATTCATCACCAAAAAGAAAATACTGGAAAATCCAGTATACATTATTTTTAACATACTCAGTTCCCGTTATATATTTCTATACTGAGCATATCTTTTAATAGTTGTATTTTTGGAAAATCATAAAAACAGAAAGCAGCTGTTGAAGGCTATTAGGAAACAGCTTTACTAGTATTTCAAGGCTTGCTGTCTTGTAACCCATAAGGATTTCAAGGTATGGCTACTGTTCCATTTTTTGTCATATATCAACATTTCCTTCATATTCTAGGAAGGTAATACTGCACTTCATCTTGCTGCTATTCAAGGAGACTATCTTATTGTTCAACTGCTTTCCAAGGCGGTATCAAATGTTGATATCTTCAACACAGTAAGATCTATAATTACAATATATTGTTTTGTATTCTTGTTTTAAATTGTTCACTATAAACTTCGTAGTTTTGTTTAACTCAACGTATTCTAAGTGGATTAATTATTTTTAGCAGTGATAATAAGTAGTTGTGAAAACACTGCTTTATTTTATGCAGTATCAAACCAACACTTTTATCAATTTAGTGGTTTTCAACAGTTTATGTAAACTGAACTAACAGTTTGAAAAACTGTAGATCAGTATTTGGTAATAACGCTTAATTATTTTGATCAGTTTTTTTTTCATTTTCACTGATCTTAATTTATTCACTTGTAATTGCGATATAAATTGTGACTAAGAAGCTTGTATGATATAAAAGAGAAACATACATGTTTCTATCCTTATTCGAGGTTTTTGAAAATGATTGAATGTTATGAATATCATGGAAAGACCTACGCTAGACGTCTACTGAAAGACAGGAAGCACTAATAATTATTTCGCGCTCTCTAGTAACCAATTTCAATAGGTAATTATAGAATTCCAATAAGAAAACATGACAAATCTAGTTCAAATGTGTTGGAAGTGAAGTAGTTACACTCCGAGAACAGTAGAAGGTAACTGTGCAATATTGTGAACTGATTGAAGTTGTACATATAAACATTTGGATTCCGGTCCACTGGTCTAGAGGTTCTTGCGCGAGACTGAAACTTTTGGATTCGATTCCTTGTGAAGGGTTTGTGGATGCTCATTAATAAGAAGTCCCATACAAGAATAAACTAGATATTTAGAGCTTCCTTTTTTCAGTGAATGCCTAGCTTAAGCAATTTCATCATATCAATATATATATTTATATTTATATACTCACAACGAAGGTAAAACAACTTTCTGTAATAAGTCAGAAATCTGGTCGTTTACTAAATCATGTATATTTGGAACGTCTGTCAATGAAGTTCATGATTGAATAGCTTTGCCGCCCTCGAATTCTCATAAGTTGCATTGCTAATTAATACAGACACATTTCTGGTTATATAAGCCAAAATGAATTTTCAAACGCATTATATTTACTCACTATCTTGAAGTAAATTGTGAAATATTATTGAATGAAATGTAATTAGTAGTAGTGCATTGAAGTTGATAACTTTCAACGTCTTTGGAAAAAAAGAATGAACAAGGGTTTATTAACTATTCATCCTTTCCATGTCCGATACAGTGTATTCTTTGGCCTTCCTCTTTTCCGTTTCCCTTTGGAATTCCAAGTTAGCGCTTGCCTCGTAATGCAGTTTGGTGGAAAATTAATTACTACTGACCACTTTTTTCGTGAAAAAGAGTGAACCGCCATACATTTAGAATATTGATAGATAATTAGCGTTTTGAGAAAGATTTTTATTTACATACTACTTTTTTTTTAAAGAAAAGTAAATATCATAACTTTTGTGAGTCAAATTAAAATAATCTTCGCATACGTATTATCAAAATGAGATTTTGTTCATTTACAATCTGAATGATTCGTTTTTAATAACAAGCTAGATAACATAATCAATCACAGTCCATATATTTATTCAATTGTCTATAATAAGAAGTTAGTATTGTATGCTAAGATGGTTGTCCTTAAATCTAAAAAAATTTTTTTTTAATGTTTAACTTCGGTGCTATTAAATAAACATCCTTGTTTTTAAATACTGATGACATAGCCATGAACAATGATATTGACGGAAATAAACGGTAATGGTAATTATTCTCTCTTTCAGTCGGAATTCACTCCACTTCATTTGGCAGCTAAAAATGGACATTTACGGACTGTTCGTTGTCTTATCTTAGCTGGTGCTGATCCTAGTATCACAAGTCGTGTAAGTTGTCTAACAGAATAAATAATTTTTTCCTGACTTGTTAATATCGCTTTATACTTTGGAAAAATATTCTTTAGATCAGGTAAGAATGATCGTCGTGCCATACCATAAATTGATGAAAGTGGAAATTCTGAGTTTAAATTTCGAACGAATGGTTCTAATGTTTAAGTGTTCTTTGTGAGACCTACTGTTCGTGAGTTCTGTCCATGGTTGAGTTTGTTGATGTGCACCGCTAGAGAGTCTTGTACTGGAATAAAATAAATCCTCAGTGCTCCTTAGTTTTTAATGTTACCCCGGACGAGGTCACTGTGATGGATGCCACCTACGAAATAAGTAAAATTTTAGACAAGTCTATTTGTAGTTTATATCAATAAATAATCTTAGCTAGACTATCATTAAAATCCTGAAAGCATTAAATAACCGTTTCGTCCTAGCATGATACTCTTCAGCAGTGCGCATCCAAAACCTTCCACCCGGGAATCGAGCCCAAGAACTCTGATCTCGTGCATTAACATTTAACCTCTAGACCACTGAGCTGGTATGTAAGACTTCAATAAGTTCATGATGTAAAAGTACTGGAAGTGTTTAATGGCTAATATTCAATAATAGATTATCAGTTAGCGGATTAAGTTATAACAATAAACTTCAAAGAAATGAAATTCCCTCTATTTGTTGTAGTAAAAATGACAAGATTACAAATTCAGTGAACATCTTCCAAATGATACCTTAAAAATATTTGGTACTTTGGAGAACACATATATAAAGCATTCAGTTAAAAACGTCACAAGTTTTATATCTTTAATGTTTAATAAAACATTATGATTAAATCTTACATGAATAGATATTCAGCTTCGTTTGTTAATAACTAGATAGCAATTTTATGATTCATTTATATCTTACTTTACCAATAAACAGTCTACTACCTAGGACCAAAGCACGTTTTTATGAAATTCCACCTTGAGATGGTGGAGATTTGTAGCTCAGGTGGATGATTCATCAAGATTTCACCTTGTTCTAAACTTACTGACCAAGTCCGTATGTTATTCATAAAACTACAATGTCTAATTATTATTGAGAGAATAAATGCTCGTAAATCTATCTCAGAACATAAATTTTTCAGGTCAAAATGTGAACTTTCCTTATTCAATTGTTCATTTCATTTTCTTAGAATGGTATAACACCAGATGTTATGGCATATGCTCAAGGTCATTCAAAAGTTGGCATGTTATTAACAAAAATGAAACCGGTATGTGTTAACCTCTAAGAATTTAGTTTAAACATACTTAATACTACGCCTATTCATTTTTTTATGTAAGAAGTAAAGTTTGTTTGCAAATATTCTATTTTTATATTCATTCATTTAGTTTTGACAATATTTAATTGTGGTTTATTTTACGAAGTTTAATTGGGTTCTACTATTTTTGATGGAGTTTTGTTCTTTGAGCTGGATGGTTTGGTCGTGGAGCTTTCATTGTTCTTCTAAACGACATCATCAGCACAAACTTCAGATAGAAGTGAAGCGTTCGAATTTCTCCATATGTGTTTCACAGCTTGTCCTGTACACCTCGATGTTGATTGGTTTTTGTTGACCTTCAATTTGTCATTATTTACTTCTTTTTTTCTGGTTGTGTCTCCCATTAGTTTGATTTTTGTTCTTCTGTTTGGGTCCTACGATACTATATTTAAAATATTCTTTTTTTTTAAGTAATAGAAGACACATTTCAAACAGATTACTTAACTAATTATAATTAAATTCGCATAGCGATTTATTTCACCAGTTAAAGTTTTAATAAATTAAATATATATTTGAAATGTGACCGTGATTTGTTAAGGATTGTAAACAATCAACCGGAATATAAATGAAATTACATAAGTTAGTGTTATTTCATTGTTTTAATGTTTAAATTCTTTCTAAACTTTTAAAACGGATATTTACTTTTCATAAAATTATATCAGTTAAAATATTGTATTAGAGCGGAAACAACAATGGTAATAGGATAATACTTCGTTGATTTCTATTATTCTACAACGATTGTCATTTTCAACTTCATTAAATTTATAAATTAGAAAAATTGCATGAAATTAGAATATTGATGATAAATATAATACACCTTTAAACATCATTGTTTCCCTATGAAGTTAAACTAGAAGCCTGGTATTTAAACTGTATATTTTGTGTTTATTATTAGTTGTTGTCATCAAAAGTTAGCTCACTTTGGATAGTTTTAGCAAGACAGAAATTCGATTAAAGAGTGTTTTTAACAGGATTACGTTGGAATACGCTTATTGACCAATTGTCAACTAATCAGCCTTCGTGGATTAGCGAAGTGAAGATTACAAATACACTGGTATTTTCTTACTGTATAAACTTAATTTAACTTGGTGGAATACAGTTGTGTTCTTGTCCAGGCAGAGTTTTGAATTAGAGAACAGTCTAGTGGAGTATGATGTCCGAAGCATACTAGGGAATAGAAGAATGCTAAGTCAGAGTAAGCGACATAGCAGACAGTATAAATCAAGATCCTATAAAATTAGTGAATATCTGTACAACTACTTTCATTATAATAAGCAAACCATCAACAAAATGACTATTACTGTAGTGGTTTTCACTATAGATTAAAATGGGATTAATACATAATAAGCCTTGTGATAAAGCCTTTATTTTGTAATTTGGCAAATAACCTATAAAGTCTGAATACGAAATCCAATTACGTTCCAAAAAGATTTTATTCATGTGTTTTTGTGCAGAATATTTAGAATACGTTTGTGTAATTTTGTAACATGGAATATTTTACTAGTCTTTTCACGATTATGTACAAGGAGCTTTGAACATCAGTAATCTGGATTTATGAGCAGTTATCACCAGGTCAAGCAATCGATCAGATTTTCTTAAGCATACAATAATTCCTTCTCTATTACATTTACATATATATTTATAAATATTCGTAAAGTGTAATGCAGTTTCGCTCGTTACGTACCATCACGTTTATTTCTACGTCTTTATGATGTTTAATTATGTTTCAGTTAAGCTCGCTAGTTATAGGCTTTGCTGTTTAGATATGTACTTCTCACTATGGTTTAGTGGTACAATATAACTCTGAATTTTAGAAAATCTTCCGAATATTAAAAAAAAATTAAATGATCTAATAATATTCATTATATGACGTGTACATATCGAATCAGTGAAACGCATCGACTGCATCATTTACATCGTTTTCATTTTAAATAATTTAAGTGAACTGGGTTATTTGAATTTTGTTTAAGAACAATTTAATCCAAATTGAAATTTTAATCATTTCTTTTTCATTATTATAATCAATACTAAAAATTTAAAAGGAAAAGCGTACAGCTTGGATTGACCAATTAAGACAAGGTACACATCGTATGCCAAGAATAAAGCTTAAATTATTTGGTTCAAGTCTTGTTGGTAAAACTCAACTAACACATTCTCTTTATACTGGTCCAATATCGGCATATTTAAAAAAGAAACTCACAGATTTTGCCGGTTTAACTGGAGAAGTCAGTAAGTATTTCTTTTAATTTATTCAACAGAAAAACTGTAACTGAAAAGACTTTGGAAGTTCGAATTTTTTATTCATCATGAATAGATGCTAAGAAATTGTGTATGATATTTTCAACTTAAATAGTATGATTATGAGTTATGTACTTACTTACTTAACGTTTTTTTAGCAAGTTAGTTTTCCACGGGATGGGGTCGCTAATGATATGCCCAACCCACTCCTTTATCCGGGCTTGGGAGCAGCAGTAGCCCCCGGAGAGACTCCAGGCGGAGTTGAGTTACGTACTTAGTATTCTGTAATTTTTAAACCTCTTAAAACAAGTTTTTTTTTACCAACAATTGATTTTGAAGTTAAAAATTTAGTTCTCATTAAATTATTTAGTAATTAGAAAACATTGTTTTAAGATAAACCAAAAGGTTAGTTTTTGTTTGGTTAAAGGCTTGGTTTTGACGATCTCCCACACTAGTTAGTGTGAAATCTCGATGAAATACTAACTAAAATTAATGTTTGACAAATAAAACCTAAGAACTTTTGTTTATTCAAAATCAATTTACTTACGTAGTATTTGTTTTTAGAAAGTGATCATTTTTGATAGGAAAAGGTAGTTTACAGATTAAACTTTAAAAAAAATCTTGATTATTTGTTTAACTTAGTGTCGAACATTTACTTGGTGTTGTTTGGCTTGCATCTTCCCATTGAGGTTTAAGACTGCAATTGATCAGTCTGTTATTGACATATGTGCATACTGTGCGTATGCCTTGATATTACCTTAATTCACAAGCTATTTGTAAGCAAAGATGGATAGTGGCTAGCAGTGGAATCCGGGACGCGCGTTTCGTCCTGTTTTCGACTCGTCAGCTGGATGTACCTGCATCTCAGAGTTGATGTTCACTCTGGAACTCGAACCCAGTACCATTCGCTTCAAACACCATCGCGTTATCCACTCAGCTACTGAATTCTTAGTGTCAAACATCTTAGATTACATCATGAAATTTTTACAAGATTAATATAGATGAAATTGAAAGTTAAATGGATTTTTCTGTTGAGAAACGATGAATTAATAACGTGGATAATGAAGACATTTTATTGGAGTATTATATACAATTTTGTGTGGAACCATTTCATTTTAGATTATTCACTCATAACTTTCTATAAAAAAGTATCACTGATGAATAATCCATTTTCAAAAGTTAACTGGTTTATATAATTAATATTTCACTTTTACAATCTCCATAAATGCCATTGATTGATCACTAAGTAATGAAAAATGTCGTATTTGTTAGGTTCTCTTTTACTGATCGAACTTTACCAGTTTGGAAGGTTCTCATTAGCCAAAGTCCTACTGATGACTAATCGTGGTTTAAATAGTTTAATGTTGACTTCTCAGGCTGTGAAACTGGGTGTCCCTGTTCCAATCCATTAAGTGACAGTAATCACATCAAGAATTTAGATACACCTTGTTGATGAGCGCCAACCAGTACAAAATCCTGCTTCAGGCTTTCCTTCTGACTACTGCTAATCACTCAACACGTTCATATATGCACGTTCTCTACTTTTATACCCCACCAAATTTAGTTAACAGAAAAAGTCCACGATTTTATGACACAACCACGATCTTTAGGGTTATTGAAGTCGGAAGTGATATGATACCTCACTCATAACATTGGATGACATTCGCACTATATAGCCAACCAACTTAAGTCATCATTTATTATATCCACAAACATTAATGATTAGTACCTCGTTTATTGTGTAAGATAGGGATCCAACGTTCAATCTTACTTGAGATTGTAATTATCCATTACTGAGATGTTCCATATTAGGCTTAAATCACAGTCACATGCTCAATATTTAGGATTTCTCTGTTTGTTATTAGTGTAATATGAAAAATAACTTTAGTTTTCACTTACCTTTTACTTGATTAATCTCTTTTGTTTTAATCACAAGTTCAAATCATTTGATTACGTTCACATATACTATGGATTACTTTTGTGAAATATTCTGAAATACATTATATAATTGTTAAAAAGAGTCAACATTTCATAAGACTTGATTACAATACCTGAGTTGAACAGTTGTATTTTTTTACCAAAATTACGCAATACTTTTGTTGTTATCTAATGATACAATCCTACATTTAAATACAATAAAATAACTTTAAGTAAATGCATAATTCATTATTGAAACAAAGAATAATTTCTTTGTTATCTTTATCCATTTCTTAACATTATTGACTTTTTTTAACCTTGTTAATGAATAGCCGGTAAATTCTCTAGGCATTAAATGCCTCTCTTAAATTCTTCCCAAATTTCCTCTTCACTTTGATTTGAAGAGATAAGATTTCCATTTTGAAAAATAAGCTTAACTGTGAAGGCCAATGAATGTAAAGTCAATCAGAATTATACCCTGGTTTATGGATTTTTCTTTATAGAATCAAGTGATTCAGATTACAATTTAGTTTTGTGTCTAGGGATAAAATTGTAAAGGGATATTATTTAGCCAAATTATTCTTGTGTATTTTATTGATTTTCCATTTTGTTCAAAAGACTAGTGAAAGAAGTGAAAGTCTTTTTTTTCGTTTGGATCGTATTCAAATGACACATTGTTTGCTGACACAACTATTGAATCTTGATTTTCTTAGTTCTGTGAATGTTTCCTTTGTTAGTTTTTTTTGTAATAATTATGAAACGAAAGATATGAATCTAGAACTTATACTAAAGGGTTTCAGTCGTTTTCTGTCGTTGATAAAATAAATGATTAAAAAATAACTATTTAAGTTATTAGGCCTCAGGTTAAGATAATCACTTCCCGGACCGTACAGAAAGGTGATGCATTCTAGAAAATATTGTTCATATATTTAAGGAAGAGAGTAAACAGACTGTATACACTACTTCAAGGTGTGAATAGTAAATATTTTCACGTTAGTGTTGCCAACAGTATAGCTTTATGTGTGCAGAACGGATTAAGATAGTGTTTAGTAAGAAAGTGTTAATGTCCTGATCTTGATACACCGAAAAAGTACCAAGACCAAATAGGAAAGTACCGGTATTAAATAAAATTTCGCTCATATATATAGTGAACTATTTGTAGTTTGGTTATTTTAGACTCTAAATATAAGTCACATTTGGACTGTATTAGTTCGTTATTGAATTGATACTAGGCTTCCAATAGTTTATGTAATTTTGCCTCTTTAATGGATGCTAACTTATCGTCTTTGGATCTAATTAGTGTCAGTGTTGTGTCGATTCACTATTGTTTAGATTGCTGAATATATTTGTCAATTATATGGAAACACACTTAGACTATAAAGTTTCACTGACTGCCTTAAAACCAAGATTCATTACTCCTAGTCTTGTAGTGTGATTAATTGTTTTTTGTCAAACTCTGACAATATTTATTTTTAAGGTTTGTTTTTATTTTCACATGGTTCTATTCATAAAATCACTGAACAGTTGTACCTCTTGCAATAAACTAAAACCAATTAAAAAAAAACAACCTAGGAAGCTGTTTTATCCGAGTTCATAGCTACTCACCTACATGTATCCAAGATCTAGCACAAGATTGAATATAAAACGCAAAGGTTTCAAACTAACACAATAATCTTGGACCAATCAGGCGAAATTTGATAGAATTCACTTTTGTTAATTTGATCGCCATATTTAAATTCAGTTGATAGATGTTAGTTAAAATCTTAATTTTTCCAAAAAAAATTACAATTAATTGTCTTCTATTATAATTTAGGTCCGAAATCTAGTTTATATCGTCATAATTATCCATATTTGTGGGATATAGAAGCGCAACATGAAAATTATACGCACGGGATTGATGTTCATAGTAAGTCACTTGTATTATATAGACAACAATCCATAAATATTTTATTATTTTACTTTCATAGATACAATGTTAGTACAGCGAATTTGTGGATACTGTCGAGTTTTCACGGTTCAAATTACGAACTAATCGTAGTTAAACAACTATTAAAACCTAGATATACTGAACGCTCGGTTCGTCCTAGTACAGGATTCCTGAAATTTCTCCATCCACGGGCCCACACGCGGGGATCTAACGCAGAACCTTCGGTCTTGTACAAGAACGTTTAAACTTTAGACCACTGAGTTGGCATCTAATGGTATTAATCTCTAACTTCAATTGATTCACTATACTGCGCAACCCTCATCCGTTACTTGCGATAGATAACTGTCTTATCCTCGACATGGATTGAACTCACTATTTAACCCATGAGAATCCTATGATCTCCTCGAATCCCCTTACTTACGGCTGTCACTCTTCGTGGAGTATAGGCTGCCCACCAGCACTCTCCATACAACCCTGTCTTGGGCAATCCTTTCCAGTTGTTATTCATCCCTTTCATATTTGCTTCTATTTCGCGACGTAATGTGTTCTTTGGCCTTCCTCTTTTCCGCTTCCCTTCAGGATTCGAAGTTAGGGCTTGCTTTGTGATGCAATCTGGTGATTTCCGTAACGTGTGTGTTATCCATTTCGATAGTCTTTCATAATTTCCTCTTCAGCCTGTAGCTCTTCTAGAGTTACTGCCGGTCCCAAGCCCGGGTAAAGGAGGAGAGTTGGGCATGGGGTTAAAGACTCCATCCCGTAGAAAAACAACGCGCTAAAAAACGTTAAGCAGAAAAAAAGTACCTCAAACCATTTAAACTCTACCCTAGGAGTTAGAAAGTCTTCATTTAAAAGAGTTGTCACGCCTCATGGTGGAAGCCGAGTTCTTCCGGAAGTCACGAGAACGATGCCTCTCCTAACAACCAGAGCAACAATTTTTCAGGTGCATGGAACGTTTGGACTCTAATCCCCTACACCAATAATAATCTTGTGTTGATTAGTGACTCGATTTAAGATGTAACTCCTGGAGATCTAATGAGAAGCTGTGGCCAGTAGAGTCCAATTCGTGTCGGGCGTGAGATAGCTATCCACTCCAGGAAAGCAATGGAGTCTGCGCAGGATTGTTGATTGACTGAAATCAAACAATAATACTGTCGGATGCCGGCTTAGTAGTTTAGAGGTTAAGCGTTCTTGCAGGAGACCGAAGGTTCTGGGTTCGATTCCCGAATGCAGGGCGATTGGCGTCGTTACTTAGGTACCCAATATATATAGTATTTTATAAAAGTGTCATATGTGTTCTCTGTCTGCTGAAAAAACATCATTAATTTAACTAATGGATAGATGAGGACGGAAAGCTTACGTGATTGTAAATGAAATCGAAGCTTAATTTTTTCTTTTATAGAATATATCTATGCGAATATATTGTTTTACAATTATCTTATGATATTATTGTCAAATTTAAAAAAATGTCAAAGGATACTATGAGTGACATTCTGTTATAGTAGTTCATTCTCCTTTAACTCTTATGTAATATATTTAGAATAACTTGTATATCGTAGATAGAAAATCCAGTCTAACTATGGTTATAGATACAAACCCACAAATGATCTGTTGTTATAATCTTTTTCTTTGATAATAAGCAACAAGCCTGTGAACTATAACTTGATGGGATGATAAAAGTCACCAGGATTGGTATATTTTTACTTTAACACTATATGTTCACTAGTAAATAGCTTTCAGATGTATTAAATAATAACGTTTACAACGTTATTAGAATTTCTTATTTATTTGATAACTACCATAAGCGTTCTTACTTTAAACGAAAGACTCATAGTATGATATATATATATACTTTAATTCATAAGTCACTGTTTACAATAAACGAATGACCGAGATATTACAGAAACCAACCTTCAGAGAGACTATAATTCGTAGAATCAATACTAAGGATTTAAGTGAAAAACACTTTCCTATTCTTTTAACCGAAAATATTTTCATTTAAATCAAAATAGTGTGGATTTGTTTTGTTGTGCGGTTGTCCGAGTATTATACTAATATTCAAGCTTTCTATACTTGAGCTGAACTATCTACATGAGTAAGTAAGTCTACAGTGAGGAGACTTTATTACAAAGAGCTGAATCCATAATATGTGTAAATTCATCCATATATATGCACTTTTCCTTTGGAAAATAAATTTAAAATCAGTGAATTGCTGAAAATATTGTACAATATTTGAAAATTAAACTTAACAATCACATTGAAAATTGAAATTCACCTTTTTTTCTCCATAACATTTTTTTTCTTTTTTAGTTACCAATGAATATACTCTATGGGACTTTTCTGGATTTCCATCATATTATTGTTTTTATGATCATTTCATCGGTGATATTGATAGTATACATTTAGTGCTATTTAATTTGATGGATTCATTAGAATGGAGACGTAAAAGTGTACGATTCTGGCTTGATTTTCTTCATGCTCGTATACCTGTAAAAGGGCCTTTATGTATGTAAATTATTTTCTTCCATCAAGATGTTTTTACTGATTTCATTTTGCTACTATTATTTTGATTATATTAATATTATTATATATATAATCTAAAGAAATACTTGAAACCTAAGGACAATTAACAACTGAATAATTTCAATAAGTTAATAGTTTACAAAACAATCTAGCACATATAAGATAACAAACTAATCACAGTAATTTGTGCTGTTGTCGTTCTGCACTTTCTGCCTCTGTCATCTTGTTTCTAGTTCTGGATTGTTATAAATACCTTCTAGTGACAACGGAATCACTCTTCACTACACTGTTCTTCTCTCAGTCAGCCTAACGAAAAAGCACTAGTTCCCAACTTCTTTTTCATATTACTCTAATCCTTGTGACAAATGTCTTTTGAAAACGATTCATGGATCCCGTCTTTTCAAAAAACGTACCCTAATGTCTCTATTATTTACACGTTACGTTGCTTTCTATATCACTATGGCGGCTGTACCTTTGAACTGATATGATTTCAGGTTACAAGTTTGAATGTCATCTGATAAGAGGATAAATCATATATATCTCAAGTCAAAGAATACCTTAACCTAAATTTGACTGTATTTTTTCAACCTTATACACTTACAAGTGCAGGATAATTGAGAATGACATCATTTGATTTTTTAAAAATTCTTGTTTAGTTTACTCTTCCCCTCAGTTTTGATTAACCTGGGAAAAATTGATAGTTGTAAGCGGGAGAGCAGTTCATTTGATTATGGTCGAAGTTTTAATGAATTTTTGAATAGAACTTAATAATATTTAAAATTTATGCCTTTATATCTTCCAATTCCATTGTAACTGTAATGCTTGCATTCTTATGATTTCTGATTCTTCTGAAGATCTTAACTCTAAGCCTTACAATAGTTCCAGAACGAACTCAAAAGTAAGCATTACAAACATATATAGGTTTTATTTGTAACGGTTTATATTTTCTCGTTTTCGATATAAGGAATTTCTGAGACTAACAGAACTCAGAGGGAAAAGATCGATTTATTGTTTCATGCACAGTCACCCAGTGGTTTATTAAAACGTCAAAATGATAAATCATTTGCACAACTCCGAATCGTCTTTTACAAGCTTCATTGTTCCTTCATTCCTGTTGTTATCTTGATTGTTCTCAGTTTACTTTTCTCTTCCCTTCATATTGAGTTCATCCAATTTTAAAGTTAGTTTTTGTCACTTGGTAACTAGGCTACCTGCACAGTTAAGTGATTAACATTCGAAATCTGAATTTGTTGTTTTCTTTTTCGATGTAATTGAATAATATATTGAATTATTTTGGATTTGTCGATACTCATATTGTCTAACATGTTTTATCAAGAACAAATACTAATCCCCACGGTAGATTTAATTCGTTTGATAGCAGTATATTTTCCTCAAGAGATTTACTTTTTAAATATTACAAGTGTATTTCAAAGAAAAAATGCTCATTTTATTGTCTGATGATCATGTTTAACCATTAAGTTTAGTCTTTATGTGTTGTGGTGGCCCGTTATTTAATCGCCATTTAGATTGGACGATGTTGTCGAAAGGGCTCTCCACATTAGTGGCCCAAGATCTGACTCCGAGGCGATCGTAATGGTGATTGTTGTTGAAATAATTATAGTTACACAAAAATAAGTTACAGACATGTGATGAGTAATGGGATAAGAAATGTACACATACCTACGCGCTCATATAAAAACAGTGAAGGTTGATAAGCGAATAAATAACAAGGTCAGAATTTGACTCAAGTAGAATCAATAGGATGGGCTGTCCGAAAGCTAGAATAATCTATATGGGCTTAACATAATAACCAACACTACAGTGTGTTGTTGATGCTTATTATTGAGAATGATTCATTATTTCAAATAAGTGAATACGGTTCTTTAGTAATTTTCCACTTATATCTTTTGTAAACTGAAAATGTTCATAATACAACTAAATCCGACACAAGAAGTAATTTAACAATGGTATACTGTAATCTTTATTTATTTACAGACTATTAATTAACTTTCAATGTTATTTTTAGAATGAAAAATAATTCATCAAATACAATTTAATAGTATGTTTTCAAATTTAATAATTATATCTTATTTAATTAAGTGTTTGGAGGACGACCGACAGAAATGGCTCGCGTCATTCTTGTTGGAACTCATGCAGATGTGGTTCAGTGTCAAAAAGATCAAAATGGATTTTATTATGATGAAGAGACTTTATTGTTTTTAAAAGAAATTATACTAGAATACCAGTAAGTTGCAGAATGTTTTATTCTTTGATTTTGAATGTAACACAAAGAGTTTTTGTAGCAGAGTAAAGAAAAATAATATTTCATACTAAAAAGTACATCAGAAAATCTGTAGATAGAAGAAAAAAAAGATGAAATTATCGAGTATGATTCAATATTCTACTGTAAGAACTATGAGTGGAAGCATCAGTGTGTTGTAACCAACGGGTAATTAATTGAATTCACCAATTTATATGATTATGTGTAAAAAATATACATAAAGGGAATAGAGATAGTTGAAACATATCTTTGAAATAGTTCATGTAAAATAGCTTTTAGAGATTTGTGTGCAAACTTTCAAGAAAGCATTATTCCTTTTATGAATGTCTTTACCATTGTTTATGTGTACACAGACAATTTGTCCCAACTTTGAATCTGTCCTCATAGCTTTCAATATATTTTAATCACCAGGTTGGTGTGCCAACCAATTTCTTATTCTTTCCCTATTAAATTCTTTCGTAATTCCAATTATCATTTCTTATTCATTTGACCGTTTATTTAATTATCAAAGTTTACGTTACGAACTGATCTTGGCTAGACCACTATTGAAAACCTGCGAGCACTGAACGACTGTTTTATTCTAGTATGAGACTTTCCAACAGTGCGTGTTCACGATCGTGCACACGCAGTTTGATTAACATTATATATATGACCACAATTTTCAGCGTATGTTGTAAATATATTATAATTGTCAGGTCAACTTCGCTTTGATAGGGATTGATTTTAGTTTTCTGTTAATGCATATTCACTTTATGCTCACTGAAAGCAATGGATTATCAAAATAACTTTTTGTAACCCTTCTTACTTCCGTCTTCTAATATTTCTCTCTTACATAATCTTACTGATGTTCACATATTTGCTGGATTTTATTCTTTATCCTATTGAGTGACTACGCTATCAGTTATAAATTTCATGACCTTTACATAACCTCTTTTACCTTGATTATAACTAATCGTAACATCTATTCTACTCTGCATTAGTACTTTACACCATATAGATAAATATCGATCTTAACTAAGTTTATACATACACATTATGTCCTATTATTATTATTATTATTATTATTATTATTATTATCATTATTATTATTATTATTATTATTATTATTATTATTATTATTATTATTATTGATGTTAATGTGATTTGGGTTACATTTCGAAAATATTTATGTAAACTTCATAAATATTTGGGTTATAGTTATATTGATCATAGTAATTTTATGCTAACTGTAATGGATGAAAAATCATGAAATAAACTGATTGATGAGTTGATTTTATTCAGCAAAATTTGTTGTTTTCGCTCTGTTTAGATTTGTCAAAGGATCTGGTTACATAAAAAGAAAATCTTATTATTGTTTATGTAACTTCAGATTCATTTATACTCTTAACTAAGTGTTATAATAATCACACGGAACTCTAAATCATAATAATAAAAGTCGATTCATTCTTTTGTGTTCAACTTAAGATAAACAATTCTTATGAAAAGAAAATCTAGTAGATAATTTTCATCCACTTTTTGCCGTAATTAATATTGAAGTAATTTATATTATATGAAATATTAATTGTATTCTTCAATATTACTTTATAAGGGATTTATGAAGATTACTCAATTTTATTGTCATCATTACGGACTACTCTTAAGTTGAACAAGCATAGAAGACCAGGAATAGCTGGATATTTGTTTCATCTTAGTATTAAACTTCTCAGAAGTGCGCACCCATTATCCCACTAGCGATCAAATATAAAAGTTTCGAATCTCGAGGCGGGTGCTTAACTTTTAGATCATTGATTTATCATCCATCAGTTTACACTTTAACTCTAATCACTTCACTATATTAAGTGACCATCTTCCAATGTCATTTTTGAATAACTGCCTCACACGATATGAATGAACTATTCTACTGATCATGGATTTTCTTTAGAACTCCAGGAGTCACCTCCCGAAACCAGTTACTACTAAAACCTAAAGTTCCTTGGTTTGACCCCCTGTGGGATCAAGGGTGTGCATTGCTAAGCGATTTCATGCTAGGATGAAATAGTTGTTTAGTGCTTTCTAGTTTCAAATAATATTTTTACTTAAGATGTTAACTACTATATTCTGAAATATTTCAGAGATTACAATTGCGCAGTTAAATTTTTTTACTCGAGATTTTGTCTCAACTTATATATAACAATGTGACAGCACAGTCCTTTTTGTGAAACGTTTCGTCCAAACTACGATGATTCAGAATAAAAATTTGTTTACTACTACTTTGTAATAAAGTATACTCATAATTTTTATTCATTTACTCTGTGTACATTGTCGTGTTTTTATATTAATTATTAGAGATAAATTAGACATACATGAAAATATTTATCTGCTCGACGCAAGAGATGGAACATCTCTAGAAATGAAACAACTGAAAACTTACTTGACAGATGTTCGAAATATCATAATACAGGTATAAATTGTTTTATTTTGTTTCAATATTTGTATTTCTACACATTTTTGTTGTCAGTATAGGGTTACTGAGAATGTTGAATATCGCTTAGATCATGAGTAGATCTAAATTACTCAACGACAGGAAGCCTGAAAACACTGAACAGTAGTTCTGTCCTAGTATGTGACTCAGTAGTGCTTATCCACGACACTCCTACAGATAGTCAAACCCACGAGCTTCGGTCTCACTCACGAACGTTAACCTCTAGAGCATTGAGTTTGGGATCCAATAGTGCAAAAGTCTAACCTCAATCTTCACAACCTTATACTGACAAGCATCGTGTACTCACTAGTGAGTAGCTTTGGTAGGAATCTTACGAGGTTCTGGTGGTGCTAAATAGTTTAAGGTGTGAAGAACATTCCAACCCAAGACAATAGACGATTGCAAACTATCATAGACTGGTAGAAGCTAGATTTTTAAACCATTAGATCCCGGATCAGTGATCTAGAGATTAAGTGTTCTTGTGCGAGACCAAGGGTTCTCTGTGAAAGAGGTCGTTTATGCCCACTACTGAAGCATCCAGTGCTCGGACGAAACTGCAGTTCAGTGCTTCCAGGTTTTTAGTGATTGTCTTACTTTGATCGGTTTGAGATTTAAATAAAATTTCTCTTGAATAAACAATGTGGTAGATGCACTTTAATGTTTTTTTATGCATTAATCTTACTGGGCTAATTTTGTTTAAAAAACGACTATAAACAAAAGTAATGACATTTTAAATATATTTATAAAGTTGCCAAAAATGGAAACAGCTATGTCCATTAAATTAATGCGTTTAACTTTGAAATTATTCAATCTTGATTATGAAATTGTTTATTTAATTTACCATTATGTAAACAGTTGGACTTTTTTATAAAAAAAAAACTCGAACTGGTTTGGCACATGAATATGCACTGGAAGATTTGATTAGTTAATATTACACAATGAAAATTAATAACATGATTAATATAACATAAAATGATTAAAAGAAAATTGAAACATTTTCCAAGTGGTCAAATTATTCTAAAATGATCCTCTCAGTTGTTACTATTCAATTTTAATGTACTATGTTTAACATTGACAGAAGTACTATTTTAGATGTTTAAGTTTTCTGCAGTACATATCTCATATTATAACTGAATATATAGGCATCTTTTCTTTTTTTACGATTAAAAAAATATGTATTTGAAAGTTATAGCCCAGTGCTCTTAAGAAGGTAGGCTAGTTTTCTGGTTACCAGTCATGAGACGTGTTTAGATAAAAATAGGATGTTTGTCCAGATACTTTAAAATTTCTTTATTCAGAAATGCATTAAAATTGTAATCTGGTACACATTAATATATCTAGTTACTTAGCATAGTTTTAATACTGAACTTTTCAGATCTGTTGACAATATTCATTTTACTGATCGAGATCACGAATCAATTGAAGCTAGACCACCATTGAAAACCTGGTAGCACTGGACGGCCGTTTCGTCCTAGTATGGGACTCCTCAGCAATGCGCATCCACGATCCCGCACCCCGCGGGGTTCGAACCCGATACCTATCAGTCTCGCACCAGGCGCTTAACCAACTAGACCACTGATCCGGCATCCAACGGTGTTAATGTCTAACTTCAACCAATCCACGAAGTTGCACCACCGTACACCATTGTCTTCAGTGAGTTGATATCTCACAACAGACCTGGTTGAACTCCACTGGTAACGGCTTCTCACTAGAACCCCAGGAGTATCTCCTGAAGTCAGTCACTAGTGAACAGATGATTAATATCAGAAGGAGTTTTGTGGAGACTTTTATAAATTTCACTGAGGAGTCCCATACTAGGACGAAACGGCCGTCCAGTGCTTCCAGGTTTTCCATGGTGGTCTAGCTTCAATTGACTCATGATTTCAATCAGTGAAATTTCTAAAAAAAATTCTCCACAAAACCCCTTCTTATAATATAAATTTTAGTTTGAAAATCTTGAAGGCATTTAGTATACTTACAGCCTTATTCATTAACTAAACAAAATGGATAATAGAAAAAGAAATGTTGGCATTTTACAAAGCTCTTGGTTTATTTTTCATTTATAGACACTACCAAGGACAAATTCTTTAATGATCGATTTATCAAATAAATTGCCAGAATGGACAGTTAATGATATATTTCCTATATGTAATTTGGATGAATTTGCTGAACGTGTTCATGAACATATTAACCCCTTGTGTACGGATGAACATTTAGTAACTCTTGTTGAACATTTACAATGTGCTGGGAATGTGAGATTTTCATTGACTTATTCTCACTTGTAAAGTATATTCCTGTTAATCACTTATTATGTTTGTTAATTTGATTGATTTCTTAGTACAATTGACTAATGTAACAACCAGTAATCTATTCATGATAAATATTTGATTGAACCCAAAATGGATTATAATATGTGAAATGCTTAAGTTGTAACGAGGTGAAACTAAGTAGTTAATTTGTTCTATTCATTCTATTTGAAATCTAGTAACACATTTGTTTTATTGAAATCCACCTACAACCTGAATCAGTATTTAGAATCCTAAAAATACTTATTGATATATACAGAAAAGATGTCATTGCAGATGTATATTTTTGATGTCTCATTGGTTATCTAATTTTTCTGTCAGGATGATGTAATAAGGTGGTTGTAATATGTCTTTGATTGATCATAGGATTACTATAATATATACTTTCATCAGTTCCTTTTGTAATACCCTATTGGAAGTATAAAACCATCTCACATCTAATTTCAGAATCAGCGTGTCTCTACTTATTTACAAGATTTCAAATTAAAATAAAATAGATTTTCAAATTCTCCTTATTTCCAGTGATAATTTTATACAAAATTCTTGACCAGAAAAGTTGACAGAATTGTCCATGCTTATAATTGATAAAATTATCTAACGTAACCTACTTAAAATTTTCTCATACCAGTGAATATTTCAATCAAAACAACAATGTTCTTTTGAAAACGAAACTTGATATTAATGGTTGTCAAATTTTGATTTAAACGACTTAATTTTTCAATCAGTCGGTCAATGACTGTTATTTTTCTCAACCCCCCCCCCCTTCAAATTGTTTGTTTCTTGAATGTGGGGAATGTTTTATTTGCAAAAAGTATAAACTTTGTAATATGTTACCGCGTACAGTTTGATTGTGAAGAATTCTCTCCCGGTGTTAATCTCTGAAGTCTAAAATCAACAGACTTGTTTTAGGTAGTGTCTAGTATTGTATAATGAACAATAATACACACTTTTTTATTAAATTATAAGCAGGATAAAAGTGACACTAAAGGTATTCAAGTTTGATGACAGAAAACAAAATTTTACAAATGTAATATGTGCACAAAGGTAAGAAAAACTAGGTGATGTGGCCTTATTACAAATTTATTGAAATTTATAGATCATTTCCTATTATCTCATTGGTTTCATTTTCGTAATCTGAAGCTCTCAGATTTAATCCCATGTAAACTTTAATGTGCACACTACTGATGAGTTTAAAAGTTGAGTGAGACAGTTAGATACTCGTCCCACTATCACTGGTTCTGCGGCTTATATCAATTCATGATGTAGACTGTCTTCATACTGATGAAACGGATACCCACTGGTTACCTTGGTTTTTATCGGTACCCTAACTAAAGGGCAATCTATGATTATCCTTAACATAATTTATTTATTCACACCTTTAAATTTGTTGTATAAAGCTGTAAAATAACCAGTCTTTTCAAAGTGAGCACATTCAACAAAATTCCTATTCAAATAGCAATTATATGCTCATCGATGACAAACTTTTAGATAAATATTTGAAATCAGTGTTTGGCAGTGTTCAAACTTGCAAGAAATAATACAGTCATCTACCTATGACAACCGATGATTACCTCATATTACTTTAAATTGACTGCATTCGGAAGCATGGGACGTTGAATTTCTAACAAACTAAAACCACTGTGCCTATTTAAGGAGCTGAAAGCTATGACTTTTGATTCCATATTTGGGCTATTTTTTTACAATTCTTCGGAGTCCCCAATCTAATATAAAATAAATGTACAGTGCTTTCTAGCTTTCCGTTATTCCTCAGATGATTTTAATGTCTAATTGTTAAATATTTTCTAAACTTTAGTCTCAGAGTAACTTGTTCGATTTTTATTTCACAGATTTTATATATTCAAACCACTTCACATAATACTACTGTAAATAATTCATCGGCAGTTATCAATGAAGATAATGGCAAATATTATTATTATAAAGATGATTTGATTGTATTAAATCCAAATCACTTATGCAATGAGATACTAGGTAAATGTTTCTCTGAACGATTTCTTCATCGAACTCGAATCACTGGCAGTTTTACTTTAGATGATATACAATTATTTGTACGTGAACAAGATACACAAATTTTACTTAAATTGCTAGAATCATTTGGTTTATGTGTGTGTTGTATTGTTAAAGAGCATCGTCATTTAAAATCACGAAATAAAAAGAAACATTCAACTGATTGTTTTGAATTATTTGAACAAATTAGTAGTAGTCCATTGTCAAGACCATTAACACCAGATATTGAACAAACTGATCGTAATGGTAGTAATTACAACAACAACAATAATAATAATAATAATGGTAATAATGATTTATACTTAAGCAATAATACACAATTTCCAAAAACTATTGTATTCGATATTTCTAAATTGAATAATTCTTCCATAACAAGTGAAGAGATACAAATTGAAATGCCACGTTTAAATCAAATTCCATTATATCATGGTTTATGGGATAATAGTAATGATGAAAATAAAAGAATGATATATTCTGGTTTACAATTAATTACATCCCCAGGACAATTTATACATTTAATGCCACGTATACAAGTACAATTAAGACGTGAAATTTCAATCAATCGAAAGAAACTTATTCAAACAAAATTATCAAATGAATTTAATAAATTAAATTTAAAAGGTCATCATAATAGTAATCAGAATATTAATAAACAGTTTTATACAACATCACAATTATATTTAAATTCATTAGATTTTAATTTTAATAATAATAATAATAATGATATTACCAATTCTATTTATAATAAACGAAGAATAAAAGGTTCACATTCATGGAATTTAGTACAATGGCTTCATGGATCAAAAATTACTGATTCAAAAGGTGAAATACAAATATTTTTATGTATTAATGAATATAAACAAGTAAGTTAACATGATTAATGATTAGTTTCCTTTAAGGAAATGTTTTAATTGTTAAACATAACATAATCACTTACTCAACTTTCTGCTTACTTACTTACGCCTGTTACTCCCAATGGAGCATAGGTTGTCGGCCAGCATTCTCCATCCCACTCTGTTTTGACCCTTCCTTTCTAGTTCTATACAATTTTTGTTCATTTTTCTCATGTCTGTTTCCGTTTCTCGACGTAATGTGTTCTTTAGTCTTCCTCTTCTCCTCCTTTGGCCCTGGGGATTCCATGTGAGGGCTTGTTTTGTGACTCAGTTGGGTACTTTCCTCAATGTGTGTCCTATCCACTTCCAGCGCTTCTCCCTGATTTCTTTTTCCGCTGAGATTTGGTTTGTTCTCTCTCACTATGCGTTGTTGCTAATAGTGTCTGGTAAACGGATCCGAAGTATTTTGCATAGACAACTGTTAATAAACACTTGGATCTTCTGGATGATGGCTTTCGTAGTTCTCCAGGTTTCCGCCCCATACAGTAAAACTGTCTTGACATTTGTATTGAAAACTCTGACTTTGGTGTTAGTTGACAGTTGTTTTGAGTTCCAGATGTTCTTCAGTTGTAAATATGTTGCTCTTGCTTTGCCGATCCTCGCTTTCACATCTGCATCAGACCCACCATGGTCATCAATGATGCTGCCCAAATATGTAAAGGCTTTTACATCTTCCAAATCTTCTCCGTCAAGTGTGACTAAATTGGTGCATGCTGTGTTGTATCGGAGAATCCTGCTTTTCCCTTTGTGTATATTGAGACATACTGCTGCTGAGGCTGTTGCTACACTGGTCGTCTTCTCTTGCATTTGTTGTTGCGTTTGAGATAGGAGGGCCAGATCATCTGCGAAGTCTAGGACTTCCAACTACATCCTAGATGTCCATTGTATCCCGTGCTTCCCTTCAGGTGTTGACGTCTTCATGATCCAGTCGATCACCAGGAGAAAGAGAAAGGATGAGAGTAAGCAACCTTGCCTGATACCGGTCTTTACTTCGAACGACTTTGTCAACTGTCCTCCAATCACGATTTTGCAGTTTAATTCATCATAGGAGTTCCGTATGATACTGACTATCTTCTCAGCTACGCCGTAGTGTCGATGACGTTTCCATAGTGTTGTCCTGTCCACGCTGTTAAATGCTTTCTCATAGTCAATGAAGTTGATGTAGAGTGATGAATTCCATGCAGTTGATTGTTCCACAATGATCCGTAGAGTTGCGATTTGGTCTGTACACGATCTATCCTTACGGAATCCTGCCTGTTGGTCACGAAGTTGGGCGTCTACGCAGTCCTTCATCCTGTTTAACAATACTCTGTTGAAGACGTTTCCCGGTATCGTAAGAAGAGTGATGTCCCTGTAGTTATCAAAATTGCTGAGATCGGCTTTCTTTTGTATTTTGACTAGAAGTCCTTCTTTCCAGTCTCTTGACACTTGTTCTTCATCCGAAATCTTATTGAAGAGAATGTGGAGTATCCTTGCAGTTACTGCTACGTCTGCTTTTAGTGCCTCTGCTGGAATGTTGTCTGGTCCTGCTGCTTTGCCACTCTTGATTTGTCTGATGACCATACTGATTTCTTCAATTGTTGGTGGGCCAACATCGATTGGGAGGTCTGTGGGTGCTGCTTCGATGTTGGGTGGGTTCAGTGGGGCTGGTCGATTCAAGAGTTCTTTGAAGTGTTTTACCCACCTGTTTCGCTGTTCTTCGATGTTGGTGATTACTTTGCCTTCCTTGCTTTTCACTGGTCGTTCTGGTTTATGGTGATTTCCAGAGAGTTTCTTTGTTATGTCATACAATTGTCTCATGTTCCCTTCTCTTGCAGCCTTTTCCGCCGTCATCGCTAAGTCTTCCACATATTTACGTTTGTCAGTTCTGATGCTCCTCTTCACTTGTTTGTTTACTTCTGTGTATTCAGCTTGTGCCTTGGCTTTTTCTGCTCTTGTTCGACTGGTATTAATTGCCGCTTTCTTGTTCCTCCTTTCTTGTCTAGTATATCAACAGTGTCCATTGCTTGTGATGATGCTTCTTGTGACCCAGGACCTCATGACATGTTGAAGTGATTGCCTCTTTTATCCCTTTCCACTTGCTCTCCATAGTAGTTCCTTCTCCATTGAGTAGATCATGAAAGGCCTGAAACTTATTGCTGAGGACTATCTTGAATTTGCTGAGTTTGTCAGATGGTTGCTCTGATTGTCAGAAGGGGCATCGGCCTCGTGAATTCCGAAGGAGCTCGGCTTTCATCAAGAGGCATCATAACTCTGCTAAATGAAGACGTTCTGACTCCCACGGCAGAGTTTAAGTGGTTTGGATAATTTTTTTCTGGTAAGCGTTTTTTTAGCGAGTTAATTTTCTACAGGATGGGGTCGCTAACCCCATGCCCAACCCTCCTCCTTTACCTGGGCTTGAGATCGGCAGTGGCTCCAGGCGCGGTTAAGTATTTGTTGATTAACACGATAAAAATACTGATCACTAAGTGATCACCAATATATCACCCTGTGTGTGCGTTAGTGATTACATGAGATGCAAGATAGGCTGTCACGAGACATAGTGAAACGTTTTGGTGGAGTTCGAACACCTCACTTCTATCTCAAGTTTATGCTGAATATGTCGTTCAGAAGAACAATGAAAGCTCCACGACCAAACCATTCAGATCAGAGAAGAAAACTTCATCAAAATCAAAATCATCCATCTGAGCTACAAATCTTCTCCAACATCTCACAGGGAAACGTCTTCGTTACCAGTTGTGGTTAATTACCAAATATCAAACATAATAAAATGTATATAGTATTGTAGTGAACAAGAACGTCAGTGGGGACAGTCCAATGCATTTAACACAAAATTACAGGACTTGTTAATAAAATCTAACAATCATAAAGTAAATGCTTAATTTGCAAAATGTTTATCAGTTGTCTAAAAATGATTCAGACTTGATTGTTCTTACATTTTCATACAAATTGCATTCTGTTTCCATTCTTTACTGTTCGATCCTCTTCTCTGTCTGCTGCCAGACCTTCTATTCACGAGTAACGTCATAAACTACTTATGTCAATATAAGTAGCACACCACAGCATGAGTAACTCTAGTCAGTTCGTCATACTCTCGAAGACCGTTGGTATTATAAAGCGACAAATCAAACAAATAGATTTTACATTTTGTTTACAGTAATAATATATTTACTCTATAAATTACACACAGCATAACAATAACTGACATATGATGTCCATAATGTACCCAATACAGATGCTTAAGTATGTTGGTGCATCAGCAAATCTCACTGATTCTAAAAAATGTCGATTATCATTATAAAAATACAAGCAGTAGTCAAGCTATATTTTTTTCAGGCAGGTCACCAGTTAGAAATAAAAGAATCTGGCATCATGATATAATCATAAATAATCATTTATAAGGGCTTTGAACCATAACTCAGTTTAAAATGGAACTTTCCCATTGTTCAATTTATTATTGTACATTTGATGTGTCAGTGAAAGTAAATATATTTTTACGTTTGATTGTTCAGGACCACTAAGATCGAACTGCAAGACAGAACAGTTGATGTACTGATCTAGTTCCAGTATTGATTATAGAGCCAAATCCTGACCACACATCAATAGAACTAAAAAATTACGTTATGGGTATAACTGCGTCATAGGTGGAAAAGAACTGACCAATAGACTCGTAATAAATTAACAATAGTTCGGGAATGATAAAAAACATAACAATGATTTATGTGTTAGACAAAAGTATATAAATAAGAGAATACAAGAATCATAATAGTTTAAGTATTTAATAATTCTATAACGAAGATATCAACAAAAACTCCAGACTGGACCATTCCGCCAGTCCACTTCCGCTTTATTATTCATCCTGCCATAGAAAAATTATTTTGATTAAGTTCAAGAATATGGAATTTTGTAGCCATTCGATCAGTAGTTAATTAATCAAGTTCAACGTATGGTGTTCGATTTATTATTCAGTCACTTCTGTAAGAGATTCTACTGATCTTAAAAGTAAAAGCTTTCTTTAAGCATTACCTTGTAAACTCTTGGTAGATTAGTGAGCTGAATATATTTCGCGGCATTTATCATTTGATAAAAATAAAATATCGACGAGACTATAATTTGTGGACGAGTAAATGAAATTAAAGATATCATATCTTGGATTTTGTGCGGAATTCATTCATATGGTAAAATAGTATTTTGGCATTATAACTGATATCAGTTCGTGATGATGACCCTAATCTCTAACTTCTAGCGCCGAATACCGATTTTTGACACTAATTTATACTATTTTTAGACTCTAGTAGAGAGGGGAATTTTTCTATGGTTCGCTTGAAGGTCATCCATAAACTACAGTCTCACTGAAATGTCTTTCACAAAATATGTTCTGACAATTTTATGTTTTATTTTAAATATCTCGGTTGATGCTTAGCGGTTATTCTGTAATCATGTCAAATAAAAATAGAAATTGAGCTACCTAACAAACCCGAACCACTGGTCCTTCCAATAACGCTCCTAATTTTGCACAAGCTTACTTAAAAACCTGACATGCGATAATATTTCGAGTTAGATTTGTTTATCAGTGTGAAAGCCGTTGAATTTCGACATTTGGTTCAAGCTCATTTAAGCTCTGTGTTTATTGCTAAGAAACATGACAACCTCGATTATCAACTAAGGACCGAGTTCTTGACTTTATAGAAATCCTCTGTTGATTAGATAAAAAAACATTTCTTGACGAAAGTATAAACAATACTTCTTTATGTACATTTCAACATAAAGCATGCGATTTCGAGTCATCTAGATTTGTAGACCACATTGCTATTTGATCCACAGAATTTGATATAGACCAAAAAACTGACATACATCAGTGGTAACATCTCTGACCGTGAAACTGAGTGACATGTGATCGAATCCACCAGGCAGCGTCAGTTTGTTCAAGATTACAGACACACTTTGCTGTCGGCTGCCAAATAGCATGAAACCTAGGTCCCAGCGCCTCTTTGTGACTACTACCAACGACCACCCCAATACATTTTTAAAATCTTAAATGGCATTATGGTACCTGTGTAATTATAAGCAATCAGTTGTTTTGAGCTAGAAACTACGGCTTCGCTCATTAGATACCAATCATTTATGTATAATACATATATTTTTGTTAGTCAATTCAAATCTAAATTGTATGATCATTCAATTTTCAATATTCTTCTTTCTCATTTTAATAATAGGTCCTTGATATTTTCTCCAGATGTCTCCCATGTCATATACACCAAGCATTTAGTCTTCTTCATGAAACTGTCCATTTGATTACACAGGTAATTTCAAAATGTTGTCCAAACTTAGATCTGGAATTTAAATTACTCAATTCAAACGATCTAAGCAAACATTATAAAAATCCAAAAGTATGGGATTCTAAACAATTAATACAAACACTTCTATTTTTGATTGCACAAAATTCTCACAGCTATAGAACATCATTGTGTAGTATTGACTTACACAAACCAAGAACATCACAAAATGAAAGAAACCAACGCTCAACTGATGTGAGACATCTTCTTGATAATGATGACAATGATGATGATAATGATGTCAACATAGGCGAAGACGAGGGTGAAGAGGAAGATAATGATGACGCATCTTATGAAGAGAACATCTTTAATAACAACAATATAAGCAACACTAATATAAAACGAAGAGAAAATAGAAAGTCAGATCATTCAATACATTTACAAAATCAGTTAAAAAAAGATTTATTTTTCAGTAACAATGAATTAGCACAAGAAGTATCTAATCATTTATTAAATATACCATCCTATCCATTACCTACTACTGTTTTACAAAAATTAGCTAAACAAATCGATGTTAATGAACGAGATCCATATAAATTTAATAAATTTGTACAATGTTTATGTTATCCAGAAATGATCAATTTAATTACTCAATGGAATCAAGGTATTTGTTTATGGAGTACATTAAGTCCAACAGTAATATTATTACATTTTGCTAGTAAATATCCTATACGATTTTTAGAATGGGCATTATTATCAAGTTATGGTATGAATATTGTAAAATTATTATATACTTCATATATTCTATTGAATTTCAGTCAAACTATATTCAACGAATCATCAATGAAATCATTCAACAAAGATAATGATAATGATAATGATGATGATAATACAAGAGAAATGAACCATTCAAATCATTTAATAAAATCTATACGTTCTTCATCTACACCACGTAATAGTCAATTGTAACAAACAATAAATGTGAAATATACAAATCGGAAGAGATTTACTTATTAACTTTGTTTATCTTACTTAGAAAGATGCTTCTTTACAGTTTACTTCAAATTTCATCATAAAATAATAATAATAATAATAATAATAATAATAATAATAATAATACCAATACATTTTCTTTCCTTCCAATTTCCTCATTTTATCATTATTATTTGTGTGTATTGCTTTGTTGCTTTTTTTAATTTCTTGTTTTTATTACTCAAATATGATTTTACAAAGAAAAGAAAAGAAAAGAGAAAAGAAGAACAATAAAAATAACAAACTCATTGACATCAATTAAAAAATAATTAATTTACTTATAAGTAACCTTTAACGACAATTCGTGAAATCCAACTAATAATTCACTAGTAAGTAATCATATCGAGATTCATATGTAATCTTGTAATCTGATTTATAAAAGAACTAGATCTCTTTAAGAGATTTGCTATTTGTAATGACAGAATGAAATATAACATCATAGGTATCTTGAGACTTTTTAATTTTATGAATTCAAATTCAGGTTTACTATTGCATAACTTACTTGTTTAATCAATAAAAGTAAGATGAGTGTTTTGGTCTTTCTTTTTTACAAAACTCGTCAACTGAATATATTTACATCCAAACGTTTTTACTCACACTAAGGTTTAAATCCAGTAGCTTTTGCTTCAAAAGCTCAGTATGTTATCCACTGAGTTGATAAGTACAGATAATCATTAAACTGTTCAACCGGCTATGAAGGTATTACTAAGGGTTTGTACTTTCTCTTTGTTAATACACAGTACTAAAGTTTGTCAATCTGTTAAAAAAAATTTCATCACAAAATCTTAGTTTAAGAGTTCTCGAATGTGCCGTTACTCATGACCTTCATAGATGATCAAACTTAAAGCATTTAGATAATGACAGCAAAGTAACTGAGTCTCATTTCAGTAATCAATACTTACAAATTTAGTTAGTTTGCGATATACTGCTACCATCAACCAGTGCTGTTAGTGAAGAATTGTCCAATTATCTAACGTAGCTGAACTTTATAGATCACAGTTTCTCTCTTAAGCCTTAAGAAATATTATTATTATATATTATATTATATTATTAATATATGAAGACTAGTGGCTAGTGAACACACAACTATTGATTTGATATTAGGATTTTGTAGATTTGTTCACCTTTTAGATCAATCATCCATAAATAACGTTAAACCTGTTACATGTATGCATCGGTTTACTTTGTCATGTCACATCAACACAGCAAAATAAAATTCACAATACAAATGTCGTATGATAATTATTATTAACAGTGTCAATCTTATTAGAAAAGATTAAGTATGAATAATATGATTTGACAATAAGAAAACAGCCTCCCTGTTATTCCAGGTTTTCAGTGGTAGTTTAACATTAATCAATTCATGATCTTAATCAAAATAAGAAAACAATTTGAGGAAGCAAAGTTATAATTTCTTTAAGACAGTGAATACATTTCTTCCATCAAGACTAATTATGAGTCACGTTATCCAATGTCTCAATCCACTGATTATGATAATCGTTCGAATATCAAACAGGTAGTTTGCACCGACTATCATAGTTTAGTTAATCAGTCAATAAATTCATAGTCTTAGGTTGCATTAATTCTACACCAGTAAACCTTAGTGAAATCATATGGTAATGTGACCACTAAAGTAAAAGTGGAGATGAATAGATACCACTTGCATATTTCGGAATCTGGATTGAGTACATTTTTCAAAATGGTCTGTATATCATAATACCGGACTGAAACTTTAAATCAATCATTCAAACAAAATTACAAGTTCTGAAATTTCCAGTAATCGTTCTCGTAATAATGACATTTCTGACCTAATAAATATTTGGTGTGGGTACATTATCTTCCAGTTAAATATACAAGGTGCGAAACTCAGGACAGATATCCCCTTCTAAAACCAGAACAGTAATCAATATAGGTAAATAGAATGTTCGCACAATGTGGACAAGTCAAATAACTGAGAAAATAAAAGATGGCGGTTCTTAGAACAAGTGAAAACCATTAGAAGAAAGCTGAACAGAAAAAGTTAGGTTCCAAAGAGGTGCTTTTGTACTCTGATCACGAAGAAGAAAATGCTTCACACACAATGATCTGCTTTGATGCTATCCAAAGCGGCACGAAATGCAATTATTGAATGGGAAACTCATGGATCAAAAATCATGGAAACGTCATTCGTAGAAAGAAGTATAGAATTACAATGAGTGTTATCCAGTGCTATGCACCCACGAATGATAGAAATGAAGACGACAAGGATCAGTCTTATGAGAGACTGTAATCTTTTGTAGAGAAGTGACCAGGAAATGACCTGACCATCCTGATGGGAGACGTAAACGTGGAATTCGTAATGGACAACACTGGGTATGAAGGAGGAATGGAAGAAAGGAACGAGAATGGTGAGAGATATTCAAATTTCTGTTCATTCGATAATTTGGTGATAGGCGGATTTATACTCCCCCCTCCCAAACACATACACAAAACCACATGGGTCTCATCAGATCACACTACAGACAACTAGATCGATCATATTTGTATCGGTAAAAAATTCACAAAGCCAATGGAAGGCGTAAGTACCAGCAGAGGAGCTGTCATAACTTCAGATCACCATCTGGTGGCTGACGAGATGAAACTGAATCTAAAGAAGCACTGGACAACTGGAGACAACCATGCAAAGGTTCAATACAGCCTTCGTTGAATAGGCCAGCTTCATTGAATCCACCGGATATTGAAGCAGCACACACAGAAACCTTTCTATATATGTCACCCCATCGACAGTAAAATAAATAAGGATGGTCATCAGATAAATCAAAAGTGAGAAAACAGTAGGACCGGATCGGCTGAAACACTGAAGTCGCGCATAAAAGTAGCTGTAAACACGCTTCATACTCTATTCAGGAAGATTTGGGAAAAGGAAAAAGTGCCACTGACAGACTGCAAAGAAGAACACCTCATCAACATACCAAAGACAGGAGATCTGAGCAAATTTGAAAACCACACAGACATTACACTGCAGTCAGTACTGGGAAACGTTTGGGACAGAGTGTTGATAAACCGGATGAAAGATTCAGTAGACGCTCAACTTCGAGATCAATAGGGTGGATCTCGTAAGTATAGATTGTGTACCGACCAAATCGCGACGCTACGGATCACTCTTAACCAACTAATGGAATGGAACTCGTCACTATACAACAAATTCTTTGATTATGAGAAATTATTTGACAGCGTAGTTAGAAGAACCTTATAGAACCTTCTTCGACACTATGGAGTGAGTAGATGAGGTTGTCACAATCAAACGGAACTGATATAACGGACTACAGTGCAAAATCGTGAATGAAGGACATCTGGCAGACGCCGTGCAAGTGAAGACCGGAGTCAAACAAGACTACCTGCTCTCTCTTCCTCTTTCTTCTGATGGTTGACTGGATTATGAAAACCTCCATCTCTGAAAGAAAGCACGGAATACATGGATAGCTTGCATGCAACTAGACGATTTAGACTTCATAGATGACCTAGACTTTCTGTCCCATACACACGAGCAAATGCAGATGAAAACAACCAGTGTAACATAAGCTGCTGAATCAGTAGGCCTCAACGTACACAATGGAAATATCATGATCCTCAAACACAACACGGAGAACACCAACCCGATTACACTTGGTGAAGAAGCTTTGGAGGAGGCAAAATGTTTTACATACCTGCTCAGCGTCATCGACGACCAAGGAGTATCTGGTGCAGACGTAAATGCATAAATTGTGAAAATTGAGGTCAGTATTCCTACAACTGAAGAACATTTGGAACTCGAGACACCTGTCAACTAATATCGAAGTCAGAATCTTCAATACAAACGTCAAAACAGTCCCACTATATGCAGCTAAAACTACAACCATCGTCAAAATGTACAAGTATTTATAAACCATTGTCTACACAGTATACTCCATATCCGTTGGACGGATATCATCAACAATAAACTAACATGGCAGATAACAAATTCGATTCAAATCCTTATCCACACTGAAGGTGGATAGGACATACATTGCAAAAATCATCAAACTGCATCATGACGCAAGTGTCAACTTGGTATCCTGAAGGGAAACGGAAAAGACTAAAGAAGAAGAAGACCAAAGAACACATTGTGTCGAGAATTGTAAGCAGACATAAAAAGAATGAATGGCAATTAGAAACAAGTGAAAAATATTTCCCAGAAAAGAATTGGATGGAGAATGCTGTTGGGTAGCCTATGCTCGTTCATGAGGGATAACAGGCATCATTAAGTAAAGAGATGAGCACTGTAGTGATTTTCTGTACTATGGTAAAATGGCTGTCTAATATTCCCTTGTTCATGGTTGTACTTCAACGGAAATCACCTAGTCCTTAATGCTATATATAGGGTAGTCAGTCATCTAAATTTTACTGTCAACTTATTCTGTACATGTTATTGGTTGGTAGCCGTTTAACAAGGCTTGAAAAAAGAAATTACAGTTTTATTAAAAATCAATAAGTAATCTAATACCTGGTCAATGAATGTAAGGTGTATTTAACAGGTGAGCGAAGGCAAACAGACACTCATCATGTTCAAATGTTGCAACATTATTTTAAACTCCTTTGCATTATTGATTTCTTCTTTGAGTTTAACTGGGTGGGTTGCTTGTATTTGTTTTAATATGACTATTGTTGAGCCTACAATCTGATTTTCAATTTTCGATAGTGAATCATGTATCATTGTTCAACATGAACTAGTCTATTAATCAAATAATCTCGCATCTGGAGTATCGATCGAGTGCCCAGTCTTGTGTCTGTCTAGTGTTGTTATAGATTCGTATTGCGGAACAAAAATCATATAAACCCTTCGCTAGTAACATAATCGTCAAAAAATATCAATTTTTCTATCCACGTAATGAAATTTATGTTAATCTGTTGATTAATTTTACACTTGATAATTTAGATTAGTTAAAGTTTTGGTTATTAGTTAAGGAAATTTTTGTTACTAAGATACAATTTATCTGATAGAATTTCCGGGATAATTATGCTGCCATAACTTATTATTTTTACGCTATATTGAGTTTCAACGTACAATTGAATGAATATGAGAAAACAGAACCTAGCAGATTATATATGTATATATACAAATTATTCATTAAAGGTTAGGTGATTGCAGTAAGGAAAAAAAATGATTCTTCAACACTTCATTTAGTTCCATCATAAAAAAAATTGTATTTAAAATGTTTAATTTCAAGAAATTACAGAATGATTGAAGTACTCGAAAAGTATTCATCCTTGTTAGGTGTTGCCTATTTGATATAATGAAGTTATTTGAATATTTGCGTTATGTAAATTAAACGGATAAATCTATGAACATTGTTTATAACCATTTTGAGTGACTAAATCTATAAGGACAAAACCTGTTAACAATTTAAATGAATTAAAGAACACATTCTTTGTGCATCTAACTTTATTTTAGGACATTATATCAGTGTAAACTGTGAACTTACACTAAAATGTTCAGCTTATATCCGGATTCTTGATATTAGATTATGATCAGAATCCGGGAGTATTTTTATAGATTCCAGTAAATATTCTCAACTAATATTACCAATTTATTTTAATATAATTACTTAAGGTAGTAGCCCCCAAACGCCTGGGTACGCCTGGGGAGATTCAGCTCTCCCTCTCCAAATGCTCTCAAATGGCAACGTGCATACAACAACTGCCACAGAAGTCCTACTCACTGCCTTCTCGTGGGGATAGTGTTGTTTACGAAATCGAGAGGACGAAAAGCGAACGTCCAGCGCTTTCACCGACTTGGTGGACATGTAGAGTCCACATAGGGGAGTTGTAAAACCCTGATTCCAAACCAATGGTGCAATGGGCTCCAGTATCCTAAAGGAACAAACGGCATATGAATCAATCGTTGGTCACCTGCTATCATGGGACTGCATCGCCTTAAGTTGCTGCACTGCCTTGTGGATTAGACTTTTAGGTCGTAGGCTCGGGGTGTGGCTCCCTAAGAAAACTACCTGCTTCGGTTTGGACACCCGGGCAGTATCCAATCCCTCACATAAATCGAATGATTTATGTGGTGCATATCTACTTGGTGCCTTCTTGTACCAATGTTCATGTGTTTTAATAAATAATTAATTAGTTAATTAAGGTAGTACATTACGCTACAACTTTTTCAAAACATCTAACAAGACACCTTAAATTAAATTAATAAATGTTATTACGATAACCAATTTGTTTGACTGAACGTATTATTGATAATTAACTGAATCCAGTGTCTACTAGTCCATTTCCTATGACTTCATTAAGTATTCTTGAGAAAACTATAAAAAATATTTTCTTATTATTTCTTATTCCATCTATTGAAACAAAAGACAATTCATAAAAATTACATAAAATACATAAATGACTGAAAAATTACATTTAAACTAACATTTTATATATCAGTGATTTATGCCTTAGTATTTTATAAATAGAATTCACCACCTAGCTATCATAAAAGGCAAACAATATCGTAATGAACACGAACACTAGTGGGGACAATCGAAGG